>OY992791.1:5196044-6617229 GCA_963921375.1 Tiliacea citrago | reverse complement strand
TGATAATCTACTATTATAATGGCGTCATTATGACTTTCCAATGGTTGGCCACTGACACTACATTGAAAGAAATTGCATATATTGGTAATCTCGTACATAATGACAAATGAATGACATTTCTACTAATGGGTTTTATAATAATGGCAATACGACAATGCCATTATAATAACACAATTATATTACGAGAACATTGACCGACCAATGACCGACCATTATGAATTTACCAGATTACGAACTTTTAGCAAAATGACAATGGCATGACAATGGGATCGTGTTGGAATGACTGAATTTATAAAAAATAGCAGACTTGGGCCCCAGGGCCGCATGTAGAAAGATATTATTCTTGATTTAAAAAATATTTAAAATTTTCAATTTTATTGAATACACCGATACTCCGATCCCTGCTTCTTATTCTGAACAAACTATATTCAGGTTTCGCATATCCTAAAAATAATGTTGTATATTGACTAATTTTAAATTTTCTAAAACAGCATCTTTTAGCAACCTGTACTTAAAGAACTGTAGCGCAGGGGTCATTTGCCAGGATCATGGATCATAACATCGCATCAATGAAATTAAAACGTATAACAAACAAGGAGTAGGCGAATTGAAGTAAGGAGAGAGATTTATTAATTAGATCGTTTAAAAAAAAAAACAATTTTTTAATTATTTTATCTTTTTTGTATTTTTTTTATGATTACTGGCCACTATCCCTACCCGTGTGTTGAGTAATATCGCCATTGTGGCGGCACGTCGTATATAGCAAAAATCTCATATCAATTAGTTATTAAATCAGTGCCCGCATTTTACTTGGAATCGGCACATAGGTGCTCATATGCAAGAGCGGCACGCGTCAACGGCAGAAGGAACTCCAGACATGTCCTTCAAGATACAGGATTTTCCTAGTTCGAAGAGCAGGGGTCTTACTCATTTGTAATAGCCATACCCATCCGTTATTGAAACAACACAGAGGGCGTTGCCTGTCCTCTGCCGACGCCCAGTGCGCCTGCTGCGGGCCGGGTGAGCGGACGAGATCTCCCGCTCCGTTTCCGCGGCCTCCTTCTGCGACGCGACTGTTTCGCAGAAGGACACCACCGCGTCCCAGGACTCCTCGCTGCCGGCCATCGACTCGACCACGGCCGGCAGCGACAGGTCACTGCCTACTCCTGAGAACACTGATGTTGCCTAGGCTAAGGTTTTCGTAAATAAATGATTACTATACTAACTTACTTGTCGGCAGCAGTCGAAGACGCGTCGGCGGCAGCCCTAGACGCGTCGACGGCTATATGACGCGTCGGTGGCAGCCCTAGACGCGTCGACGGCTATATGAGCACTAACATAACATAATCATCACACAATCACGCCTGTATTGCCCGAAGGGTTAGGCAGAGGTGTAAGAACCTATATATTTGTTGTTACTAGAACTATTACCAGGCTACACAGGCTCTAGGACACACTTATAGTCAAATAAAAATGGTGGTGTAGTCGTTTATACAAAAACTTCTTGGAATTTTACCGTCAGTGAACCATCAATAGCAGACGCAGACAGTCTCTTAATCAAAATAAATAGCGATATTGCTATTCTAGGTATCTATCGATCCCCATCATATACTAATCCGGACAACTTCACCACATCCTTAGACGCCATACTGAACCAGTTAAATAATTATGACAAAATATTTGTAACAGGAGATATGAATATCGACATATGCAATGAAATTAACAACAAGAATGCGGACTATCTACGTATAATGGCCACACACGGTCTTCTTCCAGCAATAACCAGGCCAACAAGAAACAGTAGTTGTCTGGACCACATATTTATAAAATCTAGAAATAAATCTATGGGAGCAGTTTCTAAATGCTCTGTCACTGATCATGACATAGCGATGGCTACTACCTGCCTAAAAAATAATCACTCCTGCTCCAGCAGACCAAAATGGAAAATTAAAATAGACGAAGAAGCCGTTGTCGCCGATTTAAATAGTATTGCATGGACTGAAGTATTGAACCATCACTGCACCAACTCCGCCGTTAATATTTTTATGGAAATCATCACGACATCACTAAAAAAAACACTCACACAAAGTCAAAGTAGGCAGAAGTACTTATAACATCAAGCCCTGGATTACCCCAGGCTTAATATGATGCATGCGCTGCCGCGACAATCTACATCTAGCCTCACGTGCGTACCCAGATGATCAAATGAAACGGTTAATTTAAACTCGATATAGGAACTTTTGCAACAGACTGCTACATAAGTTAAAAACCAACTACCACAGTAACCTAATTGAAAATAGCCAAGCTGACCCAAAAAAACTTTGGAAGACGATAAAATCCCTATACAGTGACAACAAAAAGCCGTCAAATGACTCTAATAAATTAGTTACTGATAAGAATCCAACAGATTCTCTTAACAAATGCAATACGTACTTCACATCATTGGGGAAAAAAACTATCTAACTTAATTCTCTCAAGACTCTCGGAAACACAAGCCTCTCTTGCCGATAAATATTCCCCAAATATAACCTGTCCACACACATTTTCTTACACCCTACAGACGAAACTGAAATAGGATGCCTTATAAACCAACTCAACAATGACAGCGCTCCCGGGCCCGATAATCTCAATGTAAGACTAATAAAAAAAATCAAAACAGCTATTATTCATCCACTAACTCTCTCATTTAACCTTAGCTTAGAATCTGGAATTTTCCCGGACAGATGGAAAGTTGCAGCTGTCAGCCCAATCCACAAAAGTGGTACAACAGATATCCCTGACAACTATCGACCTATCGCACTATTACCTATACTATCTAAGCTGCTCGAAAAAATTGTAAACAAACGACTTACTAATTTTTTTGAAAAACACGATATGATTTCCAATAAGCAGTTCGGCTTTAGAAGGGGTAGGTCAACTGAAGACGCAGCCAGGCTTCTAACAAACACTGTGTCTTCAACTATCGATAAAGGAGAACACACTATGTGCGTTTTCCTAGACCTGGCTAAAGCTTTCGACACTATTTCCATAGATCTTCTTCTAAGGAAGCTGGAGCAAGGCAGCAGGTATACGCGGTACTCCCCAAGATTGGCTCAAAAGCTACCTGTCCCATCGTAGGCAATTTGTCAAGCTCGGTGATGTCTCTAGCAGCCTACTTCCTATCACCTACGGAATCCCGCAAGGTAGTACACTTGGTCCGACACTTTTCTTACTTTATATGAATGACATATTGAATATTTCTCTTACAAGCGCTGAAATAATAGCTTATGCAGACGATACAGCGGTCATTTTCCATGGTAAAAATTGGGACCAGGTGTACAGCTTCGCCGAAGACGGACTACTCAAAATAGCTAAAGTTCTTAATAGGAACTTACTAACCTTAAACGTTGAAAAGACTAAAATTATTACCTTCTACAAAACCAAGAGGTCAAGACCCCCCCATCATCTAACTCTCACACTTCATACTTGCTCCCATAACCCTAACCCCCGAACTGCGGGCTGTTCGTGCACTGTAATTGAGCGTATACATTCCATGAAATACTTGGGAATTGCTTTAGACGAGAATTTATCTTTCAAACCACAAATACACGCACTATCCGGCAGAGTCAGGAAACTTATCTACATTATGAAAAAACTACGTGACTGCACACCTACTCCTATACTGCGTAATGTTTACTTTGGTCTATGTCAGTCCGTCCTCCAATATGGTATCTCTGTCTGGGGTGGCGCAGGTAAGGCCGCTTTTATTGAAGCTGAAAGAGCACAAAGAGCCGTCATTAAAGTAATGCTCAAGAAACCTTTAATGTATCCAACTGACCATCTCTATAGGGATTTCCCGGTCCTCCGTGTCCGACAGCTTTTTATCCTCAATGCAGTACTTCAAACACACAGAAAACTAAAATCAAGACCAGACTACACAGAGATAATCTCAAAACGTACATTTAGGATTCCCATTCCCCAAGCAAACTCTCTTATGGCAAGACGTTCTTCAAACTATCTACATCCACGCATATATAATGAAGCTGTTAAGAACTGCAACATAATAGACCTCAAAATATCCGTATGTAAAAAGATCATAAAGACCTGGCTCCTTACACTCTCCTACGACGAAACAGAAAGGATTATCTACAAATAGCTACTTATGAAGTAAGACTCCACAAACTGACAGCGCTCCTAATCTCACTCAGATACACATTCACACACATACACTCACACACACAAAACACACACACACACTCACAACGCACACACACATTTAAATTGGACCTTGTAAGAGTATTAAAACCAATATTATTATTTATAATTTTTTACTTTTTATTCACTCCTCATTATATTTTTCTTGTTTACCTTTAATTCTTTAACTTAACTTTTAGTTTGATTTTGTTAATAATCACCGTGTACGATCTTTTGGATATAACGAAAATGTACAACTCTGATTCCCAAGATACAGACTAACGTCTAGTTTGGGGATCACCGTTCAAATTATGTATGTATGATGTACTTGATTATTAATAAATAATTTCAATTTCAATTTTACCCACATTTTGCCGGTTATGTTTAAGTCTTAGGCCGACCTGGGAATCGAACGGATTTCTCAGTAGCAGCCCGGACTCAGAATTCGGCAGTCAGAATTTCCCCTACGAGTATTACATGGGACTTAAACAAAGTGGCGAAATGTGGGTGTACTATAGGTACACCTCTGCCTAACGCTTCGGGGTTAACTGTTAAATAAAAATATTGTAGATGGTGTGGGGTATCCTTGAATAGCCCGTTCTAAAATATTGCAGGTCTGTGAAAACCATTTCAGATTCAGGGATCCGTTTGCGTAATATTACGCTTTAAAATAATATATTTTTATTAGAATCAAGTGTCCCCCTGCCAGCCAAATGGTTGGTTTTGGATAAGTGAAAAAAATCACGGCGGAGTAGTATATACATATCGAAGTTAAAGTAAAACCATCACAGCTAATTAGGCTTTACAAGTTAACGAGTAATAGTCGACCAACTTACATTTGCAGTTGGAATGTATGGGAGACCATATTTATTAACTACAATGTTAAGTTTATTCTTGGGATAAATTCATCCTAAGTTCCGACTGAACCATTCATTGTGCGTGGTCCGACACGCATTTGGCCGGTTTTATGTATAACGGCGCAGGGTAGCCTTTACCAGAAGTGAACATCGTAAAAGTGGTTCAGCAGCTAGCATCAGGATTGTGCCGTAATGTAGCAGTTCATCGTGGACGTGGTACGACTACGGCTCCCCTGACATCTTCTCTGTCATCAGAAGATAGGCGCCACGCAACCATCGATGCGACGCTCTGCTAGAGTGACTGTCAGCAGCCAGTGTCACTCTTGTCCGACCTTTTCGGTGATTCCAGTAACTTCGTAACAAAACTAGATGCGTCATATATTTCCATTTTGATTTATGAGTAGTGAGGTGACCTCCCAATTTTAAGTACCAAAATAAGGTCACAACAAAAATAAGGTCACAACGAAAGTTTTACAGGCACGATTTTCCATTACACAATACAAAAACTCTTTTAAAAAGTCTACAAAAAGCTCTCTGTTTCAATTTATTTATCAGGACAGGTAAATTAAAATTGTGAAAATAATTCAGTAAAACAGTGGCGTGTCCACAGTTACCTAGAAATTAATTTTCAATTCTGTATGAAGCCTCCTGGATTTGAGATTATTATCACCTGAAAAAATACCTGTAGTCTGTTTGTAGGACCTATATTTGTCTGTAGGTTGTGTAAGTTCAAGCTTATTTATAGCCTTTTTATGTACTCATATTAAGAGGTATTTGTGAGTTTTTATGTAGGGAGTAATCTTCGGAACTACTGAACCGAATCTTAAAATTCTTTCATCATCATCATTCAGCCGAAAGACGTCTATTGCTGGACGTAGGCCTCCCCCAAAGGGGGCGGGAGGTTGCCATAATCGCCACGCTTGGCAGACGGGTTGCCGATCGCAGTATGGTGTTAAAATGCATAGAGAACGCTGCTGCCCATTCTCTAGTAAGAAAATTCTTTCACAAATAGGGAATCTACAGTATTGCCGAGTGTCATAGGATATTATATTTTGCGTTAAAACAAAAAAAAATACGCGGACAGCAGAAACTAGTAGAAACTAGGTATGTCGATTGATCTGAAATTTGTTAATAAAAATATTAATTAAAATTTAATTTGACTGGCTATGCTACACTCGCCGTAGTCAACCCGCAGGTGAACTGCAAATAAGTTAATTTATTTACTAACATCTAGAATGAAGTATTTTTGTATTTTTTGTAATTGGATCTTGTTGTCTGAAAAATAAATAAATCGAGAATCCAATACCATGGGTTCTCGAATTGCTTTATATGCTTGTTAAATCGATAAAGGCTCACGAAAGCCTAAAAGTCTGACAGCCAGAATAACCTATATCGGGTTTCGTAGTAAAATACAGACATTCAAAATCTGCCCTGAAAGTCGACTCCAACATATTATGTAGCGCGGAAAAGGTTATTCAGTTAACTATATACCTATTTTATTTAGATATAATGATTTCTATAATATTAGAAACTACTAAGTACATATGTTATGATTTTTTCAACACATTTGCTCAAAAAATGCATTTATGAAGCCTGTTTACATTGTTCGAAAGCTAAAAATTACGCACCATACAACGGAATGTGCGGTAAAATAGGTACTCTCACCTAAGTACATGTTTTACCGCACCCACCGTTGCTTAGCGCCGTGCGTATCCTTTACGGTTTTTTTTAATTTCCATAAAAAATATATAAGAATTCCACCAAGGAGTTTCAAATTACGAGAATAAATAAGCTGAATGATCGAACCTCCTTGGAAGCGCTTTTGCTCAATACGTTTACCTCACTTTATTACTAAAGAGAAAATGAGACGAAAGATTTTGTCACCATGTGCACGTGGCGCCATTTGCAAATTCGCGCCATTTTCATATTAGAAACGTCAAAGATTGTTGCGACTTTACGACTGATATTTATAAACAAAATATTAACATGAGTTCAAGCGAGGAATCCAATATTAATATGGAATCTACTCCACCTGATATCTTGAATGCGCCGCCAAAATCTCGTGAGTGCTATTTAATGATTTACAATAATTTTATGTCATGGAAGACTCGAAGAAATACTCATTCATTCTCTTAAAATGTTTTGATGGCTTGTTTCATTACTTATTTTACTGTTTTCTCGCGACTGTGTTGAAAAACGTTGTATGACACGCGGGTTGAAACTCGTGACTATGGTAAGCCCTCGACTTACTCGTTTGTAAAATACAACTTACCGCACTAGTATCATAAATAACTATTTTTCACATTAGTTCCCAACCAGTAGTCCGAACAAGGTTTAATACTACTAATAATAAAAGAGTGCTCGCGAAAAGTTCAGATTTTAAACTATTTTTCGTACTTTTTTAATTTATAGAGGAGATCAAAAAACACATTGACACAAACCGAATTTTCATATTCTTTTAAAAATTATGTGTTTTCAGATAACGCATGTTACTTTTGAGTTTAACGAATATGTTTAAAGTTTATTTTTATACTGACACAGTTTGATTCTGCAACCGTTCTCCGACAGTCGTTTCTCCTTTGGACTGTTCACCGACAGGACGATTCGGTTTTGAGAGATTCGTCGATAGAACGTTTCACCTATGGATGTTTCGCCGACAGAATGGTTCGCATTTGTTAGTTTCGACGACAGAACTTTTCAACTATGGAATATTCGCCGGCAGATCGTTTTATCTACGATTGTTTCGTTTCTGGCACTCGCCGACCGCTGCCGCGGCACCGCTCGCTTCGCTCGCTCGGCTCGTGCGTAGGAGGTCACAGTTTTAACCTAACCTAACCAACCCATTTTTTTTAAAGAAGAAATTAACCCAATCGAAATAGTTGAGTTCCGGGTAACCTATGAAAAGTCCTGTCGTCGAAACTAACAAATGCGAACCATTCTGTCAGCGAAACATCCATAGGTGAAACGTTCTATCGACGAATCTCTCAAAAACGAAACGTCCTGTCAGTGAACAGTCCAAAGGAGGAACGACTGTCGGAGAACGGTTGCGGACTTACACAGTTTAGTTTTCTTGAACCTTATGGTCCCTGCTAACAAAATAGAAAATCAAAGTGGTCCCTGCACTCTACCGATTACTTATATTATATTTAGATTACGGGCAAGTGCGTCAGTATTCCAGAAGGTATTGTTTAGTCGTAACACAGTGTTCAGGTATTACCTGAACACTGTGTTACGACTAAACAATACCTTCCCACAAGTCACGGTTATCTCTAATGGCACAACTTATGTTACTTACTTATCTGGTAGTGCCAAAGCTTTTTAGTGTTACGATAACTGAACGTAATAACTTACTTAGTACTAATGGGTAATTGCTGTACTTAATAAAAGTACTGTTTATATAACTTTAATAACAATTATAATAAATATCTGATACCTTTTCACGCGTAACGGCTGAACGGATTTCGATATTTTTGTCTCGCCGCGCCGCGCCGGTGTGACCTGAGTTGGAACATAGGTTTTTTTATACCGTAGTACGTTAATATTGACCTGTGTGACCTCTGTGATAATTCCCGTCCTCAACGCGAGTGAAGCTGCGGGCAAAAGCTGGTAAGTACTAAAGAAATAAATAGTACACCATCACATCACACTAATATTATACAGGCAAAAGTTTGTGCGTGTGTGTGTTTGTTACTTCTTCACGCTCAAACGGCTGGATCAATTTTAATAAATTTTGTATGGAGGTAGCTGACACCCTGGATTAAGACAGGCTACTTTTTATCCCGATATTTCCACGGGATCGAGACTTACGCGGGTGAAACCGCGGGGCGCAGCTAGTGGTCCATAAGTTAAAGCTTATTTGAATCATCAAAATTACTTTTTGTTAAAACTTAATTTATCATCATCTGCCTAGCATTTTACCAAATATTTTGGGGTCGGCTTCCAGTATAACCGGGTGCAGCTTGTTAAAACTTAATCATTGTTAGAATTTTATAGCTCTACTAGCTGAGCCCCGCGGTTTCACCCGCGTAAGTCGCGATCCCGTGGGAATATCGGGATAAAAAGTAGACTATATTATGTTAATCCAGGGTGTCAGCTACCTCCATACCAAATTTCATCAAAATTGGTCAAGCCGTTTGAACGTGAAAAAGTAACAAATACACACACAAAACTCACTCACAAACTTTCGCCTTTGTAATATTAGTGTAATAGAAAACCTGTCAAAACGTCAAAATAATTGTTCCTTCAAAAATCTAAATCAAAATATTTTATTTCACTTAAATCTACGTGGGCACTTTAAATGAAACGTCAGAAGCTAGAAGTACGGTTCCAATTGGTCGTTTCCTATGGAGAAAAGCCGGCAAGAAACTCCACGTTTATTATTTTAAAAATTACGGGCTTTTATAATGTTTTCAAGTTACAGTGTTAATAGGTATGGAAGGACAGTGTAGGCCCGTCAACAAGTACCAAGTCCTTAACAAAATAGAAAATGGTTTACAAAACAGTCTATTAAGCATCTACGTATGGTATTCTGAAATACCGCTCACCGAAAGGACGGTTTTCCGATAACACTCTACTCCGACGGTTTGTTGAACGAAAAAATGATTGGCCGATGAAACGTTTCGCCGAAAATGAGAGATTTCGATTGGGTTAATTTCTTCTTTAAAAAAAATGGGTAGGTTAGGTTAGGTTAAAACTATGACCTCCTACGCCAGAATCTACCAACCGTCGATGAATAATATTTTCGGCGAAACGTTTCATCGGCCAATCATTTTTTCGTTCAACAAACCGTCGGAGTAGAGTGGTATCGGAAAACCGTCCTTTCGGTGAGCGGTATTTCGGAATACCATACGTAGATCGTTATGCCGTTAATGAGGTATCAGGGAAGCCATATTTGCGGAAGGAATTATTGCCAAACTTCCTAGTTTTCAACGTAGTCCTTAAACTTATAATATGCTAACATTCAATCTTTTTTTTTTTTTTTTTTGGGTGGGAAATCATCAAATAACTTCTCCCGCTCTGGGCGGAGCGGGAGGGCGTGTCAGACTTTTACTGACTAAAACCCACCCGTGTTCCTTCCGTTGCCTGTGTGCCAGGGCCACGATATCCCTTTCGGACAAACTCGCAACCCCGGCAGGCATTGGTCCTAACGGACCCCGTCAGTTTGTGCTGACATCTCTTTGAGGCGCGCGTGGAACACAACGCGCCGTCGACCCGGGCCTGGTCCTTATCGGACGGCGAGCTACCCATCGCTCACCGTCCGCAGGCCCGCGCCTACGGTGGCCGGAAATCGGCTTGCGACTCCCGACGCCCGGGGCGTCTCCTGCGGCGACTAGGGGCGCGAGGGCGCGAACCTTGTCTCACCCTCACGCGTTCCGCCTCCTCCTTCGCTAGCATAACTGCTTCGCAGAAGGAGGTGACGGCCCCCCATGCACTCTCGCTCCGAACCATGGCCTGAACCAGGGCCGGACGCGAGAGATCGCCGCCGCCGATCGCCTCCGTGAGGACACGGCGGTGCTCCGCCCAAGCTGGGCAGACCTCCACCGTATGCTCCACCGTGTCCTCCGGGCGATCCACACATTGGTGACACCCGGGCGTTTCCTCCATCATGTCCGGAAACATCCATGTCCGGTGAGGACCTGCGTCAGGCGGAAGGTGAGGACGCCGTGGCGCCTCTCTAGCCACTCCTCAAAGAGGGGACTTATCGCCACAATTGTGGCGTGCCCACTAACATTCAACCTGACGTTCTAAATGTCAGTCCTTTACTTATTTAAGTCGCAAACAGCGACATTTACGATCCTACAAAGATTCATTGTTGATGTTACAAAAGGTTCCTAAAAGGTTTTAAATAAATATTTACGAAATTCCGGATATTGGATTAAGAGCTTTCCACTTGGGAGTCATTAAAGGAGGCTGTGTCCTCAAATATTGGAGGGATCGAGGGTATGCTGATTATTTTGTAGGAATTTTTAGTACTAACTTAGCGAAGTTATATTTTTAGAACGATTGTGTATACCTTCAGTCACTTTAATTATTCTATTTCTTAAGGGCAGATATTATGTTTTTTTTTTTTTTTTTACCTACTTATGTGTAACAGTTAAATAATTCTTTTACATCCTTTTTTTTCTTTTCTGTTCCATCTGGATGGATTGGAAGCCATATTTGCAGTAGATAATTAATTCCTACTCTGTGAAATCCTCTACATGCCCAGTAGTCGAAAGCGCTATTGCTGAGCATGAGGCCCAGGGTACGATTCCCGGGTCGTGCAAAGTGTTATTGGGTTTTACCATTAGGGATTTCTCGATAGTAGCCCGGAGTCTGGATTTGTGCCCGGTTGATGGCAATAGGCTTGCCTCCTATAACCCTATTATACACTTAAACATAACTGACGAAATGTGGGTGTTGGTACTACTTAGATATAGGTACACCTCTGCCTAACCCTTTGGGGATTACAGGTGTGAGGTTATGCTATGTAAAGATCAAGTAACTACCTCCTAAACTTTTGAGATAAAATAGCTCCCAATTCAAATATCTATCTATATGTTTTTTTATACAAAACAATCAGAAACTTCTCTACAACTCCATTACATCAGGCTATATGAATATTTACAATGGCCAGTGCCTTCGATGAAAGACTAATTGCTCCACTCATTCTGAGCACCAATTATATTTCATAGCGGTCTGAGGACAGCTGGGATTTGCGGATTGGACTGAACATTGGTGCAGATGTGGAATTTGAAATGAGCTTTATGACAATAGCACATTGTCATAAACTAGTATTATTAGTTTTTTTTTTTTTTTTGTTAAGTAACCTAGCTTTACTGTAATGATTACTATATACATAATAACACTTACTATCGTAATTCCACCATTTATGACGGGGGTCGGAAATGTTTCTCCTAAACACAGGTTATTATATTTTGTAACCTATCTAGGAGACCAGTACGGCAGCCACTAAATAGATTAAGGATGATGCTTGTGCTTTATATATTTCCTTGTCATGTAATCTCGTCCCAGTTGAACAATAAATCTTTAAAACTTAAGCCCTATTTTTAGTTTAATGGTATAGCTTTAAATACTGGTATTCAGCTGCATCCGGTTAGATTGGAAGCCAACCTCAACATAGTTGGGAAAAGGCTAGGTAGATGATAGAATAGAATAGAATACTCTTTATTATGTACACCATAAAAGTGATGAGAGAGAAAGAAGAAGAAAAGAAGAGTGAAAGAAAGTGAGAGTGTGAGTGAGTGAGTAGTTTGGAGTGATGTGTGTGTATGTGTAGATGATGATGGTATGGTTTAAGTTATTCCTCCAAATGTCTCTATTATATCAAAACCATCCATCAGTATACATTTCTATTTCTGTATTTTGAATGTCACATCAAAAACACTAGAACCGAGAGGGAAATAAAGGAAAAGACATCTTCAAAATTGAATGGTTTTCCGTTCGGACGGTTTAGCATATTGTATATAATTTAAGCATATATTTAAGTAAGCAACCGTTGTATTAAACTACATATACATATCTTATCCTCCTACAAAATTTCAGCAAACAATTCATAAATTAATCAGAAACTAGAAAACAACGGAAAACTACTGCATCCTTCAAAACGTTCGCCGTCATCATTACGAAACACAGGCTCATTAAAATTAAGCGGCAAATGGTCGCAATCATGGCGGCCGAAGCACCGTCACGGCGCGCCACAGTCTCGTTAGTGCTTCCATCTCATTATTGAACTCCTCAATCCCACTTGGAGTCTGCCATGATATTTCTACTTCACTGCTCGTCTTTTTGCGAACCTCGCTTTTCTATTGTGTCAATATTGATTCTGAATACTAATTCTGCTCTGAAAATCTGGAAAATGGGACTTATGTAAATTGGTTACAGATTTGGATATTTTCAAAATGCATTTTATCCTTTTAGAAACCTTTGGGGAGGCCTATGTCCGATGAGAAAACAAAAAAACAAGTGTGTTCATGTAAAATACCGGTATTCAGCTACATGCGGTTAGACTGGAAGCTGACCCAAACACAGTTGAGAAAAGACCCGTAGTCTGGATTTGGCAATAGGTTTTGCTTACAAAATACGGGTTTCCTACACACATCTGCCTACTCGATTTAGAAATACGGGCGATGTCATTTCATGTGTACTTTGTCACCTTTTCTGAACACAAAAATAGCACTGAAGAACTCATAAAAATATTACTATTTTAGCCTCTTCAATTTTGATTCTTTAAGAAGACCATTAAAATCATTACTATCTCTTAGTTGACTAATTTGAAATTAGCAACTTCTCCAGAAAACTGCTGAATATTTTAAAACTCCGCAGTTTATCTCTTAGCGAGCGCTAAGTTTCTGAACTTTTCATCAGAGCTATGAAAGAAAACACTTAAATTAGTTAGGTGTTCATCTTTGTACGGGCACTGAAAGAAGTGACCAAACGAGACGAGCTATTTTAAGACTCTTGAGCAATTCTAAGATCCGAATGTTTTCTTAGCCAAGACGTTTTTCTGTGAGATCTTTTCAGTTTCCTGCGCTTTTTGTAAGCAAAAACTTTGCACAGCATGTATAAACTACGTAGTGACTGCTTCTACCCTTGATTTTTTTTAAATAATGTTTTAATGGCCTGGTTGCTGGGACCTTTTAACCAAGTCTTTTTTTTTTATTAAGTTACTTCTTTGTCGTTTGCCTACACTAATGCACGTTCACGAACACATAATGGTTAATAATCCACCATTATTACACATTAATATTCGGCTAAACACAAATTTTATAAAATAAAACAAAACTGCTAAACATGTCACTTCACTTTCCCGCCAAGAACCCTACCCTTGATTGCTGTGAAATGTAGGGTATTACCAAAAACAAAGATGTGGTATTAAATTCAAAATTTGTATAATTAGAATGGCATTGCTAAATACCAAGGCCTGCTAGCACCATAATCAGGCCTATAACGTTCCCACTGCTAAGACACAGGCCCCCTCTGTGAGAGGGAGTGGGCCGTATCCACCACGTGTTTAACCTTACCATTGGCCTAAATTTTCATAACTTATTTTTCCAAACTTCGTCCTTCGAAAAGTTCAGAATGAAGTAGAATAGACAATAGTCAATAGTCTGTTAGGAATAATATATAATACGTTTTCTCTATGTCACATTGTTGATTACAAACTTCACTCAACTTCACTAAATTCTCACATTTTACCAGTATTCTTTTAAATACAATTAAGATCTCTTTGTAACTAGGATTGATCGAATCTTCGTCAAACATTTCAGCACGATCGGCTTTTCACTAACAATGTCGATTTTTTTTTTAAACGTGTTTCTATGTAAATGAGGTCTCTGGTAGAATTAAGACAGAAATTAATATGCAAGGCAACTAAGTCAATTCTTTATTATTATTATCTTGGCACTTGTTTAAATATCTTCATTTCCTCTTTACTTCAAATTAATGGAGATAGAATAGAATAGAATAATACTCTCCATGAAAAATACAGATATAAATGTAATGTAATTGTAAATATAATGTATGTAATAATAATTTAACACTGCATCTATCTTTAATTTATTAAGCTTTAAATTAATCAAAGCTACCGTTTCGTAATCCTTCTTGATTCATAAATTACCTATTTATTTCAATATCTATTATACGTACAGTAATTTGCATTCGAAGAGTTAATTCATTAATCTCTATTATTCTGCAGTAAGTAATTCACGAGTTCAATTCACGCTATTTTCCTAATGGCTGTAGTAATTACTCAATAATAATAACTGGATCGTTTGTATCGTGATAAACAATCATAACTGTCTGTCGCTCCACGCCGAACTATTTAACTTCAGTAATTCAAACATCAGTTGTTAAAACGATGGATAACTATTCAAGTTTCAAATGTTTGATAAACTAAAACATTTCCTCGGAAATTCCAAACTACAAGTAAAGGCCTCAAGTCTGCTATTACAATAGTGTCAGAATGGTCGATCATTGATTTCATAATTGTTGTTTTTGACAAGTTTGGTAATCTACTATTATAATGGCGTCATTATGACTTTCCAATGGTCGGCCACTGACACTACATTGAAAGAAATTGCATATATTGGTAATCTCGTACATAATGACAAATGAATGACATTTCTACTAATGGGTTTTATAATAATGGCAATACGACAATGCTATTGTAATAACACAATTATATTACGAGAATATTGACCGACCAATGATCGACCATTATGAATTTACCAGATTACGAACTTTTAGCAAAATGACAATGGCATGACAATGGGATCGTGTTGGAATGACTGATTTTATAAAAATAGCAGACTTGGGCCCCTATTTTAAGCATTTCATTTCCCAATTTCATTCCGAAAGAAAGAGCTTAATATTCTTATAATATTCCACCTCATGGTATTGTACCGAGCATTGATTGGTGAACATGGAAAAACGTTATCAACATGGTATCGTCCTCAACATGGAATCATCAACTCCAGGTTTTAAGAGAGACAAAACAATATACATATATAACATCATGCCTTGTTTCCCCGAAGGGTTGGGCAGAGTGTCTATAGTACACCTACATGTCTCCAGTTTTTTTTTTAAGTGCCATGTAAAAGGGACCGATTTTTTTTTTTTTGGGTGGGTAATTATCAAATAACTTATCCCGCTCTGGGCGGAGTGGGAGGGCGTGTCAGACTTTTACTGACTAAAACCCACCCGTGTTCCTTCCGTTGCCTATTGCCATCAACCGGGCACATTCCAGGCTCCGGGCTGGTACTGAGACATTCCAGATAGAAAACCCAATATCACTTTTCCCGACCTGGGAATCGAACACAAGACCTCATACTTAGTAGTAGCAATTGTGACCACTAAACCAAAGAAGCCATACCGAGCGAGCCACCGTGGCGAGGAATTACCATTGTGAAATATATATCAGTCTACACTGCGATGTCCAAAATAGATATTATGGTGACATTAAGTCGACGTCAACTTTGACAACGACAACAATCCAGTGCGGGTAGACTACGTTTAAAAACTTGTGGAAACCATAAACCAATTTCCAAATAAAAAAGAAAGAAGGGAAGAAGCTACATAAACTCTTGTACCGCTGCAACGCACTACGAAACCGAGAGTATTTCCCAACAGCCAGTAGCAAATTTCTTTACCTCCACGTGATACTTATCTGGCTCACAAGTACGTCTTTAACAATTACATAAAACACGTAATAACATACCCAGATAAGGAATGGTGGAAAGCTAATTGTGTAGGATGAGACTGAACGGAACAAAAGAACTGTGAGGTTGCGTAACTTTTAGGGTCTCCCTATTGTTCGAACGGTTTGAGTAAAAGCGGTTCTTTGTTTCCGAATTTGTGGTAATGCGTGAGCAGGGTTGCTATTTCCGTGGTGAAGGACACTGGCGCAATTGGTGCAGAGTTGCCGTGATTAAATGGGGAGGTATATCGTAGCATACTATCATGATAGTGTAAGTTATCAGTATTGATAACCTCCTCCACCGTTGTACCGTTAATATGAATGGTTTTGTATAATTTATTTTTGATAAAATGGTTGTGTACAATAAAGCTTATTCTATCTATCTACCCTCATTCCATAGACCATTCAGAAGCTTGTTTTGTTCGTTGACTTGGCTAAACATCTAGGAACTTGTAATCACTCTGATCACTTCCTAAACGTTTCTCTCATCACCGTTATTACTGGGAGCATCAGCCGCATCGCATAACGTTCCATTATACTCAGTTAGCGCCTACACTTTCACTATCGACGCTACTCTAGCGCAACAGCACGTGTGTGTCAACGACTGTTGCTAGATGTGGGATGCGGGTTTGAGGAAATATTTTCAGTGGTTTTCTTAGAGAGGAAAACTAAATATCAGGTTTCGACCCTAATAATTACTTTAGTGGATCGCTGACTTTACGCTCTTTCGTCAATCTTCATTATTAAAGTTAACTTTAGAAGCATATTTATAAATAGATTTGAATTAATCCTAAAAATTAAATTCACGGCGCTGTTTTATTTTAGCAACTTTTTTTTAGTCATTAATTTTAATTCTATCAGAATCAGAATATCCTCTGTATCGTTAATCCCTTCATAATTAATTCGATAAGCATCTCTCTACCTTTGAAAAATTGTCAGTTGCTACTAAATAATTAAGTTGTAACGTTAAATTTTCTTGTAGCGTACTTCTTTAGTATTCATGTAGCCTTTGCTCCATGAATCTTGAGTAAATACCTTCTTGGCATTTAAACTCCGTACTAGAAAAATATTTTGAAACACGAGACGCCTCTAAATCTCTGAAGATTTAAGTCTAGGATGAAAGCGCATTCTCTACTACTTCGCACTTTTTGTTAGCATTATTGGTCTCTTAATCTCTTTACTTAATAATTTCATATGTTTTTCTTGAATAATACGTGCTTTTGGCCTAGATGGAAGCTGTGCTTAAAAACCGGTTCCATTGTAAACCTATCGTGTCTTGATCATTAACTATTAAATATTCTTCATAATTTCTAGAGCAATTTAGTATAAAATCGATAGCCAGTTTTTTTTTAAATCAGTCTAATCAAATGTAGCTAATGTATTCATCAAGTTCTAAGACACTATTTGTTTAGCACCTACGGTTTCGATTCCAATTGTCTGCAAGGAGTTTCACTAATTTGTTCAACAAGTTTGTTCCTTTCAGTTTGATTAAGGACCTATACTGCGCTAGTGGACTGTTACTACATATTATTTTAGATGAATTTCAGTTGAAACTGATTTAGAAGATTTGAATGACGGGAGCCCAACACTTGTCCTTTATTATTTTTATTTTAGCAAATCTTCAACTTGAAGTTAGGTTATCAAGAACTATAGGGCCTTTACTGTATACTGGCTGTAATTATTTTGTAATCTCTCGATATTTTATTGACATCACATCGTCTGTTTACAAAATTACAAGCAGTTCTATCTTTTAAAACTTACTCTGTCAAATATTGTATAGCGACCAGTGCAAGAGCAGAATGTAGTGATCGAACAGGTTCGTCAAAGTTCATTCGTTCCCCATTCATTACTACAAAGGCCGTTGACTGCGGCGTAGTCGCCGGTCGGCCACATTGGCCCGCCATATTGGCAGCATTGACGCCATCTTGATTTATGTTGGTACCTCCGGCGACCACAGCTAACTTCAAGTCACAGCGGTTTAACGCGAACGTTACGTTAGTTATGTTTTGAACTGTTTGTGTATCGGCGTACGGTTTTATAAATAAACCAATTTTGAATTTTCATCAATGGAACGAACTTGTTTATTTTCATTGACAGTCAAACAACGGTTGTTGTGTTATTTTTCTGTTATTAAAAGTGATGTTAAGTGATGTGTCTGTTTATTAATAACGTATCAGTGAAAGTGTGGTTATGTTGACAGTTGAACTCATTAAAGCGGTCGATTATAACGTGTTTAGTACAAAAAAATGTGTAATTAGGTAATTATTGATTGTGTGATTTTTGTGGTAGGTGTATCAACAAATTACTCTTTACATGACATGACGTGTTGATTTATTGAACCCTACCTCGCGAGATCTCGCAGAGCCCGGTCTTAGACCTTCAACTGTTTATGGCAATGATTCGAATTAATTTTGTCTCGTAAAGGCACGATTAAGTTACGGTCCATTGAATTTAATTTATGTTGGCTAACAACTGTTTCCGGAGAAACCGTCTCCCATCGTTAAGGTGTCTAAAACTAAATTTTACTGTGCATTAGTTTCATGATCTCTGCAATAAATTATGTAGTTAAAATTGTTGCTTATTAAAGGCTGCCATTTGTTACCACCTACCTATCTACTTTAAAATTAAGTAATTTTTAAGATATTATGTAAACTATAGTTTACATGTTCAAATATAAAACATTAAATAATTACCTACAGAACAGCGGTAACGAAAAGGATCATTAATATAATTGTGTTACATAATAATTATTACCTAAAAATTGTGTAAGGAAGTAATAATAATTGCTTACACAACTGAAGAACAAAAACTGGACCAGTAAATAGAGTCTGGCTGTCAATTAAAAATATTCGGACTGTTTGTGTCTTAAACAAGTCATTATAAAGTATACGTGCCTAGCCTACACCTAGCAATTAGTAGATTGTGATTCAAACAGCGTGTATTAATAAGTATTATTTTAAATTAATTTCTTGATGTTTTTCTTTTTCTTTTTGGCTCTTCACGGTTTGTGCATTTAGCCAGTGTCATGTAAAATTAGGTAACAAGTACAAAGTTACTTAAATAATTATGAAATGAACTCGATTCAATGCATGATAAAGATGATAGATGATATCCCGCCCCGCTCCCCTTGAGTTTCAGTAAAGAAGTGGCACTTTACTGAAACCTCTCGCGGACTTCTTGAGAGAACTTAAAGTGATGTTGCACTGTTTAGTTTAATTTGCCTACACTAATGCAGGTTCACGAACACTTAATGGTTAATAATCCACCAGTATTACACATTAATATTCGGCTAAACACAAATTTTAGAAAATAAAACAAAACTGCTAACACGACGCTTCACTTTCCCGCCAAGAACATTTCTTGATGTTAGTTCTCTGTCTACTGGTACCTACACATATACATTATTGCCACTCTGTCATATGCATGAAAAACATTATGAAATGGGTACATTGTTTTGTAAATTATCTCCTCTCTCTCTGCGACAACAAGTGGAGGCGCGATATCGCGGGCGCGACAGGTAGCGCGACACTTTCCATTAAATTTTCATAGAAATTGTGCTACTGTCGTGTCGTGACGAGCCTGTCTGCGAGAGCCTTTATTCCCATAGCGTTTAATATGCTGTATCATTTCAGCCGAAAGACGTCCACTGCTGGACTTGAGGGGCCATTCTCTAGTCAGTCCCCCTTTTTTTTTCTTTTTTTTTTTGGAAATTATCAAATAACTTCTCCCGCTCTGGGCGGAGCAGGTCGCCTTTTACCACACCCACGGGAAGAAATAGGGTGGTGCTATTCTTTACATCCGGCACCACACGGAACTACTATACAATATGATGTATAAGATTGGGGAAATGTAACACACGTGGAAACAAATTCTTATAGTTGTGTTACATTATTTTCATATTAAGGGGGTCTACTCCGAAGCGTTAAATCGAAGTATCGGCCGAATGTTCGGTTATTTTATAACTTCCATAGTTTCCTTTTTTGACTTTGAATCCATACCCGACTTAAAGTCACATTTTCGTCTTTGGCTTATCTCTTTGACTGTCGTTTTTTTTTTCTTTCTCCGTAGTTAGCCATAGTTAGCCGTAGTCAAGCAAAGGCCGAACATTCGGCCGATACTTCAGTTTAACGCTTCGGAGTAGACCCCAAGTTTCACCGGGGTTCGCCTCCCAGGTCGGGCAAAGTGTTACTGGGTTAATCTGGTATTTCTCAGTAACAGCCCGGAGGCTGGATTTGTGGCCGTTTGATGGCAATAGGTTCACCCCCATGGGACTTAAACAATACTGACGAAATGTGTGTGTACTGTAGATACATCTCTGCCTATCCCTTCGGGGATTACAAGCACGATGTTATGTTATGTATCGCTTACACAACTTATAATTTTGCCTCCTTTTGAAGTCTTTTCTCATCAAGATCCCAGTATTTTATCCTGAGATAACTGTTAGCCTGGCTATTTAGCTTCTTCTTTGTGGAAAAGTTAGTTCAAACTGTACATAAAGAAAGAAAACAGCACAAAAAAACCGGCCAAGTGCGAGTCGGACTCGCGCACGAAGGGTTCCGTACCAATATCTATAAAAACAGCAAAAAAAAATCACATTTGTTGCCTTAAATATTTGTTTTATTTTAATTTAATTATTTATTTTTATAGTGAATATATAACTAAATATTCTGTGAATATTTCAAGCGTCTACCTGTTGCCGTTATCAATAACGAGCAAAAAAATTACGTTTGTTGTATGAGAGCCCCCTTAAATATTTATTTTATTTTGTTTTTTAGTATTTGTTGTTATAGCGGCAACAGAAATACATCTCCTGTGAAAATTTCAACTGTCTAACTATCACGGTTCATGAGATACAGCCTGGTGACAGACGAACAGACAGACAGACAGACAGCGGAACCTTAGTAATAGGGTTCCCGTTTTACCCTTTGGGTACGGAACCCTAAAAACCGGCCAAGTGCGTGTCTGATTACGCACAATGAAGGCTTTCAGGGTTTCGTAGTTGGGATGAATGTATCCCAAGAACAAACTTAACATTGTACTTAGTTGAAAAACATGTTCTCCCATACATTCCAACTGCAAATGTAAGTTGGTCGACCATTACTCGTTAACTTGTTAAGCCTAATTAGCTGTGATAGTTTTCCTTTTAAATTCGTTATTTGCGGGTTAATAATTATATGAGGGTTCCATAATTTATAAGGAAAATGACACCCTTGTAAGATCACTCTCGTGAATAAGCATAACAAACGTGTTACAAGGAGGCAAAGAGATTTATGATAAGTTAATAATTTAAGGGTCGGGTAATCGCCGTTGGCCATACAAATGTACGTCGCACTCATGCAACGCTGTTCTGTTTCCTCGGGAATATTTACTTTTAGTAACGAACATATGAATATTTGAAAAAAATCACAGATAGAATTATAGAAAATAAAATTGTCTGTTCGTATAAACAAAATCATGAAAATATCATATTATGTAGTTTTCAAACTCAAACTCAAAGCATTTATTTCAAATAAACCAATTACAGGCACTTTTGAATTGTCAAGGGGTCGGTCAGTCATAAAGATGAAGCTCCTATGGAGAAGAACGGGCAAGAAACTCCACGGACACTCTTTTAAATTGACGTATGGTTACAAAATATTGGTTACATCATTTGTGTTGAAATTAAACATGTGAGAACGATGCAAAACGTCAAAAGCGTCCGTAATAAAAAAAATAAAAAAAAAAACAATTCTAAAATTAAAATAAGCCATGGCCGCTAAGAGATGACCTGAAAGTAATATCGTTTTTTATGCTTTGAGTAGACATTATTTCCTGAATTTACTTCATATAGTAGATTGTTATACAAGGGGCTAAAATGTCCCATTATACACGAGGTAGTTTTACTCCCTAGATTTAGCGAAGGAGTAAATATAAACCGAGTTATAATGGGTTTTTAGCTCCGTGTATTACACTATACTTTTCACTACAATTAAGATTGCGAGAAAATAATATAATCCATTACACCTTGACGGCAACAAATTGAAAATTATTACGGGTCTCCATTCTCACTAGATGATGACATTTTCACTGTTGTAAAATAAATTACGGTCACCAATTCAATTAGTAATTAGAGAAAAAAGTCTAAAGATTTCGCGCCAGTGTCTTTTTTTTATTTGTTCTGTAGCCGCAACCAAGGAATATTTATTTTTTTACCAACGGTGGCGAGGCCGCAACGCAATGCACGAATTGTACTGAAGAGACCACCGCGCCACTTTTAGTTCCATTTTCAAAAATAAAATGATCTTTTTTTATGAAACAGTAACAAGTCGAGTCTTTATTCATGATTATTTTACTTAAGGTGAATCCGCAGCCGTAGCCCGAGAAATTCAAATTTTCTTACGTTTTTTTCTGTTTGCAGGTCAGTCTCAGGTTGTATCTTAATCACAATATGATTCGCGACTATAACAAATATGTATTTACATAATTATAATCATTAAAATTTTACAGCTACACATTAATACAGCTACAGCTGCGGATTCACCTTAAAAATATTTTTTTCGTTTTTGTAGGCTCGTTGGCCGTTGGTAACAGACAAAAATTAAAAAATAATACTTTTTCCCCTAGAGGAATATATACTATTTTAGCCCCGCTCTGGTACGCTAAAATGACGGACTTTTTGAGCAAGAGTAGTGAAAAAGTATTTTACTACAATACTTTGATATTCACTTATAGAATTGATGTGTGCGTTCAAGTTTAACATAGATTTTTTGCATAACTTACTTGCATTCTATGAAGGCGTAATAGCAGAGGGGCTTAAAATTTGAAATTTGCGGGCTACCTTAGCGCATCCCCCGATGCGCTAAGGTAGCCCGCAAATTTCAAATTTTCTTACGTTTTTGGCAATTTGCAGGTCTGTGTCAGGTTGTAATACAACTAACTCTCGTCGTAGAATCCTATTGAATTCATTCAATTGGAATCTCCGAACTTAGAGAGTTGTATTGCTGATTGTAATGATTGTAATTCTGTAAAGCCATATTTGTTACCTCCCCGAATCATATTTAGATCAACATACAACCTGTTACTGACCTGCAAATTGCAAAAAACGTAAGAAAATTTTAGTTTCGCGGGCTACCTTAGCGTATCCCCATTAAAATGTCTTTGCAAGGAGGTATAAATTGTAAGTGGGTTTGGTAGGTACAAAACACAAAAGATACGGTAAACTTTGCGCTTAGAAACAAAACTATTACAAATATTCTCATAAGGACAGGGAGATAAGGACAGACAGACATTTTATGTCCATTTGTTTGAAACCGGCAACCGGCGGCCGGTGTTTCGCAATCGGCGTGCGTGTATGACCAGGGGGCCGATCGCGCTATTTCTCAACGTAATTACCGTTCGAACGGAACGTTTTTGGTTTTAGTTTAGTTTTGGTTTAACTGGTGTAAGAAACGGTATCGCGCTTTTTTGTGTGAGAATATTGTTCGATCGATCGTTCCTCCAACGTAACTTCCAAAGTAAAGCTAAATCGTTTCCGTTGAAATGATTAGCGCGATACGAAATGTGTCTAACGTAACGTTTTGGTTGTGGTTTAGTTTTGGTATTAACGTTCAAAGTTAGCGCGATCGGCCCCCTGATGTATGAACGTAGGCGAAGCAAAAGGAGTATGTAAGGAGCGTAGCAGGTGGCATTCTATAGTTTCTGCCTACCCCCATGGGAAGAAGGCGTGAGTTTATGTATGTATGTGTGTGTTGTTTAAAACCACATAGCCTAATAAATAAGGCCTGTCTCACCACTATAATAAGCCTACAAAAATCTCGAAATTGAAAACAATAGTTACCCATTCCATATTATTCTGTTAATTTCCAGTGTCCCGTAATGACGCAAAATAATTGATAATCCATCATGGTAATTAAATAACTGTGTATAAACCGTGTTAACCTTGTATGTGTGGTTTTCCTGTCATAACAATGTTATTGACAAAATTAAAAGGAAAATAACATAAATCATTAATGCAAACTTAACCTACTTCTACATATTAATTATTAATGTTATAAATAAATTGGGATAGCCAATTTGCTGGACAGTAAAATTATGTACCTAATCTCATTTTGATTTTTCAGTCAGAGTCACACAGCCACATTTTGCCAGAAATTGTAACAGCTGGTCTATTTTAACACAAGCCGACCATAAAATCGGGAACTAGGATATTAATTAAATGAAATCGTTTATTCTGTAAATAGGATATCGGAATCACACATCATATTGAAAAAAATATTTAATAAAAAATAAGGTACCTAGATGGGTGGGTGAATGAATGAATGAATGAAATGCACCGACCCCAGCATGGTTAAACCAGACTCGATTGCTCGAATGAACCCAGAGATTCACCCTAGCCCCTGAAGCCTCATGTTTCATGAGACTACAGAGACCATTGTATATCAAAGAGTAGACCGGGGGGCGCGATAATGGTAGGGAAGACGTGCCCTTGGGATATGGAAGAATTATTAGAGCCTACCGAATATGCATCCTTCAGCAAGCATTGGAATAGTGGAGAGACGGGTGATATTTATCTATGGGAGGGGCATCTTTTAATAGCGTCGCCACCAGGTTGGCTCTGGTCCTCTCTGTTCTTGACTGTGTCACTGCTATGCTGTATTACACGTTGCTGGTTCCAGAGTCTTCGTCTGAGGTCTCACTATCCGTTTCAGAGTTCTTATAAATCTCGCTGGCAGCTTTCTTTATCTTATTTCGGTCTTCAGCCGTGTCCATCCAAAATCTTATGTCCTTGTTGAAGTATGCCATGTTCTGTTTTAAGTTGTCATTCCATGTAAAGATAGGGCGTCCGACTTTCTTGGATTTGGCCTTGTACTGCATTGCTGCGTGTAACAGGTGTGGTTCGTGGCGCCTGTGAACGTGTGCAAGATAGCACATCCTGTGATTCTTGATGAGTTTGGTTACGGTTTTTCCGTCCAGAATCTCATGCATTTTCTTTTGACTAGGTTTATTCCTAGCATGATTAATCAAGTCTTTCATGATAACTCTTTCATATGTTCTCAGTCTTGACCTGTTGGCTTTAGTGAGTGCCGATACTTTCAATCCGTGTACCATGCCAGGTACGATCACCATTCGATACATAAGTCTGGCTAGTTTCCAGTCCATCTTTGAGTTTGTTATGAATGTTAATAGTGATTTAGCGTTTCTAGTGGCCTGTTCACAGCGTTTTTTAATTGTGCTTTTCCTGCTTAATGCATATGTTATGTGTGTGCCTACGTATTTAATTTCGTCGACTAGGTAGATAAGGTACCTAGATGGAATCGACATTTCCTATCTGACTACCCCTGAGAAGTAATGGCGCAACAAACTCAGGGGTCAGAGTCTCTTTTAAAGTCCAGACATAATCTTGGTCAGATCAAGTGAGGACCATGTAGGTCTGTGTTTGAAATGGCCTTTTAAGGAAAGAACCACACAAATTTGAGTGGCCCTATCCAATCAGTGCAAGCATTCGTCAGTAATCGTGCAGCTCAACTATCTCTCATCCGTACTTCGTAGCTTATTAGGGTTCCGTATCTCAAAAGGAAAAAAACGGAATTGTTTGTTTTTTTTTATAATAACCTTTAAAAAGACATGATTTTCGAATAAAAAATGTATTGAGAGAAATATTACAATTACGTAACTGTCAACATGGAAAGAAAATAATCCAATAAATCATATACTAAAGTTTAATTTTGCTTGTATGTGTGACTGTTTCAGAATATTCATGCAAATTAACATAAAAATAGGGAGCCTCCTCTTAACTTCAACCTTTTTAAGCAACTTCAAAGTTCCCATAACGCAAAACACAGTTAGTAAAACTCTGTCCCCCGTAATTCCGCTAATATTCATCGAACTACTATAAATAAGGCTAGGTTTCATGTCCAATCGAAGCAGTTTCCGGCAGTTAGTCAGTTGCAGCACTTCCAGCGCTTTGCAGCGCTGATCATGTATTGTACAGCGGTTCAAGTTTCGCAAACACCATTCATTTGGCGCTTTGTGTAAACCTCGAAGTTAGTTCTATCTCTCTTGGTTCAAAGTGATAGAAATTGTGAAACTTATTGTTGTTTTGTTAGATATATTGTAGCTTTTGTTCGGAATTTATTTAAGCTGCTGCTGCACAGAATATTTGAAACATGTAGGTAGGTACGTACAAAATTGTAAAACCCCTGTTCAGTGTTCACCCATTTAAAGTTACGACCGACGGTACCTCACAAATTGCGAATTCTCCTAACAAATTAAAACATATTAAGTACCTTATCGTATTAGAAATAACAGTAAAATTTACGCATAGAAAAGAAAGAACTACGTTTCGCGTAGTTTCAAAGTTATTGAACGATTCGGTAAAGGCTGAAAGCTGTTTGAGTGACAAGCCTGAATAGATACTAAAATACACACAATTTGACAACGTTAAACAATGGATACATTTTATTTAGTACAGTTGTACTTAGTACAAGAAACAATTCAGTTGTAAATTGTCTGAATATTACCTAATAAAGGACGCACGGAGCAATAAACTTAACGTATAATCAATCTTCATGTGTCCCCGTCCGATACGGAAATACAGAACAAGCTGAATCTCGAGTTCTCGATCTAGATGACGAAGTAATAACTCAAGCAGTCCAAATAAGCACTTATCAACTTGTGTTAACGACACTGAAATACGAATTCTGCTCTTCAAAATCGCATCTGGCGCTCGCTCCAAGAATGGCGTTCGAAAATTGACATAGCTTCCTATTCCATTGCGCTGTTACTACAAACTTTCCGGCGAACGTTATTCAAATAAGTACGGGGAAGCTCGATGGAATGTAAAATAAAACTCAAAGGAGTCATTTCTCGGTTCAAGGGACGCCGTAGACTGACATCGTAAATTACCATTTTAATAGTATTCTCCGGAGTTCCATTACCGTAACATGCACAAATCAACAATTTTACATAAATATCATAGGGTAAAGGGTCCGTGAATTAACTCGTTTCCTCTCTATTTATCCTGATTTGTTGTTTCCTAAACTTTGGAGGAATTGATTTAGGAGTAATTTTAACTTTTCGAGGTTTCGCTCAATAAACGCGCAACTCTCGGAGCTCGCTATGAAATGTTAATTGAATAATATTATTAATAGACGCGGTTCCAGTGCTCACTCTTAAAAGCTCGTACAGACTAGTGCGATATCGCGGGCGCGACGCGACACTAGTAGCACAATTTCTTTGTCGGTGCCTGTCGCGCCCGCGATATCGCGCGAGTCTGTACGAGCCTTTATTAGATTATATTATATGTAAGATGGCAACAATTACTATATTTTGGTAAACATTGCGCTTTTGTTCTAACCTGTAAGAATCAATCAATCAATATTTCTTTATTTTGAAAATATGTACATCATTTAAAAACTATCAGACTTATAATAATAATATGTTATGTACAGGTCAATAAAAAAGAGGGGAAATAATCATAGGGCATCGAAGAATTCGTCCGCATCGCTGTCAACAGGAAAAGTGCCTAAAAGGCTGGCAGCATTGCCACGTTGTATGGCGATGCTGATTAATTTTAGTACAACAGCCCGTACTATTGAGTCTCTAAGCACTCATATTTTTATTTTGATCCAAAAATAGTCTATTATGTAAGTAATTCGCGTAACAAATTGCAATGTTTTGAACAATTGCCTAATGAGGATTATTCATAATTAATTTTACCTTGTACTCCTTATTTACATAGTCACGAAATCACTAATTGACTCCACAATTATAGCTGTCATCTAGCTTTTTTTTTTTTTTGTTTTTCTTTTTGGCTTCGCACGGTTTGTGCATTTAGCCAGTGTCATGTAAAATTAGGTAACAAGTGCAAAGTTATTTAAATAATTATGAAATTAACTCCAATCAAAGCATGATAAAGATGATTGATGATATCCCGCCCCGCTCCCCTTGAGTTTAAGTAAAGACGCGGCACTTTACTGAAACCTCGCGCGGACTTCTTGAGAGAACTTTAAGTGATGTTGCACTGTTTTGTTTCATTTGCCTACATTAATGCAGGTTCACGAACACTTAATGGTTAATAATCCACCAGTATTACACATTAATATTCGGCTAAACACAAATTTTAGAAAATTAAACAAAACTGCTAACATGACGCTTCACTTTCCCGCCAAGAAGTCGATCTAGCCATATTATACCTACCTCGCATTCGGATTAGTTTTTGAAATAAGAAAGAAAGAAAAAAAAATGTGTTTATTTGTCCCAGAAACAAGTGCATACGAAAAGATATAAGAGTATCTATATAATATAAATAACATATATAATCACGAGCACAAAACGGAAATAAGTAGTCGGCAGCTGCATGACGGAATCCAATTATCGGACTGAAGAAACTGTGCCATAAAATAATACGTTTTTTTTTAATGAAATAAAATGATTTTTTTTATTCTTTATAAAGGATATCACAGTACATGGTACATAGCATCGATGAAAACCAACTGTTTATTTTTTCTTAGGCAATATTAGTAGCTCATAATATAAACTGGTTGACTATTGTATTCATAATTTCACGCGAAGGAGGATAATACGCGGAAAATAGGCTGTTTATTCGATATTGAAAGACTTTCTATAGAATCGATTAGATTTGAATGGAAAAACCGTTTATCGATTCTAAAATAAACTGAAATCGATTACTATATAATGTGACTTACGTCATAATCAAAAGATTAGGGTAGCACAAATCGGGGAAACTGCCGATGCATTGAATAGAAGTCTATGCAGTCCAACTAATGTCATCAAATCACTCATAATAGACAAAAGTGTCTATGATAATATTATGTCGAAGTTAGTACTTAAATTATTTGAATGCTAGCTACTGGTCACATTAAAACCGCGTTGGCAAAAGAAGAAAAGTTTGATTTAAAAATGGAATAAGATGAAAAATCAGTTTCACGCCAAGATTTTTGCACGCATTTGTCAGTAATCGTGCAGCTCAAGTCAGAACTCAAGGAGCTCAACGATGCGACGATCAATACCAAGAAAAGTTAATAGAAGTAATAAATTTCGAAGATACAAAAATAACATGTAACATTTTGATCACCATAAAAATTAAGTTACATTAATAATATCTCCAAATGACCACTTTATTATCAAAGAATTGATTTTACAGTCTCGTATCCTTTGATCTCCCGTAATTATAATT
The DNA here is from genome assembly GCA_963921375.1 of Tiliacea citrago. Lineage (NCBI taxonomy): Eukaryota > Metazoa > Arthropoda > Insecta > Lepidoptera > Noctuidae > Tiliacea > Tiliacea citrago. Next base: position 6,587,825 of record OY992791.1, on the reverse strand, counting down.
ATTGTACATGCGTATACCCTTAATAAGACCCTTGTAATTATAATGTGCCCCAAGTGACCGTATCTCGGAGACATATGGTTCTAATTACCCTTAGCTTTCACGCCGCGTCGCGCCGGCTGGAGAGGAGTCAGAACGCTATTTGGTTGTGATTTGTGTCTAGAGTCAAAATTCAGACTGATTCAAAAATTTAAGCCAAAATAAAAAAGGGATTCGTAGCACTAAACCAAAATAAAGTAATTGTTTAGCCTAAATCTTTTACCGATGGGCAATGACTTTAAAATTACGTTTAAAAGCTGAAAAGAAAAAAACGTCTGCCTCATTGATACAAGCTTCGTTATCTTAAAAACGTGCTAAAATTTAACGAAAAGCTGTATTTGTAAATGCCGAAATGTAACAAAAACCCGGAATACATTGAAAGATAACAAAGAGTCGAAGAACTTAAGTGCGAGGGTCGCTCACCCACCTACATTAGGGACCAAAACACCTGCTACCTGGTCGACACATGACTAGCTTCACATTGGTTCCAAGTTTGAAAACAGAGTGTTTTTTTATGTTTGGAATTTTGAAATTGGAATAACATTGAGGGAGCTTTTGTTACCTTTACCTTTTTCTGCGTATTTGATGGTTTTCAATAATCTATGGTTTTAACTCTTTTTTATTGGTCTGAGGTTTTAAGAAGCAAGCAACTGAATGAATGCTTTTTTTAGGGACAAAACCTCAAAAGGTCGTGTGTCTGTCCGTCTGTCACAGCCGATTTGCTCGGAATCTACTAGATCGATTAAGTTGAAACTTGGTGTATAACGTAAATAAATGAATTTTGAATACCCGGGTCACTTACCCCCGTAAGGGGTAAATTGGAAAATTTGAAAAATAAAATTGCAAACTGTATCGTGTGACATATCAAATGAAAAGGCTTGTTGTGAAGGTCTCTAATATATTTTTTAATAATTTTAAAATAATATTTTTTATAGTTATTTAAGAAAATTGCTGAAAATTTACCATTCCCCCCTTTTCTCTGAAGCCACTGAGCCAACAATTAAAAAAAAAAAAAACAAAAAATAGTTATTTCCTTATTGATTACAGGAAAACTTATAAGAAGTTGATGGTATTAAAATAACATGGTAAATGTCCCAATATTGTGGGTACAAAGTTACATTTGCAGTTGGAATGTATGCAGCAACATGTTTTTCAACTACAATGTTAAGTTTGTTCTTGGAATAAATTAATCCCAATTACGGAACCCTTCCTTGTGCGCGGTCCGACACGCACATGGCCGGTTTTTTAAAGAAACCATTGCTTTATTAAGTTTAATGGACACAGTGGCTCTGAATCGATTATTGAAAATGAATTGGTAACTGTACTTCAATTTAACTCTTGTTCGACGTGGTCAAGACAAAACGTCCAAATGGAGTGACGACGGCCTAAGACTGCATTATTTATCTAAAAATTAAGTGCCTAGCGATCAATAAAGAGGTCGTTATATTAGGTGGACTTGTTTACATCCAAGTTTTTTTTTTTGTCTAATGGTTTTTGTCATCAGTAGAAATGTAACCAGCCGGAATTATTAAGATGGATTTGTGGCTAAATCGAAGTTTAAGGGTTACAAGCCTGTCCGAAAGGGATATCGTGGCCCTGGCACACAGGCATCTGAAGGAACACGGGTGGGTTTTAGTCAGTAAACAGTAAAAGTCTGACACTCCCTCCCGCTCCACCCAGAGCGGGAGAAGTTATTTGATAATTTCACACCCAAAAAAAAAAAGGTTCGATAGAAGTTTAAGGTACGCTTGTCGTGGTTGGTCCGTGGATAGTTGACCATCCATTACATACCAAGACCCCTCCGTTCCTCGGAAAGCACGTTAAGCCGTTGGTCCCGGCTATCATTCGTAATTCTTTGACAGTAGTTACGGATAGTCAGAAGCCCAAAGTTCTGACAACAATGGCAGTCATACCAAGGGGTATCATTTTACCCAGTTAGTAGGTTATGGAGGTCAGATAGGCAGTCGCTACATGTAAAATACTGGTATTCAGCTGCATCCGGTTAGACTGGAAGCCGACCCCAACATAGTTGGGAAAGGCTAGGCAGATTGATTGGATTTGTTATCAGTATTATTAAGATGCTTACATAAAGGTACGAACGGTCAAAAGTTCATAACATAATCTGTAATTTTATTTGACTTTTTATAATCTTAGGAGGAATATTTATTTATTTTATTATTTATGTACACACAATAAAACACATAGGGATACGACATAATTATAATTTTGAGGAAGAAATTTCTTAAGAAATAAGCAGTACCTCTGGGTACTGCTTATTTCTTAAGAAATTTCTTCCAGTAGACCTGGGAAAGGATAACAACTCAAATTAAGTTTCCTCTTTACGAGGATACGGAACTGCTGATTGGCGACTAGATAAAAAATGAACGTGTCGGACAACGGACAATGAAGGGTTCCGTAGTTGGGATGAATTTATCACAAAAATAAACTAAACATTGTAGTTGATAAACATAACTATTCTCCCACACATTGATCGATATTCGCCACGGTCAATTCTCCAACTGCAAATGTAAGTTTGTTATCGCAAAAAAATATGTTTATGTTTTTCTTTACTTGTGCTGTGAGACCTTGCTTCTTGCCAAATTTCATGATTCTAGGTCAACGGGAAGTTCCTTATAGGTTTTGATTTACTTGTGAGTATCAAAATATGTCGCATAAATGGCCGTATTTTTTATTACGTTGACTTAGAAGCCTGATTTTGTTTTGTTGCCAAGGGACCGTAGACTTACGTAGTTGATATAAATTTCAACTTGATACCTCCACGCGTTCCTGAGAAAAATGGTCTTGACAGACAGACAGACAGACAGACAACGAAGTGATCCTATAAGGGTTCCATTTTTTCCTTTTGAGGTACGGAACCCTAAAAACGAGTAATACGTACGTAATAATCCATAATTATATACTCGCCTTTCAACCAGTTCCTTCATTAATTAAAACAAGTCCGGTGATCAATTATATCAATGAAGTCTTAATAAATTCAACGCTGACAAATTGACTGCCAATATTCGTTCCATACTAGTCGTAGCACCACATTATAATAATGGCGGTGATCGTTTAATTAAATTGTTTCCTTTAAAAAAAAAACCTGAAGTATGGCCGACGTGCCTTATCGAAGACAAATGAGGCGCGGACGGTGAAGAAGGTTGAATTTACAAATAAGTATAATCATAGCCGGAAATAAGTTCGGATGGAAAAGTGCAATTGGAGAAGTCTTAAAATCTTAAATGCTTAAATAAATAGAGTATCTGGGTACAGTGTATTTTTCCTTACATTTATTTGCTAAACAATTAGGGCACAAAAATCACGGGGTTGCGCACCAATCATTAGATATGCCTGTCTGTGTTTTTACACTTTCTACAAAGATCAACAACGGCATTATAAATTATATCAGAAACTGCTTTGAACGACCCTTATAAAAATAGGACACAGAATTGAAACCTCAGTGTCCTGCGTATTTGTTTAGCAAATAAGGCTAGTAACGAAAATAGACTTTACCAAGTAGATTTTTAAACTAAACAATGTCGAAACTAAATTAAAAACACTATTCAACTAAAACTGGAACCCCTGTGGAATTCTAAAATCAAGCAGCCGGTCGTTCGATTGTTTCCCCGCTGAAATTCAAAGCTCGGTCCCGCAATTTCGAATTTAGAAATAGTGCCGTTGCCTACCTTCGCTCGACTATTTCAGAGACATAGACAACAAAAAGGTAACAACGCCTTTGCTGAATTTGCACGTACGTTTCCGATTTCTTTTAAATAGATTTATTGCTCTCAAACTGGTTCGCAGAATTAGAACAGTCTTCTTTTCTCTTGTTCAGTCTCCCAGTCTCGTTATCTTAATATTAAATACATGTATACACGAAAATTTATTTGATTAAATATTTTCGCTAAGCTGCAAAAATGGTCACAAGGTCGTCATTCATGTATGTTATTTAAATTTTACGTCCTATTAAGCACTAATGTGGGATAGAACTTTGTCTCAGGTTACCATAATCTCGACTAAGTTGAGAGAACTTTCGTCTCATTATTAAGTTTCAAACTATGATTTATTACGGATTTCGCACAACTTTAGCAAAGACAAAATAGAATAAAGGCATTGAAGCGGTAACAATAAACGACAGTATCTAGATTCTAGATCTTATTGATAACTGAAACTTAAGTGTTAATAGAAATCTTCAACAATATCATAATTGTTAAGAGACAGTCATTAGTTTCTATGATAATTAATCTTCAAGCAGTACGGTTATGGAATGCTTTGCCCGTGTCGACAAGGTGACTCTTTGACCATTTTTAAAATTATGGTAAAAACACACTATCTCTGTCCTTAAGCATATTTTTTTTTGTTTTTGCACTTGTTTCATGATTATTATTGAATATTTTTATATGAGTAGATAAGTTGCATAGTGTATGTATGTATTTATTGTACTTATATATGTAAATGGTACACCACAGACTCCCTGCAGTATTGTCTCTCCTTCCCCCTTAATACATCCATGTCTTTTTATGATCGCTTTTAGCGATAAGACCGCCCATTGTGTCACCCTATGTAAAATTTCTACATTTATATCTGTAATTTTTATGGTGTACATTATAAAGAGTATTCTATTCTATTAATGTTATTCCAGATATTAATATTATTAATAATTATCGATAGATTTATTAATTTTGTTTGTTATTTCATAGTTTTTAATAGTGGTTATCTAAGCAATCGTTTTTTAGGGTTCCGTACCCAAAGGTACGGGAACCCTATTACTAAGGCTCCGCCGTCTGTCTGTCCGCCTGTCACCAGGCTGTATCTCATGAACCGTTATAATTAGACAGTTAAAATTTTCACAGATGATGTATTTCTGTTGAATAAAATAAATATTTAAGGGGGCTCCCATACAACAAACGTGATTTTTTTGTTTTTTTTTGCTCGATATTGATAACGGCAACAGACGCTTGAAATATTCACAGAATATTTGGTTATATATTTACTTTAAAAAATAATTATATTAAAACACAACAAATATTTAAGGGCGGCTCCCATACAACAAACGTGTTTTTTTTGTCATTTTTATAGATAATGGTACGGAACCCTTCGTGTGCGAGTCTGACTCGCACTTGGTTTTTTTTTAATATTTGAAATTCATATTTGATTTTTTTTTACTTCAGCATATAGGTACAAGTAAAGACATTTTTTGGAAAGTGTTGGAGGAGGCCTTTGCCAAAGGGCACACAGGATAAAAACAAACCTATACATAAAAAAAAATATATATAATATTATATACTTTTGTCTGGAAAAAGGCTATAAATAAATAAATAAATATACATTTTTTAAACCATTGCTACTTAGCATAATCTTTACGTAATACTTTCACAAGTGAACCGCACCGGTTCAATTTACTTATCCGTAATTGAATTAATTGAAAATTAAACCCGATTAAAGCACTCTCATTAATGTAATGATGTTCCAAAAACCTCAATCGGAAATGCAGAGAATCATGTAACTTTCACATAACAGTAGAAGTTACCTAACTTCTAGTTATCTCAAACGCGTGGAGTTATAAGACATAGTTTAACCTCGTTCACTGGCAATGTCTAATAAATTAAACGAATGATCGATCTCGGCACAGTTGTCGGCACTCGGCGCCGCTCGCGTGCTCAGCATCGCCGTAAATCAAGCCCCGCCAGCACGAACATTGCGAAAGAATCAATACCAACTGTAAAAGCAATGCACCTCTATAATACTCAGCATTTCAAATCAACTTATCATTGTGTCCTTAAGATTTATCTCAGAATTCACGTCACAACAAATCTGACTCGTGAAATGCGTATTCCAAACAATCATATCTTATCAAATCAAATGATTGTGCAAATGAGAACAGTTTATCAGACGAGCGCGTCGCTCCGGGCTACTGCGAGGTCTCAAGCAGCCCTACCATTTACCACATTGTTGCAGGCCGCATTCGACACTCCGACACCGCACCGAGTGAACGTCGGGAAGGAAACGACTCACGTAACTATCGTTAGTGAATAGAGTGCGCGTAGTCGATCGTGACGTGCAATGCCCAGGGCCCAGTGCGCCCCGTTACCCCTCACAGGGCCATGGACACCCTCCTCGACAAGTTCAAGAGGGAGCAAAGTGGCCTACGACGTTCCAGATCCGTCCGCGCTTCCCTTCGATTGATCGGCAACCGCTGGCGGTCTAAGGACGAGGAAACCACAGCTGATGACATTGAAAAGATCAAAAGTAACGGAATATTTTTCGCGAAGCAGGTCTGGACGGAGAAGGATTACGACGTAGCGTATACGGGTATCGAAGGGACGTACAAACCTAAGACACCAGCCATGGCCAAGCGGAAGCCGGAGCCACCTAAGCAGAGGAAGAAAAGTGGAGACATCGATTTAAGTTTGAAGCCGCAGAGACCAAAGAAAGTGGAAAAGAAGTTTAGTGATTTGTTTTCAAATAAGAAACAAAAGAGTGTGTCGGCTAAGGACCTAATAGTGCCGGAGAAAATACCACCCAAAGCAGCAGCTCTCTTACACATACATTCACCGGAGAATGAAAAAATTAAGAAGAAATTGAAAGGAATGGGAAAATCCGAGTCGGCAAAGTCAATGTCAGAGTTGATGTCGCACAAGCGCGTGCGCAGGGGTTCGGAAAGTGACATGTGTCCGAACCAGTCGCGCGGCTGCGTCAACCCTGCGTTTGTGTACAGCACCCCGCCGAAGGACAGGAAGATGCCGATGTCACCCACTGCTTTCTTGAGTATGTATTTTAATATTTATTTTCCTCAACTAACTGTCTTATCGACCGTTACCTAAATATATAAGCTAAAATAAGACTAAAAGTCAAACAAGAATCATGACAGTTTGTCACTTTTCGTCTGCGCCCCTCCCGCTTCAGTTTGCTCAGGCTGTTGGAAAACTCATTGTGTGTCACTAATTATACACTACAGTACGTGCGGTGCACTTGTACTGTGATTAGGAGATATCATTCGAGTACCCAGTGCTCAAACTAGTATCACAATTATAGGACTCTTGTATACCATTATTGTTTATGGCATAACAATGGTCTAAGTCTACATAATATGTAGTTGTATTTGTCATCAATGAATAAGGTCCTTATTAGAATTTTCTCGGAATTTTCTTTTCTATATAACAGCCAAATATGCGCGTCTATGCGAGTGCTATGTCGTTTAATACCTTTTCTCGGCTAAGGTACCAGTTTTAATGTTGAGGTACCTTGAAAACTGAAAAGGAAAAACCACTTTTCATCCCAGAAATCTAAACTCAATGCGGAACGCCGTCTCACTCCTATAAAAATAGGTTGATACACAGCCTTACAAAGCTTAATTTTACGCATTGCCTAAATACGTCTATGATTAGTTATTTTATTCAATTAAAATCAAGTCGGACGACGTCAAACTTGACCTGAATATTAAATCTTAAAAATTGCAAACAAACATTTTACCGTTGACATTTCGTTACGCAAGTTATACGGTACCTACCTACACCAATTATATTGTAGCATAGATTTATTTCTGCGGTTTCATCATTAATTTCACCTAAAATCTATCTATGTGAAAACGTGCTTAAACGCTTCCTACTAAATCACTTCGCTACACTAAAATTGATTAAAGACGAAAGTTTGTACGGGCAATTATTCGAGACCTGCAATCAACACTATTATTCGAGATATTGTAATCGAAATTCGAATGTAATGTTTTAAGTAAATCAGTACAAATTACAGTTTCCTTATCTTATCCGTACTAAGCGCGGGCGAGGTGGGTTGGACACTAAGCAAAAACAGTAATGCATGACAGAAACCAAGTAGGTGTATCAATATCGTAATTTCGCACAAATTGTAACACGTTTCGAGACAACAGGTAATGCATTTTAGTTCGCTCGATTACAATGTAACGTGCGTAAATATGTAATTATCAAATGTATTGTAGTTCTTTTTTTAAACCAGCTAGAGCTGTCGGAAACGTAGTATCACTGGCCGATGCCGGTAAAAAAAGAAATTATTCTAATTTCACGTACCTAATTTGAAAATGAGTACCTACCTCTTTAGAGTTAGCACAAAAAATAATAGTTACAATGATAATGCCTAACATGGCAATAATTAAAACAATCGAATCAAATTAACACCATTAATTCATCTGAAATTATACTTGACTGCGGATTAACGGCCACAACTGAGGGAACATAACTAATCTGGCTTCTAATTAAAATTAAACCGAAGATTAGTGAGATAATGGTTCAAATCTCTGTCTCGTTAGTTGGTGTTATCCGACAGTAATTAAACAATAAACTTTGATCCTTGTGCTTCTCTTAAGATCACTTTCAGTAAAACCTAGTATAAAAGGGTTTTCCATTTATTATTTCAAGCTCTTTGCGAATTACCCTAGGAGATTAGAGCCTTTTTAGGATACGGCATAGATAATACAATGTCGGTAAATACTATAGGTACCTACTTAGTACTTTTCATCACTTGTTTAATCTTTAATTTAATCTTTTTAATCTTTTATCTAAAGTGTCAGAATAGATTACCTCTAGAAACCAAAGAAACCATCCAATTCTTCAATTTTACATACGTGTTATTTTACATAGGAAAATTCTATAAGAAAATTAAGGTCAAAAGGCATATTCGTCGTTTTTCTTCATATATTATACGGCCGACAAGAAGGATAACATAGGTAGTATTTAGTAGTTTTTTTTTAAGTGCCGCAGCATCATGCTGAGATAGGGGCCTTTTGGCCTCGTACAGGACTTTCTGTTTTTATTTTCATTTTTACTTTATTTTTGTTTTTGATCTTTATGTTTCTATGAGTGTGTTTTTGTATAGTTTAATTTGTGATCTGTGCGAGTCCCAATAAATGCTTTTTCTTTTCTTTTTTTTAGTATTTATGTATTTAGTTAGTAGTACTATAAATATAGGTAACTAAATATTCCACCAAGTTGAACGGCCATTTTACTTGATTTAGATATGGTAGTGGTGTGTGGAATTGCCTACCGTTGAAAAACGAACACCAATTACTAAGTCGATTTCGAATGCTAAATGGCACCTTGTTGGTTAAAGCTAGTTTTTTATTTGGATCCCAACCAATCCTAATTACGATTCCGAATTGCCAAATCGACATCGTATAAATGAATATTAAAAACTGTAAAAAAGTATCGAAGAAACCGATTACTTGGGGCGTACCGCATAATTATCTAATCAAAATCATTGAATTACCATTAAAAATCAATATTACCGACACCAGTTTAAAATAGGAATACATTTTCAAAGAATGGAGCCTGAGAATAGAGCGAAGAATCGAACAATTTATCAATGGTGCATCCATTGATAAATCGTTCGATTTTCAAAAGCTAAAAGCCCTCATAATAAATACGCCTGTTACGAAAATCACACAGTTTTCAATAGCACGCAACGAAACTTGCTCGTTCACGCAAATGCGGATGATCTTTATTCTCGTGTATTGCTTAATCAACAGTCACACACATAAAAGTATAAAATGAAGCACAAAAAAAAACGTGAGTGGTCGGGGGACCCCGTAAGGAACGAAGATCCTTCTCACCTATGATTTAAAAAAAACTGACTTTTTTTCGAAGTGTCTTTTAGCTCGCCTAGACAGTTTACCCACCCACAGACGCGTTTTTAATACAGACCCATCTAGTATAAGTTTTTAGAAGCTCTCATAAAGTGAGAGCTTCTAAAAACTGATACTAGATGGCTGTGTTAAGTTTACACTCTCTCTCTGTCTCTTTCTATTATATATTAAAGAAAGACAGATCCGTGAACCCCCTTTGTCTGTCTGTAAGTTCAGGTCACTTTAAAAATGTAGGACTGAATTTATTTTCGCATGTTTTGCACCTTAAAAAATCATTTATAGTGAGACATTAGAACATCATATGAATCAATTACTAGACTTCTAGTCTTCTAGGTCAATGAAGGATTGCTGTCGTGCGTGTGCGTTGTATCTTATCAAGTAAAAAAGTCAGTTCGCCGTGAACGGATCATTAGGTCTGTTGCAAGTGCTAAAATTATGTGTTTTTCGGTAGTAAACCATTATTACTTAACACCCGCATAACTAGGCAATCATTAACCATTGTTTCGTAACTTGTTATCTACATTTTCCTTATTTTACATAGCAAGTTACTGGCAAGACGTAGAATTCTGACTAAAAGAAAACGTCGTCTAACGGTAATAGCTTATCGTTTGGGTAGTAAAAAACAAATTCCAAAAACAAAAAAAGAGCTACGTCGGCCAACAAACTGCTGTGCAGTTTGGCAGAAGTAAATATTATAAATGTCCTTAAAATATTTATCTGAATAAACGCTTTTTCATTTTTTTTTTCACTAATAATTTGAAAAAATTTGACTTGTCTGAATACCTGTATCTGGCACAATACATGCAAAGCAAATACTCTTTTTCAGTTGCTCATAATGAAATAAGTACTTACCAAGCAAATTAATAGTTTATAGGATTTCCAAGTCTAGGCTAACACATCTGAGATTAAAAACAGATAATAAAAGATAATCAGACAATATTGGCATTTTATCAAATTTTGGGATACCAATGTATTGGTCCCGCTCGATATGACAATCAAACGAGACAGTGACCGACCGTTGTAACCATTACGTTTACAAATGTTTTCCTCCTGCATGATGCAATTCCTCCACTTTTTCTTATGAAGAGCACGTTACAGATAACTTGAGACACTGATCTGTGATATTGGAATAAATCCGCGCTTTTCATCAGATAGATGTTATTCAATCATTAGTATTCGCGAGCGTATTTACTTTATATTTATTTTAATTGGATCGACCTTACACCAAAAGATTGCGATATTTATTAAAGATCGTTAGATTCTTTCATATTAAACATTTTACAGTGGTGTGACGAAATTTTAGGCTATCTTGATGACATTATTATTTATAAAGTATTGATGCAAAATAAGTCTTAATAAAAACTGTAATATGAAATGTATTCAGTTTCCCTTATTGTTGGAGCCATTAATCAATTCATCAATGTGGCCATATCCTCAAATATCACTGACTACAATGAGGTGAGGTTGAATGCCTCATTAATTATTACGAGCTTCACATTTGGGTCAGAATATACCTGTACTATCTTTATACCTTTACTGTCAAAATAGACCTTCTATAGTCACAATTTATAATAGAAGAATATGTACAAGACAAAAAGTGGAAAGATATTAGAATACCATTAATTATTGACTGCTAGAACAAACTAATGTTTTGTAGGGCATTTTTGGGTACATTGCACTAATATTACAAGATTAAGGCTTTAATTTATAACTAAAGAAAAAATCAAATAGAAAAAATACGAACCAAAATTTCTTCACTTACTAGAAGACTAAGGGGAGTTTTTACTTCCAATACTTCTGTAATTAAAACATTTTATTAACGCAATATTAACAGAATTAGGAAACATAGAAACAGGTGATGATTTAGGTCAGGATATTTATTTCATTGATTTCTTCTACGTTCTTGGAAATTCAAATTAAGTAATGCATTTTTTTAAATAATGGTAACCAACTTCTTTCTAAGCAAGAAATATAAAACAAGTACTTATGTGTAGAACAAAATAATAATAGGCTCGATTCGACTAGGAATTAATCTGTCTTACATTTGGCTGATAAATCTAACAAAGAGCCCATTGTGTTAGTAATTCCCATACGAGTGAAAATGTTTGATTTTCCACGTTATTATTATCGCCTAATAACACTTTCTGGTATACACTGGAATGTAATAAGTACCACAATGTATATGTTGTCAATTTTTTTTTTATTGCTTTTTGTGACAGTCGGGTAAAATTAAAGTTGTCAAAACTTACTGAGCTAAATTGCTCAACCAGATTCAAAAAAAATATTACGTAATTACTACGCGAAAAAATGTGCAATGCTCAAAAACAACAACGCAGAAAAACATTTGAAAATGGAAAGCTTGCAGAAATATTTAAATTAAAATAATGAGGTTCCAACAATAGAGTATCAAAATACTTATCATTAATTGCATACTTGGATGTAATTTGGAAACATAATAACTCTTTACATAATATCTAAATTGACAATGGCTGGTGAGAATTTCGTACTTAGTAACAGTTACGAAATGTTATGAGGAAAGCTGAGACATTGACCTTTTCTTTGAATCGCTTCCAACTAATTGCATCATGGCGCCTCTTTAGAAGATTTTTTTTTTAAACGTTGCCCCACACTAGGAATTTCTCCTGTATCGTGGGTGCGTTTACAAACATTTAAACTCACATACACAAACAGCCAGACCCGGAACAACTACTTATAGGTCATACAAATATTAGTTCCGTGCGGGAATCGAACCCGCGACACGCAGCGCAGCAGTCAATCACTTAACCACTGCGCCAACCGTGCCGTCCGATTATTTCTTTAGGCAGTAGTATACTATCAGAGTTACTGTAGGAGTGTGGTAGGTTAGAGATAAATTGATGTAGTCATTAGTCGGTAAAAACATAGGTAAGCAAAAAGGTTTTTTTATGAAAGGATAATTAAACTAATTAATTTAGCCTTTGCCACATTTGAGTTTTTACTTATGTTTCTAAACCTTAAAATCATAAATACAACGCACGACTTTAATTTAATGTAGAATTATCTACGAGCAAAATAAAAGCACTGCTTTATTCAGCAATTAGTTTGTTTATAAAGTCGAATATACCCATATTCGACTTTATAAACAAACTAATTCATAACTTAGAGGATCTATTTTGATTTTAGAGCCACTTTAATAATTCATCATCATCTGCTTAGCTTTTTCCCAACTATGTTCTACCAGTCTAACTGGATGCAGCTGAACACCAGTATTTTACATGGAGCAACTGCCTATCTGACCTCCACAATCCAGTTACTTGGTAATACGATAACCCTTGGTAAGATTGGTTGTCAAACTTTCAGGCTTCTGACGACCCGTTACGACTGTCAAAGATCCATGAATGACAGCCGGGACCAACGGCTTAATGTCCTGTAAAGATGGTCAACCATTCACGGACCAACCGCGGCAAGCGTAGCTTCACCTGATCGATCGAACCGTACCGCTGATAATACTTAGCCACAAGCCCTTCTTTAATAATTATAATCTACTAAAAAAGCACCTGATAATTCTGCACTTCATTACAGCACTGTTTCTATCAGTGATAAGTTCTTCCACCCATTTTAAAAGATCAGTAAAAAATCACCATGCTCTCCGAAACTAATTCCTTAAATTTCCAATTCAAATCACGCTGCCACTGATTTGATTACTTTCCCTGAGATATTTTGTCATAGCCGCTAGATATAACTTCCGTTATGTCATTTGAATCTAATAATTTATTTATTAATCGATTAACATACATGTAAATCGATGTTCTAAAAAAATAGTGTTGTTTGTCTATGTTTTGTCGCAAGTTATGCATACAAGTTTATTCTTTGACTTATATTCGCATGAACTCAATATATTTATGAGCCATATTGAAAAGAGTAGGGAAAGACCAAAGAATCGATGGTTGGACTGTGTGAAAGATGATATGGCTAGAATGGCAGTGACTCCCGAGGTGACGACTAATAGAGAAATATGGAAGAAAAAGACCGACGAGCCCAATTAAATTAGGCAATAAAATGATATTAAAATGTTGAGTTTGAAAGTAACAATGTTTATGTAAAAGTATTTTTTCGAAACTATTATAAACTATAACGCGCAACATCAAGAATGTATAACCAAAAAGCATAAAATATCCGTTGAACTAAAATATTAAAATCCTCTTAGTTAAGAAGGGAGAGTCCATTTGCGTTTGCCATCAGTGCTAAACTAATTTGAGAAGTAAATTGAACTTCCACTCAAGCTAGTTAGTGAGGTGTCGACTCACATAGGGTTTTAAAGCCGGGAACACACTGGATCTGGACGAAAAAGTAGATCGCAAAACTGCATTTTTTATTCTCGGTGTGATTGTGGATTTTGGTCTCATCGACTTTTTTCGATGCAAGCCAAATTGACAATCTTTCTAGCTAGGCTCCTTTTTGAATTTCCCCTTTTGTATTCTCTCATCTTAATTTTCATGTGGGTAGTCAATAAAAGCCTGCTGGTAGTTAGGTACCAGTTTATTAAACTGTCTACTTCTGCCGCCACTGTTTTCTGTGGTCGTTTTCCGAAACTATTCCCGTAAAGGTTTCGTTTCAAGCTCGGTTTGTCACTTTCAATCGACGCTTTCAATAAATTAGTAATAGAGAGTGCTTTAATAACGGCCAACCGATACCGACAACGTACAATTAATTATCTTTAACTATTAAGATGCTATCACAAATAATCACTAGTAGGTACCTAATCCTTGAACTCTAAAAACCTACTTACGTATTTGACACGTAACTTTTTCAACAGACTTGCGTACTTCAAAGAATAACGTTTGCAAAAAAAATAATTAGTCTACAACTTTATGACTCTGGGTCACCGTTTTAAATGATGATGTCGCCAATTAAAAACATCTAGATAGTCCGCACAATGACCAAACTCAGAATCGTGCGACCATCTCAGTTGCAACTATGATACTGCAATGGAGCGACATGCTAGAATTTATAACCTGCGGTCAGTTCTATTTTCAAAATATTTTTTTTATTTTTTGTGGCCAGTGAAGTGATTGGATTGATTTAACTTTTCGGTGTCGGTCAATTTCAGTCAATATTTTATACGGGCGCGTTCAGTTTAATGTTTTTGATTCCAATTAATACGCCACGTTGTGTTATCGTTTATTTTTATTGAAGTGTTTGTTAGTGCTAACAATTAAGTTTTAAAAGGAGTGTTAACGTGTTATTTCATTGATTTTAATGGGAAGCAAAATGCGAATCTTCATGCTTTCTCAGAATATAGATAACGATTTTAGAGCGAAATGTTTACTTGTGTTCGTAAGTTATTTTAATTAATACCGACTAATACCTGGAACCCTCTCGATCTGCGGAGATGCATCGCGCCAATTAATTATTAAATTAAAAGCATCGATTTTTAAATAAAATATAACCTGTCAAGTGCTGTCACTCGCGACCGATGACCTCCCAGGGTTACCACCATAAACAACATACGATCCAGCAAAGGTCACAACTTACACAGCCTTCTCACACTCAGCATATTAATAATTTACTCGGTTTATTCGAGCCCACGTTCCGCATCGACGTTGTTCCATGATCCTTCCGCGTTCTGTCCAATACAACGATTTACGATGCATCACTATTGCTTTCATGCAGTTTTTTAACGCGTTGGGTAATAGTTACCCACGCGATGCGTCGACGCACGTCAATGGAGACATAGCTTAGGGTTGGCGAGGCTGGTCTTATGTAAATACAGGTGGCTTTTGTGGTTTTATGGCTATTTAGAAGCTTTTTTATATGAATTTGGCATGTTAATTTTCCCCTTATTTATAATTAAGTAATGATAAGCGTCTGTTTAACAATATTTTTTTACTTTTAAACGTCTCTTAACTTTAACCAACGTTTATAAATAAGGGGGTTTATATTCATAGCAAAACATTTTGCTAATCTGATAAAAATTATAATTAAGTAAGCTGTTTTAGAATTTACTTGTCAATTTATTTAACATGTTACCGTACTGTCATCAAAAATTGTCTTTCAATTTTCATGAAAAAGGAAAGCCTAGGTATATTTACCTTAATTGCTATTCCTAAGCGTCTATCGAAAATCCTGCCTATTTCGGTTTAATGAAAAATTCTCCAATGTATATTCTTTTCTAAACACATTCTATCTACACGTAAAAAAAAAACATTATTTAAGGGGGATGCGCTAAGGTATAGCCCGCAAAATTAAAATTTTCTTACTTTTTTGCAATTTGCAGATCAGTGTCAGGTTCTATGTTGATTGAAATATGATTCACGACCATAACGAATATAGTTATACAGAATTTTATTAATTAGAATCAGTAATACAACTCCTTAAGTTAGAATTGGCCTCAAAATATGTCAAAATAATATCATGAGATAGTCATTCAATAGGATTATATGAACTCAGAGAGTTGATGATGATCTTTATGATTATAATTCTATAAATAAATATTTGATACGGCTGCGAATCATATTTAAATCAACATACAACCGGATGCTGACCTGCAAAATGCAAAAAACGTAAGAAAATTTGAATTTCGCGGGCTACTCTAACGCATTAAAGAATGTTTGAATGAAAAATTAGATATTAACTAATTAATAAAAATTCATCCATCACAGGATGCAGCCTCGCATTTGCAATTTTATGGTATACTTTTAACTATAATTATAACTGTTAACGAAGGGATAAACTACTTTTAAAAATAATTATGAGTTGGTTTTGAAGATTTTTTTTGATGTATTAAATTATGTTTAGTTATGTTTTGAGTTCCATCACCGTATGCACAAACGACTTGACAATATCATACTGTTTTTGTTTTGGAAAAAATATTTACGGTTTAAGAGATACACTGCTTTAAAAAACCACTTCTTAAGCCTACGTAACCTACAGGAAATAGACACATACCTCTGCCTAACCAGTGTCATTACGCCTCCCAACCCTCATGTGATCGGAACAATAATACATACTACACAATCATGGGAACCTTTCACCTCACTCCGTTCTGGGAGTTAGCTTCGTGACGCTTTCCTTTGTCTACGTTACGTTATATTTGCGCTGGTTCGCTTTGAAGCGTAATATTTCGAGAATTCGTGTTTTAAAGTAATCTACTACCTACCTCGTTGCTCATAAGCGTGACTACTAAGCATGGGGTCCGTTCGATCAAATATTGGGATTTTTCCAATTCTCTCACTTAACAAGAATCTCTCACTTAAATGTCTCGCTGATGGTGGCGCGTGTGTTTGATCATTCGGTTCCCTACAAAATGGTTGAGCTGGATGGTGCTGATCCACGCGTCGTGTTCGTGTACGAGCGCCGTCAGTTGAGACTGGTCAGGGCTTATTTGCAATCTTTTAATCTTATATTTTGAATTGTTTTTAATTTATTTATTTGTTACATTGTTCTCACTAGAAGCAACAAGAATAATTTACCCAGGATTTTGTAATATCTTGATTTAAAAGAGTGTCCTTGGAGTTTCTTACCTGTTCTTCTCCATAGAGGTCTACGTTTTGGAATGGGCAAATATTTTTTTTTTTTTTCAGGCAGATAACACCCATTGCCAAACATAAATTAATAGAAATAGACCATACACACTATCCAAACTGACAAAAACCCAATACAAAATTAGGTATAACCAATTAAATTTAAAACATAAAAACATTAATTAAAATTGCCAAAATAAAATATAAAATGTCAGAATCTACAAAAATTAAAATGTCAATTATAAAATAGCTAGCAAAACAAATAGCTTCAACTTTCTGACTAACTGTGCGACTCTTTGCCAATTCAAAAGTGCCTGTATAATTGGTTTAATTGATTTGAGTTTCCAACTCTTGCCGTCCTAGGTTTGATCCCCAGGCAAGACACAGTGTTATTGGGATCTTAAATTGACGTTCTTTTTAGCAGCCCGTAGTCTGGATTTGTGCCAGGTTGATTAGGTACAATAGGCTCGCCCCGTATTACATGGGATTTAAACATAAGTAGGTAGCGATTTAACTAAAAATCTTGGCGTGTTGTGCTCATAATTGTGATCCTATTTGTGATTGTACTGGTCCAAAGGTTAAAGAATATTAGTGCAAGACTTAGGCGAAGCAAGGGAGATAAAACAGCTACCTAAACAGCAATATTAATTGATTTTAATTTATTTGTCAGTAGTAGTCTCACTAGTTTTTTTTATATGCAGGTAATTCCGACATAACATTTAGGTAAGAGTTGTGGATGTAATATTATTAATGAAGAGAAAGTTAACATATGTTTGCAAAAATTAGCTTTCGTCTAATCATGATGACAAATGCTTTAAAGAATAATCTGTCTACCTACGTAAGTTGTATGAAAAACATCTCGACGCTTGAAAGGCAAAAATTACCAAACGACATTTTGGGCGATATTGAGTTATATATATCATTGAAATCAGAAAAAAAATCCGCGTCGATTGATCATACTCTCGTACCGCTAGGAAGAGTTTTGTTGTCGCTTGGTAATCTATAAAAACACACATTTTCACCGTTTTCGGCGACTAAACGACTAAAATTTTAACGATTTATGAATAACTTTCACTTGGTGGGTATTCGATTTTAACTTTTTACGCTTAGTAATTTTTGCTTTGACTCGAATTAACGCGTTTAAACATAAAGTATTTTTTTCCTTACGGTATCTAGGGTATGAGCATTGCTTAAGAAATTTTACCTGAGTATTATTTTATTTGTTTCTTCATTTAAGACTTTTTAACACACCTTAATTATGGACTCATTTTCATTTAGTATTTTCTTCCTAAATACAATGTACTGTAAAACGTAATATAGTAGTATTTTTCCTGCCTAAAAAGAATATATTTTGTCGTTTGGTAATATTTTACCTGCCGTTTTTTTTACTATTTTTGTTACTTAGATATCTCTTTCAGATATGAAATTTGTATAAAAATGAGCTTATCCCCGTTCCACCTATTTTGGGTCGTCGCATAGACGCGTTGTAAAGCAGAATTTGAATGGCTGATGGTAAAAAAAAATCGATTAGTCTTCACTGAATCGTCGCATAGACGACCCGCGTGCTCGCGCGCACCGCACTAAGTACGTCGCCTGCCATGCTATTCTGTAAACACCTCACCGTGAAAACTTGGGTGAAGTGAGCTGTCAATAGTGTCAATCCCTGTGGAATGACAGCTCACTCCACGCTCACTTCACCTAAGTTTTCACGGTGAGATGGTTACAGAATAGCACTGCTGCTCGAGATAGTACCTACTCGGTAAGTGTTTTTATTATAAAGATTGTATGAATGTTGATGAATAGTATGAATAGTAATATAACAATGTAAGACTGCTGAAAGAGACAATTTTTTTTTTAATAGCCTTGAATGTCCCACTGCTGGGCAAAGGTCTTTTTGAATTGTTTTATCTACCTGTACTGATTTTTTAGTTACTAGTATAGTATAACGGGTGTTCGCAACTCCACGTCAAAGCGCATATTTTGCGTACCTACGGGATTTTTTTAAATTTTTGTAATGACTAATAAATACCTTTTAAAATTAAAATGCCTTATTTATTTTAGTTTACCTTTACAAGGACAAGGGCTGTCATGATGATGATGGAAACCTTTGTCTGAAAGTTTTTGATTTTGTGTCTTAAAACCTAAATTCATTGTTACTTAGTCAATAAAATCCTACACTCACCATATTTAATTTGTACTATAATTAAAATTGGCTGACAGAAAAGTGTTTAAGTTTTCTATTTAGATCATTTTACCTATTATGTCAAACATGCGCCACCATGGATGCGTCATTTTTCTTTAAACAAAATTATAAAATAATGGAGTTTAGTTAATTTTACTTGTTTTATAATAAAATTTTGATGTCGGTAAGTAAGTTTTACCTGTTTGTGATTTTGATGAAATTATTACTAACCGACACTATTTCATAACCTATTGAGAAAGTTCATAATCTTTAAATGCCAGTTTATTAAGCCTTTAAACTGCATTTAAAATTCGTTGAAATTAAGTAGTTATGACAAATAGGCGATTTTCTAAGATTTTTTTCTAAAAAAAAAAAACTTTAAAATGCTCTACTGTAAAGTTGCCAATATGTCGCTTGGTCATTTTTGCCTTTCAAGCGTCGATCTGTATTATATAAATATATATAATATAATATTGTTGTATAAAACCGTATTAAAATCATTCGTTGTGCATTTTATTTATTACTAGCTGTGTCCCACGGTTTCACCCGCATAAGTCTTGATCCCGCGGAAATATTGAGATAAAAGTATTCTATGTCCTAATCCAGATCATGGTCTCAAATCTGTTCAGCCGTTTTAGCGTGAAAGCTGAACAAACAAACAAAGAAACTCATTCCCGCATGTATAATATTAGTTAGGATTAAAAAATTACTAGCTTCAGCCCGCGACTTCGTCCGCGTGGAATTTCTTGTTCCCCCGACCTACCCAGTCGCGTAGCATCGCCCGCTCGCGCTATTACCTACTTATTTTGTTTTCTTTTTTTTATTTTTGCTCGGCTCCTAAGGGTCATAACATGATGATAAAAAACCTATAGCCTTCGTCAAGAATTAGGCCATCATTAAAAAAAAAAAAAACAATTATAACCAGTGGTTCCTGAAATTAGCGCGTACAACCAAACACACTCTTCAGCTTTATAACATTAGTAGGTATTCTGAAATAAGGTTCTAGGAAAAATGAGGATAGGAAAATTGCATTACAATAAAATCTATCTGCAAAAGGGGAATAAATAATATCACACTATATTATTAAAAGTTACACATCGTCGACCTAATTCTAATTTGGCGTAAGTGAAAAGTGTCAATTCAGGATGTGACAAAAAACCTTTTGTTTCTATGAAGTTCTTAGGAAACACAAAATTAATGTTCTACCGAAAATGTGACTAATCAAATCTGCTTTTCATTTTTAAGGTTTTATTACATATAACACTTTAGATTGATCAAAATCGACTAACGCCTTATTAACCGTTGGTAGGCCAAATTTTGACTTACGCTTTATTAGAATTAGGTCGACGATATGTACCTCAATCAATCTGCCTAGCCTTTTCCCAACTACATAATATGTTGAGGTCGGCTTCCAGTCTAACCGGATGCAGCTGACTACCAGTATTTTACATGGAGCGACTGCCTATCTGACCTCCACAACCAAGTTGTCAGATTTTCGGGCTTCTGACGATCCGTAACGACTGTCAAAGATTCACGAATGACAGCCAGGATCAACGTCTTAACGTGCTTTCCAAGGCACGGAAGATTCTCGGTATGAAAAGATGGTCACTCATCCATGGACCAACCCTGGCAAGCGTAGCTTAACCTGATGGATCGACCCGTGCGGCTGTTATTTCCACACGACCCAAGAGCCACGAGCTCCCCCCTAGTTACATATTGTACCTGAACATTGAAATTACAACTGCCAGAACTTAAATAAAAAATACCGGTATGTTCCTAAAGCCAGAAAAAACCAAGATCTAAGATTAAACATTTGCATTATGACTTATGAGTTTATTTCGACTGCCACACAGACTAGGCTTCTTTTTGTAAAACCGCGGCTGTTTGATAAGAAAGATAACACTCCGTATTTTTCCAGAAATACTAATTACAGACAAAGATTACTCTCATTAGAATTCCCCTGAGTAATGTTTTAATTATTTCAAGACAAATAATACTTCACCATCATTTCAAAAGAAAGCTACGCTTGGCAGGCGGGTTGGCAATCGCAGTATGGTGTTAAAATGTATAGAGAACGCTGCTGCCCATTCTCTAGTAAGTCGGAGTCCCTTAGTCGCCTTTTACGACACCCACGGGAAGAAATAGGATGGTGCTATTACGTCTGGCACCACACGGCAAAAATAAAATAAATTAATAATAATAGTACCTATAGTACTCAAGAGTAGCGCTCGCGACCACTAGACTAATTTAGTGGTCGCGAGCGCTACTCTTGAGCGTGAAGTCCTGGATTCCCAAGTCGGGCAAGTGCTATTGGATTTTTCCGTCAGAAAGGCCAATGACCAAATCACTGTGGGAAGTGGTGCATTTGGTTTTATACCGCAGCCATCGTTGAAACCTTAGTCGGTATTGGAAAGAACCTATCTCAAAAATGAATTGATAAACGATTTTTCAACAAATGCCGTCCGATATGATAATATTGTAACTTGAAATCTTATTTATCATCTAAAAGCCTGCTTTTAGATGATAAATAAGGAAAAAAAAAATTATCTAAGTAACTCGGTTCAGAACTTCAGACTGGTGTTAGGTTATGTTACCGCCGCATATGAACTTTTGTTCGTCAAATTATTCTGCATCTAATTAATAATGTTTGTAAGATGGCCGCGAAAAAAAATTAAATTGCACCATTTCTGAAGTCTGGGTTTGTGCCCGGTTGTTGGCAATAGGGCCACCCTCTATTACATGGGACTTAATAATAACTGACGAAATATGGGTGTATAAGTACACCTCTGCCTAACCCTTCGGGGAAACATTCGTGATGTTATGTTATGTATGTATAGTATCAACATGTTATTCAATTATGTTGTTATGCATGAGTAATAAAAAAAAAACAGAACAGTACTTACTCATTACAAGTACACATACCTAATAACATAACAATACCTGGGAAGTAGGGAAGCACCGAAATGAGTAACTGAAACTGTATACGCAGTTAAATCTTCTTGTACCATTTTCCGCAAACTTAATAATAATAACGTATATATATTACAGTGCCGTATGGTGCCGGACGCAAAGAATAGCACCATCCTATTTCTTCCCGTGGGTGTCGTCAAAGGCGACTAAGGGACTTACTAGAGAATGGGCAGCAGCGTTCTCTATGCATTTTAACACCATACTGAGATCGCCAACCCGCCTGCCAAGCGTAGCGATTATGGCCCTTTGAAGGAGGCCCAGGTCCACCAGTGGACATCTTTTGGCTGTAGGTAATGATGATTATAAATATTAAATACCGCATGAAAGGGGCTCATTGCTAAAAATTATAATTACAAACCGTGCGGTTAAGCTACGCTTAGTTCGTGGATGGGTGGCCATCCATTACATATCGACACCCCTCCGTGCCTCAGAAAATACGTTAAGCCGTTGGTCCCGGCTATCATTCGTAGATCTTTGACAGTTGATAAGGGTGTTCTAAAGCCCAAGAGTCTGAAAACCGGTCTTAGAAAGGCGTATCGTGCCAGTAACAACTGGTTTAGATAGGCAGTCACTCCATGTAAAAATACTGGTACTTCAGCTGCATTCGGTCAGACTGGAAGCCGGCCTCAACTTACTAGGAAAAGGCTAGGTGGATTAAATTCTTGACGATTAATCCAGAGAAGTTCCACTTCCCAGAGACATAATTATCACCATTAGAAAAACTAAACTCGCGCCTTAATGTTTAATCAATATACCGTATCTCCGGTTTCACTTTCCCTCCGAATGAATCCGGTCCTTCGCTCATTTTGATTGGAACTCCGATTAGCTGGTGAAGTTTCACCTTAACGACCTTTGCTGCCTTGCACAAGGTTATATTCTGACTGACATTGAAGTGCATATATGAGCTTTTTATTATTCCAACACGTCCACATGTCATGTCACCTTGTAAATTCGATTTGTAATGCGATACCTAATCATAATGCAGGCAGGTGCTGGATAAGGCTATTGAGCGATACCGCGGATGTGCCTTGGGGCACTCCTTTAGGCGCTAAAATTGTTTGTCGAAGTTGCATGACATCTTGGCTTACGTTTTCCGGTAACTGTGCAGTAATATAGTTTTCGATAATACCAAAAACAAAATCGCTGTTTGTTAGGCTTCTTGGGTAAGAACCAAAGTAGACAAATGTTGCTAGTGTAATCTACCGTATTAGGCATGAATTTTGCCATAGTCCCAACCGATCAAAACTATTAATCGTCTGTCTAAAGCGTCTTAATAAGTCATTACACAATTCGCGTTAATTAAGTCCTTATTTGGATCAACTGCCTCTCATATTTCATTACACACTGTCGGCTGATCCACACCCTAAAAGTTGGAAGGTATAAAGTATAACATGTTGGCACATAATCCGTTCGACATTGAGTGTAATCATGTACATTGTTATATTAAGGTTAACCTTTGCCTGTCGGCTGATCGTGGGTAGTTTGATAAATTATCTGAACAGACGTAGGTAGTTCGGAAGTCCTAAATGAGAATGTTTTTACGATACCTGATTTATTTAAACTTGCGTCAAATATTGATCACTTTTTACGCCACTTCTGCGATGTTTCTTATGAGGTAGCTTTGTTTGTACATTGGCATAATTTGAAATAATTTTTTGGCATAATTTTTTTTTGATTAGAAATTCTAGGTGACATGGCAACACAATTAATTGTAATTGTGTACTTATGGCAACTTTGTAAATATTCACTCTTATTCTTTTTCGTTTGATCTTTTGTTGACATCGTTTGTTATATTATGTTCATATCTCTGTTCTGATAGAAAGATAAATACAATTGCCTGCAACTTAAAAGCACACAAAAAATGATCTCATTATATACATATTTTCATATATCCCCCTATCCCATACTATTTTTGTTTCTTTCTGTTCATTTTTCCCCTTTCTCCCTTAGAGCTGCAGTACGGCGCACTTCTCGAGGGGTGCGGGGGGGACTTGCCGTCGCTGAGCGCTTGCGCACCTCACCCCCCGCACCTCGACAAGGCATCTCGTCGGCAACAAAAGGACGCACGCGCGCAACAAGACAAAATCGCACAAGTTAACATACATTTACACGGTATTTGTTTCGTTTTTTTTATTTTATTTTATTTTTGTTTAATTCGTTCTTAATTTTCTATATTATGTTCAATATCTTATTTATCTACTGTTTTCAACTGATACACTTATGTGTTTAACTTTTTAATTTGTTTTGATTATCAGTTTATCTTATTTTCTACATTATACAATTCAACATACACTTTTTACGAGCGTCTATTAAACATCATCTATTTTTACCATATATATCTCATCTGCTCCATATCATCATCTTCGCCTCTGCACTATTTCTTCTACTAGACTAGATAATCTTTAAGTTTCTGATTTCCAACATTCGCCGAATGTTTCTGAGATTTTTCTTCCATCTTCTTCCACTGACAGGTTTTCTCCTTACACAAGTGCAGCTACCTCCTCTTCTGCTGGTTACATCTAAGCGATCAATTCATCAGTAGTTCTTTAAAGTGAATCTTAGTTCTGTTTGTTACAGCTCTCTTCGCGGCCGTGGAACATGGCTACCTCGACAAGGCGCGAAACATTCTGGAGTCAACCGACGTCGACGTCAACAGGTTTGTGATTCATTTGCCTTTTATGTAGACCGTTTACTGCGTAAATTGTATTGAAAACGATAAAGTCTGGTTACTATAGGCTTTTGCAGCAGCTTTTATTGCTGAGTTATGGATATGGAATATTGCTAGCAACACTTTCGTATCTGATTTTCTGGGATTTGATAAATTGACGTTTAATAAATCCATTGATACTTTTGAAGTGATTCACACAAAATACCCAATCCTAGATGAATGATAAGATAAATTAAATCACAGTCATCCACTCAATTGAGCATTCATGAACAAAATCTATTAGAAAAAACCCGCTTGATTCTAACCCAGCATCACTCATCTAAGATAACACATCGATAAGACCACACCATTTGAAATTCTAGCCGCGTAACCATTCCAACCGATAAATATTCGAAACAAAGTACATTCCGATGCGGAACTGGTACCATATATCAAAGAACAAGTACAATAGAGTACACTTGAGACAATTGTTACGATCAATGCTGCAAACAAAATGCATCCGCCGGGATTTATCTCTGTCCAACTGTTACTTGTGCTAAAGAACTGTTCTCGAGCTCAGACACCTGGATCTGTCAGAGTGAAACAAATGATTCAACTGTTTACACATTCGAGCTTTGTCTTGAAAGTAGATCACCTATAGTTTTATTGGGTTTGAAGCTATTTGCGTATCTGCATCGAAGGATATGGAATCGGAAGTCGAAAAGGTAAATGCGTTTAAGTATTTTAATATAGTTGTAGTTCCAACTTCGCCTATTAACGGTCTACTTCTGAATAGTCAAGCAGTCTTATTAAGAAAGTTAGTTACCTTTTTCAAACCATAGATTCCTTAGAGAGTGATTATAATTTGCAATCCGTCCAAAGTTTTTGACTTCGATTCTCAACAAATTAAAGTCTATATCGTTATATGATTTAATTATTGTTCTTCAGTTTAACAATGATCTGACATAGGCGGTTTCACTTACTGAATGTAAACTTGATAAATTAAGTTAAGCAACTTCTGCTATTGTTTGACAAATCCCTCTTTTCGAGAAGCACTTAACAAAAGCTAATCATGATATCCTTTTGCCTTTCACTCTGAGGTATTAACATATTAGGAACATATACTTAGATATTCTCAGTTTAGAGTTACGTGAATGTAATGTGATTGACCTTTGAAAATCGATCCCTTTTGCTTCCAAAACTACATCAATAATGTATGGATGCTCTGAAGTATATTCTCCTTTTGGGATCAATATGTTTGGTAGTTGATTTTTTATTTTTTTTCAGCCTCAATGCGGACGGCCTGTCACCTCTCGATGTGGCCGTGCTTGCAACCAATAGACAACTTGCCAAAATGCTCATGGAATTTGGGGCCAAAGAAGGAACGCAATGTAAGTCATACATTTATATTTAATTCTTCGTGTTATCTTAAACAAATGGTTTGTTTTCAATCTTTCTGAATCTTGCAAAACAAGAAGCTGGATCTTGTTTGCTCTGTTATTTGCACTCAAATAAGCAGTTTTGTTTGTGCGTTTTACTATAGAATTTTACTATGTAGTACGATTTGTTTTGGACAGTTTTAACAGTGTCCATAGCCGATTCAAAAGGTAATAATCGTTCATCAAAACACGTGAATCACTTGCAAAACGTGTTGCTGGAGAGATTGCAGCGGCTGCTGATCTAATCAGATTTTGAGCAAATCAAGCGTTCTCACTGTTGGAATTATCTGATAACAGACATGGGTCCGCTTGATAACCTTGCGGTAGAACCTTTTCCCTTTTTTTATTTGCTTTAACGTTTGTCATTTGTTTTTAATAGTTTCGGTTTCTTGTGGAGATTACTTTTTACAACTTTCTTTCCTTTAGTATTTATTTAGTTTAATGTGTTGGTGAATGGAAAAATCCTTTACGGAAAGAAACTACAATTTCAATTCAAATTTACAATTCAACAATTTGAGGTACTTTATAACATTTTATTGTATTCTTCAGTAAGGAAAAAAGTATAAAAAATAAAAAATGTATATACATTAGCAGAAATGGTCACGCTAAATGGTCCACATGAAGGACTAAGTGCGGAAACCAAACCCGCTAACATAGACAGATACACCAGCAGAAACAGTTTTCTATGCTGCTCGTTTTTCATAAAAATCTGAATACGAAAATCAAATAACCGTACCCAACAAGAGCATCCAACCAAATGCACAATAAAATGATCCCTCTCGTGAACTCACACATTTTCAATTTCGAATACTGCTCATACTTGCTCAATTTTCATAAACACACTTCACCGTCGAAAAATTATGGATTATTATTCCGCTTTCATTCCATCTCATATTTCGGGCCCTCAGGTATTTTTATAATTTGCATTCTCAACGAACGCGGGAAATATAGAGGATTCAAGAAATGTCCTTTGGTGTAAAGAATAATGTTCAGATGGAATTTGTTCGCGGGATTCTGTACGCAGGCTTGGATCTGGAGACGAATAAAAGAAAATTCATGGAACTTTTCTGTGAAAAGCATTTGACAAAATTGTGTTTTGAAATTCAGTTGAACCAAACTCATTGACGAAATATTGCATGAAATACGCATATAAAACACAGTTATTAAGTTAAAAAGTAAACCGAAATACGATGAAATTGTTCATATAATGTGGAAACGTAACTGAATGGCCACGCAATGAGTACAAATGCACCAACAAGTACCTGCAAAGCATGTAAATGTCACTGAAACACAATAACGACGGAACTGCGAAATGGTAATACAGTTTACTACCAATTACATATGCTGATGCTAGTTGCCATGTTCGTGGAAACAAGTATATAATGGTGATTTCATGGAAGTAGATAGTACACAAGGGTGTAAATATGGCAACCGAATTTAAAAAAATGCTCGGCTTGGTAGAATGTCTCCTGTGGCTCTAGATATAGTATATATACTATAGTGCGTTCATTATAAATTGACGCGTGACGCGATTGGTAGAACTGAATTTTGCAGTCGTAATTTCAATACTAATAGAGTTCAGAATGGCACAGGTTTATCGATCAGGTTAAGCTACGCTTGCCGCGGTTGGTCCGTGGATTGGTGACCATCTTTACATACCAGGACATAATTTACATTTCCTCCGAGCCTCGGAAAGCACGTTAAGCCGTTGGTCCCGGCTGTCATTTGTAGATCTTTGACAGTTGTTACGGGTCGTCAGAAGCCCGAAAGTCTAAGTCTTAACCAAGGGGTATCGTGTTACCCAGTAACTGGCTTGTGGAGGTCAAATAGGCAGTCGCTCCATGCAAAATACTGGTATTCAGCTGCATCTGTTTAGACTGGAAGCCGACCTAACATAGTTGGGAAAATGTTAGGCAGATGATGAGAATTCAAAATGGCGACTGATAGAACAGAACTAACAATCACATGACTGCAAAATTCAATGCTACCAATCGCGCCACGCGTCAAGTTATAGTGAACGCACTATAAATCTATGTTTATACCTTTTTTTGGGTGGGAAATTATCAAATAACTTCTCCCGCTCTCGGCGGAGCTCGAGAAGTTGCGTGTCAGACTTTTACTGACTAAAACCCACCCATGTTCCTTCATTTGCCTGTGTGCCAGGGCCACGATATCCCTTTCGGACAAACTCGCAACCGACGAGCTGTCATTCCACATGCTAGGGATTGTCACTATTGACAGCTAACGTCACCAAAGTTTTCACGGTGAGATTTTTACAGAAGAGACTGGTAGGTGTGACCGTATCTTTCGTACCTATAGTCTTCAAGTCTAGATTGAATAGGTTACTTCTAAATAAGCGTGCACCATAGTCTACTGCATCATCGCTTATCACCCGAAGTGATAGTGGCCAAACGCGAGCCGAAGTATTAAGTTATGCAAAATTAACATCCAGGTAGGTAGCAGCACGTAGGTGCATGCACGAACTTTTCGTGACATAGTACTGTTGATTAATTGAACACCAGGCGTAACTTTACCCCCGCCACGATTTGCCATATTTGTATGGTACCGCTAAACCAGTAGCTGTATAGGGTTGTCGATTATCCGGTTCTATGCAAGTGCTAATTATACACAAGTGATTATAAACGCATCCGAGATTGAGGATAAAACGGCTTCATTTGTTTTTCTTTTATTTTTTTCTCATGGTCTGTAAATAAATTGAAGATATTTCGTCTTGATACGATCTGCAGTCGCGTCTGGCGAACGGAAGGCGATCTAATGCTTGGAATAAAATTTGTTTGATGATAGGTACCTAAATTCGATCAGTCTTGTTTAACTTCTTTGTGTATCTGTGAGGCGGTTGGCATCTAAAAGAAAGTGACTATTACAAAATAGAACACAAAATTATGAAATAAAATAGTAAACCTAGATATCTACTTACTGTAATCCAACATCATGCATGATTGTAACGCTCCTGCAGTTCCTAAGGCTGAATCCTCCTATTAAATGCTATTGGTGACAGATCCACCAACCCGTATTAGGCCCGCGTGGTGGATTACGGCTCACTCCTTCTCACAGATAGGAGGGCTGTGTCCCAACAGGCAACATTACAGGCTGATTGATTATTGTTATTATTAATCATTTAATTCAAGCAACCAAGACTCATACCGTCTTATTACAAAACAAGGTTTATCTTCAGACCCAGGTTTTACCCATGGAGCCATTATTGAATATCGAACTTTATTCCGTCTGTGGTAAAGTTCCTAATACAAAACTGACAACTTAGTACCGAACTAAGTTTTCAGTTTTGTATAAAGAACGGTATTTCAATCACAGTTACGTTCTTATTACAAAAACTGGCACCATGGTTTATGCCATGTCAAAATATAAATCTTGTTTTGTAATAAGGGGGTAAGTGTTAGTAACAAAATACTTACAAACTATTCTAGTAAACATTAACACAGAAACAATAAAATTTGTGACATTACTGCTGCAAGGTGACAGGCCCAGCCAAAACCTTGCAGCAGTGGCTGACAAACGCACAATCTAGCCTGCTTGCTACCATAGACACCATTACCATTATGCTTATGCGGTGACAGAAAATCCTCAGCACAAACCGAGTATTTTTGACCATATCTGAGTAATGTTCGTCATTACACGGCGTACGGTACCGATGACGTTAATAGGTCACAAAAAAAAAAATATAACAAACTGTTACATTTTAGCAGCAGTCTGTATCTTAAAAGTTTTGCAAACATGTCGACGGCTTAGCTGAAACATAGAAGTTTCCGTCGCCGATGGCCTTGCACAACAGGCAGGGAAGTTTTCTGATCTAGCAACCTTACAGGCCACATTGAAAGTTGAAATGTCTCAATATGTAGTTTATGGTAACGATTCCCTTGTACTTCTCTAACTGTCAGATAACTCAAGAAAAGGACAGTGACAGTTATGAACTAAGATTATGAATGTGAAATTAGTTTATGCTTTGAACTTCGCCGTGTTTTTGGCCGATGCCACAGGCCGATGCGTTCTGAAATTTCCTTGTGTACCTTTAGTGCAACTAAAATTGACAGCTCTTATTATATGTATATGTCCGTCCCTTTTATGTTTCAAGGAGAGAATACGAGTATATTGTGCAGAACAGAATCAGCACCGATGTCTAATTTCTAGTCCCACACGAGGCGGATGATATCCGTCAGTCTGATCCTGACCACGACTTGGCAGCCCTGTCCCTCACAGCCGAGCTGTCTTGCCTAACGAACAAGCAATTGTTACGACGCGTGACGTGACACACGACCGTACATCCACTACGTTATGTCACGAAATGTGGTCTACAATGTGCATTTAACCGCAATCATCTATCTAATTATATTTTCAACCTTAAAACTGAAGATTTAAGGTTCTAAATACACCGAAGGGTTTTGAAGATTTGAGCGCAGCATACAATAGCAACGGGTATTTGGAACTGATTATAGATATGAGATGGGTGTCGTTTCCACATTGCTTCGCGCTTGTCGCTGGTTTCTATAAGTGTCTTGATCTGTGGAAAAGAAGTTTCAAATAGGCATTGGCTGAATTTAAAATAAAAACTCCAGAAGTGTTTCATCTCAACTTATTCAGTCCTTTCACAGGCATAGGCTTTTCTCAATTTTCGCCAAAACTCTCTGGACTCCGCATTTCCTTTCGAAACGCTTCAGCTGGTATTTCTGGGCCGTTAATCTTGCTTACTACTTGGTATTTCAGGAATTTTATCCGGACAGATTTAACGAGAGCTTAATCGGCTTACTGACCAAACTAATATTTCCATCCTAATTTCCGGCGATATTCGGTGACAATAACCGTCACTATTTATCGTTTATCTCATCTATTGTTTTTATATTGTGGGCGTGATTTGTTTTTTTAGTAGTTGGTATCGTAGTCTTACATTTGACGAAAAATCTGATGTCTGCATACGTCACGCATTAATACTCAATACTTTATTTGCATTTCACAATGGCGTACTTAAGCCCCGGGCGTCGGGAATCGCAGGCCGATTCCCGGCCACCGTAGGCGCGGGCTTGCGGACGGTGAGCGATGGGTATCTCGCCGTCCGATAAGGACCAGGCCCAGGTCGACGGCGCGTTGTGTCCCACGCGCGCCTCGTAGAGATGTTAGCACCAATTGACGGGGTCCGAAAGGGCCAATGCCTGCCAGAGTTACGAGCCTGTCCGAAAGGGAAATCGTGGCCCTGGCACACAGGCATCTGAAGGAACACGGGTGGGTTTAGTCAGTAAAAGTCTGACACGCCCTCCCGAGACGCTAGCTCACACCGAGAAGTGACGCGGTGCGTCGCGGCGCGCACGTTTTAACATAGTGACACGAAACATAAAATTTACTAAATATACACAATTTATTGAGAGAATTCGAAAATGCCCCGCGGCGTCGTGTTATCAGCGACTTCACGATGCGCCTTGGGATGTCGAGATGCGGCTTGCGGTGGCAGCGGTGGCGCGCTGCGCAGTGCAAAGCCAGGTCTCTTCAAGCATCTTCGCCCATTACCCTGTCGTTGTTGTGTTGAACTCTGTCGGGCACAGAAAAATAAAAGGAGAGAGGAAGCTTAGAAAAACTTAAGTCAGTTTTCTGAACTAAATCTAATATTATAATATTAAGGATTTTTATAAATATACAGGGTGGAAGGGACATCGCCGCGCATCCTGTTACCATGGATTCAGTACATGACTCTTGTTAAAAAATTCGTTGTTCCATACATTTTGAACGAGTAGGTATTGCACTTCTGTAGGAAACAGCTGTTTTTTTTTAAGGAAAAGAAAGAATAAAATTTATTTGGGCACCGACAAGAAAACCACCGATTTACCGACGAGAAATTTCAACGCACGGGGGTCAAGTATGATGTACTGAATCCATGGTAACAGGTTTCGCGTCGATGTCCCTGCCACCCTGTATAGCTTACTGTACTGATACTTACTAGATACGTTAGCATTTATATTCTGTCGTTTAAATATTCGTTTAATGTAATAGCATTTTTTTATTAAAAACTTTTAGTTTATTTTTCATATTATTAAATTATTGGTTATCAGTTTTCCCTATCAGATCGTTTTTTGTCTTGATACATCTAAGCCACAAGTCACCGAACCGACATTTCCTATAACAAAGCCATTTACAGCCACTGACATACATGTGTATTTACGGCTCGAACGACAAATCACAAAGCACCCTCACATGTCAATACCACTTTTTATTTACGGACAAGCGATAGGAAATAGGAAAGAATAAAAAAGTAATACCAATACCGGGATCTCGGTCGGTTCGCCGCGGGCGATTTTCTCGACCCGAGCAGAGCCGAAGAACACACAAAGCTTATCGATCTATGTTTGACTGTGACTGTGAGGGACCCAGCTAACTTTGGGACCGGAATCGGAACATGCGTTTCTAAGTCTGATAAACCGCAACTTGGAAGACTGTCGGTTACTTCTTCTCCAGGAAACTATAACAGAACTCTTATATGTTCGAAGCTGAGTTCGTGAAGCTTATGTGGTGTTTTCGGTTTTCGGCCGTGGTCAATTTTCGTAGGAAAATTGGTATCTCATATTCCTGCCATCGCTGAAAAACGCTCATTCTTTCTGAGATGTCCTATTTAATGTTAATTTCAAGGAGAAATTCGGAAGGAGATTTAAAAGGAAATAAATAGACTGCCAATGCAAAAAGAATAATAACGTAGTAAAAATCAAAAATTATAAAAAACACAAGATGTTAAATAAAAAAAAACGTAGGCAGTCATGGGGACAGCCGACAGAAGTGAAAACCTATAGCTCAACGTGCCTAAAGAAGATTTCACTTCAATAAAATAATGACACAGTTTAAACTTTTCACGTGGTCAATTTAACTTCACTTACTGCTACTACAGCATGTCGGTGACGCGATACCATAAGTTTTTCCCCTACCGAAAATCACTCAACGCGCCTATATAAGTTTTCACTTCAAAAATATAAGTTCCCAATAAAAAACTCACTCGTCAAAAACCAGTTTTTCATTGGCAGCAGAGTTCCCAGCTTGTTAGCTGCAAAACTCTTGTACAATGAATATCGGGATTGCACGAAAAATTGGGAAAATTGCCAGAAAGATCATGAGAGGGTTCGGAACACGAGATGTATTCTCGCCAATACAGAAACGCATAGCATGATATTGGTTTCACAGGACGCGTCGGTGCGCGGCGACACTCATGCAGTGTATCTTCAATATATTATTGCGAATTTGATTTGCTTTTGAAATATTCGCAACAAAAATATTGTCAGTGCTAAATGACAGCGCAAAAATTATTTTGGGCTTCATTCAGGGGCAATGTTTAATGCTACAAGTTCCAATCAACTTCTTCTTCGTATTTTTTATTTCTCCATCTTTTTAGGGTTCCGTAGTCAACAAGAAACCCTTATAGTTTTGCCATGTCCGTCTGTCTGTCCGCGGCTTAGCTCAGAGACTCTTAAGTACATACTAAGAAAGAGTATCTGAGCTAAGCCGCGGTCGCGGGCTTTCCAGTAGATACTAGAAAGCTGTAATTTGGCATGGGTATACATATTAATCACGCCGACAAAGTGCTAAAATAAATTTTAAAAAAAAAAAATCTTTTTTTTGGGTACCGTTCCCACACGTAAAGTAGGGATGTTATTTTTTTTTTCTCGAATATCCCATAAACACTGGGATATTCGATAAGTGCGTGGTGTTGTTGGAAAGGTCGTTCAAAGAGATTGCGAGTGCGTTAAACCCACTTTTCGATCCAGGGATCCGTTTGCGTAATATTAAGCTTTAATGTGCTAATTTTTGTTAGAGTCAAGTGTCCCCCTTTTTTTTTTTTTTGGTGGGAAATTATCAAATAACTTCTCCCGCTCTGGGCGGAGCGGGAGGGCGTGTCAGACTTTTACTGACTAAAACCCACCCGTGTTCCTTCCGTTGCCTGTGTGCCAGGGCCACGATATCCCTTTCGGACAAACTCGCAACCCTGGCAAGCATTGGTCCTACCGGACCCCGTCAGTTGGTGCTGACAAGTGTCCCCCTGCTAGCTAAATGGTTGGGAATGGTGTTTTTGGATAATTATGTGAAAAAATTCACGGCAATAACATATATATAACGAAGTTAAAAGGAATACTATTACAGTTACATATGCAGTTGGAATGTATGGCAGAACATGTTTTTTCAACTACAATGTTATGTTTGTTCTTGGGATAAATTCATCCCAACTACGGAACTCTTCATTGTGCAGTTGGTGGTCCGACACGCAGTTGGCCGGTTTTTTAAGATACCTACAGTTAAACATTCTTGTAAGTACATTAATTGCAATGAGGTTTTCAGTCGACGTTTAGTCAGGTAGCAATCAAAGAATACACTTTACTTGCTGATGACTTTTTGCCTATAATTCAACTCTAAAGCTCCGCATCCTTGTCCTCTTAACATTTTATATTGTGTAGGTTACAAGCAGAGTCTGTATCATTAGCAAAGTTTACACTGCTGACTTCTCTAGGTTGTCTGTAAAAGATCGCTCTTAGCGATAAGACCGCCCATTGTGTCACCCTTTGTAAAACTACAACATTTATATCTGTAACTTTTATGGTGTACATAATAAAGAGTATTCTATTCTATTCTCTAAGTACATAAGGAAAAAAGTTTGATCAATATATGCAGGTTGTATCTGCCTTTAATGATTAAACTTTTTTTTCCTTAAAATATGATGATGTTGTCAGCGATAGTTAGCCGTAATAAAGAAACGACCGAACATTGGGCCGATACTTTGGATTTATGTTCGGAGTAGACCCCCTGGTTTGAAACCTTTTTAAGAATATGTATGTCACTCGAGACCCACTCAATCATCGTTGTACTGAAAACAAACTGCAAAACAATTTTATCTCACATTTTATTACATAATGGATAAGTAAGATTTTCTTGTTTTGATGTTGCATTTTTCACACCCAGATAAACTTACGACAAGATTGAAAAGGAAAAATGTTGAGCTTTAAATGTGGAGCGTAGTGGAGAGCACTTGTTAGGATTTACAGCTGAAAATATGTTTTATGAGATTTTTTTCTAAAAATCTGAGGTATATTTTGAATGTCTGGAAAACTTTTCGAATTATGCATCTGGAGATTATTAAAGAAACAGAAATATGGTTACATCTTATGACTAAGCAAATGATGACATTTTTTTTTTTTACCTCATCCGGGAAGCTTTTAGTGTTCATCTTACCTGATGGTAAGATATCACCTGATATTTTCAAAAGCAAAGATGTTGGCTCATAATTATTTGCTTATTTCTTAAATTGAGCGCATTTTAAGTGAAAGTAAGTTTTCAGTATCCGTATGTATTTAATAAATGCTTTTTACCGCGTGATATATTGCGATTAAATGAAAGAAAATTTAAAACTCCTATTCAAAGTACAGTTTGTAAATAACCTTATTACAAATTAGAAGATTATATCCAAGATAAGAATGCTTGGAAACATGCTGGTCCAGCTCCATAGAGTCTAGACAAAATCAAACTGGTTGCTATTTTCATAATTATTGTATAATTTACTTATTATTTTTATGACATAGATTTTACATTCTGTGATTATCCTGACTTATTTCTTTAATTTTTGTAGCAAACTTTTACAATGTTGTTGTAAATTAATTTATCTGTTCAATTTCAATTATGTTTACCTATTGTGCTCGTAATTTTATTCTATTTCATCGTCTTCACATATGATTTTTTTTTTTTTTTTATGTTGCCCCACACTAGGAATTTCTCCTGTATCGTGGGTGCGTTTACAAACATTTAAACTCACATACTCAAACACCTAGACCCGGAACAACTACTTATAGGTCATACAAATATTTGTTCCGTGCGGTAATCGAACCCGCGACACGCAGCGCAGCAGTCAATCACTTAACCACTGCGCCAACCGTGCCGTCAATATTATGCCGATTATATTATATAATTAATGTACCTATACAAAATATTGTAAAACATTTCAAAAGAGTAATGGTGGAGTTTCTTCCCCAATATTCTCCATACGAAACTACGTTTTGGAAGGGGTGACTAAAATTAATTCATTTTTTTTGTATATTTTGATGTTTATAATTGCCTTTTATATGCCTATTTGAAACCAATAATTTCATTTTGACTATAATAATATCCGTTTTCATTTAAATCTGTTTATACGTAAACGACAGTCTATTTCCTAACTTACGAATATCTATCAAAGTAGGTCGTATACATCACTTCTAGTTGGCCAAACATTGCGTGTAGCTGAAACATATTCCTTCAATATGTAAAACAACCAACCTATACTAGATTCGCGACGCCTGGCTTCAACATTATATTCAGGTAAAGAGGAATATTTTACTTTTCAGGCATTTTATGTCTGATGGAATGGTTCTAAAGCGTGTATAGAGACTTTATAGCTCAGGCTCGTGGAAAATACGAGTTAAGTTCAATAACCGAACAGGCGTACGTAGATACCTACCTACACGTAGGTACTTGGGAGAAAATATGTGTTTTTTCTTGATAGAAAAAAGTTGATCTAAGCAGTTAAGTTTTTACATTAGCGTTATTAGAATAATGATAGGTTTTATTAGTCCAATGACGCGTTAGATGATTTTTTGTCTTCCCAACGAAATTAATCGATGTCCGGATTCGGATGTCGTAGATTTCGCGTTTTAACAACTTGCAGGTGAGGTTTGGTTGGCTCTAGTAGCACTTTCCTTTTCATCATCATCCAGAACCCAACTTCCCGCACTGCTGAGCAAAGTCCTCCCTTTTCTTGTGCCAATCCTTTTTTTTTTCGGTTGGAAATTATCAAATAACTTCTCCCGCTCTGGGCGGAACGTGTCAGACTTTTACTGACTAAAACCCACCGTGTTCCTTCAGTTGCCTGTGTGCCAGGGCCACGATATCCCTTTCGGACAAACTCACAACCATGTCAGGAAAAATGTTGCGCCAATCCTCACGCTCTTGTACCAACCTCATCGTGAGGGGTACTTGCGTAACAACTATCAGTAGCAATGGGTGTCATTTTGACAGTTCAACAACATTCATTGCCTCATTTACGTTGTTGAGCAGACAAATTTTACCAACATATAACGCAATGGATTAGCAATATACTTAAAAATCATTCAGATTGGGATTCATAGCGTGTTACTCAATTATGGTGCAGATTCTACCCGCAATGGAAACAATTACTATTAGTTTTTTTTTTTTTTATAATAATAATTTTCGTAATATATCAAATATCACTTATTACCAGATTTGTTGGTCAACTAATCATATCTAGCCGATCGCGCAAGACAACGCACGTGTCGTTTTCATAGAGTACGTCAGTGCAGGGTCATACTAATAATAATGAGCGATTAATGACGCCACTAGTCGAGCAACAAATCCGTGATATGTTTTTTGTTTGACAGCCGTCTCATTACGCACACATGCGTACAAATACTTTCAAACGTTTTGTATTTTGGAGGGGCGGGCCATATTATCGTAGTTAATCTCTACGACGATATTATCCGTCTTGTACCTATCACAACTTATTCGAAAAAAGTTTTCAGGAACCATAAATAATTTTACTATGAGATATAAAAACATATACTTTATTCGTCTACATCCACACGGTGGATCTTACGACTTCATATGAGAAACTTTGAAGAGTTCTACTTAAAGTTTTGCAGTTAACTCCATCAGGTTTCTTACCGTAAATAGGGACACCCACGCAATGTAATATGGCTCCGAACCATCAATTTTATTACTTAGAGATTCAAAGTTTCACAAACCTCTTCCAATCATCCGAAACCCGAGATGGAAACCCCAAATTGTTCGGACAGAACTGCCAAATAAGTTTTACAATTTCGTTCGGAAACACAAAATGCAAAATATATTGTGACGTTTATTTATCCAGCGAGAGGACTAATATCCCCGGAGTCCCGATAAAGCACGTCAAAGCGCTTTAAAGCTCTCCGCCGAAACATAAACATTGATCTTACTACGTGCGTTACAAAATATTTTCTATTTAAATATTTCAAAATTCAATTTTTTTAAATAAAAATTCAATTTATTTATGATCAGTCTTGTTTAACTTCTTTGTGTATCTGTGAGGCGGTTGGCATCTAAAAGAAAGTGACTATTACAAAATAGAACACAAAATTATGAAATAAAATAGTAAACCTAGATACCTACTTACTGTAATCCAACATCATGCATGATTGTAACGCTCCTGCAGTTCCTAAGGCTGAATCCTCCTAATAAATGCTATTGGTGACAGATCCACCAACCCGTATTAGGCCCGCGTGGTGGATTACGGCTCACTCCTTTTCACAGAGAGGAGGGCTGTGTCCCAACAGGCAACATTACAGGCTGATTGATTATTGTTATTATTAATCATTTAATTCAAGCAACCAAGACTCATACCGTCTTATTACAAAACAAGGTTTATCTTCAGACCCAGGTTTTACCCATGGAGCCATTATTGAATATCGAACTTTATTCCGTCTATGGTAAAGTTTGTAATTTGTAATACAAAACTGACTACTTAGCACCGAACTAAGTTTTCAGTTTTGTATAAAGAACGATATTTCAATCACAGTTACGTTCTTATTACAAAAACTGGCTCCATGGTTTATGCCATGTCAAAATATAAATCTTGTTTTGTAATAGTTTAGTAAAAGTTTGTAAGTATTTTGTTACTAACACTTACCCCCTGTAAGTGTTAGTAACAAAATACTTACAAACTATTCTAGTAAACATTAACACAGAAACAATAAAATTTGTGACATTACTGCTGCAAGGTGATAGGCCCAGCCAAAACCTTGCAGCAGTGGCTGACAAACGCACAATCTAGCCTGCTTACTACCATAGACACCTTTACCATTATGCTTATGCGGTAACAGAAAATCCTCAGCACAAACTCTACCGATTATTTTTGACCATATTTGAGTAATGTTCGTCATTACACGGCGTACGGTACCGATGACGTTAATAGGTCACTAAAAAAAAAATATATAACAAACTGTTACATTTTAGCAGCAGTCTGTATCTTAAAAGATCTGCAAACATGTCGACGGCTTAGCTGAAATAGAAGTTTCCGTCGCCGATGGCCTTGCACAACAGGCAGGGAAGTTTGCTGATCTAGCAACCTTACAGGAAACGTTGAAAGTTGGAATGTCTCTTAATTATAGTTTATGGTAACGATTCCCTTGTACTTCTCTTACTGTCAGCTAACTCAAGAAAAGGACAGTGACAGTTATGAACTAAGATTATGAATGTGAGATTAGTTTATGCTTTGAACTTCGCCGTGTTTTTGGCCGATGCCACAGGCCGATGCGTTCTGAAATTTCCTTGTGTACCTTTAGTGCAACTAAAATTGACAGCTCTTATTATATGTATATGTCCGTCCCTTTTATGTTTCAAGGAGAGAATACGAGTGTATTGTGCAGAACAGAATCACACCGATGTCTAATTTCTAGTCCCACACGAGGCGAATGATATCCGTCAGTCTGATCCTGACCACGACTTGGCAGCCCTGTCCCTCACAGCCGAGCTGTCTTGCCTAACGAACAAGCAATTGTTACGACGCGTGACGTGACACACGACCGTACATCCACTACGTTATGTCACGAAATGTGGTCTACAATGTGCATTTAACCGCAATCATCTATCTAATTATATTTTCAACCTTAAAGCTGAAGATTTAAGGTTCTAAATACACCGAAGATTTGAGCGCAGCATACAATAGCAACGGGTATTTGGAACTGATTATAGATATGAGATGGGTGTCGTTTCCACATTGCTTCGCGCTTGTCGCTGGTTTCTATAAGTGTCTTGATCTGTGGAAAAGAAGTTTTCAAATAGGCATTGGCTGAATTTAAAATAAAAACTCCAGTGTTTCATCTCAACTTATTCAGTCCTTTCACAGGCATAGGCTTTTCTCAATTTTCGCCAAAACTCTCTGGACTCCGTATTTCCTTTCGTAACGCTTCAGCTGGTATTTCTGGGCCGTTAATCTTGCATACTACTTGGTATTTCAGGAATTTTATCCAGACAGATTTAACGAGAGCTTAATCGGCTTACTGACCAAACTAATATTTCCATCATAATTTCCGGCGATATTCGGTGACAATAACCGTCACTATTTATCGTTTATCTCATCGGTCGATTCCTTTATTGTTTTTATATTGTGGGCGTGATTTGTTTTTTTAGTAGTTGGTATCGTAGTCTTACATTTGACGAAAAATCTGATGTCTGCATACGTCACGCATTAATACTCAATACTTTATTTGCATTTCACAATGATTGTGTACTTAAGCCCCGGGCGTCGGGAATCGCAGGCCAATTCCCGGCCACCGTAGGCGCGGGCTTGTGGACGGTGAGCGATGGGTAGCTCGCCGTCCGATAAGGACCAGGGGGCCGATCGCGCTATTTCTCAACGTAATTACCGTTCGAACGGAACGTTTTTGGTTTTGGTTTAGTTTTGGTTTAGCTGATGTAAGAAACGGTATCGCGCTATTTTTTCTGAACGACAAAATCGTTGACGTTACCCAATACTGAAAGTTCGATCCATCGTTCCTCTAACGTAACTTCCAAAGTAAAGCTAAATCGTTTCCGTTGAAATGATTAGCGCGATACGAAATGTGTCTAACGTAACGTTTTTGGTTGTAGTTTAGTTTTGGTATTAACGTTCAAAATTAGCGCGATCGGCCCCCACGCCCAGGTCGACGGCGCGTTGTGTTCTACGTGCGCCTCGTAGAGATGTCAGCACCAATTGACGGGGTCCGAAAGGGCCAATGCCTGCCAGTGTTACGAGCCTGTCCGAAAGGGATATCGTGGCCCTGGCACACAGGCATCTGAAGGAACACGGGTGGGTTTAGTCAGTAAAAGTCTGACACGCCCTCCCGAGACGCTAGCTCACACCGAGAAGTGACGCGGTGCGTCGCGGCGCGCACGTTTTAACATAGTGACACGAAACATAAAATTTACTAAATATACACAATTTATTGAGAGAATTCGAAAATGCCCCGCGGCGTCGTGTTTTCAGCGACTTCACGATGCGCCTTGGGATGTCGAGATGCGGCTTGCGGCGGCGGCGGCGGCGTGCTGCGCAGTGCAAAGCCAGGTCTCTTCAAGCATCGTCGCCCCTTACCCTGTCGTTGTTGTGTTGAACTCTGTCGGGCACAGAAAAATAATAGGAGAGACGAAGCTTAGAAAAACTTAAGTCAGTTTTCTGAACTAAATCTAATATTATAATATTAAGGATTTTTATAAATATACAGGGTGGAAGGGACATCGCCGCGCATCCTGTTACCATGGATTCAGTACATGACTCTTGTTAAAAAATTCGTTGTTCCATACATTTTGAACGAGTAGGTATTGCACTTCTGTAGGAAACAGCTGTTTTTTTCTTAAGGAAAAGAAAGAAAGAATAAAATTTATTTGGGCACCGACAAGAAAACCACCGATTTACCGACGAGAAATTTCAACGCACGGGGGTCAAGTATGATGTACTGAATCCATGGTAACAGGTTTCGCGTCGATATCCCTGCCACCCTGTATAGCTTACTGTACTGATACTTACTAGATACGTTAGCATTTATATTCTGTCGTTTAAATATTCGTTTAATGTAATAGCATTTTTTTGTTAAAAACTGTTTTAGTTTATTTTTCATATTATTAGATTATTGGTTATCAGTTTTCCCTATCAGATCGTTTTTTGTCTTGATAGATCTAAGCCACAAGTCACCGAACCGACATTTCCTATAACAAAGCCATTTACAGCCACTGACATACATGTGTATTTACGGCTCGAACGACAAATCGCAAAGCACCCTCACATGTCAATACCACTTTTTATTTACGGACAAGCGATAGGAAATAGGAAAGAATAAAAAAGTAATACAAATACCGG
The DNA here is from genome assembly GCA_963921375.1 of Tiliacea citrago. Classification (NCBI taxonomy): domain Eukaryota; kingdom Metazoa; phylum Arthropoda; class Insecta; order Lepidoptera; family Noctuidae; genus Tiliacea; species Tiliacea citrago. Next base: position 6,545,523 of record OY992791.1, on the reverse strand, counting down.
GATCTCGGTCGGTTCGCCGCGGGCGATTTTCTCGACCCGAGCAGAGCCGAAGAACACACAAAGCTTATCGATCTATGTTTGACTGTGACCGTGACCCAGCTAATTTTGGGACCGGAATCGGAACATGCGTTTCTAAGTCTGATAAACCGCAACTTGGAAGACTGTCGGTTACTTCTTCTCCAGGAAACTATAACAGAACTCTTATATGTTCGAAGCTGAGTTCGTGAAGCTTATGTGGTGTTTTCGGTTTTCGGCCGTGGTCAATTTTCGTATGAAAATTGGTATCTCATATTCCTGCCATCACTGAAAAACGCTCATTCTTTCTGAGATGTCCTATTTAACGTTAATTTCAAGGAGAAATTCGGAAGGAGATTTAAATGGAAATAAATAGACTGCCAATGCAAAAAGAATAATAACGTAGTAAAAATCAAAAATTATAAAAAACACAAGATGTTAAATAAAAAAAAACGTAGGCAGTCATGGGGACAGCCGACAGAAGTGAAAACCTATAGCTCAACGTGCCTAAAGAAGATTTCACTTCAATAAAATAATGACACAGTTTAAACTTTTCACGTGGTCAATTTAACTTCACTTACTGCTACTACAGCATGTCGGTGACGCGATACCATAAGTTTTTCCCCTACCGAAAATCACTCAACGCGCCTATAGAAGTTTTCACTTCAAAAATATAAGTTCTTAATAAAAAACTCACTCGTCAAAAACCAGTTTTTCATTGGCAGCAGAGTTCCCAGCTTGTTAGCTGCAAAACTCTTGTACAATGAATATCGGGATTGCACGAAAAATTGGGAAAATTGCCAGAAAGATCATGAGAGGGTTCGGAACACGAGATGTATTCTCGCCAATACAGAAACGCATAGCATGATATTGGTTTCACAGCACGCGTCGGTGCGCGGCGACACTCATGCAGTGTATCTTCAATATATTATTGCGAATTTGATTTGCTTTTGAAATATTCGCAACAAAAATATTGTCAGTGCTAAATGACAGCGCAAAAATGATTTTGGGCTTCATTCAGGGGCAATGTTTAATGCTACAAGTTCCAATCAACTTCTTCTTCGAATTTTTTATTTCTCCATCTTTTTAGGGTTCCGTAGTCAACAAGAAACCCTTATAGTTTTGCCATGTCCGTCTGTCTGTCCGCGGCTTAGCTCAGAGACTCTTAAGTACATACTAAGAAAGAGTATCTGAGCTAAGCCGCGGTCACGCGACGCGGTCGCGGGCTTTCCAGTAGATACTAGAAAGCTGTAATTTGGCATGGGTATACATATTAATCACACCGACAAAGTGCTAAAATAAATTTAAAAAAAAAAAAAAACTTTTTTTTGGGTACCGTTCCCACACGTAAAGTAGGGATGTTATTTTTTTTTTCTCGAATACCCCATAAACACTGGGATATTCGATAAGTGCGTGGTGTTGTTGGAAAGGTCGTTCAAAGAGATTGCGAGTGCGTTAAACCCACTTTTCGATCCAGGGATCCGTTTGCGTAATATTAAGCTTTAATGTGCTAATTTTTGTTAGAGTCAAGTGTCCCCCTTTTTTTTTTTTTGGTGGGAAATTATCAAATAACTTCTCCCGCTCTGGGCGGAGCGGGAGGGCGTGTCAGTCTTTTACTGACTAAAACCCACCCGTGTTCCTTCCGTTGCCTGTGTGCCAGGGCCACGATATCCCTTTCGGACAAACTCGCAACCCTGGCAAGCATTGGTCCTACCGGACCCCGTCAGTTGGTGCTGACAAGTGTCCCCCCTGCTAGCTAAATGGTTGGGAATGGTGTTTTTGGATAATTATGTGAAAAAATTCACGGCAATAACATATATATAACGAAGTTAAAAAGGAATACTATTACAGTTACATATGCAGTTGGAATGTATGGCAGAACATGTTTTTTCAACTACAATGTTATGTTTGTTCTTGGGATAAATTCATCCCAACTACGGAACTCTTCATTGTGCAGTTGGTGGTCCGACACGCAGTTGGCCGGTTTTTTAAGATACCTACAGTTAAACATTCTTGTAAGTACATTAATTGCAATGAGGTTTTCAGTCGACGTTTAGTCAGGTAGCAATCAAAGAATACACTTTACTTGCTGATGACTTTTTGCCTATAATTCAACTCTAAAGCTCCGCATCCTTGTCCTCTTAACATTTTGTATTGTGTAGGTTACAAGCAGAGTCTGTATCATTAGCAAAGTTTACACTGCTGACTTCTCTAGGTTGTCTGTAAAAGATCGCTCTTAGCGATAAGACCGCCCATTGTGTCACCCTTTGTAAAACTACAACATTTATATCTGTAACTTTTATGGTGTACATAATAAAGAGTATTCTATTCTATTCTCTAAGTACATAAGGAAAAAAGTTTGATCAATATAGGCATCTGCCTTTAATGATTAAACTTTTTTTTCCTTAAAATATGATGATGTTGTCAGCGATAGTTAGCCGTAATAAAGAAACGACCGAACATTGGGCCGATACTTTGGATTTATGTTCGGAGTAGACCCCCTGGTTTGAAACCTTTTTAAGAATATGTATGTCACTCGAGACCCACTCAATCATCGTTGTACTGAAAACAAAATGCAAAACAATTTTATCTCACATTTTATTACATAATGGATAAGTAAGATTTTCTTGTTTTGATGTTGCATTTTTCACACCCAGATAAACTTACGACAAGATTGAAAAGGAAAAATGTTGAGCTTTAAATGTGGAGCGTACTGGAGAGCACTTGTTAGGATTTACAGCTGAAAATATGTTTTATGAGATTTTTTTCTAAAAATCTGAGGTATATTTTGAATGTCTGGAAAACTTTTCGAATTATGCATCTGGAGATTATTAAAGAAACAGAAATATGGTTACATCTTATGACTAAGCAAATGATGACATTTTTTTTTTTACCTCATCCGGGAAGCTTTTAGTGTTCATCTTACCTGATGGTAAGATATCACCTGATATTTTCAAAAGCAAAGATGTTGGCTCATAATTATTTGCTTATTTCTTAAATTGAGCGCATTTTAAGTGAAAGTAAGTTTTCAGTATCCGTATGTATTTAATAAATGCTTTTTACCGCGTGATATATTGCGATTAAATGAAAGAAAATTTAAAACTCATATTCAAAGTACAGTTTGTAAATAAGCTTATTACAAATTAGAAGATTATATCCAAGATAAGAATGCTTGGAAACATGCTGGTCCAGCTCCATAGAGTCTAGACAAAATCAAACTGGTTGCTATTTTCATAATTATTGTATAATTTACTTATTATTTTTATGACATAGATTTTACATTCTGTGATTATCCTGACTTATTTCTTTAATTTTTGTAGCAAACTTTTACAATGTTGTTGTAAATTAATTTATCTGTTCAATTTCAATTATGTTTACCTATTGTGCTCGTAATTTTATTCTATTTCATCGTCTTCACATATGATTTTTTTTTTTTTAAATGTTGCCCCACACTAGGAATTTCTCCTGTATCGTGGGTGCGTTTACAAACATTTAAACTCACATACTCAAACATCCAGACCCGGAACAACTACTTATAGGTCATACAAATATTTGTTCCGTGCGGAAATCGAACCCGCGACACGCAGCGCAGCAGTCAATCACTTAACCACTGCGCCAACCGTGCCGTCAATATTATGCCGATTATATTATATAATTAATGTACCTATACAAAATATTGTAAAACATTTCAAAAGAGTAATGGTGGAGTTTCTTCCCCAATATTCTCCATACGAAACTACGTTTTGGAAGGGGTGACTAAAATTAATTAATTTTTTTTGTATATTTTGATGTTTATAATTGCCTTTTATATGCCTATTTGAAACCAATAATTTCATTTTGACTATAATAATATCCGTTTTCATTTAAATCTGTTTATACGTAAACGACAGTCTATTTCCTAACTTACGAATATCTATCAAAGTAGGTCGTATACATCACTTCTAGTTGGCCAAACATTGCGTGTAGCTGAAACATATTCCTTCAATATGTAAAACAACCAACCTATACTAGATTCGCGACGCCTGGCTTCAACATTATATTCAGGTAAAGAGGAATATTTTACTTTTCAGGCATTTTATGTCTGATGGAATGGTTCTAAAGCGTGTATAGAGACTTTATAGCTCAGGCTCGTGGAAAATACGAGTTAAGTTCAATGACCGAACAGGCGTACGTAGATACCTACCTACACGTAGGTACTTGGGAGAAAATATGTGTTTTTTCTTGATAGAAAAAAGTTGATCTAAGCAGTTAAGTTTTTACATTAGCGTTATTAGAATAATGATAGGTTTTATTAGTCCAATGACGCGTTAGATGATTTTTTGTCTTCCCAACGAAATTAATCGATGTCCGGATTCGGATGTCGTAGATTTCGCGTTTTAACAACTTGCAGGTGAGGTTTGGTTGGCTCTAGTAGCACTTTCCTGTCATCATCATCCAGAACCCAACTTCCCGCACTGCTGAGCAAAGTCCTCCCTTTTCTTGTGCCAATCCTTTTTTTTTCGGTTGGAAATTATCAAATAACTTCTCCCGCTCTGGGCGGAACGGGAGGGCGTGTCAGACTTTTACTGACTAAAACCCACCGTGTTCCTTCAGTTGCCTGTGTGCCAGGGCCACGATATCCCTTTCAAACAAACTCACAACCATGTCAGGAAAAATGTTGCGCCAATCCTCACGCTCTTGTACCAACCTCATCGTGAGGGGTACTTGCGTAACAACTATCAGTAGCAATGGGTGTCATTTTGACAGTTCAACAACATTCATTGCCTCATTTACGTTGTTGAGCAGACAAATTTTACCAACATATAACGCAATGGATTAGCAATATACTTAAAAATCATTCAGATTGGGATTCATAGCGTGTTACTCAATTATGGTGCAGATTCTACCCGCAATGGAAACAATTACTATTAGTTTTTTTTTTTTTTATAATAATAATTTTCGTAATATATCAAATATCACTTATTACCAGATTTGTTGGTCAACTAATCATATCTAGCCGATCGCGCAAGACAACGCACGTGTCGTTTTCATAGAGTACGTCAGTGCAGGGTCATACTAATAATAATGAGCGATTAATGACGCCACTAGTCGAGCAACAAATCCGTGATATGTTTTTTGTTTGACAGCCGTCTCATTACGCACACATGCGTACAAATACTTTCAAACGTTTTGTATTTTGGAGGGGCGGGCCATATTATCGTAGTTAATCTCTACGACGATATTATCCGTCTTGTACCTATCACAACTTATTCGAAAAAAGTTTTCAGGAACCATAAATAATTTTACTATGAGATATAAAAACATATACTTTATTCGTCTACATCCACACGGTGGATCTTACGACTTCATATGAGAAACTTTGAAGAGTTCTACTTAAAGTTTTGCAGTTAACTCCATCAGGTTTCTTACCGTAAATAGGGACACCCACGCAATGTAATATGGCTCCGAACCATCAATTTTATTACTTAGAGATTCAAAGTTTCACAAACCTCTTCCAATCATCCGAAACCCGAGATGGAAACCCCAAATTGTTCAGACAGAACTGCCAAATAAGTTTTACAATTTCGTTCGGAAACACAAAATGCAAAATATATTGTGACGTTTATTTATCCAGCGAGAGGACTAATATCCCCGGAGTCCCGATAAAGCACGTCAAAGCGCTTTAAAGCTCTCCGCCGAAACATAAACATTGATCTTACTACGTGCGTTACAAAATATTGCCGCTATTATTTAAAAAGCAACCATAAAGGAGACCATGATCATGAATAATAAGGTTCATGATGCCTTTACCCACCTATCATTAAGATGCTCTTACCTGGCCTTGGAGAGCTTTGAGTAAGGGATAATGTTTTTAGTAATGGGGAAAGGACCATTATTCCATTGTTAGGATTTTTGGATCATTATTTTCATGTCTTAAAAAGTTGTTTCCTAGTTTGAGAACAATAAGAGCTTTCATGAGTTATTATAGGTACTGAAGGCGATCAGCACATCCTGGTCGGCTGTTAATTTTTTGTGGGAATTTACTCATGAAACCCTCTCGTCTGGGGAGAACGGAAGGTTATATCGGACTTAAACCGACTACCTTGCCGTTCACTCTGCTACCATGACTTGCACGTATGCACTGGCATCCCCGACAGTATCCTGGGCAACCTGCCCAGCTACTGATTTTGTGCTTAAACCGTAACAGAAAACTTTAATAAAACCAAGTTCCTTTTTCTGGGTTAAACAGGTTTGATTAAGAGTCCTACTAACAAGTTAAAGGACTCTGTTAAGTCCACCCCTCAATCGAGCCTTAATTGTCCACGAAATACCCGAAAATAACATCAAAATTTAAACGAAACCACGGATCACGAACCACGGTCAACAATCAAATGCAGGTACGTTAGGTAGGAAATTAATCGGTTTTGTGATGAGTGAACGAGATCACCATTCAAATGGGCTTCATTTCGCGATTAACCGTGGTTAGCTGTACGAAATTGAACTGATTGAGCTGAATACATTCAGCAATACAAACTAACGGATACAATGATGGCGGGGCTTTTGTTGTGTCGAATTTAACTTGTGTGGCGTATTTGTTTTGGGAATGGTCAGAAATTATAACACTGCAGGAATGAGATTTCGAAAATTATTCTGTTAGCGATTTGTAAAGGGTTTGTAAACTTTATTGTTGTATTCGAAATAATAAATCAATGTTTGCAGACTGTACGATTTCAAAAATAAGCGCATAAATATTTCACATAACATAAAATATAATGTTCCCACTGCTAGGACACCAGCCTCTTCTCTTCCAGAGGGTGTGGGCTGCAATCTACCACGCGGGCCCAGTGCATGTTGGTAGATGTCACATGTCTTCTAATTTTGACATGCCACTTTCCTCACGATGTTTTCCTTCACCGTTTTGAGAGCAGTGGTGATGAAATTATCTACACAAAGGAAAGCGCCTGCCTGAGTTCGAGCCCACGACCCTCATAAGTTGGGACAGTTAACACTGGGCCACCACTGCTCTAGTCTTAAATATTTAGCAGTTAGGTATTATTTTTAGGTTTTTACTTGACAGACTTAGTTATAATTTGTTTTTTTTTCATAAGTGTCGCAGCTGCTGGCGCATTGTTTGCAAAACATTCAAGCAATTTATAAGGCTGCGAAAGATTGAATTATCAGGGTTGTACGACGCTAGTTATGGCTTCAAAGATATTGAAACAATAATTGTACCGTAAAAGAGTCCCGGGATACCAAAGGGACTGTTCAGCTCAATAGGTTCCAATCGATCCCAATTCTCATCCTAACTTTCATTGTTACAGTCAAAAACTCTGACTCTCTGGGGACGCACCTTCGGCGGCTGGCTCGCGAGGCAGAGTCCAAACTACACGAGGTGACAGGCTGTGCTCCTGACAGGACCTGCAGGGAAGATGCATGCAGCAGGTACAGACTACCTATGTTACTACATTACCTGGGCGTTAATGTTACTCATCGAGCTGGAGACGACGCTTTACAAAACTGAACTTTTTCCTGAAACTCGATAGGCTATATTGGCGGCCGGGAGCTGTTCATAACTTATTGTGTTATGTACTTATTTCATAATTTTCGGAAAACTTACAGCTTGGCTATGCGTTCGTAACTTGTAGATGAATAAAAAATGAGCATTGTAGCCTAAGGCTAGGTCTTAAGTAAACTAAATTGTGTCTTAAGTCAAAACTAAATTGTAGCCTAAGGCTAGGTCTTGAGTCAAAACTAAATTGTGTCTTAAGTCAAAACTAAATTGTAGCCTAAGGCTAGGTCTTAAGTCAAAACTAAATTGTGACGAAGCGTACTAAACTACTTTTATCAATAACCACCTACTGCATTTGGAAGTTAATGGTAATGCATTATTAATATGTCAGTCGACTGAACTTTCAACATGATTGTGTCTTTGTTGCTTATAATACGGAACAATTGATGCTAACCTAACCTTGCATTCATAAATTATCAGCTGCAATAAAGTCACACTACGAGTATGTGCCTGAAATCAGTTGCTCCAGTTAAAAATTACCGACTACCCAAAAAACACTACAAAGTGAAAAATAACTTAATTTCGAAAGTCGGTGTCTTTAGATCTGTATTTAAGTTTTTTGCCACCGACTTCCGACCGGGTCAGTTTGAAATTTATCTAATTAACAATAGCCTAATGTCAAATACTCATCACCTTTTACAAAATATTAGTATTCCCGATGCAGGGGCGTTAATTGTTGAGGAGTTTTCCTGGTAAGAACTTGGCGAGGTGACTTTGCCATATGCATTCTGACGAGCATAAATTACTTATCAACCATATCAAAGTGCCTAATCGAATCACAACGGTGAAATACTTATAATTAAGTAGTTCCGGTGGCCATCAGTGGTCTTCATCATCAGTTCCACTTCACTTGGTGCTTTCCGAGAGCAAATGCACGAGTTACTATAAAAATACTCAAATCGCTAGAGGTATGCCTATAAAATTTAAGAATTTCCCTCGATTTCCATGGGATCCCCTCATCAGATTCTGATTTGGTGGCAATGAGACCACCTCGGGAGCATACTCTTCCAAACAAATAAATAATTTTCAAAATCCGTTCACAATTGACGGAGAACATACATAAAAAAAAAAAAACATACAGCCGAACATCTAACCTCCTCCTTTTTGGAATTCGGTTAAAAATTCATCGATGTCAATGAGTATAAAAAAAAAGAAATAAAGTCAGATCATCTGAGGTCCACGTAGATATTTATGATGGTCATAGAGTATGAAGTGGACCTCCCCCCTCCCCTTGTGAGTAAAGGGCGCTGATCTATGTATGCTACGTACATGCCCTACTGTCTTGCCTAGGGCCACCGTAACATCCTACGAGTATCAGTGATTGCGTTTTGTCGCGATAAGTTTGACCCAAACTTTCGTCAAAAACCCGAAGCCAAGATTTTGTATTCGGGGTATCAAGGATAAAAACGAAAGCCAAATCTACAACCCAAAACCCTGTAAGTGTAGCCTCGGGGTAAAGGGGCCTAAAAAGCAAGAGGTTGAAGCATTTTAAGATATGCAAGCGAATATTAATCAACTTGATGTTAGAATTAACGAGTTAAACAACTTTGGAGACGAGTCCAATCAAGGGAATGTAAACGATTCATCGCTTACCTTCCTTTGTAAGAAGAATTTGTGAACCTAATCGTTACTTGAAGACCTTTGGAGAGAAATTAGTTATTATAATACTTTAAGGAAACTGGGTACTAGGGGGCTTGTGGCTAAGTAATAACAGCCGCACAGGTCGATCGATCAGGTTAAGCTACGCTTGCCGGGGTTGATCCGTGAGTGGTTGAGACCATCTTTACATACCAAGACCCCTCCATACCTCGGAAAGCACGTTAAGTCGTTCAAACTCAAAGCATTTATTTCAAATAAACCAATTATAGGCACTTTTGAATTGTCAAGGGGTCGGTCAGTCAGAGAGATGAAGCTAGTTGACCATTCCAAAGCGTAAGGTTGGACGACTGTCATTCGTTGATCTTTGACAGTCGTTGCGGGTAGTAAGAAGCCCGAAAGTCCGACAACCAGTCTTACCAAGGGGTATCGTATTACCCAGTAACTGGGTTATGAAGGTAGTCGCTCCATGTAAAATAGTAGTATTCAGCTGCATCCGATTAGACTGCAAGCCGACCCCATCATATAGATGGGAAAAGGCTGGGCAGATGATGAGTTCTTGAAGGAAACAAGCAATCCTTTCGGTGCAGCTTTTTATACTTTTATTAAGCTATTTATGTTTTTTGGAAAATACTTCCTTCCTTATTAGTATAATAGATTTACACTTATGGAATGTCGATCACTACCGGACATAGACCTCCCCTAAACATCACCTCATCCTCTGGTCCTGCTTCCCGCATCCAGCTGATTCCCGCAGTATTCACCAGCACCTCAATTGCGTCACACAAATACAATCACAATCCGAAGGAGTTTGAAGAAATAAACCATTACTTCTTCAGTTTGAAAAAATCGTCTGCTCGACAACGTAAATAAAGCAGTGGATAAATGATAAATGATTTTTATTTCTGTAAGTAGGTTTGTACAAACACTTTTAAACGTCAGTCATATTTTTAAAACTAGATGAGGTCGGCGTTTCCTATCTGACTACTCTGAGAAGAAAGGCTGAAACAAACTTAGAGGTCAAAGTCTCTTTTAAAGTCCAGACATAATCGTGGTCAGATCAAGTGAATGCCATGTAGATTGGTGTCTGAAATGGACTTTTGAGGAAAGAACCACACAAATTGAGTGGACCTTACCAGTCAGTGCACGCATTTGTCAGTAATTGTGCAGCTCAACTCAGAACTTAAAGAGCTCAACGATTCAACGAACAATTCCAAAGAAAGGACATTTGGGTAGGCCGCTTAAATGACTCAAACTGCCAGACCATGATTAACACTAACTGAGAATAATAGAAAAAGGGAAAAAAAAAGAAAGAGCAATAACCCACATAGTACTCGTATTCACATTCACAATAATTAAAATAATATAATACTTTACAAGTAAATATTCATGTTATTACGTTACATTACGTATAATGATCAAAATTAGCAAAAAAAACATCAAACAATAAAAATAAACCACTTATTATTAAACTGATATGACTGACTGGGTATTATTGAACTGTTAAAATCAATGACCATTATAAGTCCTTAAAAACTTAAAATTCCTCCTCTCCTCCTTTAACTTAAAACTGGCTTCTAGCCATTTGATTGGTTGAAAAAAGTTTTAAGTAATGCTTGAGTATTCATGAGTGTCGTTCTATAATAAGGGCCTCAGCTCAGTGTGTTACGGAATGACCCCGCAGATTATCCATCCACCGGCTGGTCTGAATTTTAAAGCTGTTGCTTAAATATTCTTTTGTGAATGTTACAGGTCATCAGCTGCTAATCAAGCAGCAGGTACAACAGGGTGTGCGGGCGGCACTGGTTCCGAGAAAGACAAACAAGCTCAACATTGGGAGAGGAGAGTCAGAACCCTCAAGTGAGTACTGCAAAGATTATCTGCAAAAGGGAACTCAAGTTGCATTCGATTACAGGATTAGTTTTCAAAATGGATTATTTATTTATTTATATAAACTTCTCACACACAATAATGTACAAATCCGCCCGATCATGACTTACGCCTGTGCTGTTTTCTCACACCCTAAGCCCCAACTCATTCATAGATTGCAGGCACTTCAAAACCGATTTCTCCGTAAAATTACGGACGCTCCTTGGTTCGTTCGGAACGAAACCCTCCATCTAGATTTTAAAATCCCCACCATTTAGCAGTTTATGAAACGCGCGACAAAGCGGTTCTTCGAGTCCGCAGATAGACATCGCAACCCCTTGGTTGTGCAGGCAGCTAGCTATAGGCCTTCTCAGATTAGCCAGACTCGCCGACCTAGGCATACTCTCTTAGACCCAGATGACCCCATTACTCTCCTTCAGGAAAGCGATAGGGCCGCAAGTACAGTGCACAAATCACACAAACCGTCATTCCGTCCTCGCCGCCGAGGTACCACGCGAAGTTCAAGACTTAATTGTTCCCCCCGTTCCTTGCACGTCGAACCGTACCGAACCGAATGCTACGGCTCACTCAGCCTCGGGGCTGGCCCGAGGCTGAGTGAGCCGTAGCATTTAATAGTAATCCCCGTTAAGAATCATGAATCTAAACTTTTGATCCAGCCTGTCCCCAACGACGCCCTAAGCCGAGGTTCGTACCCCACAGGGGGTGCCCCTTAGGGCAGCCACAGGAAAGTCCGGTTAAGTAGTCACGGCCTCTCAAGGCCAACTACGAGATGCCATACAAAAAAAAAAAAAAAAATGTACAAAGGCGGACTTAATGCCTTAGGCATTCTCTACCAGTCAACCAAAGGTGGTCAAGAGATAAGATGGCGGCGGGTACTCTGATTGAGAGATTATAAAATATTAAAATATAACATAATTAATTATAAATTTATTAGGTATACAAGCACATAAATAGGTTATAAACTTAGTTATACACATAATATTTACTATAATATATCACTACAATATATATATACATACAAATTCAAGGAAAAGACATTAATTGAGATCACTCTACGTTATTTGTTTTCTTTTTTCTTTATTTTTATTATATTATTCGGTTTTAGTTCCGAAAAAACAACAGTTATGTGTTAGCCGCGTAAAAGTAAGCACGCCCTCTTGAAATAAATAGTGATAACTTAATATTGCTTCTTATTTAATGCCCCCACATAGGATTTCGTATCGTTAGCACCCTGCTGCTAGTACCCTTAATTTTTTCTGGATTTTTAGTAAGAGCACCTTTGCCTGAATAGGATTATTAAACCGCAGGCCTAGGTAAAAGTAAAGATTAATTAAATCACTTAGCTTTCGTGATTAACAATGAATGAATAAAATGCATCGACCCCAGCGTGGTTAAACCAGAATCGATTACTTGAATGAACCCAAAGATTCACACTAGCTCCTGGAGCCTCATGTTTCATGGGACATTCAAATGTCGTTTTGGAGTCTGTGTTTTACCACTACAGGCAAAGGCCTGCCAAATTTTGAATAAAAAATATAAAAAACGGCCAAGTGCGAGTCGGACTTGCGCACGAAGGGTTCCGTACCATTATCTATAAAAACGGCAGAAAAATCACGTTTGTTGTATGGAAGCCCCCTTAAATATTTATTATATTCTGTTTTTAGTATTTGTTGTTATAGCGGCAACAAAAATACACCATCTGTGAAAATTTCAACTGTCTAACTATCACGGTTCATGAGATACAGCCTGGTGACAGATGGACAGACAGATGACAGATGACGGAGCCTTAGTAATAGGATTCCCGTTTTACCCTTTGGGTAAGGAACCCTAAAAATTACCTGCCCATAAGATATAAGTAGTTTAAGAATCTAAATTAGGTAACGTGTAATATCAGCAATATGAAGTACATGAAGATCGCGTGATGATTTGTTTTATGGACAGTATAGTGCAAATTACATTGTTATCTAAAGTAAAATGATCTCTGAAGAGCCTTGTAACAGATTTATAGTAAGAGATAGAAGACACTTATCATAAAGATTACACTGCCCATTGTGGAAGAAAGCATTCCGCATTATCTCATATTTGATTGAAATTATCTTTTCAATCACGGCTTAACGTCTGCGTTTAAAGGTGTGTTCATACAACTACTGATTCATTCAAGCGTCAAAATGATAGTGGCAATATAATCCATCAATCTCCTAAAGATTTTTGATAAACAACAGTTGTATACAGTTATCTATCTGTCCACCTGTGCATTCAAATTGTGCGTAGTCGGTGCAGACAACGATTTAAGTGGTCCATTATTATTGTATAGACTACGCAAAAAAGAAGAATGTATCTTCTGTTTTCAAGATCTACTGGCGAGCACGAGGTCCGGGGTTCGATTCCCAGGTCGGGCAGTGTCTATTGGGTTTTTCCACCAGGAATTTCTCAGTAGCAGCCCGGAGTCTGGATTTGTGCCCGAATGATGGCTCGCTCCCTATTGCGTGGGGCTTAAACATAACTGGCGAAATGTGGGTGTACTATAAGCGTGCCTCTGCCTAACCCTTCGGGGATTACAGGCGTGATGTTATGTTGTGTGTTGTGTATCTTCTGTTTTTAATCCTTGAACTTGAGTCTACGTAAGTCTACTTGGCTAGGAAGAAGACTTGGTGACTTCTTCACCGATGGTGGAAAAATACTCCTGTGTGTCATTCAAAAGAATGAACAACAGTGTCCTATTTCACGTTCTTGACTAAACTGCGATCACCATTCCCTTGACCAAGAGTAGTGTAATAACCTGCGAGCTTCGATTTAAAGACCAATGAATACCTACCAGTCTTCAACATCATCATATCAGCTAAAAGTTGTCCAGCAGTGGACGACATAGGTCCAGCAGTAGACGTCCTATGCCTCTCTCAAACGTCGCGGCTTCGCCACATCGACCGGTTGTGTGCTTCTTGCATGCAGCGGATTCCTGCGACACCGCTGTTACAGTCTTATGTTATTTGAATTATATTTTCCTTCTACAGACGTCTCGTCGTAGGCTGGCAACAGACTCGAGTGCCGCCTGCGCCTCCGCCCCCGGACCTGGAAGTGTGTGGTGCTCATGCAGTCACTGTACGATTGAAGGACACTAGAGCCATGCAGCCTATTCCTAAGGACCTGCCTATCATTACTAAGTATAAAGGTAAGTTGACTTTTATCACTAATACGAGTATGAACGCTTTTTGTAATAGGTTATAGAACTATCCACAGACTGATGGAGACTCCAGTTAGGGATGGTCAGACATGCCCATTATGTTGTTAATAACGATGCTAATTCTGGACATGAAGGATATTGTAATAACTTTACAATTCATAGACATGAGCATCTTCAAAATGTTTTCAACTTATGTTCTTTTGTCCTATAAAGAAATAAAATTTACTCAAAATTGGTCTTATTCTCATCAATATCATTTGTATTTCCGCAGTTGATCTTTAGGTTGAAAAATACAGTCTATTTGCAAGATTATTTATCTGATTGTTATTTATTATCTGATTGTTGTTATTTATCCGATTTGTATCTTTCATCTTATCAACCCACAGTGGAATGGTCATCCCGCGCTGACTTCTCAAATGTGTGTGGTTGCCGCGAGGTGGCGTCATCTGGTACCAACAATGGCACCCGTGTGCTAGCGGCCGGGTTGACGCGCGGCAGACGGTACTTCTTCAGGGCGGCTGCGGGAAATATCAAGGGGTGGGGGACGTACACTGTGTCCGTGCCCAGGAGTGTTGTACCTAGCAGTGAGTATATTTTAAAAGTTTTTATGCTATTTTAGGCAGTGTCCGTAACACTGGGACGGCTCAGTGATTTTGTTATGGTCAAAAAATTACATAAAACTTTTATCGAGATTATCAAGATTAAATGTTGTCGTAATAAACCTTATCGCTACTCTTTAGGCTTTTAGTTGTAGTATTACTTCTAGCCAAACAGCTTATCTGGGAAAGTATTAAAAACAAGATATACGAGTATATGTATGTATAAAAGACATCAACGCATTTTCCAAATTCCTTTATTTTATTTTTTTAAACGTTGCCCCACACTAAGGAATTTCTCCTGTATCATGGGGTGCATTAACAAACATTTAAACTCACATACACAAACAGCCAGACCCGGAACAACTACTTGTAGGTCATACAAATATTTGTTCCGTGCGGGAATCGAACCCGCGACTCGCAGCGCAGCTGTCAATCGCTTAACCACTGCACCAACCGTGTCGACAATTGGTTTGTAGGTGTTGATAGCTACGGCTGTTAGCCTGTTTCCCAGCTCTAAAACTTATAAATTCAGGCTGGCGCGACGTGTGCACGCGCACGCCGCGCTCGCCGGGCGGCGCGGCGGCGGCGCTGGAGGCGCTGGGCGCGGCGGCCGCCAGCGCGCGCGCGCGGCCGCCGGCGCCGCACGCGCGCCTGCCGCGCAAGAAGACCGCCACCATACGACAGCTCTTCACTGCCGCTAGCAAGTTCCAGAAGAATCTTAGGAGGTATGATTTGCCATTTGACTGATTTACGGTCCTACTCGAATCTGCCGATCTCGAAAGTAGTGGGGATCAGCTGGATGCGGGAAACACAGGACATCTTTGTGGAGATACTATGGGAGAGGCCTATGTATAACAATGGATGTCATTCGGCTGAATGATGATAATGATCAAATAAATCTATAAATTATTTATTGATATAAAACATATTTAACAACAAATTTATAGAATTCTCTAACTCCTGCGCTAGTTAAAACTGTGTTGCAGGAGTCAGCGTCCTCCCGTAATAAAAGACACAAATGTTGTTTTATGACAAGACAAAAAACAAATAAAAGAGACTTCACCTTATATGTAGGTACTTCTAAACATATATATAAACTAGAACAAAAAGAAAAAAAAATACAATAATTTTGGTTATGCTTTTGCGCGATAATCCTTCTCGCCATGACCCTAACGATCTTGGTCAAAAAAAAGTGGGAATTTTTTTTTATGTTCGCCTTTTGCCTCCCCAAAATTCGACTATCTCAAACTTATCGAAATCTCTAAGTTTTAAATTTCATCTATAATGTTTCAGGGGCGTATACCTAGCTTGCATCTTATACCACGAGGACAAAGTGCTGGTGACTAGTGAGGAGTTCCTGCCGGTCATCGAAGTGGACGAGACCTACCCCACATGCATCTACACTGACTTCCATTGGCTCATGAAGGTAACAACCGAAATAATTAAAACCAACATTTTATAGGTATCGTAGTACCCCGGACTAAGATCCGGGGTACTACGATACCTATAAAATGTTGGTCACTTTTAATTTGAAACCTGGGTGCCAAGTCTGCTAACGCAGTTATGTCCGAATGGCCGATAATTGGCACCGTAATTGTACAGTTTGACAGTTTTGCTAATTTCCTAATTGAAAGGCGTCTTTATGATTTTCCGATGACGTGCCACTGATACTCCGTTGGAAAAATCGACTGTATTTGGTAATCTCGTACTGACATCCTCCTATTATTTTGACTTCCCTATGGACCACTGTCACGCTATTATGAATTTTGGAGGTTACAAACTATTGGCACAATGGTCATGGCGTTGCCTTGGTATGGTCGTCATAATGACCAATCATTGAAAAAAGGCCTATACAGTATGGTAATTAACGAAAGGCGTTTCCGTTAACCCGCAATAGAATAGCGTCCATACAAGCAAAAAAAAATATTCACACACACTATTAAATTAATACGTAAATAAAAAACACTGTACAAGCGCACTTGTCGCATTTTTCTATCCACGTTGAAAGGCACGCGTTAAAAAAGGGTCCGTGCGTACATGGGCTTACCCTTCATATTTTGCCTCACCTGGGCAACGGTATCTCGTGGCTAAATTCTGGGCAATTTTAGCTGAAAGTAAAATTAAAAGTAAAACTAACCCCCCCTATTCCAGGTATCATGTTCGTGGGACGACGTGAAGGCGCTTCGGTCGGACATGGAGAAGCACACGTCCTCGTCCATACACTTCCGACTAAAGCTGCTGACGGCGGCCGCGCAGATGCAGTCCGCGTTGTGTATACAGGACTTAGGTACGTGTTAGTTTATTGACACTGAGGAAAGAGGGTACTAGAATAAGTTCTAATGCCATCCTTCTTGGTCAACATTTACCTCTTTCTAGGGGCAAAGGGGGAAAAATAAGTAAATAATGGTGTACTGAAAATATATAAGGTGCTAACAAATTAGGTACCAATACTTTTAGAGCTGACAGTACTCGTCTCTAGGAGTAGACTTAAGTATGAAACATTGAAAGTTTATGTTACTTTTTGGAGATAATTAGGGAAACAACGTTACTGCGTAAAAACACCCTGTTAATAGATAGTCAACAATCCGTGAGTAAGTCCTCTTTGATTATCTTATGAAACCTCTTGACTGTCATGATTCAATGGCCACTTCACTTAAATAAATAAATGTCAATGTCATGCTATTTATTGTTAGTCACAAACGACGATGTTCACTTGCCGGAAATGTGTCTTGTCAGTTAAAAGCACAGGATGATTATGTTTGGGCGAAATTTTAATTTATTTATTTTGTTCCGTAAATTAAAACAAAAATATCATATAAAAAGTTTTCTTAATTTCTATTTAAAGTTAATTGTTTTGATGTAATGTAAAACCTCTTAAAATATTGGTACTTAATTTGTTAGCACCTTATTTATTAGTCCGTAAGGCTGGGTACACCTCTGCCTAACCCTTTGGGGAATACAGGCGTGATGGTATGCGTTTATAAGTGTTCACCAACCAATCATTATGGGTTGATATCTTTCCAGGGCAACTCTACCACAAGCCGCTCCGGGACTCCCACGGCACCATAGTCCTGTCCTGCGTGAACAGCGTCAAGTCCGTGAAGTCAGTCTCTGCGCTGAACTCACGCTGGGCGGCCGTGTCGCGCCTGCGTAGGAGGGTGCTCAGCGAGGATAACACTATAGGGGAACTGCTCATGGCTTCTGTTCATGAACAGATTGCTTATCATCAGGTAAATAGCCATCTGAATTGTCTAAGAATGGGAATGTTTTAGAATTGATTTCATATTGCAAGTGTTGTAGTATGGTTAAATTACTCTAGGTTCCTTATAGGTATACAAATGCATAAAAAATACCCCAAAAGTAGCTAGCTGTTTTTTACACGACTGCCCAAAAAAGAAGTGTAATGTTTTCTGGGGTTATGTAAATTGTGTTATGGGGGTGTGTATGTGAGTTTATTTATTCCACCATAACTTTTAAATGCATAAACAGATTTAGATGTACGGGGTATTGTTAGAATCTTTACATCATCCCTGATGACGTGACACTGGTAAATTCAATATGGCTCCATTTTCAAATGAGAAAAAAAAATCTACAATTATTACAATAATATGGTTATCCTTGATGAGCATAAATGCCAAATTATATTTCAGCTAGTAAATGAGTGACCTTTCACTTTCAAAGAAAGAAAAATAATTTATTTGGGACACGCACAAGAAATACAAAAATAGCATAAGCAGATTAACTAATAAAACTAGTTTTTTATTATTTTTATCTTTTTTCGTGTTTTTACATAATAATATTTTGTCTATGACTGGGTTCAAAAAATATATTTTGTAATGCGTCAGGTAGGTTCTTATTAGTATTAAAATGGATTAGTTTAGTAATGACTTTCGGAATCAAAAAGCAAGAGTCCTAAGCTTATTGCAGCACCATGTACTCACTTATTAATGTTGTATCCTTTCTTTACAGGTATCTCGCGTCCAGCTTCCCCGTGGGTTATACTTGGGCTACCTAAAGCTGCAGTCGTCAGTAGAAGTAGTTCGCATCGTTGCCCCTGCGCGAACTCCTAATGTACCACCACACACACGCGTTAGAGACAACCCACATGTGTCTGCGTAAGTAACTTTTGTACCTTATTCAGGATGCTTTAGAAGAGAAAAAAAACCGGGAAAGTGCTTATCGGATCACGCACAATGAAGGGTTCCGTAGGTGAGATGAATTTATCCCCAGAACAAACTTAATATTGTAGTTAAAAACTTGTTCCCCATACATTCCAACTGCAAAATTCAATGTAAGTTTGTACGCACAACATTTAACGATTACGTGTATTTTATTTTAAGAATAACATGGTGAATCACTCAATATTGTGGTATTGCGGTCTTAAACCATAGACATAGGTTTGTGGTAATCTATACTCGTAAGTATAGAACTATTCTTTGTATTTTTTTCAACATTTTTGACTCCGCAGTTTCGGAGTTAAAGGGGTATAAATTTTTATCTATATTAAAATTATAAAAAAAATATTTCACATTCTCATAATACGTCTTTTCATTTGATATGTCACACGGCACCAGCTTGAAAAACTTTTTTTTATATTTCACAATTTTCCCCTAAAAGTGAACCTCATATTCAAAATTCATTTATATATATACCTACGTTCGTGTCGTCAAATTTGGTACAAATATTAATTTCAACTTAATTGGTCCAGTATATACGGAGCAAAATGGCTGTGACAGACGGACAGACAGACCGACTGACATACAGTCAGATAGACAAACACACGAGTCATCCTAGAAGGGTTCCATTTTTTCCTTTTGAAATACGGAACCATAAAAAATATAGAATTAGTCCAGATTTATTTATTTATTTATTAATCTTTGTGCACAATAAAGTTACTAAGGCGGACTTAATGTCTTAGGTATTCTCTACCAGACAACCACACACAGCCATTGATGATGTTTCGCTTATCCACCTACAATCAATCTTATCTTTCCCTTTACAGAGAGGAATGGGAACACCTAAAAAACCAATCCGGCAAATCTGATGACTCGCAAGCAATCAACAGCCTCGCCATCAGCGGCCATGAGAAACCCTCAGAATCTCAAGAAATGTTCCTCGATCTAATCGCTTCGGGCGCACGAAGACTCTTCAAGGACATGGAGATCCCCATCGAAAGCGTCATAGCCCACCGAATATACGACCTCGAGGTCGTTGAACTGAATAATGACGTCAGTTTCGTCATGATATGTCCTCCGCCAGAGCAGGCTTGTTCAGTGCCAGGACAGAAGGAAATCCTCCTACAGAAGGGTGATCTGCTCAGCTTACCGATACAAGCTTTTGAAATGATACACCTGCAAACGTATCACACGAACATTCTGAACAAATACTCGAAACTCAGCTGCGTCCTAGAACTGGACGTGGCTTTAGCCGCCCATTCTCATAGAGAGGCGTTCTCCTGCACAGAGTTGCAGACAGCCAAAGAGAGACTAACCAAACTGGAAGATCTTCAGAATAATCTGAACACGGTGTGGAAGGCAGAACGATGGCTCATGGACCTCATAGGCTTTGCGAGAGATAAAGATAAGGCTGCTCCCAGTTCTGGAATATTGCTCAAATACATTTTCGACAAAACACCGTCGCAGTCTACAGAGAATCCTGCAGAGGTCAATGAGATGGATAGCAAGTTTAAAGACTTTCTTCAAATACCTTCGAGAGATGGCAAAATTACCAAAACTTCCCCCGGCAGGGGGTCTTGGCCAGGCCCCGCTGGGAACGGTAACCACGCCAACCTACATCCAGAATTCAGTAAATCTGAACAACAGCTGAGCCTCTCTCCTCGCCAGACATCAGTTTCTACGCTCAATCTATGCAGCTCACAATTCTTGAACCCAGAAACTCACAAATTTCCTAGAAAAGGCAGTGCTGACTCCCAGTTCACTCAATCCAGTGCTATAAGCAATAATTTTATGAGTAGCAATTCGCAGTTTGACATAAAATCGTCGGCTGGTTCTCATAATAGTATTGGTAGTAATCGTTTACCTCCATCACGGAGTGAAGATACTCTGGTACTCCAGAATGAAAATGTGGAGCCGAAGCCGAGACCACACAGTATTAACGCAAGCTCAACCACATCAAGTCCTCTACTAACAGTGAAAGGCGGATATTATCCAGGAAGTATGATAAGCGTTAGAACCTCTAAGGGTAATGTCTCCGAATCCGCCCAGAGTCTGTCAAGCGACTCAGAGAGCCAGACCTGTCCATTAACAACAGTTCCTTTGAAAGTCCGTCCTCAAGGAAAGCACTACAGGAGCCCCTGTAGCGTCATTGCTTCGAAGAGTATGACGAATGTGAAAGGAGAGGTAGATTTCACTGACACGGGACAGGAGTTTGGCAAGTCAAGTTTGTGCGTCAAACGTCAGCCGTTGTTGGAGACGCAAGAGGATGCAGAGTACCACAATAAAGTTCCAAAGACTGATGAAAGGAGGGATAGTGAGGATGTGAAGGGGACGGAGCAACGCACTCCTGACCAGGCCGGGATACTGCAGGTAACTTACAAGAAGCCATTTTAATTTCAACATTGCAAAAGCCAGACAGGCAAAAGAAAACTTAATTAGTGGAAAAGAAACCATTTTAATTTGTACATTGCTTAAGCCAGGCTATCGTTGTATTTTGAAAACTTAATTAGTGGAATGTTTCTTCAAATATGTTATTTAGTAGTAATTTTTTTTATTCGGGTAATTATAACCACTAATGAAGCGACTTCGTGTGTACACATCTGCAATTGCATTTATGGTAATGCGTCAACCTGTCTTTACGAATGCATAACTGATACGTTTTTTCCAGGTATTCGCTGCATACGAAACCGGCTTAGCGGCGGGGACCTCGCTCAAGTTGCACGTGACGCCGCGCACGTCGGCGCGGGAAGTCATCGACCTAGTTGTCAAACAACTCAATATGGCCGCCGTGCTCAAAGGCAAAGCTGGCCCAGTTTATGGCCCAGAGAAACTACAAGACTTCTGCCTTGTAGCCGTCATTGGCGCCCGCGAAAGATGCCTCCGAGATGACTTCAGACCCCTACAACTTCAAAATCCGTGGAGAAAGGGACGATTGTACGTCAGGCTTAAACACGATGTGTTGGCAGCACTGCAACATTCTGCCAAACAACCCGCTTACATTTGAACGGGTCTTCTTTGTATACTAGGCAAAGAAATAGAGATATTTTTTCGTGGCATAGGATTTATAGTTGAAACTGCTTAGTCACCGTATGAAGGTAGATAGCGCTTGTAAATAAGAAAAAACTTCGCCGTCTGAAAACTTCACCGCCTATTAATTTAATTTGGAATGAATATTACAATTATTTCTGCCTACCTGCTTAAAATCGGTAATCATTTGGTCAATTATTTAAAATTATTTTCCTGCTATGATTTTTTACTTTCTACAGTGACTAAAATTTTTATTAGTTTCATTTTGGTGCCAATTCTGATTATGTTAATGCTTTAAATAGTTAAGTGAAAGTTGTGAGTAATAATAGTAAATGTTTAAACAGAATTTATGGTGCTTTTCACTGTAAAATATTATCGCTTTAATATCTCTTTCAGATTTCCACAGATTATTTGTTAAACTGGTTTAGAGTTTATGCTTAACGAGATAGCTATTCCTGTTTAGATGAATTTCTTCTTATCGTGCTGTTTATGTAGTTCTTTCGGTCAATTTAAACTATCTTAGGTCATAGACTTACTTACCTTAAAAAAAAATCTTATTCAAATATCATAGAGAATCATCAAAAACTCATTCCTCTTCTAAAGCAAAGACAAATTAAAAAACAATCGGTTTGAAAATAGAAAACAAAGTTTTCTTATGTTGGTAAAACGAACGAATAATGTTTTCTTTTTAATTTAATGAACTCGTGCAACGTGGATCAAAGTGCCTGATTATTTTCAAAAAATACTGATAAAATCATATCTCTGAGGTAAACAGGGTTACATTTTATTACCTAATCCATGATACTATTTTAACAGTTCTTTATCGCTATGTTATTAAAAGCAATAGGATAAGCGGACAGATTATATGATTATCCCAAAAAGGAACATGGTGAAAAAAATAACTAAGGCCGATCGTTTACGATCCGACTCAAAAGGAACATGTTAGAAACACAAATTATCAATGAGTAGCTAGTTACTTTTGAGTAGTGTCGTGGACGATCGGCCTAAGTATAGTCCGCATGCAAATGCTAGTTACTGCCTCAGGTATGTGAGCAGTAAGACGGGGGAGGTAGACAAAGGCCAAGCTAACTCAGTCTGTGAATTTGTCAATCGCCCCCTCCCCCGTCTCACCGGTCGCATACCTTAGGCGGTGACTAGCACTTGTGCGCGGACTACCTATTACCTACTTCATCTTAAACAGAATTTTCCAAGATATTCATCCATATTTTTTACCACCGCCGCATGTATTAAATGTGTGATTAGGTTGGTAGTACGTACATCAACATAATTAGGGAACTACTTATCCTCTGCAATTATAAATACAATTTGTTATTGATTATTGGTGTAGAAAAAGTGTAAATAATTTAAACTAATGTATTCTATCGTTATAATTAATTATGTAGATATATTTTATAATTTAAACTGTGCGAATGTCGAGAAGTTATTTTGTAAATAACTTTTGTTTCCACTTTTAAATTAATTTGGGTAAATATTATTTACTTTTATGAAAAGTGTATGAATTGACAGAAAATATGAATGTTCCCAAAAAAATACCGTGTCCCTAAATATTTCTCCTACATGCTGTAGGATTATTTTTATTATTAATACTTAGATCTCTTAGCAAAATATTTTGTTATTTAAATTCTCTAATGAGTAATATATTATCTTATTGACATGAATATGAATGGACTGAATGATTGTTTCTTAATTTAAAATATAATACTCAAGATTTGTGTAATTTACAATAATTTTACTGTAAAGTAATTGTAAATTCTGTAGGTAATTGCTGTGTACAAAAGGGAGTGTAAATTAGAACAGAATTATATAAAAGATGTTAAAGAAACTATCAACGATTCGAGCCATAAATAAAAGATATATTGCAATTTTTAATAAAGCCTAACTGAATGTCTTATGATATAAATAATTTAAAGTTTTATTTTAGATTATCGTGTATGTATTCACCCTATCTGGTGTTGTACATTAGAAATTAGCAAGAGTGGGGTTATGAAATGATGCACAAAAATAAATGTATTTCAAATCTTTATTTGCCATTTTATTTCATAAAATCTTATCTTAAAAATACTGCCTCTATGATCAAGGGGTGGCAAGTGAGACCTCTAAACGGGGGGCCTTGGTTCGATCCCCGGGCCAGGCAAAGTGTGGCTCACGCGCCTCCTTTAACTTGGACCTATGCCTTATATTTATACCGCTAGTATACCGCTTTTTTAACGCGGAGTTTTTGACCGTGCTCTGGATTTTCAACTCTACGTCGAACAGAGCGTTAAGAATCCAACAGAGTAGGTACATTCCTAGCGCGTTATAAAGTGAACAGTTGGATTTTCAACTCACCGAGATTTGAAAATCCAGTGCGCGGCATGAAACGTCGCGTTAAAAAGAGCGCCTGTCCGTACGATAGGCTTTAGCACGAGCGATTTTTTTATATTTTAAGGCGCGTTATATTTATTGTTTTGAATAGACCTTATGACTTCTCCTGCGTGTGTTCTCCGAGCGTAAATGCGCCTATATATTGGGACACAGGGAAGCGTACATGGTTGTACGGACGAGCGCTTTTTAAAGCTCCGAGTTCGACTTTTAATACCTTTGCCTTATTGGTACAATAAGTGGTTTCCTACAAAATGCCCAACCTAATCTGGGTAAATACATAGAGCCTAACAAAGGAATAATGATTTTGTATTGCCAAACCACTCCATCTCCGACCTCGTTTTCTAGCTCTGAATCTGATCAAAACTATTTTTCGACCTACACGCCCGCCCAGCCCAGAGAAAGAAAGCACGCAGTCCACAATAAGTTGATTAAAAGTTAATATTGACAAAAGCATTTAATATGAACCTATTGTTTTATTTTTAATCGATATCCTAAAAGTTACCTCACAGTGACCTTTGTATGTGGTCTATCTATTAAATGGAATATGGAATTTCTCAGGGTATTGTCTCAATTCTTCATAAAGCTTCACAAATTGGCCTTTCAATAATCGTTCACAATTAATTGCGTGAATTCATAATTTTGCTTTTCTCTTCCGCCTTCTTACAACGCAAGTACCTATTGCCGCAATTGCACCTGAATTCATAGCGCGTCCGTATCGAGCAATGTAATGGCACAATGTGATTATTTAAGCGCTCGTTTGAACAGCGTTGGAGCTAGGCGGTAAAAAATACTTTGAGGGCTTTTTACGCGACGCTTATTTAAACTCCCGTGCGAACGAAGGCTTAGGCGTTAGCCGGCGGGGTCCGTTAGGGCCAATGCCTGCCAGGTTGCGAGTTTATCCGAAAGGGATATCGTGGCCCTGGCACACAGGCAAAAGAAGGAACACGGGTGGGTTTTAGTCAGTAAAAGTCTGACACGCCCTCCCGCTCCGCCCAGAGCGGGAGAAGTAATTTGATAATTTCCCACCCAAAAAACAAAAAAGGCGTTAGCCTACGCGATAGCTGATAAGTAACGCCTACGTTGCGAGACGACTGCCTCGTCATACCTACCAGACGTCGGGTACGACGCCTACCTTGCGAAACGACTGCTACGTCATACCGACCAGGACCACTCCAGAGTGATAATCCGAAGTATCGGCCGAATGTTCGGCCGTTTTGTAACTTCCACAGTTTTCTTTTTTGACTTTGAGTCCTTACCCGACTTCAAGTCACATTTTTGACTATCGTATTTTTTTCGCCTTAGTTTGCC
Source organism: Tiliacea citrago (assembly GCA_963921375.1). Taxonomy (NCBI): domain Eukaryota; kingdom Metazoa; phylum Arthropoda; class Insecta; order Lepidoptera; family Noctuidae; genus Tiliacea; species Tiliacea citrago. Next base: position 6,519,798 of record OY992791.1, on the reverse strand, counting down.
ATAGTTAGCCGTAGTCCAGAAACGGCCGAACATTCGGTTGATACTTCTGATTTAAGTTCAGAGTAGACCCCCAGGCCCTGGGGGTCTACTCCCTAAGCACGAAGTCCGTTGTGTCGGCCTTCGTGACGGGCGTTTCCTATTCCTACTCCTTATCACCTTCGGACGGAAGATTCGTTCCGGGCCCGAACGAAGAATGAATGACAACACGATTTGACAGTTGTCCCTACTCCCGATGCGTTTTTGCCCGTCCGAAAAGTTCAACTTGACACTTGTTTTCAACACTTTTTGCTGCAGCGGTTGGGGCCATTTAACAACATATATAATTCTATTCTATTCTATTTTTGTTGTATGGCAAGCAAAGCCGGTGTGGACTATTCTGCCAATGTCTAAAGTGAGTTGAGAAAACAAGTGTGCATGAAAATAAAAATAAAACAATTATATGAAGAAAATAAAATAAAAACTAATAAAACTCTTCGATTGATTGATACTGTTGAACACAATGTAGATCTTGTTGGATTAGTACGGGACTGAAGCAAACAAAAAATAAATAAATAAATATTATAATTGTTAAAACATAAAATATACGCATACCACAACCACACAAACGTAATAGTTCATAACTTTATGTTATTGTGACGGATGAAGGTCATCAGCGCCACAAGCAGATCTTGAGAGGAATATGTTAGTAAGGAGAAAAATTTTCTCGGAAGCGGGATCTTAAATTTAGGGAGGCGACTATATAAATCTAAAGGTGAAATGTTGTTCGAGCACTCAAAGAAGATGTGATCCAGAGTGCCCTCTTCCAACCCGCACTCGCAGAGAGAGGAGTCCCGAACACGGATTTTGCGCAAAAAAACGGGAGTACAACTAAAACCTAAACGAATTCGACAAAGAACGGATATAACGGTTTTGGAGACTTTTTTGTAACTGAGGAACCAAGGCTTTGTTTTTATGACTGGTTGTACTGCATAATAAAACTTCCCCTTTCTTATTCCAGTGATATTCCATTGTTCCTGCCATGAAGATTGGAGCTTAACTTTTGGAAGGCTCAACAAGTCGTATCCCTGATGAGTATTGTGGGTGAGATCAGCTACTGCTGATGAGCAAGCATCTTTGGCCAAAGCATCAACGAACCCATTGCCCTTAATACCACAATGACTAGGTATCCAAACTAACTGAACCTCTCTTTGACTAATAAAACAGGATAATAAAGACTTTTTAATTTTTAAAACAATGGAGCTGTGCAATTTACTTTTGAAAGGGTTTTGTATTAAGGCTTGCAAAGAGCTAAGAGAGTCTGTGAAAATTACGGCTTTGTCAATATTTTGGTGTGACTCTATGAAAAGACAAGCTTCCAATAAAGCCACACACTCGCCCGTGAACACAGAAGACTCCTTACTGCATTTGTACTGTAGAATTATTCTGGAGCTTTGGTAATAAACCGCAGCGCCCGTGTAACTCGGATCATTAAATTTTGAAGCATCTGTAAAAAACCTCTGAAATCCAGTCCATCGTTCCCCCAACGCCACATTGAAAGCCGAATCCGCTGAAGGGGACTTTTTGGAAATACCAATGTCAAAGAAAATTTTTGGAATGAAACATAAGACTTCATAGGGAAAGTTAAAAAGAGGTAATCTGGGATACTGTTCTATTGGACATTCTAAATTATTAATTTGACGAAATGCTTTTAGAATTAAGGGAATTTCTTTGTTTTTCCAGTAATTTGAGCTTCTGCATATGGCATCTAACTCATTCAACCTTGCTAAAAGAGGATGGGAAGATCTAGATGATAACCTAGCCACAAAACGGGAGCATAGATACTGCCGTCTTAGGGCCAGGGGAGGTTCAGCACACTCAACCTGCAACGCGTTAACGGGAGAAGACTTCATACAACCAGAGATGATCCGAAGGCATTTTGACTGAACCCTATCCAGTCCAGCCAAAGCACCCTTGTTGCAAGGAACTAAATGGAACATACCACAGTTTAAAACACTCCTAATTAAGGCGTTATAGACTAATTTCATAGTCTAAGGGTGGGCACCCCACCAGACACCCGCGAGAGCTTTTAAAATAGAAAATAGAAGCAACCCTTTCACATTTTTTAATTAATAAATTTATATGATGTTTACCATTTAATTTTGAATCTAAAAAGACGCCTAAAAACTTTACTTTATTAACTAATGGAATATTTTGACCTAAAATGTCGATTGAGATGTGCGGGATCAATCTTTTGCGAGAGAAAATTACTGCCGAACTTTTCGGTGCGGATAATGACAGACCATGGCTTAAAAGCCAATGGTTCAAAGAGTCCAAAGAGAGGCATAGAGATGACGCAGCGTCTACGATGGAGGAATATTAAATATTTTTCAGGGACATATTGAAACATTCAGAAGATAAAGGAACATAGGGTGGAGCAATTTTGTCAAAAATGAATTCTGCTGTTTCCCTAGAAATTGGTGAAGAGATTGATGGGGAGCATCCACGTCTAAACCTATTGATGTTCCTCCAGACTAACGAGATTGGAGTAGAGGGAGATAAGGAGGTACAGAACTTAACCCAACCCGAACGTTTCTTCTTGCGAAGGTGGCGTTTGGCTCTGGCATTAAACCGCAAATATGTCAATAGATTTTCGGTGCTCATATCCGCATTGTAGCATTCCTCTGCCTCAACCCTATCCCTGATTGCCGAAGTACATTCTGGGTCCCACCACGGGGGCGAAGGTATTTTGCCTCGGGCACTGTTTTTTAATGGAAAGCAGGAATCCGCACTAGAAGTGACGGCTGTAACAAACCCCTCATAACAGCTCTTGGCATGGCAGTGACCAGAAGGATCTAATAAACTTGAATTTAAATTTGGAAGATTGTTAATTTTATCCTCCAATAATGATACAAATTTTGCCCAATCTGGTTTGGACAGGTTGTATTTCAAAAGTGGAAGAGAAGTTTTCTCTAAATAAGTCTTATTAACCAAAGATATGACAATAGGGTAATGGTCACTACCATGCGACAAGGTCGCACATTCCCAATGGGTCGAAGCTGCCAACTCAATTGAGCAGAGCTCTTTTGTTGACCGGGAAGAGATCTGCGTGTTGGGCAACCATCATTTAAGATGCAGAGATCCAGATCGTCCAAAATCTCAACCAAAGGCATCACAACGTTCAGACCCCCACCTATAATGATGGCAGTTAAAAGTCTCCCATGACCAGTATCGGTCCATGGACATTAGCAAAAATGTTTTTTAAAGTAATGAAAAAGTCATAGTGGGGATGAGCAATATAAATAGAAAACACTGTGATGCCCTCTACCCTTCCTGCGGCAATGCTCATATCACCCGTAAGTAGAGGTAAAGCAAAAGGCGAAAGTGAAACCCGATTGTTGACAAAGAGAGCCGACCCTCCATAGCCATCACATCTGTCACATCTGAGGATGTTAAAGTGTGGTATACGGAAGCTAAGACTTGGAATGAGCCAAGTCTCAGCTATGGAACAAGCCAATGGCTTGTATTTATTCAAAAGAAATATGAGGTCGTGCTTTTTATGCCACACGCTCCTCACATTCCACTGAAGGAATACTTGGCGAGACGCCATTTCTGATATCTAAAAGTAGAGTAATAAGTTGGTTGGCAACGTTGGACGGTGATTGAGTATTAGAAGCAGAAGAAGAAATAAGAATAGGTAAGAGTTTTATCAGTAGGTCAATAATAGAAGAAGTACTATTATTGGAAGAGTCATTATTATAATTGAGAGCGCAGCGATTAGGCTGTGAAGATTGGGGAGAACTAGTTATTTGTTGATGTGCAGCTTTATCATATGATGGGGAAAGGGGGGCATGGGTCCTGGGCTTGAGAGTTACAGTTTTCCGATAGGACTGAGAAATTGGAGTCTTGGTGATATTTGCATAATTTCAGGAAGCTGTAGGAATAATTTTGCTAGCCTCAGCGTATGGAATACATTTTTCAGCCATAGTAGTCTTAATAGCCTTCTGTCTACCATGCTCGGGGCATGACTTGCTATTAGCGAAGTGATTACCCAAACAAAGCACACAGAATGCCTCAGCCTCAGAAAGGTTACAACCATCACCTGGGTGATCGTGGCCACACTTACTGCAGCGTGGTTTAGATCTGCAAATGGTTGATACATGTCCGAATCTGCAACAGTTGCGACATTGGATTGTAGGGTATATGTACTGTCCAACAGGAAGGGATGTGTAGCAACAGTAAATCCTTTGGGGTAAGACTTGGCCATCAAAATGATGACACAAGTTTCAGTGGGTTTCCACTCATTAATATTGTCTTTCTGAATTTTACGGTTAATACGGCGCACTTTGAGTATTTGCCCACATCCCTCGGGCACAGACAAATATGTTATAGCCTCTTCTTCAGAAATGTCAGAGGGAACCCCAGTAACAACACCCATTCTAGTTATATTATATGTTGGAATTGAAGCAGAGTATCTATATTTGGACAATAACAGGTTAACTAAGAAAGAGTTAGCATCCTGAGGGGAAGCAAACTCTACGGACACACGGTTTCTGCCAACTCGATTAACACCACCACGAACAATGTTCGCGATGTTGTAACTTAGAAGGAACTTGCCAAAATTAATGGGGTGAAGGGTGGTGCCTGCATTTGTTGGGTCTCTATGCGGGAGACGTGAACAACATATGGGGCCTTATCCATTACTGAATACTTGATACGACCAATTTGACTTTTTTGCTGTTTGCTTGGACGACTGGGTGACAGAATTACCTCGTCACTGGGACGTTTGCGTGAAGTTTGGGGTGATTAAGAAACATCCATCTCTGTAATGCTACAGACAACATCCGCAAATTGGGATAGTGGATTCGGAGATAAAGGAGTTGAGGCACCTGGGATGTCCGGGGGGTCAGGATCGGGGGGTTTGTTTACATCCATATTGGATAAAACGAGAATAAAATAAGACAAACACAATACAAACCTGGTTACGAACACAAGGACCACACACGTAAAGAAAAACAAGTCACAAAAGTATCAACACACTCAAAAATAGCAAAAAAATCTAAACACACGTGCTAGCCAAGAACACCGTGGCGAGAATCAAACATATATAATTGAAATTAAAATAAAATAAGTAATCCTTCCCGCCTAGTACGAACTCTGACATTTTTTTTTTTTTTTTTTTTTTTTTCTTTTTGGCTTCGCACGGTTTGTGCATTTAGCCAGTGTCATGTAAAATTAGGTAAAAAGTACAAAGTTATTTAAATAATTATGAAATTAACTCCACTCAATGCATGATAAAGATGATTGATGATATCCCGCCCCGCTCCCCTTGAGTTTAAGTAAAGACGCGGCACTTTACTGAAACCTCGCGCGGACTTCTTGAGAGAACTTTAAGTGATGTTGCACTGTTTTGTTTCATTTGCCTACATTAATGCAGGTTCACGAACACTTAATGGTTAATAATCCACCAGTATTACACATTAATATTCGGCTAAACACAAATTTTAGAAAATTAAACAAAACTGCTAACATGACGCTTCACTTTCCCGCCAAGAAGTCCCGACTGACATTTAATTTGAACATTACCGTCAAAAACAAAATAGGCAAAGGTATCAACAGGATAATGTCGGTTTCGGAACAAAAATGGCAAAAATAATTAATTCAATTATATATTTAGACATAATAAAAGTATATTGTTAAAAATGCGGTAATTTCTAACGAGAAAAATATTAATTTTTGATTATTATTTATTAGGTAAAATTGCGCAACTCTATAGTCATGCGTCATTCGTTCACGAAGATTGTCTATGATTCCGTTGGAAACTGATAAATCCGAAATCATTAGGGATTAAGGTTCACTGCGACGTATCGGACTCTGTCGGACGGGCCCGTTGCTTCGTTAACGGACTTAGGGAGTAGACCCCCTGCAGTCTCGACACTCTCGACATAGCGCCGATCGCTTTACGACCGAATTCGGTCGGAAAGTCCTAAATGTGGTCTCTAGACGGTCAAAATTGCTTGACAAAATTGTGATTTTTTCGTGCTTGTCAAGCAATGAGGTGTGGCAAGTGAGACTGCAGGCCCAGACGTCTGCTGAAACGCCTACGATACGAAACAACTGCTACGTAACGCCTACGAGACGACTGCTACGTAACGCCTACGTTATGAGATGAACTACTACATTACACTGCAAAACTTTACAAGTGTAAAATTCTAATTGTTAAATTGTAGAAAAAACTGCCCAAGCAGCCAAACAGATCCACGAAATCATCACATCACACTAATATTATAAAGGCGAAAGTTTGTGAGTGTGTGTGTGTGTGTGTGTGTGTGTGTGTTTGTTACTTCTTCACGCTCTAACGGCTGGACCAATTTTGATAAAATTTTGTATGGAGGTAGCACCCTGGATTAAGACATAGGCTACTTTTTATCCCGATGTTCCCACGGGATCGAGACTTACGCGGCTGAAACCGCGTGGCGCAGCTAGTAACACATAAATATTGAATTAAGATTATGTTTTTTATAGGCTTTTATTTTAATTTCACCTGTCCGGTGTCTGTCTGTAATGATATCTTTCAATTGCAAGTTGACAAGTAAGACTGCCTCGTTGGTCTAGTGGTCGCCAGCGCTACTAGCGAGCACGAGGTCCGCGGTTCAATTCCCAGGTCGGGCAGTGTTTATTGGGTTTTTCCACCAGGAATTTCTCAGTAGCAGCCCGGAGTCTGGATTTGTGCCCGAATGATGGCAATAGGCTCGCCCCCTATTACATGGGACTTAAACATAACTGGCGAAATGTGGGTGTACTATAAGTGCGCCTCTGCCGAACCCTTCGGGGATTACAGGCGTGAAGTTATGTTATGATTTTTTTAAATATTTATACAAAATCGGATGACAATGCAATCAATGACAATATTATTATGACATGCATACATGGAGTTGATTTAATGATGGAGCCGGAAGGTGGCCCCGGGGACTCTGTAATAGAACGACGCAACCACATCGAGTTTGGGCTTCTTTGATTCGTCTTGACATGGGACTCTAGTTCTAAATGATATCCAGGGTCTGTTGATGGAGTCTGAAAGTGGTTACGGGCATTTCCAACTAAACAAGATAGCCCTGTGCTAACGTGCGGAAAAAAAAACTTAAATTAAAAAAAAAAACAAAATCCAATAAGTTAATTACAAATTTAATTGAATTTAATGTGAAACTTGTTGACGACTGTGTTCTCGTCTAGTTATCAAAGAGTACTTGCATAAACTTGTTTCAGCTTGTGTCTATGCAAGTTGTCATGTTATTATTTCATGAAATAGTCATTCAATAGGATTCTACGAACTTAGAGTTGTGTTGTTTGTTCTATTGATAATAATTCTGTAAAGCCATATTTATTACGTCCGCGAATCATATTGAGATCAAATCAACATACAACCTGTTAGTGACCTGCAAATTGCAAAAAACGTAAGAAACTTTGAATTTTGCGGGCTACCTTCCTACCTCAATGTTTCCGTCCCGTCCGACGTCCGTCATACTTTTTTCTTTTTTTTTTTTTTCTTTTTGGCTTCGCACGGTTTGTGCATTTAGCCAGTGTCATGTAAAATTAGGTAACAAGTACAAAGTTATTTAAATAATTATGAAATTAACTCCACTCAATGCATGATAAAGATGATTGATGATATCCCGCCCCGCTCCCCTTGAGTTTAAGTAAAGACGCGGCACTTTACTGAAACCTCGCGCGGACTTCTTGACAGAACTTAAAGTGATGTTGCACTGTTTTGTTTCATTTGCCTACATTAATGCAGGTTCACGAACACTTAATGGTTAATAATCCACCACTATTACACATTAATATTCGGCTAAACACAAATTTTTGAAAATAAAACAAAACTGCTAACATGACGCTTCACTTTCCCGCCAAGAAGTCGTCCGTCATACTTATTTTACTCATTCACTCGGTCTATGCGTACTACTTAGTCTGTGGTCTATGCTCTATGGCGTCTATGGTATGTGGCTGTGCACTACCAGTGTTCCCAACGTAGGCGATTTTTCGCCATTTAGGCTACTCAGGAAGACAATCGGCGACAAAAAAAAAACTGAAAAGTGACTGGTCGCCTATTCGGCTTCATCAGTTCAGGGGCAACCAGGGCAACTATTTAAATTAACTGAATTATAAATGAGCATAGAGTAAAAAAAATCATGTCCGACGCAAATGTAAAAGGTTTGTTAAATTAATTAAGAAAGGAACGGTGGCCACCCAGGGCTACAATAAAGACAAAATTTAAGGAACCCAATGCAACTACCCATGCTGATCGCCATTCTTAGAATTCGTACTCATAATTATGAATTTAAGAAGTATCTGCTGCAACAGCTTTCAACCAAGCAATCACATGGTTAGTTTGCATCATGGCAGAAAAATATACGTACCTACTTACGTAGATATCCAGTGGAGCTTGCGCCAGTACTAGCACACCCTCTACAACATCTACCACTGATGATGTAGACGGCGAAGTATGCCTCGGTATTGCTAGCAGATGACGAAGCTGTATGATATTGTACTTTTAGGTTTCTAGTGTTTTTAAAAAGGGAATACATAATTAAATTGCTACATTTTTATTTTATTCATAGCGATATTTTGAGCTGCTCCATCTGACTGAAATTCGGCTCCATTAGGCTACTTAATTAACTAATATTCTATTCTATTTTTATAGGTTCTGGCTCCATCGATAATGTTCGATGATTTTGCCAATGTCAAGGTATGAGAAAGTAATGAAAGCTGTGGAAAATGGTGACATCAGGCCCTGCGCTGTTGGCAACACTGTGCAGTGTGCACTACTCGTGTCTCGTAGTGTCTCGTACGTACTCGCTCGTAAAGTCGTAAGTCGTACTCGGTCATTGACGTTGTCAACATATTGTCAAGCGAATTCTTTTGAACAAGAAAACTAACATCGGATTGTATTTCGTAGTCAGTTTTGAGATTTGACAACGTTGCCCTTTTCACATATAAATAAAATAATCTTGTAAAAATGAGTTTAGTGGCTAACACCGGGTAAGATATTCGTGTTTGGAACATGTACAGTTGTGTGGTCTACTTTCTTCTAATTTTTCGTATCGTTGTGTAATTAGGAAATTGGCTGGACGGACGCTGTTCATTACTGGCGCGTCTCGAGGTATTGGTAAGGCTATTGCTTTGAAAGCAGCCAAGGATGGAGCCAACGTTGTTATTGCCGCCAAAACAGCTGAGCCGCATCCTAAGCTGCCTGGAACTATTTACACTGCCGCTGAGGAAAGTAAGTGTATTCACCTTCTTTATCAGCTTTGCATACCTTCTATATTTAGCCAGGAACCTGGTTTAATTCATAAATCTACTATCGCTTGATTAATTATGAAAATTATGTGAGTTGGACTTTGCCCTCCTTATTACTTTGGACTTCGAACTTCCAATAATGGACCTAGATGGATTTGTTTTGTAAACTATCACTTCAATGTTGTGTTTAACTATCATATAATGAGGATACATGATAATGCCTGTTTTTGTACCTCTGTGATAAATCATAATGATTGCTAAACACAGTGCCATGACATTTTTTTCCTACATATACACTGCATAATTACATTTGGCTGAAAGTTTATCTTATTTAGCCTTTAACCACACTAAATTACTGGTACTGTATGATAGTGCCTGTGACAGCTAACAAATTATAAAAATATAGCTTATCTATTAGATAAATTATAGTTCCAGCAGTACGTCATTATTGTGGCCATGCAACAAAGCAGTAAAGCATTTATTCCCTTATATGTATTAGTCAATGTTAGGGGAAATTCTTAAAAAACATGCAAATGTCCCAAGCCGCTATTATACTGTCTAGATAACTAAGCATGCAGAACATAGCATTGCGTTATCTACTACATGTTTCACAATCAGATAAAAAACATTACAACATACTATGCAGGAGTAAACAAATGTATAATCCCTTGATAAAATCCTGTACTAATTTGGATTAGACTTTGTCCTCCAAAATTGTATTATTATGGACTTTAAACTTCTGTTGACCTTGATAGATTGTGTTGATTGTTTTGGACACTGACAAAACAGTTTTTTTTTTTTTGTTTTTGATAAACATTCAGAGATGTCTTTGAAATCTTTGAATTTTTCAACCATTTATTTTATAAACATTTGGTTGATGTTTATCTTATTTAACCTGCTGTGACCAATCATCTACTTTATGGCTTTATGTAGGATAAATATCATAGCTGTTATTCCATTAGTTGCCAACCTAATTCTTTTAATTAACCACTTTGGGCACTTGTTTATTTATAGTTTAATGACAAAAATAGGTTCCATGTGGTGCCGGACGTAAAGTACACCATCCTATTCTTCCCGTGGGTGTCGTAAAAGGCAACTAAGGGACTTACTAGAGAATGGGCAGCAGCATTCTCTATGCATTTTAACACCATACTGCGATCGCCAACCCGCCTGCCAAGCGTAGCGATTATGGCAAATTATCCCCCTATTGGGGGAGGCCTATCGCAGTGGACGTCTTTCGGCTGAAATAATGAATGATGCCATCCATCAAATGAAAACCATAGATTTAATGTTTTATTTTTAGTTGAAGCTCTTGGAGGCAAGGCCCTGCCATGCATTGTCGATGTGAGGGATGAGAAACAGTTACAGAAGGCTATTGATGAGGCTGTCAAGAAGGTAAACAATCATTAACAAACTCATTATTATGTATAACCTGGATTCTCTTTTTATTCTTAAAGTCCCAGCTATCCATTTATTCCAATGTATGTATTATTATTATTTATTTATTAAAAATAAAGTATATCATAAAAATACTTAATAACTTGTCTCTCTCACCCAACAATCTGCAAACCATTTTCCTATGAACATTGTTTACAAACTAAAATAATTGCTTGTCACTTGGCTAATTTACCTTTTATTTCCTGACTTCATACATCAGTAGGCAATTGGTTGAGAAGGTATGGTACTCTTTTATCAAGCGTTTGGTCACCAAAATAATTCCTTATTCAAGGCACATCCAATTTACCTGCTGATACCATCTTAGTTGTGTGGTTATGGGTAACTAGCGTGTGATTGCTGCAAATTGCCATAGACATCCATAGCTCAACAAACTATTTAACAACATCTTACTTCTGAAGAAAAGATGGCCCATTGCTTATCACCTTACACAGTTAAAAAACAGCTTATATAAGTCTTTTCATATAAAAAGATAATATGAAATTACATTGAAAACCCAACAAAAATAACAAGACTGCAATATTCATGAGTCCCCAATTCAAAATGCAGAATGATTAACGAGTACTGATTACAAAAACATCATAGGTACATTCACACAGAATTATTAATTTTAGACATGACCTTGTTTATGAACACTGCTAATGAATAATAAGAAGTTATGTAGGTTTAGGTAAAAACAAAGATCTGAAAGAATGAATCAATTAATTATTTTAAGCTTAAACATTCTTAAGGTATACTTATTTGATTAACTACAGGTGCCTATTGAATTGAAATTGTTTGTTTTGTGTTATTATTTTAGTTAAATCATTCACAACTGCTTACATTAGATTTGAGGACCAATTTGCAGATCTTTTTCGGTTTTGTTGACTTGTCTTTTATGTCTATGTTTATTTATTAATTGGATTTCAATTTCTAACTATTTATTTCAGTTCAATGGCATTGACATCCTGGTGAACAATGCATCAGCTATTGTGCTGACTGGCACAGGTGAGACTGACATGAAGAGATATGACCTCATGCACAACATCAACACCAGGGGAACTTTCTTAGCGTAAGTAGTTTCAATTACTTTTATTATTATAATTGCAGTCATCATTGTATTTATAAGACAGTCCATGCATTTTTTGAGGAATATTTCTAAGTAAATTAAACAAAAAAGATCTGTGGAATAACATAAAATAAAATATGCATATTAAGATAAATTTGTAAAAGAGCTTTGAAGATCATCATACATTGTAAACTTACATTCTTGAAAATAAATGGATTTGATTCGAAAATAAACAAAGTTTCAATTGTTATGGAGGTAAAACAATTTATAGTTGCATTATTTAAGTACAAAAAATGCCTGTCTTTCATGCAAATTATTTAAATTACACCAATCATTTATGATCCGTAGCTAAATAAATTGTAGTTACCTTGACTGTTATGATTGCCAAGAAAATACAACTAGCACAACATCAAGCCTTTTATTCTCTAAGGGTAAAGCAGAGTTATATACTTCACAACAATTGTATGTCGCTGGCTACGAAGTCTCATGTAATAGAGGGCAAGTAAAAGAAAGAAAAGAAAGAAAATACATTTATTTAGCACAGACTAAAAGGCACACAATTTTATATACAGCAGATAAAAACAAAAAAATCAAACAAGTTAAAAGTGTAAAATGCAGTGCAAGAAATTAGCAGTAAAGTGTGCCTCACGGCTGCGCAAAAAGTCCCAGTTCAACAAAAAAATGCCAGACAACTAGTGCCTGACGCTGGTTTTCAACTGGACCTGAAAGTGTGAGGTGACGGATGTAAATTAGTAAAAGTATAATTATAACATACATCTATTTTATTTGAGATTAAGGGCCCCTTTTTCGAAATTTACGTTTCTAGATAGAGTTGTTTTCAGAGAAATCACCATATTTAAATTCGTAAAAAATATCTAGGACAGCTACATGTTTAATCTAGTGACTTTTTTGGTTAAAAACACGATATTTAACATTTTGCTTGATAAGAAAAATCAGAAGTTAAGTCGATTTTGAAAGTAATTTAAGTTGTATGAGACTTGGGGGAACGCAATTTTTATGAAAATTTAACATTTCATTTACTAATCTGGTTTGACAGGGATATTATTGGATAGATTTATAATAATTATGGCACTTATTTTTTTTTACATTAAATAAATACACGTGAAAAACTGCTCGCGCGCACCGCGCCAGTGCTATAGTGCTATCGCGACCGCTCCTGTGGAACGCGGGCGCAAGTCTTCTCATGCCTAAACTTTCGGGAAAAGGGTGATTTCCTCAGGGTGATTCTTTCAATGTAGGCTGCGTAATTCAAAATTTCTTACATGTTTTGCAAATTGCGGCGCTGCTTTACGTGGTATGTTAATCACAATTCATTACGCGACAATTCAAGTTATAATAATTTAAAACATCAATAAAGCTCTCGAAACGAGACAGTCTTATTTGCGCGGGCTGCCTTGACTGATGCAATAAACATGTTTTGTCTTGTAGGTCCAAGCTGTGCCTGCCTCATCTGAAGGCTAGCAACCATGCGCACATCCTCAACCTGTCGCCACCTTTGAACATGAACCCCTACTGGTAAGTGAATAAGTATAGTTCAGAAGTAGAAAAGTTTTTTTTTTTTACTGTTCGATACTTTTTTTTCGTACTTCAACTCGTCGAATTACAATTTTGCCAATTTCACGTACAGCCCGATTCAAACTTTATGGTGGCTTGGAACATGAGGCGAGTCGCTGCGAAGTAACAAATTCACGTGTCAGCGGTACCGCGCAGCGCGTAGTGCATTTCAAGTTTGAATCGAGCTGTACTTATTATGATAGACAGAGACCGTAGCACGAAAGCGCGTCATAAATGAGACGTAAATTCGAACGATATTTGAATCGAAAATACAACTATCGTTTATATAGATAGATTTATAGAATACTCTTTATTATGTACTGTAGACCATAAAAATTACAGATTTAAATGTAGAAATTTTAGATAGGGTGACACAATGCCCATTGATATTTGCATACCGCAAAGATTTAAACGAAAATACTAAGATCAAAGCGATCTTAGTATTTTCGTGTACTAGCCACATGCCATTTGCTCCCTCCTCGCCCTTTTGATATTGCCTCGCATTGTCTTGCAACTCCAGATGTGACTAAATAACACCAGTATTTAACACAAAAGATAATTATGATAATGATAATTTCAGGTTCTCAATCCATGTGGCTTACACAATGGCTAAGTATGGTATGTCAATGTGTGTGCTGGGCATGGCTGAAGAATTCAAGCAGGACAACATTGCTGTCAATGCTCTCTGGCCTAAGACTGGTATGTATAGTACCTAGCTAAATAAAAAACAATGTAAATATAAGACAGTTTTTCTTCCTTTTTAGAGTTCCGTACCTCAAAAGGAAAAACGGAACGGTCTGTCTGTCCGTCTGTCACAGCCAATTTGCTCCGAATCTACTGGATCGATTAAGTTTTGGTACACATATTTATGTATTTCTGTGACCCAAACACGGACGTGTAACGTAAAATTTTGAATATGGGGTTCACTTTCAGGGGACAAACTAGAAAATTTCATGCTTTTTTTTTTTTGGCTCTTATCTCCGAAACTACTGAGCGTAAAATTTTGAAAAAGTACAGAAAATAGTTCATATGGACTATAGACTACAGGAAAGTCTATGGTCTTAAAAAAAACATGGTAAAACTTTCAATATTGTGCATACAAACTTACATTTTGCAGTTGCAATGTACGGGGGCAAATGTTTTTTTAACTACAATGATAAGATTTGCTCTTGGGATGAAGTCATCCCAACTACCCCCCCCCTGCACCCCCCCCCCCCTGCTACTATCCCTGCATTGTGCGTGGTCCGACACGCACTTAGCCGGTTTTTTTTGGCCGTAAATAGTTGGTTCAATTCGCTTCCACCTCTTTGAAGCCAATTTATTTATTATTAATGGCAACACTGTTTTACAGCTATCGCAACCGCTGCCATTGAGATGCTGACTGGCACCAGCTCCACCAGCCGTAAAGTGGATATCGTGTCTGATGCCGCTTACGTCATGCTTAGCAAGTACGTATACATACAATTCATTTTATTACAGTGCACTCTTACATTTCTGTCAGTCGCGGTCATAAAACGTGGGAGGGAGATAACATTATATAGTATAATCAGCCTATAACGTTCCCGGGTCGTTTCAAATTTGGGGCCAAAACAGGCTATTTGATTTAATTCTCGTGGAGTAGATGTTAACGTAACTTAAATTACTTTAAATCGACGACTTCTTTGAGACGCCTAAGGGCCTATTACAACGACTTTCTTATCACTGTAAATTACGGAGATAGGCCTAAAAAACTAACCCATTTCTCATTAATGTCACTAGTTCCAAGGGCTACGGGGCTAGGGGTAAGGGGGGTTTTCTAGATTGCTATATAAAACAAAAACATGTGCAGGAAACTGGAATTTAATTTTGACACTCTTTAATAATAATGCTAAAGGAAGGATAATTAATTGCTAAGACAATCTTGAGTAACAATAAAATAACATTTAGCTTTTTTAAAGTGTTTGTATAGGTAATTTTATTTGTGTAACTGTAATTACACGCATCAGTAAACACCTGGGATTATATCCTGCTATACCCTGCCTCTCACCCAGTGCGATCATTGATTGTCATATGGCTTTTAATTACTGAACGCACCTAAATACTAAAAACTACGAAAATATAATACCTACATTTCAAATTCATGAAATTCCTACTTTTTTGGCCCCAAATTTGAAATCGATCCTCCCACTGCTGGGGCCTTGTCTTCAAATTGTTGGTTCTAGGACAGGCTGGTTTCCTAGCAATCTTTTCATTCAACCTTTTTGAGAGGAGTGGTCTGCCTGGGTTCGAACCCCCGTACGTTGAGGCCTTTTCCCTTTTGGCCACCAGTCCACCACTGCTCTATATTTGCGAGGAGTTATTGATTACAGAACCTAGTCCCACTTTTATGACCGCAATTGCCTTCGTAAGTAAAGTTTGCAAGTAAACATTCTCATATAAATATTGTGCCTCCCAAAGACTGGTCAGTAATAGGGTAATGGCGCAATCTTCAGTGATTGCAGTTTTTTTTTATTTGTAAACAGTAAACAAATAGTCGCCATGCTCATCATAATAGATACGCATGCACTAAAGCATGAATGGGGAATTTGACAGTTTTTTTTTTTAATTTCGGTTTTTCGTAACCAACAAAAAATTGAGCCACGTTAATAAAAAATTGTTTCAATACCTCAAAAAATGCCGAAGTTGTATTCGTTTTAAAGTCTATTTTAGGCGGAGACAGCACTGCGGCGATCTGACGTCACAGTACAGGAACGCCATAGTAACTTCGCTCTATTCAGCACAATGATCGTTTTGCGTGACAAGGATAGTGAATAATTTCAAAAGCGTGTAACTTCTCCAATTTTCCACCGATTTTATTTATTTTTTCACAAATCCTTTCTTTTAAGTCTCAAATACCATATTCAGATGTAACAAGACAGTTTTAAATTTTTACGATCCTTAGAATGAAACGACCACATTTCGCCGAAAACTACAAATATTTTTAAACTCGCCATGACACGTATTTTCACTATTCGCAGGGACCCCAAAACATATACGGGCAACTTTGCAATCGACGAAGATGTTGTCCAGTCCGTTGGTGTCAAGGACTTGACTCCGTATGCTTGCGACCCTAGTAAGTATTTTGAATTTAGTGAGAATAGGACGATACTATTAGATTTCCATGTGTCGTTTCAACCAGACCCCCCCCATCACCATCCAGAACCCCCTTCCTCATGTCATCAAAAATAAGCAAAGCAAAGACCCCCCCACCCCGTTAGGTGCTTACGTAATCCTTGAATAACGTACCACTACCTGCCACAGGGATGTTGCGGATATTCACATCCGCAATTGTGATCTTTCACATTTATTTAAACCTCCGCATCCCCGCATTAATCAATGCGGAACTCATGGGGATGCAAATGTGGGTGGAAAAAGGGTGCAATCATAATCACAAAATGGAAATTATAATCATTTAAATCATCAATATAACAAACCGTCACATTTTCACGAAAAAGTCATATCCATCCACATATAATATCGAGAGCTATTTATTTAAATGATTTTTATTTAATTATTATTTTAATAGAATTGCTGCGAATTAATTCATGATCAACATTCAATGAAACAGCGCTGCAATACGCAAAAAATAAGATCCGCATCCGTGGATGTAAGCAATAAAGTTCTTTCATGAACTTCCATCCTTACTGATATTAGAATCACAACTAATCATTTACGGAATTTACATTTTCTTGCAAACGAACGAATGAGAAACTAATAATAAAAAACTAACACTACTTGTTAATGTCAGTCAATTACAGATTGGGATTATAGAAAACCAGATTAATCGTCCATAGTCACCTTATCACCTCCATCTCATAACCGACTTATTGTTAAAGTCACCCATCACGGTTTAACACGTTCAGGGACACTAAACGCCCATAGGTTATAACAATAAAACCTCTATTGTGTCTTGTTCAGAGTCCTTGAAAGCGTTAATTACTACCATCCTACCATACCATCTCTGTTTCATATTTTTATTACTCTGTGCAATAACCCAGAGGATCACTACACAGAGTAATGATTGATCACAGAGAACGTGGATAACTTATTACTGGACGGTTTCTTGGATGTTCCTGGGGCACTGTCACAGCACAGGCAGACTGTCTCGACGGCTAACCGCGTCAGACAGTATCATACCTCTGCGGTCCACTACAAGGAAAAGGTTTGTCTTTGAAAACCTTAGATTGTGGAGGAATTTAGCTGTACTGCTAGTTAGAATTCAACAAAAATGGCTCCAGTGAGCCATACAACTGTCATTAATATATGTATGGTATGTTTTGGTTTGAATTATAACTATCAGTTACATCAAATATTTATATACCTTCACTTGTAAGATTCGACAACCTATGTAAATGACGACTTTGTATATAAGTATCCTATTTAGCTTGTATTATAACCAGAAAAATTAGTGGTCACAGGTAAAACTCTTCCAAACAGGCATTTCCCAGGTCCAGGAAACCAGTCCAAACCAATTTACGGTTACGAAATTTAAAACGACATTATTATTTTTTTGGAAATTCAAATTGGGAATCTCCCTTTGTTCGCAGGCAACATAGACAATTTGTTACCTGACTTCTTCCTGGACCTACCGCAAATGACCAAGAAGGAAATCAAAGCTAAACCGGTGTGAAAAATAAAAATGAATGTCTAGATTTGTCTATGACCATTTGTTTTTTTGCATGATTGTTTTTTTATGTTGTGTTGTCTTGACATGTGCTTGTTTTTAACGATTGCTGCCGTAAAACAGCTTTGCTGTCCTGTTTGATGGATCAGTTCCGCTTTATTTGTAGGATAGTAACACACTGGGGTGACCCCTTAGGTTGACCGCCTGACAATAACATGAAAAAAGTATTGTACATGTTGTAAATATCTATTAACCTTTAGACCTAATCTACTAATGAACATAACTGTTTGCAAATACACTATTTTAAAGCTTTTTAAATATGCATGGCAATATATATTATATAAATATAGTTTAGGAATATATAATATTGAGTTCTTAGCAATTTTTTATACTTATTCAGAGTTAATTTTGTAAATTCAAACAAAAGGCTTGCAAGTTATATCAAATAAATTAAATTGAAGGGTCTGCTTGTAATGTCAAAATAACAGCTTTTTACTAAATGCATAATATGAATGTATATACGGTACTTATAACAAAAAAAAAATATTTTGTCTGTCTGTTTGTTCCGGTTAATCTCCGAAAAGCGAAAAGGCTGGACCCATTTTGACGGGACTTTCACTGGCAGAGTTATTAATAAAAATAGTTTAATAAATACCCACGCATTTACTAGCATGGGAAAATATCAAACCACTATTGGAACTGAAATATCAACTAAAAAAAAATCTATAGTGTGATCAACTTATCATCAATCATTACTCAAAAGCGCCTGAATGTTTTTTTTTATTTAAAAAAATAATGATTATCTCTTGCTTTATGCTTTGCTAATAAAGTAGGACAGGCAGAGGTTAAACTTACACAAGAAAAAAAACTAATAAGAGGTGTGAGATACAGAAAGAGATATATTTCTTCTCTCTCATGTAACGAAATGTGTCCAAACGTGACGCGTCCTTGAAATTTCACTCTCAATTTCCGTCTGATTTTATCGAATCGCCGCCAAAGAAGTTTAACTTAAAAAAAAAAATTTATTAAGAATCAGTCGTCTAAAATATAATAAACGATGTTCAATATCAATAGCTGCTGTTTTATAAAAACTATTCGGATTTCTAGAAACATTATAGTTATTAGTTTTAGACTTGGTTTTCATATTATTTCCTGCCAATTACAGGAAGCCGGGTCAGGTGGCCAGATCCCGGCTCTCTTTGCTTCCATCACCAAAATTCTCTCAGCAGACTTGGTTAAGAAGACCCAAGCCATCTACCAGTTCAATGTCAAAGGTATTATGATAATTATTATTATTCGTTTGTTGTATAATGTATGAGCGTTAGTTGCCAGTCGCGATTATATTCACAGCATTTGCAGAAAATAGAACTTGCCAATTTTTGTGCATGGGTTGATCATCTACTACTTTAATTCAGAATCTCAAATTATTATCAAGTTTTAGAAAAACCATCGCAATGGTGTGACAAAGTTCAAATTCCATTGCAACCAAAATTAATTTGGGAGCTTTTCATTACTAATGGTCACAGAAAAAACAACTTTCGCTAAGAGGATAGTTGAGTAAGTAGGCGATGAAACGTAAATTATCTAAGATTCTAAATTCAAGAATACATCCTAACCAGTCACCAATATTTACTGGTTAGGATGTATTCTGGATTTTATAACACTGCATGTATCTAGGTAAGGAAGAAGGAGTTTGGCACTTGGACCTGAAGAATGGCGATGGAGTATGCGGCCAGGGCGAGCCCAAGAACCCCCCGGACGCGACCCTCACCATGGACGGACAGCACTTTGCTGATATGTTTGCCGGTACATTATTTTTTTTTAAAATACCTTTTAAGATTTACCAAACTTATTTTACCTGGATAATAAATATCACATAGATAAGGATATTTCACTGCTTTATTGTAATTTATACTATTATATTTTACAGGTAAATTGAAGCCAACTACCGCATTCATGATGGGCAAATTAAAGATCAAGGGAGACGTCCAGAAGGCAATGAAATTAGAGAAAATGATGAAATCCCTCGCTAAGAAGTAATGTTGACTCTTAGATCCCTCTATAAGTCTTGTATATTATGAATAAGTGCAATATAATCACAACTACTTTCAAAGAGGGTGTTATATCTTAATATTATTTTGATAATACCGAAATGTATCTTAAAGAGCACTGGGAGTATAAATTATCGGTTCCGTGTAATGTGACAAATAATTATTTATATTGTAAAGCAAAATAGATCATAAATTAATAGACTGCCGCTGAGAAGCTGTACAATATCTGTATGTTTGTATATTTGTAAGTAGATTGGTCACAGAGTATTGGAACAGTGGGTTCTTTAAAATAAAGACATACGCTGATTGATTTTTCTTTTATAATTATGTAAATTGTGTATGTTTAAGAATTAAGCACACTGCAATCTACACATTGTGAAGTGTTACATTGTGCCTTAGATGTACATAACTGCCAAATGATTGTATTTTTCATGCAGCTAGTATTTTTATAATAAAAAATAAAACATGTACCTAATAAAATCTTATAATCTGTTGATGTAAATAAAAAATATTTTTACAATACTGTCTTGAATTTATTATTTTAATTTACTAGGTAGCAATCCTTTTGTTAAAAACAAATTACTTGGGGTAGTTATCTTACTTTTCCATAGATATTATAAAGAAAACAAGCTCCATGTTTTTGTTCATTCTGCTAGTGATACAGTAAATCCATACCTACACATGGTTTCCAGTGGCGGACTAAGCCAGTCGGGGGCTCAGGGCGACAAAACTAAATGCGGCCAAGGAATGAACGTCGAAATATTTAGCTGCCTCGAAAAGATTCGGTTTTCTTTTGTCCATTGATACAGAAAAGCTAGAACATCAGACTTATAGAGAAACTCCAAAGTGTTTCTACCCCGCAGTTTAAAGTTTTCTATTGAAATAGGAATTACTTTGTAGACAAGAGAAAAGTTTGAAAATGTAGGATCCAAAAACGAGCTCGCAAAATTTTTGTAATTTTTCTATTGACTATTAAATTCATACCTACATACATAGGGTTGCCTTTGTCAACTAACGCAGAGAAGTCTGTGAAAAAAGATAATGTAGGTTGCAGGAGCGAGTTCGAAACTTTTAGCACCCTGCGTTTATATAGCGTAGGTGCCCCTAACTCGGGAGGCGATCGGCGGCGGCGATCTCAAGCGTCCGCGGCCCTGGTCCAGGCCATGGTTCGGAGCGAGAGTGCATGGGAGGCCGAAACATCGTTCTGCGAAGCAGTAATGCTCGCGAAGCAGGAGGCGGAACGCAAGCAAATTTCGCACCCTCACGCCCCTAGTCGCCGCAGGAAACGCCGTGGGCGTCGAGAATCACAGGCCGATTCCCAGCCACCGTAGGCGTGGGCTTGCGGACGGTGAGCAATGGGTAAGCTCGCCGTCCAATAAGGACCAGGCCCCGGTCGACGGCGCGTTGTGTCCCACGCGCGCCTCAAAGAGATGTCAGCACAAACTGACGGGGTCCGTCAGGGTTAAGGCCTGCCAGGGTTGCGGATATGTCTGAAAGGGATATCGTGTCCCTGGCACACAGGCAACTGAAGAAACACAGGTTTAGTCAGTAAAAGTCTGACACCCTCCCGCTTCGTCCATATCGGGAGAAGTTTTGTTTGATAATAATATCCCACACAAAAAAAAACAAAGACACCTACAAACTAAGTACCTTTTACTTACTAAACATACTTTGGTCGTGTTTGGGTTTTTATTTACTTAAAAGTACCTATTTCTGGAGATTTGGGGCCCCTCAGGACTGGTGTCCGGGCCAGACCGCCCCGCCCCTGCCGCCTGTGGCTGTTTCCCATTTTAGGATACAGTAAATGTTAATTTGTACAAAGTCACATTACGTATTTATGCCAATATTAGCTTTCGTTGATGAAGTAATATTTTGTTTGTATTAGCGACACAATAAGCAATCTACTTTCGTCACAAGTTATTTCAAATTTCGTCATGCGACCAACATTAAAAGATAACCTTGTTATCGGAATTGAATTCTCCCGCCCATTTAGCCGACCTTGGTATTGTTATTTGTTAGGTTATGTTCATTAAAGTGTCAGCTGTATGCGGCTATCGACGTAACAAGATAATTACAGTGTTTCTTACATTTTACATCAAACTGTGATCAAAATGTTTTCAATCGACGCTCCCGTGGAAATACAGAATTCAGAATACTGCAATTATCGGTCTCCTCTGAGTACCAGATATGCTTCGAAGGAGATGCAATACAATTTTAGCGACCAGAAAAAGTTTTCAACCTGGAGAAAGCTGTGGATTTATCTGGCGAAAGCTGAAAAGGTAAGTTTCCTATATGATAAATTAATGCTTTGTTTAATTTGTTGTTTTTTTTTTTTTTTTTTTTTTTTTTTCCTTTTTGGCTTCGCACGGTTTGTGCATTTAGCCAGTGTCATGTAAAATTAGGTAACAAGTACAAAGTTATAATAATTATGAAATGAACTCCACTCAATGCATGATAAAGATGATTGATGATATCCCGCCCCGTTCCCCTTGAGTTTAAGTAAAGACGCGGCACTTTACTGAAACCTCGCGCGGACTTCTTGAGAGAACTTAAAGTGATGTTGCACTGTTTTGTTTCATTTGCCTACATTAATGCAGGTTCACGAACACTTAATGGTTAATAATCCACCACTATTACACATTAATATTCGGCTAAACACAAATTTTAGAAAATAAAACAAAACTGCTAACATGACGCTTCACTTTCCCGCCAAGAAGTCCGTCACTCTTAATTTGTTGTTGAAAGCGTTTCTATTTTATTTTCTTCCATGTTTTTTAATTTTGAACTGTCAGTCACACGTCTATTTTGGATATTTGATACGTGGTCCTTTAACTCTCTGGCGGATTCAGTAAGCAAAAATTAAACCAATATGTTTCGCAATAGTAGCAATCAGGGAAGCACTGTACTTTATGGACCGGCGATTTTATATAGGAACTTTTTTTTTTTGGTAGAATATACCTTTTTAGTTATTTTTGAAAACCCCAAAACCAGCAAAACTATAGGTGCAGAGAAAAACATCGTCTAAGTTTCCTTCGGGATTGGAGGGATATGAATGAATGAATGAATAAAATGCACCGATCACAGCGTGGTTGTACCAGACTAGACTCGATTGCTCGAATGAACCCAGAGATTCATCCTAGCCCCTGAAGCCTCATGTTTCATGAGACTACAGAGACCATTGTTTATCAAAGAGTAGACCGGGGGGCGCGATAATGGTAGGGAAGACGTGCCCTTGGGATATGGAAGGATTATTAGAGCCTACCGGATTCGGGATTGGTGGGATAGTGGGAATATTAAGGGTGGGGAAGATCACGTAGCGGGTCTAAATTTGTTTCCAAGCAACAATATGGAGTAGTGGACGGAGGCCTCCTGTATGCAGGGTTTAAAGGAACGTAAAACGAAGGGGATGACAGGGCTCACGCGCGCCTCAAAGAGATGTCAGCACAAACTGACGGGGTCCGTTAGGACCAATGCCTGCCAGGGTTGCGAGTTTGTCCGAAAGGGATATCGTGGCCCTGGCACACAGCCAACGGAAGGAACACGGGTGGGTTTTAGTCAGTAAAAGTCTGACACGCCCTCCCGCTCCGCCCAGAGCGGGAGAAGTTATTTGATGATTTCCCAAAAAAAAAAAGGGGCTCGTTCGCTCGCTACGCGAATCTTATTTAGATCAACATACATACCTACAACTTAAAAAAAAAATATAAGAAAATTTTAATTTCGCGGGCTACAGCTACGGATTCACCTTAAGGCGAAAGCGTCACGGTAGCCCGCGAATTTTTTTTTTTTTGCAATTTGCAGGTCATTGTCAGGTTGTAGGTATCTTGATAAAAATATTATTCGCACCTTAATCAGATATGTATTTACGTAATTATAATCATTAGAATCACTAATAAATCTAACTTAGATATTATGTATTAGGTAATGATAATAATTCTGTAAATACATGTCTGTTATAGTCGCGAATCATACTAGCTGTCTTCTAAATTTGATTAATGCAGAAAGTTTACGCACAGTTTTATGCCTAAGATGGTTCTCAGTCTTATTAATCAGTAATTGTGAATACTGCTGACTTTATGTTCATTGCCACTTTATACCACTATCGCCCACTGAATAGCTGTGCCACATTGTCAAACGCGTTTTTATGATCGGCCTATCAAAGTGGATATAAATGCAGTAGTGTAATAGAGTTATTTATGAAAATTGACAAAATTATCTCCAAAACTACTTAAACAAAACTTTTGAAAAAATACAGAAGATATTGTATAGGTATAAATACTTACAGATTACAGGAAAACCTATAAGAAGTCTATGGTCATAAAATAACATGTTAAATCTATCAATAGTGTTGACTAACCTACATTTGCAGTTAGAATGTTTGGGAGACCATGTTTTTCAACAACTATGTTAAAGTTTGTTCTTGGGATAATTTCATCCCAACTACGGAACCCTTCATTGTGCGTGGTCCGACTTGTCCGGTTTTATCTATGGTTATTTTTACTTTGTTTGTGCTTTTTCTTCTTCCTACTGTCGTAATCACGGAATAGATAAATATCGTAATCGTGTTTATAATTCCAGAAAACCAGCTGAATTTCATTGAAATAAAACAATATTTAATGCTTTTATTTATTAGATTGTTACATACTAGATACATGTGTTTTAAAATATGTTTATTATTATCGAAAGAGTTTAGTTTGTGAGTGACGCGGGTACCTTTTGTTATTAAAATGGGGAATAAATAAGGTAACATTAGCGCCGGTTACATAAGTTATATATTTTTATTTACATGTTTCATATAAATCTTATATTTTCTTATCATTAACTTTCACAACTCATGTGATATCCTCACATAATTAATAATTATGACATTAAATCTAAATTAACTAATCCTAAGATGATGAAAAATATTCTATGCTACGATTAAATTTTAGACACCAATTGAATCTACAACTACTTTCAAAGACACCATAATTATGAGAAGTAAATTACCTAATCAAATTAAACAAAGCAAAAAGAAATAGCTGGCTTAAACATAAAGGTGAATTACAGCAAGAAATATGTATTAATAAGAAAACATAAGTTGAATCCGATCATGACAGTGAAGACAGTTATAGTTACGTTTATTATTGAAGACGATAGAAATAATCTGAAGTTGTCAGAGAAAACTTAACTTACCACTGGACGGATACTGATTACTGCTTTGGTTTATCCTTTAAATATAACTAAATAATGTATAATTACTTAAATAAAAAACCTAAAATTTAACCATAAATCTAAATTCGAATGAAATTAAAACGTGTACGTACATAAATACTTTAAATTTTGGTGAATTATAAAATATTTTGCCACAACGGGAAATTTTATTTGTGAGGATCTTTTCTAAAGTAAGGGAGCAAATAATAAAAAATATTCGCGGTGGTTTTGCTTCACTTATTCGATAAAACGTTATCCTTACCAGAAATAAAAAAGTTAGGTATATTTTTATCAATTTTAAATGATCAAATATTGTTTTGCAAAAAGGTAGGGTTTAGACTGATTTTAGGGAAAAACTATAAACAGCACTAGATATACCTACTCCTCGAAATCATGGACATAGAAAATGCTTTTTCATACGTGGTAAGGATAACAAGCTAATTTAATGCTCTTAAAAACTAAATACTAACATAGAATTTAGCGGAATGTTAAAGTAGTATATCCGACTAAACAACAACTTAAACTTATTACACTAAAGTGAAAACGCAATAATTTAGAAATTCCTCGTAATATTAAAAGCCTCTTATCCAAATCTACTTTCTACTCTCTAGCATTCTAGTCGATCCTAGCAAGGTAGAATTTCGCTATACCTACTAACCGTTGCACACATCCTAAAAAAACCTCATCTCTAAACCTATACTTGCACTATCGGCCGAAACATCTTGCAATTTATAAAAGGCGAGAAACAGCTGCTTCTGCCAAATATACAATGCAAGAACAAAAGCAATGCTGCCAGATCAAAAAAAAAACTTTTAATTATTTTAACTGAAAATAGCTGCGATTAAAATAGCTTCGTTTTCATAAAACTGCTTAAGTATATAGCTGTCTAAAATACCGAACGTAATTAGTAAATAAAAAATAGCTTAAATAAGCTGCATTCATAATAAAAATTAAAGTTGCCTCTTCATTAATACAGTTTCAAATTAATTTTATTAAAAATAGCTGCATTAAACATAGCTCAAAAGCATGTAGCTGTCTTTATAATAAAAATTAAAGCTGCCTCTTCAATAATACGGTTCCAAATTATTTTGATTAAAATAGCTGCATTAAATATAGCTCTGAAGTATGTAGCTGCTTTTATAATAAAACTTAAACCTGTGTTACATAAATTGGATATCAATATTTAAAATATATAAATAATAGCTGTATCTGTAGGCTCTCGGTAAAAGCTGCTCAATTAAACTTAAACTAACATTTTTTGCTGCCTGAAAAATGCTGCCTTAGCTTAATTTTGTAGACTATAAAGTTTTTCGAAGACTGTACAAATTGTACGTCGAAAAACAACGCTTTATAATCTACAAATTGTTGTGCCTTGGGTAATATTGAATTTACCTGTATGTAGCTGCGTTTTGGACAAAAAAAACTACCTAAATAAAAATAACCTACCATTATTATTATTATTGTATAAAAAAGCTTGATTTGAAATATGCTGCCTGTAGTTAATAATAACCTAAACGAAACACAAATATAGCTGCGTGTTCATTAATGAAAAAGTTGCCTGTATTTTTATATTACTCATTAAAATAGACTGCCTGATTATAAAATTATCATAAAAGTTACCTTGGTATATTTAAAGTTAAATTAGCTGCGATTTTATCAAATTAATACATAAAATAAAATGTAATGAGTCATTAGCTGTCTTCTAACAATATATTATTTAATCATAAAAAAAATTTACTTGAATATTGACAATCCAACACGTGTTGCCTTTTATTAAATAAATTATTTCAAAATAGCTGTCATTATGACCGACAATAAACATTATAGATAAAATGGATGGGTACACATATTATTCTAATAATAGATAATAATTAGAAATCTGCTGCCATTTTATAAAATAAGATAATAAAAAATAGCTGTATAAACTAATAACAAAAATAAATATTTTAGATAGAATAGATACACATATTAATCAAATAATATATATTTTTAAATGTGCTGCCATTTTATGAAACATGGTAATTAAAAATAGCTGTTTGTATTAATAGCAACCGTAAATATTTTAGATAAATAAATAGATACACATAATATTATTCAAATATAAATATATGTAGCTGCTTCATATAAAATAAAATAGTTGCCATTATAGTAAATGTGTGTATTCAAAATTGTAGCTACTGCAGAGGGCAATATAATTAAAAAGTTAAATATAAATAAAAAGCATTAGCTACTCAACGAGGCAACATATCGATAAACCTATATACACTTTACTAAAAATAAATGAATATAAAAAAACTTAACTACGATTATGTTGAAATAATACTCTAAGGTTAAACTTAATTTAAAATGTAAGATCTTTGATGAATACGTAGGCTTGCAACGGGTTTAGAAAAAAAAATACAAGAGAGCACTTGAAATGTAGCGAAAAACAAAATTAAATAAACGCAACATAAGATCAGAATTGGTTTTGATAGAAAATTTTGAATAGGTATGAAATGTTTAAAAAAAAATGTAAGAACAGCCAAACTTAAGAATTAATTTACTAAAGAAGACCAGTCATTGTTCAGTAGTCAGCCTCTTCCCTGAAGGTGATGAAGGCATGGACAAGGAAGACAGCCACCTCAATGACGGAGAATACCCCTGAGGCTACAAGGAGGTCATATGCCTGCTTGTTCGGGCGGAGGTTGGCGTAGTAGGACCTGTGCCAGTCTGTAAAAGAAACCGTAGTGTTAACAGACTTCAAAACAAACAAATTTCTATAAGCTGAAAACAAGGGCATCACTAGCAACTATGTTGGGGTTGGCTTCCAGTCTAATCGGATGCAGCTGAATACCAATATTTTACATGGAGCGACTGCCTATTGACCTCCACAACCCAGCAACTGGGTAATACGATACCCCTTAGTAGGTAAGACTGGTTGTCAGACTTTCGGGCTTCTAACGACTGTCAAAGATCGGCCAACGGCTTAACGTGCTTTCCGAGGCACGGAGGAGTCTCAAGCATAGCTGAATCTGATGGATCGACCCGTGCGGCTGTTATTACTTAGCCACGAGCTCCTCGACAACCTCCTCCTTAACGAAAATAACTGTTAAATGTGTTCGTTTTATAATTTACTGAAACTACAAATGATTGTAAAATTAAGGTACTTTACGAGCAGTGCACCACTGAAACCTAAGAACTTCGTGTTTTAAAAGCTCCTAATTATATTCTGTCAATGTAACCTAGGATAATATTTCATTAAAATTGCGACGAATTCATTTTAAAACTTAGCTTGCATTAGAAAGGAACGGAAGTTACACCTCACTCCAATCCCCATAGACTAATTGTCTACATTTTTAATAGGCAACGCCAAAGCCCTGCCTTATACAGCCTAGTGGGCTCATAGGTGCCTTGTGCATATTGATTATTATTTTACAACTATCCGTGACTAGAAACCTATATTGAAAACTAAATGTTTGTGACTACACAGATTTTATTATTAACTCAACATAAGTAATTGCCTCGTAAAATGATCTAGGAATAACAAATACAGAAGGTATTTATATTCAAAAGCACTTGGACCTTATTGCAGGGATATCAGAAAATATACCTGCAAACAACATGTGATACCTAATATTGAAAATACATACAACATTCCTCATCTGTGTATGTTTTAAGCCAACTTTAATCATAGTACCTACATAGCATACCACTTAGGTAATTAAACAAAGTACATATTTGTCTAATCAGAAAACAGGCACATATTTGAACATTCCTCACTAGGACCAGTTTAAAATCGGAGCTATATATTGCGATTATTATCCACGCTCTATCGGATGACTGGTCATGGAAACTACTAGATTACCAGTTGTTTATATTCTTGAAAAAATAGCGTAATTATTAGTTGATATGCATGTAATTATAGAAAAAATAAATCGGTCTACAACATAGCGTGAAACAACATGTTTATTTAGAAAACTGTTGCAAAATAACTAGTTTATCGTATTGCCACGATGAATTACAAAAAGACGTAGAGGTATTAAACCTCATTAAAATAATGAAAGTTATCAATACTTTTCATTATAATTATGCAGAAAAGTATGAAAAGCTAAAACTCTTTACGTATACAAAATGGCGTCGTGACCGTTTAAAAATACTGGCTAGTCAGACAAAAAAAATTAACTGTTTAAAATTGGAACACTCACCATAGAATATGACAGCAGCGGCGGCAGTGAACATGATAACGCCCAGCACTGAGAAACCGATGGACGTCCTCCATCCAGGAGACTCGCCGAACAGCCGCGCGATGATCAGCACGCCCGTGATGATGATGTAGCCTGAATTATAGTAAAATTATTAATAGACATAAAGATTTGAAAATCGAATAGGTATCAGAGTACAGATGGCAGTCGCATAATAATATGGGTTGGAATTGTTGGTAACCGTGATACCTACGTCTATGTAGTTGGGAAAATCCTATTGGCGGATTTCTGTTGACTTCCTATAATTCCCCAGACTAATTGGGGATGGCACATAAAATAAAAACTCTTTTGATTTTTGGAAAGTCAAATAATGTGTCAATTTTTTTTGAAAATCGAACAATAAATTATTGAGTTACAGACATTGTGACGCTGCTTTTGTAATTCCGAAAACAAAGGAAAAACGAGTTTCCTGTGTTGATAAAAAAATGTATTTTAATGGAAAAAATACCGTTCAAGCACAGCAGTGGCTTATAAAGTGTTATCCGGAACCTGCTCCGTCTAAACCAACAATTTGTCGGTGATATGCCGATTTCAAACGTGGTCGTATGGACACAAATGATGCTGATCGCTCTAGTCGTTCAAAAAAAGCAGTGACTCACCAAAACATCAACCAAGTTCTGAAAATCTTGAAGGAAAATCGGAAGTTAAAAGAGCGCGAGATAGTGAAGATTTCAACTGGTAGTGTTTTCACTATTTTACATTAAAATTTGGCCATGAAAAAGCTTTTGCCAAATGTGTGCCGCGTTTGCTAACAATTGCTCAAACGCAACAACGTATCAATGATTCAGAGCGCTGTTTGGCACAAAGTAATAGAAATAAAAAGGTGTTTTACGTCGGTATGTGACAACCGATGAAACATGGATTCACCATTTCACTCCGGAATCCAATCGGCAGGCAGCAGAGTGGAGAGCGGCCCGAAGCGGCCTAAGACACAAAAATCTGCCGGCAAGGTTATGGCCTCTATATTTTGGGATGCGCATGGAATACTCTTCATCGACTACCTTGATAATGGGAAAAATATAAATAGCAAATATAATATGGGATTATTGGAGCGATCAAAGCACCAAATCGCGGAAAAACGGTCTCAAATGAAGAAAAAAAACCGGCCAAGTGCGAGTCGGACTCGCGCACGAAGGGTTCCGTACCATTATCTATAAAAATGGCAAAAAAAACACGTTTGTTGTATGGGGCTTCGAATTACTTCCCCATCCACCTTATTTTCTAGATCTGGCCGCCTGTTTGCAGACCTAAATAAAAAGCTCCAAGGCAAGAAATTAGACTCTAATGGTGAACTAATCGCAGCAACGGAGGCTTATTTTGAAGCCAAAGATAAATCGTTCTACACACATGGAATAGAAAAGTTAAAAAAGCTTTGTAAAAAGACTGTATCGCCATTGAATAAAGATTATTTGAATTGAATTGAAGGACTACGTTGATAAAATTATTTTTTCACTGAAAAGATATAACTTTTGTGAATCAATGTACTTACGTAAGCTACAGATTGTTCCAATTAGTCTGTTTTTCAGTAGTAGATAGATATCGACTACAAAATATTCAAGTTTGGGTACAAAATCATTTTTAATTGACCGGAAAAAATCATTTGTAGTAGGAATCCATTACCGCTCCTACCAAACCTTATAAAAAATTGATGAGGTGTTACAAATGATTTAATATTAATTACGTGAAACTTAATTTTGGTAGTTTCTAAATAATTGAACAATTAAATTATCAGGATGAAATCTATAACATTAATCAGTGACGATGCGTGTGTAGAAGCATTTAAAACCTTTTCTACTGGAAATAGTTTCAAAACTATTATAACCATTTACCAGCCAATCATTAGATTTTACTTTTTAATAGGCTTTTTCACACAATTTTTAAGTAGGTGGATAAGAACAGGAAAATTACGAAGGCTTGACCGATTTCAATCGAAACTCAATATGGCTAAACAGGAAAATCGGTAATAATGTTATGAACAATAAATCGACCATCGACATCGAATTCAGGAAGTTATCGTAAATCGGTTTACGGTTGACGGTTTACGTTTACAAGTGTTCACAGGTTTCACTTTCCACACAAAGTTCAATGAAACCAATTTTCTACTTGACTGTGAAGTGAAACCGATTTATAAGATAAACACGTAAAATATTAACGGTATTTCATGAATATTTAGAACCAAATTACAAGTTCTCTTCAATATTTACGATCATAGATGATCAATCAATCATACCTACTCGATTCTTCAAGATTTTGTTACAGTTATTGCGTATTTTTTCTGCTCAAATTTATCTTACTTTACGTTTATTTTTTTTAGCCAACAAAGGCCAATATTTGTAAAGAATTTTGTAGCAAGAACATTGAGGAGCAAGAAACTCTGATTATTGTGTCAATAGACTGTGTTCATTTAGGCGTGAAATCACTATTGAGGTACATCCAAAGGATGCCAAAGGATGCAAACTGACACACAATTGTAGTAATTACATGCTAAATTAAAAACTAATTAACAAAAAGTTGATTGACACTACACTCAATAGAATAACAAACTTCAAAAAAAATGTGGATATGACGTTTGAAGAAGAAGAGTTCCATTTTGTCTTTGGTTTCTCTTTTTTTCTGGTTTCAAGATGTTTCTCTTGTATCATTTTTTTTTAAATAATTGAATTGCGTTCCACTTTGTTATATTTGTTAATTACTAGTCTGTGGATCTGCTATCTGACCGGCCATGAAATGTGCCAGAATCGATTGTGTGACAATTGGTAAATTGAAAGATTAGAACAAATTCCGTTGGAACGAATCGGGTCATGGTTTCAGCTCTATCCTTACTTAGTGGAAATTGCCTGAAACAAAGCACATTTTCGACACGAGAAGAACTTCGATTACAATCATCATCACACTAATATTATAAAGGCGTTTGTGAGTGTGTGTGTGTGTGTGTGTGTGTATGCTTGTTACTTCTTCACGCTCAAACGGCTGGACCAATTTTGATAAAATTTTGTATGGAGGTAGCTGACTGATTAAGATATAGGCTACTTTTTATCCCGATATTCCCACGGGATCGAGACTTACGCGGGTGAAACCGCGGGGCGCAGCTAGTCATACATAAAAGAAAGAAGTGTTTCTTTTACAAATATACACATTGTTTTTTTTTGTAGAAATCAGCTAGTTGCTTGTAATGATGATACATCATTTACACAAAGTAAGCAAGTTGAGGCAAGTATTTCTTCTAAGTATGTTGGTCTTCATATTTTCGTTTAGACGGTACATGTCTATATTATACTGTTTGGGCGACGTTTGTTGCGGTGTCAGAGGCGTTGTTCAGATCGTGATCGTGATCCTGTGGCTGCAGCCAGTAGTATGTTGGAGTCTTTCGCATTACTTAAGTGTACATGAAAATGTTTCGAAACTGTACTTACTCGAGTAGGCAGAATAAATGACAGCGATGTGCCTATGGTCCGACTGCACCACTTGTGGGGAGTAGAGAGCGCCGACGATTAGACCGATGGCAATCACCGCTATTATCTGAAAATAAAACCAAAACTTAAAATTGGTCAGAGGATATGCAGATACTTTGTTAAATCATTTATATGGTGCCACACATACGAAAAAACACAACACACAAAGCTACCGCCCACATCCGGAAGTTTCTATATCATGCTGCATTGGATCATAATATCGATTTTCTGATTTTTCAAAGAAAATCTTCACTTGTTTTTCTGTTTTGAATCTCGTTTCCTTTTGGAAAGTTGTAAATGCTTCAGCCACTTGTCTTTGCGACCTGCAAACCATTTTCACGATCACTCATTAACTTTTTACATTGTCAGTATCCCAAATTGCTTTCAGTAATTTTTTAACAATTCACCCGAAATAACAAAAGCTCACGTACGCGAATAAAAACATGAGATCGTTTAAAACCAGTGTTCTCAAGTATTTGAGTGAAAGTATCTTCCGTACGTCGGTCTAATGGTCGCATTGTCAAATGCCTGTTTTCTCCGGCCTTTTGGTTGTTCTTGAATACCACATGCAAGTGATTTTCCAATACCGCAAACGTCTTCGTTAATTTTTATTACACGGTTTTCACTTTTACGCACGGTTTGGTTGACCCAAACCATTATAATATGATGTATAATTTAATAATAAGTATAGTTATCGTTGTATATTATTTTCTTTGCATCAATTATGCACGCTTTAGATAGATTTTAGCATAGTTAGTTAGGTATTTAAACGAGTACAGGCAGACAAAGGACTGTTTGTGCTGTATGACGGTCTTCAACCTTATAAGTCGGTTACGTTCGAGGCTTTAAGCTTGGTCTATGAAGCCCTATATATCCTTTAAAGGAAAAAGGATATTAAGTCGCCTAGTGCAAATAAGGAGACTTATTTTATGAAGCTTTATTTACAGTCTTTTAAAATTCAACAATAATTCAAAACTGCCTCTATCTGCATCATCTATCTATACACACTGTCTGTAATCAAACGATATTTTTACCAAATTCCACCAACTTTATCTTCTAACCGCCTCTAAAGATCTACTATACTTTGTTGTTTTTCTAGAAACACACAAACATCAACAGAATAAAGATGAGGTGTACTGTATTTAATTACCACCAAGTACAAGAGCACAAGGGATCCTTTGACTTCAAGGGCAGTGTGTCGTGGTACAAATTATCATGTCTTGTATCGCAACATGGTTAGTTCCCATACTCGCCATGATTGCAAGTAATTACCAGCCGAGAGCCTCACGATCATCCAGTTGTATCGATTTCCAATTATACATTGTATTAAATGGTTTTGTATATATGGACTAGTTTTTAGTGGAACATTTTCTACTGATTCGCATTTTCCTTTTACGCTGCTCGAGTATTTGAAACTTTCACATCTTCTTTCTTGTCTGCTTCTTCATCCTCTGTTGGGTATTCGTGATTAATTAGTGTGTTACACGAAGTCACTGCAAATTCTTCTTCCTAACGTTTTCCAACGTTATTGCCTGGAATTTCTTGAGCCAGATGTTCACTGTTATTTAATCTGTGCACAACCGCATAAGTTCATTGAGTGTGGGTTGTGGTGTATAGACGATTATTGGTCTAGTTGATTTCATTATACTCCTGTTCAACAAGTTGCGTTGTACTGGAAGCTGTCTCACCTCACCAGAATTTGAATTTTTCGCCATTACATCGATTATCCATCATGTCATAAACATAGTTTCGTAGTAAGTAACTCACCAGCATTCTTGGCATGGTTGTTACAGGCAGCTTCATCGCCCTTCTTGGCAGTATCTTTATGTCTTACATCTAGTCTCTGACAGTAATTCACCAGAGCTCGACGGCTTGCACCATACACTAGTACTGCTTCAGCGGGGCTGCAGCCCGACTGTCTCGGTCGTTGGAGGTAGCTTCATCACCCTTCATGGCAGTATTCTCTCCTATAGCTATTACATCTAGTCTATGTCAGTAACTCACCAGCTCGACGGCTCGTAGCCCCACACACCAGTACTGCTTCAATGCCGCAGCAGCCCGGCTGTCTCGGTCATTCGAGGCAGCTTCATCGCCCTTCTTGGCCTGCGCCTCGGCCTCTCGGTCGCCCGCCGACATCGCCCACACTACTCGAGCGCCACCTCCGTACTCGGAAACCTAGGGGAAATAAAATAAACCAATTAAAAACAAGACAGTCTATGGACGGTTATTGATTGGAATGGACCTTCCCTGATGACCGCTGTATGAATGATAATGGGAATATACTGAATATAGTTTGTTATAATTTAATTTTAGTTTGTAAATAATTTATGATTACGTATGCTACGCAGTCTTATTCATTTTCTTGTAGATACGATGTACACTATATTCAATGTAAAAAAGAAAATTAATGAGTGACAAAATAATGTACAAATAATTAGCTCCAAATTGATTGTAAACTAAAAAAAAAACAAATGTGTCTAACCCCGTCATTAACGCCTTCTTATATCTATTTCTTCTACTAAATATGGCATCGGTCAAATTCAAAGTGGCTCTAAAACAATGTAATAATATTCTAGTTTATAAGGAAGTCTTGCGCTGCCATTAACGCGGCACTTATGGTGTCCAATTTTATGTGCGTCCATGATAATAATGGTAAACATAATCTAGTGCGTAATTACTGTTATTGTCCCTCAGTTTGCGTGGATCTGACAAATTGTGATATATCTCATTTTTTTACATAGTTAATTAGAATGGTGACACACTTGACAAACTTAACATAGCTGACCAAATGTCTGGCCAAGTAAACGATGTTCGAATAACATACTATAGCGTGATTGATGAGTCACTTAAAATCATTAGAATCATACATTCCCCTAATTAATTCAATTATTACTAACTAGTCTCATCAACGCGTGTTGTTAATATTGTAAAAGTAGTCGGTTACAGACGACAATGCATAAATCATAAACAGGCTGAATGCCGATCACTGAAATGGAACGCAACAGGCGCGTTATGCTTTCCAAACGAAATAGTTTTTTTTACAAACATTACTGTTGCTCCTGAATAATGAAAAACATCAGGTAAGTAATTGCCTTGTGTCCATTAATGGATCGAAACTTATTAATTATATGGATTATTGGAACATGAATGGAGTATTCTGGGAGCTAAGGAAAATTTTAGAATTAACTACTTACAAAGTTAACGTAAATTTATTCCTGTTTCCTGAAAACCTTATCTAGTCACAGTCAGCTGCCGAAAGATTTATAACATTTGATTCATTGAAAAGGTTTTGGAAAATGGGGGTGAGTTTTCTTTTGTTTCGCGCCAAAGCTCCGGTTTGGAGATTAAGTATGCTTTTTGCAAGAATAATACACCCCGAGTCCTATTATGTTAAAATTCTTCTCAAAAAGTTTGAATGCGTACTTATGCAATCATTTTGATGCAATCAAATCTGCTGCTAAGAAAGTTCAGACGCAAAAACGATTGCAAATGATCGGTTACCTATTACAAAGAAAATCAATTTATAACAACTGCTCTGCTTTTCCGTATACGGTATAGGTAGGTATTTACAAAAATAAATTTGCACTACAAAAACTCATTAAAATGCTAAATACACAGATACCGTATGATAACATCAAAACATGCAATTCAATAATAGAAGAGCAACTTCAGTTGCATGCAATCAAATTAAAAATAAAATCTCACCAAAGACAGGAATTAGAACTCCTTGCAGCGACAATGAACGCACTGTTTTATTTGTTTTTTATTTCACTTGCACTTCGAAATTCAAAATTATAGACGCTTTCGGTGTCGCGGAGTGTTTACTAAGCTCAGTGCAGACACGAGTGCGTTCGGCTCACGACGCGATGCGACTACCGCTTGGCCAACAATCGGCGCTCCTCTATGCTTCATTTGAAAATAAACCAATGGTCTCAGATTGTCCTTCCATTTTCCCTTATGTCGCCCTTTGTAAAAGCAATGGGGGAACCATGAGAGGTCAAGGAAAATTGGCTGTTGAACCGTAGAACCGGCGTAGTAATGCGTAGCACATGAGTAAACAGCTCTCATTCATTTGTAAAGTTAGTGCCTAGAACAATATTACTTTACTATCCTAATGCTTTCAAGGTGTGAGTTTATGTCGGCTCGGAAATCAAAAAGGTATAACCCTTCTTTTATTTTTATTTTCACGGGGTGGAAAATCCTCATGGATGTCCTCCGCCCTGGGACGGACGGAGGGGTCTGTCAGACTCTTACTGACTAAAAACCACCCCAGTGTCCACATTTGCGCCGGGGATCTTGGGATCGGTTATTACTTCCGCAATCCCCGGCTAAAAGAGGTATAACTCTAAATCAACCCAGGGTTGATAACTTAGCCATACTTAATTTGTCTTCATTTTCCAAAGCGAGCTTTTAGAATCTTAGTAAATAATTTTGTGTTGTAACATTTTTTAATTGAATAATGTTTTCAGCGAAATACAAAATTAAATAGTTCCTAATTAGTTACGTATTGTTACAGCTACATTCTCTTTTTACATAATCCTCCTAAGTACTTAAGAGCTACTGCTGAAGCTGAATACTACACGTAAATACTAGGTCATCATAAAAACACATTTCACATCGAGATCTGCAGATGTTAATGGTCACAGAATAGTTCCCCTAAAGCGTTTTGATTGGTTTATTTTGGGACGCATCGATTCCTATTGGCAATCATGGAGTTCCAAGTTCCAGAGACGGTTGGGAAATACTTCTAAATTATTAGGTAATGGAACAGAACAATTTGTATCTACTGTTATTGAAGTAGGCTGGTTTCTTTCATAGTTTACGATGTTAAGTTTGACAGTGTTATTGAAGCTGAAAGGAATCTTTGAGGGCTTTTTGGCTAAATATAAAGACACAATTCTTAAGATAGGTAGGTCAAACTTTTCATCGCTTTATTTATATGTATGTCAGTTAAATAAAAATTGAAAATAAAAATGTTAGGGAGGTAAATATTTTTTTTTAAAGTCCAGTAAAATCAGCGAAAAATAAACGTTTTAAAAAACGGTGGTATGCGAAAACGTATGTAACTGTCACTAGAATGAAAAATGCGCGATATACCTACTTATTAATATTGATATGATTAAGTTATTCATGAAACACTTCGAGTGCAATTAATATATTTTTTTGCAATAGAATACTTAATTGCATAGATTGGACTTCTTGGGTAGGTGGATTTGTTTTTTTTTTATTAATCTGTAAGCAATTCAATTAAAACACGAATTTGATTGATAAAAACAAATTCAAACCCGATTAGTTTTGGTGCAGGTTTTTGCTTGAATATCTTAAAGATTTGTGAAATGAACAGCTTCGTAATTCAACTCAAAACTACCCATACTTTGCAAATACCTATACCTACAGGATATCAATCACGGTCCAACATAAAAATATGTGATTTAACATCACCGTGCGCGTTGAATCGACTCAAACGCATTTATTATGTAGCTATTCGTAAATTGAAAAGCCACTTTCTAGCGTTTTCCGGTCTAGAAGTCAGCGCGCATAACTGCACACATGCATGCGGCGCGCACGCACGATGCTCAGCGATAACTATGCGAAATTATATTATCTACGTTTGCTATAAAACAGACATGCCATTTGTGATCTTTATTTATGGCTGGGATGATATTTATACGGTAGTTTAGCTAACGGTGTTAACATAAATTTGATGCGGTTTTTGAGATGGTTTATGTGGCGGCTAAGTTAAATAATAAATAAAAATAAAATATATAGGAGCAGTGGTGGCCCAGTGGTAACGACCTAGACTTACGAGTGCAGGTCGTGGGTTCGAACCCAGACAGGCTTTACTTTGTGCAAATTACACATTATTTCAACACCACTGCTCTCAAAACGGTGAAGGAAAACATCGTGAGGAAACAGGCATGTTCTAGAACTAAAAATTCGATGACATGTGACATCTACCAACCCGCAGTGGGCCCGTGTGGTGGATTACGGCCCACTCCCTCTTACAGAAAGAGGAGGCCTGTGTCCCAGCAGTGGGAACATTATAGGCTGATTATGTGTGTAAGTTAATTTGTTTGACTTTTGGATTTGTATTTTATTCAAGTTCTAAATTAAAAGAAAGAAAAATATTTATTTGGGACACGCACAAGAAATACAAAAATAGCATTTAAAACTAACAATATACACAAAAAAAAACAATCAAGACTTGTGCGATGCCAAAAAGGCTCCTATCTCAGCATAATGCAGCGATATTTTTAATAAATAAATACCACAGCGCTGGTATTCTGATAGGGCCCGCTGTGATGCCACGGACTCACCTTCGGATATATATAAATAGGGTAATAAAAATAAATATAACAACACCTACAATAAATAAAAAGAAAACAAAATTTTTAAAAAAAGAAGAAAAACGTAACTATCGAGAATCATGTCTATCGTGCAGTTGCTTATCAAGCGTTGGTTTTCAGCTGAGATTCGAATGTAAAGTAGAACAGTAGAACAAATCGAATTAATCAGGTAAATAAATCTAATCAAAATAGGCCCCAGTTCCCTTTTTTTATCACAAAATTTTAAGGAATTAAGAAATTACAAATTTAAGAACTATTTGGCTTCTATTTAGATAAGTTTAACTTTTTTACCTTTCTAAGTAGTAATATATTTTTATTATTGGGTTTTTCTATCTGGAATTTCTCAGTAACAGCCCCGAGTCTGGATTTGTGCCAGGTTGGCACAATAGGCTCGCCCCCTATTACATGGGACTTAAACATAAGTGGGTGTACTAAAGGTATACCTCTGCCTAACCCTTCGGGGATTACAGGCGTGATGTTATGCTAAGTTTACACAAATAAATTAAATTGAAATGTCTGTTTGTAATGTCAAAATAACAGCTTTTCACTAAATGCATACATTTTTTTTAATTTTGTTTGTTCCGGCTAATCTCCAAAACGGCTGGACCGATTTTGTCGGGACTTTCAATGACAGATAGCTGATATTATAAGGAGTTACTAGGGTACTTTTATATTTATTAATATAAATAACAATATGCTTTATCTGTTTGTTTCAGTGTACCTACTAATAGTTGTCAACAAGTTTCACATTAAATTCCATTATTAAATAAGTAATCAACATATTATTGGACTTAGTTTTTCTTTTTTTTTTTCTTCCTCCGCACGTTTTCTCTCAACACATCTGACATTGGCAGAATTGTCGACAACGGCACCATTGCCAGAAAGAAAAAAAAAATAGAATAGAATAGGGTACTTTTATTTGCGATGCCGCGGGTAGCAGCTAGTTCTGTCTATATTATATTCCCCATATAATAAGTATGATTAATTGCTTTATGAAATTCTGAACATTTTCCTGTATTTCAGACGTCAGAACAGTCATGTTTACAGTAGTTTTACTCGCAAAAGTGATCTATTTCATCAGAAAATATGACTAATTACAATAAATTAATTGTTTAACATCCCATTAGTCATAAAATGTACGCACTATGTGAAGAATTGTTTTTATGGGACACATCCTTCCATTCAATCACTTGACTAATCGGAATAGGAACTCGGTTAAGGTCTTTACTGTAACTCTATGTATTACTTTGTAAGGTAAGACGTCATAAAACTTAAATACATAAACATTGTGCTCTACGAGTATCCTGCTACTGTAAAATCCAAAAGACTCTTTTCACATAGTTCAAAAGCATATAATTATATACTCACATATCTTGGATCCATCTGCCTAGCCTTTTCCCAACTATGTTGGGGTCGGCTTCCAGTCTAACCGGATGCAGCTGAATACCAGTATTTTACATAGAGCGACCGCCTATCTGGTAACACTGGTTGTCAGACTTTCGGGCTTCTGACGACCCGTAACGTCAAAGATCCACGAATAACAGCCGGGACCAACGACTTAACGTGCTTTCCGAGGCACGGAGGAGTATGTAAGGATGGACACCCATCCACGGACCAACCCCGGCAAGCGTAGCTTAACCTGATGGATCGACCCATGCAGCTGTTATTATTTAGTCACGAGCTCCTCATACACATATCTTGGATGTCGTGACTAATTTAATGAGAAAAATTAACGAAATCTAAATAGGTGACAACTGTCAAATTAATAATTGACACTGATGTCGGTAGTTACATTTTTTTACAAGGATTTAACCTTCATGTTGGCCATGGTTGGTGGCAAATGCTGCGCGCGCGCAAGGCCATCGTATAGGTAACAAACTAACAATTACATTTCACAGATCTTCTATCTACCTACCTACCACAAGCGGAAAACGCCTGTGACTAAGCGTGAAAAATGTCACATTATACGCGGACTGTTATCTTTACAGACTGATCTGTGTTTACCCGACTACGGCAAAGCCAAAAGGAAGGGTTATGATTTTACCAGTCTATGTAATGTATGTATGTTTGTTTGTATTTATGCGTGTTCCACCGTAGCGTCTAAACTACAGTACCGGTTTTGATAAATGAGGTATGAATAGGTTCGTAATAATGATCCGGGTGACTTAAGCTATTATAATTTCTCCTTAAATTTAATATGGTGGATCTTACACATAGTGACCTCGAAAAAAAAAATGAGTTTAAGTAATCATAGCATGTTTGATACAAAAGACGACACACCGTCAACGACGTCGTCAAAACCGTCTTCACGAGCACATTACAAACATGTAAGTACATAATATCATATTGTCTAAGTAAATAAATATGTTTAAATTGTTAATTAATAACAAGCAAAAGTGAGACTGCGCTACGTACGGCGTGGCTGTAAAATTAATATCTATACAATAAAAACCGGCCAAGTGCGAGTCGGACTCGCGCACGAAGGGTTCCGTACCATTATCTATAAAAATGGCAAAAAAATCACGTTTGTTGTATGGGAGCCCCCCTTAAATATTTGTTTTATTTTAATTTAATTATTTATTTTTAAAGTGAACCAAATATTCTGTGAAGATTTCAAGCGTCTACCTGTTGCCGTTATCGATATCGAGCCAAAACGAGAAAAAAAAATCATGTTTGTTGTATGGGAGCCCCCTTAAATATTTATGTTATTCTAGTTTTTAGTATTTGTTGCTATAGCGGCAACAGAAATACGTCATCTGTGAAAATTTCAACTGTCTAACTATCACGGTTCATAAGATACAGCCTGGTGGCAGACGGACAGACAGACAGACAGACGGCGGAGCCTTAGTAATAGGGTTCCCGTTTTACCCTTTGGGTACGGAATCCTAAAAAGCATGATTCAATAATCAAATCTTAATAGATAGTAACGATTTGTAATACCAAAACAAGTACATACAACGATTTATTTTTAATTAGAATTTCTTCAAAGCTCGATACATTTGGTGTTGGTCGCGATATGGTATCTCCCTCTCATTCCCATACCACTGAAAGTGTCGTCAAGTCAAGAGTAAATAGGTTAATTACTGACCTATTGTATTACTCTTATTAACGTTGTCGTAACGTTTATCAAGCGTTATAACGGAACGTATAACATAAAAAATTTAGTTTAAAAAATTGCGTTTAGTCCACTCTCGGCCCCTCGACCCCCAATAAAAATGTGTCCACTGAACCTCTAACTATAGTTTATTCTCGACCCTTTTGGGGGTCGAGAGTGGATTTTATTTGCCAGCCAAGTATAGTTTCTTCTCGACCCCCGAAGTACAGCCATCAGTACCCTATAGTTGCGTACTATTTAACTAAAATACCCTCAATATAATTTTTATAATACTTAAATCATTTGCGTTCTAGTAGTTATCAAGTGATTGGTGCATGCACTAGATCTATTTGCAAACATGTCTGATATTCAGACTACAAGTGATAGTACGTTGCATTTAAAACTTATAACTTCCCAGAGAGGAGGACGTGTACCTACTGCTTCTGGAAGGTCATCAATACTATGTCAAGAAAAAGTGTATTAATAGGCCTACATGCCTCGGAACTGTGACAATATTAGAGGTGGACTATAAGTATTCTCTAATATTGCTCGTTTATTTTTTTTATATCATTTAGTGAATTTTGCCTTTAGTCAAAAATTTTTAAGCGATGAAGATTAAAGTTAATGAATCAGTAATTTTTTACTTTGCAGTATTTCTTGTTTTTCTGCCATTATTATAGGCAAATAGGTAAGTATTTTTACGCGAGTAAAACCGCGGGGTCAAAATCAGCTAGTTATTCCATAAAGCTAATTAATATAATAATTATTATTCAGCTTGTATTTATTATACCACTTCAGGGCAAAAGCCGGGGTTTCCTTTTTCCACTCGATCCCGAGTTAGGACCAAATAGGTACCTATTGTTACTAATAAATTCATAAAAAAATCAGACATTGTAATATATTCAAGTAGTTTGTTAAATGGAGTTTACGATTTGCGATTCTTGTTATTTATAAGAGTCCATAGAAATTCTTGAAACTTATAACGTGGTAATTTTCTTCGACGTCTCCATTTTACGTGCAACAAGACCTCAAGCAAGTTTTCTTAATAACAATTGTTTCAAGGCAAAATCCCGTCGTATGCTGCATATAAATGAATTATTAGGCCATAAGTGTGGGTTTTATTGGTAAGGGCAAAGAGTGAGCAATACGAACAATGAGTATTTATCGTGTTCGCGGCTAATGTTGTTAGACGTCGCTGGTATGGGCCATTGTTTTGTGCACATTACACCAATACGCAGCCGAACCGACATTTTGAATTGTTGACATGCATCTGAATTGTTTTGCAAAATTAAGATTATATTTTAAAATAGAATTCGGTCCTATTTTACTGTAGCCTCATATCCTGCTATCCTACAAAACTTTCTATTGTGTTTCGTTCAGTGTCTGTGAGCTGTTATAGGTCATGCAAAGGACTAAGACAAAGGAAAGTGTTACTTTTGTATTAAGTTAACCTTTGTTGAACAGAAATAACCCCTGCAAATCCAAGTTACAAACCTCATGTTTGTTTATTAACTATTAGCTAAGAAGTCTTAGAACTAATTCATAATATTATCCCAATAGAGCGGAGTCCCGCCAATATGGCGGCAGCGGGCGCCATGTTGACGCCAGTTTTGGCGCCAAGGTGCCCGCGTCAGGGGGTGCGTTCCGAGGCTGTTGTAACTGTGACCTATTTGTTCAAATGACACAGTGTACTCCTTTATAGCCGGATTGTTTGCATAGCAGGCCTAATGTCTATAGATGTGTCTTGTAATTACTAGCGTAAAACTTGTAATTAACCTACAAAATATACCTATCTAATCTACCTAGTATACAGTGTGAGTCTTGATAATGTACACATATTGAAATTAAGGAAACTTAGCTTAATTTTATCGACGGAAAAAATATTTACAAAAATCTAAAAAGTATTTTATTGTTTTCTTTGTTCGATCACACTTTTCTTAGGATATGGGAAAATTAAATGAGTTAAGAACGTATCTTCAGTAACTGCGATGAATGTCTTCTAAGACTAAAATTCTCGCTAAATACCATTCTTAGTCTGCCAAGTGTGGCAATGCATCTGTATGATCTAGAAACGGCGCATTCAACTGCGTTTAAAACTTCTTGTGGTTATGGTTTCCGTGACTTGTTCTTAATGACTTTACTAAATGTGTTTCTTATTAGCTATCTATAAAATCATACTGTTGACTTACAAACTACATAGGCTAACAAAATGGAATGCTGGCCAACAAATTTTCACAATTGTTTGAACTGTAACGATAAAAGTTTCTAAAGAGCCTACTATGCTTGCGAAGCTTAGGTTGGCAGGTATGTTTGTGCTAATAGCCATCGCATATTTTATGAGT
Organism: Tiliacea citrago; assembly: GCA_963921375.1. Classification (NCBI taxonomy): domain Eukaryota; kingdom Metazoa; phylum Arthropoda; class Insecta; order Lepidoptera; family Noctuidae; genus Tiliacea; species Tiliacea citrago. Next base: position 6,475,088 of record OY992791.1, on the reverse strand, counting down.
TTATTAAACAACTATCAGTTATGTTCTACTAAGGTGCATAAACCGTTATAATGCTTGAAATTACTATGTACTTGAATCCCGTTGAATTGACCCAATCAATGAAGCCTCACGTAGGTACCTATAATAAGAGCAAATACATATCTACGTTATAATTATGATAGACTTCGTATACGTTCGTACCGTGGTGCCGGATGTAAAGAAAGCACCACCCTATTTCTACCCGTTGGTGTCGTAAAAGGCGACCAAGGGACTTACTAGAGAATGGGCAGTAGCGTTCTCTATGCATTTTAACACCATACTGCGATTGCCAACCCGCTTGCCAAGCGTGGCGATTATGGCAACCCCCCTCCTTTTAGGGGAGGCCTATGTCCAGCAGTGGAAGCCTTTCGGGTGAAATGATGATGATGATGAGACATCGTACGCACATTGTAGGTATATTTTGATAAGAAAATATACTTTTTTTTTTTTCATTTATTACAAGTGAAGTTGGTAGGTAATATTCCGCGTAGACGCTACGCTTCGTAGACCCTTCGTAGACGCTACGTAGAAGCGTAGCGTAGACGCCACGCTAATGTAGTTATGATATAATTAATAACAAAATGGGTTCCAACGGAGAATCAACAGTTTTGCCTTTGTTGCTATAAATATCTCTGGGAGAACCTATTTACTACCGAATTTTCAGGCAACACACTGAAACCACTATTTTCTTCACGTTCAAGTCACGGTTTTCTTTTTTTAATTATTTATTAATTAAGGAACAAAACAAAAACAGAAGCAATACAAAACCTCAATAGGTTTGCCCGGATGTTGAAAGCCTCCACATTATCCTCTACCTACTTTGATACGATATTCACTAAATCGTTCACAATATTAATGCCTACTGCCTTGTTTACGTTAGCTGAGACTGCACCAAGTGTGTGAATGAAGATACTGTTATAATTCCGGGGTTTTATCTCACGTGAGCTAAAATAAACAATAGACAGCCATCTCTGGGTACTCATAATACTAAAACTGGGCGTATTACATAGCACAATTAAAATATGGGTGTGTACCTAGTAGTTGATGACTAAACTAAGTGATTTTCACACCATGCCTATTTCCCGAAGGATAAAGCAGAAGTGTACCTGCCCATAGTCGGTACACCTACGCCTACATGTCGCCATTTTGTAATACGAGTCATTATCTACCAACTAAACTGTCTTGTTATCCCGCTAGTGATTTTTGTCTCCTGTCTAAATAATAATAATAATGGTTATTGACATGTGAGATGATCTGCAATCATTGTACCGATAATTATTACAGTCAATGGCCTAATAGCGAAGAGCCTCGACCAACACCTCAGGAGGCTTTCATTACGCGGCTGGGTCAAGGGCCTGATTCAGAAAGCAGCAGGTACTCATCGACACGGTGCTCATAGTGAGGTGGTTCCTCACTCTAAGAGCCCTGACCACCGGCAGCTTGGACCTTGTTCCTGATGCCGATGGACTACTATTTTTTTATATTTTGAAATGTTTTTTATAAAAATATTTAAAAATGTAATCAATATGCATGTATATGTATAATAATGTTTATTTATCCAAAGTAATACATAAACACAGGTTGAGCATAGTGCTAGATATACTTACTTACTAAAAAAATATATTTTTGTTTGAAGGATTGTTTGTTTGTTTTTAAGAAATTATAGCAATGCAAATGCCGGTTTTTTTTTCATATAAATTAATAGCTAAATTGTGCTGACATGTTACAATATCAAAATTTAAATAACAAGCTGAATTGTCGAACTATTAAAAGACAGTTGTCGAGTTTGACAGTTTGGCATAGGTGGCAAAGTTCAACATAGGCAATAGAATTAATCATACTATGGCCTATAATTACAGGAAAATTTACAGTTGAAATTCATTGTAGGTAATGGGTACTTACAACTGATGACATTGCATTTTAACTTACGGAGACTCTTTGGGAGGGGAATTTACAGCGTAGGTAGTCTGCTGAAATATCACGTCTGTATTTCCCCGAAGGGTTAGGCAGAGGTGTACCTATAGTGCACCCCATCGTACCTGTACAAGTCTAGTAGTAGTGTAGTTTCCTGTTGAAAGTGAAAACTAAACTTCTCTAAGCTCTGAAGATCTTTAGTATTTATATTTTAAAGAGTAAAAGAGAATTAACTTTCCTCTCAACTGTGAGTATTTATAATATATATATTCTAATATGTTATATAATTAATAATAATTGGGCCGAAATTCGGTTCACATTCAGTTCAAGCGAATTTCGGCAGCTTGAACCGAACTTCGGCATTCGGCCGAAATTCGGTTCAGATGCCGAACATTCGGCACAAGAAAAATAATACAACAACTCAGCTGAACTTGCAATATTTTGACTGAAACTTAATAGAATTAGAATAGCATTACTTTAAAATAAAATTAATATGTCTTTTACTCACTCATGGTCATTTATTTTAGTTAGGAACATTGTAATGTAAATCTTAAATTAAATCAGTTCTTCTTGATAATCTCTGCCTAATTAATTAGACATAAAAATTAGACATAATATTACAAAAATGAAAAAAGCTTAGTATTCTTCTAACAATTTGTAAATTGAATAATAAATTCACGTTTTTGGTTCACAAACTATAAATTCATTAACATCAATTATTTTTTATTACAATTAAAGCGTATTTTTTTTTCAACAAACAAATTAAAGAAACTTTTCTCTTCTAACTACTCACTCATATTTAAAATTTACTAGAGGCAGGTTATGGTACAAAAACAACAAAGACTCTGCCTTATCTGGCAGAAGTTTGTTACGTTTTTATATTAAATAATAATAAAAAAATTATATTAATGAATTTTGTTATATTTTTGTTGAATATAAACAATTGCACAAGACACGCCGATGACGTATTTGCTAATGACCGGCCGGCTCCGGGCCACGCGGCAGGGTACATCTAGCATTAAGTGAAGTAAATGCGTAAACAATTCACGAAGTGTCGCTCTCGAGAAAGTGCGCAAAATTGAACCGAACTTCGGCCGAACTTTTCATTTTAACCGAATGTTCGGCCGAAGTTCGGATTCGGTTCAAACCACATTCGGCCCATCTCTAATAATAATGATTCATATATTAATTAATTAATGATTTTTATTTCGGAACAAAGAATCCATAGATTTGGTTAGGTATTTGTTTAAGTTTTTATGTAATTTTTTTGCGATAAGGCTGGTACAGCCTGGTGCGATATCGCGGGCGCGACGCGACACTAGTAGCACAATTTGCCAGTCGCGCCCGCGATATCGCGTGAGTCTGTAAGAGCCCTTATACGTGTAGGTATATTTTACATTTTAGTTTAAAGACTTCAAATATTCATATTTTTCTCTTCTTGTCCTCACACACTATTCTATATTTCTTTTTCATTTCTCTTTTCGCAGGTCTGCTGGAAGAAATTTCTTAAGAAATAAACAGTACCTTTGTACTCAACATTATAATTATGTCGTATCTCTGTGTATTTTACTGTGTGTACACAAATAAACAAATTTTGGCCGTAACCAGCATGATTGAACTCAGTATGCCTAGCCTTTGTTCACGACTTCATTGAGTTACACATGCATTGAGTTTACGATCCGTATAGGAAAACCTTTAATGGGGAAACCTATGTGCTCAATTTCATCGAAATTCGTTTAGGCGTTTTGAAATGATTCAGAAGTTTGGCGTAATCAAGGGCATAAATCATTCAAATGCGTAGTTAATACGAAGTATTCGTATAACCTACAAGTTTATGAGGCTCACTAAACAACAGATAATGAACTAGGTAACGACACCTACTTTTTATGGTAATGACCCGTCCCTTTACTGGGCTACAGTTAGATGCGCACGCGCGTGCCTCCGAGCTCCGTAATGTCATGACAGTACAGTTACTGACGAATCTGGGTTGACCGGCGATTATCGTTCACTTGTCCACGATATTTCTATAGTCAGGGAATTTCTATTGCTAACATGTTTCGTAATTACCCTATGAACATATGAATTTTACCTGAGTGATGAATGTAATGGGTTAACTGAAAACAATAGAAGTTTTATCCTTTTTCCCGTAGGGAACTTCCTTATTTCTTTAACAGTTGTTGTGAGAGTTCTCAGACGTGTTATGTATCATACGAAAAGACTCGCACGGCAAGTGTAGGTACACTTTTCGTGTGTAACATACGATCGGTAATATTAAATAGAGAATTTAGAACTGTCTATATTATGGTACTAACTTAATAATCTTATTATTAAGAATTTTAACAAGTTTCTACCGCAGAAGTTCTAACTCTTTACACAAACGCTGATTCATTTGTTGATGCTCATGATAACCAACTTAATATAACATCATTGGTACTCGTATATATCAATGTATTACATACTACGTTTAGGTCCGTATAATTAAAGGCAGTAGAGCAGCGTTAATCTGCAGTCAAACAAAGATCAGTTGGTAGTGAATATAATGTTAATATCACCTGATTAATCAAAGTCTTCGTACACATAAGTATATGCAGTGATCGTTTCTACTAACAGCTTTAATAACTCACGTTTGTCTACGAGTACTTGACTAGTGATGGGTTTAACACGACTTATTTCATACATTGCCTTAACAAACTTAGTTCTGCTATTTTGTATGTCATGTGATTGTATACAAAATAAGTGGCAGGACCTTGCAATGAAGTTAACTAGAACGCGGTTTAATTAAAAAGAAAAAATTGTTAGTCTTACATTAATATGTTAAAACTATGTTAGTCATGACAATTAATGCGCTAGTAACATAAAATCCAAATAAATAATCGAAAACAAATTAAAATGAAAATGAATTGAAATAAATAATTAAAATTAAATTGACGCACAACCTCATCAGGCCACATGCAGCCCGATGAGCCTTCCCACTACTGCCGATACTGGTCTGTCTGCAATCATCTTTAGAATTCCGTTGTTAATGAAAAGTATTCCTTTTAGTACGATACTTAACCTTTGAAAGTATGTTAAAAGAAACAAGGAAAAAAAAATAGGGTACTGCAGTAAATGAGGACAGAGGTTAACAGTTTTATAACCCGCAGCACATAAAATGTGATTTGTTTGAAATATGATCTACTTCGACATATTTAATTATTATTATTTATTTATTAAAACTTTATGCACAAGTAAAAACTACACTGTACAAAGGCCGACTTAATGCCTGCGGCACCTGGGATTTTGGTACCAAAAAGTATCAAAATACGCAGGTTCTTTAAGAGCTTAAACACTTGAAGCACCTATAGTCTTACGAACTCATATTTAGATGATTTTCATAATTGAGACGTACAGCTTTAAATGTGATGATGATTTCTGTAAAACTGTTCCGTTTCATTTGATTTCGGTTCAGATATCTTGAAGCAAAAGTGTTAATGCAATATGCTCGCCTGCAGGGTTGCTCGCTGCACGGCAGGTGAAAAAAAAAACTTTTTTGTTCAAGAGAGCAGTAAAAATTCAAAACAGCACTAGCCTCCACACTAGGATTCCCTGTGTCGTGGAGACTAGTCTCCTTCGTCTTACAACTTTATACATAGACACATACGTAACATCGGTTGGTAAGATTTGTGAGGCGACATTAACCGAATATTATTCTCTATCAATAAATAAAATTCATGTAAACTTATGTGATAAACTATGGTATTAAAATAAATTTAAACGTGTAATCATGCACGTGTATGGTGTCGGTGTGTGATGAACGAGTGAGTTAAGGTGGGTTTGGGCCAATCGAAGACAGAACCTGGCCACGGGTAAGGGCACTCCCTTCCCGTCATCCCTAACATCTTGGTAGGCTTGGGTAACCGATGAAAGAATACTCCCACTCCGACAGAGAGAATCCGGCAAAGTGGGGACAGAATAAGCATTCGCTCGTTTGGTCCAAATCGACCCTTATGTATTTGTGTGATGAATGTGTATGTATGTTGTGCTCATGAGTTAAGGAACTTGGGTGGCCTTATTTAAAGCGTTCTGTCAGTCCTTTTATTCGAGTGGCCTGTAGGTGTCATAATTATAAAACACGAGCCTATAACGTCCTGTGCGTTCAATATAATAACGCCTTCAGGATGCTGTTGCGGCTGCCACGCATTGTAGTGCTTCAGGCATGTTTGCCGAAGCTCACACAGATGGTTTTCTATCGCTATCATGCGTAAAAAAGCGGCTTCCTTGCTACTGCGCTTGCGTAATTAACACTCGGAACGGCATCCTGAAAATGATTGTTAACGGGCCAGACTGTCCTATAGAACGGTACTGGATGGAAATATCTCATATATAAAATGTAAAATATATCATATATAAAATGTACACGTAGATAAGTTATTTCTTCACATAACGTCATGCCTGTGATTCCCGAAGAGTTGGGCAGAAGCGTAGATGTACCTATGGTGCTACCACATTGAGCCTCGAGGGCGGGCAATACTATTATAGACTACTTATACTACTTTCTGTTACTAACCCATCACTAAACAAACTTAAGGACTGTTCATATCTGTTTTTTTTTATTATATATGTTCTTTAACATAGTTTCTGAAAGTTTAGGTAAATCTGGAGATTTCAGCTCTCAGAGTTAAAAATACATGCATTATTTTACAATCGAAATAAGGGGCATCACTATACTGTACTCAATTCGTGTGCACCTTAACAATGCACCATACACCGGGTGCGTTGACGCGACTAATGCGTGACACGCCTTATATTTTTACTCTGTGCCATACGATTATTACCAGTTGTTTAATTTTCATTGCCCAGCCAGTAAGAAGAGTTCAAATGAAAATCTTCGAGAATGTCGCAATGGTATTTAAATTGTTTTGTTCGTCTTTTACGTCTGCTGGTTTTGGGTCATGGTTTTAGTGCGATTAAGCTTATGTTTGTACACGTTTCATACGGTAACTACGAGCAGAACCTACTTGCAGTTTGTAATAATAATTTGAAATCTGGATAATTCATTGTACCCAACAATATTCCAGCTTGTGGATTGTAAGGTCTCATAAGTGAGCATGTAATTTTGAAAAATCACAGAATGGTTTGAACTAACTGCGTCCTAGTTTTTCCACAAATAAACTTGATATCTCGCAAAATATAATTTTGTTTTTGTAACAATCAAAGTTTTTACTTACGGTGTCCGTTAGTGGAGCAATTTTGGCGGTTTCCACGTCGACTTCACACAAAAAATCCCGCGAATCGGGCGCAATGGTTACCCAGTTATCGTAAAGATGCTCCACTTTTAGTTTTTATATCAATACCTAACTATTATTTTCATATAACAGAACCGATAAAACTTAAATAATGGAATCTCTAAAAATAACAAGCGCGCCTTCTATTTTTGAATTTTACTTTTTGGTGTGCCAACTTTTTTTTAATGAGGAAAAGGTAACCCAACTTTTTCTGCCTAGTTGTCGTGAAGTTCGTGATACGAAGTATAGAAGACTAATCCAAGCTTCACCAACTGAGTGAGTCAGTTGTTCTCAACGACGGATCGCACTTAACCTGCGACCTTAGCCCCGACATCTAATTTGACTCCTGTATTGACCCCGGACAGTTATCCCATGCTAGTTTGTATACCTGCTGTCACTTGACAAATCTAGATATTTCATCTCTTAGAGAAATTCACACCTTTTGACCCAACCTAAATCTGTAATCATCAAATATTTTTTTATCCTTTATTCTAAAGAACCAGGATTTCAATAATTAATTAAAATCTAGAATAGTATTGATTGTAGGTACTTTACACAAGTCCGTTCCACTTTCTTTGAGTCTGATATGATAATATAAACAATTTGTTCATGTGATAAATTATGTGTTTCTTTGTCACTATTATGTCTACACTTTTTACACTACACTCACTAACTCAAAACGTTTCGTTCGTTTTAGTCTTCGCACTATATTTGTTCGGTCTAACAGCTGAATTGCCTGGATGTTCACATGTCGGTGGAGTCGGTGCGGGCTTCAGCAAATTTTTGGATTATGTTGGTGACTGGTTCCATTTTTAGGTTACGATGCCGATGGAGGTCGTCATTTCTTATATTATGTATACCGGGCGCATTAACAATACCCCTGAGTACCTTATTCTGGAATGTTTGTATAATTTTGATATTGGTCTGTTTAGTAAAGCCCCACAGTTGGACGCCGTATATCCATATTGGCATTAGAATATGCTTAGGTATATAATACAATTTTGTTATGTATCGATAGGCAAGAATCCCGTCCAATCAACCAATACATGTTTTTAAAACGAATAATTATCTAGTTCCTGTCTTTTCTTTTCAACGTCCGCTTTACAGCGCAGTTTCGCGTCAAGCGTTATGCAAAGGTTGGCTGTATTTGCGTATGGCACTTGTTGGCGATTTATGAAGATTGGGTGGTAATCACATTTCCTGTTGGGTAATCATCAAATGAGACATGTTCTATGATGGGTAAGTACCTACTTTTAGGTAGGTACTGTCTTTTGCAACCATGATGTCCGAAAAAACTTTTCCATCTTAGTTCGTTTTTGAATAAATCAGTATGACTGTAAAACTGTGTATCTTCTATCCATGTTTCTTATCGCTAGACAAATAAGGCATATTTCATCATTGCTGGGGTAATCCCAATTCCACGTACCTACTTAAAACGTAACAAAATAAGGACAAATACTATTATCATAATAAAGACGTGTCACCCTGTGTTCTATTTCCCTATGGTCCGAGATAGATTAATTAAAAGTATTTAGTTTGCTAAGATGTTGCCTTCTACACATAACTTTCTTTTGGCTACTATGGCCAGCAGGATGGACAGCCCATAATGTGGCATTGGATGACGACTCACAGCCACTGAGCGTCATTCCAATGCCTTAAATAATTTTATTTATTACTTATATTTGTATTTATTTTATTTAACGTGCATGTTTATTTTATTGAATGTGTATTGTAGTTTTTTATTTTAATTTTTGTAAGACATGGACTATTTGTGTCTGATAATAAAGTTTTTATTCTTACAACATAACATCACGCCTGTATTTCCGAAGGGTTAGGCAGAGGTGTACCTATAGTACAGACGCCAGCACATCAAGCTACAACAATCTGTCAAATTTCTTTAATAGATTTTCGGCTTTATCCTTACAGCATAAGATTCAAGGTTGATTGGGAAAATTTTACAGTTTCGGGTAGCTTGACCTGCTGGCGTCTGTACAACCACGTTTCGCCAGTTATAAGTCCCATGTAGTACGAGACTTTTGCCATCAACCGTTCATAAATCCAGATTCAGGGCTGATACTGAGAAATTCTAGATGGAAAAATTATACAACACTGCCCGACCCGGGAATCAAACCCAGGACCTCATGATCAGCAGTAGCGCTTGCGACCACTGGACCTACTAGGTAGCCATCTAATTATATCTACTGATTTAGCTTAAGTAAAAGGTGTACATTTTAAGTCTGTTTCATTCTTTTAAAAGATGCAAACCCATTTTTTTCATCGGTCTACACGTCTATAAAAGCATTCATCAGAAACATGTCTACTCTGACTACAATGTATTTTCCTCGAAGATGACAGACTGTGAAATTGTAACTTTGTACTATGACTTGACTGGTGAAGTGGTGACTGACGTTTGACGTCGTTTGAATTCCCAATTAAAGTTAGGCGTTACGAAATATTAAAATGGAAATAATGTCTTTAGTAGATTCCGAAAATATGGCGTCGGCAGTGAATAACTTTTAAGGTGAATCCGCAGCTGTAGCCCGCGAAATTCAAAATTTCTTACGTTTTTTTTGCAATTTGAAGGTCAGTGTCAGGTTTTGTCTTACAGATACTTATGTATTTACAGAATTATAATCATTAATTCATCTCTTTAAGTTAGATTTGTTCCCCAATGTCATGATTTCATGAAGAAGTCATTCAATGGAACAAATTTAACTGAGAGATATGTATTAAGGATTCTAATGACTATAATTCTTTAAATACATTTATATTATGGATCCACCTTAAATCAATTCAAGTGGCGAGTACTTTTTTTTTTAACCTAACATTTATGATTGGTTGTAAGGATTTTAGGCCTACCAATCACAAACAGCTAACAATGAAAAATCATAAAGAAGAAGTAGAACCAGAGAGCAAAAAAAATCTAGTTTTCTAATAATCTTAAGGGGGATGCGCTAAGGTAGCCCGCGAAATTAATATTTTCTTAAGTTTTATGCAATTTGCAGGTCAGTAACAGGTTTTATGTTGACCTAATATGATTCGCGGCCGTTACAAATATTATGTGTCTACAGGTTTATAATCATTAGAATCAGCAATACAACTCTCTAAATTCATCCTTCTTAGTTAGTTGTATTGCTGATTCTAATGATTATAATTCTGTAAAGCAACATTTGTTACGGCCTCGAATCATATTTCAAACAAAATACAACTTGATACAGACCTGAAAATTGCAAAAAACTTAAGAAAATTTGGATTTTGCGGGCTACCTTAGTAGTCTACGACACTTACTTATAATAAAAATAACAAGGAAAAAAAAACGCACTTTATTTCACATTTATTTATTTCAAAATAATAATTACATTAGAATATTAAAACTGACATACAAAACAGGTTCTAACTAACTTAGGAAGAAGGTGGGAAATAGAAAATGTTTTGCGCGAGAGCATAGTTTGTGTTCGTGAATAATTTGGGTTCAATTGAACTTCGATAAGAAACAGTATTTATAAAATAAAATTTTGTTAGAATAAGTTGACAAAATTGATAGATATTCTGCTTTAAGGCGTCAGGGTGGCCCGCGAAATTTTCTTACGTTTATGAAATTTTGAATTTCGCGTTGTACGCGCATCCCTCTTAATATAAAAAATAATATACCAATAGTATTTTGTTTCATTTTTCGAATGTTCATAGATAAAATTCCCAGATCTTTTAAACATGATTTCACTTGCTAAAGGTTTTTAGGAATTTTGTCAGACAATAGAGGGTCGTTCGTAAAACACTTAGCGGTACTTATAATTAAATAAAATTAAGTTTATTTCAGTGTAGTACTAAGTTACATCTCCTTGGTAAAGTGTATGACGGCTAATGCCGTATCTAGCAGATAAACCGCTCCGTTGATCACGCACAGGGCACCGACAGCCAAACCGACCTGGAACATACAAAGAGGATGAATAAATAAAAACAGTTTAGCTAAATGCTCCAGTAAGGCCTATTAAATGTTGTATTTTCTGGAACTAAACGTGCCTCGGAAAGCGCGTTAAGCCGTTGGTCCCGGCTGTCGTTTGTGGACCTTTGAGAGTCGTTACGGGTCGTCAGAAGCCCGAAAGTCTGACAACCAGTCTTACCAAGGGGTATCGTATTACCCAGTTACTGGGTCGTGGAGGTCAGATAGGCAGTCGCTCCATGTACGAGTAAAATAGTGGTATTCAGTTGCATCCAGTTAGACTGGAAGCCGACCCCAACATAGTTGGGAAAAGGCTAGGCAGATTGATTGATTTTGTGGAACTAAATCCAGGGACCATTTTTTCTGTAAATAGACTGGTGTGCTTAGATGGTCTTCACAGTGGTACAACGCTACATTCCCCACAAACGACGATCGTCTCCATAGCATTAATATTGGGTTCTGTACACAGATCAGAAAAAGACAGGTTCTGTACCTGTTTCTCAGCGAAGACGAACTGGTACTGGTGCTCGCCCTGGTAACCACCCCAGTAGTGTAGCGCTACAGCTCCCACCGCGATCCACAGGAAGACTCCTACGAAGTTCATCACTATCTCCGACAGCGCTCTGGAAACAGTTTTAGTAAAAATTAGCTCATTGTTTTAGGAAAACAAAATACATTAGAGGGCTTGAAAAAACGTTTTGTGTAGGGAAATAGTGATGTGGGACCTGCTAAACATTATCAGTTTCGAAAGGGAGCAAGCGGCCCGTGGGTCTAGTTTGAAGTGGGCTGAGCAGCCCCTCAACCCAATTCTTTGGCATTTATGTCTCGTCTGTAAATTAAATTAGACACCTGTCCTTAAGGCGGAACCGATCCATTGAATGACTTTTCCATGAAATCGAGACATTGCGGAACAAATCTAACTTAGAAGAGATGTATTAATGATTCTAATTCTGTAAATACATATCTGTTATAGTCACGAATCATATTTTGATCAAGATACAACCTGACACTAATAATAATATAACTTTATTTGCATCATAAAAGTACAACCATATAATAGTTATCTTTAATATTTGGTAGGTAGGCACTAAAAACTGAAATAAATAGGTTTCTGCACTTAAATACTAACCAATCATAAATCATAAAATTCTTTATGATTTATCACACTTATGGTTGGTTGGCTTTATGGTTTTTTGACACTGACCTGCAAATTGCAAAAACCGTAAGAAAATTTGAATTTCGCGGGCTACTGCTGCGGATGCACCCCGTAAATGTCTCCATGTACGCCATTAAAAAAAAACCGGCCAAGTGCGAGTCGGACTCGCCCACGAAGGGTTCCGTACCATTATCTATAAATACGGCAAAAAAATCACGTTTGTTGTATGGGAGTCCCCCTTAAATATTTGTTTTATTTTAATTTAATTATTTATTTTTAAAGTGAATATAATATCCTGTGAATATTTCAAGCGTCTACCTGTTGCCGTTATCAATATCGAGCAAAAACGAGCAAAAAAATCACGTTTGTTGTATGAGAGCCCCCTTAAATATTTATTTTATTCTGTTTTTTAGTATATGTTGTTATATCGGCAACATAAATACATCATCTGTGAAAATTTCAACTGTCTAACTATCACGGTTCATGAGATACAGCCTGGTGACAGACGGACAGACAGACAGACGGCGGAGCCTTGGTAATAGGGTTCCCGTTTTACCCTTTGGCTACGGAACCCTAAAAAATACATATTTTGACTGTTCACACATTGTCGTATCGTACAAAACTTGTATTTTTACCACCACCATGAGCGACATTGTAGAATCTAAGTGTCCCTTTAGATCCGTCGTGGTCCAAGTTTAAATACCTCAGTAGGCTGGGATCCCTGGCCCCATCTGCCAAAATAGCTCAGCAAAAACTATAAATAACACGTACCTCTTATGTTCAGTGGTACCAAACAAGAACGTGACTATTTGTACGAGCGTGTATATGAGGTACCCCACGATGACACCCGAGGCCACGATCTCAGCGTCAGGGTTCTTCTCCTCATTGAGGTTCCATGTACCGCCCACACCCAGGAACTCGCCATTGTAACCAGTTCGGTATAGGACCAGGATCACTATGTTAAGGACCTGTGGAAGAATGAGGAAGAGTTAATAATGAGATTAAAACTGATGGGATTGAAATATTCGGCAAGAATCTAAGATGTTTGATAAGAAAAAGAAAAGAAAGAAAGAAAGAAAATATGTTTATTTGCGGTAAACATGACGCAAAGAAGGAAACAAATAAAAGGGAAGTTGTAACATCATCCACATTATACTAGTGAGCAAAACTTTTGTTGAAGGCAACTACAAACCAAAACGTCATCTGTGTATATATTTTTTGTTTTTGTTGATTTTTTCAAAAAGCGCTGAATTTTATATGGGACCACTTACTCACTAAGACATACACAATCAAAAATCACATACCGTTTTAGGAACTGTGAATTCGTCACTTACAGAAGAGCACAGCACTAGCACAGATATTAATACTACGTACAAGATATCGTTAGTAGCATTACATATAAGTTATAAAATAGAATGAAAATGAGCTACGTTCACAAATACGATTGGAAAGACAAAAATGTTTAAAAAACAAAAAAAGGCTGGCAAAGAAGTGCCAGCGCAGCGCAGCGCAGTGCGGAGTGGCTCCGAGCTGGTTAGAAGGCTCGATCGGAATTGCCGTAAAGGGAAATGGCAGTGGCAGCCTGGGCCTCGCTCTTAAGATACAGGTCACCCTAGTTTAAGAGGCAGGGCTCACCCAATTTATGTACAGACCTTATGGTTACAGCATACGAGCCCTCTCTTTACTCTTATTCCAACCGGTTGTAATTCGTATTTTACCTAATTTTAACCATAACAATCACATAATGTATTTTCGTCTGTAACTTTTTTTTTTTTAATAATTAAATTATTATTATTTGATTATTACTGTAGATGTCGATGCTATTGGTTCGTACATCGTAATTCGCTTATCTCTTAAACAATGTTATTCATTAACAGGTAGAAGCTCTACTTCCTGTTGTTGAGCCTGACAACGTCACTTCCGATGATTCTAGTTAATCAGTGGGTGCTACCGACAACGACATAGCTATGCTCCGAGTCATTGATAATGTTAAGATGAATTCTACTCATGATAATAATTTTCATGACGAATTTATTTTTGGTTTGAGAAATTGATTGTGTGTTTATCCGGTATTACTTATGACATGTCAATTTTAATTAGAGGGGCTTGTGGCTAAATATAAACAGCCACACGGGTTTATCTATCAGGTTAAGCTACGCTTGCCGCGGTTGGTCCGTGGATGGGCGACCATCTTTACATACCACCTTTCCATGCCTCGGAAAGTACGTTAAGCCGTTGGTCCGGGCTGTTATTTGTAGATCTTTGACAGTCGTTACGGGTCGTCAGAAGCCTGAAAGTCTGACAACCAGTCTTACCAATGGGTATCGTATTACCCAGTTACTGGGTTGTGGAGGTCAGATAGGCAGTCGCTCCATGTAAAATACTGGTATTCAGTTGCATCCGGTTAGACTAGAAGCCGACCCCAACATAGCTGGGAAGACTAGGCAGATGATATTAATTTGAATTAGTTATTTTCATTGCCTACATTTTTGGCTATTGGGTATAGGTTAGGCCTATTAGGTAAGGATTTCGCTTGAAATTGGAAACGTATTTCTCAATAGACTTTTATTTCAAGTTAGTTTTACCACAGCACGATTTCACCCATTTGGTTTTAACTACTCCTAATATGAGTAGCTAAAACCAAATGTCATATTATGACATCGTTTATAATAATAATAATAATAATCCATTTATTTCAGGCTACGCAGGCCCATAGATAAATACCTTAACCTAAACATACATATTTTTATTATAGTAACATTAACTAAACACGCGTTGTCGGCGTCGTGTTTCGCTGCGTGGTGTCGCGTAACCGTCCTCGGAAACGTCGATATACGACACCTTTCGGCCAAAAGTCCTCTTTCAAGCAACAGCAGCAGCAGCGGCAGCTTTCTTTTATTAACTAACGCGCAGTTACAAAAAGCAAAATTAAAATACTCATTATGTATTAACTCTCTCTAATCTGTTAGTTAAAAGAGAAATACAAAATCCATTAGGAACGTGAGAAATATAGAAATCGAATTTTCTAATCGATTTTAATATTACAAAAAAACGATTATTTAAAAATGGATTTTTGGTTCACTGTCGATTTATTTTTTTGTCTGCTATCCGCAACCCGGCCGACATACTGAGTCTTGAATTATTATTAATAATCAAATCACCGATAAAAGTGATTATTATTTTTAAAAAATCCACGACTTTTGGTAATAAATTAGCTATCAATAATGAAAAGAGAAAACTCATCCCTAAAATCCATCATTTATCCAAGCCTAGAAAACCGTTTAGCAGTAGTAACTACGTTAACTATTTCAGTAATAAAAACTTAACGGGCATCACTTAGCTAACTTTATTATTATTATTTCCGTGAAAAGTGAAAACTTGTGCCAATAATCGCAACCGGTATGATATCCCAACATCGTACAACAGTTTGTGTGTCACGAATCGATAAGATACCGTATCGACGAATTCCTGATAATCGTCCACACAGTCATTATTTCCAGTTACAAGAAACAGCAACAGTTACAAACATTCTACCTTTGCGTTTGATATTATGGACAGAATTTGTAAAATGCCGGATTAACGGGCTGTTTGGTAAAGGCAAGGAAATTAGTTGTTCAGCAAATTGACTACCAACTTAAATTTTCCGTGTATTCAAATCACAACTGTCAGTCATAGGCCCGTGTTACAGAACGTCACTCAATACTCAAGCATTACTTAAAACTATATTCAAAGCATTAGATTGGTTGAAACTAGTTTTAAGTAATGCTTGAATATTGACTGACTTTCTGTATCTAATACGGGACTTTAGCAAAGTAAGGAAGCACTCTCTTGGAACAACATATTCTTCTGTTTCATTTATCAACCAGCATCCGCCCAGTTTATTTGTGGGTCAGCGAAGGGGCCCACATTCATGGTCCAGAGTTGTACGAAACGGATATAAAACGGGAAATTAACTTATGGTGTCAATGTGCTTAACAATTAATTTCCCTGACTATATTACTTACTATATTTCCCTGGGTATACTTAGAAGGTAATTTAGACCATTTAGGTCTCCCAATTCCTTAGCTGCGAATTTTTTTTTCGTCTTGATCAAGGTTGGTGTCTTCTATGTATGAGAAGAGGCTTTTGCCCAGCAATGGGGTAGTAATAAAAGTTTAGAAGTAGTAAAATTGGGAGAGCAGTGGCCCAGTCGTAAAGGCCGCGACTTACAAGTTGTGGGTCGTAGGTTCGAACCAAGACAGCCGCTTTACTTTGTGTAAATTATTTCATCACCACTGCTCTCAAAACGGTGAAGGAAAATATCGTGTCCTCACGATATTTTGAATTCGAAGACATGTGACATCTACCAATCCGCACTGGGCCCGCGTGGTGGATTACGGCCCACTCCCTCTCACAGAGAGGAGGCCTGTGTCCCAACAGTGGGAACATTATAGAATGATTATGGGACAGTAACAGGTTGGTATTATTAAATTATTATTATTATTAAGTTTTCCCCATTATAAGTACTTACGTATTGGTTGTTATTAAAATGGTTACTAACAAGAAAAGACACTTACTTGGAAAGATCCATTATTAAACTTAATAAATACCTAAACCATCAAATATTACGTCATGTACTTCTTAAGTTTGTCAACGCTAAGAAAATATGAAATAAATTGAAAAACCAGCCAAGTGCGAGTCGGACTCGCACACGAAGAATTCCGTACCGTATTAAGATCGAGCAAAAAAACGAAAGAAACACGTCTCTTGTATGGGGACCCCTTTAATTATTAACTTTTTATTATTATTTGTTGTTATAGCGGCAATAGAAATACACAATCAGTGAAAATTTCAACTGTTTACATGTTACGGTTCATGAGATACAGCCCGCTGAAACAGACGGATGGACGGACAGCGAAGGCTTAGTAATAGGGTTATGTTTGCCTCCTCTCGTGTACGGAACCCTAAAAAGGCGAAAGTGAAAGAAAATTAAGGCTAATGTACCATTCATGTATCTACCAGTAACTTATGTATCCATTAACGTTTTGTATGGACGAAATTATCACAAAAGGTAGGACCCTGTAAGTCCTGCCAGGGTTGCGAGTTTATCCGAAAGGGATATCGTGGCCCTAGCACACAGGCAACGGAAGGAACACGGGTGGGTTTTAGTCAGTAAAAGTCTGACACGCCCTCCCGCTCCGCCCAGAGCGGGAGAAGTTATTTGATAAATTCCCACCCAAAAAAAAGGACCCTGTAAGTAGTTCGTTAAGGACCTACAAGACTCCATGTGTGTCAGTTGTGTGTTAACAGTTTCATGCATCTAATAGTTTATGGTTCTAGGGAAAAGCGTGCAGAAATGTAAGACTGGTTTTGAAAGCAAAGCCAGATTCTCTAATCGTTCTGACTTAATTGCTCTCGTGAACTTTACCATACTTTATAATAAACACGTGCAGCCTATAAAGCTGTATATAGTTGGGTGACTTCCGGTGAAAGTAGCCAGGTGCATTAAAAAAAAAAAAACCGGCCAAATGCGAGTCGGACTCGCGCACGAAGGTTTCCGTACCATTATCTATAAAAATGGCAAAAAAATCACGTTTGTTGTATGGGAGCCCCCCTTTATTTTAATTTAATTATTTATTTTTAAAGTGAATATATAGCTAAATATTCTGTGAACATCTCAAGCGTCTACCTGTTACCGTTATCAATATCGAGCAAAAACGAGCAAATAAATCACGTTTGTTGTATGGGAGCCCCCTTAAATATTTATTTTATTCTTTTTTCTAGTATTTATTGTTATAGCGGCAACAGTAATAGATCATCTATGAAATTTTCAACGGTCCAACTATCACGGTTCATGAGAAACAGCCTGGTGACAGACGGACAGACAGACAGACGGCGGAGCCTTAGTAATAGGGTTCCCGTTTTACCCTTTGGGTACGGAACCCTAAAAATCATATAGATTCCCTTATGGGTACAGAGACCAGAGAGCCTAGACTAATGGCATTCGCTTCAGAGGGATTCTTTTTCTGAAATCGCTATCGTTATTTCACTTTTTGACATTGGCACTTTTTGACAGGCGTTATCGCTAGTTTTCGATGCGAATTGCTTCATATGAATCGAAAACTATCAATAACGCTTGTCAAAAAGTGCCACTTGGCTACGCATCTCTAAGGAAGTTATCGTTCGACGCTGTAGATTCGTTTCATGGCATCGAATGCAATGAAAACTAATTTATATTCGTTAACCTATGATCACGTGACATTTCGATAGCTCTTGTCAACCCCATACATTTTTTGGCTCTTCTACTAGCGTCATCGCTAATCGAATGTTACTTTGTCTATGCCGTCAGGACATGTTAGCTAAATGGTCTACATTACTGATGCTCATTCAATCCAGGGCAAAACTTAGTTTCCATAATCATGAAATTTCTTAGCAGCAGCCCAGAGTATGGATTTGTGCCCGGTTGATGGCAATAGGCTCGCCGCTATTACATGGGACTTAAACATAACTGGCGAAATGTGGGTGTACTATTATAGGTACATCTCTGCCTAACCCTTCGGGGAAAACAAGCGTAATGTTATGTTATGAAACTAGTGCGGGTTTGTAAAGATAATTATATGAATAATACAAATTAAAGATTGAGGAAATTTTTGGTAGAATCATAACTATGGGACTTGAATATACTTGAGTTAATAAATAAATACATAAATAATACAATACGTTCACTAAGTAGATGTTTGCCACCGAAGTAATCATGTCGATAAATGAACAATGGAATCCAAACTGATTCGTAGACAAAATATTGTAAAGAACTCTGTCGGAAATATTTCAACCTCATAAAGATTGATAAAAAGTTATTCTTGAGATGTTCATTATCAGAACTATTTGTTGACATTGACTATCGAATGACGTCATAACAAATATCATTGCCACTTGAACAAAAAACAAATCTTGCTAAACAGAGCACATAGCTGGAAGTAGTTTTTAAGAAATTATCTTGCGGTTAACTAAGCTCGAATGTCTCAGACTGAAATTTTGCTGGAAATGCTAAAATCTACACCTGCGGGGTAATAGCGTAACACACATAAAATGACAATTGATCGCAATGATGAAATTCTGAGTAGAGCTGCACGACGTCAGTAATCGTGCAGCTCTACTCAGAATCAGGTAAATGCGTGCACTGACTGGTCAGGTCCGCTCAATCTGGCTGGTTCTTTCCCCAAAAGACTATTTCAGACACCAATCTACATGGCCTTCACATGATCTGACCAAGATTATGTCTGGACTTTAAAAAAGAGCCTCTGAGTTTGTTTCGGTCTTTCTTCTCAGAGTAGTCAGATAGGAAACGCCGACCTCATCTAGTTTTTAAAATATGATTGACGTATAAAAGTGTTTGTAAAAACCTACTTACAGAAATAAAAATAATTTATCATTCATCAATGGGTTTTATTTTTACAGTTCAGCTACGTTCATTGCGTTAGTTACGTTGTTGAGCAGACGATTTTTTTCAAAGCAGTGGATTGTGTTATGTTAATAGGGTGCTGTTTCGTGTTTTACTCTTTAACCACGTTCTTGCTTAACCATTTTTTTGCTATTGATGGTGTCATCAGGACTCACGGAAATATTGGCCTACTCTATGCAAGGACATTAGATGTGTCCAAAATAATCCATCGTGTACAAAACTCATTAAGATCTTAGTCATATATGTAAAATTTGACGTGTCTTAGATAACCCTAGACCACACACAATATTTCTTATCGGTCGACATTCCCTCTGCAAGGAGGTAAATTCATGTTAATCCTATTTATATGCAATTAAGATTCTAGTTCATTTGATTATCTGACTCAGGTAGTTGAGTGAGGAGACACTAGTCTTCGTTAAGAGCTACAAATATATGAAAAATAATCTAAATGTTGCAAATTGATAATAGTAGCAATAGGAGATGCGATCTGCAAAAACAGAAACAAAGAATCTGAACCAAACGAAAATGACTCAAAAGACTCTCGTCTCGTCTCTCTGACTCTTTTAAACGAGAAAGTTTTACAAAGCTTAACTTTTTCATACCATTTTATACGCAATTTCTAATGGTACAAGCTGTCTTAAACAGAGAGAAAGATATAACTTTGACATATATGCTATTTTATACTCCATTTCTAATGGTACAAGCTGTCTTAAACAGAGAGAAAGATAGAACTTTGACATATAGGTATGCTATTTATACTTCATTTCTAAGGGTACAAGCTGTCTTAAACAGAGAGAAAGATATAACTTTGACATATATGCTATTTTATACTCCATTTCTAATGGTACAAGCTGTCTTAAACAGAGATAAAGGTTAGGCAATCAGCATGGTTGGTGAGACAAAAATGCTGGAAATAAACCTCAGTTTTGCCATCTGTGAGGACAATATTATTACGAACATCCCTAACTTTACTAACAAAAACGAATTAAAAGATGAGTGATAATTCCGTGAGTTACACTAGTATTCGTTTGACACATGACCCCCACATCAATCATTAATGGATTGCGTCTGAATTATTTCATCGCTACATTATTGACCCATGATGTTATGCCAGATCGAAATCGCGCTTTAACTCCACTATCTTAATGCTACGTCATTGATATTATTGTTCGAATATTAGGTATCTTTTTGCTTACCAATATTTGAGTAGGAAAAACACGTGGATATGGAAAGCAATAATCGAAAATGGAGTTGGGTACACACACTCACAAACAACTAATTATCATAATTTTTTAGGTCATTTGAAAAAGTCTCATTAATATATAATTGGCATATTTAGCCCCATAGGCAAGCACTACCATTCACCACTTTTAGGCTTTAGAAATGGTCCAAGAAAGCTCTCAATCGACTCCATGTTATTGACCACTTGTTACTGTTAGACAGTATCAGGATCAAAACTTCGTCAGCTCTATGTTAAATCCGTTCTTCCTTGGTTCTTTCTTGGCTTGGACCAATTTGGGCCCGTGTATCAGTAAATCCGTCACTGCCCTTTTAACACAATTATTTAGCAGTAAAACATGCACCAATGCATGCATGCATGACAATAGACTCGCCCCCTATTACATGGGACTTAAAAATAACTGGCGATGAAAATAATGGGTGTACTGTAGCTACACCTCTGCCTAACCCTTCGGGGATTACAGGCGTGACGTTATTTATGTTATATGTAAAACATGCACCAAGTGTTTTTTTTTTATTGATTCATGTCCTCAAACAACGATTTATTGTCTGTCGACTAGAGTTCAAATACTCGTATTACTCAGGTATGTATTTTGTCTTTGAACATATAATTTAGGAATTTTCAGGAACAACGTCATCATCTCTAATTACTGAACCTTGTCCAAAGTCATATCATTTGCAAAAAAATGGCAAACTCAAAGTATTTATTTCAACTAAACCATTTACTGGCCCTTTTGAATTGTCAAGGAGTCGGTCTGTTAGAAATATGAAGCTAATTGCCCAATCCAAAGCGTAGTAGGTAGCTATGGAGAAAAAAAGGGCAAGAAACTCCAAGGACACTCTTTTAAATTACATATATTGTTACAAAAATACTAGTTACATCGTTAAAGTTGAGTTTATAACTATAATTCAAAAATAAAATAAGCCGTGGCAGCTAAGAGATGACCAGTCCCAACTGACGGCGCCCGTTCACGAACATGACGCCTCAGCATGTCTCAAACTGCATCTGTCTGTCTGCTCACCTCATTTATTATGCGATCTCCAAGGTCCGGGATAACGACAATTACTTGATATAATCGTGTCATGGGTCAGGAGTCAATGGTTAAGGAGTAGTGACTTGACTTCGGGTGGTGACGAATCAGGAAGTCGATACTTTTGGAATCTATCATGGGACTTACTTAGTTCTCTTTTGTGTCTTAGTTTTTTTGGCTACCAGTAATTGGCAGCACTATATTTTATTGGATTGCAATTTATGTGGAGATGGCTAAAAATCCTATAGCTATCGATTTTCATTCTTCTTCCTTTGTCTTCATGATATTTAGGCAAAAACTCTTAAAAGAACCGCTTCGCCTTCCATCTGAATGTATCTATTGTAATATCGAAATCTGTTGGCAAATGTTTAAAACAATACTCCACATTTCCTCAACAAACGTGTCATCGATCTAGCTTTTCCTGCACACCATCTAATTAGCTGACACTAAACATCCTGCTCGTGTTTGTCTGTCCGTCTGTGCAACTCTCTACTCTGAGCCAGCAGCTGACAATTACGACCAATAAGTAGTAACAGCTTTAATTACAACTGACAGGATGGATTCGAATATTCACTGACTTCCTGTGCAAATCACGTTGAGATGATTGTGGTGATTTTTGTTAGGGTATTAATTATGCTTTTGATTCGACAATTAAACAGCTGTGCAGAAAGTAATTGTCATAGAATTTGGTTCTCGGTCGAGAATGTTTGTAAAATTTTTGATGACTGTTTATCGCTATTTGTAATTGGTGTGATTCTATGGATAAACTATTATACATATATTATTTAATAAACAAGTAACAATGGACTCAATTAATGTGTTAGTACAAGCAGTCCAGTCTGCTCGCAACACACAGCAGTATAATGTTGGGGCTGGCCCGCACCCGGACATTATAGCCGCTGGCCCAGCGGGATTATAGACGCCGCGGGCTAATGAGTATCAGACAGGGTGTATTATAGTGTAACAATAAAGGAATTATTTATGAAGCATCTCCTAAAGAGCTAAGCTAGTAAGATTTCGTTCCTACTCTCGCGAAAGCCATAACAGCTGACTTCAGAACAATCATGAAATTTAAAGTCAACAATGGAACTACTAAAGTAGCTCAATACTCCGAAGTCACAAAGCGAATCGATCACGTACATAATGTGGCACATGATGGGTGTATTCAAGGTAAATGGCGTAGCGTACGTTTTGATTGTCTACGTCGCTGGGGAGAGCCATTGTATGCGTGTGCGGAGTAATCTGTAATGCGGGTTAGAAAATGCGTGTCTATACTATCTTTATTTTTAGTAGTCTTAAGGATCGTACGCGCCGTTATAGACATACAATGGTAAATGTACCTTAGTAGAAGTTGATAGAACATTTAAGGTACCTACAACTTTCGCTTCTTGAAGAAAGCTTGTGGTATCGCGAATTTAGAAATTACTTTCAACCCAAACACTACAATCACATTATAGAAATAACAGACTATCAATCAGACTAGCAAATAGCGTGGCTGAAATCCATGTTATTCTGTGTTATTTATATGTATTTATTTATGAGGAGTCCGTGGCTAAGTAATAACAGCCGTACGGGTCGATCCATCAGGTTACGCTTGCCGGGGTTGGTCCGTGGATGGGTGACCATCTTTATATACCGAGACTCCTCCGTGCCTCGGAAAGCACGTTTAGCCGTTGGTCCCCGATGTCATTCGTGGATCTTTGACAGTCGTTACGGGTCGTCAAAGCCCAAAATTCTGACAACCAGTCTTACCAAGGGGCATCGTATTACCCAGTTACTGGGTTGTGGAGGTCAAAGCAGTCGCTCCATGTAAAATACTGGTATTCAGCTGCATCCGATTAGACTGGAAGCCGACCACAACATAGTCGGGAAAAGGTACTATATATAAATAGGATATAAAATAATTGAAACTTAATAATAAGGAAAATTAATGAAGCGCTCTTCCTCTTTCTACTTATTTAAACATTTGCTGTGCCCGACAGGGTCCATAATAACACTAATATTATAAAGGCAAAAGTTTGTGAGTGTGTGTGTGTGTATGTTTGTTACTTCTTCACGCTCAAACGGCTGGACCAATTTTGATTAAATTTTGTATGGACAGAGCTGACGCCCTGGATTAAGACATAGGCTACTTTTTATCCCGATATTCCCAAGGGATCGAGACTTATGCGGGTGAAACCGCGGGGCGCAGCTAGTTAACAATAAAACAATAAACGATTTGAGATTTGATTTAAGGCTAGGCAGTTTTTTTTAAATATGTATTTATTTTTGTTATCCTGGCACTGCATTTTCCAAAACATTATTTTATATTGTATCCCTTTCATCGTAGTCAACTGCTATATGTATATTGAATTCCACCATCTTTGTTTCTAAGATCACCATATAAAGGCATCATGATTCATACAAATCACGACTCAGTCCCTAAACATCCAGGGGTTATATATTATACTCAACCCATAAGCTCATTACTCATGGTATTGTATTAGTCAGTAGTAGGTTTGGTACCTTCGTCCGTGTGGTGAGTAACGCGTTATCAGATAAGTTTGTTTGTTCTGCTGTTTTGCAATGTGCTCTGCGGTTGAGAGCGCAGGACCACAAGATGAGTAGCAGGTATTGCACGTGAATGGCGACTTAAATTCTGCCAGCTAAGGTGGTACACGTGTATATTAATTTAAAATAGGAATACTAAAAGTACTAAGAGTTAGGTGTAGTCCGGTACAGTAAAGCAACCTTATGAATGAAGGAGGAAAACTGTATAAAAATTAAGTCATGATAATTTATTAGTTAAGAAAGTTTCAAGATATACAGTAAACATGAGAGGAGGTTTAAGTTGAGATCAGTGCTGACTTTAACGGAAATTTTGAATCTCAGATCAGAAATGATTGGTTGATGATGTTCTCATAGCTAATTGGATTGTTTCAAAGAAGACGTTTGGTTAATTAAGATGTGCGATTCGAAGCGCTAATTTTACTAATCTGTGAGGTAAATACTTCATGGTCAATGAAGCCAACTATTAGAATAAAGTCATTTTAGAACTTTTTTATTGAGAATTAGAGGCAAATGAAATCGACAGGTTCATTATTGATTTAAAACTTGCTCCAAAGCAATGATTGTCTAGTTATACTCTACTAAGAAATAATTAAAAAAGTGCTCGTTTAACAATCGACATTTCGTTAGTTAAAGAAACAGTAATTAAAAAAGAATGTGATACTAAAACGTTGTATCAAGTAGGTGTGGTTATCACGTTATCAGTTTGATAGGGAATGAGGCCGCTAGGGCCGATTAACCTTAACGTCGATGCACATACTTACTATATATATATAGATTCTACAGTTGCGTTATTTTAACCATGTCTAGTGTGTCAGCATCTTCATCAATAATATAAAGAGGATTGGTACCTACTAGGCTTACTCTTGGTGATTTCTTTATTCTCTCTTTCGCGATGACCACCTCGATCAGTTCTTATCCTATGGATAATATTGACAAATCGATATGTAATTAATGCAATATGAGTGTTAGTTGTTCGAAATTGTTGTTACTTGCTACATAATCATGATCATGCTCATGACCTCGTTTTATCCATTCTTCATCTTCATTTAATTTGAATTATCTTTCTTCAGTGCTGAGTAGCTATACCTCAAAATTATATTATGCTATCAACTCACATTATTGGCATCTAATTTCATTAAATACATATCTACTATTAACAAGTGCTTGTATGTTTTTATCAGTAAGCATGACATCATTTCTTTGGCAAATAAAGATATTTTTTTTTTAAGCAGAAGTTGTACCTAACTAAAAATACTTGACTGCGTCGTTTGTCTAGTGGTTGCAACCGCTACTGCTGAAAATGAGGTCCTGAGTTCGATTCCCAGGCCGGGCAAAGTGTTATTGGGATTTTCCATTAGGAAATTTATTTCTCAGTAACAGCCCGGAGTCCCGGAGCCCCTCTATTACATAGGACTTAACCAAAACTGGCGGAGTGTGGGTGTACTATAAGGTATCAGGTGCCACTTCTGCCCAACCCTTCGGGGATTACAGGCGTGACGTTATGTGTAAAAATACTTGTATTTTTTCATATTTATAACTGTTCCAGTTCCAATTCCAAGTCACTTTAAGTGACTCATATTCATTGTTCTTGGAATTATGTACCACTTCACAATAATTGAGTACAATAATTATAAAATTATTTAATTTAATTTCATGTCTCATGCTTTAACTGATAGCTATTTTGTTATTGTTCGAAGCGACACAAAGGTCTATCCCATTATAACTATGTACCTACTTAGGTTTTAGTATTCTTTATTATATGAGGGGATTTATCAACCATAAATGCATAGATTTTAATTTAATAATACAATAATCATAATACGCAAGTGGTTACAATTGTTGCTAAATTATTAAATTAGGTACCTAAGCACATTGTTGGTAGCTACTAACATTACTACTAAAAATATTTTTTTACGTAGTCACATAATATTTTACGTAAATGAGTCATGAAACTAAGACAAACAAATGGGTTCCACGCCCCTATTTTCTCCGATGACATGTCCTAGACCAAACTCATAACCTAAATAGGTAATGAGGTCTATACCATCGATTTACATACTACAAAGCATATATTTCCCAAAGGGTTGTGTTTAGCCAGCCTTATCGTCGTTTGTCAGTGGCGCTAATAGATTAATTGTTTAAAACAGCGATGTTCTTATAAAATTATATGTTTTACCTCCAGGAATAAGTGTCTAGACTAAACAAAACTTGAGTTCTGTTCTGGTCTGATGACCTAATGTTGTACCTAATAATTGTTTAATTGATAGAAACTAAAACGAAATATCCAAGCCGCACCTATTTCTCTGCATGTTGACACCTTCCTTCAAGTATTCAAAAGCTGTTATTTACTTACAATTTTGAAAGTCTTCACGACAATAGTCGCGATCGTTTGTACGGACACCATTGTCACTAACACTTAGAAATCACCACAATTACAATAATTTCACACTTCTTTGTCTTTATGTCCGTTTTCGCTAAAACGTTGGCCGTCACTGCATGACTCCAGTTATCAGTTTGTATGGCTTTATCAGCACATTCGAGTTCTAATCTTATCTGTTCTAGCAAATTAGTAGGGCAGGTTGCACTGTACCTTTTTTTCACCTGCTTCTCAATTTCTGACCTTATTTTGATGTGATTAGATACGATATTTGTGCTGTCTATTGTTTTTAGTTGCTGATCTAAGTCGTTATCACCATTTTTAGGCTACAATTCTATTTTTTATGAGACCTTTTCGAATTTGAGTCATTTCTGTTTGTCTCATGTTTTTAAGGATATTCTTTATCACGAATAAAACTAGAGGACTTATTATTTGGTGTACCGTCATCTACATTGCACGGAACGTATCAACAAAATGGAAATGCTGAATATAATGAAATAAAATGTATGTGTGTGTGTGTATGTATATTCTCCATTATTGAATTTAAATAAGTAGTTCGCGCGGGAAAATTAACAACTGATGGACGCCATGTTCTTTTTCATTACCTTTTCAAAAGTAATATTAAGTCCTATCCTACCTAAGTGTACGATAGTTAATGGAAATAACACAGCTCATAAAATATGCATACCCTCACTAATTTGCTTGATAGTATTTGTATAAAATAAAACATTATTCTTTTTTCGTGTCAGTTCTAATTGCTTGTTTAAACTAGTAAGCAGCTTCGTAACATCAAACATAACAAAATTAACAATAGAGAGGCAATGTAATAAAACAAAGGACAAGTGGTCCTCATTAGCCCCGGATCGAAAGAGCTCTAGAAGTCATGAGGAGAGGCCTGCAGTGGGATGATGTAGGCTAACAGTTAAAGTAATGTAACACGGAATTACTTTTGCAGAAAAAAAAAGAAAAACTTTAAAATCGTGCGCGACTCCAACACGAATTGCATTAATTAATTACTCGTAATTGCGCCAACAGCAGCTTGATTAACAATCCACCGTGTCACATCGAAGGTTGAAAATCTATTAAACAACGTCCTAAATAACTAACTCTCGTTTTCTTACAAAAAAATGACAAATTCTGAGACAAAGGCGAAGGGTTATTGCACAAGTAAAACCAAAGTGTTGGGAACTGTAGAAATGTTTCGTAAACAGTTTCCGGACACCTTAAAATTAATCGTGACACATTGTCTGTACCAATAAGTATTGCAGGTGTTTAGATAAGACGGTCTATCTTAGTATCAACTAATGTAGTTAGCTAGAGTAGGGGAAGACCAAAGAAATAATGGAAGAGTTGATAGAATATTATGATGATATGGCTTAAAAGGGGGTGATGGAATACTGAGATGGTGGCTATTAAATAAGTCATGCTGCGCCAACCTAAAATAAATTGGTATAAAGTCATGATGATGATTGTCCATCTAAGTCTTGTTACTTCCCAAACACGAAGGCACTGTAAAGAACAGCGAGGTTCATCTAAGTACAGTAACTTATCAATGGCTAGAAAAGCTTAATTCGTACTGTTGTTAAAATTCTGTTAAAAATACTTGGCTAGTAAAGAAACTATATTTTCTACCAATGGAAAGCGAAAATTAACACGTCCAATTATATTCTTGAGAAAATTAACTAGTTATTAAAAATTGTTTGTATAACACTAATAGCATTGTCTACTTTAACGTGGTATTTGCCTCGTAAGTAATTACTATGTGTAGCTGCTTTTTATTTAGAGTTAGTTGAATTAATTTTATTATTATCTTCTTCATCACTGATGATAGACGATAACAGAGTTGCAAGATTAGCACTTCAAAAAATTCATTATGTTTTATTTCAAATAAACCTTCATGGGCACTTATGTAACGTCAGGAGCTAGGTGCACGGTTCCAATTGGTCGTTTCCTATAGAGAAGAGCCGGCAAGACAGTCCACGCTTACTCTTAAAAATAATTGACGTTTACAATATTTTCGAATTACAGTGTTACTAAGTATGCCAGGACAGTCTAAGCCTGTC
This sequence comes from Tiliacea citrago, assembly GCA_963921375.1. Lineage (NCBI taxonomy): Eukaryota > Metazoa > Arthropoda > Insecta > Lepidoptera > Noctuidae > Tiliacea > Tiliacea citrago. The sequence goes on along the minus strand of OY992791.1, from coordinate 6,446,095 downwards.
AACAATAACCAGGTACCTACTTAACGAAATAGGAAATAACAGTAGCAGTACCTACCTTAGTATAAACTGTGACAGGTTATGCTACTAACTGCTACCTTACATGTCAGGAAATAATGGTTTTAAGTCTCTATAACGTAATCAACGGTCTAGGATCGGGTTTTATCAATAATTCGTGAAGAAATATAGGTATCAGCAATTGATAGCTGTGTAGCATTTCATTGCTATTATTTTATTATCATAACTTCTAATACCTTCCTTCTGTTTGCACCTATTTCAGATCACTTGAAATTCATGGAAGGCTTCAGTGTTTTAATAACCCTGAAAATTAACTGTGAAGTATCAGACCAGTAGGTAATAAATGCTGGTCAAAATATTACTCTCGAAAACAAGAACGCAAACATTGCTCAATAAACCACAAAGCCACAATAAAGGTTTATTAATGAAAATAATTAAGGTTTTCTTAAAATAAATTTTTAATTCTTAATGCTCTATAGAACGTGCCGTGATACTTACAATGACTAACATTCTGCCACACAGATGGATCATCGTCTTGTAACCAACATAACAAGTTAGATCATTTCTCTAAGCGCCATTCTTGGAATTTCAGATAGTAGTATATTATTGTTTTTATTTTATTTAGGTCTGGAAGAATACCTATAAGTTTAGGAGGGAAAATTTGTCGTAAAATTCTTTGTATGACCTACTTTTACTGTGCAGGTGTCATTGAAAACTTAGTTAAATCATCATCATTTATTTGTCAGGTGTTAGAATGAAGCATTATTGCAAGAAACGCGTGTATGCTTTGCAGTGGGTGGAGAGGGACTGCCAATGATTATGATGCTAAATAACTAAACTATTATTATTTCCAAAACTCGTCCTTCTAAATTCTAAATCCCCTTATTCTCATTTCAGGAGCTCGGCCTTGATATCACCGACGACCAGATCGCGGAGCTAGAAGCAGCCATCCATGATATCGACTTCGTAGCCGCAGCAGCCCACGAAAAGAAGGTCCGTCATGACGTCATGGCCCATGTCCACACCCTCGCAGAGAGGTGCCCTAAAGCTGCCCCCATCATCCATCTGGGAGCTACCTCGTGCTACGTGGGGGACAACACGGATCTCATCGTGTTGAGACATGGTCTGGATCTACTACTGCCGAGGCTAGGTGCCATTATCAGCCAGCTGTCGAAGTTCTCTGATGATTACAAGTGAGTACATAGTGAATGGATTATTTTTGTGACAGTTAGTTGTTGTGTAGGTAAATAATGTCATCAAATCAAACAATATTTTGCTGTCTGACTTTATGTGTATATCTTTATGATCATTTTCCTCGATGATGAAAGTAATCTATTTTGGACGCAGTTCCTTTCTATAAGTGATTATATCGGTTATAATTTGCTATTGTATATTTTTCGTTAGTATTTCTCTATACTCACGTCTTGGCTAAAATCTTAACTGTTTGTATGAGAGTATATTATTTAGTATATTATATTTTAGTATATTATATTGGGCAAGAAGAATATGTAAAACTTTACCATTTCAAGATTTTAACATCTACACAAATTTCTTAAGATGAGAATCAGAAGTAACGATACAATAACCAAACAAATAGCATAGATTAAGACTTCAATCAAATGTCGCATCCATTACGAGAGATATGTTTAGCATACAATAACTTAGAACAATAAGCAATAATCGTTAACTGATGTTATAACGAACGTACTATTCGATATCTACTGACAGATCTCTGTTTGGACACTTTATAAATTAGGTACATCTTCCTGATTAATTGCGTAGTGCTAAACTTTACAGTACGACATTCATCACTTTGAGGACCATAATTATGTATCTCAACATTGGAGGATACGTATATCAATGTTTACTTGTAATTCTAACGCATTTGATATGTATTTCCTATTTTAATCGTACTGCTACTATTTTCAGATCACTTCCCATGCTCGGCTTCACCCATTTACAACCGGCGCAACTGACAACTGTCGGCAAGAGAGCTTCCCTCTGGCTGAGCGACTTGCTCATGGATGAGCGTGCCCTCTCCCGCGCCAGAGACGATCTCCGCTTCCGAGGAGTCAAGGGAACCACAGGTACCCAAGCATCCTTCCTTCAACTCTTCAAAGGAGACAACGAGAAAGTCCGTGCTCTCGACCAAAGAGTCGCTGAACTTGCCGGCTTTAACAAGCGGTACATCGTCACTGGACAAACATACTCCAGGAAAGTTGACTTGGAAGTCATTTCTGCATTATCTGGACTAGGAGCTACCGTACATAAGATGTGCTCCGACATCCGTTTGTTAGCCTCTCGTAAGGAGCTAGAAGAGCCATTCGAAGCCTCCCAGATCGGGTCCAGCGCTATGCCGTACAAGAGAAACCCGATGAGGTCGGAACGCTGCTGCGCTCTTGCCCGTCATCTCATCACATTGCATGCCAATGCTGCCAACACTCACGCAGTTCAATGGCTCGAGCGCACTCTTGACGACTCTGCAAACCGTCGCATCACTCTCGCTGAAGGTTTCCTAACAGCTGATGCTACTTTATTGACCCTACTGAATATTTGTCAAGGATTGGTCGTGTACCCTAAAGTCATCGCTCGTCACATCGCACAGGAGCTGCCTTTCATGGCTACCGAGAATATTATCATGGCTATGGTCCAGGCTGGTGGTGATCGCCAAGTGTGTCACGAGAAAATAAGGGTACTGTCTCACGAAGCGGGCGCTCAAGTGAAGCAGCACGGCAAAGATAATGATTTAATAGAACGTGTGAAGAAAGACAGCTACTTTGCGCCTATCATATCGCAACTGGATAAGATCTTGGATGCATCTACTTTCATTGGTAGAGCTCCTGAACAAGTGACAGAGTTTATTGACGAAGAGGTTAATCCTATCATTGCTAAGTACAAACATGCTTTGGCTGAAGTAGGAAAGCCTGTTGCTTTGTTGATTTAGTAGATGCATTTTTTTATTTTAAGAATTGACATGTATTAAAAATACTATTATTAAATAAAAATAAATTGTTCATTGAATAAAAACGTATATTTACAAATTACAGCATATTATTTCTATATTAATTTATAAAAATACAAAAATATGACTTCACTATTTTACAATAACATGAACTAGAAAATGGTAACTCTAATTCCAATAATGAAAATTCACAAGGCCTAGCATAAGCAAGCTTTAAGCTGAAAAGAGATTATGTAATAAATAACTATGAAATAACATTAACAAAACCGAACAAATAAATAAGCAACTTAAACAGAAGAGAGACAAATCGTCCAACTGTATCGAGGATAGAGAGTTAGAGAAAATTCGTGATCACAATTTTATCACAATTTCGATGGCACGACGAGATTGGCGACTATGTTAAGGTACTTAAAGAATGTTGGTGAGGAGTGTATCTCCCTGGCATGCGGGGCCCTGGCTGGGCCAGTTGCACGCGCCTATGCTGGGGTCGAAGCTTAGCTGAATGGGGCAGTTGAACACGTGCAGCGTAAACCTCTGCTTGGTACAGTCCCATCTGCACGCATAGAACTTGTTACATTGTTTCGGGTGACGGAACAGACCGGCCCTCTGGCAGTCTACCGACCCTTGCAGCGTCTCGTCTCTGCTTCTCCATCCACCGGGACCGTAACGATCAAAGGCTTGAGAGTCAATCGCAGATACGGATTCAGAACCATCCTTAATAGTAACAGTTGGTGATACTTCTTGGTTCAACAACACAGTTTTGTATGTAGGAGCAACGGTAACCGCCTTAACACGAGGTCGGACTCTGACGTACCTCTCTGTGGTAGGTGCCACATTAGGTGTGCTCGATACGTAGCTTTCGGAGTATACTTCTTTAGGTCTTGGTGTAACATCGACATTATAGCCATTTTGCTCCTGGAAGTCTTGATAGAAGGAGTCGTCGGGAACAATGATAGGGTTGAATGTGGATGATACAATTGGCGCAGCAGTAGCAACTGATCCCGCATTGGGAGCTTTTACTTTAGTGTATCTGTGACCGTATGCACCTTCACTGATGTCTCCGCGATTAGAGTCATCATAGTCATTAAAGTCACCGAGATCTTGAGGAGCTTGAGTAGGTCTCTTTCCTTTAAGGATTAGAACTGGTGACTGACAGCTGCAGACAGCTCCAAGTTTACGTACGAGGAAAGGATTGAAGTCATTAATCTTTGTCACAACGGCCACTTTAGGCTTAGTTCGTCGTACAGGCGTGGGTGACGGTGAGACTTCGAACAAACCTTGTTCAACAGGAGCGTATGTAGAAGTAACTATATTCGGTGAATAGGAGTACGATTCTGGACTAGATACAACAATAGGAGTTGATGTAGTGTATGAAACTGGTGAGACTAGTCCTGCGTCAGGGCCAATAGTACCGAAACCAAGTTGATGAGATTTTTTAGCCGTTTGAATTACTATGTTTTGTTTCCTTTGAATTGGTGCTAAAGTAGACTCTTGATAGTTGTATTGGCCATCAGCGCCAGATGCTTGTTCGTTGTATCCGTAGCTTTCAATATTCACTTCCGATTTTAAATCATCTGAAGGCGGCAAATATTCTGGAGCCTGATACTCCGTTGTGGTGCTATATTTGTAAGCGGGTCTGCCGGTTGATTTTACTCTTTGTCTGTATGTCGAGGATACAACAGGTGCGGCCGTGGTGTACGTTACTGGAGACACTAACCCAGCATCGGGTCCTACTGTTCCGAACCCAAGTAAATGAGACTTAGCTGTTTCAACCACAATGTTATGTTTCCTTACAACAGGAGCGGTGTCATGGCTAACCGTGAATTTCTGATAGGGATTGTATTGAATCTTGGAAGCAGCATTCGCATCATTGAAACCAAAGCTTTCGAAGTTAACTAATTGAGAGCCATCTTCTACAGGAGGCAAGTATTCCGAAGCCTTGTAGGGTGTTGTAGATTTGGCTCTGTAAGTCGGTGTGGTTGACTTGACGGTAGGTCTAGCTGTGGTGGAAGGTGGCAAGTATTCGTATTTGGGTTCTGCTGGGGGCAAATACTCCCGAGTTGTAGACGCAGTAGAGTAAGTTCTAGGTCTGTACGTAGACGTTACAACAGGAGCGCTTGTGGACACAACAGGTTGTAAATATTCTTCACCCTTCGATACAATTTGGATTTCCGGGGATTGATATTCAACCTGCTGGTATTGCGGGGAGGCTGTTGAACTCGGGAACGAGAAGTGAATGGATTCCACTTTCTGTGGTTGTTCAATATGAGATGTGCTGAACGAATGCTGGTGGACTGTTGGCTCCGATTTATGAACGGTTTCATATTGTTGCGAGTAGTCGTAATTGTCTAGAGCTTGGTGGAAGACAGCGCTTTGTTGAACAATTGGAGTCGATGCCGTGGAAACAGAGTATGACTGGTAACCTGACTGAGGGGCAACGTATTCTTGAGCTTGGTGTATAACAGAGCTTTGGTGGATAACTGGAGCCGAGGCGGTCGGACCAACGGAATATGATTTGTAATCCGTCTTAGAGGCATCGTACTGACCTTGGTGAATCACTGAGCTCTGATGAACGATTGGTGTAGAGGCAGTTGATCCAATTGAGTATGATGGGTATTGTACTTTAGGGGAAACATATTCTTGGGCTTGATGAATGACAGAGCTTTGATGAACTACAGGCTTTGAAGCAGATACAACAGAGTAAGACTTGTAGTCGTTCTTTGGTGGAACATACTCAGGAGCCTGATATGTTTGTACTTTCGGAGAATCAACATCAACGTAATGGTCTTCGTATACAAGAGTTGAAGGTGAAGTTGAAACATATACGGCATCTTTGCCAGAATTGTAATTATTGTTCACATTGGATTGATGATAAACTTGATGAGATACCGCACTTGCGTCAGAATAGCCCTTAAGTTCAACACTTCTTTGAATTTCAGGCTGGCTGTATGAGTAACCTTCTTGGCTAACATGTTCCTGTTGTCCATACTGCACTGGTTGGCTTATAATGTGTTTGACTTCGTGTTGCTGAATGATAGGCTTGTACGTCTGCGTGTAAACTGCCGCTGTAGGCTGGAGGTAAGTCACTGGAGTTACCTTCTGGGTGTACTTTAGAATAGGGTTTTCGTATGTCGAAACGGCTTGTTGGTACGACAATTCAACTTGAGGAGCGGAAGTGGAGGAAACTGGAACATATTTCTGAGTCTCCACTTTGTGAATAGTCTGATGGCTGTAGGTCTGTGGCTTGTATGTCGAAGCAACTATTGGTGACGGAGTCGAGTATTGGAAGACTGTCTTTGGTGCTTCTTCGAATTTAACAGCGGGTTTGTTGTACTCATAACCATCAGTATCTTGACTATATGTATGAACTTGACTAGCATCTACGCTGTGTAGGGTCTGTTGGCTGTATTCCTGTGGCTGGTAGGTAGACACTACTGCCGGTTGAACTGTGGTGTAACGACCTTGCTGTTTAACAGCGACTGTGGGTTTGGAGTAATCGTATCCAGATTCAAAATTGTAAGCCTTATTGTCTTCAACCTTATGTATGGTCTGGTGGCTGAATGACTGAGATTTATACGTAGGCTCGACGTAAGTAACAGGGGTAGCCTTCTGCGTATATTTGATGATCGGGTTTTCGTAGACAGTGACTGGAGTCGACTGATAACTGACCTCATATTTAGGTGTAGAAGAAACTGGCACAACGTGTTGTGTCTGAATGGTATGGTGACTGATAGTTTGAGGTCTGTAGGTCGATGAAACAATTGGTGCGGGAGTAGAGTACACATTCTTGACTTCCTCAAACTGAACAGATGGTTGCTCGTAGTGATAGCCCGATGAAGAGTCTCCAGAGTAAGTGTTTACCCTGTTCGCGTCAACTTTGTGGATAGTCTGGTGACTGATCACTTGCGGTTGGTAAGTAGACACGATAGGCTGGACCGCGAGAGCCGGTTGAGGTGTTGTGTACTGAACAACCTTAGGTTCTTCGTAAGACACTCCTGATTGGGAGTAGTCATAACCAGTACCCACTGAAGCTGACTCGACTGATGGAGTGTACACTTTGCTGGTTTCCACTTTATGGATGGTCTGATGACTGAAAGAATGAGGAGTATATGTAGCTTCAGTCGGTTGAGAGTATGTGGAAACTGCCGGTCCAGTGGTGTAAGCTACTACCTTCTTGAAAGGTTCCTCATAAACTGGTGTAGGTGTGGAATATCCGAATCCAACACTTTCAACATGGTGGACAGTTTGCTGGTTGTGACTAATGCTTTCGGGTTGGTACGTTGATACAGAAACAGCAGGCGCTGCGGTAGTGTAAGAGATACCTTCTTCAAACTTAATGCTGGGTTTCGAATAATCATATCCAGATTCAACCTTAGCTTCACCGTTATAGTTGCCAGAGTAATCTTTGCTTTCATACTGGTAGTTCAAACCTTGATTGTGATCAGTTACGAGAACCTGGGGAGTGACTTGTTTAATAGCAATAGCTGTTGGCTGAACGTATGTAACAGCGGGTTGTGAAACACCGAATATTTGCTTTACAGTCGTCTTAGGCGCTTCGGGAACATACGTAGTTTTATACGTGACAGTTGGTATCGAACTTGTAACTGCAAACGGAGTGGCAGTGGTCGGTATACCAGAAGATGTAGGTGTAGTCACAAAACTATATCCATCGAGGTTGTTACCATCAGTTCCAATGTGGTTTATGGCGACAGCTGGTTGCGAGACAAAGGACACATGAGCTGGGTGCAAAGTTTGTGTGGAGTGACTGTAAGACTTCGATCCTTGATAATTGCCCTGATCGTGGCTGTAGCCTTGAGAAACTGATCCTTGATAGCTGCCCTGATCTTCGCTGTAGACTGTAGAACCCGATCCATGGTAGTTGACTTGATTGTTATAATCAGCGTCGACTAAAGTAGTTTTTCCAACTAAACCAACATTGATAGCTCCCGCGGTCAAAGTGTGAGAAGAACCAGTGTTAGCCTTCGAGTCGCTGATGTAGTTCCCAGCATTTGCTTCACTGTATCCGTGGTACTGTTGTAAGTTAGACTGGCTTGTTGCTTTACCTTCGCCAATGTGACCGTCGGCTCTGTACACTCCAGCTTCGTATTTACCTGAGTCATCATGGTTGTATGCTCCCGAGTAATCCGCACTATAACCAGTTGAATAGCCAGTGGCATAATCTCCTTTGTAACCTGAACTTCCAGCATTAGTTTCGACATATGCTCCAGAATTATCCTGAACGTATTGTCCACTGTGGTCTTCGGCGTATTTGCCTACATAACCACTTTGAGAAGAGCCGGAATATTTGCCAACGTCGTAATAATCTCCAGACTGTTTGTAAGCAGAACCGTCGTGTACGTATGGCTCAATTGGCGAACCTTCATGTTTGTAAGGTTCTGCGACGTCTCCCGTAGGATCATGGACGTACGCTCCTGAGTTGTCGTCATTGTAACTTGTGCTTTGGTACTGAACTGTCTTTTGGCCTTGTCCAGCATATGAGCCCGAATATCCATTGTATCCAGCATTATTTCCGCCAGCTTGGACAGTGTATCCCGTTGAGTGTCCTGCGGCCTGGCCTGTATATTCAGAATTATGTCCAGTCTGGGTTGAGTATCCAGAAGCTTGGCCTAAAGATTGTGTGTACCCAGAAGCTTGTCCCGATTGAACGTATCCAGTGTTGTATCCTCCAGATTGGGAAACTTGTCCAATATTTGCTCTATGAGCACCGTGTCGGAGTGCTTCCTCTTTAGTAGGAAGTCTATAGTCATCCAAGATAATGGAACCACTAGAGTATTTAGCCGGTCCATTATATTGGGTCGGTTGAACTAGTCCTATGTTACCGTTGTGAGCACCTGCATTACCAACGTGGTAAGCCAAGCCATTGTCAACTTGGGCAGAACCGTGACCAATGATGCCATTACCAAATTCAGCAGATCCATGTCCAATTTCGTAGGAGTGTCCAGCGTTCGCCAGTTCTTGGGAGGCGATAAAGTTGGAGTCTAAAGCGTCGTCCTTGGTGAGGAATCCTCCTTGGATGCCGACCAGGTTGTCGAGGGAAGCGCCAGAGACCAGGCTCTGATGGGCAGCCACGTTGATTGCGTCCGCGGTTTGTCCTTGGTAACCTGCTGCGCCTGAAATAAACATAAAAACAATAAATATTCACCGGGCTTATATGCTTGTAGTATTTGCATTGTTTCTTATCTAAAGGAAGGATTAATTAATATCTGCTTTTCACGTGAGATTAATGATCTGCTATGCAGGTACTCCTAGAGCAGACACCAGGCTCTCACAAACTAACGTCACGTAGTTTTTAAGCTTATTTCAAATAAGACTTGTCATTGTTTGTGAAGGGAAAATAAATTATTTGAATTTCATTGTCGAATTGTGTGCGTTTTTGAAATTGTATTGTAGCGTGACATCGTAACTTACCAGTAAGAGTAGCAGCAGAGAACCCGTAGGCCTCAGCCTCGTATCTAGCGATGTTTCCACACGCTGGCACCAACCAGGGCCAGTCGCACTTAAGTTTCTCAGCGTCGAAGCCCAGTCCGAACGGACAACGGAACTCGTACGCTGTCAGTGGGGACTTGCCGTGGTCCAGGCAGGCGAAGAACCAGCGGCAGTTCTCGGGGTCAGCGTAGTAACCTGTAAGATGAAGAGTGGGAACATTTTATTTGGCTGATGGTTTGATATAATCAAACTAGAAGAGATGTAGGTATAATGAATGAGAAAAATATGGAAAGTTGAAGTGTGAACTAGATTGCTTAAGTGTAATTTAAGTTTGAAAATGATTAAATAGAGTGATAAGAATAATTAATTATCTTTAATTGCAAGACACCCAGTGGAGTGATAGTTTAACAATTAGCGAGACTGAGATAAAATGTATAGTATGCTCAAATGGTTAGGTAAAGGAATTAATAAAAAATTAGGCCTTGTGGAATTTATTGCTTTGATGTAAACTAAGCTTCAGATATTTATTTTTCTTTATTTCATCAGGCTATCCTGCAATACTACATAAAACACTTGAGTATAAATGCAACCAGCATCGTTATCCGCAAAGTAATTTTCTCTTTAAAATACGGTAGTTATTTTTTTTTGTATTATAACTAAGTACTTAACTCTTCAGTACAGTGCGAAATTTATCCAGTGAATATATTTTTATCGTAATAAATCTATTAGTACAAAGTAATGTCTGTAAGTGGTGAAGAGGATATTACAAAACAAAAGTACAGCAACCTTTAAAAAAAATTGCTAACTAATCCAGCCAGTTGTCATTTTAACTAAGGTATCTATCGATCTACAAATTCTTACCTTCATGTTCAGGACAGATGAACCTGGTCTGAGGTACAGGAGCAATCTCGGAGGATCCGGGACAGGCCTGCGAGTGTGGCAGGCTGCCGGGCCATACACACACCTCGAAGCGGTTGTCGAACGCCAGGCCGGCGGGACAGTCGAATTCGAACACCTGGAAATAAAGCGTTTGGTTTGTGTCAGCACTAAGACAGAAAATTATCTTATCCTATTGATATTATGCTTACCTCACTAATAGTCAAACAAAGCTTTTAGGAGTATACAACTATATGGAGTTCCCTACATTTATGTTCGAATAATTCGTCAAAATGTAGGGAACAGCCAATTTTTTTTCGCGAATTCAGGTTTGGTCCCATAGTAAAAGTTGTTCATAATGATGAGTACAAAGAGAGCCTTTAGGGTAAGGGTTATATTTATTTTTAATCAATCCCAGCTAAGTTGAAAACTACCAATCATATTAATAGTCTTCACGGTTTTATTAATACGCGGACGTCCATTAATTACTTGAGGCGTTTAGGGGGGGGAGGGGGTTGAGCCGAATCTCACCCGTTCTCACGTGTGGGAGAGGGGGGTCTAGGCTATCACGTATTATTTTTATTGCGCAGAAATAAGTGTAAAATTGCGAGTAAACTGGGTAGTTATTATAAAAAATAAGTACCTATTATAAAAAATAATTAAGCAAATTATTTATATTTAAATAAATCCAACTCTATGAAGCACAGATTACCGTTACAGTAAAAATACGAATTTTGAAAAAAACTACTGCAATTAATGGACGCCTCCTAAGTCCATGCGTATATTTGGGCATTGCCAAACAGGATCCGGTTTAGGGCTAAAACTGAAAATACAAAACGCTCCATTTCTTGTATAGTCACGGCACGTAACTTGGCAAGAATCGTTAGATGTTTCTCTCCTTTCTTTAACTTTCTTCTAAACAGACACGTTTAAAAATAAATTGTGGCAATAACCATAAATAATGACAAGCAATAAAAGTGATAATTTTTTCTTTGCACTAACTATACATGCGTAAACTTTACTCAGACTACGCCAAAACTTTGCCAAGTTACGTGCCGGCGACTAGGTATAATAGAGTGCGTACCACCAATGGGGATGGATTCCAACTCTGTCTCATTCTAACAAAAGTTAATAAAAACTTACAGTATATTCGGGTGAGAGCTGATCGAACTTGACGCAGCGGTAGAAGCGGGCGCAGGAGCGAGGGTGCACGAAGTAGCCTTGACGAGAGCAAGAGAACTCCGTACGAGTGTCCTGTAATGTAACGATAGAATAGAATAGAATACTCTTTTTTATGTACACCATAAAAGTTAGTGTATGAAGTAATTATTATGTAGGCAAAATGATCAGCTTACTGGTTTCTGAAAAACGCATAAAGTCCCAGTTATTGTGATGTCCTAACTAATGTGGTCGTTGATATTTTGACTAACCAGCAAGCTTAACACGAGAACCGTAGAGAACCGTTTTGTCGACGGAAGAGTATAGACAAAAATTACGTAGACAGTTGACAGGTTTCTACCGAGAAGGGTAGACAAGCGATTTCTATTCTACAGTAGACTAGGAATTGAAAGCGTCATGCTAAACCTGCAGTTACAAGAGGACACATATTTTATTGACATTGGTAAGTATTCTGGAAACGGTCTGATGGTTCACTTTTATTTCTGTACTTATAATGGTAACAGGTTCTTACCTCTCTTATAGAGTGGATGACTCCATCAGAATCAACGACCTGCGTGATTCTGTAAGGAGACACCTGCAGCGCGTCGATGGCGCGCACGTGACCAGGTGCTGAGAGGATGTCGTGTTCTAGGGACCTGGAAGTTAAATGGGGAAACAAATATTAACGAAACAGCAAGTCTTTTCGGTAGTCTTGTTTATTTCTGGGTTTCTCTAATACAGGTGCATAATTTTGTTTAAGTTCGCCTTTGTTTAAGTAAACTTATGAATAATCCTATAAATGTCCTTTGGAAGCAAAGAGTTACGTCATCCATACCCCATGGTGCCTATAATTAGCAACAGCAAGTCGAAAAATATTTTAAATCTTCTCCTATGCATTTTTTTTGCCAAGTTTATCCCTACTTCTTGTCCATGCAGTGACGCTCATCAGAAAGCGAGAGAACATCGGTGTTTACTGTCTGCTTCGTAAACGGTTTTCTATATTGTTCAACAAAATATTGTTGATATGATAAATAAACATACCTGAGTACGGCAGCTCTAGGTGCTCTGCTCTGCTGGTTGAGCACCTTAGCGAGTGAGGCCCTGAGCGTAGGACCGCAGGCAGAGTCGACGTCGCGGTCAGCTCGGTGCAAGGCCAGACCGGCCAGCCCTCGGACCCTGGCGTACTTGCCCTTCACGTCGATTGAGGATGAGTCCTCGAACGATATCCAGGTCTTGTTCCTAGAAAAAAATATACATTTCATTAGACAGTATTTACGTGTTCATACAAGAGTTAACAGAATTAACACTGGATGGATGAAATGGCAGCAGGTAACGGGAGCAATCTGCGACTCCCGCATTCCTCTTAAACTTAAAGGGAAGATATATAAAACAATGGTTAGACTTGCTGTCTTGTATGGATCAGAATGTTGGGCCACAAAAGGGATGAATGAAAGGCAATTGCATGTAGCTGAGATGAGAATGCTAAGATGAATGTGTGGTGTGACAAAAATGGATAGAATAAGAAATGAGTACATAAGAGGAAGTCCGAAAGTGGCACCGGTGACTGAAAAGTTGTGCATCGGTAGTCATGGTATGGGCATGTGATGCGGAGGAATGAGGAAAATGTCGTGAGGAAAGTTTTGAGTATGCATGTCGATGGCTATCTATAAGAGTAGGGGAAGACCAAAGAAACGATGGATGGACTGTGTGAAAGATGATATGGCTAGAAAGGGAGTGACTACCGAGATGACGACTAATAGAGAAGTATGGAAGAAAGGGACTTGTCGCGCCGTTCCCAAATCAATTGGGATAAGGGCAAGAGAATGATGAAAATCAATGACAAGATCTTGAGCAGTAGGACAAGTGGTGGAATATAATTTAAGAAAGTTGTGTGGCCAGGACCTACAGCATTGTGAAAATGATGCAAGGAACAATATCTCGACACAAGTAGGTGAATCCTATTTTAGAAGTTGATTTGCCTTGACGGTTCGCATATCGATGCCAATGAATCAATATAGCTTCTGCACAACTGGTCAAGAATATTCATATTCAGAACTGCCTTTTTACACGACTACCCAAAACAAGGAGTGTTATGTTTTCAGGGTTCATGTATGTATGTTTGTGAGTTTATTTATTCCACCATAACTTCTAAACGGCTTAACCAATTTTAATGTATGTGGTATTGTTAGAAGCGTTGAACTATTCCGGGTAACATAGGCTAGTGAACATTTTAAAAATATAAAGAGGGAGCCATGGTTCATGAAAAAAACGGTAATAATTTGTTTTGTTCATGAAAATTTAACTACGTATACTATCATCGTCTAGAGCTTGCTTAGTACATAATAGTAGTATTCAAAAAATATATTACAGTCGTATTCTATATGCATTCGTTCACTAATAATAAAAGAAATTAAATAAATATAGCGGTAGTATTCAATAACCCATAGAAAAAAATTGTCTTATCCGTTTCCACGTCGTGATTGGCAATTGGTGTTTTAGATCCACGAAAGCTATCAACGAGCCCCATGAAAAAAGTCTCTGCAAGAACTGAATCGCCTTAGAGATCTTATTAATAAATCATAAGAAAAATAATTTCGTGTTCCAAAAAAAATTATATTATCGTTCGTGCCACATTGTGCGTTTGCACAAAAATTGTTTTAAGTATCACTAAAAGTTATAAAATAAAAAACAAATAATTAACAAAATTAAAAAACACGCCTGCCATAACAAAAAGTGAACTAAAAAATTAAAAACAAGTTACATGATTTTAGTGTTGAATGGCACTAACACAAGGTAGGTACTAAATAGATTATAATATTTACTGTGCAATTCAAACGCCATTGTACCCAAAAGTGGAAAACTGAAAATCAATCTTTTCATTGCAGTCGGAGGACCTGTAAAGAACTATTCCAAGGATCCGTCCCCCGACTGTAATGAAAAGATTGATTTCCAGTTTTCCACTTTTGGGCACAATGGCGTTTTAATTGCACTGTAAATATTATAATCTATTTTATTTTATTAACGAACGCCTCAAGAAAACCCAATTCACAACACCTTCATACAAGAAAACCCAAACACACTCACTTGAAAGCATAAGGCGCTGACAGATCCTGATCTCTCTCCAAGGTCCACCTTCCACTCCTCAGCTGTCTGCACAGCTCAGCTTGGTCTATCTCCTTAGGCTCGTCCTCTTCGGTGGGGCTGCCAGGAGTACTGAGGGTCTCGTTGACCAGAGTGAACTGACGGGCAGTCGCGGGTAAGCTGATGACGACCTTGGATGATGGCACGCCAAGACCTATGACAAGGTCTACTACGGAGTCCTGCGGAGGGATGAAAAATAATTAGTCAAAATCAAAATATTTTATTTCACATAAACCTACATGGGCACTTATGAAACGTCAGAAGCTAGGTGCACGGTTCCAATTGGTCGTTTCCTATGGAGAAGAGCTGGCAAGAAACACAACGGTTACTCTTTAAAAAAAAAAAGTGGGCTTTTGCAATGTTTTCAAGTTACAGTGTTAATAGGTATGGGAGGACAGTGTAGGCCCGTCAACAAGTACCAAGTACTTAACAAAATAAAAGATAGTTTACAAAGCTACAGTCTATTAAGGCTCTTACAAACACACGCGATATCGCGGGCGCGACATGCACCGACAAAGGAATTGTCTTTGTCGGTGCCTGTCGCGCCCGCGATATCGCGTGAGTGTGTAAGAGCCTTTAAGCCTACAACGTTCTCACATTCACACAATTTAAAAAAGAATCATAGTCATGCTTCACATAAGATAGAAAGCGGCAGTTTTTTTTTTTGCCAGACTATATTTATATTCTATGGCACTGAGACGATTAAGGAATTTTCTTCCAACTGCAACTAAAACTGCGCTTGCACAATCCCTTTTACTACCCATCCTTGACTACGCTGATGTCAGTTATCTCGATCTCACTGAGGCACAATTAGATAAACTTGAGCGACTTCAAAACTTTTGTATAAGATTTATATTTGGCTTGCGCAAATATGATCACATTTCCGAATTTCGTACAAAGCTCAAGTGGCTACCAATACGTCTTCGCCGGAATTCTCATATCTTATTTCAGCTCTACAGTATTCTGTTCAATCCTAAAACCCCCTCTTATCTTAAAGAACGTTTCAAGTTCCTTCATGACACACATAATAGATATCTGAGGTCATCGGAAAACTTGAGACTAGAGATGCCGATGCATTCCACCAGTTTTTATGACAAGTCTTTTACAGTTCAAGCAGTACGGTTATGGAATGCCTTGCCCGTGTCGATAAGGCGTGCTCAATCTTTGTCCACTTTTAAAATTCTGGTAAAAAAACACTTTCTCTGTTCTTAGACAGCATCATTACAGAATACAGTTCCTTGATCTTGTTTCATGTTTATTATTGTATATATATATTATGGATAAGTTATGCTTAGTGTATGTATGTATTTATTGTACATGTAAATAGTTCACCACTGACTACCTGCAGTACTGTCTCTCCTTCTCTTTTTAATCCATCCAAAGGTTGTCTGTAAAAGATCGCTTTTAGCGATAAGATCGCCCATTGTGTCACCCTGTGTAAAATTTCAACATTTATATCTGTAACTTTTATGGTGTACATAATAAAGAGTATTCTATTCTATTCTATTCTATTCCACTAAGTTCGTGTTCATAAGTACCTACTATCCAATTTAACTAGCTTGTTATAATTCTCATCTCACTGCAGAGCACAGCGAAAGGAAGACTTGGGCAGCCTTCCTTTTGCAGGAATATTCAAAGGGAGGATTTTTGATTTTAATTATAAGTTATGTATTAGGTCGAATACTTACTTAACGAACGAATAATATTTCACATAGGTACATGATTTACAAAGGCAATAAGTAGATACTACTATTTTATACAAAACAGATTGCCATTGGGCAATGAGGCAGCAATTTGGAACGGTGGATTAGAGAGATTATTAAAAAGAGATTTTCTTAAACGTGGTACTCTACAGAGTTTTTTTAATAGCTATAAAATAGTGCTTTATAATCAAGTTCATGATGCATCGATAAATGCTGCAGCATGAGCATGCAATAACCTTGCGATTTTTAAATTCAGTGTGATTATGTAATTTAATTAGGTATTTTAGGGAATGTTTTTAATAAATATAGCTTACTAGCTGCGCCCCGCGGTTTCACCCGCATAAGTCTTGATCCCGTGGGAATATCGGGATAAAAGTATTCTATATCCTAACGCAGGTTATGTTCTACCCATGTACCAAATTTCATCCAAATCCGTTCAGCCGTTTTAGCGTGAAAGCGTAACAATTAAACAAACAAACTCACTTTCATTGCATATAAAATACTAGCTGCGCCCCGCGGTTTCACCCGCGTAAGTCTCGATCCCGTGGGAATATCGTAATAAAAAGTAGCCTATGTCTTAATCCAGGGTGTCAGCTACCTCCATACAAAATTTATTAAAATTGATCCAGCCGTTTGAGCGTGAAGAAGTAACAAACACACACACGCACAAACTTTTGCCTGTATAATATTAGTGTGATGTGATTATAGAACAGGATGTTTGATTGTAATTTTATCGACGCCGGAAACCGTCGTATGATAAAGTAATATGTTTATTTATCAACAGTCAAATAAATGCTCATAAACAGCATTGTTAAAGAAGTTCTCAACTAATTAGATAAATTAACACAAAAGTAAATGTATAAAGTGTCCTTAACTCAGTTTGCGCCTACTACACGCTCCATAGCAATATATCAACAAGTGATAAATTTAAAAAGACGTACAAGCACCAATTATGTGCCATCCATCCATTTAAAATGCCCAACATCTCCACACATACCATACAAGTTAGACCGATGTAAAGTCAAGAGAGATGCACCTGCTAATAACTGGCCTACATACCCTAAATTGTACAGATTCAACCAACTTAACCCTACCTTCCAATCACTGGAATTTAAACCTTAAGGTTGCATTCTCAAGGATCATGTGTGTGAATTGTTGAGTTTGTTTGCGAGATTTTTTCTAAGGTGCAGTTCGCCTTCAAATGGATACGTTAGACGTGACCGAAATACAAGTGAAGGATTTCAAATAGATGTTTTATTTGAATCATTGATTCCTGATTATATTTGAATCATTGATTCCTGATTATATTTGAATCATTGATTCCTGATTATTGAAATTGCGTGCACTGCTAAATAATTACAAAACTTGACAGGTTGTTAAGTAGCACGATTAATTGAAATTAAATAATAATTAGGTATTATTTATGAGATAACGTTCAGCCTGCTTAAAAATTTGATTAGGCCTTAGTAAAATCTAAACAGGTTTTTTTTAAAGTTATGAATCTTGAAAGATCATCATCTGCCTAGCCTTTACCCAACTATGTTAAGGTCGGCTTCCAGTCTAACCGGATGCAGCTGAATACCAGTATTTTACATGGAGCGACTGCCTATCTGACTTCCACAACCCAGTTACTGGGTAACACGATATCCCTTGGTAAGACTGGTTGTCAGACTTTTGGGCTTCTGACGACCCGTAAGAACTGTCAAAGATCTACAAATGACAGCCGGGACCAACGGCTTAACGTGCTTTCCGAGGCACGGAGGAATCTTGGTATGAACAGATGGTCACCCATCCACGGACCAACCGCGGCAAGCGTAGCTTAACCTGATCGATCGACCCGTGCGGCAGTTATTATTTAGCCACAAGCTCCTCCGGTTTTCATTAATGAATCTAATCCATCATCGTCCAAGCATATCCATTACCTACATGCTCCTTCCGGATAATTTCTCTAGTCACTCATAGCAACTGGAGCAGCACTCGATCTTCGACTTTTTTTACATAACAAGCAATACATAACGCCATTGTATAAGGTTACAAGTATTGAATTACTGTCATAAACGACGTACTGGCGTATTGTTTAGATAATCATCTGTTTGTTTCTTTGTGCTCACTTCTTTTGACACAGTTTGATTTATTGTAATCAGATGGAATCTTAGCGAGATGGACCGACGACCTTAAAAAGGTGGCTGGGGCAGACTGGATGCGGAAGGCGGAGGACAGGGTGTTGTGACGCAGCCTGGGAAAGACCTTTGTCCAACAGTGGCCTGCAAAATCAAATGGAACCTTTGTTGTTCGTTTGTTTGTAATTCGGTTATTGGGAACAGGAGGAGTGTACCTAATGTGTGTAGGCCCACGCCTTACAAGATCCTCAATAGTTTTATTCCTTTTTTTTCAAGACATTTTCATAATAATATGAACTCCATTGCATTACGAATGACAATTTATTTTAGGGTCTACAAAATCGAAGGACTGAGAGCGGATTTCTCGTGGCTGATCAGCACATCTAAATTGCGTTCAAGAGCTGTCAGTGTCAATATTCCAAAGCAATGATGACACTGACAGCTCTTGAACGTAGTTTAGATGTGCTGATGGCGATCAGTTTCATTGGTGAAATTGGCATTAATTTTCATGTGTTTGCAAAAGCTGAAAGTGAGATCCCTAAAACCAATACTCTTTCACAATCCACATAAACAGGAAAACAAAAAAAAAAAAAAACACTCACAGTATTCATCATGTCCCACATGCCGCTCAGCCTACTCGGATGATACGTCATCTTCTTCACCATTCCCAAGTCATGGGTCTGCACCATAAGCAGATCCACCTTCTTGATCAGAGTCCTCAGGTCGTAGTACTTCGCCAGCAGCTCCGGATGGGCAGGCAGCGCCAGGAACAGAGGTCCACCTCCTGAGGAGGTAAGGGCTGTGCGCGCGGCCTCCACCGCTTCCAAGACCTGGGTTCTGTTGAGGGACTTGTGGGCATTGTGCAGCTCTAGACCTTGCACGTGCTTCGATTTTAGAAGGGTGCGGAGTTCCTGAAACAATAGAATGTGGGGTTACAGTTTGTAAAAGGTTGTGGGTATGATGAGATGAGCTTAGAAATGTTTATTATAAAAATGATCTGTGTAATATCTGAAAACATGTACTACAAAAATCTACTAAGCTATCTCTCGCCCAGTGTGCTATGGAGCGGGCTATGCTTGGAGTCTCTTTGAAGGATGAGATCAGGAATTAAATTATCCGGAAAAGATCCGGAGTTACCGACATAGCTAGCCCCGGCTAGATGGACCGCTGGGTCAGACTGGATGTGGAAGGCGGAGGACAGGGTGTTGTGGCGCAGCCTGGGAGAGGCCTATGTCCAGCAGTGGACTGCGATAGGCTGAGTTGATTGAAGCTATCTCTCGATACTTGAGATTAGTTGTATGTCAATGTGCATTCTCGCCCGATACCATAGACCACCGTTCAACAGTTTGAGTTGCAACATGCAACGGTAAATATAGAATGTGTACAAACCCTACCATAAGTGTTACCTACGAATTATTTCGCCTAAAATTTAAATAATTCAAACACCTATTTCAATATATCGTAATTAAATTCTAACAGATAGACATCTAGGCACGTAGGCGTGTTCTTGTTCCCATTTCATAGCATATCCTGATAAACGCAGATACCACCTACCTACATTTATATTTGTCACCTGTACATAAATCACGTGCGTGCACGCATGCGGCTTAGGTACAGTCATGAGCACTAATATGTAAACGCTTAGCAGAATTCAAAACCGATTTTCTCGTGGAATAACGATTGCAGCTTTGTGAAAAGAACTAGTTCTTAATAGTTTGGGTTCCAAAATACTATGTTCGTAGCAAAATTTAAATCAATATAGTTGGAGGAAATCACATTTAAAAGTTGCTGAGTGTGTGTATACATATTGGTGCTCGTGACTGTACAAGATCTAACGAGAGTGGTTCAATTAAATTGGTGTGAATTAATTTATGTGCAGGAAACACGTTGAAATGTCCCGATTTGGTTCAGCTGTTCATTAAGGCTGAACAGACAGGCGCGATGCGACACTAGTAGCACATATTCTATGAAAACTTCATGGAAAGTGTCGCGCCCGTGATATCGCGCTAGTCTGCACGAGCCTTTAGTCACAAATATATCATCGATATGTACGTAGAACATGTACAAAAATCAAAGCTCTTATTTTTATGAGACTATAACTTTTGGGCTTACAAAGCGTACCTTTTTACCCGAGTACGGAAAAGCCAAAAGGAAGGGTTGTGATGTTAGCAGTCTATGTATGTTTTTTTGACTTATAAAGTCTTTTCAAATGGCATTAATCTACCTACAACCCTACCTCAAACAAAATCAATATTTAAAACACTTTCTATGATCAGAATTATAGAACACAGCAAAAATAATGAAAATATAACTTAGGTACAGTAAATTTTTTCAAGTGCAGCCTGCTCATATCATGATCATCTATACAAAAAAACTACGCAAATGTCAACTTTGTAATTAAAATCTTAACAAATAACATAGGTCAACTTAAGTAATTCACCGTGTCAATCTATCATTAAAAATGCAATTCTTGTCAACAATTATTACGGTTAGGTACTGCAATATCAACACAAGTGAGTCAGATCATATTTATAAAAATTAATAGTGCACAATGTCGTAACTCGGGAGTGCCTCGGTATCGAGTGTCGTGTCATGGCTTGGCTAAAGTTTTTCACATCTGTGGCTAGTAGTTAGGTAGTTTATTTATGTCCTTTATCATAGACGAGAGTGGGTTTTAAATGTTCTGGTAGAAACGGGAGCTAGTGGGCTGTCTGTAATTTGTTTTCAGCAAGGTGGGTGTTCAAAAATTGTATCTTTTTAAGGTTTTGTTTCCAGGAGTTGCAAACTGGACCCTGTTATTAAGGGTCAGATAATCGCCGTTGACCTTGGCCATAAATATGAGTGCCGCGCGCCGTCCCGTTCAGTTTCATCAGGAATATTTATTTTTAGTAACGGTAGTAAAAATCACAGATAGAAATATAGATAATATAATAGTCTGTTTATACAAAAAAAGCATAAAAATATCTTTTAAGTAGTTTGAAAGTAATATCGTTTTTATGAGTTGGATAGACATTACTTCCTGAATTTATTTCATAAAGTATTTTACTACAATGCTTACATAATTTCACAAATAGAATTGATGTGTATGCGTTATAGTTTAAGACTAATTTTTTGCACAACTTACTTGGATTATATGAAGGCGTACTAACAGATTTAGAAGTCACCAAAATCATATAATTATCTCGCCGCTTAAAAACGATATATCTACTCTCTCGATCTGCTGAAACTGCCTTATTTTCTTGATACATTTGAAAATATTTGTCTCAGCCATTGATGAGCAGCTGATTGATTTATCAAAAGAAGAGTCAGCTTAAGTCAATGAAAATGAATTAAGTTTTCCTTATCAAACAAGACGGGTTCTAACTTCTACGTGCATTTACAGATCAAAATCTAAATTCGTTTTCATTTACAAACAAATAGTCCACTCATTTAACAGACATGAAGTCAGCCCACAAAAAATGGCTTTAAATCAGATCAATGTCACAAGACGACAGTGCCACTACGTAGACTGAGCTTATCTCGACTGAACCGCATGTATGACCAATTTGAGTCTCTTTGTTAAAACTAGCTACTGTGGCAGGTATTAATAGAGCTATACTGTGATTCATTATATAATTAGTCAGTGTAGTAGTATTTCATCACCACTGCTCTAAAAACGGTGAAGGAAAATATCGTGAGGAAACCGGCATGTCCTAGAACCAAAAATTCGCAAACATGTGACATCAGGGCCGTAATCCACCACGCGGGCCCAGTGCCGTTACCAACCCGCACTGGGCCCGCGTGGTGGTTTATGTCCCACTCCCTCTCACAGAGAGGCTTGTGTCGCAGCAGTGGGAACATTATTGTCTGATTATGTAATCAGTGTAGAATCTGCAAAAAAACTTTGAATAATTCCTTTGTTTTTAGGGTTCCGTACCTCAAAAGGAAAAAACGGAACCAATAAAGGATCACTTCGTTGTCCGTTTGTCTGTATGTCAGTCTGTCAATACCCTTTTTCTCAGGAACGCGTTGAGGTATCAAGTTATAATTCATATCAAATACGGAAATCTATAGTCCCTTGGAGCTCTAAAAAAATCAAGTGTCTAAGTTAATTCAATAAAAAAATACGGTGATTTATGCGATATATTTTGATATTCGCAAATAAATCAAAACCTATAATAGGGTACTTCCCGTTGATCTACAATCATAAAATTTAGCAAGAAGCAAGGTCTCACAACACAAGTAAAGAAAAAAGTCCGAAAATCGTTAATTTGTAGTTTTATCACATAAAAAAAAATATTTTTGCGATTACATACTTACATTTTCAGTTGGAAAATTGACCGTGGCGTATATCGATGTATGGGAGAACATGTTTTTCAACTACAACGTTTAGTTTGTTTTTGGGATAAATTCATCTCACCTACGGGACTCTTCATTCTGCGTGGTCCGACACGCTCTTCACCGGTTTTTTTGTTAGGAGTTTTTTGTTTCAATTATGTATCTGCGATCGTGTCGTAGATTAGATTTACATAGTAGATACTACTTTGCTTATGAATGAAACTGGTAGCATTTATAATGGCGATGTAGTAATTTATGAAGTCATTATACATAATTATGTTCCTAGCTTCCGTCCACACATTAGCAATGGAGCCAGCGAACTCGAACATTAATCAGCTAGCTTAAGATTTCTATTTACTGTATTTCTAGGCTAGGGAAATAGGTAATTTCGTTACTTCATACCTGAGGTAGATTGCTCAAAGAAAACCCTCTCTACGTAAAGTCCAAAATGACTGTCTACGAACTATTTTAAAATTAAAATTATACCGATTTCACGTATAATATTTATTTAGTTTAAGGACTTTATTTACATCTATAATAAATGCGGTTTTCACAAAAAAAAAAACGACCAAGTGCGTGTCGGACCATGTGAAATGTAGGTTCCATAGTTGTGATGAATTTATTCCAAAAATAACTTAACAAAGTAGTTGAAAAACATGTTTTCAATTTTCCAACTGCAAATGTAACTTTGTAATCGCATTTTTTTATGTGATTAATCTTGTTATTAAACTAATTAACAACTTTTGAACTTCATCCTTTACTTGTGCTATAAGACCTTGCTTCTTGCCAAATTTCATGATTCTAGGTCAACGGAAAGTTCCCTATAGGTTTTGATTTATTTGCGAGTTTCAAAATATATCGCAATAATCGCCGTATTTTTTTATTGCGTTGACTTAGAAGTTTGATTTTTTTAGAGTTCTAAGGGACCGAAGACCTTCGTATTTGATATTAATTTCAACTTGATACCTCCACGTGTTCCTGAGAAAAAGGGTATTGACAGACTGACAGACGGACAACGAAGTGATCCTATAAGGGTTCCGTTTTTCCCTCTCGAGGTACGGAAAACTGTAAATTAACCAATATATTAAACGATAGTTGTATTTTCGATTTAAAAATCGTTCGATTTACGTTACGTTTACGTCGCGTGAGCAGCGGTTGGCCCAGTGGAAACGACCGCGACTTACGAGTTGTAGGTCGTAGATTCGAGCCCAGGCAGGCGCTTTAGTTTGTGTAAATTATTTCATCACCACTGCAGCTCTCAAAACGGCGGTGAGGAAACCGGCATGTCCTAAAACCAAAAATTCGAAGACATATGACATCTACCAACCCGCAATGGGCCCGCGTGGTGGATTAAGGCCCACTTCCTCTCACAGCGAGGAAGCCTGTGTCCCTGCAGTGGGAACATTATAGGCTGATCATGCATAAGCTACGTTGCATTCATGTCTCTAGGAGTCTAGGGTACTATAATGATTATTGATTTTAGTGCTTAGATTTTTTTTTAATGTATATTCTTTTCTCTTCTTCTCTAACACACGTTGTCTACATCTCTTTGTCTCCTTTCCTATCGCAGGTATGCTGGAAGAGATTTCTTTAGAAATAAGCATCACCTTTGTACGTATTTTTCTGTTCCTTTCTTCTTGGTTTTATAAGTGTGTAATCATAACAAAAACCAAGGCAACGCTTTACCAGCCCTAAATGGGCAAATTAAAAACAGTTGCCGACAAAGTTGCCGACAGCTGAAAAGCTTCGTTATCTCACGATTGATTGATTGAACTTCTACACAATAGAGCCGCAACTACCAGTTACTACATAATACATAGGTAGGCTCTACTCTAGCCGAAACATTTATATAGGTATTATAAATTAAAGTCGGTTTCATGTCTGTCTGTGTGATCGCGTTGTTCTTCTAAACTACGCGACGGATTTTGATGCGATTTTCACAATCATTTAGAGGTTTTATTCCGGAAAGTTTATGTATAAATGTAAACATTTATATTGAACAAAAATATACGGGGCTATGAAACACTAATAAAGCTCCATAACTCTTTTTTTTTTTGTTTGTTTTCATTTCTGGGCCAAACATGTATGGGACCTTTATCCATATCCTATAAATAAATAAAGAAACATTTTTTTTTTTCAAGTAGTAAAAACCGAGCGAAGCAAGCACCATAATTACGTAGGTAACACACTATCAAACACAATCTGAATGATTTTGAAGTAGGTATATTGCTAATCCATTGCTTCATATGTTCGAAAAATTTGTCTGCTCAACAACGTAAATATTGCAATGAATGAATTAGGCGCGGCGTCGGCGTATCGGCATCGGCATCTGTCGAGCTCGGGCGCTTACGTAAAGCGCCCGAGCTCTACCGAGCCCCACAGATGCCGATGCCGATAGTGGGCGCCGCGCCTTAAACTGCCCGGTGATCGCCACATACGGGACAAAGTACTTCGGTAACGCAGGTATCCTACGTGAGATTGTCAGTAACACCAAGGCATTGCTGGCCTTCATAGAGGAGCTGGGGTGGATCGAATAACCGATTTTCCCACCCGTACCTACGCAAAATACGCGCATTGACGTGGAGTTGCGGACACCAGCCTTTATTATACCTAACACAATGAATGTTATTGCTCTGTCAAAATTAAACGTATTACGTAATTACAACGCAGGGCGGGTTGCTAGTAAACTAATAAATCAAAACATAGGTGTACAAATTGGCAACATAACGCTTAGTATAAATCTCATAGCGTGTAATATGCATAATAAGTCGGCTTAATAGGCCATATTAACTAACTGTACAAGCTCAGTCACAAGCAAATTCAAAGGCGTGCCAAACCAAAAAGTTAAGCACGCCCAAAAGATTACTTTCTTTTTAGTACCTACCTCAACATTTTCTGATTTTTTCTTTGCTTTAGCACCTTTCAGGCTTTTCTCAGCTGAGTACGTATACAAAAAGAAAAAAGAAAAGAAGAATAAAAGACAAAGAAAGAAGATTTTTTTTTTTTACTTTTTAATATATATTTTTTTCTTCTTTCTTTATCTTTTATTCTTCTTTTCTTTTTTAACGATCACATAAAATTAGTCACAAAATTGGTGTAAGATAGCTATGTTACTATCTTATCTTATTAGCACAGAAATACATCTTTATCTTTATTTTAAACTCTGAACAACAACCCACCTACGTGGCTGCTATAAACTGTACGCAGCATTTCCATAAAGCTCACCTAGAGTGTAAGCTGTATAGAACTCATTTTCTCTAATTCGCATTTAACATTAATTATTTGGCAATTGTTCCCATAATCCCCTCCCTCTTACAGAGAGGAAGCCTATACAGGCGTCCTCCATAGGATTGTCCCAGCAGTGGGAATATTATAGAATGATTATGTATGATAATTATAAGCCAAGATTTTCACATCTTAAACTTACACGGGTACTTTATACGGGCTGAATTTATTGCGCAATTATCACAAACGCGCATATCTGTTCCACTCCTATCACTACTGATAGATTGCAGTATGTCAGTATATTGCGCAGGCGCAGGGGGAATAGGAGCGTATCTATCGCGAATACCTTTCCATTCATGTCTTATCTAGATGCAGTAGATCGTTGTTCTGCTGATTGATCGTGAGAAATTTCAAAGGGATTGAGATTTTTTTCAGGGCTGCAATGTTACGAAACTTATTACGGGATTAAGACTTCAGGGCTACGTTTCAAAACCATCATGCATTTATAATATTACTGGATTTTTTCATTAACATTATGTTGGTACTTAAATCCTGAAATCTCTCTCTCTCTGATCACAATTATTGTAAGGTTATCTTTGGGAGTTTTCAAGATGTCACTGCTTGCGGTAGCGTCGGGGGTCGGATTGTCATCTCATTCCCTCAAATATGGCGAGAGGGTAATGGCTGCTCTTTGCGTTATGCTCGTGAACGGGTGCTGCTTGTGGTGACTGGTCGTCTTGCTGACCATGATTTTGTTATTGTTATTAATAATTAACTCTTTATTTAGTTTACTTCGATGGTCCTAGTTTATCACTTGTGACTTCGAGTTCCAGCTACCTACAGCTGTATGGAAGCGGGCACGCCCTTTATGCCTGGAGGCTTTTATTTAGGTATTAAGCTCTGTTTACGTTTTTAGTTTTGCTTGAGTATAGTTTTCAATGTTTTTTGGTTGGTACAGTAGCGTGTGCTAGCTGACATATTGTAAATAATTTAATTTAACTTTTTATTTTGCGTAATGTTGCATAGAATCAAGTTTTTCCACCTGAACAAACAGCTGTGATGCTGGGGAATTTGTTGCGCCTCTTCTTCTTCCCACTAGGAAGTGGTGAAGGGCGGGCGTTTTGGGGGACTGTCATATATAATTTTAACGTTCAAAAGTGCTGATTCTTAGCTTATTTTTAATAAAAGACTTTTGATTTAGAGTTAATGATAAAGGTAATTGGGAAAATGAATACCAATGAAGACACCTCTTTGACATAATTATGTTTTATCGGTAAGTAACTATTGCTTTTAACACCTGTGCACCCACCCTTAACAAACGTCACGTAAGACCGCAATACTGGTAAGGGTGTGACATTACATGAAAATATATGATAAGTTAAAGGAACCTACAAAGACCTACACGCCTAACAGTCCCTACGACTCCAAGCCCTACCAGCCCTAACCTATCATATACCTAGTATGTGATAAATAAATATATAAATAAGTTCAGGATGTCTGCACCATGCGACCTAAGGTTACAGACAGATAGTAGACAGGATTTCCAGGTTTGGGAAGGGTACACTCACTGCCAGTCGCGCAGACTCACGATACTGATCAGTTAAGGGTAATGAGACAAGAATATAAAATTCAAATCTAATTTATTTTCAATATCATACAGAAAGAAAAAGTAGTTTAAAAAAACTACTTTTTCTTAACACACACTATTACATAAAACCTTTGTGTCCTATGCGTGTAAGATGCAACCAAATCACTATTTTGCCGAGTGCTGAGTCAATGTCCAAAGACAACATGCATCATGCAAGCATGCATGCTTTAACATAATTTTAGCGCAGTTGTTAGGTCAGCCCTAGGACTAACTACTTACTTAAAACAAATAGCACACCGAATGATAGACGGCCTCCACCGCTACTTATAAGGAGCCACCACTTTACGCCACCTGCACTCATATTACAACCCAATATCTTACGGTTCGTATGATTCACATCCATTCGTTTTGTAACTACTCATTAGATACTAGGTAAGTTTCGGTCCGCTTGACTTAACGACAGGTATTTTTGGCTCAATGCTTGCCATTATAGTTTCTTAATTAGTTTAGTAGTCTAAACGAGCTAGGTCTGATGTCATCATTGTAGAATAAGGACATGTTAGAAGCTTCACGGCGCTTTTAATTATGGTTTGTTATGAGTAAACGGACTGGGGACATAAAGGTGGTCATTATCCACACCTGGCTGGTGCAACGATTGTCCCTTTTCGTCGAAGGAAGATCATACCTCTTTTTTCCATAGAGTGTGCTTGAAATTATAGGCATTATTGGTATTTTGGCGTATGTTTGAGATCTGCAACGATTTTGACCTTGTAGTTTCAGTTGAGATAGTTGTATTCAGTTGAGGAGCTTGTGGCTAAATAATAACTGCCATACGGGTAGATCGATCAGGTTAAGCTACGCTTGCCGTGGTTGGTCCGTGGATCCATCTGACTCCTCCGTGCCTCGGAAAGCACGTTAAGCCGTTGGTCCTGGCTGTCATTTGTAGATCTTTGACAGTTGTTACGGGTCGTCAGAAGCCTAAAAGTCTGAAAACCAGTCTTACCAAGGGATATCGTGTTACCCAGTAACTGGGTTGTGGAGGTCAGATAGGCAGTCGCTCCATGTAAAACACTGGTATTCAGCTGCGTCCGGTTAGGCTGGAAGCCAACTCTAACATAGTTGGGAAAAGCCTAGGCAGATGGTGAGTTTCAGTTGAGGTAGTTAAATATGCTTTCAATCAACTGTTTCTTCTTAGCTTTGTTAAGTCCTTAAGACAGTTTTTGTTTTAATTCATGTTGTCGTTTGATTTTAGGAGACGCTTTACAAGAACCAACAGGCTTAGCACGAGAACCGTAGAGAAGCGTTTTGTCGACGGAAGAGTAGACAAAAATGACGTTTCCGTGTAGACAGTAGAACATTATCGGTACACAAGCGATTTCTATTCTACAGTAGAGTAGAAATTTAAAGCGTCATGCTAAGCTAGAGGGTAGAGTTAAAAATTAGGCCTCATTTTTAATAAATCTTGAAAAAAATTGAGTTCAATTGCGTTAAAATTTTATAAGAGTACTAGAGGCTGGCCTTCGTAGGGCAATAACTATAACTTAAAAGCCGATTGGTAGGTAATATTGGTAACTTGATAAGTAATTCGATTTCCAGTGGCAGGATACAAGTAATACATTCCAATTTACTCGGTCACTTTAAATAGTGTAGTACAAGCAAAATTCCATTTTGTTATCTGATTTTAAAGTTTTGATTAATCAAGTCTTAAAATCATTATCTTTAGGAGTATTCAACTTTTCAATAATCCTATTGGAATAATGCTCCGTATTCAATAGACGAGCAGCTTACATTGTAGGAGGTATGTATCTCTGATAATCACAAAACAGGAATTATTACGAGCCTATAGCTTTTCAGGAACATTGCAATAATTCGTTTCAGATTGGGATAAACTCAAGTATCTACCTACCTAAGTATAACATAGAGTCAACTTGAATTACTTTGTGAAATAGGTCTTGAGTACGTGAAACAACTTCTCGTAGATGGCACTACTCACTATTAAATCTACCTGAGCTCATGTAAAGTCAGGCAGTGAGTAGGTTTTATACGCAGATTGAATATTAACGATCTGCGTATAAAACCTAGACATAAATATGACCTGGGGGCCGATCGCGCTATTTCTCAACGTAATTACCGTTCGAACGGAACGTTTTTGGTTTTAGTTTAGTTTTGGTTTAGCTGGTGTAAGAAACGGTATCGCGCTTTTTTTTGTGAGAGTATTGTTCGATCGATCGTTCCTCCAACGTAACTTCCAAAGTAAAGCTAAATCGTTTCCGTTGAAATGATTAGCGCGATACGAAATGAGTCTAACGTAACGTTTTGGTTGTGGTTTAGTTTTGGTATTAACGTTCAAAATTAGCGCGATCGGCGCCCTGGACATGTCCGTTTTACAAAATAACCCGTTTTAATAAAGACTAGCAGATTTTTTTATGAAATATGTACTTAAATGATATGAGTTAGTTATCTTTATGACTGACCTACTTGATATTATGGTGTTTGTTACTGTTTTTGGCAATTTTGATAACAATTTAGTGTTACGGCCAACGGCACAAGTTCTATAGCAGTGAACCCATCATCACCATTTCAGCCGAAAGACTTCCACTGCTGGACATAGGCCTCTTCCAAGGGGGGGCTGCTATAATCGCCACGCTTGGCAGGCGGGTTGGCGATCGCAGTTATAGTTAAAATGCATAGAGAACGCTGCTGCCCATTCTCTAGTAAGTCCCTTAGTCGTCTTTTACGACACCCACGGGAAGAAATAGAAAAGGGAACCCATAGAAATATAAAAAACTTCCTTCTTTTAACTATGAGTGAACCTGCCTTCCAAGATATGTACCTCACTGCTTTTTAGGGTTCCGTACCCAAAGGGTAAAACGGGAACCCTATTACTAAGGCTCCGCCGTCTGTCTGTCTGTCTGTCTGTCCGTCTGTCACCAGGCTGTATCTCATGAACAGTGATAGTTAGACAGTTAAAATTTTCACAGATGATGTATTTCTGTTGCCGCTATAACAACAAATACTAAAAAACAGAATAAAATAAATATCATACAACAAACATGATTTTTTGCTCTATATTGATAACAGCAACAGGTAGACGCTTGAAATATCCACAGAATATTTGGTTAAATATTCATTTTAAAAATAAATAATTAAATTAAAATAAAACAAATATTTAAGGGCGGGTCCCATACAAAAAACGTGATTATTTTGCCGTTTTTATAGATAATGGTACGGAACCGTTCGTGAACGAGTCCGACTCGCTCTTGGCCGGTTTTTAATAATGCAAGTGTCTACTTACTTATATTATAAAGAGGTAACATTTGTTTGTAAGTTTGTATATAGAAATCTCTGGAACTACCAGTCGGATAAAAAAATAATTGCATTTGATAGCCCAATTCTTGATAAAGGTTATTTAACATCACGATACGATTCTTAGGAGCTGAGCAAAAATAAAAAAGTCCGAAAGAACGCTAAACAAAAACGAAGTAATAGCGCGGGCGGGCGATGCAATGCGACGCAGTGGATCGGGGGAACAAGAAATTTCACGAGAACGAAGTCGCGGGCAGAAGCTATTATCTTATAAGAACATTTTCCACTAGCTACCTACTGGGCAAAGGCACTGAATACCTTTTATCAAGCTTTTAGGAGTTTTCAGGTTCTGTGGTTAAGTTGTCTCCTCTAGGTTTCAAGCTCCTTTTCAGTCAGACTGCTAGCTGAATAGCTCAACTGTATTCGAATGAAAAGTTATTGAAATTTATTGTACTTATTTTAAATTTGTATTGTTATGCATGTGTGTACCTATTAATATTGACTTTATTACTAATGTGAAAGTTTGTATATAATTATACCGCCCTATATAACTTAAAAAACTACATTAGTGTTAGAAAGTTAAAAATTCGACAATGTTAATTAAATATATTGGTACGTCGCCGTTGTACACTTGTAATTTGACCTATGTTTACAAATATAAAACATCATTTTCTATTTTTTTATTTTCTTTATTTATTTCCGTATCTATCCGTGACATCACAGGCAGCGGGCCCTATCAGAATACCAGCGCAGCGACATTTATTTTTAAGTGCTGCAGCATCATGCTGAGATAGGGGCCTTTTGGCCTCGTACAGGACTTTCTGTTTTTATTTTTTACTTTGTTTTATTTTTGTTCTTTATGTTTCTATGAGTGTGTTTTAGTTTAATTTGTGATCTGTGCGAGTTCCAATAAATGCTTTTTCTTTCTTTTAAATAAAGCATTCTGATTCTGTTAACTTTATACTTTCTTATTTTCCTTCTGCTATGCTAAGGCATCTCCATGAAAGATAGAATTGCGGCGATGGTCACGCTGTGCCTTCAAATTATCGCCGCGATGATATCCCCGTGTGAAAATTGATTCA
Organism: Tiliacea citrago; assembly: GCA_963921375.1. Taxonomy (NCBI): domain Eukaryota; kingdom Metazoa; phylum Arthropoda; class Insecta; order Lepidoptera; family Noctuidae; genus Tiliacea; species Tiliacea citrago. Next base: position 6,414,155 of record OY992791.1, on the reverse strand, counting down.
TACAGTTTCTATTGAATTTGATGGCATGGCGACACTATCGCCGCGATTTTCATACCCATGGAGACGGGTACCTAAACCAGAGTAGCAAAAACTCGTCTTAATGAAGTAAGTAAGTAGGTAAACTACCGGGGAAGTACATCAAACTTTGCTGTAGATCTCACACAAAAACAATAGAGCATCTAGGTACACACGCATGCGAACGACCTGCAAATATCTCAAGGCGGCCCTTGATATCGTAGGTACGCCTTTTTCGTGTTCCATTGCATATTTATATAGCGGCACTTCTCCGACCTGCCAAACAGACCCGGCCTTGTATATGATGCATTGTATTTCCGCGGTTTTGTGCTGGGATTATCAGGGCTAGTTGCTCAAGGATGCCAGCGACATCACAATACGATTAATAAGTTGACCTGTCTTATGAGATTTATTATAAGATGAGGTACCTAATGTGGAATAGTTACCTACATGAGATACAATGGTCCAACGCCAAGGTTGAAACGCCACATCCAGGTCGAGATTCATTCATTCATTCGAACATCGGTTAGATATATTCCAAGGAGAATCATTTTTTAACCGAGTTCCAAAAAAGAATAGGTTTCGTAAGTAAGTTTTTTTTTCTATCTACTTTTTTTTTTCACCGATTTTTTTGTTTGAAAGGGTATGCTCTTGAGGTGGTCCCGTTGTCACTGAGTCAGAATATGAGGAGGGGAACTGGAGCTGACGGTGACTTCACCATCAGCTCGAGTACAGAACTCCTTAATAATTAACGTCAATGCATCGGGAAAGGAACGATTTGTAAAAGCTGATGAGTAGTTGACATTAGGCTATTGTATCTTAGGTAAATAAAATTACAAACTGACCCACTAAAAGTGAAAACCTAAAACTTTTTACAAAAATAAAAAAAACTACAATAGCAAGTACACTTTTCTTTTGGAAGTCAGTTGTTTTTTTTTTTGTAAAAAGTTTTTTTTACTACTCGTAAAACTTAAATACCCTAGGTAGTAACTAGGAGCAAAAAACTGTATAAAATATGAAACATACTAGCTAGGTTATACATTAAAGGTTGCTAAAATACTAGCCAAAAGTTTACGGGATAATCCTTCATGATAAGACTTCAAAATCCTCTAAATCAAAGTGCAATTGACAAATTGACCAAATTCCAAAACAAAGAAACGCCGCATCATTACATGCACATGCGCATTTTCTCTCATTGATCTTGCAACAAAGTCTTGATGTAAAGTAATAACCGTGAACATGATTTCAAATTGTATTATTTATTTTATGTTCGTCATTAGTTACAAATGAACACTGGTCAAGCGTTGGCAATGACTTGGTAATGAACATTAGTTAGTCATTTCTTTCGTGAATCACTGTTTCAGAATATTGTTGAGCTCGTCATCTGTCATATTAGTCTTTTTTGTTTGTTTTTAATGTCACCTGTCCCACTGACGAGGAAGCGACTAGCTGTCAACGATTTTCTCGCTCAAGGAACGTACAAAAGATTGTAGGTCCCGTGTAAGTAGAAGAGATACATATATTCATAGTTGATCGCTGGCTGTTCGCACCGCGAGTACTCGTTTGCCGCAGCGAAAAGAGCTATCAAAGAGGGTACTCGCTCAGCGACACACCCTTGGCGTGCAGAAAACGGCTGAACGGAATTGGATAAAAGTTAGCACTCATATAGTTTATAACCAGAGATGGATCAACACATACATAGGATACTTTTCTCCAGGTAGTAACGTTTGCATGGGAGAATTTCCGGCCTCCACGGGGGCGGAGCTGCGGGTAAAAGCTAGTAGATAATGAATTAGACTAGGAAGTCTGCAAAATGATAAGATTAGCGGTTCCGCGCGTGTCTTATTATTGAGATCTATTGAAAAACTAATATCGATCAATGAAATGAACTGTACAGAAAATAAGTAATTTAAATTCTAATTACAGTTGGCCGATCTTCTTGAATCACTATTTTGATAATGAATCTACCTTTGACAGCATTTTATATATTTCTTTAATTAAACTTCTCTAATTATAGAACCAACATTTAATATCGTATTATCTAAGGCCAAACCAGTAACAAATACTAAACGTAATACATAACTTTTATTGCTCATAAGCGATCAAATAAAAATTTCGCAAGCCATGTGCAAAATGATAGATCGAGATAACTATGAAGCAAAAGATTGATCAATCAGACCGGCCTAAAACTTGAAACGGATTGATCAATCAAACCAAACTGCATAGTTGACATTTAGTTTTATAGTTATCTATATTTAAATGGCTGATATTAATTTTAAGTATTAGGCTTATGTAATAATTAACGCCTTCGCAGGTAATACGTAAGTGATCAGGTTAGGAAATGTGCCAAGTTCCAAGCCAGAATTATAAGCAGACTATAATTCTGGCTTGGAAACTAGGTAATCAATGAAACCATCATAGGTGGATCCGAAGGGGTATGGTAGCCCGCGAAGTTCGAACATCATTAGAATCATTAATAGGTACATCTCTCTTAGTTAAATTTGTTCCATAGGAACAAACCTCTTATGGAACAAATCTAACTTAGAGAGATCTATGTCTTAATGATTCTCATGATTATAATTCTATAAATACATATTTTATATGGTCGCGAATCATATTTCAATCAAGATACAACCTGAAACTGACCTGTAAATTGTAACAAATGTAAGAGCATTTTAATTTCTCGTGCGACCACTGCTTATCCACCCTAATGTACCTATGTTTATGATTAAGCAAGTAGAGCTAAACATACAGGAATTATGTCTAAATACTACTTATATTGTTTATTAAGGAATTCAATATAAACTGTATCTAAGTATGATAACTTACATACAGTTTATATTGAAGTGTTCGTTCTTCTTCTGCTTCTAAGTATATATCTACATACTATCTTAAACAGAATCGCTGCGAATTTTTTGGGCACTATGCGGTGATATTTTTGAATGCTCTCTTTTTTTTCTATATTATGTGTTTATAATTATTTTAGAGGTAAATATATAGAAATAATTTAAAGGTTAATTATATTATTAAAGACAAATAATTTTCCCGTAAACGTGACGCGGCTATAATAGAACAATTTCCATGAAAACTTCCTAGTAATTGTGCTACTAGAGTCGGGTTACGCCTGTCTGCGGGACCCTTAAGTGTTTTGTGGTTTTACGACCTCTCTTAAACGTATGAATCAATCGTTTTCTTATTAATTATCAGACAGGCTTTATTAGTACCTATATTGATACATAACAAGGTACATTTCTATCAATTAATATTTGATTGGAAGGTAATGGTACAATATTACGTTGGCAAAGCAACTTAAGACGTTGCAACTCCCAAACCAAATCATCTTCGCAGTATTATGTATTCTGGAGTAACATTTGTCATCTCATACCAACTAAATTACTGCTAACCGACTTACTGAAGCATAAACAACGCCAATGACATTGTAACTAATTGCAGCATAATCAGTGTGAAAGGTTAATATGGCCCCTTGAAAGTTAATATGGTCCCTATATCCTTTGTAATAAGGTCCGTAGCGTGCGGAGGTTGTAATTTATGTGCATAATGACATTAGGTGTGAATAGATCTCGTTCTGTCATTATCATACACGAGCGACGTTTATTTAAGTATTTCTAAGAGATTTAAGGCATAAGTGTTATAGTTTATTGCAGTTTGGAACTGAATTTATGAGGACCGAAATCGTTTGCATAAAATTTCTAATAGCAATGCATACGATCAACTCAGCCTTTCGCAATCCACTGCTGGACATAGGCCTCTCCCAGGCTGCGTCACAACACCCTGTCCTCCGTCTTCCGCATCCAGTCTGTCCCAGCCACCTTCTTAACGCCGTCGGTCCATTTTGCTAGGGGGCGTCCCACACTACGCTTGCTACGCGGTCTCCACTCCAGGACTCGTCTGCTCCATCGGACATCGGTTCTTTGACAAACATGGCCAGCCCACTGCCACTTCAGTTTGCCTACTCTGCAAGCTATGTCGGTAACTCCGGTTCTTTTTCGGATAATTTAATTCCTGATTTTATGCTGAGAGACTAGAGAGACTAGAGCTTAGCCCGCTCCATACCGAGCTGGGCCACCTTGAATTTGTGGAGCCGACTGCATCCGATATATAATATTATCGAAATTACATCGAACATGAACTGTTTATTTGCTAAATAATTACAGTTACAGTACGATTGACACGATTTAAGATAATTAACTCTGCCTTAACTAAACCGATTGGCTGTAATTATCAACAGTCGCAAACGTTCCTTGTAACGTAAGCGTGTATCTTTAAAGCTTTGGGTCCTAGGTTAGAGGTCCGTCATATTATATCGGCCGTCAAAAAAATCTGTAATTTTTACTAGTATTTGATAAGATCCATATACTAGTAAAAAGGAGTTTTTTTTTTTTATCTTCGATTCTCTGTATTTTGAAATGCTAATGAATGCCAGCCAATGTTGTGTGCCCGTCCACCGCTTTCTTAAGAAATCAAAGGTTTAGCGAGAACTAAAACCAAGCTCTCCAATAATAAACTTAATTCAAAGAAGTGCTAATGCCGCACCGCGATGAATGAGTTCTATTTCAAGCAAACTCTAATCAAATGTTGTACCTTATTGTTTGCACAGCAGGGATGTTGCGGACTTTTGCATCCGCAATTGCGGAGCTTCCGCATTTATTTAGACCTCCGCATCCGGATTAATCAATGCGGAGCTCATAAAAAGGGAAGGGTGATAGTGATATAAGTAAAATCATAATCAACAAAATGGAAATTATAATCATTAAAATTATCAATATAGCTCTAAATCGTCACATTTTCGCGAAATAGTCTTATATCCATTAAACACATATAATTTCGAGGGCTTTATTGATTTCTAAATGATTATAATTTAGTAATTATTTTAAGTTGCGGCGAATTGTATTATTATTATGATCAACATACAATGAAACAGCGCTGCAATTTGCAAAAACGTAAGAAATTCTGAATTTCGCCTTGCTGCCTTAGACGGATCCCTTAAAAAAACTTGAGATCCGCATCCGCGGGAGTGAGCCACCAGAAATCCGCATCCGCGTCCGTATCCGCGGATGTAAAAAAATCAGCATCCGCAACATCCCTGTTTCACAGTGCTTCATTTCCATATTCCCAGGCTGTTTAAAACTTCTACTACGCTAACTACTGCTGACCACGAGGTCCCAGTTTCGATTTCCAGGTCGGACAAAGTGTTATTGGGTTTTTCTATCAGGAAATTAAAACGTACCAACGTGTGTTGGGCCATTAGTTGTTTTAGTCTGTAAAAGTTCACTAACATAGTTTTAATGTCATTGTTACTAAAACTACATGGATTGTGTGTACTGTGTAGTCCGAGTTAAAGAATAGGCGAAATGCGGGTGCACATAGTGTACTACACCTCTGCCTAACCTTTCGGAGAATTACAAGCGTAATGTTATGATATGTTTTAAAAGTTCTAGTCAGGGACCATTTTGGTTACCCATTGAAAGGGTTTTCGATAGGGTTTTTCTAAGCGGTTAATCAAAAACCCATACGATATGGGTAACCCTTTTGAACGGCTAAAATTAAATTTTGGTTTCCCGTTGAAAGGGTTTTTGATAAAAACACATACGGTGTGGGTAATCCTTTTGAACGGCTTAGTTTAAGCCATTCAAAATTACCCACACCGCATGGGTTTTTCTAAAATGGTAACCAAAATGGTCCCTGGGTAGAATAGAGATAGAATTGGTCATGCTCCGCGTGCTGGGCGGATATCGAAATAAAATAATATTATGATTTTTTCATGTCACTGGGTTTCAAGTAGGTATAGAACCCATTGAATGGGTTATCATATAACCCTTTCACTGGGTTTCTAGTATAAAACCCATTCAGTGGGTTACATCATGATAAAAGTAACCCATTGAATTGGTGTCCCCTTTGAAAGGCTTAATTAACTCTTAACCGGCTTTCTACGGTCCCTGGTTCTAGTAGCTAATTAGACCAGCTTCAAGCGTCAAATTATAAGTGAAGTGTATTAGTCTAGTTCGATTTATTATTATTAACATAAGCACCGTGCTTGTCAACGGATGTAATAATTGCGACTAGGTAAGTATAAGAGATTATTATAATACATATTGGTAATGCAACCCCGTTTTAAATATACCTATATACCTATTGCTAAACGATTCAAGATTTATTTCGTAACAAATAATTTAGAAGCTTGAATAAGATAAGCATGGGGGAGTCTTTTTTAACCGACTTCCAAAAAGGAGGAGGTTATATGTTCGGCTGTATGTTTTTTTTTTTTTTATGTATGTTCACCGGTTACTCCGTCAATTGTGGACGGCTTTTGAAAATTCTTTTTTTGTTTGGAAGGGTATGCTCCCGAAGTGGTCCCATTGCCACCAAATCAGAATCTGATGACGGGATCCCATGGAAATCGAGGGATATCCTAAAATTTTATAGGCATACCTATAGCGATTTGAGTATTTTTTGTAGTAACTCGTGCATTTGCTCTCGGAAAGCACCATTTGGTGAAGTGAAACTGATGATGAAGACCACTGATGGCCACCGGAACTACTTAATAATAAGTATTTCACCGTTGCGATTCGATTAGGCACTTTAATATATTGATAAGCAATTTATGCTCGTCAAAATGCATATGGTAAAGTCTCCATCAGTTCTCCTGGTTCTTACCAGGAGAACTCCTCAACAATTAACGCCCTGCATCCTGATCCTGATCCTGCATCGGGAATACCAATATTTTGTAAAAGGTGATGAGCATTTGACATGAGGCTATTGTTAATTAGATAAATTACAAACTGACCCACTAAAAAGTGAAAAATAAAAAACTTTTTCCAAAAAAAAAAATCAACCGACTTCCAAAAAGAACACTACAAAGTGAAAAATAACTTTAATTTCGGAAGTCGGTGGCAAAAAACTAAAATACAGTTCCAAAGACACCGACTTCCGAAATTAAAGTTATTTTTCACTTTGTAGTGTTCTTTTTGGAAGTCGGTTGATTTTTAGATAATAAAGTATTGTTCTTATAGTATCAGATACTTATTATATATCTAATAACTAATTGATAGGAAAGTATTCAATTGACCTAACCAATAAAAGCTCAATTTCAGCTTGTCCCGATGGTTCAGAAATGTAGCTTTCATGAATTTGCAGTAAAATAAGAAGATAATATGGATTTAATTACATTGTTTAAAAACTTTGACTGCCTCGTTGGTCTAGTGGTTGCGAGCGCGACTGCTGAGCATGAGGTCCTGGGTTCGATTCCCAGGTCGGGCAAATGTTATTGGGATTTTCCATTAGGAATTCCTCAGTAGCAGCCTGGAGTCTGGATTTGTGCCCGGTTGATGGCAATAGGCGCGCCCCCTATTATATGGGACTTAAACATAACTGGCGAACTGTGGGTGTACTTTAGGTACACCTCTGCCTAACCCTTCGGGGATTACAGGCGTGATGTTATGATGTTATGTTTAAAATTTTTAAAATTAATCTTTTTTTTATGCTGTTACCTCATAGAAAACCGCAGCCGCAAGCCACACCAGTTCACTGACATTATCTTATTATTCTAAAGAAATGTAATATCAATATTATATAAAACAATATTAAAAAAAACAATAATATTAAAAGAGACTGTGACCTCTGAGTTTGTTTCGGCCTTTCTTCTCAGAGTAGTCGGATACGAAACGCCGACCTCATCTAGTTTTTTTTTAATATGATTGACGTGTAAAAGTGTTTGTACAAACCTACTTACAGAAATAAATCATTTATCATTTATCATTTATTTTATTTATATTATTCCACAACAGCGCTCCATATCGAAAGGGCACTTGCACAGGGCGCGGTCGTTATGACGTATTGTGCTCTTGCGCATAAAGTCTTTGATTTATGCCCGTATGAATATGCATTGTTGTAATCTATGGGCCCTTTCGTCACGCAATGTGTGAACTACATTCTAAAATCTAGATTCAATGTATCAAAATTATTTTCCGATCCGATATTCAGCTAAAAATAATTATTACAGTCTATTAATAGTGTCTCTACACTATAGTTATCAGTGGCGTAGCTAGTCCTGAAGAGGCCCTGTATCAAAATTTCTTGGGATCCCTATTGATTTATTCATTTAAGTTTACATGCACGACATTACAGAACAGAATCCCAGGGCGTTGTACAGACCTGCAAGGGTTGCGAGTTTGTCTGAAAGGGATATCGTGGCCCTGGCACACAGGCAACTGAAGTATAACGGTTTTAGTCAGTAAAAGTCTGACACGCCCTGAGCTCCGTCCAGAGCGGGAAAAGTTATTTCATAATTTCCCACCCAAAAAAAAGAGGGCTGTGTACAGAGCAATTTATAAGCTGCAATGTGACACACATTTATCTACGTAGGTAGGATAAGTAAAATAAAATTTAAATAATTATAAATAACACTCACTTTTTTTACAAAATGAATAAAACATCATCCTACCTAGGGAGTTAAGCTGACATTGTGATCTTACTACGAAAATGCAAGAGCGAGATAAATAAATAAATAAATAAATGATAAATGATTTATTTCTGTAAGTAGGTTTGTACAAACACTTTTACACGTCAATCATATTAAAAAAAACTAGATGAGGTCGGCGTTTCGTATCCGACTACTCTGAGAAGAAAGGCCGAAACAAACTCAGAGGTCACAGTCTCTTTTTAAAGTCCAGACATAATCTTGGTCAGATCATGTGAAGACCATGTAGATTGGTGCCTGAAATGATCTTTTGACGAAAGAACCACACAGGTTGAGGGGACCTGTCCAGTCGTTGCACGCATTTGTCAGTAGTCGTGCAGCTCAACTAAGAACTTAAGGAGCTCAACGATTCAACGAACAATACCAAAGAAAGGACATTTGGGTAGGCCGCATAAAATCACTCAAACTGCCAGACTATGATAAAAACTAACTGAGAAAAAAAAGAAAAATGAACAATAACCCACATAGTCTTCACATTTACAATACTTAAAACAATATAATACTTAACAAAGTAAATATTCATGTCATTGTATATATAAAATTAATCAATGTCAATGTGTATATAAAATACGGATATAATCTTGGTCAGATTATTTGAGAACCATGTAGATTGGTGTCTGACATGGTCTTTTGACGAAAGAACCACACAGATTTGAGTGGACCTGTCCAGTCAGTGCACGCATTTGTCAGTTATCGTGCAGCTCAACTCAAAACTTAAGGAGCTCAGCGATTCGACGAACAATACCAAAGAAAGGACAATTGGTTAGGCCGCATAAAGTACTCAAACTGCCAGACCTGCATTAAATTTTTTTTTGATTGAGAATAAAAATAAAAAAACAATTCACATAGTCCTCACATTCATAATAATTAAAATAATATAATACTTTACAAAGTAAATATTCATGTCATAGTTTAGGTATTTAAAAATTTCAATCAAAAAATAGTATAAATAGTTGGCAAAAAAATCAAATCAAGATTCACTGTAAATTGGAGCAGCTCAATCCCAAGCCTTTTTGTCCTCAATAAAGTCTTTAACAGTATAAAATGCTTTCTGGCACAGTTTCCGTTTCATAAAACATTTGAATTTATTAAGGCTTAATTCTTGAATATGGCTAGGAAGTTTATTATAAAAACGTATACACTGGCATCTAAACGAGCCACCTATTTTTTTAAGCCTGGTTTTAGGAACAACAAATTTGTGCTTGTTCCTAGTATTTACATTATGGATATCACTGTATTTTTTAAACAGATTAATATTTTTATGTGCATACAATAGATTTTCATAAATATACTGAGAAGCTACAGTCAGTATATTAATCTCTTTAAATTTGTCTCTGAGGGAGTGTCTGGGACTTAATTTATAAATTGCACGAATTGCTCTTTTTTGTAAAACAAAAATTGTCTGAATGTCGGCGGCATTTCCCCACAACAGAATACCGTACGACATTACACTATGAAAATAACTAAAGTATACTAAGCGGGCTGTCTCTAAATCAGTTACCTCACGAATTTTTCTAACGGCGTATGCTGCAGAGCTAAGCTTTTTCGACAATTTATCTATATGGGGGCCCCATTGAAGCTTGGCATCCAAAGTTATGCCTAAGAACACTGTAGAAACTTCGGGTTTCAACTCTTCACCCTTTATGAGCACACTAGTTTTTACTTGTCTAACATGAGGTATTGTAAACTTAATACATTTAGTTTTTTTCTCGTTAAAAAGTAGGTTATTAACATTAAACCAGTTAACTACTTTTTCGAGGGCACTATTTACATTGTCAGTAACCAACTGCTGACGTTTGAGTTTAAATAAAAGTGAAGTGTCGTCTGCAAACAACACTATATCATGTTTATCCTTTATGAGGTAAGGCAAGTCATTTATATAAATAAGAAACAAAAATGGGCCAAGAAGTGATGTGTGACCGGATCTGTAGTGTAAAAAGATCTTCCGGATCTGTAGTAAGAATGGGGGTACCCCATTCTTACTACAGATCCGGAAGATCTTTTTCCGTTAACATCAACTCTCTGAATCCTATCACTTAAATATGAAGTAAGAAGATCCAGAGAGGCATTTCGGATTCCGTAGTGGTGCAGTTTCCTGATTAATGTTTTATGAAGAACGCAATCGAATGCCTTGGACAAATCGCAAAAGATGCCCAAAGCATCGCATTTATCCTCCCATGCATTATAAACATGTCCTAAAAGTTCAACACCAGTACCACATCAGTAGTCGAACGACCCTTTGTAAAACCAAACTGTTTGTTATGCAATAACTTATGTTTATTAAAAAATCTTTGCATTTGATCTAAAATAAGTTTTTCAAAAAATTTACTAAAGGTAGGTAGCACTGAAATAGGTCTATAATTAGTAGGGTCTGATGTACTACCCGATTTAAACAACGGTATTATTTTACTGTTTTTCATAAGATCAGGAAACTCACCAAGGTCAATACAATTATTAAAAATAACAGCTAAAGTAGGTGCTACAATGTTTATAATCGACTTAGCAACGAGAGAACCGAGTTAGAAAATTGAAGCATAAATTAAGCGTCTTTGTCATTTTACTAAGAGAATACGAGAGCGAGCCAAGCGAGCCCGAAACTCGAACACCCTAACTCGGATAGGTTAGACTTTCTGTGTGATTTTACTCATTGAATACAAGAGCTTGACCCGCGCCTGTAGCTTGAAGCTATTGCAAATCATACTTTAATCATAAGGTGTTCATTAATTACGGAATTCTAATAAAAAATAAATTATCCCCTATTTTATTTAGGAGAGAAGAAGGAAAAAGAAGAAAAGATGAAGCAAGATGAGGGAAGAGATGATAAAAGATGTTGGAACGTCAAAAAAGAAGGTACCTAGATTTGATTGATTCATTTGACCATGCGCTACCAATAAACTCCAAAAACAACGATTAAGAAACCACAGATAGAGAACATTTTATTTAAGATAAAATAATCAGGTGGCCGTCATAATAATATGACAGCTATTATTATTATTGCAAATAACAAGTTACCCTCAAACAAGCAATGAACAAGTGTCAAAAGACTCACGTGGGTATGAGTCAATTTCAAAACAAGATAAGTCCTCTTAATGTCGGTCATAATTACGTAATACCCCATAAAATGAAACACTTGCGTCCTACAGACTTGCGCTTGCGCTGATATCAAGACCACATCAGCTTGCTCAACTCTAGGGACCGTAAATTTTACGATTTATCGACGTTTATTTACCCTATATCTGTCAGGCTATTGACAAAAATTGTTCGTATTGAGGCTGTCAAATAGATTGTGAAGCTTAAAGTGTGTGTCTACTTGACATGATTTTGATAAATATGGTAAGTGGAAGCTTAAAGCTCTGAGAGCTTTTCCCACTCTTAGATTCACTAATCATAAATCATAACGAGCGTATAACAGCTCGTTATGATTTATGGTATTAGCATCTTTTATCATTTGAAGCATTTATCATTAGGATTGTCACATAGTCAGAAAAAGACCAGATTTTTGTATTGGCGAAAAAGCTCACCTTGTATTTTGACAGCTCATCAAAGACAAGACAACATAGCAAAGGCAACAACCCGTTATGCCAATATCCAACCTTGTTGACCACACCTTAAAAGATTACAGTATTAAAACGAAATATTCTGACAACCCCAATCAACCAGGTGATAAAGGTCGTACATACGAATAAAAACAGCCCACAAATGAACTAGATAAGTTATTGTTTCAATGTCGAGCCAATCCACTAATGAAAGGCGATCGTGACCGGTTTAATAAGGCGAGCCTTTCACTGATCCTTGCATTAAATTTTAGTTTATCTGCACATGATTTACATACACCGTGAGTATGTGGGGTGCAATTAATTTTTTGAATGGTTATTGAAAATTTAATTGAGGTATCAGCTGTGATTTATAGCTGACGAATAGGTTCCTATATATGAATTATGATTGACACGAAGAAGAGTTGAAGAACAGTAGTATAACTTCCTTCAAATAGATGTTAATTATTTTTAATAGTACAGCATCGTGATAAAACAATATTGTAATAATTATGCATTACTCAGTCTCAATGACTTTTATCGTTAAGTACATTAAATATCTTAATACAATCAAATCAACATTATTGAAAACGTCGTCATTAGGTACCCCGCCTATTTGAAAATCTTTAGAGATATGGAAAAACTAATAATATAAACAATAAACTATTCAGACATATTATCATCTCTACATCGAAAGTTTCAGCAGAAAGGCTCGGTTTAGAATGCGAATAAAACTATCATAAATTTATATTACTTATAATAGGTACATAATTCATATTTTGTAAATATGTAAATTATATTAACTTACAAATGATATGTTTGTTGCTCTTAACGAAACCCTATCCTGTGGGCTAACTGCGTAACGCACTATCAGTAGGAATCGGTTTCAATTTGACAGTTCAACAACATTCATTGCGTTGTTGAGCAGACAATTTTTTCTAACATATGAAGCAATGGATTAGCAATATACTTCAAAATCATTCCAATTCCGATTCAAACTGCGTTACGCAATTAGGGTACTGGTCGTATCAGAACCTCGCAAGCATGTAAACGTATTATCAATACTACAATCAACATCGTAAGTATTCGTAAAGCACCTTATCTTAACCCTAAACAACCGAACCTATATTTTATGCTTTGCACAACCTATTTAGCAACTGTTAACTATAACATAGCAGATGTGGACTCCCTGCAGATCACAGGTAACTAAAATTACTATTTGCGACACTCACAATAACACACTACCGATGTTGACACATTGGTTGGATTCAATTGGTGTAAGCTTTGATCAATAAGGTGTAAGTAAATTGAGTACCTTTATCTTCTTAGCTAAACAAAATTCCTAATATGGGCCTGTAATCCTACACCGTCATAACATAAACAATATAATGCCTTTATGCTTGTACCAGGTAGCACATGGCTGCAATTAGCAGCGTCACATATTGGTAACAGTATCCTCGCCTGCAGCACGCCACTGGTATTAAGTTACCATCACACCTCACTTGACTGACGATTCACAACCATCATACAAGATATACAGGGTTACTGGCAACTCGACGTATTCCTTGCAGGACGTCATAGTATGGTTAAAATGCATCAAATTAAGCCACCAAATGTTCTACCGAAATTCAGTAGTTTTTGAGTTAATTAGGTTTTTAGTCGTTTTATGAAAAATACAATTTAAAAATGATTCACAGTGCGACTATTCTGGAATTTAATTTATTATCATAGCTGATGCCGTAGCAAATCTTTGTTAATAATTAAAAAAATCCAAAATGCCGAAAACTTGGCAGAGATAACTAATTAAACATTTTATTTTTCGTAATTTTTGTCATTACTTTATTAAAAAAAACTCAAAAACTACTGAATTTCGGTAGAACATTTGGTGGCTTAATTTGTTGCATTTTAACCTTACTATGACGTCGTGCTAGGAATACGTCGAGTTACCAGTAACCCTGTATACTATTATAAAACTTAACCCGTTTTACTCGGCTGTGGCGAAGCCCAGAAGGAAGGTTGACGAAACCTTCCATTTGGACTTCGTCACAGTTGAGTTAAATTTATTTACATATGGTCCAATACGCAATGCCAAAAATTTGCATTTGCCATGGCCATAGTACACCTAGATGGGGCCCTTATTACCCCCTAATTGCCATTTTGCAAGGTGTCATTTTACAAACAAAGTGGTCAATAAGTTAACTGTTTGCTAAGTTTTCTTTAACAGCGATCATTAGGACCCTAAATGTCAACATTAGAGGAAGCACTCACTACAACGTTTTCTGTTTTCTTTTTAAAACAAAAGACGTGTAGTTACAACATTTACAAATGACTGTGTGAGCTACAGATGCAGTTACAGAAGACAACAACAGAGGTCAAAGTAACGTAAGAATTTCAAAGTATAATAAGACAGTTTAGACAGAAAACACATTTTCATGAAAAAGGAAAGTAAGTAATGCAATAAGAACAGATCCAGAAGTTTGAGAAGCAGAAGAAGATGTAATGGTAACTAATAAAGATTGGATGCGGAAGGCAGAGCACTCGGAATTCTGGTTTGAAACAGCACCCTAATTGTATATCACACTTTAAATTACAATTTGGATGATTTTGAAGCATATATGTTCAAACAAATTGTCTGCTCAGCAACATAAATAACGCAATGAATGTTGTTGAACTGTCAAAATGAAACCCTGAATTGCTACTGATAGTCATCATCTGCCTAGCCTTTTCCCTATTGCCTAGTCTAACCGGATGCAGCTACCAGTATTTTCCATGGAGCAACTGCCTATCTAACGTCCACAACCCAGTTAGGTACTGGGTAACACGATACCCCTTGGTAGGACTGTTAGTCAGACTACTTTGCTACTGATAGTATGTTACACTATTAAATGACGCTGGCCAATAAAGGCGAAAGGACAGATGACACTTCTCTTAAATAGTATTAATCTCGGAAATTCTCACGTAAGAAGATATTTTTACTAGAACACTGACAAGGTAATCTATTTTTATCTATATAATTTATCACGTTGATGAGATATATTTAGGATAATATTATCGCATGTAGTATTCCGAGTCTTATTTTTGCCAACATTTTGTAAATGTTTTTGTTATTGTCACCCAAAACGGAAAATAAGTTGAGTTTTTCAACTTATGTATAGGTACGTTGAAAAACTCGATCCATCGCAGTTCAGACTTGACTATTCACCTTACTCCTTGGGAATATTGAGGTAATAATGGTTATCACAAACAAGACAAAAAAAAAAGCCCTATGCGTAAGCCAAAAGAACGTGCTTGGAAAACTGATGTTTCTGTTGTTGCAATTTTACCTAATATGTAAAAAAGAGGTACTGTAAATTAAAAAGAAACAAGTGACATTCTATCCCTTTGTACAGAGAGTAGTAGGTATTTAAGCTATTTGTATTCGTAACATAGCAATATTATTTCACTAGGCTCAACTGCTTTTGCCGCTTAGTACAGTGTCCTGTTTACCTATGATGTCATCTGCTGTATCTTATACCAACCAGACGGGATCTAGGCTTTGTGCAATTTAATTTGAATACCGTGCTCTCTTTAAAGATATCGGTAACATTGGCGAATGTTGTGAGAGAACCAGACACCACTTAAAATAAAAGGAACAATCTTCGGGGACATAGGTGGAAGATATCTATCTGTCCCTCTTACGCTTATTGAGGTGAAATTTCGATCGAAGAGCGGAAGTAAAACTCCAACTTGCAGTTAATATTACCTAATAAAATTGTCAAACACGTATTATATTTATATGTAGTTTAAAATTAGGTAGGTACACTATTCAGTACATAAATAACAAATTAAACTACTAGGGACAAAATAAACTAATGACTTAAAATCTAGTCGCATGTCCCGCGACGGTTGACAAGCAAGAGAGGGACGCTACGACGCTACTAGCGCCCTGGATCGTAGCTTAGTGTTGCCCCTTCTGCCAGGGTTACGAGCCTGTCCGAAAGGGATATCGTGGCCCTGGCACACAGGCATCTGAAGGAACACGGGTGGGTTTTAGTCAGTAAAAGTCTGACACTCCCTCCCGCTCCATCCAGAGCGGGAGAAGCTATTTGATAATTTCCCACCCAAAAAAAAAAAATGAAAAAAAAGAGTGTTGCCCCTTGACAAGGGTTCGTCGCTGACTAACTTATACATACTTAAATAAACATAATATAAGCGACGCCATGTATAATAAGGTGCGTTCACAAATGCACAATACGTGACGGCTGATCTTTACCTGCTTTTTGCTCTAAAAGCAGCCTCCAAACTGTCAGGAAAAACACCTCTGGTAGATGACACGTCGTCATGATGTCATAGTCTCAATCAAGTTGGTATGCATGTAAGCATAAAATATTTGAGGAATCCACAAGAAACCGTTTAAGGTCTTAAAGGAAAAATCGTGAGAAAAACCTTGCCTTCCTTATGTGCTTAGCCCAACACTGGTGGTGACAAATAGGCTTACCACTTGGGAAAGAATAAGCAGAATTATTGCAACACATAATAGCTACACCGTGTTTAATCTGCAAATCATGCAAAGAATGATATTATACTGGTTGTCACCGCGCGCTTTCTGCATTCCAAACTCAAAAGTTGACATAGCTGTCAAAATTGACAATGGCCAATAACAATATCGTACCCGACTTCTTGGCGGGAAAGTGAAGCGTCATGTTAGCAGTTTTGTTTTATTTTCTAAAATTTGTGTTTAGCCGAATATTAATGTGTAATAGTGGCGGATAATTAACCATTAAGTGTTCGTGATCCTGCATTAATGTAGGCAAATGAAACAAAACAGTGCAACATCACTTTAAGTTCTCTCAAGAAGTCCGCGCGAGGTTTCAGTAAAGTGCCGCGTCTTTACTTAAACCCAAGGGGGGGGCGGGATATCATCAATCATCTTTATCATGCATTGAGTGGAGTTCATTTCATAATTATTTAAATAACTTTGTACTTGTTACCTAATTTTACATGACACTGGCTAAATGCACAAACCGTGCGAAGCCAAAAAGAAAAAAAGAAAAAAAAAAAAAAAAAAAAAAAGAAAATATCGTACCCTTGACCCGTTCTGTCATGCCAAGGTCAAGAACGATGTAAGTGTGGCCTATGATTCATTCTAACATTCACGAATGAAAGAACGAGATTGCAAGCTCGCACACATGGTAAACGAATGTAGGTACACAACAATGCGTTAGTTAATCGTGATAACTGCTACACATAAGGTTCTATATCACAGTTTAACCACTAGTATTTTAGCACAGACTTTGAGCAAATCTTTTTAAGATTTATAATAACTAAGTAAGCTAGAAAAAATAATTTAAAAGAATTAAAAAACGATTCATGGTTAGGAAAATTTCCTATCGGTTTTCCCAATATCATTTATTCCATATACGTCTAAAAAGGAATCCACTGGCAATGCACCAATAATAAAACACTTCTAAACTATCTCCTAAATCATTATTATAATTAATGACCAACCAAACAAGACCAGTAACTGTCGCAAGTATGCGAGACAGGAGCAAGTCGCTGGCGCCATACGACATTGAGAAGTCAAGTAGAACGCCCACCGCATCGACACCTATGTCGATCAATCGTTGTATTATGATATCCTCATCCAACCAAGTTAACTAGGCAAGTGTCAATCGTGACGTCATCCACAAATACCTATTTGACGGATTTGAACATCAAGACTATCAAGAATACCGCTGCAGAATCAACCCGCACTGGCCCCGCCTGACACAAACTCAAATCAAAGCATTTATTTCAAATAAACCAATTGAGAAGAACGAGCGACCTATGGAGAAGAACGGGCAAGAAACTCCACGGAAACTCTTTTAAATTGACATTATGGTTACAAAATATTGGTTATATCATTCGTGTTGAAATTATACATGTGAGAACGATGCAAAACGTCAAAAGCGTCCGTAATAAAAAGATAAAAAAAAACAATTCTAAAAATTTATTATAATAAGCCATGGCTGCTAAGAGATGACCAGTCCCTACTGACAGTACCCCTGGTGGATTCAGACCCACTCCCTCCCACAGAGAGGAGGCCTTTGTCCCAGCAGTGGGAACGTTATAAAGCTCATTAGGCTAAGAAGAATCTGTCACCTAATGAGAACTAAAAGCTGTACAACATTGTTTGAGTAACATTTTTTTGAGTTGTGGGAAATAGGCTTACGGGCAACATTTGATACAGCTTTTGTGACAAACATGTTTCCAACAACGCAAAATGATGTTGCTGCAACATTTTAGCGCAACTTTATTTAACACTAGCTGACCCGTGCCCACTTCCTTGGGCGGAGTCTTTTCATTGTTCGGATTAACATATAGCCTATGACACTCACAAATAACGTGGCTTTCTATGGGTCAATCATTTTTCCGAACCGATTCAGTAGATCCAGAGATTACCCCCCCCCCCCCTACAACCTCACAAACTCACAAACTTTACCTCTTTATAATATTAAATAATATAGCCCGCCCTATGTTGGTTAGAAGTAAGTACAGCCTCAACTAGTGTGTGCCCAAATAAACGAGCACTTATGAGTCTGACAGACAGTAATTGGTTTGTAGCTGGTATAATGGTGTAAAGGTATTCATTATTTGGGCGTGAATTGTTATTAGAGTATGGGAAATTGAATACAGAGCTGGGAACTGAACACAATGTAACAAATGGTTTCAAGGAAATTGTAATCAATATTGGGTTTTCTGAGGGTCAAAGGTTTTATAGTTTTCGTAGCAGTCAGTTACGCTATACAGTCAGTTACTCAAAAAAAGAAATATTTTCTCCATGACATACCAGAGCTTTTGAAAACACCAAAATAATCAGCCATCTTTCCTTTTACAAATCAATAAACTAATTAAGTTCCATATTTAAGAAAAGACCTTCATAAACATACAAGCAGAAGCAAAGTATGGCAACGGACAGAAAAAGAACGCATTACCTTAGATAAAGAAAGCATAAAAACCTTTAAGTAAGTAACATTAATAAAGAGTGCAATACAACATGGCGACGTTATGAAAACTAAGCTTTGACAATACCCTTTACCGAAAGATACAACATTCTACAAACCAAACTTATCACTAGACCTTACTATCAGGTTACTTAACTCAAAAGCTATGTATTTAACTCCTTAGGTAACTAATGAAAGCGTTACTATCGGTTATCGATCGTTAACTACGGCGAAAGGTAACAGGCAATGAAAGGAGAAACACCATGATTATATCTTATATATCATTGTTATATGGTTCCAACTACGATGGTTAAAAAATAGTAAAAGTAGAGCTTTATGATTATATCTGAGGAATCGCAATTAGTTTTGGGGAAAAAGTGTACGAAAGATAGAATAAAAGATAAACTATAGGCCCAGTTAAACAAGCCTAAGTTGTTAATATTAAACAACGGTAAAATTATATCAAGTTATTGCAAGTTGAAAAACTGGATAAGATACTTGTTGGAAATAATGTAAATGGCATCCAATTAGGCGGAAAGCTCTAGATTACATTAAAAGGTAAAGTAAATATCCCAAAGTATACTTTCGGACGCAATAATAATAAATAGCACATTCTTTTGAATACTTTTTGGAGACGCTAAAATCAAAATTACAAAAAAGTCTAAAGCCACAAAATGACCTGACAAAAACCCAATCACAATCAAAAACATTTCATACCAAATGTATGATGTCATTGAATTAATTGTTAATACCCTTAGGTTAACCGTGGCCTTTTTAACATTATTTCCGACGTGTGTCGACTTTTACGTAACGAGTATTTAGCCTCAATGTTATTGGAGCATGATTTAATTACAAACATCAGTAATAATTTGAGTACTACGTGTATGACCCTCGTGGTTAAAATTAGGAAGCTTTTAAAGCTCGTCGTGCAGTTTTAATATTGCATTAATCAAATTCATGTTTTATAATTCATTTCCTAGATCATTATGTGCTTCTAATCTAGTGCTATTAATTGCGTTTATGTCTAGTAAAAGAGAGCATTTGCACTTAAACAACATTCATAAAACTGCAATTCAATGTATGCTCATTCGAACTTTTACAGCAATCTTCAAATGTAGAATTTATAGTCATTCAATTTTTGCTTTCCTAGCTTATCCTCGATGTTTATTTAATTTTTAGGTCTTATTAGTAGTTTATTTTAAGTGCCTATACAACGCAGAGAGTATTATTATGAAAATCATCTCCCATTTTATTTCATTTTCATAAAATCGCTACTTTAGAGAGGCTAATGTCCACCAGTCTGCGGCTTTCAGCTAAACGATGATCATGATAAAGACGAAGTGCAGCAGCCATATACCTTCGGTAGCCATCGTGAGCTATCACAATCACAAAACGTTAAAGCCAAACTTAACATCTACTTAAATCATTCGGTCTACATAAGATATCGCAACATCTCTTCAGAATATTAAAACCGAATCTCCTACTATATTTGACTCCTACTTATCACGTTCAAGAAAATACGCTGTTGTACTTGGCTTCCCTGAACTTTACGTGCGGCAATTGGCAACATTTTAAGAAAATATCTTGCCAAGTTTGGTCTCCAACCTTTGCGCGGCTGAATCAAAAAGTATGCATGTAATCAGTCAAGTTTTAAAGATAATGAAATGAGGATCCGATTACGGCGGTAATTATTTAATTATATGTACAAGGAGTTAAATGGACGTTAAGATGCCTTATCTTATAGCGGCTATATAATAGGTTCTTTTTCGATCACGAATTCCCAATCAGTCACCTTACAATGTTAATCAGCAGTTTCATTATCATCAAAAACTCCTGTGTAAGAAACTCAATGAAATATCACCAAACCCTCTTATACGGACCGCTGCAGTGATCTTGACGGTCTTGATCTCGCTCGGTCTAGTGCACTAACATCGGTCCGATCTCCTATATCTCTCATATCTGTTTTCACGATATCCTGCATCCTGCACGTCTTTTTGCTTTCATCTATATGATTAATATCGTGTGTAATGGCTTCCGTTGCCAACATCTTGTTTGTCCATTATTCATCATACTAAAATCCAGTTTAGACTTCCTTTAGTATGACTAAACTGTTTAGTCATAATCTCTTTCCTATAACTATCACTATTGACTAGCATTCGGAGAACATCACGCATCGAGCTTTAAGAAAAGACTGTCACACAGAGTGACTTCTAAGTCATCCTGTGACAGTCTTTTTAAGCTATAAAAAGCCGAACTTTTCTAAAAAGTTAAGTTGGCATTTACAGCCGCGTAGATCTCTACGATCGTCATTCATAATATCGATGCACCAGTGCAAACTGCAGAATGATGCAAGTGACAGCCTACTGGCCGAGGTCGCGGACGTGAGAACGCACTCGTTTACATGACGTCAACACACTACGAGATTTAAGGTGACGTTTCCGCGCAACGAGAAACGTGATTTGTATAAAAATACACGAGGATTTATAAAATGATGAATACATTGCTGTAACCAAATTGGGTATATTGTATATGTGTTCAAAATCTGCTTCCAAAGAAGAATTTAAAGAAGAATGCGTGACCATGTGCACAATAAACGGATGTCAACCTGCTGCATATTCAAATTAGATGTTAGTAACAAAAGCATTCAAAGAAAACTAAACAAATACGTGCAGATTGTCTCATTCTCTCGCGTGTATCTGATGCCACCTTAACTTGAAAACCAGTTTCCACGTAATACTGGTAATACATGGGTAACACCGACTCATTTCGTGCTCCAAATACAAGAGTAATTTCTCTGAAACTTGCGTAAGGTCAAGTCGGCCATATCAACTGACAGGTCAATCGAGTTATTTTCGGAACACCAATGTTTACAAAGGTTCTCGAAAAATTCGAAATCGCGTGTGAATTACATAACATAGTGTAATAAAATTATGTGTAATGTTGCCGACAGGGTTGGGAGATGTATGGTGGCTTATTTTTATTTTATTGTATTATAAAATTTGGTTGCGAGAAATCCCTTGGATGGCCTACTTTTCACTTCTGGCAGTAAACAGATATTACTTATGCATTCATGGTTTTATATACCCAGGGAATTAACATGTCTTATTTATAAGTTAGGCAGCACATAATCGCATTAATTTTTATTTCTGTAAAGCATCTAGAAGGAGGCAAAATTCATGCCATAGAACCAACTGACTTAATCCAGATCATGGTGATTTTGAAAAAAAAAAATTATCGACGATCTGCACAGTTATCGAGAAAATAGGACCACATAATGTCAACAGCTATTAAGCTGTAGATTCTCTACTAAGATAATGTCTGACAGATCAACAAATTACTGATTACCTACGTATTCAATTAAATTGTTATTTTCCGTACAATGTGTGTCTAGAGAATCTGATAATTGAACAATGATTGGTAGTTCTAGTTTGCCGCTTGAGAAAACCAATATGACTCAGTTATCGCATTATCTATACAAATCTTATACAGGTACCGTGACAATGTTATCATGTCATCTGACGCTTATTTATTCATTACTAGTAGGTAGTATCAACCGTGAGAACGGACGAACTCTAATATATTGAGTAATGGCCACACCTAATCTAGACCGGTGTTAGAACCTTTTTAAGTTTCCGCCCGAACAGCTTTTGGTCTATGGTTTACCTCTATTAAATTTAGAACGTGTTCGCGCCTTTTCTGGCCATATACATTGCCAATTTTTTGTTCTAATGTAGAATAGAGTTTTGTCCTCGATTTTTATGGTGAGGCAGAAATCGTTAATTTGTTACTCCATTAATTATGTAACTTTGAATAACCTAATTAACCCGCTGTGAAAACAAATTAAAATGGTCGGATTTTTATTTTATATACAATCCACAAATTACAAGCAACTTTCTCTCTACATTTTATTGAGGCTAGTATTTCAAAACCGTACGCAGTACCAGTACGCACGAGAAAAACCCATCCTGAGGATATCGGATCTTCACATAAAGCACGGGCCACTTCCCAAACCATAGTTAACATGCCCGTCAATTAGCATATGATTACGCCACAATGCGCTCTTGGTACCAACTCAATTAGTGCTGGTTGTACACTTTCCACGCGAATAGGATCCACGTTTACTTCAACAAAAGAATACATTTGAGCTCATCAGTATGGGCGAAACGTGTCAGAAGCGTTATTTAACGAATCGGTAAAAAGTAATTAGCTTTATGTAATACTTAAACGTTTTCGCTTGTGGGTAGATTTGTTAATGAACATTGTTTTGAGGGCGGAAAACTGTAGAGAAATAATTCGTAAGTATCTTACCTTATCAACCTCGGATACCCTCAGTATAATTTTCAGCCGGGGGTTGTTCTTTCTGTAGTCCTTCAGTAAAGCGTCAAGCTTATCTCCTCTCGCGTCGCCCGCGTAAACGAGATGAGTGCACTCGGAAAATCCGTCGATAGCGCGCGCGCTTTCCACGTAACAGATGAGGCGGGCGGCGCCGGCGCCGGCGCTCTCGACGCCCAACAGCACCGCGGCCGCGGCGGTGAGTACGAACCAGAGCCACATGATTAAAAAAATCAAACTGTCATTCCGAACGCGTCGTATTTTGAAAATTCGAATTATATGTTTGGGAGCGCGTTGGTCGTATCGTTAGCACAGTTCGAGTGGCGGAGTGGCGCAGGCCGGCCGCAGTCATAGGCGCCCCCGCCCTGCCGGTGGTGGTCCGCGCAAGGTCGCGCGCTCACCGTCGCCCGCGGGACCGCCGCACCGGCCGCTCTTGCACAGAAATGCTGTTACATTTCATTCGTCACTGGTCACATTACAGTGACTGATGGAGGTTAAAGTTAAGAGGCTGTCAGGACAGTGAATAAATCTTCTAGTTGCACGCTGTCAGCTACTTTGACATTGCTACATTGTGTTATGAGATATTAATAGCTTTTAAATAATTTAATTGTTTTAAACGCTACTACAATACCTAGTCATTACGCTCACACACGACTAAATAATAAACTGTAATTGTTCTTACAGTCCAGTGAAGATAATGCAAATTCACAACGTAGTAGGTGTACCTACACTTACGAAAGGCTCCTGTAGACAGGCGCAACGCGACAGTGCGACACGAATTTAGTGGAATAATTTCCATGAAGTTTTCATAGAAATTGTACTAGAGTAGCGTCGCTCCAGTCTGCAGGAGCCTTTAATTAGATGCAAACTCAGAAGTCTTAAACAAAGGAAAAGGTTGACTCTGTCATATTGCATGACTAAAATACCGAGTTTCTTAGTAAATCACGCTGAAACTTCATACAGATGAATCATAACTCAGTTGTGCTTAAACTAATACACAGGAAAGTAGGTAACATAAGTATTTTCAAGTGGGCCAGATTTAATGCTAATGAAAATTATCTGAAGCTAAGTGGGTCGCTTTTTAAGAAGCCTTGTTAGCGAGTTGGTGACTACCAGCGATGATTTCCGTAATTCACACTACCTTTTGGTTATCAGATAAATTATCGAACCATTAGCATCTTGGCAGTAGTGTAGAATAAGATTTCGATATTTACTAGTTTTATAAACTTTGATGACTTAATCGGAGACTTTTATGAGGGCGTTGACAAAAACGATTTTTTTTTTATAAATCCACCTTTCTTTTTTTTTTTGTGTTGACATTAAAGATCTTTTTTTTTTGCGATGGGTTTGCTCTAGACCTTAGTCTAGGTCAGAGGTGACAGAGACAAAGTCGACGATGGAGTGAGCTTGCCCAGAAGAAGCCTGTTCACTCTCACTTTGAAGAGATTAGGGTTGTATGCGTGCGGCAACAGACGCAGGCAGAGAGTTCCACTCTTTTGCTGTGCGCATTATGAAAGCCATTTGGAAACGCTTAGTGCGAATTGGTGGAATAGCAACCAGGAAGGGATGGTAACCTGCAGTGCGTCTAGATGTCCGATAATAGAAGGGGGCCGGTGGAATGAGGTCGTGGAGTTCTTGGGCACACTCACCGAAGTACAGTCTGTAGAAGACCGACAAGCAGGCAACCTTGCATTAATTTGTAAGTTGAATCAAAATAGATTAAATAGGTACTACGATCAGAACAGTCATTTACCAAAGTTAATTACAGACATCATTTACAATAGATTCACGGAAAACAAAGTACACATAGGTATATCTATTGTGTTGGTATGTCATGTTTCCGTATAACTTGAGAATAGCTGCGCCGATTTTCGTACGATCTTCGTCATGCATTGTTTTAAATAAGGTACCTATCGTTTTGTATCTCTGACTTTGACGGTATCTCACACAAAATCTAACCTAACATGATGTTATTGTAAATGTATTGTTATTTTTTATCTACACTTATTAAATTCAGTGGTTAAGCGTGAGTACAGACGCTAGCACATCAAGCTACTACAATCTGTAAAATTTATTTAATAGGTTTTCAACTTTATCCCTACAGCATAAGGTTCAAGGTTGATTGGGAAAATTTGACCGTTCCGGGTAGCTTGATCTGCTGGCGTCTGTACATTCGTAAACTGATTTGATATTATGTGGCAGCACACCGCGTTACGCGTCGTCAGAAGGCCGAGAGTCTGACAACCAATCTTACCAAGAGGTATCGTCTTACCCAGTAACTGGGTTGTGGAGGTGAGATAGGCAGTCGCTCCTTAAAATACTGGTATTCAGCAGCATCCGGTTAGACTGGTAGCGGACTCCAACATTGTTGGAAAAAGGCTAGGCAGATGATGATGATGTGTGGCGGCACACCGCTGTTTTATTCGTGTTTTAGTGTGGTGATGGGCAACGCAAAAACGTTACTATCACAGAGATAAATATGTCATATCTGCCTGTGAAACTGGCACCCATTTTTAGGGTTCCGTACCTCAAAAGTAAATAACGGAATCCTTATAGGATCACTCGTGTCTGATCTGATATGTCTGTCTGTCCAAAACCAAAAAATTTAAATATTTTATTTCACATAAACCTACATGGGCACTTATGAAACGTCAGAAGCTAGGTGCACGGTTCCAATTGGTCGTTTCCTATTGAGAAGAGCCGGCAAGAAACTTCACGGTTACTCTTTTAAAAATAATGAGCTTTTACAATGTTTTCAAGTTACAGTGTTAATAGGTATGGGAGGACAGTGTAGGCCCGTCAACAAGTACTTAACAAAATAGAAAATGTTTTACAAAGCTACAGTCTGTTAAGCCTACAACATTCTCACATTCACAAATTACAAAAGAATCTATGTAAAATATTACTAAAATAATAGAAATAAAAATCAATTTAAACCAAATGACAAGATTGCCATTACAACTGTAACAAGTAAATCTGTCTGCCACAGACAATTTTCTCCAAATCTACTGCACCGATTAAGTTGAAACTTGGTACACATTATGAATTCCTGTGACCTAAACACGGAAGTGTAACTAAATAAATTAATTTTGAAATGAGGGTCACTTTCGGGAAGCAAATTTTTTTTTTTTTTTTTTAAGTTTTGCAATCGGTACCGTGTGACTTATCAAATGAAACGTCTTGTTGACATAATAAACATAAATAAAAAATATTTAAAAAAGATAAACATTTTTAAATTCATTTAAGAAAATACATGAAAACAAAAAAAAACCTCCATAGCTCCGAAACAACTGAGCCTAAAATTTTGAAAAAAAAATACAAAAGAATTTTCTTTACTTATAGATTACAGAAGACCTGAAGTCTGTGGTCTTAAAATAACATGGTAAATCACTCAATCTTTTGCGTAAAAACTTACATTTGTAGTTGTACTGTATGAGGGAACATGTCTTTCAACAACAATGTTAACTTTGTTCTTGGGATAAATACATCCCAAGACACGCACTTGGCCGGGTTTAAAGGGCACCTTAAGGGGACCTTTAAACAGCAGTAAGGCCTAGCGCGCACTGCCGTGGTTTTTTTGCCGCATGATCTGTGAAGTATGGAATGTCATAGAAGTGCGCGCATTGCGATGAAAAAAACGCATCCGGTTCATTCACAGTGGGCCTTCCGCTGCAAATTTGCGATGCATCTCCGCACGTATTTTTTGTATCGCATAGTACCGCGCACTGACCGAGCAGTACCTAATATCTAAATTTGTTTTTTGGATATATCTTACGAAAAAGAAGTCCTTATTTATTATATAAGGCCATCAAGAGACGCACCCAAAACCGTTTGGGGACTCTTTATTGTGCAACAATAAATATTATATGAAGATAGTCATTGTTCATTTTTACCACCGCCAGTGCGCGGACCCGTGACTCCGTTTCTTATATCGTAAGGCCGAAATAACGTACCGTATTCCACAGCACCGCAGTGCGCGCCTGCCCTTACTTACTTAGTTTTAAATAACGTGTACCAATACAGCACGCCATAAAGGTATACATAGTAGAATACGTATGTAGTATTTAAAGGCAGGAATATAGGCATGGTGGCCATTGGTGGTTTTTGGTACACACGGCTACACATCAAGCTATAATTTCCAGTATAAGCTGACCTCTCATAGTACGGAAATCCTATACAATGCGAAATCAGCCTAAACTGGATATGTTTAGGTTGATATGTAGGAACGTGCACCTAGGTTCTGAAGTTTCATAAGTGCCCATGTAGGTTTATGTGAAATAAAATATTTTGATTTTGTTTTTATGAGTAATAAAAAACGCTTGCTCAAGGATGCATATCCGGTACGGCTCTAATAATCCTTCCATATCCCAAGGGCTTTGTCCGTGTGGAGCCGGACGTAAAGAATAGCACCATCCTATTTCTTCCTGTGGGTGTCGTAAAAGACAACTAAGGGACTTACTAGAGAATGGGCAGCAGCATTATCTACGCATTTTAACAGCATACTGCGATCGCTAACCCGCCTGCCTATCGTGGCGATTATGGCAAAACCCTCTTTGGAGGAGGCCTATGTCCAGCAGTGGACGTCTTTCGGCTGAAATGATGATGAATGATGATCCCAAGGGCACGTCTTCCCTACCATTATCGCGCCCCCCGGTCTACTCTTTGATATACAATGGCCTCTGTAGTCCCATGAAACATGAAGCTCCAGGGGCTAGTGTGAATCTTTTGGTTCATTCGAGTAATCGAGTATTTTTTTTGTTTCCGGGGTGGAAAATCCTCTTGGATGTCCTCCGCCCTGGGGCGAGCGAAGGGGTCTGTCGCACTCTTATTGACTAAAAACCAGCCCAGTGTTCCCTTCCCACACTTGCACAGGGGATCTAGTGCGACTTACGAGATCCCCCGGAGTAATCGAGTCTGTTTAAACCACGCAGGGTTTGGTACATTTCATTTATTCACATGAGTAATATAAAACTAGTCTGGATTTAGTCTAGATTAAATTTAGTTTTGATTAATCGATCGGAAATTACATAGGATATCATAAAAAGCTCGTTAAGGTACTGTAATTTATGGCCTTACATTAAATATATCTAGTAAACATCTGTGAGTCAGATAACTAATTTTTAATAGCGTTTTCTTGGCTTGTGTTTTTTGATGTTTTCATCAGCGTCAGTTGTCAGTTTTTATCATTCTCATCAGAATTAGGATATATTTCAGTTCTAATCATCAATTCAATCAATCGTAGTTTTAGATAAGTTGAGATTATATTCATAATTAGTATTTCGAGTATGTTAAGCATCGAATGATACTAATACATGTAGGATGTTATTTCTGAACGCATCATAATTTTAAGAATTAAAAGTAAGTAATAAACGAGCGTAATTTTGTGAGTCGTGAGTCGCAGAATTTCGGTCGCAGAAATTCTGCCCGGCAGAAATTCAATTTATTCAGTTACTATCCAACGTTTATAGCGAATGTTTGTGTCATGCAATGGAACCAATTTTCATGGAATCAATTTCAATTATCATTTTTTCTGTGTCCAGCATTTTGTAAGTAAAAATACGTGTCGACTCTCACGCAATCTGTACCTGACTGACCAGACTGCCGCGTCGGCCCGCGTCGGCCCTCGCGCCCCCCGCAAACTCAATTCGGTCCGAATAATGCGTGTGAGTCGGCAGACAACTCATTTTGCGTCGCCGTGTGAATCAAATAGGACTTTTTTAAATGAATGAATTACGTTCGTTTGGCTTCACCCTAAGTGTGAGAGGAAAAAAAGGGATATCGCGAGTGAGCTAAGAAACGAACAAGACGACTCGCATTGTAAGAAGTTACAAAATCATTAAAAGCAGTTTTCAAGCAGTGATTATTATTTATTTCGGTCTTCCACACCACCCCACATACATATAGTGTCACCCTGGGCACTGGCACGGTCTTCCACACCACCCCACATACATATAGTGTCACCCTGGGCACTGGCACGGTCTTCCACACCACCCCACATACATATAGTGTCACCCTGGGCACTGGCACGGTCTTCCACACCACCCCACATACATATAGTGTCACCCTGGGCACTGGCACGGTCTTCCACACCACCCCACATACATATAGTGTCACCCTGGGCACTGGCACGGTCTTCCACACCACCCCACATACATATAGTGTCACCCTGGGCACTGGCACGGTCTTCCACACCACCCCACATACATATAGTGTCACCCTGGGCACTGGCACGGTTTTATAATGTGGCACTAGGCAGTAACCCTTCTACCATCATCATCACATCACACTAATATTATAAAGGCGAAAGTTTGTGAGTGTGTGTGTGTATGTTTGTTACTTCTTCACGCTCAAACGGCTGGACGAATTTTGATAAAATTGTATGGAGGTAGCTGACACCCTGGATTAAGACATAGGCTACTTTTTATCCCGATATTCCCTCGGGATCGAGACTTACGCGGGTGAAACCGCGGGGCGCAGCTAGTAGAATATAAAAGTAATTCTATGCTTCTACTATCCTTTCTGATAGACTAATTTTAAAGAAAGGAATAGGATTCGTCGAGTCTATTCAAAATCTATCTCTATTCTAATAATGTATACAAAAAATAATACAACAATCAAATTAATCTGCCTAGCCTTTCCCCAACTATGCTGGGGTCGACTTCCAATCCAACCAGATACAGCTGAATACCAGTATTTTACATGGAGCGACTGCCTATCTGACCTCCACAACCCAGTAACTGGGTAATACTATACCCCTTGGTAAGACTGGTTGTCAGACTTTTGAGCTGTCAAAGATCCACGAATGACAGCCGGGACCAAC
Organism: Tiliacea citrago; assembly: GCA_963921375.1. NCBI lineage: Eukaryota > Metazoa > Arthropoda > Insecta > Lepidoptera > Noctuidae > Tiliacea > Tiliacea citrago. The sequence continues at coordinate 6,383,996 of OY992791.1, read as the reverse complement.
GGCTGAACGTGCTTTCCGAGGCATGGAGGAGTCTAGGTATGTAAAGACGGTCACCCATCCACGGACCAACCCCTGCAAGCGTAGCTTAACCTGATGGATCGACCCGTGTGGCTGTTACTTTTGGACACGAGCTCGTCTACAAAAAAAAACACGTCGTTCAATTTAAAAAAGGAACTCCATACAATATCGGTTCCGCTCTACGATCGTATCGGTAACCCTGACATTACCCTGACGCAGGCGCAGCGCACTGCGATAATGTTCCACAATACATACTTCAGTGATCTAATTTGTTGCAAAAAAGAACAGGATATCAGTATGTATCTCTGTGATCTTACCGCTTTGAGGTTACAAGGTTTTTTGATGTGTAACATATTTCTTCTCGCTGTCTCTGTGTAATAGCATGGAATTAGTCATTAGTGTACTCATGGAATTAGTAAGTACTATATAGAATGTAAGTAGAGGGGTCGAATTTCAACCAGTGGGCGACAACTAGTAATGATTAATTTTTTGAATAAATATTTCAATATTTAACTTTTTGAATTTTGAGGTTAATTTCTGTCGCTGCTGGATGCTTTTTATCAAGGTGAGATGTCAGATGTTACACATCATATGCGACTACTGTAAGACTCCATCGTTTTTTTTTTTAATAAGTACGAGTGATTTTACAGCAGTACCTAGTATGTAGACTTTTGCTGAAAGAATATTAATTATATATATCATTTCGTCTCAAGATTATTGCCGCCTTATTACAAAACAAGGTACATCTTCAGACCCAGGTTTAAACCATCGAGCCATTATTGAATTTCGAACTTTATTCCGACTATGGTAAAGTTCCTAACACAAAACTGACAACTTAGTACCGAACTAAGTTTTCAGTTTTGTATAAAGAACGGTATTTTAATCAGTGTTAGGTTCTTATTACAAAAACTGGCTCCATGGTTGCTATGTCAAAAAATAAATCTTGTTTTGTAATAAGACGGATGAAGTTTACACGACGACGTGCGAGTGTAAATTGCTTTAAAAATAACAACAATGATTGGGTATCGTGTACCTATCGCTGTTAGTGCTGCCGAGACTATCACTCTTAGGTAAGGTCGGCACAGCAACGAAAGTCGATTAAAAATACTCATACATCACCTAAATTAACACAAAATTATTCGATACACTGCTCTTCATGTAATAGAAAGAGTTTTTGTTATTTTAATTGGATACCTGTTCCGACATTTTTATAATATGTATGATCAATAAAAATTATTTTAAAAAAAACTGAAGCGAATCGACTTTTATTGCTGACTGTGCCTACCCAGCATTTCTAAAGTATCTTCATATTCAGAGCTGGCAACAAACCCCGTTTTATTACAAGACGTTAACCAATAATAAAGCAATAAAAGTCTCTTTGGTCCAACAATGGAATAAAATAAATAAGTAGTTAGACCACATTTGCGAGGTAGCACGTAGGTCCACCTACTCTGAAATTTTGGCACTCTGCCATAAGACAATAATGTTAATACTTGAACACCAAAGGTATAAATATGTCTAGATAGACAGTCAAAGCTGTGAACTCGTCGAAAAAAATTGCGTCCAACGGTTGGCCGCAAAATGCACGCATACTAGAATAATACAATGACAGCACAATGACATGGCGTGAGTGTAAGACGTAGCTGTCACACACAACCACCTATCAAAGTTGACCTGTTTGTTTTAATTCTTTTGCAACGCGACACTATCTAGACATAAATAATCAAAGTTGAACACTTTGTAACTTATGAGTACCACCTACTTATAAGTTACAAACTGTTCAACTTTGATTAATTAAGTAGAATAAAATAAAAAATTAAATAAAGTATTTTGATTTTGAGCAAAAAAAAATATATTTTATTACATAATTATAAACCTACATGGGTACTTATGAAACGTCAGAAGCTAGGTGCACTCCACGTGTACTCATTTGAAAATTATTGGCTTTTACAATGTTTACGAGGGTAAAAATTTAGTATCGTTTGGCAGGAGGAGGGGGTAGGAGGGGGGAGAAAGGGAAGGGGGGTGTTCCCTCTTTCCTCTGGCACTACTCCCATGAAAAGGTAACGCACCGTTCTTGAGAAAAACGAATTATTGTAACCTAACCTCAAAACACATTAAAGTTGCTTATAAGGCGTAGTTGGGGGAGCCCCGCTAGGCGGGGCTCAAGGGTTTAAAAAAAATATAGTCCGAGTCGGGTTGCCCCAAGTCCCGAGCTCGCTTCGCTCGCGCTTGCATCCTAAGTTCTCCTAGTAACAGTAGTAACATTGCCTTTTGTACACATACACATATCAGTGGAGGTACACCAACTTTCTTCTGATCAGGATTTTTAGGTTGTTATAAAAACAAAACATTCGCAAATTTTTAATTTACAAATCCATAATTTACAACTGTAATTAGTTCCATAAGGATCTCTTTTATTTCTTTCTACATTTCTTCTCCACAGATATTCATAAATTAAATCATTATTATTAGCACGATTATTGTAAAATGCCGAATGCGTATGGCATACCAGGTTTTTTTTACGTTCCGTTTCACGACATTGTACACCACGAACAATATACTAAGACAGATTTGGTTGTCAATCGCCCATTTTAACGTTTTGTTTTCGCTTTTTATCTGATTTGAGGATAGAAACATTTTTTAATTTAATTAATTTCTCGAAAAATATGCATTACCTTTTAATGAGAGTGGTAGCGTTATAATCGGGGACCCAACCCCTACCAGTTTTAACCCCTTTTACCCCCCAACTCCTGCCAAACGATACTAGATCCAACCCTTTACGAGTACAAATTAGTGTTAATTAGTATGGGAGGACAGTGTAGGCCTGTCAACACTTACTAAAATCTAGGTAGAGCGACGATCTTCGTTAAAAGGCTGGTAATGGATGGATGAGAGGCTAAGACTATGATTCCCGTGACGTGCAATTGGAAAGGCCCAAACTCTGTGAGCCCATGTCTCATCTGCACCCTAATTGCGTAACAGTTTGAATCGGAATGATTTTGAAGTATATTGCTAATCCATTGCTTCATATGTTAGAAAAATTTGTCTGCTCAACAACGTTATTAACGCAATGAATGTTGTTGAACTGTCAAATTGAAACCGATTCCTACTAATAGTGTGTTACGCAATTAGCCCGCTGATCCAGCATTTGACTACTGTAGGATGATATTCCTTTAATTTAACTACAAAATGGGTCATGAATATTATGGACAAAACTGCCGAAAGGTATCTTAATTTTGTTTTAACACATAGGTAAAAACGAAGTATAATGTGAGCTTGAAAAAAAACCGGCCAAGTGCGAGTCGGACTCGCGCACGAAGGGTTCCGTACCATTATCTATAAAAATGGCAAAAAAATCACGATTGTTGTATGGGGGCCCCCCTTAAATATTTGTTTTATTTTAATTTAATTATTGATTTTTAAAGTGAATATATAACTAAATATTCTGTAAGTATTTCAAGTGTCTACCTGTTACCGTTATCAATATCGCGCAAAAACGAGCAAAAAAAATCACGTTTGGTGTATGGGAGCCCCCTTAAATATTTATGTTATTCTGGTTTTTAGTATTTGTTGCTATAGCGGCAACAGAAATACATCGTCTGTGAAAGTTTCAACTGTCTAGCTATCACGGATCATGAGATACAGCCTGGTGACAGACAGACAGACAGACAGACAGACGGCGCGCGGCGGAGCCTTAGTAATAGGGTTCCCGTTTTACCCTTTGGGTACGGAACCCTAAAAAAATGATTAATAAAAGCCAGTTTCTGTTCTTTCTGCGGAAAAAAATCTGCAGCGTCGACACTGGTTATGGACGACGGCGATTGGCTTGAGTATCCTTAATTGATTGTCTAAATAAACATTAATTTGCTATGACAACAGGCTCTGTTAATTGTTAACCACTCAGCACAAGGATCTTTATTACAATAAGCACCTGATTAAGTAAACCTAGAAAATGGTCAAGCCGGAAGTTCCCTATCTAATATGTATGACTCATTAAAATATTTGGTCGATCGCTTAAAATAATAATAAACAAGCTTGGCACTCGCCATCTTATTTGCCATTGATGTAGTTTAGATTTTATTATTAGGAAAAAAAAACACTACAGGAAAATGGTGAACCTAAAAAAAAATTACATCAGATTCAATAATTTGACTGCCACGATAGCCTAGTGTAAAAAAAAAATACTAATAATCACATTATTTTTCTTTCTTTCTTTCTAGTGGTCGCAAGGCTACTGCTCAACACGAGTTCTTGGGTTCGATCCCCGACTCAGGCAAAGTGTTAATGGGGTTTTTCCATCTGGAATTTCTCAATAGCAGCCCGGAGTCTGGATTTGTGCCCGGGTGATGGCAAATCGAGGGAAATTTTATAGGCACACCTAGATAGCGATTTGGGTATTTTTTATAGTAACTCATGCATTTGCACTCGGAAAGCACCATTTGGTGTAGTGGAACTGATGATGAAGACCACAGATGGCAACCGGAACTACTTAATAATAAGTATTTCACGGTTGCGATTCGATTACACACTTTAATAGTGTGGGAAGCACAGCTCGGTCGAATTGGCGGTGCTTGAGGGAAGCCTATGTCAAGCAGTGGACGTCTTTCGGCAAAAAAAAAATGATGAATCCAAAAGATAAAGAATCAATGACATAGGATATGAGGTGATATTGAACATTAAAGTAATGTAGCTAACTAAATGTAATATCCGTACTACTCTACAATCTCTCGTCAGTAAATTAGCAAAACCCACAGGTCTTACATATCATCAATATAAAGCTATTGTCGGCAGTCGATAAAAATGTTTGACTGTGAGTGAGAGTCATGAAAACTTGCTAATTGAAACATTATGTAAAACCTTGATAATGAAAGTGTTTTTACAAAAACTAATGTTAAAATACTAATTTAATTATATTATTAATTGACTTTTTCTGTTGAAATTATGGCACAACGATGTCACAGATAAACTATAAAAGTGGTTTTGTAAAGCCTTGTTTAGATTAAAAAAAAATGTAAAAACCTTTTATTGAAACATTGTACGTAAGTAGGTAGGTAAAGTTAGGGAAATTAATTGTTAAGAAAATTGACTACCAACTTAAATTTTCTGTAAAAGTATATTCAAATCACTACCATGTAAAAAACTGGTATTTAACTGTATCCGGTTATACTGGAACTCAACTCCACTATATTATGAGATTGGGAAAAGGCTAGGGAAATGATGATGATTCTTAACACAACTGTCATTATTTGACAGTTGTTTGAAATGGCTAATAAAAATTGACATACGATATCAATTTGCTTAACAATTCATTTCCCAGTCTGCACATAACGTTATGTAATTCAGTTTATATTGTTCAATGCAAAAAATCGAAACACGTAGACCGTTCGTCGGCTCAGACACAGGCATCGGAGATGGTAACCCACATAAATTAAAACGTCGTAAAATATACGCAAGATAATCTCTTGATTAATGATTTCCTTTTGATGAAGATACCTTTAAATCTCATGCAACGTCATATTTGTCACAAATTATTGAAAGAGAAACCGTCGACCCGATCTGATATAATTAATGAGTTTTGATTACAACATAAACAGGTATAATCACGGTACAATCATCATCTGCAAGACTACATGAGACATGGTTAGACTGGAACCCGACCCCAAAATAGTTACAATCATCATCTGCAAAACTACATGAGACATGGTTAGACTGAATGCCGACCCCAACATAGTTACAATCATCATCTGCAAGACTACATGAGACCGCGGTCTGAAACACGAAAAATAAATAATATTTCTATAAAACAGTGAAGTCAATTAATCCAATATTGCGCGAGTGATCTTTATCGAAATAAAAGTTAAAAAATAACACTTTTTTAAAAGTTGTAAAATGTCGTTTACCGGGAAAAAATACCGAAGAATCCGTTCTGAAAATGTTGAGGAGTTAGTCAATGCGACTCGTGAGTGATTTTTTCAAAACTCAAACTCAAAGCATTTATAAAAAAAAAGCAATTACAGGCACTTTTGAATTGTGGGTTGGGTCGGTCATAAAGATTGGTTTTATTTGAGTTTATCTGTTTTGTGGATACGTGCGCAAACGCATGGTGTTCCATCCATGGTTGGTCTTGTGCACAGACCAACTAAATTTTACTGGGGTCTTTTGATGATTGTGATCAACCCAAATTTTAATAAACCGCATCAATATGAAACCGCACGTGTTTTTCTATTAGATTTTTTTTGTTTAAACATGCTTAGGGTGTGACGGATTATAAGTATTAGAATCTTCCTAATTATTATTTCGTTTCATTCTAGATTCAAATGAGAACCTGATCAAGATGTTAACAGCTAATATTCTCGTTTACGCGCGTAAATGAGAATACATTTAACTTCACGCTGGAGATGCAGCACAGAACTATGACGCATTAGTTCAAGCTGGGAGAGGAAGCCGAGGTGGAAAGGAGGGATGGATCCAAGGTAACTGGGATATTTGTTGGATCTTTCTAGCTGGAGTATGTAATAGCTGGAATAAAAAGTATCCTATATCCAGGTCATGGTCTACCTGTGTGCCAAATTTTATCCAAATCCGGTCAGCCGTTTTAGCGTGAAATCTTACCAAACAAACAAACTCACTTTCGCATTTTTAGAATTACACACATACATACATAAACTCACGCCTTCTTCTCATGGGGGTAGGCAGAAACTGTAGAACGACACCTCCCAAGTAGCATTGCGAGCTGAATACAAGCTGTATTTAAGTTCGTTTTTTATACTAGGAGCTGTATATTTAGGCTGTATAAGCGCTTATACAGTGATTATAAGTAAAAAACGGTCCCATATTATACAGGTTTTTGCGTAAGTGTTAAGGCTGTATAGTAGCTGTATAAGTAATAGAGAAGCTGTATATTGGCTGTGTTAGAGCTGTTGTTCGGTGTACAAAGAAACCATTACACTACAGACATCATCTTATAAGTATCGTGTAAAGAAAAGTGTTCTAACAATTTAGAACACTTTTCTTTTATTATTATTTTATTTATTATTTTATTATTTTGTAATTCTCTTCAAAAACCAATGTTTTTGAAGAGAATTACAAAATAATAAAATTAATCGAACTATTTTCGATGACACGTGTAATAGAAACGTACTGTATGATGACATTATTGTTTATATCATACTTATTAGTGTTAAAGATAATGTTAGACTTGGATATCTAACGGTGTTAATTGGTGAATTGAAAGTGCAGATTCAAATTTATTGTGAACCTGTATATGTTTTCCGTCAAAATATTCACGTGCTAACAAAATAACAATATTCCTTTAATTATACTTTAAATTTTATTTTTTTCTATTCGATAACGGCGACAATTTGCTAAACAGCCTATACGGTATTTAGGAGTGGCTAGAGAGGCTCCACGGTGTCTTCACTTTCCGCCTGACGCAGGTCCTCACCGGACACGGTTGTTTTGGGAGGTTCCTGTTTAGGATAAAGCGGGAGGAAACGCCCGGGTGTCACCACTGTGTGGATCGTCCGGAGGACACGGTAGAGCATACGGTGGAGGTCTGCCTGGCTTGGGCGGAGGGCCACCGTGGCGTCGGGAGTCACAGGCCGATTCCCGGCCACCGTAGGCGCGGGCTTTTGGATGGTGAGCGATGGAAAGCTCGCCGTCTGAAAATAACCAGGCCCGGGTCGACAGCACGTTGTATTCCACGCACGCCTCAAAGAGATGTCAGCACCAACCGACGGGGTCCGTCAGGGCCAATGCCTGTCAGGGTTGCGAGTTGTCCGACAGGGATATCGTGGACCTGGCACACAGGCAACGGAAGGAACATGGGTAGGTTTTAGTCAGTATTATGTATTGTACCTAGTGCGCGTACGACACGCGTCTGTGTGTCGGCGCGCGAGCTCCATAGCATCTACGATTTCCAGTATAAACCAGTATGACACTGACTCGTGGTTTGATTGCACGTCTACTACCCCGCTCCCTATAAATACATAACAGTGGCGACGAGGATCAAAACAAACGAAAATGTTTTCTAGTGGAGTTTTTGGTGCCATAATCAACTTCGACCACCTCACAAGCGAGTGGGGAACCTATAAATCACGGCTCACGCGGTGGTTTGTTGCGAACGACGTAAATGATGCGTCGGACAAAGCCAAGGTCAAACGAAAAGCAATATTGCTAAGTGCCTTGAGCGAGGCAAGCTACAAGCTAGCGAGTTACCTGGTGCTGCCGCAGAAAATTGAGGAGATAGATTATGACAAACTCATCGATCTGTTAGACTGTCATCTCACTCCGAAACGGCTTGGTTTCGCGGAGAGGTATAATTTCTACTCGGCTACGCAGCGCCAAGGTGAAAGTCATACTCATTGGGCAGCAAGGATTAGGGGATTGGTGGCACACTGCGGGTTCAAAAATCTGGAAGAGGCCCTTCTCGATAAATTTGTGATGGGAATGGCAGCCGGTCCTGAGCGTGAGAAATTGTTCACGAAGGATCTGCAGGAACTGACGCTGGTCAAGGCCGTGGAGTTGGCTGAGAACGTGTGCGCGGCGCGCAAAGCAGCAACGGCCACGGGTGGCGCCGGTGGCAACATCATGGCCGCCTCCGCCACCAGAAGCGTGGGCCCTGACGGCGTGTTCAGTATCTCCAAGAACGAAAAGTGCAGTGTGTGCGGATATACCAATCATAAGTCCAATCAGTGCCGTTTTAAAAATTACAAGTGTAAAAAGTGTAACCATAAGGGTCATTTAAGTAGAATGTGTGCGGCTAACTCGAAAGTAAATTACGTCATGAATGATATTGGGGATGTCGGAGACGATGGTAAGTCACATGTACTTAACATTAAATGCGTGAGTGGTAGACCGATGTCGGAGTTAGTACAGGTAAATGGTGTATTTTTGGAGTTTGAAATAGATAGTGGTTCAGCTGTTAACGTCATTTCAGATCATACATACCAGTCTTATTTCAAGGACGTGCCATTGTCCGACACTGATAAAAACTTATTTAGTTATACAGGAAGTAAAATTATAACTTTAGGTTTCATTCGATTGTCCATGACGTATGTAGATAGCACACATGTTTTAAAGTTCTACGTAGTGCGCGGCGGTAGGCCGCCGCTCCTAGGCCGTGAGTTCTTACATACATTTCACTTAGAGTTCGCCCCGGCGAAACCCGTTAATTATATAGATAAACTACAGAATCGCGAAATCACTAAAATAATTACGCAATTTCCAAAACTATTTTCTAGTAAATTAGGTTGCTTCAACAAAAACAAGATATTTTTAAAATTAAAACCTGATACAAAGTTGTTATTTTTTAATGCGAGGCTAATGGCTCAACAATTAGCATTTGCATTTGCATTAGTGTCCAATTAGCATTGAAAAATGGATGCTTAATGCGTGGTCACAAAGTGGTTATTCCGCGCTCGCTTAGAGATAAAATGTGTGGAGAACTACACGATTCGCACTTCGGGGTAGTAAAAATGAAGGCAGCCGCACGCGAAAAATTTTGGATTTCCGGGAATCGACGCGGCGCTTGAACGGTTGGCAGCCGCGTGCAGCTTGTGCGCGCAGCTGCGGCCTCGCCACACCGCGCGCCTCCCTTGCCGTGGCCATATCCGCCGCATGCCTTCTATAGAATTCATTTGGATTTTCTTGGACCGTTTCATAATCAAATGTTTTTAATAATAGTAGATGCATTTTCTAAGTGGGTCGAATGTTACACAGTGGGTACAACATCATATGGATCAAAAACTGTTATAAGTAGATTATGTGATTTTATGTCTAGGGTAGGTATTCCACACACGTTGGTGACGGACAATGGCACTTCTTTCACGTCTGGGGAGTTTGAGAATTTTTGCAGTTTAAACGGTATTCAACATGTTTTATCACCGGTATACCACCCGTCAAGTAACGGGCAAGCCGAAAGTTTCGTTAAAATAATTAAAAAAGCGCTCAAAAGTATCATATTATTGCAATCAGGCACTAAAATACCTCTACAAGAAAAAATCGCAAAATTTTTCTTTGATTATAGAAACTCCAAAAATAGTACCACATGTAAATCACCAGCAAAAGTGCTTTATGGTCGACCTCTACGCTCGCGGCTAGACTTAATTAATCCACTTCAAGTCGCTTCGACATCCACGGATCTTTCGCTGACCGTAAGGAAAAATCAGTCCTTACAGAGTAAGAACAAGGGAGGAAGTAAAAGACCAAAATTTAATTTGGAAGACGTTGTTTGGATAAAGAGATTTTGTGGAAACGATAAATATTGTTGGGTGCAAGGAACAATCAAAGAAGAGATTGGTAATGTAATGTATTCGGTGTATATTCCAGAACAAAATCTCAAAGTAATTCGTCACATAGACCAGATTCGACGTTTTCAAGCCAAAGGCGTTTCAGAGGTGCAGGACAAAAAGAAGGATTGGCATTTGGACATAGAAATCGATGACAGTAGCTTGCTGCTGCAGTCAGAATCCGCAGGCGTAACTGGTGAGAACGGCGATTCCATAGGCACCGAATTTCCAACACCCAGCGAAGAGGTCCATCTTGGATCGGATGAAGGGACGAGTGTTGAGCCATTAGCCTCGCATTCACCCTCTACACCAGATCATTCAAGGACAATTAGTCCCGACCGGTCTGTACCGCATCTCACGGAAGAAGGCGGTGAGAATGTCTTAGAACCTGACGAACAGAATCGTAGATCCAAACGACGTGTTCTGCCTGTTAATTATAAGCCATTTTTCTGAAGTATGTGGGGAAGGGAATATTATGTATTGCACCTAGTGCACGTACGACACGCGTGTGTGTGTCGGCGCGCGAGCTCCATAGCATCTACGATTTCCAGTATAAACCAGTATGACACTGACTCGTGGTTTGATTGCACGTCTACTACCCCGCTCCCTATAAATACATAACAGTCAGTAAATCTCTGACGCGCCGTCCCGCTCCACCCAGAGCTGGAGAAGTTATTTGAGAATTTCTCACCCAAAAAAAAACAAAAAAAAAACGTATTTGGAGGGTGTTATAGTCTGGGTAGCTGTACTAAGTAAGTTACGGATTATATTGTACAGCTATTGGCATTTAATCAGCTTTATAATAGAATATATTTATTACTTAGGCAACAGGTTACTTAGGTATCTGTTCTCTATAAATAACTTATAATTCTCTTTAGAGTAACTGTGAAGAAATAAAAAAACCCTGAGCCCTAGATGGCTTTGATCCCTTCCTCACTTCATAACATTGATGTTTTATTTAGTTGATAGCACATAGTACTGAACGGCCAAAATATCTTGGTGAGTCTGAACATAGGCACTACAAACTTTCGCGCATGTTCCCTCACTCACACGCACTTCACTTAACCATTTGGTTCCTAAAAAATGTTACTGTGCAGTCTTATGTGCGAAGTTCGGACTCGCCAAGATATTTCAGCCATATGTACTGTAGTTTAGTATAAATAGTTGATCAGTAACTCCTGGCAAGCGCGCACGCATTTCGTTGTTTTAATATTCGCTCGCGTAAAAAATATATATCAATAAATCAGTGCTTAACAAAGCGGTCAGTTTTGTTTCATCGTCCCAATAGAATCATCCCGTTTTTATATCACTAAGTGTAGGAATCCCCTGCAGGATGAAACATTTCAGCCTTTAGATAATTGATCCACTTCAAAATGCTGTGTAAAAAAGCTATCATAATGGTCATATGATGAAGCAGTAAGAGAACTAGATCTCATGGTTCACAATATCAAAGTTTAATGCTTTTGCTACGGGACCCTCTTCGTTGGACGTCGATGGAATTGACTTATTAACGATGGTTCACTATCATTACTGTTATTTGGTTGGTAACTTGTAATATTCAAATAATCCCTTACAGTCCTCGTCTTGACTGCACCAGATCTTTTTCTTTTTTCCACATATCGCATTTGTTCACAATGAAAACATTAATTCTTGCAATCGAGCGACTGTGTCAGTAATACAGACTAAAGCTGTACTATATCTGCCATTTATTGTTTTAGTTTTTAAACACCCTCATAGACAGAAGTTATAAAACCACTATATTTACAAGAGTGTATAATTACGTCATAAATATGTGAGATCGGAGTTTGCATATACCATTGTACAGAAACTAGTATTAAGTGATACTATAATAACACTTAGAGCTATAAATGATCACATGCAAAATACACCCTGTATACAGCTTTAACGATAAAACCAGATTGAAGTGTCACAAAATACTTAAAATGGCATAGTAGAGTTTTAATATTCTGTTTAAGCACCCTAAGCTTACGCGGGTCCCTTAATAAAGATTGTATACAGTTTGAGCTTTATAATAGCTCATAAATCACTTTTACAAAGACAATATAATTTTTTGACACTCCTGTACGTCTCTAAAAGAACTCTAAGTTCTAAATAGGCTGGTACATTGATCTTGAAAACACTTGCATGCTGCTTGGGCTGCTATACTTCTTCTGCTTCGCGTACGTACATGACATGACATACATCTGGTCATACACGCACTCCGATCGATTTCTAATAATTAGTTAGGTTAATAAGCTGCTGGCTGTCCGCGCAAGAAACCGTACTTGTACTGATGGACTTGAAAGACACACGAACAACTAATAAGTCAGTTAGAAAATGCAGCAATAATTTTAGGGTGTAAAGCAAAATTGTTCAGTTTGAAATCACATACAGTGCCAAAAAAATAACGAGGTTGTCTCTTATGTATCTTATTTTTCAAGACCACACTGTGTATGCAAAAGAATACCCATAATAATGAACCCGTTATGTATTTCAAGGTAAAACAAACAAATACATTGGAAGGTGACAATGTATTGAAACAAGTGATGGTTCCCAAAGATGGAGGGAGGGTTACATACTTCAGACGAGAATTCATTGACAAAGAGTCTAAAATGGTAAGTTTTTTTTTGTAATTCATTGAATCCAAGCGCTACAAGGTTAATTTTTGCGTGTGGGCAAAATCCGAACTAACGCCGCCATCCTGTTTTTTGAACTCAATTCAACGTCATTCCAGCGAAGATCCTTGTAGCAGTGTTTTTCTTATTTTTAGGGTTCCGTACCCAAAGGGTAAAACGGGAACCCTATTACTAAGGCTCCGCCGTCTGTCTGTCTGTCCGTCTGTCACCAGGTTGTATCTCATGATCCGTGATAGCTAGAGAGTTGAAATTTTCACAGATGATGTAGGTATTGCTGTTGCCGCTATAGCAACAAATACTAAAAACCAGAATAACATAAATATTTAAGGGGGCTCCCATACAACAAACGTGATTTTTTTGCCGTTTTTATAGATAATGGTACGGAACTCGTGCGCGAGTCCGACTCGCACTTGGCCGGTTTTTTTTATTATGGCTTCTTGCGGTTGGCACATTTAGCCAATTGTCAAGTAAAATTAGGTAACAAGTACAAAGTTTGTTTAAATACTGATGAAATGAATTATATTCAATGCATGATAGATGATATCCCCGCCCGCCCGCTCCCCTTGAGTTTCAGTAAAGACGTGGCACTTTGCTGAGACCACACGCGACTTCTTGAGAGAACTTAAAGTGATGTTGCACTCTTTTGTTTCATTTGCCTACCTAATGCACGTTCACGAACCCTTATCTAATGATTAATAATCCACGATTATTTATTACACATTAATATTCAGCTAAACACAAATTTTAAAAAATAAAACATGACGCTTCACTTTCCCGCCAAGAAGTCCTATAGCAGTGTTAGGAATAGGCCTTTGCACAGGAATACAACAAACCTTCGCAAAAATGATTAGAAAGATTTTAATTGTAATAAAACCTTTTTTTGATTAGCTTTAGTTCTGCAAAAACACTGGGGAAAAAACTAAAAACATTGAAGAGCCATTAAAGTTTTCTTTTTATTTTATTTCTTTTCATGTAGTTAAATGGCGTTCAATTATTTTTTCGACTAAATCAGCCTGAATTTAACTTCTTTTATTGAATTACCTTTTTAGTGATCAAGTAATTAATTTAATTCGATCCTCGTTATCACATCACACTAATATTATAAAGGCGAAAGTTTGTGAGTGTGTGTGTGTATGTTAGTTACTTCTTCACGCTAAAACGGCTGGACCAATTTTGATAAAATTTTGTATGGAGGTAGCTGACACCCAGGAATAAGACATAGGCTACTTTTTATCCCGAAATTCCCACAGGATCGAGACTTACGCGGGTGAAACCGAAGGGCGCAGCTAGTAAACATTAAAGCAATTACTAGAAAAATATCATTGCATCGAAGCATTGTCGGAATGTAATATTTTTCCACCTAGTTAATTAATACATTATTATGTGTCTTCATAACAGCAATTTTTCGAAGTAGACATTGTAGTTCTAATTATATATCTGTAGGTATTACATAGCAAATAAGTAATGCCAATCATAATAAAAAAAACTTAGACTACTAGATTGCATAATATACATTCACAATAGCACAATCACTAATCACGTATTCACTGCACATAAAAAGTAATCCAACTACGTTTTATCTCATAATAATAAATTGTTAGTCAACCGTCTCGTCAAAGTCAAATTATTTATTCAAATTGGCACATTTAAGGCACTTTTGAACGTCAAAATTTACAAAAATAAAAATGATTCTAACCTTCCAAAAAGTAGTTTCGTATAGAGAAGAATGGGCAAGAAACTCCACCATTAAGGCTCCAGCAGACAGGCGCCACACGGCACTAGTGGCACAATTTCTATGAAACCTTCATGGAAAGTGTCGCGCCCGCGATATCGCGCCAGTCTGTATGAGCCTTTACTCTTTTAAAATGTTTTATAATTTTTTTTCCTCACATTGATTATGTAATTAGATTTTGTATAGGTAAATTGATTAAAGATTAGAATAAAATTACTACCTATACAAAAAATCTAAATGAAGCAGTGTTGTAACACTGCTTCATTTTGATTTTTTTTATCTATAAACATAATTAAAACCGGCCAAGTGCGAGTCAGACTCGCGCACGAAGGGTTCCGTACCATTATCTATAAAAATGGCAAAAAATCACGTTTGTTGTATGTGAGCCCCCTTAAATATTTGTTTTATTTTAATTTAATTATTTATTTTTAAAGTGAATATTTAACTAAATATTCTGTGAACATTTCAAGCGTCTACCTGTTACCGTTATCAATATCGAGCAAAAACGAGCAAAAGAATCACGTTTGTTGTATGAGAGCCCCCTTAAATATTTATTGTATTCTGTTTTTTAGTATTTTTTGTTATAGCGGCAACAGAAATACATCATCTGTGAAAATTTCAACTGTCTAACTATCACGGTTCATGAGATACAGCCTGGTGACAGACGGACAGACAGACAGACAGACGGCGGAGCCTTAGTAATAGGGCTCCCGTTTCACCCTTTGGGTACGGAACCCTAAAAATGAAGCAAAGACAGATACTTATTTGATCAAATAAGTTACACAAACATTTTAAAAGTATACGTTTTCCTAAAGAAAAATAAGTAACATTAGGTCATTTTGTGAATAAAATTATGGTAATGACAGAATGTAAAATAAATGTCATAAAAATAATTAATTATACAATTAAAATAGCAACCAGTTTGATTTTGTCAGACTGTAGAATTAGTGATCCATTATAGTTGGGTAGGTAACCAGGCAATACGTAACGAACAAGTTCATAATAACTAAATAATGCTACTGTATTGTATTCAATCAAGTCTAGTCATATCTTTAAAACAAATTAATTAGTAGTATAATGCCTCGTTAGTCTAGTGGCGCAAGCACTACTGATGAGCATGGGGGCCTGGGTTCGATTCCTAGGTCGGGCAGTGTTATTGAGTGTTTCCATTAGGAATTTCTCAGTAGCAGTACCCGGATTCTGGATTTGTGCCCGGTTGATGGCAATAGGCTCGCCCCCATTACATAGAACTAAAAGATTAATGCGTAATGTGGGTGTACCAACTATGGGTACACCTCTGCCTAACCCTTTGGAGAAACAAGGCGTGATTTTAAGTAATGCTACGGTATTGTATTCAATCAAGTCTAGTCATTTTTTTAAAAGAAATGAATTAGTTGTAGAGCTCTTTGTGAAGGAGGTCTTCCGAGGAACCACAACCAAGTTACTACCCCCGTAAGGGGGGGGGGGGGGGGGGGGGGGGTTACATTGTAACCGTTTTTTTCTGTAGATCCACCTGCAGCGATCTGATATACAGGAAAACCCGCGGCTTTATGCAAGTATCCTAAGTCAGGTTTCTGCGGCCAAGGAGTGTTGCTATCTTCTGATAAGAAGGATACTATGGCTGTTGATCTAATTGCAGGCATAAAACACATTAATTTCAGCTTTGTCTCATAATACCGTATCATAATTATAAGTAATAAGGAAATGTGGCATAAGTAACTTATTCATTTACAGACAATCAAAATGGACGGCTCAGATATTGAAGCAACAGTGTATTATGAGGAAGTTGAATAAAACGACTACGATTGGCGGAACAATTCGTGATAATGATAGAACAATGTATATCTAATTTAAATTATTATTTAAAGTAGGTACTTACAGTGCATGCCTATTTATTAAACTGAAGTAATGACGTTGTGCTTTTATTTGTGTAACTGCTTCACCCCTATTTTGCACACAGGCACAGCTATTTTGCTTCTTCTACGCGAACAGAGCAGGGGACCATTTTGGTTACCCATTGAAACGGTTTTCGATAGGGTTTTTCTAAGTGGTTAATCAAAAACCCTTATGATATAGGTAACCCTTTTGAACGGCTTAAATTAAATTTTGGTTACCCGTTGAAAGGGTTTTTGATAACAACCCATACGGTGTGGGCAACCCTTTTGAACGGCTTAGTTTAAGCCATTCAAAATTACCCACGCCGTATAGGTTTTTGATTAACTGCTTAGAAAAACCCTATCGAAAACCATTGAAAGGGTTTTCGATAGGTTTTTCCAAAATGGTAACCAAAATGGTCCCTGGGTAGAATAGAGATAGAATTGGTCATGCTCCGCGTGCTGGGCGGATATCGAAATAAAATAATATTATGATTTGTTCATGTTACTGGGTTTCAAGTAGGCCTTTATCATGTAACCCTTTCACTGGTTTTCTAGTATAAAACCCATTCAATGGGTTATCATGTAACCCTTTCACTGGGTTTCTAGTATAAAACCCATTCAACGGGATACATCATGATAAAGGTAACCCATTGAGAATGGGTTACCCCTTCGAAAGGCTTAACTCTTAACCGGGGTTGTACGGTCCCTGGAACAGAGTCGAAAAACATTAAATTTTCAATAAAACCATGAAGTCATTAATCACATAATGGATACAATTTATATAGCAACGATGATACGACAATCTAGCGTCGAATCTTATCGCGGTGACTGCGCAAATACGTAATCTATCTCGATATAAACGGAAAATACAATATTTTAGGTGACACTTCAGTTTTAATAAAACTTGTAAAATGTCGTTCTCCGGGAAGAAATACAGGAGAACCCGTTCAGAAAATGTCGAAGAGTTAGTCAATGCGACTAGTGAGTGATATTTTATTTGTGTCCATCAGTTTAAGTGTGAGGAAATGTGGTGAAACGCACGAGTACTGGTCAGCTGGTGTGATGGTGTGGTCTTGTGGTTATTGTGATCTGCCCAAATCATGGTGATGGTGATGGTGTTTGCTCATTTTTCATGGTTAGGTAATTCCTTTTTAATAATTTTGCAATAGTTTTGAACTGCTTAAGTGCTGGACGGTATGCTTGATTCCTGCCTAGATAAATACCTATATCAAATTACATGACGTGCAGTTTGTGTTTAGACCCGGGCTATCCACGGAAGCTGCCATCTTAGGTCTCAAGCATACTGTCCAATATTATATGGACCGCAGGACACCGGTATATTATGCGTGATTTCTTGACATATCCAAAGCTTTTGATCTTGTCTCATACGATGTGCTCTGGACAAAGTTGGGGAACGTGGGTGTACCGGTGGAGGTGCTCAACATGGTTACGTATTGGTATTCTCACCAAACAAGTTTTTTGAGATGAAATAATACACTCTCTGAAGCATACACGTTGGAAAGCGGGGTGAGACAGGGAGGTTTGGCGTCGCCCAAGCTTTTCAATCTTACATAAATTACCTCATCGTCGAGCTCAGTAGCAAGCGTGTCGGTTGCTCGATAGATGGCGTCTGCGTCAACAACATTAGCTACGCAGACGACAAGATCCTGCTGAGCCTGACGGTGAGAGGTCTCAGAGAGTTGTTAAGAGTATGTGTATAATGTCCAAAAAACGGAATATATGGTCTTTAAGACCGCCGCCGCCGGTGGATGCCCCAAGTGTTCACATAATATTAACCTAAATGGCTTGTGCATTAATCGTGTCACGAAATTTAAATACCTGGGGCATTTCATTTCTGAGGGTTTTGAAGACAATCCGGATATTGAGAGGGGTGCTTTAGCGGTCAGAGGTAACATGCTGGCCCGCAGACTCTCCCGCTGCTCTTTTCCCACGGCTATTTTTTTTAAAGAAATTCCGCTTGATTTGTGAGCTCATTGAGAACAGTGTTTCAGTGTTTTTTGTTTTTTTGCTAAGATATTTTCACGGTAAGGTGAACTGAAAATCTCAGTATTTTTCCTTCTCTAAAACATTGAACACAATAAAGTTAATAATTTAGAGTTATACGGATTAACTAACCCAAATTAAACTCTGAGAGCAGTTGATCAGATATCCGCTTATGATTTCATTCATGGTCCATGACTAATAAACGACCTCCATAAGCCTGCTTTGCATGTAGAAACACCTACTGAAATACACAGTTCTAAGAAAAGGGATTGGTTATCCTTCGAACACACTTTTATCTATAACACCGGCCATTGTGTCACCTTAAGTAAAACTTCTAGATTTTTAACTGTAATTCCTATGGTGCAGATAATAAAGAGTATTCTATTGTAAACATATAACTATCTTTCAACAACTTTTATCAACAACTGTAACTATCTTTGAACACCTTTAAGCTCTATTTCGCTTGAAGTTCAAACACGTGTTAGATAAACTGTCATATTAATATCAATATCATATCATCCGAAACAATGATTATGAGAAACATGCGATATGGTGGACACACATAGCTGCATGAACACATAGAATCTTTTTTTTTAGCTTCTCTCCACCCTCTGTCTTCATCTGACTGCAGGCTCACTTCTCCTAAGTTTTATCAGACTTTGCTCTCGAGTGAAACGACTATTAAAACTTCACCAAACCAACCATTCACTCGAGTGAAGGTTCGTTTTTGTTTCATTCCATGTTCACGCGACACTGATAAAATATTATACGAATGAACGTTCATCTGCTCCTTTCGTTTTTATTTTTCGATCATTCGGTAGGCGAGTGAAAAATGGCCGAATTGGTTCACTAATGAATTTTACACTTCTGAATCATTTTGGGTTCAGACGTTTCACTTCGAGTGAAATGAAAAATGAAAGTCAAAAATGTACAGGTAAAAGCGTTAATCCGAAGTATCGGCCGAATGTTCGGCCGTTTTATAACTTCCATAGTTTCTTTTTTTGACTTTGAATCCTTACCCGACTTAAAGTCACATTTTTGACTTTGACTTATCTCTTTGACTGTCGTTTTTTTTTTCTTTCGCCGTAGTCAAGCACGGCCGAACATTCGGCCGATACTTCGGATTTATGTGCGGAGTAGACCCCCGGGCTTTAGCAATTAATTATTGTCCAAGAGTTATTAATTTTTACCCGACGAAGGCAAAGCCAAAGGATTATTGGGATATTTTTCAACTTAAACTTTTTTTCTCATGTGGATGCATTTCTTTCTAGATTCAAGCAAGAACCTAATCAATATGTTAACAAGCAACGCGCCAATATTCTCGTTCACGCGCATAGATGAGAACACTTTTAACTTCACGCTGCAGATGCAAACTGGAACCATGTCACATGACTTTAAGTTAGGAGAGGAAACAGAGATGGAGAGGAGAGACGGATCCAAGGTAACTGGGATCAATAGCTAGCCTCATACGGATACAATCCACGATTATGAGAGAACACTACCATCCATACTTGTCTACCATTTTGGGGTATTTATACAAATGCTTCTTCATGCCTACACTTGCTCGATGAAGAATTTCTACACACGTAAACTGTACAACCAGAACACATCCCCATCTTCGCCTCCACACACTCACACATCACGTGTAAGGTTAAGATGCAGCCCAGACGATAGATGTTTTGTACAAAGGAGTGATTAATGAAAGCTTGTGAGCTAATAAAATGTAATCACATTGGTGTTTGCCGCAGACTCCTTCGCACAAAATATCTGTTGTCTGCGCTGCACCTAAGAAGTATTCGAATAAAGTTAGTATTTAAAATGTGTCTGCCTGAAAGCTTCTTTAGCACAACTCCGTACAAGTCTTGGCATGAAGAAGCATTTATAAACACGCATAACTTTTTTCTCTTAGTAGTTGAAAACACTACGTAAGGCAAAGGAAAATGAGAGACAGGGATCTTGCTACCAAAACTTTTATAATCAAGCAACATATTATTTTAGTACCTATTAATGTTAACCGGTAGCTATAGTAAAGAGGAAAACGCGAAGATCTACATAGATTGTCCATTTCAAAATTGCACACAGCGCGCACAAACACGACGAGGTGGTCTTCACGACCACACGTATTTTATTTTTCTTAGATTGAAAGAGAACACCCACAATAATGAAGCCTTATGTATTTCAAGGTTAAACTCACATACGCATTGGAAAGTGACAACGTATTGAAACAAGTGATTGTACCAAAAGGGGGAGGGAGGGTTGCATACTTCAGGCGAGAATTCGGTGACAATGGGGCTAAAATGGTAAGTTTTTTTAAGTGTAAAAGTAAACAAATTGGTCCTACTACGATTATTCCTTTGCACAAGAACACAAGGCTTCACACACGAACGTACCTACTTATGTCAAAATAACAGAAAGATTTTAGATTTAATAAAACCTTCCTTAGGTGTTCTTATGACATACAACAACGCAGTGGTCTTTGTTTTAGTGTCTTTTTTTTTTCTTTTTGGCTTCGCACTGTTTGTGCATGTAGCCAGTGTCATGTAAAATTAGGTAACTCCATCCAATGCATGATATAGATGATAGATGATATCCCGCCCCGCTCCCCTTGAGTTCCAGTAAAGACGTGGCACTTTACTAAAACCTCGCGCGGACTTCTTGAGAGAACTTAAAGTGATGTTGCACTGTTTTGTTTCATTTGCCTACATTAATGCAGGTTCACGAACACTTAATGGTTAATAATCCACCACTATTACACATTAATATTCGGCTAAACACAAATTTTAGAAAATAAAACAAAACTGCTAACACGACGCTTCACTGGTCCGCCAAGAAGTCCGCACTGCTGCACTGGTCCTATCTTTTTTTTTTTTTTTTTTTTCTTTTTGGCTTCGCACGGTTTGTGCATTTAGCCAGTGACATGTAAAATTAGGTAACAAATACAAAGTTATTTAAATAATTATGAATTGAACTCCACTCAATGCATGATAAAGATGATTGATGATATCCCGCCCCGCTCCCCTTGAGTTTAAGTAAAGACGCGGCACTTTACTGAAACCTCGCGCGGACTTCTTGAGAGAACTTAAAGTGATGTTGCACTGTTTTGTTTCATTTGCCTACATTAGTGCAGGTTCACGAACACTTAATGGTTAATAATCCACCACTATTACACATTAATATTCGGCTAAACACAAATTTTTGAAAATAAAACAAAACTGCTAACATGACGCTTCACTTTCCCGCCAAGAAGTCCTGGTCCTATCTTATGAGGTCGGAAACATTTGAAATGTCACTAAAGTTTTTTTTTTTGTTTTTTGCTTTCCAAGAAAATGGCTTTACACAAAAAAATCGACTAATTCGGCCTGTACACACTTAAAATAATGTAACCATATTAGTTGCTGTTAAATAAGATATTGAATTGTGTCACAGCACATTACAGGAACTTTTGCTGTTAGAATAACAAATCCCAGACTATTTCATCTGTAAAATGTCAATAAGTTAATATTTTTTTTATGAAATAAATGCTTATTTGTTATGTTTTTCTGTAATGTATCTATTGTTCTATTAATTTACAGACAATCAGAATGGACGGCTCAGACATTGAAGCTACAGTGTATTTCGAGCAGGTTAAATGAAACGACAACGACACAGTTACGGTGCAATTCGTGATGATAAACGTAATATTAAATTATTTTATTCACACCTATTTATTAAACCTAAGTAATAACGATAGATATGCTTTTTTTTTTATTCAATGTTATGGCCTCATACAATGTTAAGTATGATATATTTACATCTTGCTACGTCCGAAAGAGCCTTTGTAGAGTTTCGTACCCAAAGGGTGCCAACGGAACCCTATTTACTATTTATGAAAGCTCCGCTGTCCATCTGTACGTCCGTCCGTCCGTCCCTCTGTCACTATTATGGCCGCTCTAACAAAAAAAAAAAAAAGTTTAGAACTAAAGGAGGACCAGAAACGTGTTTTTTTTTTTACTAAATTACCTAAGTATTTAAATAAATATATCGTCGCCATACAAGAAAACCGATTTTCTGACATGAACATAACTTTACAATAGCGAGAAAAAATTACCTAATCCTTGTGATTTTTTAGTAATCCTAATTGTTTAATCTTCAGATTAAACAATTAAGGATTACTAAATTGTAGTGTTAAATATTGTACGGTGGTTCGTGTGCGAGTCCGACTCGCACTTGGCTGCTTTTTTTTAACTGATCAGACAAGCCATTTACACCAGAAAGTTTGTAGAGTTCTGGAATTTCGGATTTCTATGCATTTTGATGCTATTTTGAGGTTTTTTGTTTCATGAACAATTCCGGTATGAAATGTCGGCTTGATCCGTTGGATGTCTTAGGCCCGTATTAATAAACGTTCCCCAACGACGTACTCAAGTGCGTAATTATTTGATACGCCATTATTACGATATCAGCATCTCAAGATCATTACTAATTAATAAACACATGAAAACAGTATCGCAGTTACCAAGATCAGCTCCTCAAGGAGCTGTACTTGATGAATGATTACATCACATTGACCGAACTTTAGAATGACAATCATCACATTTCGTTCTTGATAAGTCGTAAGATTTATTGAAATACTTGTATTTTGTTATAACTTTAATGTATAGCGCTGTATCACGTTATAAATATTTCAGGGAAATTGGAAGACCTCTGTTACTGTATTTCACCAAAGAGTATTTTCATTAATGTGACTCTTGAACAAATCTGGATCATTTTTAGGGTTCCGAAGTCAACAAGGAACCTTATAGTCTCGCTATGTCCGTCCGTCTGTCTTTCCTTATGAGTCTCCCATGGTGTGTTATCGTTGCCAGGTCTTTCAAAACTATTGCGGATCTGTGAAAACTTAAATTATTTTAAAACTTATTGACTTATTAAAAAAAAAAATGGAAAGCTATCACAGCTAAGTAGGCTCTACAAGTTAACTAGTAATAGTTGACCAACTTACATTTGCAGTTGGAAAATTGACCGTGACGTATATCGATGTAAAGGAGAACTTGTTTTTCAACTACAATGTTAAGTTTGTTTTTGGGATAAATTCATCCCAACTACGGAACCCTTCATTGTGCGTGGTCCGACCCGCACTTGGATGGTTTTTTTTAAATGTTCACTTGGTAACTCAAAAAGATTCGAGGCATCCCATATATAGATTCTAATTCATCGTAATAATTATTTTCACGCAAAATATTTCCATGTTTCGCGCTACTAATCACAACCTCAAGTCACGGACTGCCTACACTCAGATTTGAGCATCTCGAGTACACAAACCTATTGTATACTTAAGTGTCGATTTTCGTTTATTAATTAGACCATCACTCGGCTAATAACGTAAACCCAAGCCGTAACTAGAGTACATCAATTATTATGTTTATTAATACGATCATAACCTCAAGACTGTTATCAAGTGCGAGCTCTCGGGCTGAGTAACGTTTATTAATACGGGCCTTAGGCGCTCTAGACCTCCTCCATCCGTACTCTGGAAAGTTGCTATCAGATCTCATCCGAATCTTTACCTGACAGAGAACCGAGGCTTCAAAATAACCTCGTTTGTATGAAAATGTGGCTCTGGGTACTTAGTTTTAACGGTCAATGTAGTTGAACGACAAACTACAACAACTTAAATCTACCCATGCTAAACAAACCATAACCTTATCAAATCATAACTATAATCATAATAGAACCTCGCAGTCAATCACACCATAACTCTTAAAGACTATACATATCTCACGAAAACGACCACATATTTCCATAATCACCCTCACACCTGGGTGTATACGCCACGCCCCCTGCCATTGTCTAAGGCAGCACACGAGATATCTAGCTAGCCTAATCAGAAATTACAACACGACCGAATAGCATAGTCAAGTGAAACGTGTGTCTGTCAATGCAAATGATCTGTGCATTCGATAAAGAGGGGTTGCATAATCCCTTTGCGACCCCCATTGAATGAGAGAGCGGTCACATTTGTCCCGAAAATCACAGTTACGTAGGTTACCTACTTCTGCTTCCTCTCCTCTGACCAGAGGCTATTTTTGTGATATGAAAATAGCAAGCTCCATCAATCTGCCTGGCATTTGCCCAACTATGTTGGGGTCGCCTTCCAGTCTAACCGGATGCAGCTGAATACCAGTATTTTACATGGAGCGAATGCCTATTCACTATCTCTATATACACATATATATATATTTATCATATATATATATATATTTTCTATGGCACTCCACAACCCAGTACCTAACCGGGCAATACTATATACTTCTGATAACCCCTAACGACTGTCAAAGATCCACGAATGACAGCCGGGACCAACGGCTTAACGTGCTTTCCGAGGCACGGAGGAGTCTCGGTATGTAAAGATGGTCACCCACCCACGGACGAACCCCGGCAAGCGTAGCTTAGCCGAATGGATCGACCCGTGCGGCTGTTATTACTTCGAATGGATCGACCCGTGCGGCTGTTATTACTTAGCCGAATGGATCGACCCGTGCGGCTGTTATTACTTCGAATGGATCGACCCGTGCGGCTGTTATTACTTCGCCACGAGCTATTATTCAAAAATACCTCTTACTATTTATATGTCTGCACGCGCCTTAATTAAAGTTACCGATTCCAGTGTAGAAATCTAAGGTGAAAAAGATTTCTATTTGCAAAGTTCCAAAACTCTGGCAGCCGTAACCCCGCGCTGTTTAACATTTACTTTTAGCGTTTAAAACAATAGTAATTCTAATTTGTAATATCATAATTGATCTAAGTTTGTTTACTGATTTACTTAGGCAGATAACACACTGCAGCTTATCTGATCAAGCTCCGATTTGGTCAAGCAGGCTGATGCGGTCAAAATAGTTAACACGCCTGACCGCGATAACTTGGCAGCCTAGAATACTTTCAGAGACAAGAGTGATATTATAAGTGAAATCTAAAAAGCTTTACGTTACAAACACTGAAGTTCAATTTTACTGGGTTGTCTTTGTAGATTGACAGAGGGCGTCCTGGGCAGACAGCCAGGCTACCAACCTTTCTGACTGGCTGTTTACCACCACATAGGCTATATCTATAATTCATTCTGACAAGAGATTAGAAGTAATCTCATTTGCCAGCTGTATCGTAAAAAAAATAGAAAACACACTTGAACTCCGAAGTCGGTTATAACCTTATAACTACATATACTATGGTGACTACTAACCTCTATCTCATTATTACTAATGAGATACTATTACACAAATACATTTGGAATCCCTCATAAAAGAAACAATTGCGTGTCAGCACAATCACACGCATCTCAATACGACTGAAGTCTGAACGATGTAGGTCAGACGCGTTACCTTTTGCGGGCAGGCGCGCAGTGCGGTCTGAGCCTTAATGAACGCATGCCGCGCCCCGGGCTATAAGAGACAGGCTTATAGGGCTGTCAACGTGTAGGATACTGTATTTCGACATAGATAATGGTGTTTAAATTAAATTCGACGAGATACAACTCGTCGACTTTAAATACCATTCTCTCGTACTGAACACTATATTGGACTTATCGCATGACAAGCATCTATTGCGCTTTCTCGCTCTCCATTTCTCTCGCTCTTATCACTTTCTCAGACTCACCTTCTGTGCATCTTTACTTGATTCAGACTGGCATATCTGACCTCACTTTTATATTCATTTATTGCACGCCTCACAACGCTTCAGCGTGTGAGAGTACTCGTACTCTACTCTAGATATTGTTTGTCAACATTTTCCAACATAAAAACATACATAAAATATAATCGTTTCTATATTCTCAATTATACATAGAATTCATACAGGGAAGTTTAAAAAACTATAGACTTGACACCACAAGATTAATAATAATAATTATGTATTTTTAAATAGATATACCTTGATATATATAACAGAAAGTTTAATTAAAAAATTACGTGCTTTCCGTTGGGAAGTGTGTCTGTTTGTCGTCACACACAAATAGACAATCTAAATCTTCTTCTATTAAAGTTTTCTTTCATTCTTCGGATGAGCCCTATTAATTTTCGTTATTAAACTCATATACGTTCAAAAGATAACAAAAATCGATGAATTTTCTTAGATTATATATCACATGTTTTTGTCTGTGAAGCGTGCATTTATTTTTTGTTTTGAGTTAATCTGAAGTTTTGAGACAAGAACTAAACCCGATGGACGAAAAGATGAACTGATACATTAATGAGACCGAATTGGAGTCCCTAAAATGTAATCTAGATATACTTAAAACCCAAACCCGATTATACGTAGATATATTATAAGCACATTTACATAGAAAAATTTGTTACTTTTTTCCTTAATTTTCATATAAGTTCGTATTGATTTTATTTTTCTTTGTGGGCCAACCTTATAGGAGTAATGCGTATAACGCGCGTAGTCTTAATCATGGCATTAACCTTATCGGACAATGACAAACGCTACGGTTTAGTAAGTAGGTACCCACTGTAAGTAGGCACACGATACGATGCACGTAACTTAACTGTTAGATTATCAGCAGGCTGTAGATAATTAAATAAAAACAAAAGAGATTTAAATAAAAGCTCTGTCTTGCTAAAGTGCTACGAGAGTGTTATGGTGCCTTGAATGACGTTGACAGGGGGACCTGTTGGTAAACATTTAAAGAAAGAAAGAAAAGAATGTAAATACATAAATTTATTTACCACAGATTAAAAGGCACACAATTTAATAAACAGCAGATAAAAAAAATTAAAAACAAGTGTAAAGTGCGATATGTAAGAAATTAGCAGTAAAGTGTGCCTCGCGAATGCGCCAAAAAGGCCCAGCTGTTCAGCAAAAATGCCAGTCAGCTAGTGCCTGACGCTGGTTTTCAACAGGACCTAAAATTTGTGAAATTGCTTTGTGTAATGTATTGAAAAAAAAAACAAGATGGCGACGTTCGTTCCGATTTTGGCCACGCATCGATCCATGTACAAATGCAACATGTTTTAAAGTTATCATAATAACAAGAGACACAAAAGAGAACTGAATAAAGCTTTGATAAAGCAAACTTTTTTTTAAACTTTTGTAAAAGCTCGAACACAGAAGGCAGCCTGTTTTCAGTTAACAATAAATAAGTATGCCCAATACGTTGCGTAAATTTTCAGGTGTGTACCTCAGTGTATAAGGTAGATAACATAACAAAGATTTTTATTGCAAAGCCTGAAAACCTTCTATCAAAGTCAAAGTCAAACCATTTATTTCAAATAGGCACATAAGAGGCACTTGTGAACGTCAAAATTTACAAAAAAAATAGAATTGATTCTAGTTGCCCCTTCCAAAAGGTAGATTCGTATGGAGAAGAATGGGCAAGAAACTCCACCGGTACTCCTTTAAAAATGTTTTACAATATTTTGTTTGATTACATTAATTATATGATTATATGTGATCTTGCTATCACTACAAAAATAAAGTTTCAGATAGTTTCTGTTAATTTATTTTCGTGTTTACTTTTCTATTTCTCAAAAACGATTCGCTGAAATAAACAAACTAGGTATCTATCAACCAAAACGTTAAGACAAGTCGTCTATCTAAAATTGTAAATTACTATAACTTTGCGGAGGTAGCTAAGAAACCTTAAAAGCTTTCGTAAATCTTGCACAACACGGACACATGCTTGCACGCATGAAACAATCGCAATTTTAATTCTGAACCATATATCTAGAACTAGTCCAATCAAGACAGAAATCACACAATATGTTAATACTAATAAAGTTGCAGACAGAGAAGTGTGGCAACATAAACAACGGGCTACAAACCAGTCAGTTTTCCTTTACTTTTTCTATTTCGTAAACAAATATACAGATATTTACAAAAGTAATGATTATTGGAAGCAGTTTTAATGTTACTCACACCGTATGCGTTTTTAGGGTTGCTTACCCAAACGGTAAAACGGGAACCCTATTACTAAGGCTCCGCCGTCTGTCTGTCTGTCCGTCTGTCACCAGGCTGTATCTCATGAACCGTGATAGTTAGACAGTTGAAATTTTCCTGATGTATTTCTGTTGCCGCTATAACAACAAATACTAAATAACAAACGTGATTTTTTTGCTCGTTTTTGCTCGATATTGATAACGGCAACAGATAGACGCTTCAAATATTCACAGAATGTTTAGTTATATATCCACTTTAAAAATAAATAATTAAATTAAAATAAAACAAATATTTAAGGGGGCTCCCATACAACAAACGTGTTTTTTGCCATTTTTATAGGTAATGGTACGGAACCCTTCGTGCGCGAGTCCAACTTGCACTTGGCCGCTTTTTTACTAAAATCAAGACGTTCATACCCAATTTAAAGTAGATAGATGAACCGGATTTTTTTGTAACCTAAAATAAACAGGCAAAATATGCATTGTACCTACATAAATCACCAACTTTTTATACCTAGTAGCACCTGTATTTTTTGTAAATAAATGATTCTTGAGCGTGTTTGTTTACGAAATAAGACGTGTAACGAGAAACACACTATACATGCACACTCGATCTCAATAATATGTTCAACTTATGCAACACATTTTGCATGTACCGATATGCAGATACGATTTTAGCGTAATGCATGATAACCTGTCGCCTTTGGACATGTATATTATGTCGAAATTCAGCTTGGGACCCACATATGGCGGGAATTATGATCAAGAATGGTGTAAACTAAATGTGAATATGATTTGTAGCAAAATTGAATTGAAACTGTTTTATAAAGTGGTGTCTTATAAAAACCTATTTGTATTAATGTGGAACAAGTATACTCGTATGTAATTGATACCCATTGAGCCTTTCTTAAGGAATCCTCGAATATGTACGGTAGCCACAAATAAAGCTATACCGAGCTTAGGGAAAACCACAAACAAATTAAAAGGTTTCGTTTAAGCTTTTTCATATATCTTCTGATTCCAGATAAGGATCAAATATTTACTGCCATATCTGTGTCAAGTAGGTAAGCAGAAAGGCATGTATGTACTTAATCGAGCCTCAAATAATTCCTATTTGTTTTCCTAAAAATATTATTGAACCCTCTAATATGCGCCTCTTTTTATGAACCCCAAATAGTTCTTATTGGGCTTAAAAATACTAAATAGCCAAGTATAATACACGTCAAACTTAATGGCAGCTCTGAAGTGCGCTACTCACTGCGCAGTACCCCACCCCTCACCCCCGCTGACACATGAATTCGTTACAGCGCAGCGACTCGCCTGATGTTCCGAGCCGCCATAAAGTTTGAATCGGGCTGTAACGACGACCAACTTGGATGTACCGCTCACTCGGTTGATCGCAGTTCTAACATAACCTTCCCATTTGGTCGGGGTGCCCTAACTTAGTTACTGCCACATAATAGATAAAAGAGATTTTATCTGTTCTATGGTTATCTACTGCGACCAATTCGGCTCGCGCGTGGTTGTTGGTCACAGTTCTTACCAACGCTAAGCATACCTATTTTTTGTTTTTTTTTTGTTCCGGGGTGTAAAATCCTCATGGATGTCCTCCGCCCTGGGGCGGACGAAGGGGTCTGTCAGACTCTTACTGCCAGAAACCCACCCCGTCGTTCCCTTCCCACATTTGCACTGGGGATCATGGGATCATGTGCGACTTCCGCGACCCGCGCTGGTTTTCCTTCTGCGACATGACTGTTTCGCAGAAGGATATATACCACCGCATCCCAGAACTCCTCGCTGCCGACCATCGAGTTGACCACGGCTGGCAGCGACAGATCGCTGCCTACCCCTGAGATGAGGACACGGCGGCGGCGCGGCCTCTCCCAAAAGCATACTTACCTAACCTAAGCATTTGGTCGGGGTACCCTATATAGCTTCGTTACTGTGACCAACTGTGAGAAAGGGCTAAAAAGTTAAAAAGAGGCACATTTATTTAAAAAAGCGTACATCATAAGAAGGTCAATAAGTTTTTAGAGGATAAGTTAAATATTTCCTATATGAAAATGATAAATTAAGTGCTCAGTTAAGTACATTTCCGAACAAAATATTTTCCAACTTTCTGCCGTAGTGTGAAATTAATATAGGTACATACAATAACAAGCCACAGGAAATGGTTAACTAACTAACACGAGAACAAGCACACATCAAAAAGAACATCAAGCCTTTTTAGACCACAGACCTATTATTCCGTTCAGTTGTCACCAGTCACATAACTAGTAGAAAGCGACTAAGCCCTTAACAACACGGAGTCAAATTAACACAATTGCATCAATGTCGTAGTAATCCGGATTACGGAGTCTTTGACGATTGCGTCACTATGTGGGTAACACCTGTTGAAGAAAGGAATGCTAAAGTTTGAGCGAGACTAAATAAAAGCCTACAAATATGGAACGAGCCCCATTTACATACGTGGATGTATGTATTATATATCCAGCTCCATAAAGATGAGGAAAGTCTCCAAATCTTAGAACCTAGTCTTATAGACCAAGGAAAATGGCACTCACATACAGACAGACTCACTCCTTCGGCCGCTGGTGCATGTGTAAGGGGCTGACGCCACACATTATGATAATGATACGACGCGATGAGAGGATCGGGGACTCCAGTAGAAACAATATTTTGTCCGCTAGCGATTGATTACTCGGAATTAGTCGCAGCTCAAAGCCACCGAATAATAGTAGTGATACATTGTACATTACAGTAGTTAACCATCACTGTCCCGATCGTTGCTGGGGGATTAAATCGATTACCTATCCTGAAAAGAGTTCTAACTGTCAAGCTTCGATAACACTACATATTCGTATTGCTCCAAGATCTTTACAGAAAACTTTTAAACAGTGGCGTAAGCAGTCCTACCCAATCAATCAACTCAGCCTATCGCAGTCCACTGCTGGACATAGGCCTCTCCTAGGCTGCGCCACAACACCCTGTCCTCCGCCTTCCGCATCCAGTCTGACCCAGCCACCTTCTTAAGGTCGTCGGTCCATCTAGCTGGGGGGCGTCCCACACTACGCTTGCCGATACGCGGTCTCCACTCCAGGACTCGTCTGCTCCATCGGCCATCGGTCCTTCGACAAACATGGCCAGCCCACTGCCACTTCAGTTTGCTTACTCTGCAAGCTATGTCGGTAACTCCGGTTCTTTTCCGGATAATTTCATTCCTGATCTTATCCTTCAAAGAGACTCCAAGCATAGCCCTTTGAATTTGTGGACTAGCCCGACTGTCAGTGTCCACGTTTCGGCACCGTATGTCATGACGGGCAGGACGCACTGGTTAAAGACTTTAGTATTCAGACATTGCGGGATAGGCGACGAGAAGACTTGACGCAGTCTTCCAAATGCCGCCCAACCCAACTGGATCCTTCTGTCGGCTTCTTTGTCAAAGTTGTGTCTACCGAGCTTGATGACTTGTCCTAGGTAGACATACTCCTTCACAACTTCGAGAAGCGACCCTTCGATGTGGATTGGACTCGGCAAGACGTGCGAATTGTACATGACTTTTGTCCAAATTCATGCCGAGGCCAACCCGCCGAGAGGCTTACCCAAAGGGCCAAAAAAATTTTGGCTCCCCTTTTTACCCGACTACGGTGAAGCTAAAAAGGAAGGTACCTATTAAGTTAGCATCCTGAATCAGGAGGTTAGGCTGTCATTGTGAACTTACTAAGTAAATGCATGAACGAGTGATGCAACCTAGAAAATTGGAACATCCTGACTCGGCTACGTTGTTTTTATTCGAGAAAGCGAAGCGAGCTTATAGATTTCGCGTCACCGTGGGTTTACTAAGAGAGTACAAGAGCGAGCGATGTGAGCTCGAAAAGTGGAGCATCCTGACTCAGATAGGTTGGAGTTTCTGTGTGATTTTATTAAATGAATGCAAGAGCTTGATAATTGGATTACGATTTTTTGCTGACACATACGTCGGCCTTCGTAGCTTGGGAGCCGCGTATCATTTATACGGCTGATACCGCGGTAGCTATGCCCCTGCTTTTAAGATTAATTTACTTACGCATATTTTAGACTTTTTGTAACGCCATCTACTTCGATCTTTAGACTTTGACACTTTCCCCTTTATTTATAAACGTTGCTTGAGGTCAAGTAATAATTAACGACTGCTTAGCCATACATTTTTGACGTTTAAAGGTCTCATAGCTTTAATCAACGTATCTTTATAAACCCGAAAGTTTATTTAGCTGAGTTATTAACATTTATAATTAAAGCTTATATAGTTATGTCCCTAAACTAAGTAAGCTTTTAATGCCAAAATCTGTAGACCTCCAATAAAATCTAAGGAAATTGATCGAATTCAGAGGTCGAATTATTCAGAAAGTGGCATTGACCATGATTGTTGATTCAGACATAATTGCCGACATGTTTAAATTGCCAACGGCAAGGGCGCCCCTTGACCAAATAAAATACTTATAGCAAGAAGATGACACGCTCGATTTATAAAAAGTAAAGCAAAGGAAAATTGCTGATAAAGTTATTACCTACAGTTCACTTTGATTATGGCTGGTGCGGAAGATGACGTAAATACTAACAAGAGGTCTGGGGCCCAAGTCTGCTATTTTTATAAATTCAGTCATTCCAACACGATCCCATTGTCATGCCATTGTCATTTTGCAAAAAGTTCGTAATCTGGTAAATTCATAATGCTCGATCATTGGTCGGTCAATGTTCTCGTAATATAATTGTGTTATTATAATGGCATTGTCGTATTGCCATTATTATAAAACCCATTAGTAGAAATGTAATTCATTTGTCATGATGTACGAGATTACCAATATATGCAACTTCTTTCAATGTAGTGTCATTGGCCGACCATTGGAAAGTCATAATGACGCCATTGTAATAGTAGATTACCAAACTTGTCAAAATCAACAATTATGAAATCAATGATCGACCATTCTGACACTATTGTAATAGCAGACTTGAGCCCCTGGAGAGGAGTTTGAAGCCTACTCTTGTAAAATTCAGTCATTGCAATAAGAAGAACTTTGAGAAAGTGTTGTTAGGGAACGATTACCTAGATGGTAGGTATTTATTGACAATTATTAAATTTTTGCCAACACAAATAGATTAGATGTTTTCAATGACCAGCAGTTATTTTCATTCTACTTAAGTCATGTCTAGATAAAAATGAGCTTCATCACACCATCAATAGAATTTATGCGATTAATCGTTCGGCACCATAACAGAATATTACTTCATTTAAATTTGGACGTATCTACATCGAACAACTTCTTAATTTACATATTTCGAACAGCACGACCAAAATAATTAGCTAATAACGTATTATTAAGTAATAAACTGATGTCATTGCTTATTTACTTGCAAATTCAACAATAACCCCGAAGGCATTTACGATATCTCCTTATAAGCAAAATGTTTCTATTGCTTGGGTCTGAACCTACAATTTCATCAGATTTGCTGTCTAATTCATCATAGCAGCTGCAGTCGAGTTTTATCTTTATTAATTATTCAGGAAAATGAACTGAAATGTATCTATAGTCTGTGATTTAAGGAAGTTACTTTATAACTTACCTACATAAATAATCTTCCCATTACTGGGACACAGGCCTCCTCTCGGTGAGTGGGCCGCGTAATCCACCACGCTGGTCCAATGGGGGTTAGTAGATGTCACATGTCTTTGAATTTATGGTTCTAGGATATGCCGGTTTCCTCACGATGTTTTCCTTCACAGTTTTGAGAGCGTGGTGATGTGTTACACAAAGTAAAGCGCCTGTCTGGGTTCGAACCTATGGCCTACAAGTCGTAAGTCGCGGCCGTTGTTACACTGGGTGACCACTGCTTCTCCTTACTAACTTACCTACTGCCTGCCTAAAAGTAAATAAGTATCTCTATCCTACTTATGAAGAGGCTCCCTATTTTTATGTTAATTTGCATGAATATTAAACAGTCACACATACCTACAAGCAAAATGAAACTTTAGTATATGATTTATTGGATCTTTTTCTTTCCATGTTGAAGAAAGTTCCGTAAATGTAATATTTTCTGCTGATACATTTTTTATTCTAAAATCATGTCTTTTTAAGGATAATTAGAAAAAAACAAACAACATTGTTTAGATTCTGTCTAAAATAAATATTACACAGCAAGAAAATATAGTTTATTATCCAGCTACCAGATATTTTTTCTCTAGATCAATTATTACTTTAGTTATAAACGAAATAAGAATTGAGACTTACACTATTTAGTTTCGTGCTCGAACACGATCAATGAGCGCACGCGATATTCAACTTTATTACTGATGTGTTAGCGTTTAGCACATAACGGAGTGGCGGAGAGCAAGGGGCGGAGCTTGCGTGGAAATTTGATTTAGACTGCCTACTCTTAACGAAATATACAGTAACTAAGTATAGAGATACTTATTACTTATACTACAGTTTACTTTATACGTTGATAGAAAGAGTTCAATCAACGTATAAAGCTAAAAAAAACTTTACACTTTCTTTCATAAAAAAACAGCACCCTAATTACTTCACAGCTATCAGGCACAGAGCAGGTAACATCTGTCCTCATGACATTGACATTTCATGTAAGTTGGTCACAACTGCGACCGGGTAGTCCCGTGCCCTCCGCTCGGTTACGTGACCACCCTCGCGTGGAAGGTTACGCCAGCAAGTAGACAAGTAGTACAGGTACGTATAGGTACCTACACAGGCCAGGCCACAATGGCCTTTAAGTCTTTTTTTTCCGTCGCGGAATCTGGATGGACTACTTTCGAAAACGTGAGGTGACCCAAATTTTTGTACCTGACGCGCAACGTGAATCAATACTCGCGTGTTTGACTTTGATATTGTTCATAAATATTTTAGTGATCCGTAACGAAATTGACCGAACTAATTTACATAGATAAGATGTTTGTTTACAGGCATGCCAGCTGAGTCGCATTTAAGTGACCATTGGATCAAGTTGCAGTGCATTTGTAATTTATTTAAAATATCAACTACCTTTAAATAATGCTTTTCTTTGTTTCTATCTACATACATAACATCACACCTGTATTCCCCGAAGGGTTAGGCAGAGGTACACCCACTACACCGCCCACATTTCGCCAGTTATGTTTTTAAGTCCCCATGTAATAGGAAGGGGGCGACCCTATTGCTATCAACCGGGCACAAATCTAGACTTTGGGCTGCTACTTAGAAATTCCAGATGGAAAAACCCAATAACACTTTGCCCGACCCAGGACCTCATGCTCAGCAGTAATCAGCTGTCATGTTATTTGTTTTTGTAATAAAAATATGTTACAAACAATTTGTGAAGCTTTTGCACTTCCTTTTTACTTGATTTTCCTTAAAAATGGAAAAAAATAACAGATTTTGTTGGTACGGAACTTCCGATGTTTTAAGCCTGACTTACTCTTAGCTAACTTTTATGTTAGCTCCAGGGTTAAAATATTGTTCATGATAATGAAGGCAATATTTATTCACGCTGTTTTTTTTTATTATGTTATTATTTAATACATTATCCGATAATATTATGTCAAAACACTTTTATGCCTTTAAGTACTTAGGTATGGTACCTACGAGTGTTTTATTTGACACTATAAACGAAGATAACTTAGGGAAATAGAAGATAATTAATTTAAAGAGATAAAAGACAGGAGATATACCTAAAAGCACTAATTTTGTCATTTCTAAACACGAAAATATTTGGATTACGATCTAAAACATCTAATGTAAGCAAAACATGTCATTATATATACAACAATTCGAGTAACTAGGGTCTACCTACAGATAAAAAGAAAATACATCGGAAAATATATCCATGACTTTGCCAGGTTTTCAAAACAAAAACAATTCTACTTTTATCCATGAACCAACCTAAAAAAAAGAATGAAAAATAAGTTTATTTGTCACAGACACGTGCCAAAAAGATAATTAACTTAGATAAGTGAAGTAACATTAACAGAAAAATCAAAACTCATTTATTCAAACTAGGCTGATGAGAATCAGCACCTTTCGAACGTCAAAAATTACATAAGACAGTCCCCCAAAAACGCCAACCCAACACCACTTCCTAGTGCTTTAACTGGGAAGAAGTCCGCAACAACTCCCCAGCAGCACAGCTGTCTGTTAAAATACATCTACTTAATATAAGCACGAGCACAAAACAGAAATAGTCGGCAGCTACTGGCACGTCATGACTGTGACAAGACGGCTTCCACTCAGCATGATGCTGTGCTATGGGGGACCCACAGCACAGCGCTGACTTTCAGTGGTCACTCATCTCAACATTAAAGGAACATGGGAACATAGATCAATAAGTGCGAAAATAAAAATTCAATCACCTTTTATTAAAGGCGCCGCCTGATGGCCGTAAAATATATCAGCTACATAAATAAAACGATGTAAAAATTCAATTAAAAGAAACGAGTTTAAGTGTTAAAATATGACTTACGAAACCGTATGAGGTGTGAGCTTAATTTTAACTGTATAAACGAATTAATTGTGGCACCCTCGGGCGGTACTGGTCACTGCTTTGGTATTCTATGAGCGACCATACATAGTTGGTTGTGCCATTTGTGGTTTTGGACCATTAATAAAGGAACTTTAAGATATTGAAGATTTAGTACCTACCTAATTACAGGCTTTTGTCATCGTTACGAAGCATAAAATAAATAACTTTAAGGCCGTTTGTCCACCGCGTCGTCCACGGGACGTCATCGTCAATGAGAAAGGAGATGACGGCGCGGGCGCCGAAGTAGCGATACATATTTACTATGGCCGCGTGTCCACCGCACATAGAGAATACAATCCCGGGATCCCGAATCTCGGGATCCCGGGATCCCAACCGTTTTCTGGCCCTGAAAATCCCGGGACTTTACTTGGCTAATCTCAGGATTTTCGGGATTGCCACAAACAAGTCTAGTTTGTATTCCGTAGTCCGTTGCCCCTTGAAAATAACCTTGCCTAGATTATTTTAATACATTAGGACAAAAAGCAACTCGTACAATACGTAGGTACCCACTATTTACTACACAGGTACAGTCCTAATAATATGTCGTAGAACTTAGAAGGGACTTCCCCACTCGGAATACTTTAATACAATACTCTTTAAAGTAATTCCCCAACGAACCAACAGGGGAATCACCCGATCATCTCATATCATAATATTGTTGCGGGTATTTCCCGTCGGTCGGGGATTCCCTGTACAAAAGTAAAAATATGCAAATCAGGTTTTATTTTTTTCATTTATTGTTCTGTCAGTGACGGGTTACGTAGGCTACGTCAGTGACGACGGGTTACGTAGGCTACGTCATTAAAATTTAAAAGTCAATTATCTGAAATTAAGTATTTCAAATGGCGGGAGCAAAGGCTAGACCTACTTTGACCCTATCTTTGTCATCGCCACCTGATATTGCAAAATCTTATACATGTATAATAACTGCTTATTCATATCTCCACATTGCTTATTAGGTTAGTACTAAAAGAAACTTAACCAACCATTCCTGTTTCCATAGGCTTAGCATGAGAACCGTAGAGAAGTGTTTTAAAGTAGATAAAAATTACGCTTCTGTGTAGACAGCTGACAGTTTTCTACGAAGAAAGATAAGCGATTTCTATTCTACAATAGAGTAGAAATAGAAAGCATCATGCTAAGCCTGCTTGTAGAGTTTTAATTTTGTGTAATAAATGAAAATCACCAGTCTTTCAAAGAGCATGGGGGATGGGCTTCAAGTTAATCTTTGAGGATAATTGATGAAATTATTGTTGCTCTGCTATTATTACTAATATTCAGTTTGAAAAGCCTTATCAAATCCCCCTTAAAGCACTTTAACCTAGCACCCAGCAGTTTGAACTTTAAGTTACCAATTACCCATATTTATGGGTCTTGAGATACTTAGCTCAAGATACCATCTTGAGATACTTAGCTCAAGATACCATCTCGAGATACTTAGCTCAAGACATCATCTTGAGATACTTAACGCAAGATACCATTTATCATTTTATGCCTAGTATCTTGAGATAATGCTTGTGAAGCATTGATGTCCCAATCACCCGTACAAAGGTAATGGGTAAAACTGTGACATTAGAAGGTCACTAGGAAACTTAGAGAGATTAGATAATAACTTATTGAAGACTTACTGGACTTACTTATTGTCTGGAGTCTTAACTGGGGTCATTGCATTATAAACATCACTGATCGTAAATGCTGTAGAGCTTCAGACCATAATCATGTAAAATATATGGAGTAGGTGCCGATATTAACTATTTGCTGTCAATCAATTACCCATATTTATGGGTCTTGAGATACTTAGCTCAAGACACCGTCTTGAGATACTTAGCTCAAGACACCGTCTTGAGATACTTAGCTCAAGACACCCTCTTGAGATACTTAGCTCAAGACACCGTCTTGAGATACTTAGCTCAAGACACCGTCTTGAGATACTTAGCTCAAGACACCGTCTTGAGATACTTAGCTCAAGACACCATCTTGAGATACTTAACTCAAGATACCATTTATTATTTTATGCCTAGTATCTTGAGATAATGCTTGTGAAGCATTGATGTCCCAATCACCCGTACAAAGGTAATGGGTAAAACTGTGACATTAGAAGGTCACTAGGCAACTTAGAGCGATTAGATAAAAACTTATTGAAGACTTACTGAACTTACTTATTGTCTGGAGTCTTGACTGGGACCAACAGGCCATTGCATTATAAACATCACTGGTCATAAATGCTGTAGAGCTCCAGACCGTAATCATGTAAAATATATGGAGTAGGTGCCGATATTAACTATTTGCTGTCAACCCATATTTATGGGTCTTGAGATACTTAGCTCAAGACACCATCTTGAGATACTTAGCTTAAGACACCATCTTGAGATACTTAGCTCAAGACACCATCTTGAGATACTTAGCCCAAGACACTGTCTTGAGATACTTAGCTCAAGACACCATCTTGAGATACTTAGCTCAAGATACCATCTCGAGATACTTAGCTCAAGACATCATCTTGAGATACTTAACGCAAGATACCATTTATTATTTTATGCCTAGTATCTTGAGATAATGCTTGTGAAGCATTGATGTCCCAATCACCCGTACAAAGGTAATGGAACTGTGACATTAGAAGGTCACTAGGCAACTTAGAGAGATTAGATAATAACTTATTGAAGACTTACTGGACTTACTTATTGTCTGGAGTCTTGACTGGGACCAACAGGCCATTGCATTATATAATACAAAAGTAATATACTGTGTACTGTAGGTAATTATATTATATATGTACAATGATATCCACGAACTTCTCCATTTTCGAACAGGCTCATTTCACGTCTAATACTTTTTGCCAACCCCAATTCATTTTGTACTTGTACTTCAGGATCTGGGGATTTCATACTCTTGTTAATTTCCAGCTGTAACTTTTCCTTTAATGTCAATTGGGGTTGGGAGGTCTTAGCTCAAGACACCGTCTTGAGATACTTAGCTCAAGACACCATCTTGAGATACTTAGATCAAGACACCGTCTTGAGATACTTAGCTCAAGACACCGTCTTGAGATACTTAGCTCAAGATACCATTTATTATTTTATGCCTAGTATCTTGAGATAATGCTTGTGAAGCATTGATGTCCCAATCACCCGTACAAAGGTAATGGGTAAAACTGTGACATTAGAAGGTCACTAGGCAACTTAGACAGATTAGATAATAACTTATTGAAGACTTACTGGACTTACTTATTGTCTGGAGTCTTAACTGGGGTCATTGCATTATTAATCATCACTGATCGTAAATGCTGTAGAGCTCCAGACCATAATCATGTAAAATATATGGAGTAGGTGCCGATATTAACTATTTGCTGTCAATTACCCATATTTATGGGTCTTGAGATACTTAGCTCAAGACACCATCTTGAGATACTTAACTCAAGACACCGTCTTGAGATACTTAACTCAAGACACCGTCTTGAGATACTTAACTCAAGACACCGTCTTGAGATACTCAGCTCAAGACACCGTCTTGAGATACTCAGCTCAAGACACCGTCTTGAGATACTCAGCTCAAGACACCGTCTTGAGATACTTCAAGACACCGTCTTGAGATACTCAGCTCAAGACACCGTCTTGAGATACTCAGCTCAAGACACCATCTTGAGATACTTAACTCAAGATACCATTTATTTTTTTATCTTGAGATAATGCTTGTGAAGCATTGATGTCCCAATCACCCGTACAAAGGTAATGGGTGCTATGACATTAGAAGGCCACTAGGCAACTTAGAGAGATTAGATAATAACTTATTGAAGACTTACTGGACTTACTTATTGTCTGGAGTCTTGACTGGGACCAACAGGCATCATAAACATCACTGATCATAAATGCTGTAGAGCTCCAGACCGTAATCATGTAAAATATATGGAGTAGGTGCCGATATTAACTATTTGCTGTCAATCAATTACCCATATTTATGGGTCTTGAGTAGAGAATACAATCCCGGGATCCCGACCGTTTTCTGGCCCCGAAAATCCCGGGACTGTACTTAGCTAATCTCGGGATTTTCGGGATTGCCACAAACAAGTCTAGTTTGTATTCCGTAGTCCGTTGCGCCTTGAAAATAACCTTGCCTAGATTATTTTAATACATTACGACAAAAAGCAACTCGTACAATACGTAGGTACCCACTATTTACTACACAGGTACAGTCCTAATAATATGTTTGTCGTAGAACTTAGAAGGGACTTCCCCACTCGGAATACTTTAATACAATACTCTTTAAGGTAATTCCCCAACGAACCAACAGGAAATCACCCTATCATCTCATATCATAATATTGTTGCGGGTATTTCCCGTCGGTCGGGGATTCCCTGTACGAAAGTATAAATATGCAAATCAGGTTTTATTTTTTTCATTTATTGTTCTGTCAGTGACGGGTTACGTAAGCTACGTCAGTGACGACGGGTTATGTAGGCTACGTCATTAAAATTTAAAAGTCAATTATCTGAAATTAAGTATTTCAAATGGCGGGAGACTTTGTTAGACATAAAAAAGACAGTGATACGAGTACGACGTCAGTGTGGAGTTATTATTTAGTTGAGAAGGACGGGAATAGTGCTAAATGTAAGCGATGCCCAGCCATCCTCAAGACTTTGGGTGGATCAACTAAGGGATTAAATACACATTTGTTATCAAAACATAACATCAAGGTTATATCAGCTTCAACAAGTCAAGATTCTGAAAATCTGAACACAGCACCGCCGCCAGCCAAGCGAAAGTTAGATAATTATTTTACTAAAAGTGCCGCCGATAGCCTGGATGATATTTTGGCAAGAATGATTGCATTAGATGGATTTCCATTCAGTGTATTCATAACCTCAGATGATTTGAGAAAATTGCTCTTAGCAAAATACACGGATTTACCAAAGTCAGCCGTCACTGTTCGAAAACGTGTTATGAATTACAGTGAAAAAATCAGAAAGCAAGTAACTGCAGAATTAAAACATTTGAAAAGTGCAGGTGAAAGATTTAGTCTTTCTTTCGACGAGTGGACTTCAACTTCCAATAAATGATACATGGCGGTCAACGTTCATTCATATAAAAAATTTTGGAACTTAGGACTTGTTCCTATTTACGATAGTATGACAGCTGAAAATTGTCTTCGTATATTGCAAGAGCGTCTAAGTAAATTTGACATTTCCCTAGAAACTGACATCGTGGCTATTGTAACCGATGGACCGAATGTTATGATAAAGGTGGGGCGGCTTATTTGCACTGAACAACAACTGTGTATCAATTTGGCGGTCTGTGATGTGCTTTATGAAAAACATAATAATTTGCAAGATAGCCCTACCTCAGATAATACTATAAATGAACCAGCTGTGACTGTTGATTATATGGACGACAGCAATGATGAACACCATTTAGAAGACTTAGACTGTCCAGAATCAGGTTTAATCGTAATGTCACAAAATGATCTTGCGCCAGAACACGTACTCTGGTACGTGTTCTGGCGCAAGATCATTTTGTGACCATCATTTTGAACTCTGGTTAACACAATATGAAAATATTAATGAGCTGATAAAGAAAATCCGCAAAACTGTAGTGTATTTCAAAAGATCTCCATTGAAAAATGAAACAGTACTTCAAAAATATGTGAAAATTGAACATGGAAAAGAGTTGTCACTTCTTTTGGACTGTAAAACCAGGTGGAATAGTCTTTTAACAATGCTGAAGCGATTTTATCTTTTAAAAGCATGCATTCAAAAAGCTCTTATAGATCTCAATCATCCAATTCGTTTAGAAGATGTTGATTTTGAATTGGTAAATAAAATTGTTGATGTGCTGACCCCAATTAAATTGACAGTAGAAGCAATCTGTCGGCGAGATGCTAATTTATGCACAGCTGATGCCGCTTTGAAATTTCTTATAAAACAACTGTCTAGCAAAAACTCAGCACTTGCCAAAAAAATTAAAACATCCTTAGTGGAACGTATAAAGCAACGACGAAGTGATGATTTAACTGGCGTGTTAAATTATTTACAAAATCCACGAATGGATGTTGAAAATCAGTTATTATCGGATTTGGAATGGCACGACTTATTTCCAGTTCCGACACAGGCGAAGAGTGGAAGCAAATAAAGAGTATTGTTAAAAGACTTAATGGTCGAGATTACACGGAAGAAGAAGCAAGGTCAGTATCACAAACAGATGATGAGCTAAGGTCAGAAACCTCCCAACCCCAATTGACATTAAAGGAAAAGTTACAGCTGGAAATTAACAAGAGTATGAAATCCCCAGATCCTGAAGTACAAGTACAAAATGAATTGGGGTTGGCAAATAGTATTAGACGTGAAATGAGCCTGTTCGAAAATGGAGGTGTTCGTGGATATCACTTAGAAACAGCATATAAGTATCTATTGTCTATTCCTCCAACCAGCGTAGAAGCTGAACGAGCGTTTTCAGCTGCTGCTTATGTTGGCAATAAACTACGAAGCAGGCTCGGAAGTCAAACATTGGATGCTTTGATATTTCTGCGATTATATTTTCGAAATTCTAAATAGTTATTTTGTGCTGTTTTTTAATTTCTTGCAAAAGTATAGTATTTTTTGGTTTGTGTTTTTTCTTTTCTTATTATTATTCTGATTTGTGTTGTGCAGACATTAAAGACATTTTTTTTAAATTACTCGTGTTTTTTAGCCCAATTAGAAACCACATAGTCTAATCCCGGGATGAGCCCGGGATCCCGGGAAAAGGCTTCAAAAATCCCGTAAGCCCGGGATTGAAAAACATGCTCGGGATTGTATTCTCTAACCGCACATCACCATCGGGACGTCACGTTCGGTTCGATTAATCTCGTTTCTCGACGTCCCGTCGACGTTGTGCGGTGGACAAACAGTGAATTCATTGTAAAAGTAAAGAATTCATTGTTAAAGTAAGAATTCATTGTTAAAGTAAGAATTCATTTTTAAAGTAGGAATTCAGTGTTAAAGTAAGAATTCATTGTTAAAGTAAGAATTCAGTGTTAAAGTAAGAGTTCATTGTTAAAGAAAGGACTCATTGTTAAAGTAAGAATTCATTTTTAAAGTAAGAATTCAGTGTCTCAGAATGTAGTAGGAAATAGTTTTATTTTAATATTGATGTCTTCTTCAACTAAGTCCGAACTTTTCAAGTCACAAAGGCTTACTTGCTAACTGTCACGGAACAGTTAATTCCAAATCTTGATTTGAATTAGTAGAGTGATCTGATTGAGGAAAACAATTTTGTGTAGGTATGTTAAGTTCTATACCAAACTGCGTAGTTTAGTGACACACTTGCTGATACCACCATCTCTGTGTGCAATGTGTAGCAATAATGTATATAAGTAGTGTAAAATATATAAAGTTTTAATAGTTCGCCATTACGCCATTATAAATCATTTCTCGAAGCTGACTGTTGCCGAGATCAATCAATACTCACTAGTTACCTATAAACTATAATATTGTGATCCAGATCTATAAGAAGGAAGACAGCACAATTCGAAAATATAAATTAGTTGCCAAGCAGTCTGTTAACTCCACAAAATCTGATGATCAGATTCATCTCTGCCGTGAATATTAACTTTTGGCCAGTAGGTAGTAGGTACTACTTATTGGCCAATAGTTTTTTTTTTATTTGATCCCAGACATTCCTAATCGCTAACTGCTGAGGACCTTGATTCCATTTAAATTTTTCAGCGGTCTTCGCCATCCTAATATAAAAAAATAATCACTTAGAACTATCTACCTACTTACGTACATATACGATATTAATAGACAACTTTGTGGTTTTCCAACTTATTTCCTATTTTCC
This sequence comes from Tiliacea citrago, assembly GCA_963921375.1. Taxonomy (NCBI): domain Eukaryota; kingdom Metazoa; phylum Arthropoda; class Insecta; order Lepidoptera; family Noctuidae; genus Tiliacea; species Tiliacea citrago. The sequence goes on along the minus strand of OY992791.1, from coordinate 6,339,177 downwards.
AAACCATTTGCTTAAAGTTCTTGCGGTCGGTAATAGAACAGCTATTTAACTGACGGAAACATGCAAGCAAATATGGACTTTTAACTGAAAATAATACAGTTTATAGTCAGTAACATTTTATGTAATAATTATGTCACATCATAAGCTTATCTGAAGTTACGTGCACTTAATTGTAGACCAGATATCGGTGTTTGGTCAACAAATAAATGCACGTCATCTTATTTTTTTAGGTCAAATTATATTAATACAGTTGTGAACTGGCTCTCCTGCTTTTTATCGAAATCCAAATGTCACAAAACCAGGCAAAACCAACAGGGTAATACTCGTAAGTAGGTATGTGATCTATGCAGTGATGCAGAGACTCAAAAAGTCATCGCCGAGAAAGCAGTAGCTTGTGCGTCATCCGCGTCTTCCTCATTGTTAATGCGGCACACACAACACAGCTATTGCAATGAATCTTGCTGCTTTTACTGGCCACAGCTTCCGTCACCCAATTCTACGCCCCAATTACGAAAACAAACGACAAGGTAAGCAATATAATGTAGAACAAAGAAACTGCTGCAATTTGTTATAACTTTTCTAACAATAATATTTTGACGTTGCATATTTTCCGTAGAATCTTAATTACGAAAGCGTATTGGAGTAACGTTCATTGTTCGAAATGCGACTGGGGTTTCGTCATGAGCAGAAATATGCTAATTATCACGGAGTCACAAGATACGTTGAAACTGGAACTATGTTGAACTCGATACTATTCCGGGAACACCTTGTTGTAATGTTCGGCGCATGTTACCGAAGTAATGATAGTGCTTATCGTTGTGGTAATGGGGCTATTCCCGAGGTTGGTGAAATATCTGACCCCGTGTGGAAGGAAAGCATGCATAACTAGACTCATTTAAAGTACCTACCTATATCTTAAGCAACTTTGGTTACCTCATCATCATCAATTCAGCCAAAAGACGTCAACTGCTGTACATAGGCCTCGCGCAAAGAGGGGGTTTGCCGTAATCGCTACGCTTCGCAGGCAGGTTGGCGATCGCAGTATGGTGTCAAAATTCATAGAGACCGCTGCTGCCCATTCTCTAGTAAGTCCCTTAGTCGCCTTTTACGACACCCACGGGAAGTAATGGGGTGGTGCTATTCTTTACGTCCGGTACCACATAGACCTTGGTTACCTACTTTAGATCATTCTAGTCTTCATGCTACTCTACCTTTTGGCGACAACCCTCAAATCATCCAATCAACTCAGCGGCAGCCTATAGCAGTCCACTGCTGGACATAGGCCTCAGGCTGCGCCACTACACCCTGTCTTCCGTCTTCCGCATCCAGTCTGTCCCAGCCACCTTTTTAAGGTCGTCGGTCCATCTAGCTGGGAGGCGGCCCACACTATGCTTGCCGATAGGTAGGTACGCAGTTTCCACTCCAGGACTTGTCTGCTTCACCGGCCATCGGTCCTTCGGCAAACATGGCCAACCCACTGCCACGTCAACTTGCTTACTCTGCTGGCTGTATCGGGTTCTCCTCCAGATAACTTAATTTCTTCATTTCTCAAATCATTACATAGGTAGATATGTGGTGCATCTATCCTTACTATGGTCATGCGGCAAAATTTAGCTAAACCAAATGTAACTAATAATTGCCACAGATAGATTACTCCTTCATCTCTATTGGTAGCAATTTTATATTCGAAAATGTTGGTTTATAATATTGTAAAAAATAATTTCTGTTGCCTCTTCACACAAAATTTACGATATCGTGTTGAGTTTAGGAACATTTTTGTTCAATATAATAACATAAATTTAGTTATTCAAAATATTTTATGTAAGCAGACATGTTCAACCTAAAAAGGTAGCAAAAAGAATTATCAAAATGTTACAAATAGTCTCTGAAAATAATGTTGAAAAAACCTATATTTTTTTTAAAAACACTGTCAGTAATGTTTGTTTTCCTATTATTTAACAAACCATATCAAGAAATTTAAAAATCACACACTGGGCTTCATCTATCCGTGTGATAAAATCAAAATTTTATTTTATGATTTTACTAAGTAAATGAACGGTGAAATAAGCTATATTTTCGAGAGCGCAAAAGTGATGAAACTATTAACAGGTGCTGAGACTGACACGAATGGTTAATCACCACAAAAACTGTACTTTTATACTTACAGACTTAATGTTTCAATTATTTCAAGCTTTCTCACAATTAGATAAGAAATTGATGAAAAACGTTTTTTTTGTGATAGCACTCTTAAGTGCGTTATTATATTATAATTAATGCAGTTCGCATTCGCAAGCCGCGAAACGGGTTTTGACATTTTCGCATTACCTTCATGAGTAATTGTAGCAACTATAGTTTATTTCATCACAATATTTCATTTCCCGATTATTTTGAAACGTACTCAAACTACTTCGTGACGTATACAGAAGTGCACTAAATTACAATAAACAGGATGCTCAAAAATGTGAAGGGGATTGTAAGGACGGCAGAAAAATTATATTTATGCAATGCACTGCACTGAATAAGAATAAGTAGAATAAGAATAATTTATTTGTTCAAAAACATACAGACATTTAAATATTAGAGTGATACACTTTATTACACTTTATTCAATGATCTGATATTGAACATCTGTGTCCGAACTAGATATAAAATATATCTGTATTTCAGACATCACCGCTCTTCCCCTGTGGTAGGCGACACTAAGAAATTAAACTTTGTTTGACCTCATCATCATCTGCCTAGCCTTTTCCCAACTATGTTGGGGTTGGCTTCCAGTCTAACTGGATGCAGCTGAATACCAGTATTTTACATGGAGCGACTGCCTATCTGACCTCCACAATCCAGTTACTGGGTAACATGATATCCCTCGGTAAGACTGGTTGTCAGACTTTCGGGCTTCTGACGACCCGTAACAACTGTCAAAGATCTACAAATGACAGCCGGGACCAACAGCTTAACGTGCTTTCCGAGGCACGGAAGAATCTTGGTATGAAAAGATGGTCACCCATCCACGGACCAACCGTGGCAAACGTAGCTTAACCTGATCGATCGACCCGTGCGGCAGTTATTATTCAGGCACAAGCTCCTCCTCTATACACATCTATAACACATTAAACATTGAGATATAATAAAATAATATTAAAATAAAAGAAATTGACAAATATAGGAGAACAGTTTTAAATTAGTTGTATATACGTAGTGATGGCCTCCGGTGAGTAGTGCAAATGAGTGAATGTGTGTAAGTGGGTGAGTATTATTATAAGCTATTTAACTATAGACAACTATACTTAGAATTGCTAACGATATCTGCCTATAAAGTAGACCACGGACCACCTACAGTACTAGAAATAGTAAGTATGAGGGTGCCAAAATGTGTAACGAATTGCCGAAAGATATTAAAGGAAATACAATTTTTTCCCCTATTTAAAAAGAAATTGAAATTCCACATAATGAAAAGATATCAATTATCTTAGTCTAAGCAAGTATTTCATAATAACTCGGAATATTTACATAAACTCTAATATTAATAATAAAAACTATATACGTTTTCACAACAAATACAATAAAACGATTACTTAAAGCGAAAATAAAACTAAGTTTCAATATTACATAAACACTAAAAAGCAATTACGTTTTCAATGGCAAACTATGATAGAAACTGTGTTTTGGTCCAAAATACGTCCGATATGGTCCTAGTCTCCTTTTTTTTGCAGAAAAAAAAAGAGACTAGGACCAATAATGTATATGAAAAATATCAATTTTTTATTTTTAAATACCGTCTTAACTCGATCTATTATAAGTTATAACATAGTTTATTTTACCAACTTTTTGGTAAGTTAATGACTAACATTATTGTCTAATCTCTAACATACCGTTCCGATACTCTTTCCAAGGAACGTTTATATGTATGCAACCAATGTTTCTCATTCTAAGTGAATAATTGTATTCTGTTTTTGAGAAATAAATGTCTTAAACCATAAACCATAGACAACAGGTCTTCGGTCTCATTGTAGTTAAGCTTGCGAATGTAGTCTACTTACTACCATAAGTTTACACCTTGTTCCTGGGGTTTGTATCTACAAGCTTATTTAGTCTTTCATACAGAAAAGAGCCTAGGAAACAATAGTACTTGTTGGGTGTTTAAAGGTTGGTAGATCATTGTATGTAATGACCTTTTTGTCTGGCTTAGTTAAATAAGAGGACTTGTTATACTTTGTATAAGCATGGTGTCTCTAGACTGCGTGCAGGACAAAGAGCTTCCGGACAGTGAGGACTTCACAAGACTGATATAAAAGGTATGTTTGAAAACAGATAGGGCCGGAAAGTGCTGACTTTGAGCATTGCTCTTTGTGCAACTTCTAAAGGTTTGAGGATAGTTTTTGACATGCCTCCCCCTCCATACAGAAATACAATACTGCAGCACTGATTGGCCAAGTACTAGGTATACTTGCTTAATTCATTTAGGTTCAGCTGTAATTCTTAGATTTTTGAAAACGAATATCAGTTTTCTTACCCTAGAAGTAACCATGAGATCGAAAAGATAGATGGTCAATAATTATTCCCAAATATGTTATTTTGTCCGCTTTAAATGAGGCAGGGCAAGAACAGCTTACATCATTACAGCAATTGTGTCCTATTATGGAGAGATTTGAGGGAGGGAGATAACAGTTACGCATAGAAAAGGTGAGATATTGCGTTTTACCTGCATTAAGAGTAAGAATATTTTCCTGCAACTAGTCGCTTACTATATTAAAACTATGCTGTGCACTTTTGTACACATTCTCCCAAGTATCAGCAGAAAACAGAAGCACCGTATCGTCCGCGTACGATATTATTTTACCTCCAGCTAGATTTAGCTCACAAAGGTCATTTAATAGGCGAGAAATAGACTTGGACCCAAAATACTGCCCTGAGGGACTCCGAAGGACACATGTAAGTCAATGCTTATGTAACCATTTATTTTCACACATGGTGTGCGATCAGAAAGGAAGTCTTTAAATATTTTGAGTTGGTCTCCTCTAACACCTATTCGTTGCAGTTCTTGTAAAAGCAATGACACAGAGACCGTGTCAAAGGCTTTGGCCAAATCCAAGACTATGCCCATAGATTGTTTGCCTGCATTAAATTTTTCTACCACATAATCCACAAGCTCATGAGCTGCATCACTTATAGACTTGCCAGCTCGGAAACCAAATTGATTGTAAGAAAGATGATTTTTTGTTTCTAGTAAACTTGTGAGCCTTTTATGGAAGGAATTCAATTGCAAAAAATACTAGCTAAAATTAGACAAACTGGTCTGCAAAATACACTGCATAAATCTGCAAAAGTGCGTGTGTTAGGTAGGTCATGAAATATTCTGTGCTCTGGCTTTTAGCACCAGACTATATTTTTGGAGTTAGTCTACTGCATTGGGATTGGAAGTGCATGTGAAGCGTGTGCGTGAAGTTAAAATTCTAAACTTCTGTGCTTTCACGAAAAAAGCCGCTTCTTCATTGCTCATCCATCTCCAGGGAACTAGGAAGCGCCCCGTGACGCTCCGTATCGCTCCATAGTATCGTATAACTGTGGATGTCTTAGTGCAGAATGAATACTTAAAGAATTATTAGTGCACGCATGTGAAAGTTGTTTTAAACCGATGTTTGATAAAAGTCGACACAATATCGATCAATTGCTGATTTTAATCCTTATTCAAACAACATATTTCAGAAGTCTGTGTACCTAACATTTCTGTACACATACGGCTGTGTCGCAACTGCACATGTTATGAATTTCTCGAATAGATAGCGTTTCTATGAGCGATCTTGTCACTTAAAGTGGAACGCTGTTGTGCAAAATCGCAGGTGTGCTCTGTAGGCCGGTTTGGTACGTGTGGTCCAAGGTTGGGAAGATAGCGAAATTATCGTGACCACCCAAGATAATATCTTCAATATTGAAAATAAAATTGTATCTACTTATAGTGTGCTCTACTGAAAGCGTAGCACAAGTTCCTGATAATATGAATAATATTCATGACAAATTTAGGATTGCGGGGTGCAACGTGTAACTGCCTCCTGACTGTTGGTACATGACTACCACAGTGACTTCAGTTTTCAAATAGATTAAACGTCGAAAACCGATTATAGACTATTCAAATATCATGCTGTCAAGCCCTTGAAGCTATAAAGTTATACAGCTGGTGCATAAGTTTGTTACGCCACTTCTTCTTCCCAACTAAAGCATTTAGGAAGTTGTGTAGGGCGGGCGTTTTGGGGGAGTGTCTTATGTAATTTTGACGGCCCGCTTGACTTCCCAAACAAAAAAGCTGAAAGCTCCCAACTTATGCCACACATCAAGATTGAGTTAATCCAAGTCATGTCAATTAGAGCGACCATAATCCAAGGTTAATGAGACACCTTTGTTTTGACGGGCGCGGATAATGTTACACATCCATGGGAGAGGTGATTGATTTCTGAATTAATTTGGGCAATGGGCTGTTAGCATTTAAATATATTACCTTGATTAAGTATGCTCCTAAAGATCTAAAAGGTTGGGGATGAAGTTTATATACTGTCCAGCTGCAAAATAAATAGGTACCATAAGTAGGCGTAGTTCCATTAAAACGAGAGGTACAACTGAAGATATAGAGGATAGATCTCATCAAATAACTAATTTGCTTTTTTCAGAAATGTTAAGATCGATCTCAAGCCTAAAAAAATCAATTTCATACTTATTTATCTCGCCTTAGCCAACAACGAACCAAGGCGTCGGTAAACATCACATTATTTGGCCTTAAAAATTGCCCTGTTTGACCTGCATTCTTAACATACAATGATACAGTTTAAAATATGTCCTCATATGAGTTAAAGTTAAAGTTGCGCAAATAACTGTTGACAGATAAATTGGGCGGCGGCGCGGCGGTGGCGCGGGCGCAGACACATGCTCGAGAAACGTCATTAACGTGTCATAGGTTACGTCAAGTCTGCGGTTCAAATACTTAGCCCTCCAAAAGCCTACGTATTGGCCTACTTAAAGGCGTGATAACTAATATGCTACAGTGTACGGTGCCATTCAATTAAAACGAGCAACACAATTTTGCCATAGACAATTTACCAAAAAGTTCAAGTATTTACTTTTTTCCTTAACTTGGTGATCTTACCCCGGTCTACACAAGCTGCTGAACTTGCAACTTCTAAATGTCAATGCTGACAAGTTTATTTACTTAGGTTTAATAAGATTACCGGTTCGTGGTCTCCACTCAAGGACTCCTCCAACGCTACTTAGGCCCTCGACAAATATGGACATACCCACTTCTTATTCCGGGCAATCTCGTCTCAAAACGTATCCTTCAAAGAAACCGCTTATCATAATACCTATCCATGTATGTAACTAGATTATTACTCTTGTTACATAAACTTTACATATTAGACCCATTCGGTAACAAACGGACCTACCCACCTTGCAAATCCAATATAAATTATAGGTAAGTAATCGATTCAAACTTGCGAGTGCGATTCGATTATTCGGAATCGAGTATCGACCTTGATTACAGACTTAAATTTAATGGATGACGCCTACATCTGAACCAGATCGTTTAAACATAAAACAGAAATGTCGTCCAGTATCATTTTAATTAAAATTATGACTTAATGGACTTGTTTACGAAGCTCTCGGTGTGACGTAGGTTATGGCGTACTTATTTGTTCCTTCTAGTTTAATCAATCTTAGTCCCAAAATACTAACTCTCTGTTTTTTCTACTTACAGAAGTTTCAGTTTTTACCGTCTCCAAAACTAATGCCGGCTACTAGTTACCATTTACTGAAAAAAATAAACCGGCCAAGTGCGATCGGACTCGCTCACGAAGGGTTCCGTACCATTATCTATAAAAACGGCAAAAAAATCACGTTTTTTGTATGGGAGCCCCCCTTAAATATTTGTTTTATTTTAATTTAATTATTGATTTTTAAAGTGAATATATAACTAAATATTCTGTGAATATTTCAAGCGTCTACCTGTTGCCGTTATCAATATCGAGCAAAAACGAGCAAAAAAATCACGTTTGTTGTATGGGAGCCCCCTTAAATATTAATTTTAATCTGTTTTTTAGTATTTTTTGTTATGGCGGCAATAGAAATACTTCATCCGTGAAAATTTCAACTGTCTAACTATCACGGTTCATGAGATACAGCCTGGTGACAGACGGACGGACAGACAGACAGACAGACGGCGGAGCCTTAGTAATAGGGTTCCCGTTTTACCCTTTGGGTATGGAACCCTAAAAACATAAGATCAACCCAAACTTTTATGAATCACGTATTATAACAATCTAGAATTCTAAGTCCATTCAACATTTTTACTACCCAGATGACCTCTAAAGATTATGCACTTATTGAGCAATCAAACAAGCGATCACCGCTACCCGTCTTACCCACAGACAACATGGAGATATGGTCTTACCATCTCACCTTACATCCAATACATACCTACCTGTACAAGTACATATAGAACAATAACAGCTGTATTCCCACGTTCAGAAACGGATGTGGGCGGAAGACCTTGAACAAATATGTAACAGAAATTAAAAGAACTCAGAACACATGACGTTACAAGGATGAAGGATCCGGGAATGAATCGTAGCTTCACGATGCAAATTCTTGTTCAAACAATTGATATTAAACTTGTTTGTGCATAGCAATTAATGACGTCGGTAATTACAGTCTTTTATGGCAGTTCTCAGTGTGAAAAAATTACAGAATTGCCCTACGCAAATGTCAAGGGACATTCTCAAAGAAATGTGTCAGCAAATAAATCATAATAAATGATTAATTAAGGGGGATGCGCTAAGGTGGCCCGCGAAATTCAAATTTTCGGGGGCTACCTTAGCGCATACCCCTTAACAACAATAATTGGCTCAATTGCCAAGAAAAAAATAATAACACAGCAAAGAGATTTAAGATAGATACTATGGAGATGGATACTATCAGAAGTAATATTAGAAAAATTGTGATCCCATGTCTCAGTGACGTCGTCTACCGTAATATAGCAGAATTCAATAAAGTTTGATAATACCATATAGGCATTATATTTCAAAAAAAAAAATATTTTGGTAGACATGAATGAGAACTGCTACTTGACATGCAGGCGTACCACACTAGACAGCAGACTGAGCGACTTTTACCCACTAGGACAAATGTATCGGATTACGATTTTGTTCGCTATGTCTCGTCTATTGTTAAGGGTCAGATAGTCGCCGTTGACCTTGGCCATACAAATGCGCGTCGCGCTCACGCCGCACAGTGGGCCCATACTGAAAATTAGTGGACTTAGGCAACAAAGTTCCTATATCGATGCGATTTTTTTTATATGACGTGTTATATTATTCCTGACAACTTTTATTCTTATAAAATTTCTTCTAAAGTTGATAGTTTGTCTTGAAAAAAATTAATTAGATTTTTTTGTATGGAGCGAATCACGTTTAATTTTTTTTCTTCAATTGTACTAATATGTTGAGTGTGTGGCGTGAGTATATGATAGCTAGGGTCATTCACTATCCACGAAAAAAAAATCAGCGCCGGCCATCTGCGGCAGCGCGAGTAATCATTCGGTAAAAAAATAATAATTTGGAAGAATTTATTTGTCATTTAAAATAAATTCAAAGCATATTTTTTGTCTCATTTGGCTGTTTTCACCTTCTTTTTAGTTAAATAAATAGTTTTAATAGCGCATACGTACTTAGAACTAGTAATTCTGGTAGAGATTTAGTTATTATTGCATGTTATCGGTAAAAATGAGTCATCAATCACAATGCAGGTGCTCTGCATTGTGATTGTTTTTTTTTTTTTTTTTTTTTTTTTCCCTTGTCCTAAGGTTCATCAATAGAATGAACCCTAATCTTATTACAATCTAGCCTTTTAAATAGACTAATAAGTAATTAAATTATAACCTAAACTACTAAATTGTCTTTACTAAGAATGTGTCCAATAGCACTTTTCTTATTGTCTCTATTAAGGCGAATACACTTCATTCTTGTGTTTGTTTGGCACTTTTGTACTTTACACTATTCACTAACACTAAACACTAACTCGAACGGTTTTGTTCTTTTTAGTCTTCTTACTATATTTGTGTGATCGAGAAGCTGGATTGCTTCGACGTTCACATGCTGATGAAGCCTCTTTTCGTGAGCTTCTGCAAATTTCTGGATCACTTTATCGATGAACTCAACTTTTAGATCCCGATGGAGGTCATCATTTCGTATGTACCAAGGTGCATTTACAATTTCCCTTAGCACTTTGTTCTGGAATCGTTGTATAGTTAATATATTGGTCTGTTTGGTGCAGCCCCACAGCTGGATACCATAAGTCCAAACTGGCATCAGGACTTGTGTGTATAGCAATAATTTGTTTTGCACGGACAGCATGGAGTTTCTTCCAAGCAGCCAATACATTCTTTTGAATCGGTGGTCGAGTTCATCTTTTTTCTTCTTAACGTGGGCTTTCCAGCGTAACTTTGCGTCAAGGGTCATCCCGAGATACTTAGCTGTATTCTCGTATGGTACTAGTTTATTGTTAATGTAAACTGGAGAATACTGATGTTTTTTGTTGGAAAAGTCTATGTGAACAGATTTGGATTCATTTAGTTTAATCTTCCATTTTTTGGTCCAGTTATAAACTTGATTTACAGCCATTTGGACCTTTTCCACTGCTTCTTCGTGGCTGTTACCCACAGCCATTATGGCTGTATCATCAGCAAAGGTCCCAATCGTGTTTTGCTCTAATTCAGGAATATCGCAAGTGTATAGTAGGTACAGGATCGGACCTAATACACTTCCTTGCGGTATGCCAGCATTAATTTGTTTCAGTTCTGAGTAGGCGTCTTCTTGTCTTATTCTAAAGGCTCTGTTCAGAATGTAGGATTCTAATATATCTGCGAACTGCTTTGGTAACAGACTTTTCAATTTATTTATAAGGCCTTCATGCCATACTTTGTCAAACGCTTGTGCCACGTCTAAGAATACAGTAGCACATACTTTCTTGTCTTCAAGGGCGTTTTCTATTACCTTTGTGATCCTATGCACTTGATCGATGGTAGAGTGTTTTTCTCGAAAACCAAATTGGTGCTCTGGTATGATGTTTTTATTATCTATTATTGGATTAAGCTGTTTGAGTAACAGCTTTTCAAACAGCTTGGACATGATTGGTAGTAAGGAAATGGGCCTATATGATGATGTTTCGTGAGCCGGTTTTCCTGGCTTGGCTATCATTATTACTTCAGCCACCTTCCATACGTCTGGTACAAATTTTAGCCTTAGTGCTGCATTGATAAGGGTTGTTAACTTAACCAGACCTTTTCTTGGTAGGTTATGTAGTATTTCTCCTGTTATTAAATCGTAACCTGGTGATTTTCGTTTACTTATATTACGTTTTATTTCTCGTGCAACTTCTCTCGGTGTTACTAGTTTTATAGTTACTTCATTTTCAGATGTCACCATATTAGCCAAAGTGTGATCTTCAATGAGTTCCTCATCGGTTGGTTGAAATATATTTTCTAGATGCTCTGCAAACCTCTTAGCTTTTTGCTCATTAGTAATGGCCCAATGCCCGTTTTCACACTTAATAGGTGGGACTTGGGTAACCGGCCTTTTTAGGTACTTAGTAGCCTTCCATAAGGAATAGTCTGTCTTTTGGTTGTTACTTAGATTCTGGATATAGGTGTTGGTTGCTTCGTCTTTAAAGTTCTGGATAAGTCTTCTTATTTTTTTCGTCAGGTTATTGAGTTTTCGTTTGTCATCAGGGCACCTAGATTGATGCCATGTTTTTCTCTGACTTCTTTTTTCCATAATGAGCTGCTTGATTCTGAAGGGGTATGTTTTTCCCTTCGTCCTCTTGTTGAAGTCAGGTGTATTTTCACACGCTGCTTGCTGGATATGCATTATGAAATTCTCTACTTCAATGTTTAGGTTTTCGGGTGTTTTTAATGGGACTTTAAGGTCTATTTGATCATTCAATCTGATCTTGAAGCCCTCCCAGTCTGTACACTTATTGGCAAGAGTGGGACTATTGTCTTTAAACAAAATGGTCTCACTAATTTCTAAATAAATTGCAGAGTGATCCGAGTTCATGTCATAGCTTTGTTCCAATTTTATATAACCGGTTGCTATATCCTTGGTTACGAAAAAATCTATTAAGTCCGGGATTTTATTTGGATCTGTTGGCCAATAGGTGGGCTTTCCAGTTGACATGACATCACATTTCAGCTCTTTTATGGCACTAAGTAGTTCTTTGCCTTTCGTAGTTGTTAGTCTGGAGCCCCAATACGTATTTTTAGCATTGAAGTCACCTCCTAAGATGAATCTACTTCCAAGGCGGGTTAGAAAGCTCATAAAGTGGTCTTTTTTTATCGTATACCGTGGTGGACAGTAGATGGCAGATACTGTAACAGGATATTTTTTGGTTTGTAGACAAATAGCGACTGCTTGGATCTCTTTCTCTTCGTATTTAAACTCTTCATAGTGCTGAAGGTTTTCTTTTACAATAATTGCACTACCGCCTCTTGCAGAATTGTCTGGGTGTAGTGCATGGTATACTTTGTACCCTTTAAACTTAATGTGAGATTGCTTTGTGAAGTGAGTTTCTGATATCAGGCACACATCAACTTTTTCTATGTCTAATATTACTTGCAACTCATTCTGATGTTTTTGTAACCCATTTGAGTTCCACGCCATAAGTTTCACTGTAGTATTCATTTTTTTGGCTTAGAAGTAGCAGCTTTGTTGCTATTTTCAATTTTTTTCAATCTCTCGTCAAATGATGACATGAACTTTAAGATTTCATTTAACTTTTTGTCACTGTCCATATCAGCCAAAGGCGTCTTCGCTATGCCGCTTGTAGCTACTTTGGCATAAGAGACGTTTTAGCTGTAGTTTTTATTGTGCTTTGACTTCCTTTATACTGGCTGGTGATTTCAACTCTTCCAGTAGGTATGTTTTGTTGAGGGGTTGTATTAATGCCTTTCGATTTATTGCAGCTGTATTTCTTTAGCTACGATACATCCCCTGTAGTTCGCCGGATGTGGAGCTCCACAATGGACACACTTTGGCTTTTCTTCTTTTGATTTTCTGCAATCCTTAGTGAGATGTTTACCTGTGCACTTTACACACCTCGGTTCTTTGGAGCAGTACTTTTGAGTATGGCCGTACGCCTGGCATCTTTTACACTGAGGTACTAGTTTTGTGGATTTCAGCGGTTGTATTTCCACATTACATCCCAACACAGTTTTTATGCTATATATTTTGCTAGTTTCTTCATCATTTGAAAATGCTAGCATGAACATATTGAGTGGCTCTTTGGTTTTCCAACTCAATTTGTTGACTGCTTCTAGTATTTTGTAGCCTTTGCCACGCAAGTCTTCAACAATTCTCTCCGGAATACATGAGAAATGCAATTTTTTTGCCATTACTCTAATTGGTCTCTCTTGCTTGTTCTCATAGGAGTGCCAAAGGCAGTTGTTGAGTGAGAGAGCCTTTGTTATTGCCCTGTACGAATCTTCGTTTTTGGCATTTACTTTAACTGTATCACCGTTCATCATTTTGATACTAAACGCGTCAGCTGATTGACTCTCAGATAAAAAATCATAAAATTTCTGGTAGTTCTGAATACCATCTACTACAATAGGTGGTGGCAAAGGAGTTTTAATTGTTTTTTCCTTACCTTTATTCTCTTCATTTCCGTGTTCATTCAGATTGGGTTGGGCGGGAGAGGTGTTCAATCTTCTTTTCTTCCTGCTTTTTTACCGTATCCATCCTGTTTCTCGAGCTAGTTCTTCTTCGTCCGTGGCATATTCAACACGCGGAGGAGAAGTCTCAGTGGCGGTTGTAGTAGCTGATTTCGGTGGGTTTTCCGCTTGAAGTTTCAGCTGTTGCTGTAGGTTTTTTATTTGACTTTTTAAGTCATTTAGGTTTTTTTGCAGCTCTTCACGCTGTTTTTGTTCTTCACAAAGGTGCTTGTACAACAGATGTTCAGTTTCTGTTTTTAAGTTTACGCTAATAATGTTCGGTGATGGCTTTTCCGAACCCATTATAGAAGTTAGCGAGTATTAACTTCGCCTTAACAATAATATTCGCTGACAGCCGTCAGCATTACGCAATAACTAGGTCATTGCGGTGCAGCCGACTCGACGGCGTTGTTTTGATGCGTAGGCACTTTTACACTGTGGTACGGGCGCGATCGCATATAACACAACTACTCTCATCGAAAATTGAATAGGAACTGATTGATGACTCATTTGTTTGTGCGCGCATAACTAATGAGTCATCGAAAAATGCTCGTCTCTGATTGGCTGTGTTATTTTTTAACTGCACGTTATCTATTGTTGAATAAATATATCGTAATGTTTCAGGTTATACTAATTTTGTTAATGATAGGTGAAATAATTTAAATTTGTACGGGCAAGTCGTTGATAATTATCTACATAATCAACTGTATGTATATTATTATAGTATAAGTTATCGTACGTATGATCAATATGAAACTGTGAAGTAATTGTAGCCCTGAAAAGGGCTGTTTGTCATAATCCTAACCCTGATGGGCTTTTGTGGGAATAATTTAGAGCCGGATCACATTATTTCTTGTTCCAGAAGTGCTAGTGGGTCCGGCAAATTTTCGGACTCTGCTATGAGGCATTCTTCTTCCTCCATAATTTCACTGTCACAGGGTGGCTCAGTAGTCTGTAACAACTGAGTTGCTTCAGGCAACAACTCATTATGAACCTGTTTCATTATTTTAGGCCTTATGTAGGATATGTGGGGATCAGAGCTTATTAGAAGTCCATGGAGGATGTCTTCGTTTGTTGCTATTCTCCCCGTTTTCCGAGTGTGCCTCTCCCTGACGTTTCTGAAGTCCTTATTACGGGCTTCCGAAGCTTCTTCAGATAAGGTACCTAAAACGAATAAGTACATACATTTTAATTTCAAAACGCAATCGAGTCAAATAATACATCAAACTATATTTATTTTTTACTTACCGATTGGCAAAACACCAAAGTGGTTACAGATGTCTGCACCGTGCATTAGAAGTTTATGTACACTAACTGGCATGTAGTACCACGAATAGTGTTGCACGTACACATCAGCTGTTTCTCTACAGTATCTTCTAAATTTTTCACAGTCAATGTTTTTGCCTGATGATATGGCTTGTAGAATAACGGAAAATCTGAAAATCAGATTTTCGTCAATTCCCGTTATTCTGGAAGATCTTTTGTAATCTTGGAAAAAGCGCCTCGCTGTATTCCCGTCGTTTGTAGTTCCAAAACCCTAAAATGGGAAAACAATACTGTAATATACAATACATAGAGATATAATTCACAAACAACATAAAGAGAGCGAAAATTAAATACATACCTGTTTGACTATATCAATCAGCATTCCAGTTTGCTCACGAAACTCTTGCTGTGTGGTATTTTTTTTAGCTTGTTTCAAAGCCTTATGTTCGCCGCGAGCAGACCATCGTTGAAAATCCAGATTATAAGATATATGGAGAAGACATTCCATACACCGAATCTTCATATGCAGTGAAGAAATTCCTTGTTTGTAAATTTCTTCACGAAGTGGTTTAGAAGTCAAAGCGTCTAAATTATTCATCTCACTCGGTTTTGCCAAGCAAATGGGACACGTTGCATATGATGGTACTCCAGCAATAATATTGGCCACTTTTCCATCAATCATGGTCATATGCAATTCATGTGATACAATAATATTTCCACACTGTGTAGATATTCGTTCATCAATTTGTTTTTTCATCTCAGACTCTTCAGACTTTATAAAGTCAGCTGTCTCCGAAGTGAAAGTGAACTTCACTGGTCGACAGTACAGAGTTGAGCAAGGTGTGGGGTTCTCCCAAACTAGATTTTCATTCCCAGATGATGGCCTAGTAGACACTAGCCGAAGAGGGACGATGCTTATCATGACTACTGATGAATCATCGAACTCTGTAGCTGTGTTTGACGTTTTCTGTTTATAGTTACTCTGCGACGAAGAACCATCAAGTCCCCATTTCCAGGTCAACTTGAGTTCTTCATTTTGAGACCTATCAACAGTATTTATATCAAGCAATATCCTCTCCACAGTGTGGTCCAATAGCGCTTGCAATTTAATGTGAGCTCAGTTTTCGGTAATCTCCATAATCTCTTGTGGTGGGTAACATCTTTTCTTGGCATTTACAAACTTTGGATAAGATGGAAAGGCAGCACAGTTTTCTTCTTTCAGAAATTGTCGAAGAGCTAAGTACTTCCATTTCGAGAGCGCAACTGATGTATAAAGAGCTAAACACTTATCTTCAGAGACAGTACTTAAGCTCTGCTTTTTGAATAGTCTCTCTTCTACTTCGGATAGCGCATCTGGATTACTGGAAAGGTATTCGACCACTTTTGCCAGATTCGTTTTGCCGTTGTCTTTCAATTTTGTTATGTACCAGTGCTGCAACTCTTCCTCGGAATTTTCTTCTACTATGGAAGTAGAACGTCTTTTCTTTTGCTTATTACTTAACTCTTCGAACGGTTTTCTGTGCTCCTTTTCTGTAGATGTTCCCGCTTCCGCTTCCGCTTTACATACTGCAAGAGTAGGAACATGGCAATCTATATCCACAAGCTCAGATAAGGCTGCGTCCGAAAAGCCCATCACACTTCTCAGATCAACACTGTCACAAACAGGCCAGTTGATGTTTTTTTCCAACCACTTGCGATTAATTACACGATTCATAAAAGTTTTTTGATTTCTACTTGACTCTATCCACTTTTTATTTAAATTTACACAAAAAAGTCGACAGAACTCCTTGATTCGGTTCTTGTCTTCTTCAGAAACTTCGGTAGTCAAGACAGAAATGATACTTTCATACAGAAACATATGATTTTTCAGATCACCGCCACTTTTAATTTCACAAAAAGATCTAGGTTGGTACAAAATCCAGCCATAGTTCTAATGTAAATATAAAAATACAAGTATTTCACTGTGTTCACAAACAAGCGACAAGAGCGAAACTAGATGGACTTAATGAATGTCTTTATATTTATAGTTAGTGTTAATTACTCAAGTAGTGGACATAACAGTGAGTGAAAATTATTCAGCCAATCAGAGACGAGCATTTTTCGATGACTCATTAGTTATGCGCTTAGCCGAGTGCACAAACAAATGAGTCATCAATCACAATGCAGGTGCTACCGATAACATGCAATAATAACTAAATCTCTACCAGAATTACTAGTTATAAGTACTTATGCGCTATTAAAACTATTTATTTAACTAAAAAGAAGGTGAAAACAGCCAAATGAGACAAAAAATATGCTTTGAATTTATTTTAAATGACAAAAAAATTCTTCCAAATCATTTTTTTTTACCGAATGATTACTCGCGCTGCCGCAGATGGCCGGCGCTGATTTTTTTTTCATGGATAGAAAATTACCCTAGCTATCATATACTCACGCCACACACTCAACATATTAGTACAATTGAAGAAAAAAAATTAAACGTGATTCGCTCCATACAAAAAAATCTAATTAATTTTTTTCAAGACAAACTATCAACTTTAGAAGAAATTTTATAAGAATAAAAGTTGTCAGGCATAATATAACACGTCATATAAAAAAAAATCGCATCGATATAGGAACTTTGTTGCCTAAGTCCACTAATTTTCAGTATGGGCCCACTGTGCGCCGCCGCCCGCGCGCAACTATTAACTTTCATAGGGAACATTTATTTTTAGTAACGAAAATATGAATATTTGAATAAAATCACAGATAGAATTATAGATAATAAAACAGTCTATTCATACAAAAAAAGCATGAAAATATCTTAAGAAGTTTCAACAGACATTACTTCCTGAATTTATTTCATAAAGTATTTAACCACAATACTTAAGTATTCACATATAGAATTGATGTGTATGCGTTCTAGTTTATCATACATTTTTTGCTTAACATATTTGCATTAAATGAAGGCGTAATAACAGATTTAAGTCACTAAATTCATATACCTGCGCCTTAAGTAAATAATTTAATGTCTTTGCAAAACAGTAATTAAAAATATAAAGTTTGCATGACGATATTCCTTAGAAAAAATTAAATGTCAAATTCTTACAAGCCTACGCGAACAAAAGATATCTCCTAATGTGTCACTTGTAGGTATCCATTACCTACTGTATAGGCACTGTTGTGCACATCGTCATCATCACATACTTTTAGAATGTCAATTGAAGACCTCATCATGACACCAACATACCATGGGAAACACTAAAGGTCACCCTAAAGGTTTTGTAGTCATAGGCTTTTTACACACAAACATAACATAACATTACGCCTGTATGGGCCCGAAGGGTTGCAGCATAGGTTGAGGCAGCATTCTCTTCACCTCTAGGGTTGTCACACTGGTTACTAATAATCACCATATTTTTTATTATTTTACTAACTGTTGCCCGCGACTTCGTCTGCGATCGAGGATGAATAGTAGCCTCCACCTGTGAGACGATCAAGGAACATATTTTTCATTTCTCATACTCGGAAAGTAGTGTTTGTTTGATCCGAGTAGCGGGTGCAATGGAAGACGCTGATCCCTGATCACTGCTCACTGATGCCTTGGGCGGGAAGACTCATAGTAATTGCTTCTTTCTCTAGGGCGGGAATGAATTTTAAAAATAGAACTAAATTTGGAAAGTTAGTAGACTGCGATTTTTTTTTTTATAATTAAACAATGCGGACTTGTGAGTGTATAAACAGCCACTGTGAATTTAAAAACATAACTATTAAGCGGGACGGCCGTGACGCGGGGTGTTCCATGTTTAAAATTTAAAAAGTTTATATTTTGGCGGGATACTAACTGTATGCTACATCGAAATTCAAAATCTTGGTTTTATAGAGATTGATTATTTAATAAAAATGAGTTCAAGCGATTCTGAAATGTTGCCTCAAGAATTGGTTAAAGACGAGGCAAATACAGTAATCGAAAATCTTTTGCCAGAAATTTCAAAGGAAAGATAGGTACTTATTTAAATAGGTACCTACCTACTTAGGTACAATAATTTTATGAAGCGGCGAGCAGCAAACAAGAAAATAAAATATTTTATAAAAACTATTTTTTTTTACTTTCCTTATATTCTAAATGAAAAGTAGAGCGTGAAAGTCACCAATTCCTTTCGACCCTTGTATAACAATCTACAGGTATGATGGACGAAAGATGGGTATTTTTTAATGCCAATATTATTTGATTGTTATTTGTTCGTTTTAGGTGCGCAGAAGACAGACTTTTTGTGCGAAGGAGTGATTAATGAAAGCTTGTGAGCTAATAAAATGTAATCACATTGGTGTGTGCATCAGACTCCTTCGCACAAAAAGTCTGTCCTCTGCGCGGGACCTTACCGCTTTTAGGGTTCCGTGCCCAAAGGGTAAAACGGGAACCCTATTACTAAGGCTCCGCGCCGTCTGTCTGTCTGTCTGTCCGTCTGTCACCAGGCTGTATCTCATGATCCGTGATAGCTAGACAGTTGAAATTTTCACAGATGATGTATTTCTGTTGCCGCTATAGCAACAAATACTAAAAACCAGAATAACATAAATATTTAAGGGGGCTCCCATACAACAAACATGGTTTTTTTTTGCTCGTTTTTGCTCGATATTGATAACGGTAACAGGTAGACACTTGAAATATTCACAGAATATTTAGTTATATATTCACTTTAAAAATCAATAATTAAATTAAAATAAAACAAATATTTAAGGGGGGCTCCCATACAAAAAACGTGATTTTTTTGCCGTTTTTATAGATAATGGTACGGAACCCTTCGTGCGCGAGTCCGACTCGCACTTGGCCGGTTTTTTGGTAGTTATTTTTGTGTACTATTTCTTATCGTTATTCCTTCCTTATTGTAAATAGGTCTGTTTTTATTGAAATTTAATTGTTCAATAAGTTTGGATCTGGGTTTGTAATGTTGTGCACGTTTTTACCAATAAATAAATAACTGGCGAAATGTGGATGTAATATAGGTAGGTACACCTCTGCCTAACCCTTCGGGAAATACAGGCGTGATGTTATATATGTGTAGATGTCAGTTACTGACTCAGAAGTCGTGCCATGTCGCTTGCTTAGAGCGTTTAATAAAATTGTTCATTGCCTAAAGGTTGCTTGATTTATTTGCCAGCTCAGACTTCTGACTGTCAATCAAAAGTCAAGAACACAATCTTAAAATAATAAGACTATTTTTTTAACGGTTCCACAGTTAGTTAAAAATATGTTAATAAACCGAGTAGCTACGTACCTACAAATTATAGAAGCCTTGCGGCCGGGGCGGGGGTTCGAAAAGAATGACCGAATGCTCCAGAACCCTGGCCCTGGGGTACCTACAGTATAGGTATTCCATTTGAAGTAAAATTAGAAATTTAAATAAATCCTTTTTTACACTTCGTTCAACCGATTTTGACTTCTATTGCGTTGATGGCATGACAAATGGCAGCTGTATTAACAGTTGGTATTGTAACCACGTTTATGCTTTTAATGCCATCCTTATAGGATCCAAAATCAATTAAACTGTAAAAAAGGTTTTTTTTTCTAATGGAGTACTCGTATAGGTAGTTGCAGGTAGAGTGTGTGACACTCTTTTTAATGATTTCTGGGTCGTATTATGAAGTATAAATGCCATTATGATTCCAGACCGAAAAAGGGACGGTGCTAGCGGTTATGTATAGATCCATCTCTCTCTTGCACTGGAATCATGATGGCATTAAAACGTCATAATACGGCACCTGCACCCTAATTGCGTAACACAGTTTGTATCGGAATCGGAATGATTTTGAAATATATTGCTTATCCATTGCTTCATAAGTTAGCAAAAATTGTCTGCTCAACGACGTAAATAACGCAATGAATGTTGTTGAACTGTCAAATTGAAACCGATTCCTACTAATAGTGTGTTACGCAATTAGCCCTCTGGAAATGAATACACAGAAGGACAAAGAGGTAGAATCACAAAACGTCAAAACACCTTACAACATCAAGTTCTCATGTAGGTATTAAATTCTGCAACTAATTTATGAAACAACAAACAAAACCACCGTTCGTTTTGACAATAGCAAATTGCACACTTGTAAGTAACTGACAGATACACAAACGTATATTGGTGGTCAGTATTATCTCATACAACCTATGCATACAGCTGTGTCGTGTGGGCGTTGTATCGCGGCCACTCGAAAAATGCTTTTGTTCTAACTGCTAAGACAACGAGGGTCAATGGATGCAATTATTGTTGGTATTTTTTAGGGTTCCGTACGTCCGAATGAAAAAACGGAACCCTTATAGGATCACTCGTGTCTCTGTCTGTCCGTCTGTCACAGCTAATTTGCTCCGAATCGACTCGACCTATTAAGTCGAAATTCTGTGACCCAAACACGAACGTGTAACATATAAATGCATTTCGAATATGGGGGTCACTTTTGTAAGTCTCTCACTATTATGCCTACAAACTAACATTTGCAGTTGGAATGTATCGGAGAATATGTTTTTCAACCACAATGTTAAGTTTGTTTTTGGTATATTTATCCCAACTAATGGGATGAATTTTCATCCCAACTACGGAACCCTTCATTGTGCGTATCCGACACACACTTGGCCGGTTTTTTTTTTGCTTTACATTACCTTCATAAAGTCAAAATGAAATGATTGATATTATCGTAATTACCTACTACCTAAATTGTTTTTCAAATGGTTACGTATTGGTTAGATAATATTTTAAATAACACCTTTTTAGTTTTTACGTGTTGTTTCAATAGAGAGTGGTCATTATTGTGAGAAAAAATATTAAAATGCCTTTAAAGAAATTTTTAGCTAAATGGCTTTCAGTAATTGTTTCATCGAAATCGGCTTGTATTTATTAGATATTGTTTAACATGCAACCTATTTTTATTGTTTTACGAGTATGTAGGTAAAATCTGTAACAGCATTTTTCAATACCTACCTACACCAAGCTGAAAAATATGATTCAGTTCATAGACGTTTTACTAGTACCTACCAAAACATGCGGAGGTCTTTCTTACGAGCTAACCTTTTGACTTGTTATTATTATTTTATTATATTAGCACACTAGTGTTAATGATGTATAAGTAATAACTAGAAATCTATTCTCTATTAATCATCATTCTAATAACTAACGAATTGATCGATCTATTAATCATCATTCTAATAACTAACGAATTGGATTGTATGATCAGAGGGCCTAGCCTAGACAAATGGCATTCGCTTCGGAGCGATTCTATTTCTACAATCGCTATCGCATCAACAATAACGAAGTTCGATCGGCAAGCGATAACGCTAGTCAAAAAGTGCCACTTGGAAACGCATCTTTATAGAAGTTATCGTTCGACGCTGTCGATTCGTTTCGTGGAATCGAATGATGATACTCGTAGCATTGTCTAGATCATTTCTAATCGTTGACTCGTTATGATCACGTGACATTTCGATAGCTTATGTCAATCCCTTATATTTTGTGGCTTTTCTACTAGTGTCATCGCTAATCGAATGTTACTTTATCTAGGCCCTCTGGTGGATTAAGATTCTAATCTCATAGCCATTCGTTTCACAGAAGTCTGAAATGATTTAGTACAATCAGGATTTAATTTCAGTCGGTGTAGTGTATTATCTAGCTCGGGCGGGTCACGAACTTGCAAGGTTGCGCTATTTGATATTATAGCTTTGGGCTCATGCATTTTTACAAATGGGTGTCGGTTAGTTATACCTACGTGTATTTTAATTAATTACGAAACCCATTGATGTTTAATGAAAGTTTAAATGATAAGGCCTCTCGTAGTATTATTATTTATTGACTGATTGATTAAATAGTATTATTATCTGGTATTTGCTGCGTAAAGGCTGCTTTGCCGCTATTTTGCTTAGGTATTATTGAGATACATTAATATTGGTTTTTCTATCAAAGGCGTATCCAAGGGAGGTCATTGGGGGCATGATCCCCCCAGGGTGGGTCTAGGTCGACCATAATTTTTCTACAATCATTGATAAATTTTATAAAATAAATACTTTGTTTGGTGACAAACGTATACTAAAACTAATATTGTGTACCTGTACCTACAATTTTAATTAGGTACTTTTATTATTTTAATAATATTTTATATCGTTTTTTTTTAATGTTTTGTTGTGAGAACGTTGTACAGATATTCTATTTCACGAAGTCCGTTCGGCTTTGATTGTAGTAGTGACGTATCCCGACAAGCGCGCTTGTGTGTGTAAAAGTAAGTAACGTTAGCAAAAAAATCTGATATATATTCAAGTTGAGATTTAATAATCTAAATAAAATTTTGGTTTTAAAAGTATATACATTTTGTAAATAAATTAGATTAGGTTGCAATAAATACAAAAATATTAAGAATATGTAGGCATTTAATTAAGCATTGGTGTTACAGAATGGAAACGAAACAAGTAGGACTATTCAGTATTTTCAATCACTATCAGATGAATTTTCGATTTCCGATTCCGTTTTGCTGTCGTCAGAATCATCTTGTACATTGATTATAAATTCAAAATCGAGATCAAAATATTTCAAGTAGTCTTTTTCAATTTTTTCAACATGAGCACAAGTTTTTTGCCACGTTTCACTGCTAACTTGGCCCAAACTTTCATTGATCAGTCTTTCCGTATTCGTCATGTTTTGCTCGATATTTTTAGATGCGACATAATTTTTAACGATCCCCCAAATATTTTCAATCGCATTTAATTCTGGGTGATAAGGGGGAAGGCGTAAGACATCAAAACCCTTGCTTTTTATAAAATCGTCAATCTTGTAGATTACGTGTTGGGCTTTGTACTTCTTTATTGTATCGTACAATTCCAATTTAAGAAGAGATTCATCAAATGCTATACCCTTATCCCTGAGCCATTGCTGCATATCGGCTTTCTTTGTAGATTGCGTCGGTAGTCGTTCAGCCCGTGTGTTGTGATAAGATGCATTGTCTAAGACAATGACAGAGCGCGGAAGTAAATTGGGTAGCAACTTTTCATTTAGCCATTTTACATAGTTATCATAGCTCATATTTGAATGATAATCACCAGCTGTTGAGTTGGCCTTATAAACCAAGGAAGCATTTTCAATAAAACCATCCTTGGTTCCCGCGTGCACTAAAATAAAGCGAGTGCCTGTGCTAATTTTTTTTTTAAAACGGAGTTCTTTCCTTTTTTTTTGCCCAGGTGTTGTTTCGCACGTGTGTCGAAAGGACGTAGCTCTCATCGGTGTAGACAATGGGCCGACTTTGAGAGCGGTACTCTGTTATTTTTTTTTTATATTTTAAACGCCACATTTGTATATCATGACGCTCCGTCAAGACTTTACGGTTGTTCTCTGTTTTGCGCCACTTGTAACCTAATTTCAACAGTAACTTGCGAACAGTTTCTAAACAACCTTCGAATCCGATTTTTTCATTCAATGCTGTTCTTAACTTAGCTAATGTTGGAATTTCTTTATGGACAATATGGAAATCTTGTACAGTACTGCGAACCACATCGGCTGTAAAATTATCTATATCCACTTTATTATCTCGCTTTCTCCTTTTCTTCATAGGTGAAGTGAATTTTGATGAAGTGGATGGGAATTCCTTCTCTTCTTTTAATATTCTTAGAACTGTTTTTTGGCTCACACCCGTAGCTTCAGCTGTACGGCGTGTAATGTCTCGTAAATGAGACAAATCACAGTTGAGTTCCATTAATGATTTTGTAAATTCATATTCTTCTCGCAGAAAATGATAAACACTAGCTATCATGTTCCGACCCTAAAACAAAATGTAATCAAAATAATTAAGTAATATAAACATTTTATAACACAAAAAAACATTCATTTTATAAATACTTCTATTGCTATATTAAGTATCTTTGTATAACATTTTAATTGAAAACGTATAAATAAATATTACCTCAATATGGACAACTCTTCTTCGTTTTGTTGCCATGCTGACCTTACTCCGTGAAACAATTTGGCGCGAACTAAAAACCACTACTGATCCGGACTGTGTCCCGATCGACACTGAGCGCTCTCGAGGTTACGCACACAAAAACAATGTGCATGTGCACGCTTGACAACATTCATAGCCAAACGGACTTCGTGACATAGAACATCTGTAGGCATAATAGACTGTAGATTTGTAGACCATTTTCTATTTTGTAAAGTACCTACCTGGTAATTTTGACGGGCCTACACTGTCCTCTCATACGCTGTGGTTTGAAAACATTGTAAAAGCCAATTATTTTTTTATTAAAGTACTTTTTAATGAAATCCCAAACACGGTTAAAATATATTCAGTACGAAGCAGTTCGGAGTTATGGAGGCCCCAGATATACCTATGTATGCAAAATAAGTATACCTAATAGGCAAAATATAAATCAAAAAATTTCGAGCTCGCTTCGTTCGCTCTTGCAGCCTACATTCTTAAAGTTTCTGCGTAAATCGACAAATAACTCCTATTTATGTATGACTGTTCAAAAGAAAACCTTAGGTACCTACATAAGGCGATATGCAAAAAATTTCGAGCTCGCTTCGTTTGGTCTTGCATCATATATTCTGCTGAATCTCAGACTGTTCTGCATATATCGACAAAGCCACTCCTATTTCCGTAAGAATGTTCATTAGAAACCTAACCGATAAATTCCGAGACGGGATGCAAAAACTTTCGAACTCGCCTCTCTCGCTCTTGCAATCTACATTCTTGCTTTTCGTAAATTGCATATTGAGGAGATGAAAATGCAAATGCACCTCCCTGAAAACAATAATCCTGCCGGGTCCGAGGCCCATGGCGTAGGTAGAATATAATTACGCGTAGGTACTTGTTTATTTTTTGTCATTATTTATTTTTTGCAAAATGTTAGGTTCTAGACTACTTAACAAGCTTAGTCCCAGTTGCGGACTAAGCCTGTCCTGACTGGACCTCGACTGTGACACCTGACTCGAAGCCTGGATCTGCCCTTTCTTCTAGCTACCCAGTAGGTTATACACAGAAACAATTTACTTTAAAGTTGTTATAAAAAGTTATTTGTTGTCTTCAACGCCAGATTTTGAATTTTGATTAAACAAAGAATATCATCAAAGTAAAAAAAAATGTCATCACAAGCGTAAACAAACCTTCGAAATAGAACCGCGATAAGTTGCTTGACTCTTCTACGAAACTGTAGCTAATTTCTACGTCCATACTCCATTAATAAACCACCTAATTCTTCAGTGGGTGAGTGATAACTTCACAAGACACGCCTCGTCAAGTATATCTGATAACATTCGCCATTTGAGGCGTCCATTTGTCAAGTTCGATGTATTGAACGCTGACCACATTACCTACATGTGGGTTAAACGCTTTAATGGAACGTGTTTTTAATAGATGGCCTTGAAATGTGCGTATTTGTAGCAGTAGGTTAGGTACCTTGGCAGTATGTGAAAATCGGGTTTCGGTAGAGTCATCAGATGATCTGACTTCCACGGGTAGTTCTACTTTTAGTATCAACTCACCTTAAGTTCAGCCGATCTATTCTGAAGAAATATCACCGTGTAAACATAGGTGAAGTGAGCTTGAAGTGAGTTGTTAACAGCGTCAATCCCTCACTGACAGTTCACTCCACGCTCACTTCACCTAAGTTTTCACGGTGAGATGGTTACAGAATAGCACTGCTGTACCCCAAGTGTTAGTTTGCAAGAGAGTAAACGTAACTAGCGCGTTTGCGTTAAGATATTTATTCTCACCCTTATAGTCTTAGCATTATGATCTATCGATCAAATTTTAACGCAAACGAAATAGTTACGTTTACTCTCTTGCAAACTTACGCTTGAGCTGAGATTACAACACATTACACAGTGGCTTCTCTCAAATGTTTTTTTTATAAGATCCATGTTGATCATCCCAATCACGCGATGCCTAGGTTTTCATTCACATTACATAAATGAGAATCCTAGTACTGTAGATAGGTGCTTGGATTGCCCATTCCAAGCTTGTTTTCGGAAGGATTTAATTTTGCCAACTAGGTCGATGATACTGGTGAATGTGAAAATTGAAAATTGGGCTGGTCAACCATGTGCTCAAAAATCTAAAGCAAACCATCTAAGCGCTTTAAAAAAAAAGTTTTCACTTCAATAAAATAATGATTATCTAAAACACAATTTAATTAAACCATTGAGGTAGGAATACTATGGAGATAGCATAATTATTCTACTAAATGAAGAATAGTTATACAAAAATATCTATCATATCGACACAAGTCAAGTCATAAAGCGTTTTGTTTCTTTCTAACTAATCAAGAGCTAGATACGAAAAAAAGAGACATCGAAATGTTTGTCAAGGACTAAATTTGGCCCAATTCAAAGACTTTTGTGTGATGTCAAAATCATGTCTATGCGTGACCGGTCGCCATGTTTAATGCCAAGATTTGTGGTACAAAACTCGGCAATGTGCTGTCAAATGGTTGCTTGCTTTCTCTCTCGCACTCGCAGTAACAACACTACGAAAGGCGGCCATTATAAGTGTTTCGATTTTTGTAGGTAGTCACGAAAAATTTGTAATTTTTTTTTTTTTAATCGTTGCCCCCACACTAAGAATTTCTCCTGTATCGTGGGTGTGTTTACAAACATTTAAACTCATATACACAAACAGCCAGACCCGGAACAACTGCTTGTAGGTCATACAAATATTGGTTCCGTGCACGAATCGAACCCGCGACACGCAGCGCAGCAGTCAATTGCTTAACCACTGCGCCAAACGTGCCGTCGCTCGGCACGGTATGGCACGTCCATAGGTTTATATGTCAATGATTTAAACAATGCACAGTTTATACAGATTAAACAATGGACAGATTATACAGATTAAACTTTTCATGTGGTCAATTTAACTTCACTTAGGTACTACTACTACAGCATGATGACGCGGGCAGGTCGGCAACTCACCCATGTTTATCACTTACCAAAAATCGCTCAACGCACCTATAGAAGATTTCACTTCAAAAATTTTACACATGCCTAACACTAAACTTTAAAGACATCACACATAATCAGCCTCTAACGTTCCCACTGCTGGGACACAGGCCTCCTCTCTGTGAGAGGGAGTGGGCCGTAATCCACCACGCGGGCCCACTGCGGGTTGGTAGATGTCACATGTCTTCGAATTTTTTGGTTCTAGGACATGCCTGTTTCCCCACGATGTTTTCCTTCACCGTTTTGAGAGCTGTAGTGATGAAATAATTTACACAGCGCCTGACAGGGTTCGAACCTACGACCTACAACTCGTAAGTCGCGGCCGTCACACGGCAATCAACCAATATTTCTACAAATAAAAAGTAGGTATTGCTAATACCACAAGTTTGTAGGTACCTACGGGTATCGTATGTGACCCGAAGTGAAGGTCAAACGTTGACCTTGCCACTGCGCGGACCCAGATAAGCGCACGATAAATCGACGGCGATCTAGATCGACATGATACCGTTGTGCAATGCTCAACTTATAAAGAAGCCTATACGAAGTAACGTAGCGCCATCGCCATCGAGAATAAACAAGTTGAGCTTTATTCATGTACCAATTTGTACCTATAGATCAGGGTGCGACACCCCCAAATTTAAGTGGTCTTGAGTGAATACCGCGAATGAAAAAACGTGACCTTCAGGCTACGACGTGGAGCGGCGATCTTCGCATGGTGGTTGGTAGCGGCTGGATGAAAGTAGTCGAGGATCGGATAGGCCTGCCGGCCTACGGCCTGCAATGGCGTAGCTAGGCGTGGGCGAAAGGGGCCCGGCCTCGCACTTAAAGGGGCCTCGCGAGGCCCCTTTAAATGCGATGTCCCCAGACTACCACAGATGACTAATTAATTTGATCACTTTTACGCTCGAAAAAGAACGTCACAAATTTAAAAGCGTGTTTGTTTCGGGCCTCACAAGAAGCCACTATTAAGCGCGACTGCGAGGCCGTTGTAACTACCATCAAAGACTGCAACCGTTAGTTTGACGGAATACGAGACTTGTCAGGAATTAATAACTATGAGTAAGCATTTATCACAAATAGTTTTAATTAGGAAAAGTGCAAAGGTTCAAACTAAAACTTTTTTTCAAATCTATTTATGTTTTTTCACTATCACAAGTAGGTATTTCGTGTCAAAGCATTTTTGGTAGGATAGATCTATTGGGTAAATCTTGGGAACGAATCAAAGGGGGCCTCGCTGATGCGACTTCGCCCACGTCAATATTGGTCCACGCTACGCCTCTGACGCCCTGCATCTTACTGCTAGGCTCATGATGATGATGATGAATCTATAATTATAGCTGCTAATTAACGCTCTTATGGTTAGAAAAGTATTGCAGGACGTCTGAATAACTTTTTGTCAACTTTCCAATCACGGGATGCCAGAGAGGTTACACTCTGCAGGTTCTACCAGTCTGTACACTTCTTTATAATTTTATTTAGTAAGCTGCTCATTTGTTTTATTAATTCGCTGATCGTATCGGTGACTATTGTTGTTTTTTTGAACTGGAAGAACTGGAACTTTTTGCAATGAAGGAGTAGGTTAACTTTTTAATAGACTGGTGTTGCAGTTTAAATTGAGTTATCTTTTTAATCTTGATACTGTAAACAAATAAACGTGTATTATCACGAACCCTTACATCAGTGCGTTGTTTCATTTTTAGGGTTTAGTCAACAAGGAACCCTTATAGTTTCGCCATGACCGTCTGTCTGTCTATCCCCGGCTTAGCTCAGAGACTCTTAGTACTAGAAAGCTGTAAATTGGCATGGGTATACATATAAGAAACGCCGACAATGTGGTAAAATAAAATGCACGTAAAGTGGGGGGTGGGGGTTTCTTTAGAAATAAGCATCACCTTTGTACGTATTTTTCTGTTCCTTTCTTCTTGTATGTTTATAATGTGTGTACATAAATGGTTAAATAAATAAATAAATAAATAATATTTTTTTTCTCGTCTATCCCATGGTGGGATTCAGGAGGTGGTCACGGTATAGGACCATATGTTTGTCAAGTCTTGGATGTGTTTGTTGTTTGTCCCTGACTTGCGAATTTCAAATTAGTACGGGTACGAGTATGGCGGCTGTTGCGCAGAGTTTTTTGACCAGTCTTCATCGTAGCGGTCCATCTTTCCATCTTAAAAAACTAAGTTGGAGTCTCATTTCCTACGAAATGTATGTGAAAAGTTTTTTGCGATTTGTGACTTTTCTAATACTCAAACCTCAGTTCCTATAGAGGTTTTTGATCGTTATAAGAAACAGGATCGATTGGCATAAAAAAAAGTTTTTGCGAAAATTGCCCATTTTCCTGCTGACTGTACATTTTTTTCAAAATCTGTGAATGCAGATCAAAAGTTTTCAAAAAGTTAAGGACAGTCTCTTAAGGCTGTTTTCCTGTAGCTACAACGGTTAAGGTAGCTGCCCTTACTGCCCCATCTCAAAAATCCACCCTGTATATAACGAAGTTAAAAGGAAAACTATCACAGCTAAGTAGGCTTTACAAGATAACGAGTAAAAGCCGACCAACTTACATTTGCAGTTGGAGAATTGACCGTAACGTATATCGATGTATGGGAAACATGTTTTTCAACTACAATGTTAAGTTTGTTTTGGGATTAAGTCATCCCATTCCCAAGTTCTGAACCCTTCATTGTGCGTGCTCCGACACGCACTTGGCCGGTTTTTAAATATGCTGCTGCTTTCATATTCATGTATTTTATTGAGTTCTTAAAATCACATCTAAAGAATTTAATACAAGGTCTCAAAGTCAGAATGACTGTAGTTGTTACCGAGTTCATGTTTTTATCATTTTGATAGCACATGACCTAGTATATTACCGGTTTATCTAGCCTAGAAATTTTATGAACTAGACTTGTTATAAGTAGGTAAACTGTGCAGGGCACATACGTCAATGGAATGAATAATACAATAATATTACAATAAATAATGTATTCCATATTACAATTAATAAAAAATGTCTCTTGCTATATTTAAAACTTAATTAACGTCTATGTAAATGCTTCTATCACTACGCTGATAAGGCATATTGTACAATACTAATTAAGTCGTTTTTACTATAGGTACAATCATTATTTTACTGATTTCGAATTAATCATTGGCTACAAAAAAATAACATGAATCAAAATAATATGAGAAAATACAATGACCATGTTTGAATATGGCTCGTAAATAAAACTACGCTTCGAGAACTTAAAAAGTTTCGAGTCAATAAAAAAGGGGTTTACACGGCAAATAAATCCTTAACATACAATTTATTAAATATGATCTAACATTACAAAATTAGGTTTTCAAAAGTAAAACCAAAAATATAATGATGATACCAGAGTACGGCAACCCATCCCCTAAAGAATTTCGTTGCATACTCGAGTCAGAACGACTTGGTTCTGCCCACTGCCACTGCGGCTCATTTTTTTAAGACTCAGCAAATACCATAGAGCGTCCTCTAGATTAGCATGTGATATTTTCATAACATTAGGTGTTGCTGCTGAATATTTGCGATGAAAAATTCAAGCAACTTCAGTTGCCGAAACTGTTCCGAAATACGAAAGCAAAGTGCATTCCAAAAATAATTTAAAACAGCCTAACTAAATAATCGGACAGTTTCAATAAATGAAAATTACCATAAATATACAGATTCCTTACATATCATACTTCTACAGATTTCCTCACGACCCATCCTGATTCTGCAACTGTTTCAGCTGCTTCAATACGGTGTCAAGCAACTTCCTTCTGTCTCGCTCATTCTTCTTGAGTACAGAGAAGACAGAAGACTTTTGTTCTGCTTCCTTCAGTTTTTCGAGTAGTGTGGCGGCATCGCGAGGTGTGACTAGTGAATACTTACCTCCTTCTATGCCAACGTCGTGGAGGTAAGATGACCAATCCCAACCTGTGATGAGGTCGAGGAGTTGCCTGGAAAAGAGATTTCGAATGAGGTAATCATACGAATATTACAAGTGCGTCACACAAATATTACAAGTGCAAAAGTAACTCTACAGGGTTAAATTAAATTAGCTAGCGAAACTCCGCAGACGTTATGGGGTTTTTTTATATGTAAACATGATAAAAAGTAATTTAATTTTTTTCTGGAGTCTTAGACCGCAGTTTGAGTAATCACTTGAAATATCAGGTTTTTTTTTTTTGTGTTAACTTCACAGACGTGGTGGGTATCGATATCTTGACACGATAAAACAAAAGAAAACAGATTTTTTATCCCATCTATTCGAAAAGAGCCAAAGGGTTCCTCTATAAGTGCGAGCTAAATGGGTCATTCCGGCGCAATTAATAACAGTGACGAAATGACTTTCGAATTTGGAACACTATTTAATTACAAAGTTTGAACACAATTCGCTTCGAAAAAAGTCCTGGCCGGTAATAAAAAAGCGCGCCTGCCGACGCGGCATTGGTTAACCAAAATAAAAGTGTGCGTCAGGATTGCTCCGCCAAGTTATCAAATCAGAAAATGGTTTCAGCCAAAAATTTGTCGATATTTGTCAAAATCGAAAGAAACAAACCCCGTATTTGTCAAAGCAGAAATAAAGAAGTTATAAGCGTTTTAAGTTGGCCGCGCAATCCTGACGTCAAGGACTGCGCGGCCACGGAGATCTCAGCAACTACTTGGGATAGAGAAATAATTCCTTTTGTCAACTCAAGTCTGTATTTGTCAAGATTTGTCGAAAAATGAATCAAAGCTCTATATCAATATTATAATTAAATATTCGCCTTGAAAGTCATGGCCGCGCAGTCCTTGATTTGCTATTTTGTTTTTAGTATTTTTTTTATTAAAATTGAAGACTTCATATAGTATAGGAGTTAAAAGGAGAAAGGTCTTAATTTGTCGAAACTGACAAAAGCTTTAAAATACGACTAAAGTGTAATTAAACAGACGAAATCAATTTAAAACACAAAACTCGTGGCCGCGCAGTCCTGACGTTACTTTAAACCATGATATCTCAATAACTATAGTAGCTAGGATTTTGCTGTAGACGTCCATATAATCCTCATATTAACCCCATTAAAATGACATATCCTTTTACCCTCAACACTGTTTGGGACGCGAGTAATCTCAAGAATTATGTTACCCCATACAATGTTCTAGTAGAGTGACCATAATTTCGATTTGTTTTTAATCTTTGTCAAACTGGCTATGACAGCACAGTTCAAGGGCATTCTGTTCTGTTAGTCAAAAACTTAAATAAAATACTAAATAAGACGAAATAAAAAACTTGTTTAATATTTGAATATTTTTATTCATTGCACAAATATAAAGATTTCAAAAATCAACAAAATCATTATTCTTCAACTTTAAATGTTTTTCATCGGCTCTTACACCTCTACTAAAACATAAGTTAAAAAATGGATATATACAGAATCGTTTGTACTCTCTTCTAATTTACTCTTGTTATCGTCGTAACAAAGCATTCCGCTATTTCTTATAATATGACACTTATAATGCCCTATTGTTCCAAGTATTGGAGGAACATATTCTACGGCACCTAATAATTTATAAATGTTTTGTTTAATTATTATACTTTTAGGTACCTCATGTAAAAACACCATTTGCGTGCCATTTAAATCGAATGTAACAATTTTTGACAAGGTATAATGAAATAGAACTACTTCATTGCATTTTCTGCATTGCTTGTTTTCCCAATCATGAATAATAATAGAATCTTCCAAGTTACTGATGGTGAAAATATTAATTATATCTAAATTTAACGGTATAAACACATGTTTTCTTCTTGATGGGGTAGAATTTATGCATGCACTATTTGAACAGTTACTTACAGAAGAAGCACTAAAAATAATATCATTTAAGACGTGCTCATAAATAAATGCAGCGTTACATTCACAATCATAATGATTGTTTTTGAAATGTATCGAAGCAATTCTTATTCTTAATTTGTTTGCTTCTTCACTGTTATTATCAGAGTTACAGAGGATTTGTAAAAACGCTGTTATATCCCTATTTCTGCAATTATTGTCAAATAAATCGCGTATGCATGAATACTCTTTAAATCCGTGGGCCAATAAAAAAAATACGGAATCAAATGCACAAGTGTTTGTTAATTTAATATTTTTTTCAGATATATCTTGTACAGTAAAATTACTATTTTTTAAAAACATTATATTTACAGGTTTATTTGCAGAATCATCTTTAGGAACACCTTCGCCTCTCCAGTTTTCAACATACGTAGGAATTACTGAGAATACCGAATCATTTAAAAACGTTTTGGTTACACTAGGTTTTTCTTTTTTGCAGCATTTGTTTTCAAATGGTAACATTTTTCGCTTCCTAGTCTTACCTCGTTTTCTTTTAATGTTTTTCTCCTTTTTGTCTACAATGTCGGCGAAATTATTTAAACAATTTAAAGCAATTTTTATTTCACCTAATAAATAATCATAATGCATATTTAAATATTCATCAATGTTATATTTCTTCGACCTTGTTGTGAATAACAAATTTTTCATAGTTTTAAAATAGCTCTCTATAGCTGAAGATGTTGGTACTTTGTTTTGTGATTTATATAATGGGCACATAATATTACTCCAGAGGGGTAACTTTAGGAGTAACCGTTTGAGCGTTGTTATTAAATGAGGCATGTAGAAAGAGTTTTGTGATTCTGACGAACTTTTTGTTTTATCTAGGCTTTTTTCCCTCTCAACAATTTCATCAAACCATGAGAGCAAACCGTCATCATCGTCGAGGATTATGTTTTCGTGAATATTTTCCTTCTCATCGGTGTCTTCATTAGGTTCCGTATATGTAGTATTACCTAAGGTGCAACTTATTTTCTGAATATAAACAGAAACAGGGTTTTCTGGGTTATCGTATTCGGTTAGACATAGTCTTACAACATCAGTAATGAGAGTTTTAATTTGCTGAAACGATTCACATTCTTTCATATACAAAATGCAACGAACGTATAACATTTTAACATTTATATCCCTATTTTCAAAGCAACGTAAATTATAAATTGTTTTGATAAAATGACTTGTATCTAGCCTAATAAATACTTCAGGTAATGCATAATTGCGGCCACTTAAGACTAAAACAGATCGTTTAACATAATCTTTTATACTGCTAAACGTAGTAAATGCTGAAACATTAGCTGCAATTAATGCTGATGAGTCATCGGTAATAATTTCATGTGGCGGGCTCCTTACTTGAATTAACCATTTTTTTAACCACGCTGCAATTGAATCTTTATTGTGAGAATCGGTAACCATTTGAAAAATTGGAGTAGATTTAATTGAATCCGAAGCAATCATGCCAATATATACAAATAGTCGTTTTGTTAGTGTAGTTCCATCGGGAAGCTTTATAGCCTGAAAAAAAGATCCAGTTGCATCTACAGTAATGGTCACTTTAGAAAAACTATTACAATAGTTAGTATAGTACTCTATTTGCTGATCAGACCAATAATATAAATGAAAACACGGTATCAATGTCACTTCACGGATAAAGTTCTGTACCTCTTGAGTCATCATGAGTATACTTAAAATTGGGTGAGCATGAAGTCTCTTGCTTTGTCGTTTCTCATACTTGATCTGGCGGAGAGCTGCTAAACTTGGCAGCACTGGTGGGCAAACTTGATTTGGGTCTTTAATTAATTTGGCCGCAAGTTCTTTTTGTACGACTACGGCAGGCTTATACTGTAGAATTTTTGCTAATTTACCTCTTTTGTATGGAGTTAATTTTGATTTTTTTTTAGGATTGTGTGGTACATTCTCTTCCTTACAAGTAAGTATATCGCATGTAAATCTTACAGTTTTTTCAGAAATTGCTTCGGTTTTTATTATTGTTTCTCTTTGACATTGTGAGCACTTTCCAAATAACGAAATGATATTTTCACCGTCAACTTTCTTATTTTTAAAGTTCCAAGTACATGGTAGCTTAGATAACTCCCAGAGCTTTTCTCTCAAAAAAGTCGCCCACTTAAACTTTGGCAGACTCCTGTATTTTTGGTGTGTCGATGAGGTCCTTATATCTCTTCTAGCATAATGTACCATCACGGGTTGAATTTTTTTCCATTCATGCTCGTCCATTGTAAAACTAAATGTTTTCACCTTGTCTTGATATGTCAGCGATAATGAAGCCACACTATGACGCGACGGTGAAGAAGATGAACTACTCTGAACTCGGGGTGAATAAAGGTTATCATCTTCATCATTTTGAAAATACTCGTCGTAGTGCCTTTTCAATGCTTTGTAGATTGCATAAGGAGCTATCGTATTATCTAACTCATTAGATATTGTTTTAAATACTGGATCATTATATTTAATACTGCGATTTCTGCATACATCTCCGTACTTAAGAAATATTTTTTTTAATTTTTCACTATTGACTTTTCCTTTGCGACCCGCTTTTATCTGAAAATTAAATTAAATTAAAATTAAATTAAATTAAATTAAATATCATTTATTTCAGGCAATTTAAAAACCCATAACATACTCTTAAACTAAAACTAAAACCAAAATCAAAATAATAACATAGAATATAATACAAAAATACAAAAATTGAACAATTAAAAATATAGGTACATCAAAAGTCTTTTACCTCTCTTGCAAGATGGACAACACGGTACACAGCTTTTATAGTTTCATTCTTACTCAGGGTTACCCTTGTGTAGAATGACACTCTGAGCTTACTTAGCAGCGCGGAAAAGCCGGCAACGTTGCTCTCGGCGAACATGTCAGTCGCACTACACCGCCAGGGCAAGTTCATCATAGCCCGGTAAGCATTATTATATTGTACACGAAGAGTGTTATACGCACTCCTCGTGTACCGGTACCAAAGTTGGCTGGTGTATAACGACTGACAGTAGGCTCTGAACAGCGTCACCTTCACTTGGTTCGAGCAGTGATAAAAACGTCTTGCTAGCATGTTGTTGTAATTAAAAAGTATATTTTTAAATATCTATTTATTTATAACTGCTTTTTAATAATTTGAGATTACCAGGAGTTAAAAGTTGCGTCTGGTTTAGGCAAAACCTTAAACGCTCTATTTAGTTTTTAAATAGAGAGCCTGGGAAAGGTTTACCTTACCCGGGCTTTATTTATTATTATTAATTATATAAAACACAATAAATTCCATCCTTGTTCATTAAGGCCTAATTTGTTAGGACTTTATTCCGATCTACTTTTTAACTAGGTACCTATGTAAAAGTACTGACTACAGCAAAACTGGTAAAAGTTTTAACATGGTATGGTGGTAGATAACACAAAATAAATATCGTTAACAAATTTAATTCAAAAATAAATAACTCACCATATTGATTAATATCACGTAATTATTTATATCACGTTTAAATATACACTAAGTCTCTCACTGAATACACACTTATGTCCTTTTTATCGGAATATCACTGTCGGATCCACAACGTACAGCAGTAACAGTCCGTTGAGATATAATACTGGTATCGTGACGATTCGACGCGAGCGCGGTGGTCCGCTGACCAGCAGTTGTGCGAATGAAAAGCAATATTAGAAAGAGAGCGCAATAGGCAAACTCGCGTCGATGCTCCTGTAGTGCGGCCGAAGAGACCAACTTAGAATAATGTTAAAATAGTAATTTTACTGATTTATCTGTAAAAAATATTAAATTTACTCGTGCATTTGATTCAGTGTTTTTTTTTACTGACCCTGGGAATAAAGAGTATTTATGTATACTCAATTTATTTGACAATAATCACAGAAATAACGATATAACAGCGAAGTGTTAACAGTGAAGAATCAAACAGATTAAGAATAAGAATTGCTTCGATATATTTTAAAATATATCATTATAATTGTGAATGTAACGCTGCATTTATTCTTGAGCACGTCTTAAATGATATTTTTTTTTAGTGCTTCTACTGTAAGTAATTGTTAAAATAGTGTATATCTATTTATAACGTTATTTTAGATATAATTAACATTTCCACGAGCAGTAACTTGCAAGATTCTATTAATAAAATTCTGTACATTTTGTTTATAATGTATAAGAATATCTAAATATTAAAAAAGTTTTTTATCAGTTAACAATAGAAACCAGAACAGAAATGCGCTTAGACTGTATTGTCTTGAACTTATGGTCTTGAAATTATGGTCACTCTACTAGAACATTGTATGGGGTAACATAATTCTTGAGATTACTCGCGTCCCAAACAGTGTTGAGGGTAAAAGGATATGTCATTTTAATGGGGTTAATATGAGGATTATATGGACGTCTACAGCAAAATCCTAGCTACTATAGTTATTGAGATATCATGGTTTAAAGTAACGTCAGGACTGCGCGGCCACGAGTTTTGTGTTTTAAATTGATTTCGTCTGTTTAATTACACTTTAGTCGTATTTTAAAGCTTTTGTCAGTTTCGACAAATTAAGACCTTTCTCCTTTTAACTCCTATACTATATGAAGTCTTCAATTTTAATAAAAAAAATACTAAAAACAAAATAGCAAATCAAGGACTGCGCGGCCATGACTTTCAAGGCGAATATTTAATTATAATATTGATATAGAGCTTTGATTCATTTTTCGACAAATCTTGACAAATACAGACTTGAGTTGACAAAAGGAATTATTTCTCTATCCCAAGTAGTTGCTGAGATCTCCGTGGCCGCGCAGTCCTTGACGTCAGGATTGCGCGGCCAACTTAAAACGCTTATAACTTCTTTATTTCTGCTTTGACAAATACGGGGTTTGTTTCTTTCGATTTTGACAAATATCGACAAATTTTTGGCTGAAACCATTTTCTGATTTGATAACTTGGCGGAGCAATCCTGACGCACACAAATAAAATCGGGAGAAATATAAATATTCGTCACTACTAAAAGCATCTCTTATTTATTTTTCTCATAGAGGGGGAAGCAGAGTGTGTCACACGGTACCAAAATTATTTAACCACAAGCGACGTACTTACGAAAATCGTTCTCGCCCTTAATACATTATTTTGGTCCCTTATGACACAATCTACTATTCTCAACTCATACTTCAAATAACATCACTAGCAGCGGTCATTGACCCCCCAAAAAAATCCATCAAATCTTTTTTATTTTTATCGTGTTTAGATATCGATACTCACCACGTCTGCAGAGTTTCGCTAATTAAATTTGACCCTGTATATGTAAGTCTGTTTGTTACTTGTTCACGCCTAAACCGCTGAACCGATAGTGATGAAATTTGACAATGAGGTAGTCTGGAACCCAGTGGACGACAAAGGCTACTTTTCCTCCTGGATATTCGTAAAAAGAAATATAAAATATATAGAGGCGAAGTTGGGGGCAACAGCTAGAATTAATATAAATAAATGCGTAAGTAATTTTGTCTGTCTGTTTGTTTGTTTGTTATCTCATCAGGTCTCAATGACTGAACCAATCATAATGAAAATCTACAAAGATGTAGCTTGGGACCTGGATAACGACAAAAAGTACCTTTTATTTCAATTTTTTACGAGGGATTCTGACATTACCCTGGTCCTTCCTTACTCAGACTAGCAAAGTGTTTTAGAAGCTCTCCCTCCTTGAGCCCGGGTACTAGCTCTCCTGCCATAAACT
The DNA here is from genome assembly GCA_963921375.1 of Tiliacea citrago. Taxonomy (NCBI): domain Eukaryota; kingdom Metazoa; phylum Arthropoda; class Insecta; order Lepidoptera; family Noctuidae; genus Tiliacea; species Tiliacea citrago. Next base: position 6,299,634 of record OY992791.1, on the reverse strand, counting down.
GCTCGCAGTGTATGACGTCCAAGATTAGCTGGCCTGGACCCTGGTCCTTACCTCAGACTAGCAAAGTGTTCGAGAAGCTCTCCCTCCTTGAGCCCGGGTACTGGCTCCCCTGCCGCGAACTGCTCGCACTGGATGACGTCCAGGTTGAGCTGGTCCAGTGCTCCTGAGGAGATCTGCCTGACGGCGGGGTCTAGCAGGAGGGCGCGCAGGCGGGTCGCTATGCGGTTGGTAGCGGCGCGCACCGCTGCTACTCTGGTGGAGGAAATAACAAGTGAACATTTTAAAGAATGAAGATTCATCCGAAAGACTGTCGAGTGAGATCTCGACAGTCTCCTGTAGTTACACAAATAAAATGTCAGGCTTTATGCTGTTAATATAGCTGCTATGACACGTAAACGGGTATCATGTGATTCAAGAAAAATGACGGGTGTTCTTGACGGGAAAATGAAGCGTCATGATTAGCAGTTTTGTTTTATTTTCTAAAACTTGTGTTTAGCCGAATATTAATGTGTAATAATGGTGGATTATTAACCATTAAGTGTTCGTGAACGTGCATTAGTGTAGGCAAATGCATCAAAACTGTGCAACATATCACTTCAAGTTCTCTCAAGAATTCTGCGTGAGATTCTTTAGTGAAACTCAAGGGGAGCGTACGGGCGGGGATATCATCTATCATGCATTGTTTAAAATTCATTTCATCATTACCTAATTATACAAAGTTTGTAACTAAATAAAGACTTGGCTAAAAGGTCCCAGCAACCAGGCCATTAAACTATTATTTAAAAAAAGAATAAAAATGACGAACAAGCTTGCTTCTCCGCTACACTTTTTGCAAGATCGCATTCATAGCAATAACAGCATTTGTTTCAGTAGACCCACCCTCATCACTTTATATGTCGAGGATCTTGTTACACACGGCGACAGATCAAGCTATATATTCCCAGCATGAGCTGGCCTCGCGTTTTATAGAATACATTTACGATGCTGATCTTCCATTAGAACATCATCATCGATTAGTAGATTTTTGTATTAATGAGACATGTCCGGGTAGTTTGAAGGCCTGGAGACCTGTGACACAGGTATTCATCGTACAGGCTCCAGTCTCCACAACATCAATGTAGTTTTGTATACACATTTATGTATTGTACCAATTTTTCTTAGTGTGGTGGAGATAATAAACGTTTTATTTATTTATTATTTATAATGCGAGACCAGTTTATACTGGAAATGTATACCATCATAAGTCGCCGTGCGTACTATGAAAGTTTTTGTAAACTCACCTCGCTCTCTCCGGCAGTTGTTCCAGTGACGTCAGCACACCGGATAAATAACTGAGCATGTCTGTGACGAACGATGATGCCTGACCGGTTGGCTCGACTAAAACAAACAAGAAAAAAGTGTTTCAATCTTTTTCTGCACTGATCAGGACCAATCTGTGTTCGTGTATCTGTATCAAACTGAAAGCTGAGGATACGGAGTCTCGGATTGTGTAGAACTTGTAGGTATGACTGACTGACTGATACAAAAATATGTACCTAAATTCATCTCGTCCTAGACGTGACAGTGAGCCCGGAAGGTCCGAAACCCAATAGGCACCGAACTGGATATTTATATTTTTACCCTATTTGGATTTTTGTTATGATTTTACTTTTAATTTAATATTTGTCTACAATTTTATTCCTAGTATTAACTCAAGAACTTGTTGCATGCATCTTAAAACTTTTACTAAACACTACATATTATAAAACAAAGTACCTCCGCCGCGTACATCTGTCTGTCTGAACGCAAGGAACTCAAAAACTACCGAACGGACTTTCATCTAGAAATTTTACTTTTGTACTCTAAGATATGAGGTGTTCAAAATGGTAGCCGTATTGACGTTGGCATAGGTTTATTCCCTTTACTACAGAGCGGGTAGCAGCTGATAATGTGCTAGGATTAATTCCATAGAGAATCGTGGTAAGTAAATCCTTGAGTTCCTGAACACTATCGTATTTCTTTTTATAAAGTTAATTTTATAAATAGCGCCACATAAAAAATCAAGCGCCGTGAGATCAGGACTGCAAGGTAGTCACGGTATAGGACCATAATTATGTTTGTATCCACTGCCTTGCAAATTGCTGGTTTAAATTAGAACGAGTATGGCGCGTATTCGTTCGAAATTCGAAGTTAATATTTTTTTCGTTTATTTTTGGCCAGTCTTTATTGTAGCGGTCCATCTAACCATGATAAAAAAACTAAGTTGGAGTCTCATCTCCTACGAAATGTATGGGAAAAGTTTTTGCGATTTATGACTTTTCTAGTACTCAAACCTCAGTTGGTCCAATAGAGGTTTTTGATCCTTATAAGAAACAGAATCGATTCGCATATGAAAAAGTTCTTGTGAAAATTGCCCTTTTTTCCTGCTGACTGTACATCTTTTTCAAAATCTGTGAACGCAGATCAAAATTTCTCAAAAAGTTAAGGACAGTCTCTTAAGACCGTTTTCCTGTAGCTACAACGGTTAAGGTAGCTGCCCATCTCAAAAATCCACCCTGTATAGTGCTACCCGTGTGAAGCCGGGGCGGGTTGCTAGTTTTTTTTTTTTATATCTGAATTTGTGTATAATACGCAAATGTTGTGCATGTCTGTTATTGATGTAAACATAGGTTCCAGTCCACTGAAGTCCAATAAATCTCATTTTTTGTTCTACTATTGTTTGAGTTTATTCTGTTGACGTACCATTTAAATAAATAAATAACATAACACACATAACATAACGCCTGTAATCCTCGAAGGGTTAGGCAGAGGTAAACCTATAGTAGGTACACCCGCGTTTCGCCAGTTATGTTAAGAAAAAAAAAAAAGAAAAGAAAAGTGAAATGTTAGATTTTTAAGTGAAGTACACTTTCCGCCGTCAATTTTATAACACAACTGTTTAATAGTTCTAAAACATTACTTTACCTTAAAATATTACAAAATACTTAAACAAAGTTTTAAGTATTTTACTCACCTAACAGCCAGTCATAGTTCTCAAGGTCAAGAAACTCGTCCACCTTCTTCTCCAGTTTGTCGCAGATCTGCTGCTCAGCATCATCACGTGCCGCTTGGAACATGCTGCCTGCCGTCTGGTACAATGTAATAACGTTCTTATGTGTATGGAGGTAGAGGTGGTATTAAGTATTTGCATAAATAAATATTATAAAAGTTGCTTTTGACAAGCTTCATGATAAATTATATTGATTTTCTGTAAATTGTTTCAAAAACACACATTTAAAACACGTCAAAAATATAAAATATATAATATGTTTTAAAACTAGATGAGATCGGTCGTTCCTATCCGACTATTCTGAGAAGAAACACCGATACAAACTCAGAGGAAAACATAGCCGCACATTTAATACACCAATAAACTTTAGACTGCACTCAATCTAACATTTGAATCTTCTCAATATTTTATCTACATGTATTTATTTTAACTAGTAGTAGCCCACTGGTCGAGATTCGACCCCCTTCTACTTACACTCTATATCGTACTTACTAATTCCATGAGTAGTACTTACTTGTCCCATGGTCAAGCTGTCACTTCTGTCACCTATCTATCGTCAAGTCACGAGGCCCTGGTACTATGTGTGTGTGTCAAACGCATGGTAGCGTGTATAATGTTTTTTTTTTTATAAATTTAATTTATTTTTAATGTTTTTCATATAAAAATATTAGATTTCTGAACTCCTCCTCCATATAAACTTTAACTGTGCCAAAGTTATACTCCTCTGTTCGCATAATTTTTCGTAAAAAGGGGTACAAAGTTATCGCTTATGTGGGCGTCCAAGCAGAAAGGGTCCAGTTCTCGGCATTCACTTTCCGAGTTATACGCAGTTTTGTAAAGTTGGGTGAAACAATTGCAAAATTTTAATTGATTATTAATTAATGCTCAATTATTTACAAGTTCATATAGTAAATGACTTTATATGATGTTTCTAAGTACCAGAAATTTTAAGAGAAAGGTTTAGTAAAAAGGTGTCAATGTCAAATTTGAAAATGCTTTTTCTCAAATCTAGCTTTTTCAGAGTTTCAACTTCAAATGACTGATTTAAAAAATAAATTATCAATGTACTATTCTAGATACCGAATCTATATTCCATCAGTTTAGGTAGTTAAATAAAGGTAAACAATTCATAAAAAGGGTTTTTATAGATGACACTTCATGTTTAAAAAATACGTTGTAACTTATAAGTATAACCTAATTAAATTAATTTTTGATTTTTACGATAGTTTTCTCTTTTATATAATACTGTATGTTAAAATTTATCATATATTCTTAAACTACTCTTCTTAGATGTAACTGCATGAACACAATTTTGTTGTTAGATTTATAACAATACTATACTATTTTGTAATCTGTATACTGTAAAGAGCCCAAAAAGACAGGTCCTCTAAACGTCAACGAAATAAAACGTTGCTAAATTGAAGAGTACAACTGTGACGTAGCATGACAACTGAAGTGACAGGTATTACGTTTAGTCGGTTACTTGACAGCTCTCTCGTCACATGGTTTTTTTTTGTTTACCTTTATTTAACTACCTAAACCAACGGATATAGTCTTAACTCAATACACCACTACTGGACCCTTTTTGCTTGGCCGCCCACTTATTATAATCTTATTTTAAGGGTTTTATCTTGTGTTATATATTACCTGAGTGGTGACGAGCTCAGAGCCAGTGATGTTGCTAATAAACTCGTACAAACACAACGTTGCGCCTTCTAAATACTGCGTATCAACGATGATCTGGAACAAATTATATGATGATATTATTTCTTTACAATTAAAGTGATACACTTTCTATCTTTCATCTTACAAACTGGATCACAGTCAATTCGGAAATAGGATCAGACAGATGTGTCTGTTGTGGTAACAACAGAGTGCACTAGCGGCAGGTAAAGGCTGCCAGAGGAGCGGTGACGCGCGAGCGCATGTGAAAGCCAGCAGAAGGTTTTATTAACCGACTTAAATAAAGGAAGAGGTTTTATGTTCGTCTGTATGTATTTTTTTTTAATGTATGTGCATCATTATTTTCATCTTTCGGAAATTCTTATTTCATTTGTTAGAGGTTGCGAGTTGCGAGTTTGTCCGAAAGGGATATCGTGACCCTGGCACACAGGCATCTGAAGGAACACGGGCGGGTTATAGTCAGTAAAAGTCTGACACGAGCTCCCGCTCAGCCCAGAGCGGGAGAAGTTATTTGATAATATCAAACCCAAAAAAAAAAACGTAGCTTGCACGCTGGTTCTATATTTTTTTAATAACTATGTACGTATTTTTCTTACTTTGTGCGAATTTCACCAATGAAACTGAACGCGATCAGCACATCTAAACCGCGTTCAAGAGCTGTCAGTGTCATTATTCCACAGATAATAATGATACTGACAGTTCTTAAACGTGGTTAATGTGCTGATCTCGTTCAGTTTCATTGGTGAAATTAACCTTTAGTCTGTTTGGATGATGTTATATATAATAACTTCCTGACACTGTTATTTACATAGTAGAAAGTGGTATTCGAATTTGTGTGGGGTAGGTACCACAATTAAAAAGTAAAAAATAAAACGAAATAACCGATTTACAAAAAAAAAAAGTTTTTTTTTTTTGTAAAAAGTTTTCATTCGGTAAGAGTCCGACAAAATCCTTTGCCTACCTCGGTCGAAGGATAACAATGAAGATTTCCACAGAATAAAAAGTCATCTGTCTAGCGTCAGAATCTAGACTAATTCTAGTCTAAGGTCTCTTAAATCTAGTCTAAAATCTAGACTATGATTTCTTACTTGCTTATTATATTGCTGTATTGTCCATGCTTCATTTAGATCAAGAATTTAGAATAGGAACCACCATCAACAGGTTCTAAAGACTTACTTGCAGGAACTGCATCAGCGGCAGAGGTCGCCTAAACAGCGCAAACAGGCAGCCAGTAAAGGATCTACTGACCAGCTAGGAAGCTGAGTACCGAGTCCCGCCCATGACTGGAGCCACGCGAATGGGAACTCTTTAACAAGTAAACTTAAGGATGGTAGTTACCTGCACCAACTGCATCAGCGGCAGTGGTCTTCTAAACAGCACAAACAGACAGCCAGTAAAGGATCTACTGAGCAGTCAAAGAGGCCGAGTGTCACGTCCCGCAGAGTACTGGAGCCCCGCAAATATGAAGTCTTTTACGTATAAACTTTAGGTTGATAGTTACCTGCCCCAACTGCATCAGCGACAGTGCCCTTCTAAACAGCGCAAATAGACAGCCAGTAAAGGTTCGACTGAGCAACAAGGAGGCTGAGTACCGAGCCACGCCGAGTATGAACTCTTTGACTGTAAACTTAAGGCTGATAGTTACCTGCACCAACTGCATCAACGGCAGGGGCGTTCTGAACAGCGCAGATGGACAGCCAGTGAAGGTTCAGCCGAGAAGCAAGGAGGCTCAGTACCGAGCCTCGCCAAGTACTGGAGCCACGCGAATATGAACTCTTTGACTAGTAAACTTAAGGTTGATATTTCCGGTAAAACGGGGTGAATAAGGATGCAGGGGTGAATCGGGACGCAACTTTAAAATGGATTTTAACCTTGAAATAATTATAGTTTGTTGCCAAAACGGACTATAATGTGTTACCTGTATTATATTTAACGATTGAGTGTCTTTGTTGGCAACAAACTATAATTATTTCAAGGTTAAAATCCATTTTAAAGTTGCGTCCCGATTCACCCCTGCATCCTTATTCACCCCGTTTTACGGTACCTGCACCAACTGCATCAGCGGCAGTGGTCTTCTAAACAGCGTATACAGAGCCAGTGAAGGTTCGACTGAGCAGCAAGGAGGCTGATAACCGAGCCACGCCGGGTACCGGAGCCACGCGACTATGAACTCTTTGACTAGTAAACTTAAGGTTGATAGTTACCTGCACCAACTGCATCAGCGGCAGTGGTCTTCTAAACAGCGCAGACAGACAGCCAGTGAAGGATCTACTGAGCAGCAATGATGCTGAATGTCTTGCGGCCGCAGCCCTCCTCCCTCCCCCCAGCCCGAGCCCCGCAGAGTATTTCAGCCACGCGAATATGAACTCTTTTACTTGAACGTAGACAGCTGGAACTGTGGTGGAGAATGGGAACCTGAGAAGTATATGATAAAAGTGATACTAGTGGACATCAGATGCTGAACATTTCGAAGTTGTGTCTTCCCGGTTTATCAAACAATTCAATAACTCATTTCATTTGACACATTTTGGTACAATTAAAAAATGCAATCACGTCATTCAAGGAAAACGGAGACAGCATTCTTACTCCCAACTTAAACGTGATACATTTTCGTAAATTTATTTATCTTATTGGACATTAACTAAGTCGTTTTCTTACATTTATTGTTATTAATTACTGTTTTTAAAGTTTTTTTTTTTTTTTTTGATTGATGACTATGAAGACACTACTTACTTCCTTGGGAAGGGTTCTGACTCCAATTCATCTCCTTCGTATGGGAACGTGTCCATAACACCATCATATTGGTCTTGGTTCTCAACCTGAAAACAAAATAAAGTCAGATAAACGTCAGTTTACCGCTAAAATAACTTACTATAACATAACATAAACTTATTAAAATAAAAGTTAATAATATATATGTGAAAAACTAATAATAATCCATACATTCATCACAATAATAATTATGTGTTTTCTTCATTTATTTTTTATATATTGGCACCTTGTAGCTATTTCCTAATATTCATGTAAATAGTTATTATTTAATCGTGCTTTTATATGTTATGCTATGTCTGGTGTGTGCACCAAATAAACGATCAATCTATCAAATATCATTGAGATATTTAAAGATTTTTTGCAGTCAACTGAAAATAACAAATATTTCAAAAACGTTAGTAATGTAGTATCTTGTTCAAAACAATTTTCTGTGATTTTCCATCGACCGAAATGAAGAACTTCCATATAAATCCATTCCTTATTTAACACCCTTGCGGAAACAATTTCCAAAAACCCTTCCATAGTGCTCACTTTCGCTACAGCGTGTATCAGAAAGGCATAGTCAATATTACGGGTATAGTACAGACCATCAAGCTGAACAACAATTTACGACGTTGGTCCCATGGAGAAAGTTGATAAGCTTGATAGTCTAGCACACCCTTAATTTTGACCACACCGCTCTGATAAATGCTGTATATGGAACTCATGTGCAGTTTCATGCTTATAGACCCAGCGGTTGTATGTGTGCTTGTTAATTTTTTTTTACCTATTGTGGTATAGTAATTTTATTCTAGGTGTATCGTCTTCACATAATATAATTATACAATTAATGTACCTATACAAAATATCGTAAAACATTTTAAAAGAGTATTCTTCTCCATACGAAAATATCTTTTGGAAGGAGCGACTAGAATCAATTTTATTTTTTTATAAATTTTGGCGTTACAAAGTGCCTTGCTATGTGCCTATTTGAAATAAATAATTTGACTTTGATTTTGTTGTCTGTCAATGAAGGAATCATCATCATCTGCCTAGCCTTTTCCCAACTATGTTGGGGTTGGCTTCCAGTCTAACCGGATGCAGCTGAATACCAGTGTTTTACATGGAGCTACTGCCTATGTGACCTCCACAACTCAGTCACTCAGTAAATGAATATAAGATAGATAGATTATCCATTAGGTTTTATGCAAATTTTTCACTCTCAGTCAGTATAAAAAGAAGCAAGATAATAGTTACCTCTATCGGTACGAAGGAGGCGTTATCGAGTATATCCCTGAACACACCGACCCATCTTTGCATCAACACTTCAGTATAATGCTCTGCCATCTCTTGTAATAACAACGGAATCGGATCCGTTGGTAGGCCGTAACATCTGTGAAATGCGAAAGTTAATATAAAATGTGAAAAATGATGGCATAAACATATAAAAATTATTTTAAAAATTAAAAAACCAGCTATTTAGTTGATATTGCACTTTGGTTTGGAAAAGCTGTTTTTCTTTTTCGATTTCAGATTTGATGAGATTTATAAACAATACTCACTTTAGCGTATTAATAAACAGCACGATTTGGTGTTTGATACTCAACATCAACGTCGGGTCCGTAATCAAGGATGTATTAGTCCTTAAAGTGGAGGCGACTTTCGTCACAGACATACCCCACATGTCTAGCAACCAGTCTTTTGAGACCAAACCTGGAAGAAAGAAAGAAAAACTGTATAGAACCGTGTTTCTGTGACAAATAAATCTGTTTCTTTCTCTCTATATTCCGCAAGTTCAGCAACCAAAAAAAACAGACAGTCATGGGGACTGCCGACAGAAGCGAAAACTTGTCGCTCAACGCGCCTAAAGAATACCAGTATTTTACATGGAGCGACTGCCTATCTGACCTCCACAACCCAGTTACTGTGTAACACGATATCCCTTGGTAAGACTGGTTGTCAGACTTTCAAGCTTCTGACGACCCGTAACAACTGTCAAAGATCTACAAATGACAGCCGGGACCAACGGCTTAACGTGCTTTCCGAGGCACGGAAGAATCTTGTTATGAAAACATGGTCACCCATCCACGGACCAACCGCGGCAAACGTAGCTTAACCTGAACGATCGGCCCGTGCGGCAGTTATTATTGAAATTAAATAATAGTAAAAATTTATCCAAAAGCCCAGTATCCAAAGACGGTCGGTTACATTACCACTTTAAAAATAACATGTTTTTTTTTATGAATGTGTATGTATGCTCACTTCATACGGCGGCGGCGTTGCACTGTACGATATTTGACTGTATAATCTTGAGAACACACGGCAGTTTTATACAGCATTTTTTTACCGTATGACCAGTGGGATGTTGACATGTGATCTCAATATTTTACTAAATAGTAATACCATACAGTACAGTGCCACGTGAACTGCCGCTACATTTATATTACATTGTAAGCACACCCATTACATCAATATTATTTACATTTTTTATTTACATTTACGTAAACAAAGCCAACTAAAGCAAAAACAGTCTCTTACCTGCGCCTGCGCTTAGTAGATGTTCCTCAAGTATAAAGAAGCCTAGGACGGCGTTTAAGTAGTTCTTTACTCCTACTATCGAGTCGTGTAGGTTCGTTGAGGCGGGGATTAGGACGAGGCGGGCTTGTTGCTTGCGTTGTGATCTGGAAGAAAAAGATGAGAATGTAATAATAATACCAGCCTACAATTGTCAGCAGGGCAAACGACGGGATCTGGAGGCAAAAGTCCTAGCGCACATCTGGGAGTGTCGCGAGGAGGCGAAACGCCGGGGCGAAACTCCGCTGCCACGAGAAATCACGGCACAGCGGACAGAGCTCCGGCGGGATCTCATGGCGACATGGAGAGTGCGATTGTCGCAACCCAGCGCTGGGCACGCCACTATTGCGGCGATAAGTCCCCTCTTTGAGGAGTGGCTGGAAAGGCGCCACGGCGTCCTCACCTTCCGTCTGACGCAGGTCCTCACCGGACACGGATGTTTCGGGAGGTTCCTGTTCAGGATAAAGCGGGAGGAAACGCCCGGGTGTCACCACTGTGTGGATCGCCCGGAGGACACGGTGGAGCATACGGTGGAGGTCTGCCCGGCTTGGGCGGACCACCGCCGTGTCCTCACGGAGGCGATCGGCGGCGGCGATCTCTCGCGTCCGGCCCTGGTTCAGGCCATGGTTCGGAGCGAGACCGTCACCTTCCGTCACCTTCTTCTGCGAAGCAGTAATGCTCGCAAGGCGGAACGCGTGAGGGAGAGGCAGGGTTCGCGCCCTCACGCCCCTAGTCGCCGCAGGAGACGCCCTGGGCGTCGGGAGTCGTAAGCCGATTTCCGGCCACCGTAGGCGCGAGCCTGCGGACGGTGAGCGATGGGTAGCTCGCCGTCCGATAAGGACCAGGCCCGGGTCGACGGCGCGTTGTGTTCCACGCGCGCCTCAAAGAGACGTCAGATTGAATTGACGGGGTCCATTAGGGCCAATGCCTGCCAGGGTCGCGAGTTTGTCCGAAAGGGATATCGTGGCCCTGGCACACAGGCAAATGAAGGAACACGGGTGGGTTTTAGTCAGTAAAAGTCTGACGCCCTCCCGCTCCGCCCAGAGCGGGAGAAGTTATTTTCCCACCCAAAAAAAAAGCAGGGCAAACGACTCTGCTCATACAGAAAAGGCCCGCTTGCTCAAGATGGGTTGTAGATTCCAGACTTATATTACCTATAAGTCCAGGTTTCCTCACGATGTTTTTTCTTAACCGATATCAGTAATCTATACAAATATTATAAAGAGGCAAAATTTATTTGTAAGTTTGTATTTAGAGGGTAATCTCTGGAACTACCAGTAGACTTGAAAAAATATTATATAAATATATACACCGTGGCATTTTGATGGTTTTACAACGGCAGCCCACTTCATGTATCCAAACACTACTAATAATTCATAAAAGTAAAAAAAATATTTATTAACATATGAATAATTAAAAAAATATATATTATTAATTATGACGCATAATGTAGATAGAAACACCCTGTTATGAGCGCGGTGCGAGCCTTGCGCTCCATTCCGCGCCGCCCTCCTTGGAACGCAAGTGCCGCACCGCGGTCGTCCCTGTTACGACGTTTCAAACTACGTGCGTGCGTCATAATGATTTTTTTTTATTTTTTTATTATTCAAATGTTATTTTCTTTAAGAATGATTAGTAGTCATTGGATTCATGAAGTGGGTTGCCGTTGTAAGACGATTAAAATGCCACGGTGTATAATAATATATTTTGCATACGATAGCCCAATTCTTGAGGAAGGTTATAAGTTATTTAACATCACGCTATAACCTTTAGGAGCCGAGCAAAAAGAAAAAAAAGTCAGAAAGAACGCCAAGCGAAAACGAAGTAATAGCGCGGGCGGGCAATGCAATGCGACGCAATGGATCGGGGAACAAGAAATTTCACGCGAACGAAGTCACGGTCAGAAGCTAGTGTCGAAAATAAACTCCAGAGAAAGAGAATGTTAAACAATAAAAAACCGGCAAAGTGCGAGTCGGACTCGCGCACGAAGGGTTCCGTACCATTATCTATAAAAACGGCAAAAAAAATCACGTTTGTTGTATGGGAGCCCCCTTAAATATTTGTTTTGTTTTAATTTAATTATTTATTTTTAAATTGAACATATAACTAGATATTCTGTGAATATTTGAAGCGTCTACCTGATGCCGTTATCAATATCGAGCAAAAACGAGAAAAAAAAGTCACGTTTGTTGTATGGGAGCCCCTTAAATATTTATTTTATTCTGTTTTTAGGGTTCCGTACCCAAAGGGTAAAACGGGAACCCTATTACTAAGGCTCCGCCGTCTTTTGTTTGTCCGTCTGTCACCAGGCTGTATATCATGAGCCGTAATAGTTAGACAGTTGAAATTTTCACAGACGATGTATTTCTGTTGCCGCTGTAACAACAAATACTAAAAAACAGAATAAAATAAATATTTAAGGGGGCTCCCATACAACAAACGTGATTTTTTTGCTCGTTTTTGCTCGATATTGATAACGGCAACAGGTAGACGCTTGAAATATTCACTGAATATTTAGTTATATATTCACTTTAAAAATAAATAATTAAATTAAAATAAAACGAATATTTAAGGGGGGCTCCCATACAACAAACGTGATTTTTTTGCCATTTTTATAGACAATGGTACGGAAACCTTCGTGCGCGAGTCCGACTCGCACTTGGCCGGTTTTTTAGTATTTGTTGTTATAGCGGCAACAGAAATACATCATCTGTGAAAATTTGAACTGTCTAACTATCACAGTTCATGAGATACAGCCTGGTGACAGACGGACGGACAGACAGACTGACAGACAGACAGACAGACGGCGGAGCCTTAGTAAATAGGGTTCCCGTTTTACCCTTTGGGTTCGGAACCCTAAAAACGGCAAAAAAAAGTCACGTTTGTTGTATGGGAGCCCCCCTTAAATATTTGTTTTATTTTAATTTAATTATTTATTCTTAAAGTGAACATATAACTTAATACTCTGTGAATGTATCAAGCGTCTGGCTGTTGCCGTTATCAATATCGAGCGAAAACGAGCAAAAAAAAAAACACGTTTGTTGTATGGGAGCCCCCTTAAATATTTATTTTATTCTGTTTTTTAGTATTTGTTGTTATAGCGGCAACAGAAATACATCATCTGTGAAAATTTAAATTTTCTAACTATCACGGTTCATGAGATACGCCTGGTGACAGACGGACAGACAGACAGAGAGACGGCGGGGCCTCGGTAATAGGGTTCCCGTTTTAGCATTTGGGTACGGGACCCTAAAAATGGTAAGGTATGGTGGAAATCTGAAAAGGGTAGTAAGGGCAGAAGGCCTCCATTATTTTAGCTATAAAAAACGTTATCAGGATATTGGAATATACTTAGGGCCCATGCACACAACGTTTTTTTAGAAGCACCGTCGACGGCGCGTTATCTTCCTTGCTCAACTTGAAAAAGCAGCGCGTTTCACGCGCTTAAACGGCGTGTAAATAAAAAACGCCGTGTGAACCTTTTTACTTTTGAAAAATTGCAAATTAATAATCTCACATTTAATATGGGTGATCAATTTAAGTACTTAGGGCATTTAGTTACAACCGACCTCAAGCGCGTACTGATTGCTTCCACGCGACCATGCGAAAGCGGGGTGCGTCCATGGTGCATAGGGTGTGGGGCAGCCCCAATGTCGTCCTGGCGATGATCGCGGACCGGATGGACTGTCCATACATACGGCACTGCTGTGATAGGCATGTTGCCGTCAATAGGGCCGGTTAGAAATTAAGTCTTTTGGTTTGTTTTATTTCTATTTTTATTATCCTTGTTTTGTGTATTTGTGTGTACTCCACAATATGAGTTAAAGTTGCTTGAAATAAATGTTTTTTTTTTTTAATTTTGATGGCTCATTTATATTTTGCGAGTCACCATTGTGTACCAATCCCATGGACAGACCAGACAAGCAAAAAAAAAACAGTTCCAGCAAAAAAGCGAAACAACTTCTTTTTAAATCACCTGTAATACTGTATGAAGTCATTCTTAGCACCCAGCACACTGTGGATGTGCAGACATCTGTGTAAGGGACTGAAGTCTACCAGCTCATGTGGACATTGAGGACCAGCAGTGATATTCGTTGGTATTCCAAGCATCGCCATGTCTGGACAAACACAAAAAATAATAAAACCAAAAACCTTAAGGCTGAGGCAATCCTATTCACCTGGATTCATATTTTCCCTTTATTTCACTTACAAACATCATATCTTGACTAGAGCAAGAAAGTGCTTGTAAATAATCTTTCACGCTCTAACAAAGCAATTTTCTAAGGGACAGAAAGACTTCTTGGTCACATACCTTTTTTGTTTTGGACAATGCTAGCCAAGCTCCTTCCTAGCATTTCTTGTGTCTGTCTCAAAGCCATTGCTCCCACCTGTTAACAAACAAAAATTACAAGTTTACTTGATCAGATTATCTTTCCTCTCGCTTTCTGTAGGAGTTATTTCGTGAAAAGGGACGGAAGTGTGTAACAGTAGGTATGTGACAGCTTGAGCATGGAATAAGTAAGTACTTTTTAAATAGCATGAAATTAGTAAGTACTTTATCATATCATGGAATTAGTGTACTCGTGGAATTAGTAAGAACTATATAGATTGTAAGTAGAGGGCGTAGAATTTCGACCAGTGGGCGACCACTAGTAATGAATAATATTATTCAAATAAAAATTTCAGTTATTTTCAGTATTTAGCTTCTTTTCATTTTGAGGTTAATTTCTGTCGCTGCTCAGTTGCTTATTATCAAGGTGAGATGTCAGATGTTACACATCATTTGCGAGTACTTTAAGGCTCACTTGTTTTTTTTAGCTGGGCATTGAAAAGGACCTGTTATTTCGCATAGCAGCCAGGTAACCCTGAAGGTAATAGCGCGATGTCGAACACATTTGAAGCGGAAGTTTCACTTCTCATGCAGTATGACTGCTTTTTCTATGGTCTCCTAAAGCAAGCTTATCTGGCATATAACATTGTTTTCTTCAGCAACCAATGAAGAATTACAGCCATATCCCTTAAACATTTTAGGCTGGCCGGCGCGGCCTGGCATGGGAAAGGATTTTCCTAAGCGGAAATGATTTTGAATCTTGTTTTTATACCCTTAGTACTCATATTTCCGTGATATTGTCACAAGGATAATTGAGCATGCCGCAATATTTTTTTTTTTAAACGTTGCCCCACACTAGGAATTTCTCCTGTTTCGTGGGTGCGTTTACAAACATTTAAACTCACATACACAAACAGGCAGACTCGGAACAACTACTTGTAGGTCATACAAATATTTGTTCCGTGCGGGAATCGAACCCGCGACACGCAGCGCGGCAGGCAATCGTTGAAGACTTGGGCATGCCATACAAATATTAATGTTTGCCGTGCCTTTATATAATATAATATAATAATATATAATAATCTTTATTTCTCTCTTCACAAAGGTTCACACAGATAAAAACAAAGAGACAAGAATTATAGGGTTTTGACAAAAATGCATAATACCAACTAACAGTAACTAACCTGTGGGCTAAGCTCGCGTATATTCTCGAGAAAATCCCTCAGGTCTGCCATAGACGCATCTTGTATCGCTTGTCGTAAACGCGGTATGTCAGCGGAGATCTGTCCACACCATTTGTATGGACCAACACGAGGTAGTAAGACATGTTCTAGTTGCTCTAGAGTTTTAAGGGCTGGATAGTACCTGTGAAGTAACGAATAATGTATATTTTGTGAACGTGAAAACATTGTAGGCCTAATAGACTGGAGATTTGTAGACCATCTTCTATTTAGTTAAATACCTGGTACTTGTGGACAGGTCTAAACTGCCCGCCCTCCCATACCTATTAACACTGTAATTTGAAAACATTTTAAAAGCCAATTATTTTTAAAAGAGTAACCGTGGAGTTTGTTGCCGGGTCTTCTCCATAGGAAACAACCAATTGAAACCGTGCACCTAGGTTCTGACGTTTCATAAGTGCCCATGTAGGTATATGTAACTAAAATATTTTGAATTTGAAAGAATCTTGAAGGAACTCGTACTATGTGAGGTTGTTAATAAAACGCTGAATATCCAAGAGATTAAGAATCTGATGAAAAGGATGTTCAGATTAATTTTATGATTACTCTTCAGAGTCCCATAGAGAGCAGTTGTTTACCAGTTTATGTTCAGGGAGCACACAAACTTTTCACATACTGTCTATAGATGAAGTAAACATGATCAATAATTCAAACCAATGTCTATTTCTTCCAAGTTGCACAATACACACAAGATAATATTATTAATATTTCACAAATTAAAGGAAAATAAGCCAATAATTATGACGAATGTTATCAGACCAGATGTATTTAAGTGGTGTAAGGACACACTGTATTTTATACAAATACCTTTTAGCCTCCACCTGTGACTTGAGCTTGGAGTATGTAGTCAGTAGGGGCAGACATAGCTCCATCTTCTCAATGGTTGCAGCAATGTTCAGCTCCACTCTTCGAGCCCTGATCAACTCTTCAGCTTTGGCACATAGACCTTTAAGAATGAAAAGAGGTAAGTTTATAATAAACTATATAGCTATCCCGGCGCGACTTTGTACGCGTGGTGTACCTAACCTAACCTACCCCTACCCTACCCTACCCCACGACCTTCGCGGGCGTATGCATAAAATCTCACCAAAGTTTCATCAAAAACGGTCCTGCCCTTTCGGAGTCCATAGAGAACAAACAAACATTGACTTTTTATTATATTTATTTATTATTTTTAGGAAGAGCAGTGGTGGCCAAGTTGTTACGACCGCGACTTAAGAGTTGCGCGGGTTGTAGGTTCGAACCCAGACAGGCGCTTTACATTGTGTAAATTATTTCATCATCACTACTCTCAAAAGGGTGAAGGAAAACATCGTGAGGAAACCGGCATGTCCTAGAACAAAAAAAAATCGAAGACATGTGACATCTACCAACCCGCGCTGGGCCCGCGTGGTGTATTAGGGCCCACTCCCTCTCACAGAGAGGCTGTGTCCCAGCAGTGGGAACATTATAGGCTGATTATGTATAAATTTAGTTATTTATTTTTATATAGATAGAAGATAATATATAATTAAAAAAATTGCTAAAAAAAAACACTTGTACACATGAAAAATTAAATTATATTTTAAAGCTAATAAAATTAAGGTTGGTGTGTCCTTTTGAACTACTCTGAGAAGAAACATCGAAACAAACTTCACACATAGATAAAATGGCCATATGAGGACCATGAGTATTTTCCAACATAATTTGTGCCTAGTTTCAGGTCTTTTAGTTTAATCAGCTGTCAATGTTATAGATTCTTTGTTGTATTCTGCAGGACAACCAATCACATTGTTAACTATAAAAATAGTATACATTCACATAAGATTTGACATTAGTTTCAGTTACTGCTCAGGGGCTGATGCTTTCAGTAACAGGGGCAGGGTCTTTTTCGATAACTGACACGTGCATGCACTGTCTGGACAGGTCCACTCAAACCTGTCTAGGGTTTTCCTCAAGAGACCACCACATACATTAACCTAAACCTACAAGGTCCTAATTATGATTTGATCATCAAATTTTAATTGTATGGACTTTAAAAGAGACTGACCTCTCTAGTTTGTTGTGGTGTTTCTTCTCAGCATAGTTGGCTAGGAAACATCAACCTCAACTAGTTTAAATATAAAATGTGTAGTGTTATTTTTAACCAATTCACACAATAAATATAAACATCACGCCTGTAATCCCCGAAGGGTTAGGCAGAGGTGTACCTATGTACACCCACATTTCACCAGTTATTAAGTCCCATGTAACAGGGAGCGAGCCTATTGCCATCAACCAGGCACCAATCCAGACTCCGGGCTGCTACTGAGAAATTCCTGATGGAAAAACCCAATAACACTTTGCCCAACCTGGAAATCGAACCCAGGACCTAATGCTCAGCAGTAGCACTAGACCAACGAGGCAGTCAAACAAAACACAAAATAACAAAACAAACAAAAAAAAAAAAAAACGACACAAACAAAATTGACAAAATAAATATAATTTATCAATTTCATCCATCACAACTTTCTACGTAGTTTTAAGTAGTAAGATTACTTACTGTCAGTGGTATCGTTAACATTAGCGTCAACATTAGATATCTCCGCATGCAACTCTTCAGCATGAGACCGCACTTGTAATAACTCACGGATTGAGTCAATAAAGCCCTGCAAATAAACATTTTACATAAATACTATTGTTTCTACATGTCTTGTATTATTTATAGCAGAATTAAAACAACTTAATCTGTGGCATTTCAAACATTAGTTTCTTAATTGTCCCAATTATAGATTCTGTTACAATCCTATCAATATTTATAATAATCTACTGCTCAACTGGGCTTTACTCATACATCAATTTATGCTTCATAGAATATTTCAAATAAATGGATACTGAAAATCTGCCAGAAACTTTTTTGCTAAACTAATAAGCAGTGTAATAAATTACATTTTGATCATTTAATATGTTCAGCCATACAGTCAGAAACATACCATTTAAACCAGCACATTTACAGAAATCAGAAATCAGAAATATTTTATTTGTGATACATAGGTACAGTAGTTGGTAATGTTTACATTAAAGTGCGCTATGATCAGCCTATTATAGGCATACAAAAATAATAAATTATAATTTTGACATACAAATAAAGAATTTACTCGCATTAAACAATAAATTAATTACACAAATGATTGCATTATTTGATTACTATAGGTACAATAAAGTCAAGAAGTCAAAATATATTGTTATGTAAATGTCAAAATATTTTGTTAGGTAAATGTCAAAATATTTTATAAGTAAGTAAATGTCAAAATAATTTGTTAGGTAAATGTCATAATAATTCGGATTTAAATGTCAAAGAAGCAAACATTACATTACAAAAATTACAATTACATGTCAGAATTTATCTAATAAAAAATCTGATACACAATAATAACATTCTTGACATAGTAAACTTCTTAGATTTTTTTTTAAATAAGTTAACATGTAGACTTTTTAGTTCTTTTGGTAATTTATTAAATACAACTGATGCCATGTGAAAGACACTTTTATACATCAAGGCAGTATTCGCTTTTGGAACACAAAGACGACTTGCGTCCCTCTGGGTCCGATTGAAAGCTATAGATGCTAAAGTAAATAAATGAGGATTTTGTTTGACGAAAGCTGCTACTTCAAATATGTATAGTGACGGTAATGGAAGGATACTGTGCTTTTTAAAGAAAGGCACACAGCTCTCCGTTGATTTTAAACCAAACATAGCCCGAATGCATCGTTTCTGTGCCTTAAAGGCGAGATCTTTGTCGGTAGAATTACCCCAAAAAATTATGCCATATCTAAGAACAGACGCCACTAACCCATGATACGCAATTAAAAGGGCACTGTAGTTTATTTTGCTTGCAAGTGTATGTAAGGCATAGGCAGATTTACTAACACGCTTGCATAGTTGTTGAATATGCGGTTTCCAAGTCATTTTATCATCGATATATAAGCCTAAAAATTTACAATTGTCAACTTCCTCTATTGTTTGCATGTCAAAATTTTCATTTAGGTTATTCGGTGCCGGTAAACGCTGTCTAAAGTACATTAATTTAGTTTTGCTTAAGTTGGCTTTCAGATTATTAATATTAAGCCAATTCATAACGGAGCTCAAAGTGTTATTTATGTCATCTTCAAAAGTATTCATGTCGTTACATTTAATCGTTACTGTACTGTCATCCGCAAAAAGAGCTATAGGATTGTTAGTGGCATTGGGTAAGTCATTGATGTACAATATAAAAAGAGGTGGCCCCAAAACGGTTCCTTGAGGAACACCGTAGTTCAGTTGACGCACACATGATCTAAAGGTTTCTTCTTTTTTAGTTAGGATATTCACTCTAGTCAATTCAGTGTATTGGTTACAGTATTCATTATAATTATAATAAACTGCGATAAGGGCAAGATAATGATGATGGTTTACAGTATTAATTACCTGATAATGAAAGTTGCACAGCTTCTCAATTTCCTTGTCATGTTGCTTTATCCGCTCATCCAACTGCTGAACAAATGCTTCGTGGCCTTCCCCCTCGTATATTGAACGGAAGGCCGGGCCCCAGTAGTCATCTATGCCCTCTATTTCCTAAATAAAGCGACAATAACAATATCATTAGATAAAATTTTAACACCATTTTTTTTATTTTTATTTACTGTATTAAAATTGTAGAGAAGTGGTTAAGATAAAAGTTTATAGTGGAAAATCTAGATGCATTTAGCTCTCAAAAAGAGTAACTTTAAAAAGAATGCAGAAAATTCAAAGTGGGTGTTTACAAAGAATGTAGAAAATTCAAAGTGGGTGTTTACCTGGATTGTAGCATTCGTCATTGTTACACACTATTTTTCTTAACTTTTTCTGTACATACAAAAAGCTTGAATTATCCCTCGTTAAATAAATAGTAGAGATTTACAAGGATATTTTTCAAGTTAGAAATCTAGCAGCACAAAATCCGACATCTATTTTGACATGTTGAATTTCTGACAAATGACATTGATTGGCATTGGCAATCAGGCAATGGGGCATGGGCAATTGGGGCTGCATTCCGAATTAAGACCATAATCGCTGTAATCGAAAAAGATTTTAGCACGCTAAACGGTAATAGGGAACGCGGTCATAACAAATATGGCTTTACAGAATTATAGTCAATAGAATCAGCATTACATTTCTTCAGTTGATGATGCTTTTTTGATTCTAATGATTTTAATTCTGTAAAGCCAATTTTTTTATGGCCGCGAATCATATTATTTAGATCAACATACAACCTGTTACTGACCTGCAAATTGCAAAAAACATAATAAAATTTGAATTTCGCGGGCTACCTTAGCGCATCCCCCTTAAGCGCGCTAAAATCGATTACAGCGATTATGGTATTAATCAGGAGTAATAGTGTTCTGTGGACTGAAGCCACGCCCCCTGAATATCGCGGATTTCAAGATTTCCGAATAATCTGTGATATTATCACGATACGCATATATGTGATATATTGATGGTGTAATACGGCCTATTACACCATCAATATTACCACGTTATCGTAATAATATTGAAAATGTAACATGCCTCATGGCATCCACAGTCAGTACGCCTACATTCCGAATTATGCCATAATCGCTCACAGGCTCACAGCCAAAGAGAATTTAGTCATTGCTCACAGCGCTCCGCTCACCAATAATTTGCGTTCCGATTTTGATATCACGATTATAACAGCTGAGAGCTATCAACAATTCGGAACGCTCGTGAACGCGCTCACAGTGCTCGCTCAACGTCAAAACTTATAACTTAATCCCATAACTTGCACATGAAAGACCGATTGGATATTTTTTCGAAAATAGAAGTTCAACGTATTGCCACTTCTGTTTTGTTGATAGACTCTATCAACTCCGATAACTCAGATTTTGAATTTGAGAACGACGATTCGTCCAGAGATGAAGAGGATGACGAAGTGCTTATATTAGCGTATTTATATGCTCCCGGCAAAGATTTACCCCGAAGAGAAATGCCACGAATTATAAATTACATCGATGCAACACAAATTAAATATAATGCGCTTATGTGTGTATAGGCAAAACGCTTCAGCGCCATCCATTTTCAGGGCTGGTTGCTTCGGCAGGTGAGTCGTTGCACACTCCTTAGCGGATTCCGACTTCTATGGCCACCGTCCTGCTGTCATGAGTGACCAACGCCTCTCATGGTGTTTAAAACTCATTTCTGGTATGCTGTTACGCCTTGGATTTAATGTACCTATGCCATAGTGACATATTGGTATTGGTCTAATGTGAGCATGACAGAAATTTGTCGCCCGTTAGGCTCGTCGGCTATATTCACTTGAATACTCATGGTTGGATTACAGTATTTCTTCACCACAAGTTTCAATTTTCTTCTTTGGCTAGGTGGCGACTGTAGCTAGAAGCACAATTTTGAAAATACCTCGGTATTAAAGATATGATGTGACTCAAAACAAAACAGCACACACAACATTTTTGACAGAGCTCAGGGTGATATTAATTTAGGGCATGGTCGATGCTATCGCAAGACAGCGCATGTCATGACGTCACCTATGACGATTCACGGGACATCGTTATCGCGCTCACGCTAATTCGGAACGGATACAAGCACGCTCAAATCGGTTACAGCGCAATTCTGAATGCGCCTCTGACTGACGTCTATTGACAAAATTTAACAAACAGAATTGGATCCGACTTCTTGGCGGGAAAGTGAAGCGTCATGTTAGCAGTTTTGTTTTATTTTCTAAAATTTGTGTTTAGCCGAATATTAATGTGTAATAGTGGTGGATTATTAACCATTAAGTGTTCGTGAACCTGCATTAATGTAGGCAAATGAAACAAAACAGTGCAACATCACTTTAAGTTCTCTCAAGAAGTCCGCGCGAGGTTTCAGTAAAGTGCCGCGTCTTTACTTAAACTCAAGGGGAGCGGGGCGGGATATCATCAATCATCTTTATCATGCATTGAGTGGAGTCATTTCATAATTATTTATATAACTTTGTACATGTTAACTAATTTTACATGACACTGGCTAAATGCACAAACCGTGCGAAGCCAAAAAGAAAAAAAAAAAAAAAAAGAATTGGATCCGCTGCCTTAGAGAAAAAAAAGCAACAGAATTAAAAAACACAGCGTAATTTAAAATTACTTTAGTTTTGGAATTTATTTGTCTTGGTCTTTAGCGTGGTTTTTTTTTTGTTTAATTTTTCGCCACCGACACCGAAAGATCCTTGAGTAAAAGAAAGAAAGAAAAATATTTTATTTGGGACACGCACAAGAAATACAAACTACTACGAGTACTAATTAGTCTGTGGATCTGTCTACGATTGCAGGGTTTGAGAATTAGAATGAGATAGTCCTTAATGTTCTTAGCGTAGAATAAAACGTTAAAAGGGATACCCACTTTAAATTAAAATTCCCGTGTTTTTTTTTAAATATTATATTCAAATAAGAAAGAAAAACCGGCAAAGTGCATGTCGGACCACGAAAAGTGAGCAGTTCCGTAGTCAGAATGAATATTTTTATACATGCACAGTAAAGATTTTAAATACCGCAAAAAATAGATTGAACTAGCTGCTGCCCGCGGCTTTGCCCGCGTGACCTTTTCTTATATAAAAGTAGCGTAAGTTACTCCTTATAACATTCCACATCCATTTATTTATTTGTTTAAATGTAATAGATATTGTATAGTTAAATATTTCATAGTTTTTCTCAAAGAAAACTATGAATAACAACTTATTCTGCGGTTGTAACCAAAAATATTCATTATCTAAAAGATGATTGACTTGAATAGCAAAGTCACATCAAAACATCATAATCTTTTTAATTATGGGATCCAACCGTAGCCCGGCTAATTGGTTACACTATGGGAAGTGCACCCCTATTTTTTTTCGTAATTTCGCTACACTATTGTTTAGGCGCTAAGAATACACGTTCATTACAATTTTCATATCGATATCAATATTGTGCAAATAGTCTTCGAGTAAAATGGCTAATAAGTGACATCCAGATGGACGGATTAGACGGACATGAGCAAATTATAAGGTTGTGTTTTTGCTGTTAGGCTTTTTAGGGTTCCGTCCCTAAAAATCTAATATTTATAATGTTCAACATCACACCTATATTGCCCAAAGGTTTGGACAGAGGAGATACTTATAGTACATCCACATTTCACCAGTTATGTTAAAATCCCGTGTAAAATATGGGAAATCCCAGAATCCCTCTGCCCGACCTTGGAATCAAAACCGTTCCATACAAAATCGATAAAAACATGACTAGCGAAATATTGGTGTTCTCACGCTCAATCAGCAGTATATTATTAAAAACAGCGTATCGTATTTATACTGAAAATTATGACCATCATTGGATCACAAAGAATGTTCTAAATAGCATAATTATAATTCTACTTTGAATTTAGGAATCCGAATTAAGTTTTAAGACAAGCTATGAAACGTTTTTAGTTCGTGATTTTATTAGAAAACGTGAGGTATTGCTTAGAAGACTCTTTATACTAGAATCTGTAAACAAATGTAGGTGGGCCAATGACCAATATTGCCAATATTATTTTGCACTAACTGTTGGCTCATTTTTCAATTATTCTGAATTAATAGATTCATTGCCTAACTTACCCGCAAAACAAATAACGCAAGTAATCTCCACGAAATAATATTAAGGATTTTGGATAGGGCAACTACAAAAAAACAAAACGTCAAGTACAAGTGAACAGTTTGATTGAACAAGAATAAGTCAAACATCTGCCAATCCGGCGGACGCAGTGTTGGAGAGTCTCAGTTTTTGTGGCTTTTGTCGATCCTTTTTATATTTATTTATTTTACAAGTTCCATGTTGCCGTAACATATTTAACTGTAAAGTTATTTTCAAACCTCAATTGATTCTGTAAAGTCCGGTAACCATGGCTCACTGTATACGAGTTTTGCATGGCCAGGCAAGTTTCATAGTTTCATAATTAATTCCACGTTTTGGTTACTTAACGAATTTATATTATTATTAGATTTATATGTGCATACAATTAATTCACGTTTGTTTACGCTACTATCGTAATTACGGGCGATTAATAAATGTCGATAAACCATCATGAATGGATGGGTCAGGTCAGGTCACGTAAAATAAGCCTTATGAGGTCAACCGGGGTTACGATAGTACATTTATCAGGATTTCAGTTATATAAAGTGTAATTGGAGCGTTGTCGCATAGTGCGTCAAATTTTTTAAGGAATTTTATTACGTCGTAATTTTGCTTCAAGGGTACCAGGACACGCGCGGCGTTCTTGGAAATCCAGCAAAGATGCTTCAGCGTGTCTCCTCTCACCGCCGCGGCGGCACAAGTACGTAGAAACAGCTAAAAAGTGATATTTAAGGAGTTTTCAGTGATAATAAGAAGTTGTTATGTAATCATTGTCACAATGAAAACTGGTTGTTAGGGCTGCAAGTTAGTGTTTCTGAGTGTTATACGATGTGTTGTAGGTGGCGATGTCGAAGTTCGACAAGAATTCACTACCATACGAGAAGTTGACCAAGAATTTGGAAGTGGTGAAGAAGAGGTTAGGTCGTGATATGACCTTGTCTGAAAAAGTGCTGTACTCTCACTTGGAAGACCCTAAAGGACAGGTAAACTGTTATATAACACTTAATTTTTATTCTTAGAGAAGATCAGATAAGCAGTAAAGTGTACAACCTTAATGGAGCAAGGATATCTTTGAACCATTAAGAAAGTCAACAGGCGTGTAAAATAATTTTGAAGACATTTTCCTGTAGGTATGTCCCAATGATAAATTATTAATTTGAGGAAAGTCCCCAACAACAATAATTTTAACTAAATACTATGCCATTATGTCAGTCTAAAGTTTGTAAACAAAATATGTCTTAAAAGGGATTATTAGATGTTATCAAAGACAATGCTCACAATATTTTTTCATAATGTTTTGCTTATTAGCTCTGGAAATTATCAAGTTCATGGTAATAAACTATTGTTAACAATACCTTTTATGATGCTTTTGTTTCAAACAAAGTGCTGGTATTTCTGAAATTTAATAATATGAATCAAAGTTCCTAAGAATTTACATATTAGTATAAAAATATTTTATTTTATGGGTCATAAAATGCACCCTTGCAATTTAAAACTAGTTTTGGGTGGATATATTAAGAAATCTGACTTTTAAATTATGCCCACTTACTATAAAATACTGTTTTCTCTCTTCTTCAACTGATATCCACAAAAGTCTGAAAGAAATTATATATTTGGGGTCTTGAGGTTGAACAGACTCGATGTAGGCACATTTAATAAAATTCTGTCCAAATGGTGATGATGCAGAGTCTGTTCACATTCATTACCCAAATATAATCTGTAGCTGTGTGTATTTAAGGGCATGATGGGACTGTCATATGCATTGTCATTATAAAAGTCCCAATTAAATGAAGAAAAAAAAAAACGATTAATGCAGATCTCTTCTATGCTTCTAAACTCTTAATGCAGGTCCTAAGATCAGAAAATAGAATTATTTTTTCTGATCTTAGAACCTCAATTTCTACTATTCTGTCATTTTTCAAGAACTATCACATTTTGACCATTTCAATGTCTGCAACAGGACCTCGAGCGTGGTACAAGCTACCTCCGACTACATCCCGACAGGGTTGCTATGCAGGATGCCACCGCCCAGATGGCCATGTTACAGTTTATCTCGTCAGGACTCCCCCGTGTCGCCGTGCCATCCACCATCCACTGCGACCACTTGATTGAGGCCCAGTTCGGAGGTGACAAGGATTTGGCGAGAGCTAAGGTAAGACGAAAGATTGTTTTTTTATTGGTCTCAGAAACATGTGCATATAAAAAAGACAAGTTAGATTGAATACCTACTTAGTACATTGGATCACAAACACACATGAAAAAAATGATGAATAAATGAATGGTAAACCATTCTGAAGTTCAGGATTCAATTGATATTTACTACCTACATGTTTTTTGAACAATACAAATCACACTAATAATATAAAGGCGAAAGTTTGTAAGTGTATGTGTATGTTTGTTACTACTTCACGCTCAAACGGCTGGACCAATTTTGATAAAATTTTGTATGGAGGTAGCTGACACCCTGGATTAACATAATAGGCTATTTTTTATGCCGATATTCCTACGGGATCGAGACTTACGCGGTTGAAACCGCGGGGCGCAGCTAGTAAAACATAATCCTAGAAAAGTCACGCAATAGTATATAATTAAATAATATATAAGTTCAATGGTTAAAAAGAAGAATATTTTTATGGTTTGCTTAAAATGTGGTAGTAGCAGACTTATCTTATTAGGACTTTTTGGAAAAAAAAATATTTTTACTGTCATTTTCATTTAACATTAATTAGCAAGTCCAATGACCCAGGATAGGATTTACCTTGACAACTGATAAAAATAATATGTAGAAGTTTAAACTGTAAGTACAGTCAGCCTCAAAAAGATGTAACATGAGTTCATTTGATTGTCTACAATCTGTTCCATAATATTGTATGTATATGTTACGGCTAATACCCGAAGTGCGGCTACACCTAGTTTTAGCCGGTTAGAATAACATATACAATATAATGATACATAATAATATTGATACAATATTATGGAACAATTTTTTTTACTAATTAAATGAATTCATGTATACCTTAAGCCTCTAATTCAGATAATTTATGTAAACAAAGAAACGTCAAAAAATGTAATTAGGACAGTGGTGCAAAACATTTTATTATTAAATTTTCCTCTTGAATCACTCTTATCTATTAAAAAAAAAACGGATCAAAATCCGTTGCGTAGTTTTAAAGATCTGAGCATACATAGGGACGGACAGACAGCGGGAAGTGACTTTGTTTTATACTATGTAGTGATAAGAACTTTTCCATATGAGATTAGTTCTTATGGAAAAAATCTCAGCAATTAAACGAAATTTGAAAATGCTTGGAGCTCCTACAGTGTCACCAGTATCATAAAATATTGTATACCAGAAAATCTCCTTTTTTAATGATATTGTATAAAACGGATTTTTTTTTAAAAATAATTACGGTATGATAATAAGATATTTTTTTGATCAGGCCCTTTGGTTACATAAATTATCTGAATTAGAGGCTTAGGGTATAGATATATACATCTTTTTGGGGCTGACTGTACCAATTTTATAGCTTGTAATTTACTTGAATACCTAAGTAGAACAAGTTTACCGACGAAATATAACTATTGTTTTTGCATACCGCATGGATTCTGTTTGGCAGGCTTGCACACCTTAGCTTTTTAATAACGTAAATTAAGAATACAAACATTCATACTATAAATTCGTAATATCTTATCAAGTCATGAACAGTGTGTACTCACTACAAGACAGTTCTGTACTGGATGTACACAATTATATCGTATAAATTAAGATCAATAACAATGTGCAGCGATTTTCGATGCTAAGCCATTGTATACATTTTTTGATGCATTTTTATCCTATACAAAAAAACCGAATGAATATAAACCTTACATTGGCAATATCGCTAGTCTCTTGGGTACATTACCAGTCGACAGTGATGTGGATGAATTTTTCGACGACATATTTTAGTTTGTGAATAATTTTAGTTAGGATATAATTTTGTTATTTTTATTAATTAATTAGGTATAAGTTGTTATTTATGTACTTACATAAACGAAAGAAACAAAGAAAGAAAATACATTTATTTAGCACAGACTAAAAGGCACACAAATAAACACCAGATAAAAAAAATAAAAAAAAAGTGTAAAGTACGATAAAAGAAATTAGCATAAAAGTATGCCTCAGGGCTATATTATTTTAATGCTACATACAAATAAATAAACTTTACATTTCATCAATAAAAATAGAAACAGTTGATTTCACTCTCCTACTTATTTGAAATGTTGCTGTGCCCGACAGATATAATAATATATTAATACTGTTGTAAAAAACCAGGTAGCTATGAAATAATTAAATATTTAGTGATAAGGACAATTATTAAAGCGCGCTTCCTCTCTCTTACATATTTTAAATGTTGCTGTTCCCTCCAGTGTCCATAATTGTTCCTATTTAATATTATTTACCAGCTGTATACATTATAGATAGCAATAAAGATTATTTTAATTAAATTCACTAGATAAAAAAAATAATCAAAAAGTCCTTGTTCTAGAATTTTCTATTTGTGAGGAACCTAATATGTATGATAAAATCAACTGGTTGTACCATATACTATAGGACACTATAAACATTACTAGCCCATCTTTTATAAGTAACTCTGTTAAACTGCGTACAACAAAAGTTAGTTATTCTAAACGCCCACCCCTCACTAACTAGCGTTTTAACTAGAACAAAAATAAGCTAACTCTTCAATTAATCCTTAGGACATCAACAAAGAAGTATACAAGTTCTTGGAGACCGCGGGCGCTAAGTACGGCGTCGGTTTCTGGAAGCCGGGCTCCGGTATCATCCATCAGATCATCCTCGAGAACTATGCCTTCCCTGGCCTGCTCATGATCGGAACTGACTCTCACACACCCAATGGAGGCGGTCTTGGTGGACTTTGCATTGGTAAGCGAAAAGAAAAAATTAAAAGTCTATATTTAAAGACAAGCACATTATTCAATTGCATCCTGCTGACAGGTCCTCCTCCTGGGAGGTCTGTCGGTCTAAGCACGATTGCACGACAGACGCAATAATCGTCGTGGAAATGGGCCAATTGCACTAGGAAAGAATTGGAAACTAAAAGAAACATAATTATGTAGTTTCAACTAATAGATGCACTTGGTACGTCTACTTTTGACACAACATTTCATCAGCACATTTACATGTTAAAAGAAACAATCTGTAAAAGTAATCTCTTGCATAAATCATGCTATTCCAACATGATAAGACTTGATTTGTTTCTAGGTATAACGCGATAATAAACTTTATCTTGATGCTTGAAATATTATATTTGGAAATTTCAAGAATTTATTTTTTTGTAATACCCATTTATCTCCCAGAAATTATCCATACGAATCTTGTTATCCTACAGAATCTTGCCAATGTCAAGTAGTCCTTTAGATATAGAAAATGTATATTTATGCAAAATATCACGCCTGTATGGCCCTAGGCCGACCGCAGGGGTAAGAAATGGTGTTACATGCACATGACGTCAGTTTTAACCTATACACTGTATAAAAATGTAGGAAAATTTAAATTTACTCGACTTTCTACCATTATCCCAGCCTATTACCCAATATTCATCTTTCGCAGTTTTATCACCTTATTTCTCCATTGCTCAGGTGTTGGTGGTGCCGATGCCGTAGACGTAATGGCCAGCATTCCTTGGGAGCTCAAGTGCCCTAAGGTCATTGGTGTCAAACTCACTGGTAAGTTACCTTTTCTATCATAAATTAGATGTAATCTTAGCCTAAGGTCAACAGTCCTTAGAAGAGGTCTTTAGCAACTCACTTTTGCGTTTGTCAAGAACTGGGCAATTTTGGTATATGTCACACCAAACAGGATTTATTTAGGCCCTAAATAAATCTTGTTAGTTGGCTTAGGAGGCTAATCATAGTTCTATAGAGAATACGCGCTTATATTCGTGTTAACCTTGACCCCCACAGGCCATGAAATGTTTGATTAAAAAAACCGGCCAAGTGCGAGACAGACTCGCGCACGAAGGGTTCCGTACCATTATCTATAAAAACGGCAAAAAAAATACGTTTGTTGTATCGGATCCCCCTTAAATAGTTGTTTTTATTTTAATTTAATTATTTATTTTTAAAGTGAATATATAACTAAATATTCTATGAATAATTCAAGCGTCTACCTGTTGCCGTTATGAATAACGAGCAAAAAAAATCACGTTTGTTGTATCGGAGCCCCTTAAATATTTATTTTATTCTGTTTTTTAGTATTTGTTGTTATAGCGGCAACAGAAATAAATCATCTGTGAAAATTTCAACTGTCTAGCTATCACGGTTCATGAGATACAGCCTGGTGACAGACGGACAGACAGACGGCGGAGCCTTAGTAATAGGATTCCCGTTTTACCCTATGGGTACACGGAACCCTAAAAATTAAAAGTGGACGATAAAATGTACAGATGCCAGCAGGTCAAGCTACCCGAAACTGAAATTTCGCCAATCAACCTTGGACCTTAAGCTGTAGCGATAAAATTGAAAATCTATTATAGAAATTTGACAGATTGTAGTAGCTTGATTTGCTGGCGTCTGTACTACGCTAACAGCAATTTTATTGTTTTTCGTGACCTAAAAAAAATACTATATTTGGCAGCACTACTCATGAAACAATAGGTACATCCTGTAAACAATTACTCTTTTCCAACATTAGTATTGCTGTTTAAATGACTACGTTTCCAAGTCACCTAGTAAAGAAACTTAATAGCGCGTCACTCTACGTACTAGCCGGTAATGAAGAGTAATAGGTTGTATGTAATGATATTTACAGGCATGGTGGTATTACATTTCGTTTACCTCGATATGGTTGTGGTACACGTGACCTTTGATCCATACATATACATCTTTTGTTGGACATCCTAAATAAATACCAAGATCACCTAGAATATATTTCTACATGAAAAGTTCGCTCTCGGAAGACTTCTATAGGCGCGTTGAGCGATTTTTGGTAGGGGAAAACTTATGGTTTCGCGTCACCGACATGTTAACCGCAACATGCTAATGTGACGTGTTGCGCTAGGCAGGCGACGCGCAGTGGCCTGTATACATGTATACGCATATTATACAGGGTGGATTTTTGAGATGGGGCAGTATGGGCAGCTACCTTAACCGTTGTAGCTACAGGAAAACGGTCATATGAGACTGTCCTTAACGTTTTGAGAAATTTTGATCTGCATTCACAGATTTAGAAAAAAAAAAAAAAGTTTTTGTTTTTAATTTTAAGTTATGGTTTTTCCATTAGTTCTTTTTTGTAGCG
Source organism: Tiliacea citrago (assembly GCA_963921375.1). Lineage (NCBI taxonomy): Eukaryota > Metazoa > Arthropoda > Insecta > Lepidoptera > Noctuidae > Tiliacea > Tiliacea citrago. Next base: position 6,268,096 of record OY992791.1, on the reverse strand, counting down.
GCCAGTTTATCGATGGTAATAAATCATGGAAATGTATGGGAAAAGTTTTTTGCGATTTATGACTTTTCTAGTACTCAAACCTCAATTGGTCCAATAGAGGTGTTAGATCCCTATAAGAAAGAGGATCGATTGGCATAAAAAAAGTTTTTGTGAAAATTGCCGATTTTCCTGCTGACTGTACATTTTTTTCAAAATCTGTGAATGCAGATCAAAATTTCTCAAAAAGTTAAGGACAGTCTCTTAAGACCGTTTTCCTGTAGCTACAACGGTTAAGGTAGCTGCCCTTATTGCCCCATCTCAAAAATCCACTGTATATATTATTCCGTTTAAAGTTTTCACTATTGTCTGCAGTCCCCATGACAGCCTATTAAAAAAATAAAAAACTATACTGTCCCACTGCTAGGACATCTGCCTTATAGTTTCTTCCACCACCAGCGTATTCAATCCCAGTAAAAAGTTTCTTAAAATACTTTGACATTCAAGTAATATTGAAAATTGTAGTTGTCTATTTTGAAGTAATGCGTTTTTTGCTCTCACAAAATCCGCGGCAATAATACCCAATGTGAATTATCTATAGACCGAATTACGTATCGTACTTACCCTTTTAATTGTTTTAAAGTGACCATATCAATTACAGTATTCGTACAGTGCTTCTACTTTCAGTCAGTCGTCGGATTTCTATAGTTCACACGGAAATAAAAAAATAACAAAAATAAAGTACTTAATTCTGAATTCAAATTATTTTTCACGATAAATCTAATAAATTGATGGACATGGAAATTAGCATTCGTTTGTATTCGGAAATGTGATGATTGCCGAGAGACATTCTCTTTAACTTTTCAAAAAAAAAAAAAAACCGACTACCAAAAATACACTTCAAAATGAGAAATAACTTTCATTTAGGAAGTTGGTGTCTTTTTGGAAGTTGTTTTTTTTTTTTTTGAAAAAGTTTTTATTTTTCACTTTTTTGTGGGTGTGTTTTTAATTTATCTAAGTTACAAAAGCCTAATGCCAACTGCTCATTACCTTTTACAAAATATTGCTTATCCCGATGCTGGGAAGTAAATTATTGAGTTTTACTGGTAAGAACCAGGAGAACTGCCACTCACCATATATGCATTGTGACGAGCATAAATTGCTTAGCAACCATATTAAAGTGTATAACATAATAATAAGTATTTAACGGATTACGATTCGATTTCGTAATCCGTTAAATACTTATTATTATGTTGTTCCGGTGCCTACCTGTAGTCTTTATCATTAGTTCCACTTCAGCAAATGGTGCTTTCCGAGAGCAAATGCACGAGTTACTATAAAAAAATACCCATATCGCTATAGGTGTGCATATAAAATTAGAGGATTTCCCTCGATTTCCATGGGATTCCCTCATCAGATTCTGTTTGGTGGCAATGGGACCACCTCGGGAGCATTGCCTTTCAAACAAAAAAAGAATTTTCATAATCGGTCCACGAAATCGGTGAACATGTACTGATTTTATAATCAGTGTGACATCAACATTATATACATCGTAAACAAAGCGCCATTCAGAAATACACTGTCTTTTAAAAATATTCCAAAAATACGAATGGTTTCCCGCGTGTGTTTTACAGGTGTCATATTTTGTACTTTATTCGTTTTATTTCGCTAATGCAAAATTAACTTTATTGTAACTAGTATTGAGTACAATTTGTACTGCCCAAACAAGGCGAGTACTAGTGTGGTTGCACTGAAAAAAGTAGTGTGAACATAGATTAGGTTATCTGTGTTTAGACACAGGTCGTTTGTGTGAGTGTGATAGAAATAGCTCGGAAAGATGCGCGTGGCGCGGCGCCAACCTGCCAATGTCTCTACGTAGTGGGCGAAAGAACTTTCTAGGGTTCCGAAAAGAAATTCGATGATTGAATAATGTAGCGGTCATCTACAAACTACAATTTGCGGCCATTTCGGATATTAGGGTGGACTGACACGCGAGTACAAATACCAATAGGGCTATAAATAATAGAGGGACTTTCCACTGCGTAAAATTCAAACGACGCGCAACGCGACGCTTCTTCTATTCTCCTTCTTTTTTTGAACGCCCCTTGTGTCACACTGTGTAAATTTTCTACATTTATATCTGTAATTTTTATGGTGTAAATAATAAAGGGTAGGTATTATCTATCTAGAATCGAAATCGACGAACAATAATTTAGAGCTTCGAAATTGGTTTGCGTTATGAGAAACCCTTGAAGTGTACAGCACCCTAATTGCGTAACGCAGTTTGAATCGGAATCGGAATGATTTTGAAGTTTATTGCTAATCCATTGGTCCATATGTTCGAAAAATGTGTCTGCTCAACAACGTAAATAACGCAATGAATGTTGTTGATCTGTCAAATTGAAACCGATTCCTACTGATAGTGTGTTACGCAATTACCCCGCAGGTCCGACTTTGTCAAGTATTACAATTTGACACGTGTTCAATTGAAAATGAAATTTAGTTTATTTCTACTTTGTTTTCATTATCAGACATATCATTTACAGGTGATTTATCATAAATTTCAAAAGCAGAAATTAGCAAGCAGTCGGATAGTCCTCATGTGAAAGAATTTGGTGAGAAGTTATTTTGGATTGTGCAGTCTTTTGTTAGTCTTGGTAGTTTTTATTGTAGTTTTCAATAATAATAATGAGTAGTATTTAGCAAGTAGAATACTTGCTAAATACACACGCTTCTTACAAGTTAGACGTTAAAAACAAATGCGCATACTGCACTACAAAGTGTATCTGGAAAACTGAAATCCTAAAAAGTCATTGTAGATAGATAAATAAAACATTTATTCAGTGCACACACAAGGCATAGTACAACACACAAAACCACAATTAAATGATAACAAATTACATGAAAATACTTATATAAAAACAAGGTGCCAATATACAAAAACGCACTTAGTAAGGATTCTTCAATCGTCAGATAACTTTTGTATTGCAGTTTGACATATTTTCTATAGAAAAACTGTCAAACCGCAATTTTTATTCCTCCGATAAAAGTTATGTGAACATTGAAAAGTCGGCCCATAGAGAAATAAAGTGACACTATGACATACTTTAAATCAAATAAGAAACAAAGTCGGGTGTACTCATCATTATTAACCCCTTTTACTATATGCCTTACACCAAGTATTAAAAAAATAGAAATATACAAAATAATGTTTTCCATTTTTAGCCGCGATTGACGTATTAATATTTCTGCCTGTCAGTTGTGTTGTGTTCACTGCGTTATTTAAATATTGTTAATTTTGTACGGAACCCGGCAGAAACTTTTTGTACAGTTCCATTTTTAAGTGTGGGCGTGTAGTGTTGTTTATAAAACACAAGAATTCTATGACGTGGTAATTGATACTATTATGCGTTTATTGCTACGAATTTATTCTGATATTGCAACACTTGATATCTTCTTTCATCAATTGATAAATGTGTTATTGGGTATTTATTATACATTTTTTTTTTTAAAACGTTGCCCCACACTAGGAATTTCTCCTGTATCGTGGGTGCGTTTACAAACATTTAAACTCACATACACAAACAGCCAGACCCGGAACAACTACTTGTAGGTCATACAAATATTTGTTCCGTGCAGGAATCGAACCCGCGACACCCAGCGCAGCAGTCAATCGCTTAACCACTGCGCCAACCGTGCCGTCCAATATTATATTATGTATACAGCGTGCCGCTTTAGTGGCGACATTAATTTAATACACCTACGAGGGCTGCACTAAAAGTATCGGGAATGGAATATTTCCACTGTTCCTGTCATATTAAAATCTTTTTAATTGAAAACTCCTTGGTTTTCTTGGATTCCCTAAAATAAAGAATAAATTGCGTGGACAGAGATTTTCATCACCTGAAGAAGCTGTGGACGCCTACAAAACGGCCATTTTGTAGACCCCAACTTCCGAATGGAATGGTTGCTTCAATGATTGGTTCCATCGTATGGAAAAATGTGTCAAATTTCGCGGCGAATACTTCGAAAAGCAATAAATACATTTTTAAATAGTAATGTTGTGTCACTTCCTTGATTCCCGAAATTTTCAGTGCCGCCCTCGTATACGGTTTCGCGTTTTCTTTATACGAAGATATTTTAATTTCATTATACGTTATTATTTATTTATTAACAATTTTCTAAAATAGCTTTTTGGAACAATCTGTACTTTAAGAACTGTAGCGCAGAGGTCATTTGCCGGGGTCACGGATCATAACATCGTATAAATGAAACTAAAACGAATAACGTGTAAAGAGTAGGCGAATTGAAGGAAAGAGAGAGCTTTATTATTTAGTTTGTTTGAAAATTTAAATTTTTCAATGTACGAATTATTTTATCTTATTATATTTTTTATGATTACTGGCCACTAGCCCGACTCGTTACCAGTGTGTTAAAATTGTAGCGGCACGTTATATAATAAATATTACACATAATACGAAAATGAAAATTACGAGAAAACTAGATAGGACATTGGTGTAGCCTAGTCTAGTAGAAAAAGGTTTGTTTGATATTTGATATTTTTATAAAATAAAATATTTCCGCTCTAATACAGTCAGAAACAACAAACACGCCTCTCCGGTAGCACTTGAGAGATAAATACCAAACTAATTAACTCTATGTGGCCTAGTGGTATTATGGCCGCGAGTAGTATTAGGTCGTAGGTTCGAACCCAGACGGAGAAACAGAGGCGCTTTACTTTGTGTAAATTAATTCATCACCACAGCTCTCAAAACGGTGAAGGAAAACATCGTGAGGAAACTGGCATGTCCTAGAACCACTGGGCCCGCGTGGTGGATTACGGCCCACTCCCTCTCACAGAGAGGAGGCCTGTGTCCCAGCAGTGGGAACGTTATAGGCTGATTTATGTTACGAAGTTCTTACACACAATGTGTCCTCCATCCACTATAGTGACAACGAAGAAGGCGAACATCCAACCGAAGGTACAGAAACTGCTGAAATATACACATAGCACCACGCTTGTAGAAGTTGAATAGTAGATCAAATTAAGTTGTAATAGAGAATAGTTTTAATATTCCATGTGTGGACTAAAAAAATATACATAGTCATTTTCTGATTCCAATACAATATTCCATAATGTACAAGCAGATTATTTATTATAGACTAGCTGCTGCCCGCGGCTTCACGGGTTTTTTCTAAAATAAAAGCTTCGGTTACTCTTTATAACATCAGCTATCTGCCAGTGAAAGTCCCGTCAGAATCGGTCCAGCCGTTTCGGAGATTGGCAGGAACAAACCAACAAAGAAACAGACAAAATTTTAAAAAAGTAGTTGTTTTTTTATTTATACTGTATACACCTTCACATGCATTTAGTAAAAAGATATTATTTTGACATTACGAACAGACACATCAAGGTTATTTATTTGTATAGATGTGTATGTTTTCTATGACCATAATGAACTTGCCGATTACCCTCCAGACAGTACATAATAAACATCTAAAGTATACATAAATACGTAGTCCTAGACTTGCCACGCAGCGTTCACATTCAATTGAATACAATTTGTACAATGCACTTCACGTGGCCTCAACGTCGATGTACGCATATGTTAATCAGTCGATGGTACATTGCTCAAGTATTTATTATTGCTTTTTTGGACGTAGGTATATAACATAACATTACGCCTGTAATCCCCGAAGGGTTAGGCAGAGTTGTACCTATAGTACACTGGAATTTTGCACAGTAAATAATAATATATTAATGGTGTATAGTCTTTTTAGGGTTCCGTACCCAAAGGGTAAAACGGGAACCCTATTACTAAGGCTCCGCCGTCTGTCTGTCTGTCTGTCCGTCTGTCACCAGGCTATATCTCATGAACCGTGATAGTTAGACAGTTGAAATTTTCACAGATGAAGTATTTCTGTTGCCGCTATAACAACAAATACTAAAAAACAAAATAAAATAAATATTTAAGGGGGCTCCCATACAACAAACGTGATTTCTTTGCTCGTTTTTGCTCGATATTGATAACGGCAAGAGTAGAAGTAGCGGTAGAAGTAGACGCTTGAAATATTCACAGAATATTTAGTTATATATTCACTTTAAAAATAAATAATTAAATTAAAACGAATATTTAAGGGGGGCTAAGTTGGTAAGACTGGTTGTCTGACTTTCGGGCTTCTAACGACCCGTAACGACTGTCAAAGATCCACGAATAACAGTCGGGACCAACGTCTTAACGTGCTTTCAAGGCACGAAGGAGTCTCCGTTTGTAAAGATGGTCGCCCATCCACGGACCAATCAAAGTTCTCTTTGTAATTGTTGACTTCCAAAAGTATAATGGTTTTATTTAAATTAATGATTTCACTTTTTAATCTTAGTTTTACGTACTTATTTATTTCTTAATACGAAACATTCTTCAGTAAGTGCAGATATTTACAATACAAACAACGCCTTCAGTTTTATCTTGACTAATGTTAAAGCAATGATAACATGAAATAGTTCAACGCAATCATTGTTGAATTGCTGCTCATTTAATAATTTGTGAAGCAATCAACTTCAGATATGTGGTACTAATTGGTAATATGATTAAAAAAGTATTAAAATTTGGTTTCTGCCCGGTCAGTTTTGTTTTGCCTTAGTCTGCCTGCCTTCATCTTAGCAGCGGCTTTTTGACGTCAGTAATCTGTTTCGGAGCCCAGTGTGGTGTTGCGAACATGATGTGGTAATTTGATGCACAAAATACTGCGCTCCGTTGCAGTTGGCAAACCTTGACTTTGGAATTTTGAATGTTTATCAATGACCAAGTCTGGGATCCATTAATTTGGTATTAATGGAACTTTTTACAAGAAAATTAAACCTGACTTCTTCTTGACTCCAAAATACTCCAAATTAACATTTACATAAACATTACCTATGTACATACGGCAATACCTGGCTCGAGCTACTTCACATGAATGTGACGAATTATCGTGACGCCACAAGAAAGTAAACAAAATGTGACGATTTGCCGAGGCTGCCAGATTCCTACCAACGATAACAATATCGTTATACTGTTGGAAGCTAGGTATTATGTAAGATTTTTCAGTCAGACACAACTGTTAAGCAATAGGTCACATAAATTCTAACACGGACCCAGATTTCCGACGTATTGTCAAGTAGAATAAAAAGAAAGAAATCATAAAACATTTTTTTTTATAAAAAATAATAATTGTATTACTTTCTTCCATAGTTCTATCTAGAAAGATAAGTATCCAATAATAATACATATATATACATTTATGTAGGTCCACAAATTATATTTGGCTCTCAACTTGGCAAAGTTGTTCGGCACGCGCATGTGGCATTATGTCCGTAAGAAAGTTCTCGTGCTACGTTGATGACATTCATCGAGTATGTGATCGAATATGTAGGTAGGTGTAAAGTAGGTTTATCTTTTCATTCAATACATAACATCACGTCTGTATCTCCGAAGGATTGGGCAGAGGTGTACCTATAGTACACCCACAATGCACCAGTTATGTTTAAGTCCCATGTAATAGGGGGCGAGCCTATTGCCATCAACCGGTCACTAACCCAGACTGGGCTGCTACTGAGAAATTCCTGGTGGAAAAACCAAATAACACTGCCCGACCTTGGAATCGAACCCAGGACCTCCAGATCAGCAGCAGCATTTCAACATTCAAATAGGAAAATATTCATTAGGTCGTGCAGTGGGGCTCGTGGCTTAGGCACGTTAAGCCCGGCTGTCGTTCTTGGATCATTGCGAGTCGTTACAGGTCGTCGGAAGCCCGAAAGTCTGACAACCAGTCTTACCAAACCAAGGGGTATCGTATTACCCAGTAACTGAGTTGTGGAGGTCAGATAGGCAGTTGCTCCATGTAAAATACTGGTATTCAGCTACATCTGGTTAGACTGGAAGCCGACCTCGACGTAGTTGGGACGAGGCTAGTCAGACGATGATTCATTAGGACGTGAAGCGGAGAGGTAATACGGGTTTTAACTGAAGGTCCCTACAAAGAAAAATAAATGTTTTAGTCTGCTTTTCGCTCATTCAATATCTACAGTATACTGACTATATCAAGATGCTTGTAGGCAAAGCCAGCCCACATGCATACTAACAATTTGAAATGACAGCGCCTCTATTTCGTAGCAGGAAGGGTAAAAGTCGTTGTTTAAACGATTCTACTGACTTTAGGTTGACCGTATGTTTGTTATGTGTCTTATTCTACAGTCATGCAAACGCACCGCACGAGCGAACAAAACATGGTGAACACGAACACCGAAAATTCGGCTCGTACGTGTGGACGTAAATTAGCAAAGCGAACACGATCACCATACACCGTCAACACAGAAAAACGAAATTGGATCGCCATGAACATTTTTGACGAACATAGTGTTTGATGTTCGTTAGTGGTACGCACTGTATGCGAACAAAGTGTTAGATGTTCGTGCTTTTACAGTTAAGCAAAATTCAAAAGCGTTTTTCTCGTGAAATAATTATTTCCGCTTTGAGGAAAGACCTATTCCATAATAGTATATTTCTATAATACTTACTATGTTGGTTACGCCATAAAATATCTATCAATACTTTAGGAGAAAATCGGTTTTGAATCTTGCGTAAGTTTAAGGTATTTGTGCTCGTGACTGTATCATGTGAAAACCTAGTTGCCTATTCTGACAAAATAAACGCTATCATTATAATAAGACCGATTATATGGGAATTAATGACGGCAAACTACTCTGCAGCAGACGTCAAAATTATAGAAAAGTTGATTAAAAAAAGGTTGGGTAGATTATTTTACAATGCAATGATAAGGGAAACTATCTACGTAATGACAAAACAAACTGTAATCACGATATTATGATTACAATTTTAGTAAAGGTCACACCGAAGTTATTGTTTGTGGAGCATCATTTGCAAGTGTTAGTGGACAACTGCGGATATCAAAAAGTTATTTAGTAGGTAAACTTACTAAAAGTTACTTAATGTTATCATTTTACTAAATATTGGTCTACAAAGAGTAACTTTGGTGTGGATGTACCTTAAAGCCCGGCGCCCAAATTCCAATGTTAACGGTCGTGAGTACAAAAACAATACCGCGGTATGCTTAGGCATGCCGAACATTGAAATTCCAACTTTATTTCTATACTGTTAAGTTATATTTTTATTCGTCGCCTAGAAATGCCATGCCGTGCCGCCAATGGGCCGGGCCTAACAGTTACAAGTTTTGTATATTTGCTATACAAGGATAGTGACGAAAAATTTGAAGAAGAAAAAAATTACAATATTATTTCATTTAATTTCTGACAATTAGACCCTCAGACCTCTTTCATAATTCTCACTTTTTTATCCCATTCAATTAACATGCACCTTGTACGCCAGGTCAACTAAAAGGCTGGACGAGTCCCAAGGATGTGATCCTGAAGGTCGCTGGCATCCTGACAGTGAAGGGCGGTACCGGCGCCATCGTGGAGTACTTCGGACCTGGTGTGGACTCCATCTCCTGCACCGGAATGGCTACTATCTGCAACATGGGTGCTGAAATCGGAGCTACCACTAGTGTGAGTATAAAACGGCAGCTGGGTAAAGTGGATCCGCAAGAGGGCGCAGCCGCGGACAGCAGCTAGTGTTTATCTATAAGTTCTAGTTTTAAAACGGCAGTGCTTATTACTAAGCAAAATGTCATGAAAATAGAATTGACATAGAATATTTGGCTTATATACAAATGAAACTTGATCCAAATGAGACATGTGATACAGCAGGATAGCAAAACATTCAATACATAAGAAGTGATTGCACTTTGTACAAGGCTAAAGTACATGGTGTCTATTGATTTACTGCACGCACTCTAGGTCAAAAAGACACACAATCTGAGTTCAGGGGCACTTATTTATCGATGAAATTATCTTCTATTAAACACATGTCCAGACTAAAGAACGTTATAAATATTATGTATTTTCTTTCAATTCAATAGGCTGACCCGGATTAACGGGGCCAAGCCTGTGATATAAATGTCCATGCATGTTCATTTAAATTATGGGAGATTCGTAGGCTAATTTTACCAGGTGATGTTCATGGGCTGATACAGTACATTTAGCCCACGAAGCGACGCGCGCTTTAGTTGTAGTTACCAAGTTTACAAACACACTGGGAATGTCTGTAAGCGCAGTAGCTCTCGTTAGCGTCCGAGAAACGGGCGAAGTCGGAAGTGTATGTGGCTGTGTGCGTGTGTTATGTGCTGACGCTACTCTTATTCACGCACACATTCACAGCGTGTTTCTAGTTTGTACACTTGGTTACCACAAGTAAAGCGCGCGTATTAAAAAAACCGGCCAAGTGCGAGTCAGACTCGCGCACGAAGGGTTCCGTACCATTATCTATAAAAATGCCAATAAATCACGTTTGTTGCATGGGAATTAAATATTTATTTTATTTTAATTTAATTATTTATTTTTAAAGTGAATAATATATAACTAAATATTCTGTGAATATTTCAAGCGTCTACCTGTTGCCGTTATGAATATCGAGCAAAAACGACCAAAAAAATCACATTTGTTGTATGGGAGCCCCCTTAAGTATTGATTTTATTCGGTTTTTTTGTATTTGTTGTTATAGCGGAAACAGAAATACATCATCTGTGAAAATTTCAACTGTCTAACTATCACGGTTCATGAGATACAGCCTGGTGACAGACGGACAGACAGACGGCGGAGCCTTAGTAATAGGGTTTACCCTTTGGTTACGGAACCCTAAAAATACATTTAAATTTCTAAATGTAACTGAATTAGTTACATTTAGAAATTTAAATGTATTTAAAAAAAAATCCTTAAAATAAACCCAGCTAAAAAGGGGAGTAATAATCAATAATGTAATATTCCTGTTTATAAGCGATTTCTTACTATGTAGAAGTAACACATATACAGGGTCAAATTTAATTAGCTAGCGAAACTTTACCCACTTGTTGGGTATCGATATCGAAAACAAATGAAACAAAAAAAAATTGTTTCCTCATTCGAACTTTGTTAAAAAACTAAATAGGTAACACTGTGACATGTAAACTAAGGCCATGCAATTAACGACTGTTATATAAATAAATAATAAATAAATAAATAATAAATAAATAAATTTTATTTCTCAAAATCTTAGTAATGTTTTACATAAAATAGTTTGGCAGTATTAGATTCTAATAAAAATGGATGTAGCCACTGCAACCGAACTAGGCAATGCCTGTATTTTGGTTTTCAGTGCCTTTTCCCTCGATTTTTTAACAATAAAAATGCTAACAAAGCAAATATTATGTTTGGTTGTTCTACTAATTAATTTTGAAAGACTAATAACGTAAATGTTACATTTTAAATTTTTTTTTTTTTCATGTTACTTTTTCACCTTTATAATAAGTAGGTAAATGATCCAAAACGCGAGTGAAGTGTTTATGAGTATGTGTGGACATAGGTGATTTAAGTGAAGTTTGAGTGATGTGGGTGTGTGTGTGTGTGTTGATATATGAGGGCGTGTGAGTGTGTGTGGGTGTGAGGGCGAGTGTGTGTGTGATTGTGAGTGCACGTGGATGGTTTTATCTAAGATTATTTAACTAATTATAACCTAATATTCAATTATTGTACAACATTTAGCAATAACTCCGTTTCTTCATAATTAAGTTGTTGCAAATATTCACTTGCTGTTAGTTAGTTTACATTTAGATTTAGTAAGAGGGTAAATATTTAATTCTTTATTAATTCTGCTATAAAGAAACGGACCAAAAAATTCAGTAAATCTTTCGCTAAACTTGGTTTTTGGTTTTTTAAGTAGTGTGTAAATAAACTGATTAATAATTATTGTAAATAAGACTGATTCCAAATTTTAAAACACGCCACGTTATTTCATATGTAGGTACGCGTTATGAAACTTTTGAAAGACATTTTTGCGTAGTACCTAAACAGCAATGTGCCAGTCCATAGCCTGGAGAAAGTGTAATGGGAATTTTGGAATAAATTTTATCAAAATTGTCATGTAACTTAAGTCATGAGCGTTAGATACCTAAGTCATGCCGTCGATAACAAAGTTTGGTAACTCGTAACAGTGCGTAGTATTTTGATAAGTGAAGTGATATTCTGACAAGAAAATGAGTCGTTTGTGTTCAACTATTGTGTTTTGAAGGAAAAGAAAGGTAGTATTTACTTAGTTAAGTACACAACCCATTGGTTAATTACCGAGTATCTACATAGATAGTTATAACGCAGCCGCGAACGTTGACCCCACACAGTCAGCTGATAACAATGTTACCGCAAAGCCAGTAAGAGCTTGTTAAGAGGTAGGTAGTTTTTAGGGTTCCGTACCCAAATGGTAAAACGGGAACCCAATTACTAAGGCTCCGCCGTCTGTCTGTCTGTCCGTCTGTCACCAGGCTGTATCTCATGAACCGTGATGGTTAGACAGTTGAAATTTTCACAGATGATGTATTTCTGTTGCCGCTATAACAACAAATACTAAAAAACAGAATATAATAAATATTTAAGGGGGCTCCCGTACAACAAACGTGATTTTTTTGCTCGTTTTTGCTCTATATTGATAACGGCAACAGGTAGACGCTTGAAATATTCACAGAATATTTAGTTATGTATTCACTTTAAAAATAAATAATTAAATTAAAATAAAACAAATATTTAAGGGGGGCTCCCATACAACAAACGTGATTTTTTTGCAGTTTTTTTATAGATAATGGTACGGAACCCTTCGTGCGCGAGTCCGACTCGCACTTGGCCGTTTTTTTATTATTAATTTGTCTTCATGCATGCATGGTACTGGCACTTATGTTTTTTGTGGTCGAAAATGCCCGTAAACGTTTGGCCAGCGAATCGGTCAGCTGTTTTTGTAATTTTTCGTGAATTAATTTAGTTTCTTTTACGAATTTTCAAAAACCATAACACAACAGTCGTTAGTTGCCTTAATTTACATGTCACAGTGTTATTTGGTATTGTTTAGGTTTTGAACAAAGTTCGAATCGTTTTTTTGTATCATTTGTGTACAATATCGATACCCAACACGTGGGTAAAGTTTCGCTAGCTAATTTAATTTGACCCTGTGTAATACTGCTAATATGCAATGGTGCAAATATGAGCCAGTTGTGTCGCAGGACTAACAGCTTTTGAGGGCAATTCTAGTACATAAAAAAACGTTCAAATTCAAGTGCCAATCTCATCTTAGCGACAATTAATGACAGAAACTAGAGGTTTTTTGACTGGTTCAAACTAAGATTAGAATCCGAACGTGCTTGAAAATACGGGAATTGTCCCTCTGATTATGCCGGAGATGCTTCCTTAGATCGTAATTCTATTGCTCTACTATATTATTATGTATGTTATGCTCTTATATGTTTATTCAAAAAAAAAATACTCTCTTCTCATGATCTTTTCCCAATTAATTTGGGGTCGGCGAAACATGGTCCTATTTTTTCTTCCATACTTCTCTATTAGTTTTAATTTCGGTAGTCACATCCTTTTTAGCCATATTATAATTAAAAAAAAATATCTTTATCTATTATCTATAGTTATTACAATTCACATAATATTTGTTTATACAGGTGTTCCCTTACAACTCGCGTATGGAGGCATACTTGAAGTCGACTGGCCGCAGTGACATCGCCGGATTAGCCAACAAGTATCAAAACCTTCTCACTCCCGACTCCAAGGCACCTTATGACCAGGTAATAAAGAACAATTTACTTTGACATGACATTTGGAGATAAGTCCTGTTTAGTTGGACATGACATAAGTATTAAAGTGGAATAGTAGACCTTATGAAGATGTAATTGAAGATAGTTTTGATATTCTGTGTGTGGATTAACAAGATTTATTTATTTTAAACGTTTTATTTTTCTGTAACTTCGAAGTTACCTAGCTTATTATTGAATAACTTAATCTGCACCTACAGATGACATTAAAAAAAAAATTTGGTATGTTTTTAACCCACAACACAAAAATTATTATTATTGATAAATTTTAAATATAATGTTTTATTTTTATAATATCATTATTCATCATGTATATTATAATATTTTCAACACAATGTGTTTTATTACGAAATAAATGTCTTATGACCACTTTTCTCAACCGAACAGGTAGTCGAAATTGACCTGTCAACTTTGGAACCCCATGTTAACGGCCCCTTCACCCCCGACCTGGCCAACCCCATCAGCCAGCTAGGAGACATCGCCAAGAAGAACAACTGGCCGATAGACATCCGCGTCGGTCTCATCGGATCATGCACCAACTCGTCCTACGAAGATATGGGTCGCTGCGCCAGTATTGTTAAAGAGGTCAGTTATTATAGAGGTTTTTATTCCAAGTATAATTCTTCTCATGTCAGTTCGATAATCAATCATGAATCTTGATTTAAAACTAGATTTGAATTAATTTATCTGTTAATTTCAAATCGAGACGCAATACGAAGGACCTGGCATGAACGCGCGGAGTAAACGTGTTAACTCGAACCATTTTAAATTTCGCACCACGATCTATCCGCCTAGACTTTTCCCAACTATGTTGGGGTCGGCATCCCTTCTAACCGGATGCAGCTGAATACCATTATTTAACATGGAGCGACTGACTATCTTAACTGGGTAATACAATACCCCTTGGTAAGACTGGTTGTCAGACTTTCGGGCTTCTGACGACGCGTAACGATTGTCAAAGATCCACGAATGACAGCCGGGACCAACGACTTAACATGCTTTCCGAGGCACGGAGGGGTCTCGGTATGTAAAGATGGTCACCCATCCACGGACCAACCCCGGCAAGCGTAGCTTAACCTGATGGATCGACCCGTTATTAATTAGTTTTAAGACTTTATTCTATGGGGATGGTGGTTTCCCAATCATTTAAACCAAGATGCTAAAGGATAGTTGTATTTTCGATTCAAAAATCGTTCTAATTTACGTTACACTAACGTCATGCATTCGTGCTAGGGCCTCTGAGCTAAGAAGACCGTTCTAAAATACAGGTCTTAATTACTTCAAGAAATCTTACAAACACAAGACATGAATACTGTTTGATAAATATCTGGATTGCTCTGATTCATAAATACGCTTAAAAAACTACGATCAGGTCAGAACGCAATGTCACATGATTGCTTTTTTATCTGTTTATAAACAATACTGTATATAATTAACATTATATTGTTTACCAGCTGCCCGCGGCCTCGCTCACGTGGCTGTGTATTCTATTGGCAAAGTTAATCGAAACATGTAGTCTTATCCTCTCCAACATCGGTTGATTTTGTTAATTTAAACTACATAATGACATAATGCAATATTGCTAGTCGCCCATAGCAAATAGCGTGATTATATATAGCATATTCGATGTCCAGACCTTTAAGGAATATTTTTACAATATTTAAACTGAATCTATTCAGTAGTTTTTGCGCCAATCCGGAACATACATCGATACAAACAGACAAAAATTCTAAAAACTCGTTATTGTTAGAGAATAGCAAAGCAAATCTATCTTACTTCAACACTATATAGTCATTCTCTTTCTAAATCATTTTTTTTTTATGTCCCCCCCACTCTTAAGTCCCACTTTACTGGAATCCTTATTGTCTCATAGCTACAGTATTCTTATCAGCATTATAACATAACATCACGCCTTGTTTCCCCGAAGGGTTGGGCAGAGGTGTACCTATAGTACACCCACATTTCGCCAGTTATGTTTAAGTCCCATGGGGGTGAGCCTATTGCTATCAACCGGGCACAAATCCAGACTCCGGGCTGCTACTGAGAAATTCCAGAAGGAAAAACCCAATAACACTGCCCGACCTGGGAATTGAACCCAGGATGCTCAGCAGTAGCGCGTGGGACTACTAGACCAACGAGGCAGTCCATCTCATCAGCATTATCTATGCAGTATTTATCACCTAAACATTGTTTATCTCTCTCCAGGCGTTGAAGCACGGCGTCAAGTCCAAGGTGCCGTTCAACGTGACCCCCGGCTCTGAACAGATCCGCGCCACCATCGAACGTGACGGCATCGCGCAAACACTCCGCGACTTCGGAGGCACCGTAAGTACTTAAGGCACTGACAAGAGGCTAATGATCTAAGTATATACATTGCGGTAGCGGATTTTTTTTTATTCTAGTACATATTTCTCAGATCTTGGTTGTCAACAAAACACGTTTAGAAAAAAAATCTCGATTCAAATTAACGGTAAACGTACCTTTTACTTTGAGTTCCAATCTAAAATATCTGTATTAAATATTAACGTACGGTTGGTATTTATTTAATAACAAGAACGTCTTATTTGAATGCAGAACTTGGTTGTTTTTTAATTTCGTTTACTCAACTTATTTTTAAGTAAATAGATAATTGCTTCATATTTTGCAATAAATTGGAGGAAATTAGAGTTGATTAAATTGGATTGAGGATATGGAAGAAAGAGAAGCGCGATGACACAACGCTTAATTACAAAGCGTTGTGTCATCGCGCTTCTCTTTCTTTTGTATGCAGTCTGACAGTGACCGCGCTTTAGCTGTTGTCAGCGTCTTAATAACCAGCACGTTACTGTCCCACTGCGTAGCTAAGGCTTTTCATACATAGAAGGCACGGCGACTTTAGACTTTTTTTTTTTTAATTCAAAATCTGTATTAACAATTACATACATATTTAATCAAGTCTGCCAAACTGCAAAACAGTTTGTCGGCACACATTAGTATAGTACTGATGTCAGTGATGTCTAAAATAAGCTTAGATAGGCACATATGAATTGAAAAAGTTATATTGGTGTTTCCCGGAATCCCGGTTTCGAAAGTACCGAATATAATATTATTGAAGACATCGTTCTAGGCTTAGTAGCTCTTTTATTGGTTATATTTTTTATTTATTTGTATGGCACTTCAACGACTTATAAGACACAAAAACGAAAATTACATACAGTTTTAGGAATTGTGAATTCGTCACTTACAGAAGAGCACAGCACTAGCACAGATATGAATACTACGTACAAGATATCGTTAGTAGCATTACATGTAAGTTATAAAATAGAATGAAAATGAGCTACGTTCACAAATACGATCGGAAAGACAAAAATGTTTAAAAAACAAAAAAAACCTGGCAAAGAAGGGAATGGAAGTAGATACAATTATTCATAGGAGGCTCGTGTTGCACAGACGACTCGAGACTCCGAGCTGGTTAGAAGGCTCGATCGGAATTGCCGTAAAGGGTTAGAGTAGATTTTGATGTTTTAACACAATTCTAGCCAAGTGCAAAATATTTAGTGCGGTTCTGCAAACGCTGGAACAATTAATACCAAGTTTGGCAGCACTAATACCTGCACGTCAAGAAAATTATTGACTCACAACATTTCCCCCAGGTGCTGGCTAACGCATGCGGCCCCTGCATCGGCCAGTGGGACCGCAAGGACGTCAAGAAAGGCGAGAAGAACACCATCGTGACGTCATACAACAGAAACTTCACCGGTCGTAACGACGCCAACCCCGCCACCCATTGCTTCGTCACCAGCCCCGAGCTCGTCACCGCTCTGTCTCTTGCTGGTAATATTTACTTTAGCGCTGTGCAAAGTTGTCAATAATTGGCCCAAACGCTCTTCCAAAACGTCCATATCCCTCGGTGCTCTGCAGTTTTTGTATCGACTCGTGAGTCATCGGCATTTCAACTGATTTAAATATCAATGGAATAGTCAAAACATTGATGACAATAGATCTTAATTAAAATATAATTAATCTTGCGTCATAATGTGAATTTTTGTCTTTAGATTAAAAAAAAAAAACCAAGATTGCTCGTCTTTTCAATCAAATGAAAGGTACACTATAAAACCCCATTTGCACGATGCAGGTTTATTTCCTGTGGTATACAATAAAGTTTAAAGGGAATGCGCTCAGGTAAGTTTTTTTTTAAATTTGCAGGTCTGTGGCAGGTTGTATGTTGATTAAAATATGATTCGCGGCCGTAACAAATATGGCTTTACAGAATTAGAATATACAAATCAGCAATACAACATTGCTGATTCTAATGATAATAATTCTGTAAAGCCTTAAGCAACAGATGCCATGTTGACATCGTCTAAACACTGGTCAGACAGTGCAATCGCACGTGTAAATCAGGCCTAACACCTTTTATTTATGAGAAAATAAACCTTAAAACCAACTGCTTATACCAAACTGATGTATTGCCACTACAAGTAAGTATTCTCTGCAGGTCGTCTGGACTTCAACCCCCTAACGGACTCGCTAACGGGCAAGGACGGCCAGAAGTTCAAGCTTTCGGACCCGTTCGCCGACGAGCTGCCCTCCAGGGGATTCGACCCCGGCCAGGACACCTACCAGCACCCACCTAGCGATGGCTCCAGTATGTACAGCTTTGTTTTACTTTTATTGAGCAGACTGAAGTGACACACAAACTCAGGGTTTAGGGGCCATTCACAAATTACGTCACATGTTTTTCATGATTTTTGGAGCCCCCCCCCCCCCCTGCTTGTCACAGGTAAAATCTCATAATAATATTGAGAGTTGGTAATATTTTAAAGTTTAGTTTCGTTAGATTTGCAGTTTAGATTTATTCATGTGGATCCACGAAGTTTTTGACCCGTGTCACACTTGGTTCACTCCATCCGTCCCCCTTAACGTGAGACGTAATTTATTGGATAAGCCAACAGCAATCGCTAAAGGTTGCTTTTACCTCTACTCTAGTTTTGGCTAAACAAGAGTAACCATCTAGCAGTTACGTAAGACACACATAAATGATGCGTTACATAATATCTGTGGTGGAGAATGGCGTGCATCAACTCTAGTAGGAAAATATAGAGGGCCTTGGTTTATCGGGAGGAACGAAAAATACCCGACACCCGTGTAGCGTCATACTGGGCCCTTAGAATGTACCATACAAGCTGCATAAAACCGTAGATACAATAGAAGATTCTAGACTGAAAACGTTTTGTGAGGCTTTGACGTCTAGGTTTTCTGTAAAATTAAATATATTACACAGTACTACAAGGATCATAGGTTAGGCTAGAATGACGTTGACAGGGGTGTATTGAAAAACCAAGATGGCGGCGTTAACTCAGATTTTGTCCACGCGCCTAAAGATCCTTGTATGGCCATATTGTCAAATATCCAATCAATTAACCAAAAACGTGTTCCACGCCCACAGAGGTACAAGTGGACGTGGCCCCGACCTCGGACCGTCTGCAACTTCTGGCGCCCTTCGAGAAGTGGGACGGCAAGGACCTGACGGACATGACCATCCTTATGAAGGTCAAGGGCAAGTGCACCACCGACCACATCTCCGCCGCCGGGCCCTGGCTCAAGTACCGCGGACATCTCGACAACATCTCCAATAACATGTTTATTACGTGAGTATTCGTATTTTGAGAATAATAGTTCAATCTTTATGAGTTTTTTTATCTGAAAAGTTCACTAAATGCGGCTGATATATCAATGCTTTGAAATTAAAATCAAATAAAAATATTTTATTTCTCATAAACCTACATGGGCACTTATGAAACGTCAGAAGCTAGGTGGACGGTTCCAATTGATGTTTCCTCTGGAGAAGAGCCGGCAAGAAACTCCACGGTTATTTAAAAATAATGGCCTTTTACAATGTTTTCAAATTACAGTGTTAATAGGTATGGGAGGACAGTGTAGGCCCGTCAACAAGTACCAAGTACTTAACAATGCTACAGTGACTGTAGCATTATTAAGTACAACTCCTTTACTAAAGGAGTTGGAGGCTTAATAGACTGTACTACAGTCTATTAACGTTCTGACATTCACAAATTAAAAAAGAATATTTAAAAAATGTTACTAAAATAATAAAAATAGAAACCTATTTAAACCAAATGACATTGCCATTAAAACTGTAACAAATCTGAATTAATATCCTGTTCACAAAATCCACTAATAAGTAATTAAAATTGTAGGTATTTAGTGTCAAACTTAGAATATGCCAAATGATGCGCATCATGTTAAATATAAATTACATTACGCTGGATACATTTTTTAAATTATTTTGCCCCTGGTCGTAATATTTTAGGAGAGCAGTATGGCCCAGTAGTGGCTATTATAGGGCTGCGACCTATAAGGTGTAGGTCGTAGGTCCAAACCCAGGCAGGCGCTTTACTTTGTGTAAATTATTTCATCACCACTGCTCTCAAAACGGTGAAGTAAAACATCGTGAGGAAACCGGCATGACCTAGAACCAAACATTTGAAGATTGTGACATCTACCATCCCGCACTGGGCCCGCGTGGTGGATTACGGCCCACTCCCTCTCACAGAGAAGATGCCTGTGTCCCTGCAGTGGGAACAGTGGCTGATTTTGCTATGTTATGCATAATATTTTATTTTTAGTCCGAAATGTATTTAAAACATCTTTCTGTTTCTGTCAATTGGTTGAAAGACAATGATGTTTTAAAGATGGATTTCTGAAAAAAAAAAAACGTTTAAATCTGAACGCCATCAGAGCCCTATTAATTTCATTTACAAAATGCTTTAACCGAAAATCCCCAACTCGTCATTTTATTCCGTAAACTTACAGCTAGCACACAAACTCGTTGTTCAGTACTTGTAATTCATCATTGTACTCATTCACAATTGCCCACAGCGCCACAAACGCCGAGAACGGTGAGCTGAACAAGGTTCGCAACCAGAAGACGGGCGAGTGGGGCCCCGTGCCGGCCACGGCGCGCGCCTACAAGGCGGCCGGCATCCGCTGGGTCGTGGTGGGCGACGAGAACTACGGCGAGGGCTCCTCGCGCGAGCACGCCGCGCTCGAGCCCAGGCATCTGGGTGGCCGGGCCATCATCGTCAAGTCGTTCGCTAGGTAACGTTGGACCTTTTTTATAATTTATGTAACCGTTTTTATACATCCATAAGCAACAGAAGCAGAAGCAAGAAGAAAGCAACAGGAAAATATATAAAAAAGTGGTGCTTTTTTCTAAAGAAATCTCCCTGTGACAGATAAGAAAAGAGATGTAGTCACCGTGTGTAAGAATAGAAAAGAAAATAATATGCATAAAATAAAATAAAAAAACACTTATTTAAATAAAACCATGCAATATAAGAATATACTTACATACATGCTTCTATTTTAATTAGTGGGCTAAATGTTTATTAGCCATTATTGGCTCAATAGTCGGTTTGGTTGACGAAACTTTTTTTTTTCCAATAGATGAAGCAATATAATTCAAAATTCATTCGGGTTGTGAGAGAAAAAATTCTCGAATTTAAAAGAGATAATTAATTAATGAAGTTATTGTAGCATAAATAAATTAAATAATTAATTGGAAATGAAATGTTAATCGTTTTTAAATAATAGGGAATATGCACGTAATTCAAAACTTATCCATTATTTTAATATTTTATGCTGCATTTTTTTGGTGGAACGGAACGCAAACTTAAAACGCGTCTTCTTCAAAAATGCCGGAAGTGACGAAAAATACTATGTTACTAAAATCTATTCTTTGCTAAGTGCTTGAAATCTCACTAAAGAAATAAGTAAGTGCGATTTCTGCATAAACAATAATTTAATTTATATGATTTGGGGCTAAAAAACAGATGTAAACAAAGCAGTGACGTCACATCGTGACCGCGACAGAAAAGGAACGTTTGAACTGTAGTAGAAAATTGTTAGTTTCATAATTTTTTGAGCAACAAGCAATAGTTCAATTTAACATTAAATAATTTTCGTGAGTTTATATTACTGCATATTTATTGTAAAATTAAAAAAAATATTACATGCATATTCCCTATTAGGGTGCCGGTCAATAAGAGCCACTTAACGGGCAAGTGTGTTGAAAATAAATTAATACTTTCTCCAGGATTCACGAGACCAACCTGAAGAAGCAAGGTATGTTGCCGATGACGTTCGCCAATGCCTCCGACTACGACAAGATCCAGCCCGATGACAAGATCTCGCTGCTCGGACTCAACTCCTTCGCACCCGGCAAGGTAACGTACCAAAGGACCAATACTTACTTCTTGTTCATTAAAGCTAAGCGCACATTACAACCGCATGGGGCCGCAGCCCATCGCATTTCAATAGAAAAAAACGCGGTGCGACCTGTCTGCAGTGTGCGATGGTTCCTAAACTTAAATATATTATATTATAATGTACGAAAGATGTTGGAGGATTTTTGCTATGCGGTGCGGCTCGTCAAAATCTACGTCAGCCTTTATAACGAATATTAGGATCTCACTATGGCAAAGTCAAAATAAAGGTTTAGTTATCTGGCCTAGGGGGCTATGCATTGCTGGTTCCCTGAAGTTGGAACAACTTTTGTTGTTCAACAAAAATTCAATTAGTTAGAATCAAATCAAATCAGGAGGTTAGTTTTAATTTGAAATTCAATTTGATTGAAAGTCTGTTCAGACGGTTTAACTCGGTTTCGACTTAGCAGTTTGTCAACTAAAATCGAACCGTTTGAACCCGGTATAAGCGGAAGTCCAACCCTTCACGAGTTTTATTTCTGATAACATGATCTCCTTATTTGATCCGACATCAGACTGCCTATCGTTTTTATTTCTAGTCTGTATTGTCTCATCTAAAGTAAATGTATGTAAAACAAATTATATTTTTATTTACAGCCCGTCGAATGCGAGATCAAGCACAAAGATGGCAAAACGGAAAAGATCATGTTAAACCACTCATTCAACGAGCAGCAGATCGCCTGGTTCCGGGCTGGCTCCGCACTCAACAGGATGAAGGAAATCGCCGCCAAGAAGTGAACGCGCGCTCGCCCTATTTTATAATAATCTTGCACTGGACGCTCGAGCCTGAAAGTAGGGTAATTTTAGACGTGTAGTTATATCGAGCCAAAAGTAAAAATAAAACTGCACGTGCTGCGTTCGTGGAATATCACCCGCCCGTATCGGTCGCGTTCCTTTGCACTCGTATCACCATTCTAATAGGAATAAATGTTATAGGAGAATCATTGTTATCGACATCGATTTTAGTATTAAATCTAGAAAAATAGGAAACTTTACTTTTTATAAGTATTCAGTTTGTAGCTGATATCGCATACGTACGCTTGTGTACATGTATTTTTAGTGTCAAATAAACATTTTTATTGTATTTTTTATTTATTTATTATACGTACACATGCTGAGATGTCAAGAAGCAGGACTTCTTTTACTTTGTTTGTCTCTAAGTAAAATATTTTTGGGCTTAACTTGTTTTTGTCAAGACGTCTGTAAATAAGTCCTGCAACTAAATATTTATCCACAAATCCTGTCGATTTAAAACATTGCAGACTGTTGACAACACAATTATTATGGTACAGCTGTAGAAATAACTTCTGAATACCAATCCAATTAGTACCAAATTCAGACTCGAGGGTCAAGAGCGAACTCTGATTGTGCAAATATATTTTAGTAGTCTTTAATATATCGATACATCGTGCAATATCATCAAACTATTGTATTCTCAACGGAATTCAAGTGTTAAATAAATCAATTAGATTGTGTGGATTCAAATCATATAGAATTATATAAAATTTATAATGTTAAGCTAAAATCGATGAATATCAATCATCTCTACGCTACAAGCCGTGAAAACATGTGATCATATTAAATAATGATACACTAATGGCTCAGGTCTCGGGAACATGAGTGGACGGCCATATTATTGATATGAGTAAATAATGTAATGATAGGGTTATTAGTGTTAACACTAACGCCTTAATTTCCGGTGCAAGTAAGCTGTTACCACGTAGTTCAATGTATACTTTAGCGCATTTCTCATTATTCAGACAATACTTAGTCACAGCGGTGATGAATCTTAAAATAGCTGTAGTACAAAAATCATCATTTCAAATGATTTTATAATATTAATTAATTTATAATTATATTTACCAAACTTGAGAAATATACGTTACTTATTATTTTGTGAGCATTATATTATTACCCTTACCCACTAACATAATTATTGTTACGAGAAAGAAATAAGAATACTCTAATAAACTGGCTCAAGACTACTTTTTTATTTTTAAGTTTATTTCATAATCAACAGGTTTTAACAAGTAGTAGAGGCCTATTTTTAAGTATGGAGATATAAGTAACAGAAGACCTCTTCTTATTCTATGCACAGACTACAATATTTTATAGGGTACTTCTATGCTTCAGATAAGGTAGCATTTAGCGTGAGCGTCAAGATGACGGGATCAAGTCTCCAATTTGAAATTTATCACATTAAAGTGTTTGTACTACATATGTACTATTTGTACCCAAAACAAGACATTTGTACCTCTAAAGGTAAAGAAAGTACGTCCATTAATAGGTCAAACAAACAAAGGTCCCGCCACTTTGACGTCAAAGTGGCGGGTCCAGGGACGTCTTGACGAACTTTCTTTACCTTTGGAGGTACAAATGTCTTGCATTGGGTACAAATAGTACATATGTAGTACAAACTCTTTAATGTGATAAATTCCAAATTGGGTACTTGATCCCGTCATCTTGACGCTCACCATTTGGCCAGATGCCAAATCGATCAACTCAGCCTATAGCAGTCCACTGCTGGACATAGGCATCTCCCAAGTTGCACAACAACACTAGGTTCTCCGCCTTCCGCATTCAAGATGCAAAAGGCCATAACTAAGCCGGCTATTTCTGTCGACGTCAAGCATAGGTTTACAACAAATCAACTACTAAAGAGAGTTAAATTGAAATTCTAATATCATCAACTTCTTGGAGTGCATAGTCAGATTTTTTATATAAAATCCACATTTCTGCTGAATCTTCCGGTCCTGTACTTCTAGCATCCAGCAGATACCTAGCTGTTACTTCACCATGTCATCGTTTGACTTTGTGGGAGGCCTTCCGGTACGCGGTTGCCACTCCAGAACCTCTCGGCTATCTGTTCTGCGGGCAATGTGCCCTGCCCACTGCCACTTAAGTTAAGCAGTTCTTCGGTCTACATCGGTTACCTTAGTTCTCCTGCGAATCTTTTCATTTCTGATTCAATCACGCAGGGAAACTCCGAGCAAAACTTAATAAAGGCGGCTTCTCACGGTGCGTGATATTGCGGACGAACTCGGACCAGCCTACACGGTCGACGACCACGGACAGCCACGCACTGCACACCAAGGCTCTTCCAACGGTGCGTTTCGGTCTGTATGGGTCTTGAGATTCGAAGCCATTTTTATTCCAAAATAAAAAGTGAAAGAGAGCTCGCACCGCACCTTTGAAGTTACCGACTCGCCGCGGATCGGACACACCGCGACGTACCTACGTGTAGTCTGCTGCGCTACCTCGGACGATACTCTTCCCATTCCCATGGTGCGTCGGCGGGCTGGTCCGTGTCCATCCGCAATATCACGTACCGTGGGAAGCCAACTTAATGAGAGCTATTATATTGTGAGCGACCACGTTTCAGTGCCATAAGTCATCACTTGCAACACGCACTGGTCAGTCTTTCGTCTTGAGACACTGCGGTATGTGAGACGAGAAGATATTGCGCAGCTTCCCAAACGCGGCCCAGCCGAGCCAGATTCGACGATTGACTTTTCTCGAATTAGGAACTACAGAACTGGTCGGTCAGTTTCTCCTAGGTAAACGTAATAAAAAATAATAAGACCGTAATTACGTCTCCATCGTTGTTGCCTTGCCTTGTTGTTTTTATGCTGTTTCAGAGTCATCCTAATCATGTACGAATAGTTTCTATTTGATTTTAAGGCTCCGTACCTCACAAGGAAAATTCGGAGCCCTTAGTTATAGGATCACTTCGTTTTCCGTCCGTCTGTCTGTCAATACCCTTTTTCTCAGGAACGCGTGGAGGTATCAAGTTAAAATTAATATCAAATACGTAGGTCTACGGTCCCTTGGAACTCTAAAAAAATCAAACTTCTAAGTTAACGCAATAAAAAAATGCGACAATACGACATAATATGATACTCGCAAATAAATCAAAACCTAGACTTAGAATTATGGAATTTGGTAAGAAGCAAGGTCTTACAGCACTAGTAAAGAAAAAAATTAGAAAATCGTTACTTTATAGTTAAATCGTCTAAAAAAAAATGCGATTACAAACTTACATTTGCGGTTGGAGAATTGACCGTGACCATACCGTGACGTATATCGATTTATGGGAGACATTTTTTATAAGTCCATGTTTTCAACTATAAAGTTTTTGTTCTTGAGATAAAAATTTAATTCATCCCAACTACGGAACCCTTCATTGTGTGTGGTCCGACACGCACGTGATCGGTTTTTGTAAGTAAAACTTTAATTTCGCCATATTATTTTATTAAATCCAACAGTGCTAGCTAGACCTAGTGGGAAAAAGTAAACTCAAGAGTTTATGCGAGTGTTATTTGCCCACCAAAACAATTAGTGGACCACGACAATATTGTAAACAATGTGAACATTCCACTTCAGCAGTCTACTGGCTTATTCTGACGTTGACAAAATACTTTAAAGGCTTGTACAGACTAGTGCGATATCGCGGGCGCAACGCGACACTAGTAGCACAATTTTTTTGTCGGTGCCTGTCGCGCCCACGATATCGCGCGAGTCTATAAGAGCCTGAGTTTTAGTACCTAACCACCTACCGCTTAACCGTAAGCACTAAAAATTGGGCCAAATCGACCCAATGCATCGCTTCTGTTCTTTTTAGGGGATGCTACACACCAACTTGTTCGGGTCGGCATAATTCCGCGCAGCTGGGCGGCAAAAAATACATTCGATTTTGCCTCTCCGCCGGTGCCGCATGCCTCCGCAGTGCTCCAGTCTGCAGACATGAACATCACCGTTCGTTCACCGAATGGTCTAACCAGGTTTAAGGTCTACAGACACGCGGAACCAAGAGCGAGGCCAATTATGATGCGGTGACCAGGCGGTTAGGTACCTACGTCTCTGAATGAATATGATGCTCATGTACCTAATAACCGCGCGGTTCCCACCGTGTCTGAACGCGCACTTAAACAAGATGTACGTCACAGGTATGTAACTTTAGTCCCTCAATCCTCTGCTAAATAAGAATAACATTATAGCATTTTCAACACAAAATCAAATTTCAAAGAATTATATAGCATTGGCTGCGTCGTTTGGTTGGATAGCATAACCTAAATAGAACCATCAAATGAGAAACGCTCCAGTGAGATAACAAATTGATTATTTGGCTATATAACTCTGGCTAAACCCTCAAGCAATACAGGTTTGATATTATTATGGTAACTAACAAACTAGTTGTTGGTTTTTCTGCAACAACTTTGTGTACCTATGTCAAGCAAGTGTGTGAATTATGTTTTGTGTATTGGGTGGTCTACAAATTCTACATAAAATAATACAAAGGAATAGTGTAAAACTATTTTATTGTGTCAATAGCTTAATCTTCATTGTCCTCATTGTCGCTGTCAGCGTTGATGTTGAAGTAACGCAGCTCGTATGAGTCGTGAGCAGAAGCCACCACTCGCAGCCAATCACGAAGGTTGTTCTTCTTGAGGTACCTCTTGGTCAAGTACTTCAGATACCTCTTGGAGAAGGGAATGTCTGGAAAGAAGATAACATTATGTTAGATTATAACTGAGTATGAGACATCTGTTCCATGTGGTGCCGGACATACAGAATAGCACCACCCTATTTCTTCCTGTAGGTGTCGTAAAACGCGACTTAGGGACTTTCTAGAGAATGGACAGCAGCATTCTCTATGCATTTTAACACCATACTGCGATCGCCAACCCACCTGCCTAGCGTGGCGATTATGGCAGCCCCTCCAAATGTTGGGGAAGGCCTATGTCCAGCAGTGGACGTCTTTCGGCTGAAATGATGATGAGACATCTCACTAGGAACTATCTATCATTAATGTTAAACAAATGGCTAGTGTCCAAGGCTATTTATGAGCAGTTTTTGATAAAACTGTGCATAGTTCTTTGTTTTCTCAATAAATAGAGTCAGCCAGTCCTTTTTTGAATAAAAGTATTGTTATAACATAATACAGGTTTTGTGCTGTTGCCAGTATCAAAATAATGGAAGCCGCACACTAACAATCAAGCACTACAAAAACTATTGGATTAGAATGCACCAGACTTGTATGCTGTAAACGAGACCAAAAGAGGGTTATGTTTACAAAATATATTGCAAATCTATAATACTTTTACAGTCAAGAAGTTGAAACAGTCAATGTATCCCTGAGATTGTGACTAACAATGTAAAATTCTCAAGCCACTATAACCTAATCATTGATTGAATAAAATACAATGGTGACAATAAAAATGTGAACATAATTATTTACTCTTGATTTCTGCATCAATATTGGCCAATCTGCACTGACCTACCCATCATCAGAATAAGTGGTTAAAATCCAAGCATAAAAATACTATCTGATGATAACGTGTCACGAAAGGGAACATAAAATACGGGAACTGGGACAACAAGAGAACGTGATATCACATGGGATAAACGTTGACAGTAAATAAAAGCATGGTTGAAAATAGCTACTAACCTGCGTTGATGGAGATTTTCGTCTTGTCCCTAGCGATGACAACGTGATTGCCCAGGTTATTTGTTTTGCCCTCAACTTTGACGCGCTCCTTCAGATATTTCTCGAAGTTGCCGACATCGAGGATGCTATCTTCAGCGGGGTGTGTGCAGTCGATCATGAATTTCAGGTTGATCTTCCGCTTGATGCCTTTGCCGCGGATTTTACCACCTTTGACTCCTTTCTTACCAGTCTTCTGGTGCAGTTGGGCTTTTTTAGCCACGGGTTTCTTTGCAACTGCCATCTCGGCAACCTGGAATGTGCGTAGATAATTTATAACACACTACAATACTGTATTTCTTAGATTTTTATTAGATTTTGTCGAATAACCTACCAACACGTGTAGAGCAGTTACCGTAAAAACTGCAAAATGGCCGACGCAAACGTCATTTTTTGGTGAAGTTGGCACGTCTGAACGTACATTGCCATGATAAAAAAAACTTAATCAAAATTAGCTATGTGGACCGCTCCTTCACCGAGATGCTAGATTATGTGTTAATGTGACGATGTTGCGGACTCGTGTAAAAAAGCATACAGGAAAGACATACTATGCTATCGCGTTCTCTTCATGCTTTGTTGGCATCTATTTTTGTCTACTTTACCACAAAGATGACATAAAACGCAATTTCCAAAAATCCTTAGACAAAAATCCGAGCACCTTCCGCAGACTAGTACGCATCCTGTAGTCAAACGAGATGACCTACATTA
The DNA here is from genome assembly GCA_963921375.1 of Tiliacea citrago. Lineage (NCBI taxonomy): Eukaryota > Metazoa > Arthropoda > Insecta > Lepidoptera > Noctuidae > Tiliacea > Tiliacea citrago. Next base: position 6,238,930 of record OY992791.1, on the reverse strand, counting down.
GTAGTAGTAGTCATTAATTTTGGGCCACTCTTTACTAAATGTTATCGATGATTTATATTCGGAGCCCGCGAAAATCAAATTTTATTAACTTATGTTTAGTATTCAGTAAAAGTAAAATTCAATTCCAAAATAAAAAATATTCTAGTAATAAAAATAAAATACAATTCCAAAATAAATTCCGCGTATCACTCATTTTTAATTAATATCCAGCCGAAATCCGCGTCACGCACAGGTGCTTTATAGTGTGCTTAGATCGTCCGGCGCGGGCGGCGAGATGGGTGGACGACATTGTTGCCATCGCGGACCAAACCTAGATCCCGTCAGGGTATATAATTATGTTCTGTGACCTGGATGAGGCTGGCACAGGAGCGTAAGGATTGGCACAAGAAAAGAGAGGCAGTAGGGGAAGTCGGGTTGTGGATGATGTTGATGACGCTTAGGTGCAAGCTGGTTACGCTGGTGGTAAAAATCACTACTAAAACCCCATTGACTAAGTTAATACTAGTAAATACGTTGGAATGTTCTACGCAAGACACAGACATACACACACATCACACACCATTGTATACAGTATCTATGAATCCAGCATGCAAGAAGTTTATCAAAGCAAATAAGTACACTTTAAATAATTACATAAATAAATGATATAGCAGTAGGTACGGTAGACAAAGTAAGCAAGCATAGTAAGTAATAGCTTCCCACTTTGTTTACTGCTGCTGCAATGTTATTGTTATCTACATCCCAAACAAAACACATATGACATTCACCACACTCACTATCACAATCCCCTTAATTTTGATAATATTTGTGCAAGGGACCATTGGTGCATGTTTCTAAAATTCGTCTGCTCTTCTTCATTTGCCACTCGGCCTGGTCTTGTATCATGTTATTTGGGGTTGGCGAAAAAGGCGAAAATTTTTTACTTCTCCATAAAAAAATCGTCTGCTCGGCAACGTAAATAATGCAATGCATATTGATGAATGATCACGATAAATTTACACAAAACCTTAATAAATTATACACCTAAACCTTCCTCATGAATCACTTCGTCCATTGGTGAAAACCGTTTGAAAATCCGTTCGGTAGTTTTTGAGTTTCTCGCGTTCAGACAGACAGACAGACGTGGCGGGGGGACTCTGTTTTATAATACGCACATATAAAGACAAACCGTTATTAAATGAAAAACTAAATGATCTTATATTTATTTTTCTGTTGTGAAAAAGCCGTGTTTTCCCACATTAGGAATTTCTCCTGTATCGTGGGTGCGTTTACAATCATTTAAAACTCACATACACAAACAGCCAGACCAGGAACAACTACTTATAGGTCATACAAATATTTTTTCCGTGCGTAAATCGAACCCGCGACGCTCAGCGCAACAGTCAATCGCTTAACCACTGCGCCAACCGTGCCGTAGAGGTGCGATTATGTAAGATACAAGGATGGAATTGGAATGAACATTTTTCGTTGTTTTGGGACATGTGAAAAGTATTCACGATAGTAAGTGTTGTCGCTTCAAAGACAGACATACATATTCACATATAAAATTAGTTATTTTGATTTATGATTTAATTGTTGGTTGATTTATTTGTTAAATACATATTTATTTAATAACCTTTTTAGGACTACGCAAAATGAAATAAGTTTACCTATTTATAATTAAAGATATTATTCGATTAATATTTTGGTTGGCAACACTGGTGTCGCGCCATTATTATTCCGTTGCGGACTTCCGGAGCAATGGTGGGGGCGACGCTTGCCACACGAATATTGGAGAGACTGATCGGCAGTTGGTGATCCGATACAGTGCGAGTAACAGCTCTAGAATTATGATAAAATAGTGTGGTTATAGTGTGATTATATTTTAGACTAGAAAACAAAGTTATAATATTATTGTTTACGTGTACAGTTTGATTAAAGTGTTTTACATCAGAAGTGGTACGGACGCCCACAAATGCCGCGACGCCAGAAGCGCACTCGGGGGGAAAAGAAGTGCGTCAAAAATATGTAGTAAGAGTAGCTCGTCATCGAGCTCTGGTTCACCCTAGTCCAGCAGCAGCAGGTCTGAGGGACACAGGCGTAGGAAAAGGAACCAGGCGTGCGTCTCCCACAGTAAGCCAAAATAATATTAATAATCTTCAGTGATTCCTGATTTTGACCCATTAGTGGACGATATTGAAATGTGGATAAATGTTATGGAACCAATGCGCGTGCTTTTTATTGGTCTGATCGTATCCTATGATATCAAGCTTTGCAAAAATTGCTTAATACTGCTAAAACATGGTATGACTCGCTTCAAAAAAATAAAACACGATGGACTACCTGGAAATGGAAGGATTGGCGGAATACACTATTAGACACATTTTAAATACAGCGTAATATTTATTGTTTGCTTAAAGACTTAATCCGAACGAAACCCTCGTATGGCCAGTCATTATACGAATTTTATTTTGTACAAAAAGGCAAAATTGACAAGATTAGATTGTCATTTTCTGATTAAGATATTATTTCAGTAATTTTAAATACTGTGATGAGTTGGTTTCATTTTTGCACGGGAAAATTCAGATTGACCCGGAACAAAAGCCCGTTAAAAATTTGCACGGTAATAATTCACCTCTATTATCCTATAGTAATGTTGATAAAAAGACAGACAATTCTTCCAACTCTAATGGAGTACCAATGTATAATTCTGTTTCCAATGCTGGGACCAATATAACATGTTTTCGCTGTGGTGAACCTGATGGTCATAAAAAGACCACCTGCAGTCAGAAGGATAATGTCAAATGTAATGTGTGTGATAAATATGGTCATTTAGAGCTTGCATGTAGAGTTAAACCTAAAATGAAACCTGAAAAGGATAGCTAAGTCAAATTAATTGTTGAATCTACCTAAGGATATATATATATATATATAAGGAAAAAAAGAAAGAAAAATAATTTTATTTGTCACAAACACATGCAAAACATGAAAACATAAACTGGTAAAAACAAATAGTCGGCAGCTGCACGTCATGACTGACAAGAAGGCTTGCACTCAGCATGATGCTGTGCTACGGGGGACCCACAGCACAGCGCTGATTCTAAAGCAATTATAATTAATGGATGTAAACTACAGGCTTTTATTGATAAGGGCAGTGTTTTTTCTCTAATACCGTCTACTTTCGCATACAATTTAAACCTTGCAATTTTCCAATTATGTAAACCTGTTTTATTGACAAGATTTAAAACAGATTCTTGCTGTGAGGGCACACATGAGGCACAGGTTGACATTATGGTTGATAATGCTGAGCTTAATGTGGTCCTATATATCGGTGATGAATTGGCTAGCTGTCCTGTTTTAATTAGTATGAATTTTACGGAGGATAAAATAATTATATATGCAAGTGTAGGAAGTAGCCTTTCTTGTTGCCCCATAAGTAACTACACGTACCACGTCACTTTAATAGTCTTCATGTTTAACCCTGATTCAGTTGAACACATGTATTAAATTAACTATTTTCTAGATATCAAATGTTTTAAAATCGTTAGGGTAATTTTACTGTGTTGAATTGGACATTGAACTAATAACCAATAAACCTATGTACCATACACCTTACCGTATGTTTGAATCCGAAAAGGCAGCGACTAGGGAAATTTTGGCTGATCTATCAAAAAAATGAATAATTCGCGAAAGTAATTCCGCTTATGCCAGTCGCGATGGTATGGGCTGCATTTACTCAGGTTATTATACAGGTGAAAAACCAATCCATTTTTATAGTTGACAGACTTCCAATGAGGAGAAAAAGTACCGCTCCTTTGAGTTTAGCAATAATTCTTGCACTTCAAAAATTCCGTCACTATTTATTAGGATCCACTTTTAAAATTTATACAGATTGCAATGCTGTTAAATATACTATAAATAAGCAAAAAATTAATTGTAGAATCTGTAGGTAGGTATTACTTGCACAAGATTTCACGTTTGTAATAATATACAAACCAGGCGCTCTAATGCAACATGTTGATGCTTCGAGCCGAAATCCAGTTGATACAAATTCCACCCCCATATACAATGAAAGTGTGTTGGCTATTACTGAGGCAGATTGGTTAATGTCAGTCCAGTTGCAAGACCCAAGTATTTGTGCAATAAGAGAAATATTAGAATCAGGTCAGGCCGAGCTTTAATAAGAAAGTGTATAATGAGTATGAGTTGTTAGGTAATAAGGTATACAGTCGGACTGACTACGGTAGAAGGTTCCCTAAACAATGTTTTTGGAAATTATTAGAGCTAACCACGATGACTGTTTCCATTTTGCCGTGGATAAGAAAATTGAAAGAATAAAATCATGTTATTGGTTTCCCAAAATTTGTATTTTTTAATTTGTATTGTATTGAATATCCTGTTCGTAACACTAAAAGTCAAGTTGTTTTTAGTACTGTCAGAATAAAAATATACGACATGTTATAGCTACTGCTGTTCTACGCTCAAACGGATAGGTGGAACGCTTTAATCGCACCATCGTTGACGCATTGACAAGTATGGGTGCTAATACCAGCTATGATAAATGGCACACTCATATTACCAGTATTCAACAAGGTATTAACAGTACCATTAATAAAACCACTTCTCGAAGGACCTTTTCAGGTGACTCAAGTATTTGGTCATGACCGCTATGAAGTAAAGGTTATGTGTGGCGCTGAAAGGACAAGCAAGTGCTATGAGGGGACCACGTGTGTCGAAAATATAAAACCTTGGATCAAGTTGGCAGACCTAGATGTTGAAGGTTCGGTAATGGCCTAAGATGTTGTCAGGTATTTATTATACCCAAAAATTATGCAAATTATTTACTACTACTTGTCATAAGCTGTCAAGTGCATTTGCTTCAAACATATTTTGGTACTTGGATTATTTTAAGTTGCAGTATTTATTCGTGTAAAATAAATCTGTGACAAATTAGGGTTTGTAGTGATATGCAACTAGGGTTGGCCAAAGGCATCGCCTAGGGAAAACTGCAAACTCTAAACATAACTGACCGCTGATGGAACAGTTAGATACATAAGTACCAACATATGTCATGTAAACAGGTCTTTTGAATTAGGGTCTTTCTCTGCTGGCCGTTGATGGAATAGTAGAGTAGAGGCTCAATTCGGATGAGTAATTTAGTAATCGCAGCTTCACTCTATGAAATATTGTGACTTAATGTTTATACTTTGTTCTCAGCAATTGCACCAGACTGTGACGCTATCCGAGGACGGATGCGTGCGCAGGACGGCCGGATGTTGTCGCTTCAAAGACAGACATACATATTCACATATAAAATTAGTTATTTTGATTTATGATTTAATTGTTGGTTGATTTATTTGTTAAATACATATTTATTTAATAACCTTTTTAGGACTACGCAAAATGAAATAAGTTTACCTATTTATAATTAAAGATATTATTCGATTAATATTTTGGTTGGCAACACTGGTGTCGCGCCATTATTATTCCGTTGCGGACTTCCGGAGCAATGGTGGGGGCGACGCTTGCCACACGAATATTGGAGAGACTGATCGGCAGTTGGTGATCCGATACAGTGCGAGTAACAGCTCTAGAATTATGATAAAATAGTGTGGTTATAGTGTGATTATATTTTAGACTAGAAAACAAAGTTATAATATTATTGTTTACGTGTACAGTTTGATTAAAGTGTTTTACATAAGAAAGTTTATAACGAAGTTAAAAATAAAAAATAAACTATCACAGCAAAGTAGGCTCTACCCCCAGTCGTATTTCAAAACACGATCTAAATTTAGTACTGGGATTATTACTAGGTTTAAAACATAACTAAATAAAGTAATAAATCCCCCCTTTGGGGGAGGCCTATGTCCAGCAGTGGACTTCTTTCGGCTGAAATAATGAAAATAAAATAATTAAAAAATGTAGTTTATCGCTAGTTCACGAACTATTTATAGTACTAAAGTTAGTCCGCCGAGACCCCTAGTTTTGCTATGGACTAACTTCGGTACTAATTTATTTGACGTTAACGTTGATTATTATTGTCTGTATTTTTATTTACAAATCGTTAAAATCGGATGATAAGATTGACTTGATGAATTTGGAAGATTTGGATATGCTGGAGACGTCTCGGCGAACTTACAGACATCGTCATACGTAGGTAACTACGACGTAATCATCACACTAATATTTTAAAGGCGAAAGTTTGTGAGCGTGTGTGTGTGTTTAAGATGGTACAAAGCATTGCTTACCTACCTAATAATAATTAAAAATCCATGTTTTACTAACTTTAACCAGACATAACAACTCACGATCAAACCACAACACAATTTTAAAGTGCTCTGTGTCACAAAAGCAAAAATAATACTAAGATTTGTTACTACAGGACGCAACATAAACATTCGTCTCAAATTACGTGCGCCGCCCGCCACCGCATATAATTCACTCCACTTCACGCTAGCTAGATGTATTAAAAAATATCACAACTTGATTATAAAAAGCACGTCAATAGTACAAGTTGTGCTTGTTCAATGTAACCTAAACAAAAACTATTTATGACATATTTTTGTATTGATAAATGATTATTTAAGCATTTCAAGTGATATTATAATAGCAATATTTAGAGAAACCGAACGTTACTTCAACTTCAAATAGAGCCAGTCGGAACGAACGAAAGAATGCCATTTTTGTTTCTTATCTGTGGATATTATTTTAAACCATGGACAATGATTGTGGTAATAACTGATCCTCGAATGATCTTTAGTTTTGTTTGAGCCTAGTATTCACTTTCTAGACCTTGTAGTCTTGGTTTAAACCCGTACTTAAGTATTTGTAATAAGAAGGCAAGTTTACGACTAATAGTCGACCAACTTAAAACATGAATTTGGATAAGGAAAAATCGCACAGAAAATAAGTTAAAACCAGGTGCATTTAATTTAACAACTTCGTAATGTTATTAAATAAAAGTACTTAATCATTTTATTACGAAAGCTACATAAATGTACTACTACTTATTTTACGCTTTCCTTTGTGGTGTAGTCAGAGAGCATTGAGCGGGTATTGTTGGATCCCTTAGTTAAAATTATGATTTTGCGATTTCAAAGTCAATAGTTTGTGGATATATTTTCCGTTATAACGGATCCCTATTACGAATTCGCCGCTGTCCGTCCGTCTGTCTGTCGGCGGGCATCACTGTCTCTCATCATCTGTATCTTATGAAACGTAATAGTAAGGGGGCCGCCTCCACGGCTCCAGAGAATCGCGACGGATACGCGCTTCTACGTCGGATAATCTCCACGAACGAGCGATTATTCCGCCAGCGTATTGTCGCGAGTCGTAACGGAATCGCCGCGTTGGGACGTTAGGACACCTGCGTGTGCGTTAAGACAGCGCGCTCGCCGCGCTCTCGCTGCGAGACAGACGGGTTCCCTCTATGTGGCAGAATCTTGATGCTCCGAATTTTTTTTGGCATATCACACTTGGCATAATTTTTTTTTAAACGAATATTATTAAGGGATAAAAATTATTTAATATAATTATTGTATGTCCGAATTTACAATGGCATACCTCTAAGATGGCAGAATTTTATTTGGCATAATTACCTTTGGCAGAGTTACAATTCCGCATAATTTAATTTAGCATAACTTTTATTTAAAGTGACGATTATTTGGTACAATTTCACTTGGCATACTATGAAGATGAATTGAATTTGAAATAATATTCTGATAGCATTTTTAACTATCAATTAAAATTAAAATAATATTCTTAAAAAGTCATTAAGTTGTGCTACAAAAGTTAGTGACAGAAAAGAATCGCTGCAAAACTGACTCCACGTAGTCTTGCCTGCCCTATCCTAGACTGTAATTTAAGCCGCGAGGCACGGAGTGGCGAAGCGGCCCGCGAGCTGAGGAGCAGGTGGTGTTATCGCCCGCCGCCGCGGCTGAGGCTGGCCGGCTATGCCAGCCAGCAAGCCGAAGCTGCGGTGGTGAACCGCGGCCACGGCCGGCGAGTGCCAGAAACAACTAGATTATATAGAAAATAAATATGGTAAAAAAGAGATTATTTTTAGCAAGCTATCAAGAACCGAACTACTTAGACGAGGTTAATTATAAAAAATAAATGGTTAGGTTAGGTTAGAACTGTGACCTCCTACGCACGAGCCGAGCGAGCGAAGCGAGCTGTGCCGTAGCAGCGGCCGGCGGCGGCGGCGGCGCGGCGAGTGCCAGAAACGACTAGATTTAACAATGTGGAGACAACAATACGACAATAAATGAAAACACTGGCAATACTAATGCATAAGAGTATTTTGGAACGATCAAATAAATTCTAGCATCGAAATTAAAAAAGTGATTTTTTCAAATAAACTAAATAGCAGTGGTGTGCCGACTATGGGTTTTGCCAATCTTTGACTAGCTATAGCGACTAAACTATTGGATATATTTGATTGAATTTTCGTGTACAGACTGCGAACGTCATTAGATATACGTAGTTGAATTTATTGTTATATTGTCGTCTCCACGTTGTATAGAAAAAAAAAACTGTAATGTGATAGATGAGTTTTTCAATTTTATGGCTATGAAATGTATGCCAAAAGATGATTCTAACTGTAAACTTTCTCAGAAATGATAGTTCTGCATTTTAATGACTGTCGATATGAAATATATACCAAAAGACGATTCTGACTGTGAACTGTCTGCGATATGATGGTTCTACTTTTTAATTATAATGGATATAAAATTTATGCCTAAAGACGATTCTGACTTACAAAATAAGTTTTGAATGTATGATAAATGAGTGTCTGCCAAACGATTTTCTGCGAAATGATGTTTATGCAATCAGCTGTTATGCAAAATAATATTAAGACAAAAAAAGTTCTGCCATAAAGGGTAGACCCGAGACAGACACGACGAGGACGAGCAGCGCGGCGATACGATGACGTTTCGCTCGCACTCAGCCATTCGTCGCATCGCCGCGATTCTCTCGCTCGTGGAGACGGCCCCTAAGAGAAATACGTGGCACGACGATAATATCGCCGCGATTCTCTAGCTCGTGGAGGCGGCCCCGTAGACAGGTAAAATTTTCACTGATTGTGTATTTCTATTGCCACTATATCAAAAAAAAAAAAAAAAAGTTTAAAATTAAAGGGGTAAAGGTCCCCCTTACAAGAAACGTGTTTTTTGGCATTTTTTGCTCGTTAGGGTTCCGGTACGGAACCCTAAAAATTAAGCCAGGGTGCTGCAGTATTAGGTACCTACACAAAAGCCGACAAAAACAAACGAGCGGAAATTGAGAGGTAAGAATAAATATTTGGATCTTGGAGCATCACGTCTGCATTTTGTAACTGTCTAGAATATGGGAATATCATTATGTCATATTCAGCTGAAATTAGATTCGATTCGGGAAATCGGGACACGCCTGGACCTAGCAAGAGTACTTTAGCAGTGAGTCTAACTGCATACCTTAGAAAAAAAAATTCGCATTCATATGCTAGAGTGCGGCTAGGGTATAATTATGTTCTGTGAGTGCGACCGAATTAATTTTTTTGGTCGTGATTTCTTTTCTGCCGAAAACCGAAAACTAAAAACGCAATATTATCTGCATTTTCAGTTAATAAATGCTTGTTGATGTCAAGTGACTATAGATTTTCTCTGAATAAATGAATTTAAAGTATTGATTTGTTAGCACTTATTGCTTTTTTTTAATTTTATTTTTTTATCGGTCGAAAACGGAAGATTGTCGAATTGATATTTCTGCCGAATATTACACAGAAATCGAAATTCGGTTGGACTCTAACTTATACTCACATCTTTTCCCCATGGGTGTAGACAGACATTACGGTCCCAATTAGAAGTTCTGTTGTTTAGTAATTTGATATAGATACCTAATAGGTATCTAGGTATATCAAATTACCTATACCTTTGATATCTATATCAAAAGTAGGTATTACCTACGTACTTACTTAATATAGTACTTACCTACATAATATATGAAAAGGGGACACTCAACCAATGTTGTGCAAAGGGGAGCGGTTATAAGCGTAAGACTATTGTCTTCGCTTCACCTCGGTGATATTATTTCCCATGAATGAACAACGCCAGTCATCGACCGAGGTCACGGCGATTTTTTACCTGCAGTGATGTAATGCTTCACATTTTTCATACGAGTCACATTCGCACCTTCGCAAGACGCGCAGCCTCTCTTTGTTATTGTCTTATTTAGATTGAATCATTTGTATACTCAGCAAGTTTGTTGATACTGTTTTTGTAGAATATCCGGCGGGAGTTTTCAAACTGTAAGAAAGTCGAGCATGCGCATTACGTTATCACGGCATCGTGAACTTCGTGACTTCTCGTACCAATACGCAAGGCCCACAAACGCAGTTTATTTACGCCGTGCACGGAAGCTGCCGGTTCGTGCCTCAGCGTATAAACCTATTTTTGTAGTTAACCTCACTTCTTCGAGTTACTCACAAGTGAATCATAATTTGAATAAAAGTTTGGAGTGTTGAAGTGCAATTTCTTGTGTCTACCGAAATTACCAGGCTTTTTGTGAGTTCAATGTTCTGTACTGATTGTGTTTATGTTCAAAAATGTAATTGGTTTGGTTGATTATTGGATCGATATTCGAAACAAAACAACCAAGGTGTTTCACAAATGATAATAAAATGGATAATTGTTTTGTCGCCTGCGGCTGTGACGACTATGAAGGAATAACAAAGTCTGACTTGGATCGTTTCACGGACAAAATCGAAAATGTTCTCAACGATGAGAGAGGAAGAAAATTGTTCAGGAATTTTATGCACACCTCAAAAATGGAAGCTGGACGGCGAGCGCTGGGTGTTTGGGAGCATACAGAAAGGTTGCTTAGTTATAAAGAGAACGCTGAAAGCGGATCTCGATCCCACAGCAATTATCTGGATGATGTATACCGTTTGTTAGATAAAGCAGAAAGAATAGAAGAAATAGATTTCACTACAATGGAGAGGCTCAGTATTGCACTAGGATCAGATAACAAGGAAGGAATTGTTGAAGGGTTGCAGTTGTTAAAAGTAGAGACAACGAAAGCTCTTAGAAGGGAATACAGTGCTTTTAGGCAGCGTTTTATACCGTCAAATTAAAAGCACCGCTTAAAAACATGCAGTGCCTTGTGAATTTGTTTAAACTTTAGTTATTACAAACTGTAAGTACTGTATTACTTAGTAGTTCTTGGCGGCACTGCTTGCTAGCAAAGGTCAATGTCAAGTCAAATGTAGTACAAAATAATTCAGCATTCCGCCGCACGCCAAGATTTGAAGAAATACCGGGCAGTGCCTGGTACCGGGTTCTATACCTACTACCCACGTAGTTTTAAAAGTTCGCGCCGATTTGAGTGCTCAAATTGGAAGTGGAGATTTTGCAACAATCAAAATGTTCACTGTTCCATTTTCTAGATGTGTTGTTTAGTATTGTAACTTGTTACACATTAAAGGTACAATTACCCGGTATCATATAGTACTCTTTGGGTACAATGTACCTACATATTTATGTATTTGTGATTTCCGATGTTGTTTTCCGTCCTTCTTTTCTTTAGTTATGTGATATTTTGTTTCGAGACCAATAAAACGTGTACCCTATTGTGAAGCTTTTCGATAATAATTTGTAAGGAAAATAAATTATTTATTGTGATCGTTGTTGTTTTCTTGTTAATCATCGCGGCCGAACGTTTACCTACAGGATTATCATTGTTATCTTGGGAGGAGTTATCATTGATGTCAGACATTATTATTATTATATTTATTGTGTATTGGCCAGATAATAAATGAAAGGTATCTACTTACGCGGGTACTTCTTAGGCCACGCCTTTATACATATACCAATTCTGCGATTGGTGACTGCAATGATGCACTTATGTTGTTCTCAAAGTGGACTTTTGATAAGTACAATGCACCCGATTAGATAAATGTTCTATTTCAGTAGGTACCTTATCAGTAACAAGTTTCTTGCCAAACCAGAACTAATTTAATACTTCGTTATTTAATTTAAAAGGGTGCGATTGTACCTAACTACAGTAACTACCATTATAATTTTAATATAATTTCTAGTTTTTAATGGCAATAAAAATAATAAAAATATGTTTCCATCTTTAATAAAATTGCACATTACATTAAAAACTGCATTCAATTGGAAAGGTTCTTGTTTCAGCCAAGTTCTTGACCAACGTTTCATTTTACGTAAAATATCTATAGGCAGCTGCCTCTTATTCAAATATAATAAGAATGACTACAGTTGTCAAGTACTGAATTAGTACATTATTTGATTCAATTCGTCATTAGATAGAAGATTATAACTATTTACAATTTTAAAATCGGAGTCCTAAATATTTAAAACAATTTAGTAAATTCTGAATTCTTAAAAAACATATGATACAATTCAATGAATACATAAAATAAACGGATAACTTAAAACTAAAGCGTAACTTATAATAAATTTAATATTCATGAGATATATTCCATTGATATTATCTTTTTCTTATCACAATTATCAATCGAGTCCATGTCTCCTTGTTTAATTGTGTTGTATACATTAAGATTAATAAAAATTACTTATAAATACTTTATCACTGCACTTCCTTTTCATGTTGCTAAAATGTTGATTGTCTAGGTTTTTTTCCAAGAGTAGTACATTTCCAGTGGCTTGTTTACCTGAAGAATAAATAAACAAAATGTCTCAACATGTATATTTAAAGTAATAAATTGTTGTAAAACAATGTATTCATAGTAATAGGGATAACAGTGGTTATATCTGAAATAAATTTGTTGCACTTCAACATGCATATCTTGTAGGGATTTTCCTTAGTTAATATAAATACACTTCATTCATACAATACAACACACATGTCCCAGAAATTAACGCACACTACCAAACATCCAAATTAGAATATTATGTCATAATCTAATACAGTGGTTCTCAAACTTTTTTGAAAGACTTTTTTGGTAAACGAAAAATTTGACGGAGCCCTAAAGTAATCCAAAATGGTTTTATGTGTATTCTTCATTAATAATCATATTACAATACTTGACATTAAAATTTGCATATTTTTTTAACCCTAGGGTTCCGCGGAACACACTTTGAGTATGGCTGATATAATATGTATGTATTAGATCAGCCATACTCAAAGTGTGTTCCGCTGATTTTTTACTAATAAGTGTAAAACATTGTTTATTGATTAAATTAGTGAAATTGATTTTGGGAGAAAATTGTGGTCACAATACAAATTTATGCACGCACGCAGTCGTCAGTCACACACATATAGGAGTAGCGTAGTACTACGTCCATTTTGTTTTGTTTTGACTGTACAGCAGCGGAAGGATGAATAATTTACGTAGTTTTTGGGATAAAAATTACCTATATTAAAAATGTCAAAAATCGATTCAGTAAACGATTCTGGACATACTACTTTCATAATGTGCAATAATTCAGTTACACATTCTATATTCTGAGCAATGATAAAACATATCAACATGACTGTATTCCTGAAAGGGTATAGACAGTATAGGGGGGTGTATTTCCTCCAACCCAGCATAGATTGGGGCTGCTACTAAGAAATTCCTAATCGGTTGGCCTAATAAAACTGGTCTACAAATAAGTTTTTTCTTTTCTACATGGGGATCAGATGCAGGACCTCATGATAAGTATTTGCAGTATTCAAATGGGCTTTTTAATTATTTAGAACATTTATTTCAAACCTTAGTTTTTACCTTCCAAAACTTATCATTGATTTGGCGCAGAGTCTGCGAGCCAGCCAGTGGCACGAATTGCCCAGGTGCTGGCGCAACGTAGATGCAGAAGTTAAGCAGACGGTATGCTTCCGGCAGTTCAGCATCCAGGTCTAGGGTGAGACGCATCGCCAAGTACTTGCTCAGGTGGTCCACTGGAATCATAATGAGATTCGGCATTTATTAAAAAAATCTATAGCTTTGAGAAAAGTACAGATTTATGTTTTCTATGAAGATCAAGAGGAAAGAGAACTAAAAAGGCATGGTACCTTAACAGGAGGCATAATAAACAAAAAACAGCATTTGTTCAAAACATTGACTATTATTTATAACTTAACAGGGTCCTTATTGTTCTCAATATATTTTAAGTTCCCACCTAAGTACACATTTTGGAATGCAATAAATGAGTGAGTATTGATAGGTGAAGCAAGGGAGCTAAAATGTTGCTTAAAAACTGCACTGAGCTGAGATATTTTCAAATTCGCTTTGAAAATATCACAGCTCACTGCAGTTCAGCTCAGGAGAAATACGAAGTACATAATTTATTCAGCTGCCAGTTAACAAAACTGAAGATCTTGGTAATTTTCTATCCATTTATACTAATGTTATACATAAGGTGTTAATTTGAACCACTTGAAACACATCTCTAGTAAGAGTCAATTGAATAATTATGTTTATTTTGTTTTGTATCTAAACCTTGATTTGGTACTTGTCTTCAAGTATTGACTTTATTGTTACTTTGAATCTTTAGCTGACAATTTGTAAGAGTTGCTTATATCTTTTTTTTTTTTTTAGGTGCTGGTGTCTTTTTGGAGGACTTTACTTTTATACAGATACACATAGCCACATCATTGGGAGTCCATAACCTAGTGTTCCAGGCCGAATGCATGGGTGTTTTTCTTGCCGCTTCAGCGATCATGGCCAGGAAAGTTAAGGACCACTCGATACACATACTCTCTGACAGCATGGCTGTTTTTCAAGCACTAAATATTCATACAGTTGACTCTGGGCTGGTATACGAGTGCCACCAGCGCCTCAACCAGGTGGCCTGCCTCAATAATGTAACCATTCAATGGATCAAAGGACACAGCGGTTCCCTAGGTAACGATGCAGCCGACGAACTCGCCAGAAGGGTGTCTAACATGGCACCAGTGGGACCAGAAGCCATCGCGCCACTCCCCATCGGTTATCTGCGGCACACTGGTAAGGAAACGAACCAGGGACCAAAGTGAGTGCAGGCAGGCGAAGGAGGCACTCCCTACTATCGACGGCCGCCTCACGAAACGGGTTCTACAACTAACTAAACAACAGCTGCGTTCAGTTACAGCGGCTATAACTGGCCATGGGTCATTTAATAAACACCTCTTTGTCATAGAAGTCACAGACAGTCCGCTGTGCAGGGCCTGCTTGGAGGACGACGGGACAGCAGCTCTTGTGCTGTTGACTGCCCAGAGGAGCTAGGGTGGATCGAATAACCGATATTCCCACCTGTACGCAAAATACGCGCATTGACGTGGAGTTGCAGACACCAGCCTGTATTACCTATTATATCATATTTCTCTAGACATAATTACCTACTTGCTTGTTTTTTGACCACAAGTCTCCTTTTTCCAATACCTATAGTACCTTTCCTATTCTTTCTAGTCAAGATTGTGTTCTACATTTGCATAATTTGTGGTAAATACCTAAATAACCATGTACTGTTTTGTAACAACTTAACTAAAAAGTTGTGTATGTTAGTCCATAACATTCATCATCATGATTTCAGCTGAAAGACGTCCACTGCTTGACTTAGGCCTCCAAAGGGGGGGGGGGGGGGGGGGGAGGTTTGCCATAATCGCCACGCTAGGCAGGTGGGTTGGCGATCGCAGTATGGTGTTAAAATGCATAGAGAATGCTGCTGCCCATTCTCTCGTAAGTCCCTTAGTCGCCTTTTACGACACCCATGGGAAGAAATAGGATGGTGCTATTCTTTACGTCCGGCACCACACAGTACAGTCCATAACATTGTTCTGGTTATATTAAGAATTTATGTTCTTACCAGAGGCATTGGCAGTGGTCTTCAAGTATCTTACGGAGCTGTCTCTAAGAGCCCTCATCAGCTGGTTGTCCCCGGTCATCTCAGTGGGGTGCGGCTTGAACACCAGCTCAATCTCGTTGGGGTTGAGGGGCTCCCCCTCGCCTTCTGTATCCATGGAGTTCTCACCTTCAGTCCTGGAATAAATCATGCAAAAAACATTATTAATGAATAAGTATACAACTGCTTATCTGAACTCCAAATGTATGTAACATTTGGAGGCCAGATAGGCAGTCCCTCCATGTAAAATACTGGTGTTTAGCTGCATCCGCTTAGACTGGAAGCCGACCCCAACATAGTTGGGAGAAAGGCTGGGCAGATTGATTGAAGTATATTACATAATTTTGCCAATCTAACAAGTTTGTGGAAAAGCTACTAAACTAAACTAGGTGTTATGACACAACTTGAAAGAGGCCCATCTGGCCCATCATGTTCAAAATTATGACAGGCACAGGACATTACAATCAATGTTTAGATGTAGTCATCACCATAAAAGCAACTATAAAGACTGCATTAGCAATGTCATGAAATTGTTAATAGTTGTGATTATTAAACTGTGTGTACTAATAATAGTGTGTTATGTATGAGGGTTGTATAAGAATACTATCAGATTCAAAAGAAAGAAGCACCACAAGATACATAAGCAGTACAAGTTTTAGGAAATCTGAAATCTATGGGTTGAGCCAATCAAATTCTTGCTCACACTCTTATTTTATTTTAGTAAAAAGCAAATGCTCATTTGATGGTCTGTCAGTCACAAATCAGGAGTTGAAGTTGAGATGACATGGCAAAATCAGCCTTATTATACAGTTATGTAGGCTAGTAATATGAACATAACAAACCTGCCATCACTTGATTCACTCTCCTCACTCCTCTCTGAAGTTAAAATAGACTTGGCCCTTTTAGTGGTGCTCGTGTTTTTTGAAATTGAGCTGATATTAGACGGCACAGGAGACGGTGTGCTCCTCACCGAGGCAGGGTTCGATGTAGACTGGCCTGATGGTGTTGGGTTGCCCGTAGTAGACGTCCCATCCTTGGGAGCAGCGGGAACTGTCCCTGTACTACCATTCTGAGCATTCTCTGTGTTGTTACCATTCGAGTTAGAAGTGTTACTGTTAGTATCGTCATGATTCTTCCTAGATCTCTGAGGCCTATTTTGAGACTGCAGTTTTATTCCCTCTGTAATAGAGTTGACTAACGACGCCTGCGAGTGTGACATACTCAGCTTTGTCAACAGCCGCTCCTGGTGAGCTTCATACTCATCTCTGCTCGGGTATATCTTTGAGATCAACAAATCAAAGTTTGGGTCTGGCCTCAAGGAGCGTTTCGACACCAACTTCTTCCGACAGGTAGGACATTCCTTGTTGCCAGAACGAAGGGCAGTTATAATACAATCGTTGCAGAATCTGTGGAGGCATTCTTTTGTAGTCATGGTTTTCTTGAGCATATCTAAACAAATTGGACACATTAATTCACTGTGTAAACTGCGGGGGGACACCGCAATCTCAGTGGCGTCGGTTATCACCTCCTGCGGCGTACGGTGAAGCTCATACAGGGAGAGCTCCCATGTTTTATTTTGGGAAGGCTCTGTTGACGACATTTTTGTGGTTTTGTAATGCCTCACTGAAGAATTATTTAGTTTTTGTCTTTCCGTAAATGACAAATTGCACCGCAACCACCATGTTGGCTTAAACACTAGTGATGTGCTTCATTCACTTTCGAAATGTCACGCTCGTCTTGACATTTCTGTAACGAATAAGGATTAGCATAGTAATAAATCGACTAGAGTGCAACAATACTAGAATGACTGACAACAAAAAAATTCAACGTCTTTTAGATAAGCTTTTAGATAGGTACTGAGTAC
Organism: Tiliacea citrago; assembly: GCA_963921375.1. NCBI lineage: Eukaryota > Metazoa > Arthropoda > Insecta > Lepidoptera > Noctuidae > Tiliacea > Tiliacea citrago. The sequence continues at coordinate 6,221,260 of OY992791.1, read as the reverse complement.
TAACTTGATTCAATCAGGAGGTTTCTTTAGTTATAAGGACAGTTCGTCCATGCCAGGTTTGTATCATATTCGTTCACTAGATGGCGTTAAAGGTTTGGTTTTATATCGCAGACACAATCTAGCTTCTTTCACACATACAACTTCTTGTACAACAATATATGGAAATATAGATGAGTATAAACTCCTTGTTCAGAAAGCCTTGGAAGTTTGAAAACCTGCGTAATGTATTAGGAATTTAGGACAGATGGGCGTAGTGGTTTGGTCGACGTCATCAATGCAAGCCTGGCGCTGGCTTTGATTCATTCTTCACGGATTGGTCAAAGAGGGCAGCAGAGAGATATGTAGTCCCCTACATATCTCTCCGCTGCCCTCTTGTTCAGCTGACCTTTGTTCAACTGTGGAACAGCAGGAACTAAAAAGGTGTTCTTGAACTGTTGTATGCTCCTTCTAAGAGTAAAAGGCATGTGTCTAAAAGGTCTTCATTTACTACTTCTCGATAAAACTGTGTACCTAACTATTAAAAAAAGTTCAATTGAGGACGGTAGTTAAGGTCTTAAGGTGAATCCGCAGCTGTAAACTGCGAAATTCTAAATTTTCTTACGTTTTATGCAATTTGCAGGACAGTGTCAGGTTGTATCTTGATCAAAATATGATTCGCGACTTTATCAGATTTAAGTATTTAAAGAATTATAATCATTATTATCAGGTGGCGCAAAAGTAATAACATAGTGTGAAAGTGCCGTAATTTTTGCAAATGGCGTCATAATATCATTGTGATTTGATACTTACATTGTAGACACATAAAGAATTAGTCGACAATGCAATGGAGCGACACATACAGCTCAGTCAATGATGGGAGATTTCGAAACACTTATTTCCGGGCCGTGTGATCTCCCGTTTTGGCCATTTGAACTTGGAGATCAGAGACCAGAGGGCTTTTTGTAATCTCGCGTTTACCAAACCAAACCACAAACCTTGCAAGTCCTGAAAGCTAACGTTGAAGAAGAAATCACCCATTGGACCCAGAATTTTTACGAGCAACGATTCAAAATATCGTAAAACATACAGAAGGTGGTCATTTGAACGATATAATTATTTCGACGTTTAATCGAATTTTACACGTTTACACAAACTTTCTCTGACAACACACACATTTTTGTACATTTACAACAAAATGCAGCCAATTCACATTATGACATTACTTTGGCGCCACCCTGTAAATTTCTAAGTTATATTTGTTCCCCAATGTCATAATTGCATGAAAAAGTAATTCAATGGAACAAATCTTGTTTTGGGAGGAAAAGGAAAGGGGTATGCTCGCGAGGTGGTCCCATTGTCGTCAAGTCAGAATCTGATGAGGGGATCGTATGGAAATCGAAGTAAATCCTCAAATTTTATAGGCACACCAATAGCGATTTTGGTATTTTTATAGTAACTAGTGCATTTGCACTCGGAAAGCACCATTTGGTGAAGTAGAACTGATGATGAAGACCACAGATGGCAACCGGAACTACTTAATAAATATTAAGTATTTCACGGTTGCGATTTGATTAGAGTGAGATTAGACACTTTAATATGGTTGCTAAGCAATTTATGCTCGTCACAATGCCTATGGTGAAGCCACCATGAATCGGGAAAGCAATATTTTGTAAAAGGTGATGAGCAGTTAACATTAGGCTATTGTAATTGTAAATTACAAACTGACCCACTAAAAATTTAAAAATAAAAAAAAACTTTTAACCAAAACAAAAACAGCCGACTTCCAAAAAAAAAGAAGTTATTTTTCACTTTGTAGAGTTTTATTTGAAAGTCAGTGTTTTTTACCCGACTACGGCGAAGCTAAAAGGAGGGTTATGATTTTGATCGGTATGTATGTATGTATGTATGTTCATCTGTTCCCTCATTACTTCTAAACCGCTTGTCATAATTTGACAAATGAGGTATTGTTGGAAGCGTCTTGATCGTCCGCTGGTTATAGGCTATGTGAGGTCACATTAAATTCAATATGGCGCCCTCTAGCGGACATAAAGTCAAAGCCTAGAAGACAGCCGTGGTCGTATGCCACTTTTCCCTAAAGATTATGATCGCTCACTACTGTTAGAATGTGTTGTTTTGATAGGTTAGGTGGCATACGACCACAGCTGTCTTCTGCACATCACTATGAATATGTATTAAATACATTAAAATATATTACGTGTAAGTTGTTTATTTAATAGACAATAAATATTGAATAGTTTGTACATAATAATTTCAGATGAGAATATTTTCTTGTTTCATACTTTTTAGAGCGTGATTTTTCAGTAGTCGGGTTTTATTTTTTTTTGTATTGTAAAAAGTTTTTTATTTACTATAACTGGACGGGGAGTATCAATGAAACTGGTAGTTACAGCGGTTAGAATCATCATTCATCATCATCATTTCAGCCAAAAGACGTCCACTGCTGGAAATATGCCTCCCCCTAAGGGGGGGTGTTTGCCATAATCGCCACGCTTGGCAGGCGGGTTGACGATCGCAGTATGGTGTTAAAATGCATAGAGAACGCTGCTGCCCATTCTCTAGTAAGTCCCTTAGTCGCCTTTTACGACACCCACGGGAAGAAATGCGGTGGTGCTATTCTTTACGTCCGGCAACACACGGAGGCGAATAACTAATCAATGAAAAAGAGTGCATATTTTATCCAATAAGAGGAGTTGTAATAATTGACCGCTTACCTTCCGACTCTAAGGAACTAGTTTTTTTTAATGTAGGTACCTATGAAGATGCATTAAGCATGATAATAATCTGTGTTCCCATTGTTGGGACACAGGCTTCCTCTCTGTGAGAGGGTGTGGGCCGTAATTCACCACACGGGCCCAGTGCGCGTAGGTAGATGTCACTATGTCTTAGAATTTTCGGTTCTAGTACATGCAGGTTTCCGCACGATGTTTTCCTTCACCGTTTTGAGTGCAGTGGTGATGAAATAAATTACACAAAGTAAAGCTCCTGCTTGGGTTAGAACCCACGAACTCGTAAGTCGGGCCGTCGGCGTCGTCGTCGGGACCGAAACCACTGCGCCACCACTGCTCCCCTATGAAGACGATGCGAAATAATAAATTGTTTGTTTATTGCGGTTTATTCTTAACCTATAACTGGTATCTCTACCACTTGGCCACTAAACTGCTGGCTGACAACAGGTAAACCGCTGTCACTGTCAGATTGCATACAAAATAAAGAGATGCGCGATGACACAACGTATGGCGTAAAAATGCAAATAAATTCGTATAAAATTAGATATTATCTAATTAATAAAAATTAATCCATCATCGGATGCAGTTTGGCATTTGCAATTTTATGGTATACTTTCAATTATAATTATAACTGTTAACGAAGGGATAAACTGCTTTTAAAAATAATTAAGGTCTTTGATGATTTTTTTGATGTATTAAATTATGTTTTGAGTTCCATCCCCGTAGGCACAAAGGACTTGAAAATATCTACTGTTTTTGTTTTGGAAACTATATTTACGGAAACCTTTAAGAGATACACTGTTTTAAACAAAACACCTTTTTGACCATTTTCAAGAAATCTCCGCCTTAACTCATTAGGTAGTTAGAATATTTCACCTTGTCCTTTGTGAGCTCGACTCGTTACTCCGGTCCACTAGCGAAGCTTCTCAACCGCCTATATAGTGTTATCTATTATTGAATGAAGGGTTGTAATATCTATTTGAAAATAGTATGTTAAACAAAAATCAGCAGAATTTCTAAAGAGTCTACAATCCATTCCACCAGTCATTAGGAAGTAACAAATAGTTGTTTATCCCAGTTTTATTTATACAGACCTCTTTCCATTCGTAGGCTGTAACCATTCATAAGTTGTTATTTTATTCTAATAATTCCAATTTGTTCACTTGCGTCGCCTTTTGCATAATTTTATCGAGCAAACGAGAAAAGTTTCTTTTGGCGCCATTTTGTAGCGGACGCCATGTCATAAAAGGAATGTAAAATAATAAATGGCAACGACCACACACGGTGTTGGGCCTTGTTTATCCATGATGTTATTCTCTAGTGTGTGAAGGAAAAACACAGATTATACAAAAACTAATGCGTGAATGTATGCTGAGACTGTGTGTGTTAATGATGAGTAAACTAGACATCTTCCCACAGAGGTATCCTGACTACTGAGGTATCCGATAAAGCAGCAGGGGGTTATAACAGGGGTTTAGACATTGTATAGTTTTAGTGCATGTTTGTGTGTTTAGATCAATGTAGGTATTTGAAATTCAGCATGGTTTCTGCCTACATGAATATAAAGAGGTAAAAGTGATAGTATCGTATTTGTCTATCAATATTTAGGACAACAATAAAGAATTACCGTAGCTCAATAGACTAGCTTTTAATTTATTTTTTCTTCTTACAAAATGTTGCTCAAGTTTACAAATCATACTATTTTTCAGTGCTCAATATATTCGGGTTGGAATTTCCATACTGTACTGGAATTAAGTACCTACGCGCCACCTGAGTTGGTGTTCATATGTTATTGTTCTGGGCATTCAGCGGTATCAGTGTATACACAGTGGAGCCAGGCTGATTCTGATTTGGAGATTGGACCAATGTCCCTTGCATCTGATTCCCATTAGAGGGGTTGGTGGCTAATAACACAGGAGTTGGTTGTTGGTTCGGTTGCTGAACATACATTGGCTGATTAGACGATTGAGACGGCTGTTGGACCAACATTATTGGCTGGTCAGGTTGGTTATTTGGCCGATTGGTCATTAACATAATTGGTTGATTTGGGTCTCGGTTAGCTGTTAGCGGTTGTTGGGAGTATACTACATTAGGCTGGTTTGTCAGGACTGGTACTTGGGTGTTCTGAAGTGCTGGCTGGACCAGTATTGGTTGATTGTTGGTGGGTTGCTGGTTCGTCATGACGACTGGCTGGTACTGCGGTTGGTTGGTGCTAATAACAGGTTGGTACTGCGGGTTGGTGTTGGCTAGTTGGAACTGTGGTTGGATCGTGCTAACCGGCTGGTAGTTCGGCTGTGGGTTCTGTACCAGGTTGTTCGGCAAGTTCGCGTTGGCTTTGTCCTGCAGGTTCTTGAACGCATCAGAAGGGATGAAGACGCCTGTGATCAAGTTCTTCCCTTGCTGGACGGTCATCGGGAGCCCGTACGTGACGGCAACGACCCATAGCATGACAACCTAAAAATAAATAAATTGTGTTTAATATCAATTATGCGAGACAATTCAGAAGGCATAATTATATAGATCAAAAGCATTATCAATATTGTATCGAGATTGTGAAATAGTACTTAAAGGCATACCTACCTATGGGTAGGTACGTAATTCTTACAACCGCCTTTACAATACTACTTGTCCTGAAAACACTTTTATCTGATCGTAAGTAGTTAAGAAGGTATATCTACAATAAGTAATACATCATATTCCAAGACTTTAGATAAATAGCACAGAAAATTTGTCTGCCATATTAAAGACAATGGTTCTATTGCCTTATTCTACGTGATTTATTTTATTATGTAACTTATTTTTGTCTGTAACTGAATTTCAGATAAAAATAAGTTATAAATGAAACATAAAATAATTACATTATACTCACCAATTTCACGGCTTGCATCTTGAAGACACAGAATACAATGATTGATGGTCGATTCTTTTTTGGGTTTTATATCATAATACGTCATTAAACCGTTAATTGATAAACTAACGACTTTATCAATTGCTCTTTCTAGCGGTATTTCTCAGTAAGTAATTTAGGAAATTCTCATTAGTGGTCATGCGTCATTCATTGGTCAACTGATTCTATTTTAGGATTATCCCAAGTTGGATGGACTTATGTCGATCTTCCAGTCTGACCGGATAGCCATACAATTACTCTTGCATAGGACACAGCGGATCACTAGGTTAGCACGCAGCTGACGAACTAGCTAGGAGAACATCCAGCGCGTTAGCCTGTGGACTCGAACCTATCGTACCCATCCCCTTCAACCAACTAAGTAGGTGGCTACAGGAGTGGACCTCGACACCGGGCTGCAGGCAATCCAGGGAAGCTATGCCATCCTTAGATGGCAAACTAACCAGGCGTCTGCTGTGCCTGGACAGGAACGACCTGCGCCTGGTGACGGGGACCATCACGGGACACTGCTCACTAAACAAACACTTCCACACAATAGGTATAACGGACAGCCCTCTGTGCAGGGCTTGCATGGAGGCTGAAGAAACCATTGCGCATGTGACGGCCGCCATGGCCCACACACAATGGTCCACATGAAGGACTAAGTGCGGAAACCAAAACCTCTAACAGAGAACAACTCTTGCATAAGTGCCAGCTATATTTAGTACGACACCTAGTTAGAAACTAGTACTTAGCTGTTGGGATTTTGTCAGTTGGTTTTCTGCAGTTCATAATAAATTATGGTAAGCCCTATATAATAGGCCTTTTACAAGTTGACATGACCGTGTCTGCTTCGCAACGCAGCAGCAACCTAGAATGTGAAGATACTAGGTCTTTCCATTGTCTGCTTAAATCAGCTCGACGTACGACCTTCTTGGGTCTTCGGTCCATTTAGCTGGTCTCTTAAGCTGGGTGCTGATTTACAACGTAATTTTTATCACGTCCCTACTGACTACTGAAGTACTTAGTCGAACATCAAGCCACAACACCGCTAGCTCTCACCTACTTTGGTCCCACCCAGTCCCAGGTCCCAGCAAGTCCTGTTTCAGTGTATGCATTGAAAATCATACTGGATTGCAATCCCTAAATGATACCTAATATTACAGATAATATTATGATAGATGATAAACTTAAACTCAAACGGAGTCGACCGGATGTGGTGAAAAAAAGCATCTATACAAAATGTTAACTTCAGAGGAAATACCGATTATGGAAGGTCCTGGTCTGTAGAACAAAGACATCTCGTCTTTTCTAACTTCTTTTTACACAGTAATACCAAATAGCCTTATTAGTCGTATTGCCCACGATCTTACCCATATTCCGCCAGTTCATCGAACGATCTGATTAAGCGCACTATGTATGCGCTCGCATCTGTCCTACGTCGAGCGGTTCGATCTAGGAGAGAGCCATAATGAGCCGTGTTACGGCTAATATGACAGGCTGGTAATTATGATAATAATATGTGAAATTGCTACCCTGATGGCTAGGTTTACTATCGTCGTTATTTATTGACGGGAAGATGGAATTTATGGCGTTGAAGAGTGGGGTGTACCTATTATTTTTGGACATGATACGATAAAATAGGTAACTCAGTAGGATTGAAATTATGGCTGTATTAAAAGAGCCTCCATGCACGAGTGGTGATATATCTACATATAAAATGATCGTACACAACACCTTGGAGAAAACCCCGTTTACAAGTTGCTGACAGGTAAATATTATTATCACGGCATAAACTACCAAATATGTAGGTACTTACAATGTTTGTGTAAGTAGCTCATGATGACTGACTAAAAGTAGAATAAAAGCGGCTATGCTAAAAAGTAACGCTTGTTTATTTTGACAAATAAGTAGTCCAGTTATGAAACAACTGCGGTCACCGCAATGGGTCACCGTTGTAGGTAAATGACTGTTTGTTCTGACCACTGACTGCCAATGCCACTAAAAACGCGGACATCGATCTTGTTAATATTAACCAGATCGATGTCCGCTTAGGATTCTAAATTCTGGAGAAATTAGGTATTTTTCTACTATTGTCAAGTACGCAATAGTACATTATGATACAAGTGTGCTATGTTGGTCATCACACTCGAGGGGCGAGCGCGATAAGGGAGCCGAGTGTGTAATGATCAATGCCTCAGATTATAGTGCACACGCGTTTCATGCGACGTTTTTCAACACACTTGCGAGGAAAATAAAAGAACTGTATTCATAGACATTGACTGTATTGTTTTAGTGAAAGTACAATTCTTAAAATGATACCAAACAGTTTTTAGATACACCCTCAGATCAGATACACCAAAGCGAGCTGGGGCTTCTATTTATTTGCCAGTTCATTGAAGTGAGGTTTAAAAATACGTTCTCCGAAAATGACGGCATTTTTGTTGTTTTTCCACTGTATGAAAGTTTTCTTTTTCATGCAGTCGTCGTGCTGGCCAGTGCGATTATTCTAAAAATGAGGTTGGCGTACTGACATGAAATAAATATTTATGCATTTTCAGTAGACGGGTGGTAGATAAATTGTTGAATAGAAAGGTTCGAATCAAAAAAATCTTTCCACGCTAGCGAATAAAATGCACTTTTGCCCTCAGATTTCGAATGATAAACAGAATCTTTACGAGGAAAAATAATGTTTTGAACACGCAAATGTTATTTATTAAGGATACGAGTAATATGTAGTGAAAAATATATAATTTGATGGAATGATGATAATTTTGATGATTAATTTATCATAATTATGTAACCTAGTTTATTTATTCACAAAAATATTTATTGTTTTTATACATAAAAACCCTTTGCGGAGATTGGAAAAACAATGTAAAGTAAAAAACACCGGTGTGGTAATGTAAAGTAAAAACACGAGTGTTTATTAAGCTGAATTATGAACCTAAATGCGTTACCATAAGAGTCACTTTATAAGCAAGTGTGTTGAAATAAAGAAAAATGTTATGAGATTGCTGTTCATCATGTCAATAAGCTCTGTTTTGACGTAGGTAGGAACTTATAATGACAAGTGTAGACTCTAGTGTCAGTGTCAATTTAATAAACACAATTATCAGCCATCTTTGCAAAAGTAGAACTACCAAAAGGATAAATATTGTATAGGTTACCTTAATGATGTGCCTGTGACGTGATTGATGAGTAAAACCAAGGGTCCTGGTAGGACCGTTGGTTTTTATCAAAAGTCATTAAATTACCAAATAAACTAATCTACATACAAACTAGACACGTAAAAAATGTAAACAATAAATTATCCTAACAACACTAAACCTTTGTTGCACAACCCTAAAAACTATTTTGTGGTCTACTGGCCTACAAGCCAAGTTTTATGTTAATATCGGAACATTGAGCAGAGCCCTGCTTTCCGTAATTATGCTGACCGATCCCGAGCACGGAACATCGCGCAGAATAGCTTAATAGAAACTTAATTGTACTTAATTTAGCGAGAAGCCTCTACCAGTGTTACCATTACCTCGAGAGAAATTGTAAATATGGTCATACTGATGCTATAAATCTGCAAGTAACATTTTATGGAGTGTTTATCGTTTGCTACAGTGATGTTTCAAGTTTTCCACGCAAAATAATTTTCTTCGTGGTGGCCCTCAGCTCGTAATGCCGTGGTTAGACCTTCCTAATATGTAGACCTTATTAACTGTAGATTCCCTGCAATAAAATTAAGGACCATGGTGTTGGTGTTCATCGCAATCGTAACCAGTTGAAGTGCGCAATGCTTCCTTTTGAAATGTATGTCTTGTGATAACTGCCTAGCCTTTTCCCTGTGTTGGGGTCGGCTTGCAGTCTAACCGGATGCAGCTGAATACCAGTTTTTACACAGAGAGACTGCCTATCTGACCTCCACAACCCAGTAACTGGGTAATACGATACCCCTTGTTAAGACTGGTTGTCAGACTTTCGGGCTTCTGACGATCCGTAATGACTGTAAAAGATTCACGAATGTCAGCCGGGACCAACGGCTTAACGTGCTTCCCAAGGTACGGAGGAGATTCGGTACGTAAAGATGGTCACCCATCCACGAACCAACCCCGGCAAACGTACCTTAACCTGGATCGACCCGTGCAGCTGTTATTACTTATAGCCACGAGCTCCTCCTCATGACCTGTGATAACTGTATATAAAAAAAAAAACTTGACTGTAGGTATAATCCCAATGTTATTACGTGGTACCAACCTAGTTGACCATAGCACGTGGGATACGCAATGCAGGTAGGTATACGGGAAATGCAGCCTATGTCCCGTTTAAAAATACTGCAACCATTTGTCCAGTTGAATTTATTATACGTTTTATTACTTTGGGCATTTTTACAGCTTGTTTAGTGTGTTCAATTCTGCTGACACACGATTTTCCAATGCTCCTTAGTACCTAAGCAAGAATGTGTGTGAAGCTTTTGACGTTTGTAATTCATACACTCGGAACTTATTTCACATACCACTTTTTCGCGTGTAGATTTTTGTTAAAGGTGCAAAGATTTAATTAAAAGGCTTTTAGCTTTATACACATAACCAAGGAATCTAAAATTATCCTATCATCATTCTCCTGCCCATACGCCAATTTAATTGGGGTCGGCGCATTATGTCCCTTTCTTCCATACTTCTCTATTAGTCATCTCGGTAGTCATCCCCTTTCTATCATCTTCCACACAGTCCATCCATCGTTTCTTTGGTCTTCCCCTACTCTTATAGCCATCGACATTCATACTTAAAAGTTTCCTCACGACATTTTCCTCATTCTTCCGCATCACATGCACATTCCATGACAACCGTTTTCCGCACAACTTTTCAGTCGCCGATGCCACTTTCAGACTTCCTCTTATGTACTCATTTCTTATGCATAATAGGTTGGGGAAAAAGTTTCTTCGCATTTTTTAAGAAAATTCAAAACATTTTTTAATATAGTTTATTTACATTTAACTAAAGTATGTAGGTACCATTTTGTTCGATAACTTTTTGCCATCTTGTAGGTAGGGATATGATCCCATTGCTATAGAAATTTTGGGAATTCTGATCAAAATACCGCGACAAGTGGTTTTGGCAGTCCTCTAGTAATGTTAACCTGACACTGCCTAAAGAATTCTGAAGAGACCGAAACAGGTCGAAATCTGAAGGTGCAAGGTTAGGACTATACGGCGGATGCAGTAACACCTCCCAGCCAAACTATCTTAATTTTTGCTGAGTGGCTAAAAACGTGTGAGGTCTAGCGTTATCATGATGAAAAAAAACTTTTTACAAAAAATAAGAACCGACTACCAAAAATAACACTACAAAGTGAAAAATAACTTTAATTTCGGATGTCGGTGTCTTTGGATCTGAATTTGAGTTTTTTGCCACCGACTACCGAAATTAAAGTTATTTTTCGCTTTGTAGTGTTTTTTTTGGTATTCGGTTCTTATTTTTTTGTAAAAACTTTTTTATTTTACACTTTTTAGTGGGTCAGTTTTGTTATTATCTAAGTTACAATAGCCTAATATTAACTGCTCATCACCTTTTACAAAATATTTATTTTCCCGATGCTGGGACGTTGATTGTTGAGGAGTTCTCCTGGTAAAAACCAGGAGAACTGCCACTCACCATATGCATAGTGACGAGCATAAATTGCTTAATCGCAACCCGTTAAATAGGGGTACTCATTATTTTATTGTTCCGGTGGCCATATGTGGTCTCCATCATCAGTTCCACTTCACCAAATGGTGCTTTCCGAGAGCAAATGTACAAGTTACTATAAAAAATACCCAAATCGCTATAGGTTTGCCTATAAAATTTGAGGGTTTTCCTCGATTTCCATGGGATCCCCTCATCTGATTCTCATTTGGCGGCAATGGGACCACCTCGGGAGTATACCCTTTCAAACAAAAAAATAATTTTCAAAATCGGTCCATAATTAACGGCGTAATCGCGTAACAAACATAAAAAAAAAACATACCTCCGAATTGAGAACCTCCTCCTTTTTGGAAGTCGGTTAAAAACCACACCCCTTCTGTTGATTAATTCCGGCCACTTTCTCTCAACTTCTTGCTTTAATCTCATCAGTTGTTCGCAGTAGAGTTCAGAATCGATGGTCCTGCCTGGTGGTAACGGCTCATAATGAATAATGCCCTTCCAATCCCACCACACACAGCATCACCTTGTTGCGAGTTAACCCGGGTTTCGCCACAGTCTGTGAAGCCTGACCGGCCTTTGACCACGACCTTTTTCGCACGTTCTTGTCTTACGTGATCCACATTTCATCACCAGTTATCAGCTTCTTCCAAAATGGTTCGGTTTCATTACGTTGTAATAAAGAATCACAAATGAGTACACGGTTTATTAGGTTTCTTTCAGTGAGCACGTGAGGTACCCAAATATCGAGCTTTTTTATGTACCCAGTTTTTTTCAAATGTTTTGTGGTCAATTCCCAGTTCTTCAGCTACGTCGTAACTGCTGATAATATGCTTGATGATGATTAATTATGATGATTATGATAATTAATACTATTACACTTTATACTTATTACTTATGATCTTGCTCCAGTTTTTCAAAAATGGCATCCATTTTATCCGTAATATAGCGACCAGAGCGTCGTGCATCTTTGACATCAAAATTTCCGGATTGAAAACGCTTAAACCAAATTTGTGCTACTCTCACAGACACTGCACTAGGTCCATAAACATCGCAAATTTTTTTCGCGGCTTGCATTGCATTTTTACCTTTTTTGTAGTAAGTAAGGTATTGTATGAAGTGTCTTGGTCAGACCACTTTCCTTTAGAATTAACATGTAATCTTAAGAGTATACCAAATAAAACTGCTGTAAACAGAGAAACAGATAACAGAATATTATGGGGGCTAAGAATCGATGAACAAATTTGTGAATATAGGGAGCTGTGTAACGGGGCACTACGTAATACTCGTATAGACTTTCCAGTGGAATTGCGGGAATGCTGTGACTATATATGTGACAATATAGCTCATAGACATATAATTAATACAATGTACACTAACATTAAGTCTGTATTGAGTGGTGCCACGGAGAAAACTCGAATTGCCAGTCAAAGAAACAGAAAAACGTGTATTGTAGAGTGGAAAAAGCACGTAGGAGAATCACATAGGAGGCTTAGTTTCAGTAACTGGATTCTACAGGGGAAGCCGCGCGCGGGGCCCCAGTATTTGAGTATGTGTGAAACACGAAAAGAGTTTAAGAAGAAATTGAAATGGTGCCAGGATAATACCGAGCAAATAAAAATGGATATACTGGCGGCAAAACATGAGGCTAGAGATTTAAGCAGTTTTTGGAAAAAAACGGGGCAGTTGAATCCTAAGCCGAGTGTTTCTGTGAGCGTCGACAGTGCAGTGGGGATCATATTGCCAATGTGTTTAAAGATCTTTTTACTGTAGAACCAATGCCCTGTGAATTTAATCATTTAAGTAAACCAGCCATCAGACCTGGTGAGAAGTACAGTCGAATTATGCCATTAGACGTGAAGAATGTCATAAAAAAGATGAAGCGTGGAAAGTCACCAGATCATGATGGTTTAAGTATAGAACATCTGCGCTATGCAGGTGTACATCTGCCCAGAGTCCTGAGTCTTTTGTTTAATTTTTGTGTAGGACATACCTTTATTCCGGATGATATGATGAAAACAGTAGTGGTTCCAATAATAAAAACAAAACCGGTGATCCATCTGACAAGCATAATTACCGCCCGATATCATTGGCCACAACCATGGAAGGTCCTTGATAGTCTCATGAATGCGCAGTTGAGCGAACACCTTCAGATACATGACTTACAATTTGGATTCAGACCCAACCTGTCAACGGAAATGGAAATTATGTGTCTGAAACAAACTGTAAGGTACTACACCGACAGGAAGACACCAGTATATGCGTGTTTTCTTGATCTTTCGAGGGCCTTCGACCTGGTGTCGTATGATGTTCTTTGGCATAAACTGCTTGAAGAGACCACTGGGCCGAGGGAACTGGTATCTCTCCTCAAATATTGGTACAGTAATCAAAAGAATGCTGTCAGATGGATCAACGCAAGTAGTCAGGAATATTATCTGAAATGCGGTGTTAGGCAGGGTGGGTTGACCTCCCCGAGTTTGTTTAACCTGTTTGTTAACCAGCTGATTGGCAGGCTCAGTGGAGCCATGGTCGGATGCTCAATAGACGGAAAAATGATCAACAATATTAGTTATGCGGACGACATGGTTCTGTTGAGCCCGTCAGTCAGTGCGCTCAGGAGACTTCTGGGCATTTATGAATCGTATGCCCTGTCACATGGACTCAAATATAATGCTAGTAAGAGTGTTCTCATGCTATACAAAGCTGGGAACAAGGCTCCCTCTAACGTGCCGCCAATTAAGATCGGTGGGTCGGCACTGGTGAGGGTGGCTAAAGTAAAATATTTGGGTCACATGCTGACAGATCAGCTACAGGACGATGAAGACTTAGAGAGGGAAAGGAGGGCGTTGGCAGTCCGCTGCAATATGTTGGCCCGCAGATTCGCACGATGTACCACGGATGTGAAACTGTCACTTTTTAGAGCCTTCTGTCAGTCATTTTACACGTGCAGTCTGTGGATCAACTTTACGCGGCGGGCTTACAACTCCCTGCGAGTTCAGTACAATGACGCTCTGAGGGCAGTGTTAAAAAAAAACCCGGTACTGCAGTGCTTCCGCAGGGTCCGTGGTAGCACCATCACTGTCCTCAAAGCGTTAGGGTGCAAAATAGACAGTCCTTTTACTTTGTACTGGGCAAGTGTACACCTGCACAGAAATAGGAAATAGGCATCAGCTATGTGTTTTGTTTACTAACAAATTACTAACACCTTTTTATCTTATTTTTTTTTTGTGTGTACTATAACTAACCATCCTACTAACCATACATTTGTTAAAAAATTATGGACGTATGTCTGAAATAATGATAAATTAAATTAAATTAGATTCACTCATCTTGACAGTACGAAAAACAAATGAAAATCACACATTTTTCTAATTTGAATTTGGAATTATGTTCTTTAAAATTTAAACTTTCAATGATACCAAAACCAGCCAGATACAAATAGTATAGCCAAAGAGATTTTATTACAAGTTCATACAAAAAGTTCACGCGAAAAGACTTTTTCCCCCACCTAATACATACTAAAAAGCATATTATAAGATTAAAGAAAAAAAAAGTAATACAAAATAAATAAAACAGTTTACTTGATAGATATAGCTATACCTAACTCACACAACATGACAACATTCAAACTTAGTAAGTACCAAGACCTCGCCATAGAAATAAAAACCCAATGGAAAGCACACACCGTACATATTGTCCCTGTAGTACTCTTATATTCCGGTGTAGTGCCGAAGGCTCTCACACAGAGTCATAATGCTCTACAGATGCCTTCTCACATACTTTACATGCTCCAATAAAAAACTTTTTACAAAAAAAAAAACAACCGACTTCAAAAAAAAACACTTCAAACTGAAAAATAACTTTAATTTCGGAAGATTTCGGAAGTCGGTGTCTTTGGATCTGTATTTTAGTTGTTTGCCACCGACTTCTGAAAATAAAGTTATTTTTCAGTTTGAAGTGTTTTTTTTTTTTAAGTCGGTTGTTTTTTTTTTGTAAAAAGTTTTTTATTTTTCACTTTTTAGTGGGTCAGTTTGTACTCGTAATTTATCTAATTTACAATAGCCTAATGTCAAATGCTCATCATCTTTTACAAAATATTGCTTTTCCCGGTGCAGGGGCGTTAATTGTTGAGGAGTTCTCCTGGTAAGAACCAGGAGAACTGATGGTGACTTCACCATATGCATTTTGACGACCATAAATTGCTTAGCAACCATATTAAAGTGCCTAATCGAATCGCAACAGTGAAATACTTATTATTAAGTAGTTCCGGTGGCCATCTGTGGTCTTCATTATCAGTTCCACTTCACCAAATGGTGCTTTTCGAGTGCACAGCACGAGTTACTATAAAAAATACTCAAATCGCTATAGGTATGCCTATAAAATTTGAGGATTTCCCTCGATTTCCATAGGATCCCCTTATCAGATTCTGATTTGGTGGCAATGGGACCACCTCAGAAGCATACCCTTTCATACAAAAAAAGAATTTTCAAAATCCGTCCACAATTGACGGAGTAATCAGTGAACATACATAAAAAAAATAAAAAAAACAAACAAACAAACATAGAGCCGAACATATAACTTCCTCCTTTTTGGAAGTCGGTTAAAAAGCCACAATTCTCAACACCTGTCGCTTCACCCGAAAGTTCCTGACTTCTTCTACATTATCTTTCACCTTTTCAATTTAATTCCCCCTTACACACTTGGCTCTGGCCCGTGGATAAGGTTGTAAATCTCTCTCAAATGAGAACAAAAAATAAAGAACTCAATAGAATAATAAAAATAAATAAAAGACTACGTTAAAGGCAAGAAAGTTTGGCAATAATTCCTTCAGCTCATGTGGCTCCCTGGTACCTCGATCCTTAATGGGTTCTATGTAATTGTCTATTAACTGCTCCCAAATTAAGACATTTATTTTAATTTAATTTTCTTACTAATATTTTTGGACATAATCTTATAATTATTTGACATTATATACCTACATTTTTAATTTCAACAAGGTTTTTCCTTTTATTGGTTTAATAATATTTTATATCGATTTTTTTTTAATATTTTGTGAATGTGTGAACGTTGTAGGCTTAATAGACTGTAGATTTGTAGACCATTTTCTATTTTGTTAAATACCTGGTACTTGTTGATATACTGCCTCTCATACCTATTAACACTGGAATTTGACAACATTGTAAAAGCCCATTATTTTTAAAAGTATCACAGCAACCGTGGAGTTTCCTGCCGGCTCTTCTCCATAGGAAACAACCAATTGGAACTGAGCACCTAGCTTCTGACGTTTCATGTAAGTTTAGGTATTTGAAATAAAATATTTTTATTTGATTTGATTTAATATATCCATTCGTGTAACACAACACATCCCTCTTAGCATGCTCATCTAAGCTGCGTGCAATTGTCTTTCATTCATCCCTTTTGTGGCCCAACATTCTGATCCATACTAGACAGCAGGTCTAACCATTTTTTTATATATTACCTTAAATTTAAGGTAAATGCGGGAGTCACAGATTGTTCCCGTGACCTGCCGCCATTTCATCCATCCAGTGTTAATTCTGTGCATCTATTTCGTCATCGCTTTGCACGAGTGAACTTGAGATACCGAAAGTCGGAGCTGACTTAATTGTGTTAAATGTAAGCTTTCTATCTGTCATCACCTTTTTCTTTTTGCCAATAATCCTTATTGTATTTGTATCTTGAGTAGTGAACAAATCAGCTGTCCGCTCGCATTGACGGATGGACGTCGTGTCCGACATCCGTCGTCATCCAAGACAGGATCCGTGATATTATTAACACTATTACAGGCTTCTCAGAATCCTGCTCATGTCAACTTTACGTCCGCAGCTTTACTCTCTACTTATCCAGCAACGCATAAAAAGTGTCAATGATACATATAACAGAAAATTGCAGAAGGCTGAATTCATACAAGAGTGCGGGAGAAGGCAATGCTCGCAACAACTCTCGACTCAGTCTCAGGGTACAGCCGCTTTTAGAGGCAGCTTTCGTTATGCGGCTTCCAAAGTATGGAATAACATCCCACCACCGATTAGAATAATTAACCAGATAGACACCTTTAGACGACACTTACGGCAGTATCTCATAGAGGCGCAGCGGAAGTTGGACATGGTCACACTGAATGTCTCAATTATATGATGCACACCTACCGACTTACGTATGCGTCAGTGTTTGAATGTAACACGAAAATGCAAATAGCCACTGTTATACAACAATTATACAACTACACCGAACTGTTGTTATACAATTTCATTGCTGGGAATTGCTTATTGCTTTTGCTCATGCTCGCGCTCGGTTCAGCTCACTGGCTTTTTGTTTTGTTATTGGAATTTTACAAAAAATCACACTGTTTATGTACTTATTCGTTATTATTTTTTATCTGACCCACATTGATTCTATTTATGTATGCATACACACGTTGCAGTATAAAACTGATTTACATCCGTCACCTCACACTTTCAGGTCCAGTTGAAAACCAGCGTCAGGCACTAGTTGTCTGCGTCGAGTCGACGATGAAGTACCTGGGACTCGTCCTCGACAGCCGGTGGAACTTCGTCGAGCACTTCCGACGTTTGGCTCCCAGACTGGAGCGGGCCGGGGCTGCATTGAAGCGGCTTCTGCCCAATCTGGGGGGTCCAAACGCCTCCTGCCGGAGGCTCTACGCGGGGATCGTGCGGTCCATGGCCCTTTACGAGGCACCGGTGTGGGCGCGTTCTCTGAGGCTGCGACCAGCGCAGCGGCTGAACGCGTCCCAAAGGGTCATGGCCATCAGGATGGTACGGGGATACCGCACGGTCTCCCGTGAGGCGGCGAGCCTCCTTGCCGGACTGCCGCCATGGGATCTGGAGGCGAAAGTCCTCGCGCACATTTGGGTGTGGCGCGAAGAGGCGAAACTCCGGGGCATAACTCCGCTGCCGCAAGAAATCGCGGCACAGCGGACGGAGCCCCGGAGGGATCTCATGGCGACATGGAGAGTGCGATTGTCGCAACCCAGCGCTGGGCACGCCACAATTGTGGCGATAAGTCCCCTCTTTGAGGAGTGGCTGGAGAGGCGCCACGGCGTCCTCACCTTCCGCCTGACGCAGGTCCTCACCGGACATGGATGTTTCGGGAGGTTCCTGTTTAGGATTAAGCGGGAGGAAACGCCTGGGTGTCACCACTGTGTGGATCGCCCGGAGGACACGGTGGAGCATACGGTGGAGGTCTGCCCAGCTTGGGCGGAGCACCGCAGTGTCCTCACGGAGGCGATCGGCGGCGGCGGCGGCGGCGGCGGCGATCTCTCGCGTCCGGCCCTGGTTCAGGCCATGGTTCGGAGCGAGAGTGCATGGGAGGCCGTCACCTCCTTCTGCGAAGCAGTTATGCTAGCGAAGGAGGAGGCGGAACGCGTGAGGGTGAGACAAGGTTCGCGCCCTCGCGCCCTTAGTCGCCGCAGGAGACGCCCCGGGCGTCGGGAGTCGCAAGCCGATTTCCGGCCACCGTAGGCGCGGGCCTGCGGACGGTGAGCGATGGGTAGCTCGCCGTCTGATAAGGACCAGGCCCGGGTCGACGGCGCGTTGTGTTGCACGCGCGCCTCAAAGAAATGTCAGCACAAACTGACGGGGTCCGTTAGGACCAATGCCTGCCGGGGTTGCGAGTTTGTCCGAAAGGGATATCGTGGCCCTGGCACACAGGCAACGGAAGGAACACGGGTGGGTTTTAGTCACTAAAAGTCTGACACGCCCTCCCGCTCCGCCCAGAGCGGGAGAAGTTATTTGATAATTTCCCACCCAAAAAAAAAAAAAAAAGGCACTAGTTGTCTGGCAGTTTTATGCTGAACTGGGCCTTTTTGGCGCAGCCGTGAGGCGCACTTTACTGCTAATTTCTTACACCGCATTTTACACTTTTTTACTTGTTTGATTTTTTATTATATTTTTTTTTTTAATCTGCTGTATAATAAATTGTGTGCCTTTTAGTCTGTGCTAAATAAATGTATTTTCTTTCTTCTTTCTTTCTTTCTTTTCTTTACAAAAACGAAAAATACTAAATGCAGCTGTTCTACCTATAGGTAGATACTACGTCTCCAATTTTCTGTAGTGTAGTACAAGTGACGAGATCGGTATTAATAAAAACACCAGCAGAAAGTCGGTAGCATAATCAGCCTATAATATTCCCACAGCTGGGACACACGCGCCTCCTCTCGGTGAGAGGGAGTGGGCCGTCACACCACTGTCTCGGGCCACCACTGCTCTCAGGCCACCATTGCTGTCAGGCCACCACTGCTGTCGGGCCACCACTGTCTCGGGCCACCACTGCTCTCAGGCCACCATTGCTGTCGGGCCACCACTGCTCTCGGGCCACCACTGCCTCGGGCCACCACTGCTCTCAGGCCACCATTGCTGTCGGGCCACCACTGCTGTCGGGTCAGCACTGCTCTCGGGCCACCACTACTCTTGGGCGACCACTGCTCTTGGGCCACCACTGCTCTCAGGCCACCACTGCTCTCGGACCACCACTGCTCTCGGGCCACCACTGCTCTCAGGCCATCACTGTTGTCGGCCCACCACTGCTCTCAGGACACCACTGCTCTTGGGCGACCACTGCTTTTGGGCCACCACTGCTCTCAGGCCACCACTGCTCTCGGGCCACCACTGCTCTCGGGCCACCACTGCTCTCGGGCCACCACTACTACCATGTCACCACTGCTCCCCGAAAGTAGCAGCAACACTAAACTTGCCACCAGCCACTCGAAATAGTAAAAATTTGTAAGTGGAGGGTGCTCCTTCACTATTGTATTTCGAGTCATCACTATAAATAATTCTGCCCCGTTGGTCTCGTGGTCGCAAGTGAGACTGCTGAACGTCCTGGGTTCGATAGCCGGGTCAGGAATAGTGTTGTTGGGTTTTCCATTAGAAATATCTTAGTAACAGCCTGTAGTTTGGAGGTTGGCGGTGTGATACCCCCGTGCCTTGGAAAGCACGCCGTGGGCCCTGCTCCTGATATCTCTCCGGTCGTGTCGGATTGCCGTCCCATCGGACTATGACAGTAAGGGTAGATAGAGTGCACCTGTATCTGCGCAGACACTAGTGCACTATAATATAATATTTCCCGCACCGAAGGCTGGTCTCCGGTGAGATTGGTTGCCATGGCCGAAATTCGATCTGAAGGACTGTTATTATTTCTATTACCGTAGAGGCGTAGACTGTAGATCCAGCAAATTTTACCCCCGGCCATTATGCATGACAAAACTACCATGCATGTTCTTTTCAAGCAGCGATGAGTTGCTTAACTACTAAGTGACATGATTGAGGGCTGTCACACCGCATCGCTTACCTTCTGCGCCTCTTCATTCCACATACAAACCGGAAACATCTCGAGAGTGTGCTATGTCCTTCGATGTCAAATTATTTTGCGTCTGGTCAGCTTTTTATTGAAGCATTCATTTATCATATCTACCAATCATACTTCAAAACTATATTAACGAGATTAATTAAATAAGGAGGTATAAATGCTCGAGTAATTGGGAACACCTTGATAACAGTTGTAAGTCGACAGGAGAGCACTCCAAAGTAGATCTAATTAAATCCATATCGATTAAACAGTTAGTAAGTTGTTTAGTGGGTCGGTGTTTCCTTTTAAATGTAGTGTTTGGAGTATAAATAGTATCTGCACTGCTGTTTGCTCGATCGCTATCTTGAACTGATCTGACGAAGATTTCCGGTCTATTAAGCCACTATTTGAATAATATTTTAATCCAAGTTAGCAAGCTTATAAATGGACTTCCCCTAAGGAATCCATAGCTTTCTTACTTTCCTTTACCAAGCGTTAATTACTTAATTTACTAAGGCACCAAGTCCCAATATAGACCAATCACAAATAGGTACATAAAATTAAAAAAAATCATTAAATCATTTAAATAAATTCATAAGATCATTAAAATAAAATACATTTAAATTACACTGGCTGAAAATAAAAAATATATCTACTTAAGTTAGTAGGTATGTAGATGTCTATGAGAAACGAGTCCCAATTTTTCGATTACTTCAGTTCTAACCTTCTAACAGACAGTTAGCCAGAGTGCAACTTCCGGAAATTACTGCATTGATTGTTGTTCGGTTATACACTGAATGGACAGGACCGCATATCTAACGACGGATTCAACACTGTCTACCTCCACACTATGCGTACCTATTTCTTAAGAATATCCCGATTCATTTCCCAGGTTTTTCTTTCGTAGAACAATCTGAGCTGTGTGCGTCAGGTCAGGTCTACATTCCTGGTAACTAAAAAAAGCGTTTAACAAGATTCTTTGAACATGTAGGCGTGGAATGTTAAGCGGCTTAATTGACTTACGAGTACACGGACGTGGCCCGCCGTTAACGTGACCATTATTTACTTCTTTATTGTTGCACGTATTCGATTTTAGTTCACAAATAGGTGATAATGATGATATTAGGCACGCACTCAAAAACACGAACCCCTCTTGAGGCCGCTGTTATATATTACTTACTTAGATATAATAGTCGTGAACGGAAAATAACTATTAAGAAACAACACGTTTGACAAAACAAGGCAGATAGACAGATCGTTATTATCACCCATAACCTTTTTGGGTTCCGTACCCGAAGGGTAAAACGGGAACCCTATTACTAAGGCTCCGCCGCGCCATCTGTCTGTTTGTCTGTCTATCTGTCCGTCTGTCACCAGGCTTTATCTCATGAACCGTGATAGTTAGACAGTTGAAATTTTCACAGATGAAGCATTTCTGTTGCCGCTATAGCAACAAATACTAAAAACCAGAATAACATAAATATTTAAGGGGGCTCCCATAAAACAAACGTGTTTTTTTTTTGGCGTTTTTATAGATAATGGTACGGAACCCTTCGTGCGCGAGTCAGACTCGCACTTGGCCGGTTTTTTGTCACACTGCTGGTCATAGCGTTTCACTCTATTTTTCTCTGTGCCGAATTGCCATTCAAAAAAAAACTTGCCAAGGTCTTCTCAACCATTTTGCTTATATATCGTCGACCCATCTGGTCATCTCGGTCTTCCTACGTTCCTTGTGCCCAGTATCGGCTCCGATTCCGTCACGGATTTCGTCCACCTGCAGTCACCACTTCTGGCCACCCAGCAATTTTACATTGTAGGTAATCTCTTACAAAATCTACGAAAATACAGAGGCTTGTAGATTCTCGGTGTGGTACAGCAAATATCTAACTCAAAGCGTTCTAACTTGTTCAAATGCAGTCGTCAACCGTGGGTCGCGTCGTCGGTCGCACATTAGTGCACCAATCAGACGCATCGCAAATGGAGTAGTAACTGTACCGGAGTTCCGACGTCATTAGGCGTCGACGTATGACTGCTAATTAATTGTACACGACGTTTCACGGCAGTTGTGACTGTGCTATGAATTTGCTATGATGTTGTTTATGAGTGGAGGTTGTTCAATGCAACTTGGTTTCTGTGTTAATCTTACGATTGCATGACAACAATTGGGGATGGGATAAAGTCCAGACGGCTTGGACCGAGTGACATCGATAACGATGATGAAAAAACCAAAAATGTATGGGACCATTCAAGTATTACGTAGGCACCAAAGGGGGGTGGGGGGTATTTGCTTTGCTTATTTTTGATGACGTGTGGTCGGAGGGAGGGGGGGGGGCTGGATGGTGATTACGTCGGTAATATTTACTTTTTCTGCAATATTTAGTAGATTCTGATTTTTGAACAAATATACCAATCCTATCCTTGTCTATGCTCGAAAGCATGTTCAGGGATTCCCCAAAATAATTGATATTGCTTACTCGCTCTTACGCGGTGCTTTATGCTTAACCGAAGTAGGGTAATTACCGCGCGCGTTATTAAAAAATATATATATACCAATGTTACGTAGCATAGGATATACCCTTGGGGGTTGAAAATGACTAAAATTCTGCTTACGTAATACTTGAATGGCCCCTATGGGACTAACACGGACTGGCATAAGCTACCGGAAAAATTATATATATATATAAGGTGTATCTATTCATACACGAAATCTCTTAAGGGGTCATTGTACTCATCATTATGAACAACTTTTAGTATGGGACTAAACCTTAAATCGCGAAAAAAAAATCAGCTGTTCCCTACATTTATGTTCGCTTAACTCGTCAAAATGTAGGGAAGCTGATTTTATTATGAGTCTTCGGTCAGCTGGACCCGCCCGCTACTGGACCCGCGGGTCCACTTGACCACATAATTTATTTTCTATATTTTTATTGGTTAACTGGACTCACACAAAAAAATCTATTGTTTAAAGCTACTAGTGGATACAGTCGAACGCAAAATTGTTTAGTAAAAATATAATAAAACACAATTCAAATAGGTTTAAACGTTTAATTCTCAATCAAAATCTAAAATCGTTAATTAGGTACATGTAAGTAAAATAAAGACAAAGCTTTTTATAACGAGAATATTGACTAAATATAATACACTCAAATATAACACGGAAAATGTATATTTAAAAATCACAGACAGATAAAAGAACATTCATGTATAAGGACGGGTATTAAACACAATGAAACATCTCGATTGCTGATTAGACACTGCGTATATTTGGTCGGTTGGTCCATTTATTGACAATATAAACACACACACCCTTACTATAACATGCGTATATACTACACAACACCTCTTATGGCAATGAAAAAAAAACTAGAAAGTTCCTCTTGTTAGTATAATAAAGGATGTAGAGAGAGTTGAAAATAATTACGACAGGAAAGTCATCCTAAATGACTTCCATCTATTGCCCACAAGTGAGCACCCGGGCATTAGACGTAAGCACGACAATATCAAAAAATATTATTTTTCGTCAGGGCTAGAAAAACATATCGTCAATTTTGTAAAAAACAAAAAAAACACAACGTAGTAGTAACGTAGTTTAAAAATCAACTATTAGTGGTGCTCGTGCATTTAAATGTAGGTATTATTACAGTTAAAAATATTTAGTTTGTGTTAGTGAATAAGTGTGGCGCGTAAGTGTAAATATCTAATTGAATAATATTATTAATATATTGGAAGTCATAAAAATAAAACTACAAGATGTGGCTTTACTCCGTGACTGTACTTATAATGAAATTGGGCAGTGGGTCCAGTCGACCTATTCAAAATGTGATTGGGTTGACTGATCCCGCGGGACCAGTTCGAATGGGTCCAGTTGACCAAAGACTCTTATTACCGCGATTTCAACTTTGGCCCATAGTAAAAGTTGTTCATAATGATGAGTACAATGACCCCTTAAGAGATTTCGTGTGTGAATAGATACACCTTATATAAGCAGTGGGATGTTAAACGTTGAATATGAAGAAGATAATATCATTAAGCGAAGAGAAGTTACATTTGTAAACATAATAATTTACCAGACACACGAAGATATCAACAGATTACAGAAAGCCACACAGATGGATTATAAATCGCTGTACTACTTTCTTCGGTGATTAGGTTATTAGTATTAGCTGTATCATGATGCTAAATCACAGGGCAGTTCATTAGTGCGAGGGTATTAGCGTTGGATTGCTCATGTCCCCGATTACCGGCTGGTCGCCGATGGCGGACGTGGAGACGGTTAGAGGATTAGATACATGCATGATTGGGTCGAATTTAGAAATCTCGTCAGGAGTTAGAAGCAGTAGGTAGTTAGTCTGCTTCATAATTTGGGAACTTACTTTTGAATTGGTTGATAAATTTCCGAGCTCGGGAACGATTTAATTGATATGTAAGTATAAAGCTGTCAAAATAAAATTGATCATGTCTGTAACCCCGAAGGGGCAAGCAGATGTGTTTAGTAGACCCTTATTTTTATAGTAACCTACAATAATGGGCACAAAACGACCCGAAGAACAAGAAAGACTGACTTAATGTTACAGAGAATTTATAGACGGAAAAACCGAAAAGCCCTGCCCAACCTGGGGATTAAACCCAGGAACCACCCTCTGCAGCCGCGCTTGTGGCTACTATACTATCAGAGGTAATCTAGCTATCAGAACATAATACCTAATGACTTAGATCTAGATTATAAACAATATTGTGTCTACATCCTCTTTATATTCCACATTATTCAATAAATCATATTCAGTCCTGAAATAAAGACTAGCGTTGGAAAACTATCTTAGTAGAAAACTGTATGATTATATGTATGGAAAGCCCAGACAGGAAGGTAAGTGAAACTTGACATACGGCGTCACGTTTCAAAGGGCACCTAATTAATTAATCTGTATCAGGTTCTTCCTGCTCGCTGATAAAGTAATCAGATAACAGTGTTAGTATCAGATAAAGATCATGCATTTTAATTAGGAAACTATTGACGCTGTTACCACTTATCATACATAACATTACGCCTTGTTGTCCTGGAGGGTTGGGCAGAGGTATACCTATAGTTTACTCACACACGACCTACACTGTTTATGGAAAATATAATTATGATTCTAATTAAATGTTAGATTAGAAAAGCCTTTTCCGAAATAAATCCCATTTTGTTGCCATTATATATTTATCACACGAATCTTCATTTTCACTAAACTTTCGAGAACGTTGGAGTGGAAACTTTTTTTAGCTGTAAGTATCTCATATCTGTTTTACAAACTATTGAATGTAGTTGAATGTTCATCAGTGATTAAAGTTATTAATTATTATTTTACGTCGTCCCGTCAGCGCCTCCTATTGTGCACATCTTAAATCGTATTATGTCTTACCTACCTTGTCCTTGACAAATCAAAAGTGCCTGTAATTAGTTTATTTGAAATAAATGCTTTGAGTTTGCGTTATACAAAATCTATGGAGAGAGCTGCTGAGTGCTCACAGAAGCTATACATTTCTCAATTACTTTTTACGCTACGCTAATATTTACGCGAAATGGTCCTGGTATCGATCGGCGATACGCTTAGTTATTAGCAGAGTATCTTATTATTAAAATATCTATGTATAATAGGATCGGATACGCGGGTGGTTTTACGGCTCAATTCTTGGCAGGATTGGTGCAATTATCTTCATTTTCATACGAGATAAAAGTAATACGCCGTCGTTTTATAGCTGGCGAGGTGCTCCGTGCTCGGCAGTTGTTTTAGCAAGGCTTGTGCGAACTCTTAATAATTGTTGGTCTTTATTATGAAATAAAGGATGACTCACGCTACACCGTGACCGTGCCGGGTCCGAGCCGAGTCTCGATCGTAGCACGGTCAACTAATATCCCATATATTTTGTAGTACGTAGGTACGGACGTCCGTAAGTACGAACTACGTAAAGTCACCGAGTCGGTTAAGAGCCTATACTACCTCAAATGGCTTAGCATGATCCTCCGTTATGTCGAAAATACTGCAGCTTTAATTTTGAAATAAATATAATATGGTAAAGTTGAGGATTAATGTTAAGTACTATGTTTGACGAAAACACGATTCCATAAAATTTTCTCTACAGAAAAAAAATCCGAAGACTTAAATTAGTTCAGTTAGAACAGTCAGACAGAGACAGTCAGACAGTAAAACAGTCTATTGGTTGCTAATAGCAGCAATTTGCAAATTAAATTATATGTCAGTAATTGTCTTGATTACAGGCAATAGAAGAGTTTAATAGTGTGTAATAATGGCCAGTTGGTTGTTCCAAGGAGTTCGGTCGATCGATGCTAGGTTGTTTTTAATTGCTAGGAAAGTACAGACGCCAGCATATCAAGCTACTACAATCTGTCAAATTTCTATAATAGATGAAAACTTTTTCCCTACAGCATAAGGTTCAAGGTTGATTGGGAAAATTTGACAGTTACGGGTAGCTTGATCTGCTGGCGTCTGTACACATACATCGTAAACACGCAGCGACTCGTCCACAAATTTTGATATCAGATTTGTCGCTAGCGATTTCAAAATGTCACTTACACAGTGACATTTTGAAATGGCCAGCCAGTCGCTGCATGTGTTCCTAGCATTATGTAGGTACCGGGAATGCCTCAAAAGACGCTCTTGGTGCTGTTCTGTTACATGATATGGAACCAACAGCATGCATCTGCCTCATTAACAAAATGTCAACAAAACTACTCTCAAATTGAGTGTGTTGAATGACTCCCTTCTTATTATAAATTTTGTGAATGGAACAAGACATTATAAATATGGCTTTTATGACTCAGTGGTAGAATACACTGATCTATAGTGAGTATTGACTGTCCACTGTAAGTAGAGAGTTTATACAAGTATAGGTTTGGGCATGTCACAAATTGCTTGACTTTTGATCGGTCAACTTGAACACCATTCTGACTAAATAGAAGTCACATTGTCCTGAGCAGCATTGAGGGAACATACCCTACAAGATCTTGAAAAGATCTAGACTTACCCCAAGTAACACAAACATGCTCTTTAGCAACTGACTTGTGGTTCACATGGATACAATAAGCTGTACAAATATGCTGTTTAGTAGAAGAATAACCGACTGTACAGCTGCTATGGTGCTAATTTGGGCACAAGTTAAACAGCCTTAAGTTCACATTACAATCTTTAATAGCATTACTAGAGAATTATAACACAGTTATAAAGAGTAACTAGGTATTACAAGAGCAGTATGAAAGCTTTATATGAGGGTACGAGTTACATGTTAAACATACTATTGATGTAAGTGGCCCATCTGTAACTCTGCTCAAAAACATTTAGTTCACAAGTAGACAATTCGTGCAATTTAATATAATATTAATTCGAAATTTCATGTACTTAGTGGTGCGCGCTTTGTAGTGTATTATAATTTATAATGTTTGTTATGGTCTGTGAACTTTTTTTGGGAAAGTAAAGTGTTTTTTTTTACTATAATGTATGAAATGTTCTTGCGCATGCAGTTTTACTGACAATAATATATCCATATGCAGTATAAAATTTTCATGCGCCCCGCGATAAACGCATTTTTAACTTTTAATTATGTGGAAATAATGAGCAGTGAAAAAATTAAATAAACTTAGTTTGTTTGATAAGGATACATAAAGATAGAATACAGTTCATAATTTTCAAGAACATTGAATCCAAGTATCTAGGTTTTTTTTTCGTGCCTCAATCATGGTTAATAGTGCAAATTAAGAGTAGACTATTTGAGGTTAAACATATCAAAATGGTAGTTAAAGCTAACAGAGCGTTGTGAACTACTTTGATCCTTATTTGATTCTATTGGCTGTTCAAAAGTCCACACGTGAAACGTTACACAGCTACAATCAGGAAAATACTAGTTGTGTAGAATAACTGTTGTAATACTGCTGTATTCAGATGTCCAGTGGTTTAATCTAACACTTATTGTACCTACCTATACGCATAAATTATAGTCCTTATGTCAATACATTTTAGGGATCTGCAGTATAACATTATTTTTAAAATCACTTAATTATATTTTATAATTTATTAGTTGTTTCTGCTTAAATATATAAATATTTTAACAGAATCATGTAAATGTAGGTTTTTATTATTACATTCATTCTAGTTTTGATTTTATTTTACTAATGTAAATAAATAAATTATTCACATCATTCATTTATTCGTCATTCTTAAGTAGGTTCTTAAGTTGTAACAATATTACTCGATAGAGATGGCGCGGCGAACGGGTGCGCCGTAAACCTAACCGCAAAGTTAGGACCACCTTGTCAATTTTTTACCATTTTTTTTATAAAACAATGAAACTATTTAAAAAACGTGATGTCACATTTGTAATATTAATAATTATTTAACTACAATTTGCGTTACTACTGAAGAACCAGCGATCGTTCAAGATAATATTGTATAAAATCATATATATATATATATTTATATTCCATATTCTTTTCTATAGCCCATTTTCTTATTTTTATGCGACCGATTAAGCGTCTATCATTGTGCTCTAGTTTATATTCATCATCACTTTTATCGGAAATCAAATCCGTTACGATAATATAGTCTCTAAATTTCGCATCCTCAATATTAATTTGTACGGAACTTTCAACTAAATGTCTTGGTGACACGCTTGGCACATTTCTGCTTGTCTGATTTTTGGAACTTGTCGATTGTTTTTCAATTTCTTGAGTCGAACTCAATATGTTCATATATTCCTTTAAAACGTTTCTTCTAAATCCACCGGTTCTAGTTTTCGCTTTTAACAATTTTCTATTCGTTTTGCAATAGTTAATATAATTCCACTATGCAATACGCAATGTTTCACGTATGACATAAGCGTCACTCGTAGCGTAACAAGGGTGAACGCAAGTACAATTATTAAGTCAAAACCATTAAATTAATGATTCTGTGAACGTATATACAGTAAAAAGTGTTTTAAGGGTCTACACAAGATCTTAAAACGTACCAATAATGGTGACGATGTGCCCCATTTAGGTGCTTTAATGCAGCTTCAAAATTGGGTTAAAAAGGCTGATTAGTATTACTAAGAGTACCGATATGCTTCTTTATGCATTACAACACTCTCAAAATACACCACTATAAAACTTTAACAGTTACAGATACTCACAGCGCCTCTAAAAAATACAAGCGATATAGTGGTGTAAGCTTTTTTCCTTAAAGCAGCAATAAACATATTTTACATCCACTTAAATGCTCTTATGCTGCTAATAAAATGAAAGCTGTAGAGCATCATCATCGAAATACTCTACTAATCCCAAAAGTTTTACAGCATAATCTTCTCCTACTTTTAAACTGCCACTATACAGACTTAAGATATTTATGTAGCTGTAAGCTCACGACTGAACTTTAATAAGTGTTTACAAATGCTTTCAGTTCACCTGTTTACCAAAAGTGAACAACTAAACAGCAATTTGTGTTACTTGTACATTACTTATAAATCGATTTGATCAAATTGAGTGTGTTGCATGACTCCCTTACTCCCTTATATTTTGTGAATTTATATCTACTACATGGAACAAGACATTATAAATGTGACTAAGTGGTAGAATACACTGATCCAGTTTTGTCTTAAATTTTGTTTTATATTTAGGGTTTCTAATGTATCACAAAATAATGAAGGCCCTTCTTCTTTTACTAATGTGATTTTTTTTGTCAGTTTGTCCTGTCAGTGCATGTTTTTCAGGTAGTCAATTATTATCTACTTACTAGCTGCGCCCCATGGTTTCACCCGTATACGTCTCGATCCCGTGGGAATATCAGGAAAAAAAGTATTTTATGTCCTAACCTGGGGGTCTACTCGGAAGCATTAATCCAAAGTATCGGCCGTTTTATAACTTCCATAGTTTCCTTTTTTGACTTTGGCTTATCTCTTTGACAGTCGTTTTTTTTTTGCCGTAGTCAGCCATAGTTTGCCGTCGTCAAGCAACGGCCGAGCATTCGGCCGATACTTCGGATTTATGTTCGAAGTAGACCCCCTGGGCCATGATCGATAATAAAAAATATATTTTATTTCACATAAACCTACATGGGCACTTAAGAAACGTCAGAAGCTAGGTGCACGGTTTCAATTGGTCGTTTCCTATGGAGAAGAGCCAAGAAGAAATTCCACGGTTACTCTTTTAAAAATAATTGGCTTTCACAATGTTTTATTTATTTATTTAAACTTTCACACACAATAATGTACAAAGGCGGACTTAATGCCTTGTGTTATGTGTAATGTGTTGTGTAATGTTTTCAAATTACTTACAGTGTTAATAGGTATGGGAGGACAGTGTATATATATTTTTTTTTTTATAATGCAGTAATAGTTAGGATTATCATATTGCTTTGCTTGCTCTGTCTTGAAAAGGAAAGGAAAAAAGTAGAAAATCATGTACCTAACACAAATATACCTAGTATGAAGCAATAGTAAGTCCAACCAATGTTTTCCAAAGTTTCTGAAGTCACCAAAGATTTTATTGCATTATTTTTCCACCCCTTCAAAGCCCCTCTTGACTATCCTTTCGGTCTCCTGCACACATTGAATAAACGAATTTGTATGCATGACCAATGGAGCGAATACATCAAGAATTCAAAAGGAAACTAATGGAGAACAACTTTACGGTACAATTTTGTGAACTTGGTCGTTATTTCATAACATAACATAACACTGGCCTGTAATCCCCGAAGGGTTAGGCAGAGGTGTATCTTAAGTACACCCAAGTTTCGCCAGTTATGTTTAATTCCCACGTAATAGGGGGCGAGCCTATTTCCATCAACCAGGCACAAGTCCGAACTCCGGGCTGCTACTGAGAAATTACTGGTGGAAAATCCCACAGTGGTGTTAACTCATCCTCCATAGAAAAGGGAGGATCCTCCGACCAGACGGGAGTTGTGTCTGGTGGGCAACTGCCCGACAATTGATGTCGGGACGTTGTATACAATATTAGTTTTAGTATATGCGAAACCCGAAACACGTGTCTAGTATTTTTATATAAAGAATCTATGTACAAAATTTTAAAACTGTATTATGAAAAATCATAAAGTTATAAGGTTGTTATGTTACCGGGTTGTCCGTTCAAAAACCGCGGCACGGCGGGCGCCCCGTGCCTCCAGGGTCATCTTGAGCTCATTGATAATAATTTGGCAGTAGGTATATAACCGTACGGCGATTGTATTGTAAGTAATTAAATGGTGATAACATTTTCCATCACACTTAAATATTTTTGGGAAAAAATATAACATGGCGTAAAAATTATTGAAATCGATTTAGTTCCTTATTCTGAACAAATTATATTCAGGTTTCGCATATACTAAAAATAATGTTGTAATATATGCTAGTTGCACGGTAAACTCTGCTTGCGCGATGCAGGATTTTGCATGACGTCAGTGTGATGCGTAGTTCGCATGTGGCGATGGAAATACCGCCACAACACTTTGCCCGACCTGGGGATTGAACCCCGGACCTCGTTCTTGCGACCACTAGACCACTAGACCGACGAGACCGACCGTTATATAAAGTTAGTGAAGTGTTATTATCAATGTTGGCATCAGATTCGTCATCATCTTCCTGCTCTAGTCCCATGTTACTTGGGGTCGGCGCAACTCGTTTTCTTCTTCATCATGCTCACTTATGTCTCGCTGATGGTGGCGCGAGTGTTGGATCATTCGTCTCTCTACAAAATGGTTGAGCTGCATGGTGCTGATCCACACGTCATGTTCTTGTACGGGCGCCGTTAGTTGAGACTGGTTATCTCTCAACTGCCATTTGGCCAGGCTTATTTGTAATCTTCTCTAATCTTATATTTTGAATTGGTTTAATATCTTGATTTAAACGAGTGAGTTTCCTTGGAGTTTCTTGCCTGTTCTTCTCCATAGAGATCTACGTTTTGGAATGGGCAAATAGCTTCAACTTTCTGACTAACTAACCGACTCTTTGACAATTCAAAAGTGCCTGTAATTGGTTTATTTGAAATAAATGCTTTGAGTTTGAGTCTTCCGTACTCCTCTGTCAATCGTGACGCTATTATTCACTACCTTTTCTTTCATATATTTCCTCTCATGTTGGTCATTCGACTACAGGTCAATATTTGTGATGATACAGATATTGTTCTCGATACCATTATCATAGTTCAACGTGAAACGTGACCTAAGCAGGAGGTGTTATTACAATAACCCTTCATTAACTAATAACAATATCTAAATAATCTTCCATCCTTTTATGCTAACAGCAAATAATGATACCAATCCACCCGTCATATTTGTGGCAGCGATAAGGTGGCTTCCCACGGTGCGTGATATTGCGGACGGACGAAGACCTGGGGGCCGATCGCGCTAATTTTGAACGTCAATACCAAAACTAAACCACAACCAAAAACGTTACGTTAGACACATTTCGTATCGCGCTAATCATTTCAACGGATACGATTTAGCTTTACTTTGGAAGTTACGTTGGAGGAACGATCGATCGAACTTTCTGTATTGGGTAACGTCAACGATTTTGTCGCTCAGAAAAAATAGCGCGATATCGTTTCTTACATCAGCTAAACCAAAACAAAAAACGTTCCGTTCGAACGGTATTACGTTGAGAAATATCGCGATCGGCCCCCAGGCCGCACGGCCGACGACCACGGACAGTCACGCGCCGGACAAAAAGACTCTTCCAACGGTGCGTGTCGGTCTGTGTGGGTCTTGAGATTCGAAGCCATTTTTATTCCAAAATGCAAAGTGAAAGAGAACTTGTAAAGAGAGCTAGCAACGCACTTTTGAAGTTACCGACTCGCCGCGGATCGGATACTGCTACGGACGTGTCTGAACTCTTTCCATGGTGTGTCGGTGCGGGCTGGTCCGCGTCCGTCCGCAATATCACGCACCGTGGGAGTCCAGCTTTATACGGATGGTAACGCAACCATCCATCAGTAAGTAGCGATAGGTAAAAGCAATGATAGACTATTACTGTCATTGTTAAATAGACATGTTTAAGTTGTCAGCGAATCATGTAATTTCTATAAGTGCCTGCATAAGTGAGACTCATAAGGCATAATGTGTCTTGAAATATTTAGTTCGTAACAGATATTTAGCTGACTAGGATTATGTTTCCTTTTTCCTCGTTTCAGCTCGTCACGAATTACTTAATTACCTTTATGAGCCAAAATAGCTCGTGGCGCAGTAAAATATTAATAATAGTCCTCCAGGCGGAAGTTCGGCCATGGCGACCAATCTCAGCGAAGTCCAGCCTTCGGCGCAGGAGATATTATAGTGGACACGTGTGTGCGCAGACACAGGTGAACTCTCTCTTCCCTCACTCTCATAGTCCATCCGACACGACCGGAGAGAGATCAGGCGCAGGCGAGGCGGCCATCGGCTTAACGTGCTTTCTAAGGCACGGGGGTACTCGTAACACCACCAACTTCTAAACTCCGGGTTGTTACTAAGAAATTCCTAATGGAAAAACCTAATAACACTTTGCCTGACCCGGGAATCGAACCCAGGACCCCCACATTCAAAAGTCGCGCTTGCGACCACACGACCAACGGGGCAGGTAAAAATATTAACCAGTCAGCAAAGCAGCATAAATACATGGAATGATTTGTTATCGATATCCGTCACGTCTATGAAGTTTAGCTAACTAATTATTTTTTTTGTATTCTATTTTTTGACCTTGTATACAATTTTCTTGCCAGTCGAGTATATCCTGACAAACTGACTTCAAAGTGTCCTGTGTTCTGTACCGAAGGGTGTCGGAAACTGACGAGTGTTTCCGAGTGAGCTGGTGAGCCACTGAGGGAAGGCCGGGAGTTATGACGAGAGCAAGCACCCCTTGTTATCTTTCACGGTACGATTGGCGCACTCAATACGCCGGCGCTATCATTAATACTAATAGGTACTGGCAGGAACAGCGGTGTATGAGTTAAGCTGAGGACAACTTTGAATTCGACAGGATTTTGTTTTACATTTCTGAATTTAAAAAATATTTTGGTTGTTCTTTTCGTGAGGATTCTTATCTGTCTTTTACCAGCTGTGACTCTTCCAATTTAAGCCTCGACAAACCATTCTTGGATCTAGCTAGTCCAAGTTAAGAAGACAAGAGAAAACTCGTTTTCCAAGGGGTTCTACTGGGAAAATACAACGATAATCGAAGCCTGGCTCCTTCAGCTTCTCCCAAAAACATGCTTTCAAGATAAATAGCAACTCAACTTCTAGGTAATCAGAATTCCTACCAGATAGCCCACTGTCCATTCCAAGGTTGCCTGGAACAGATCGCAGAAAGCGATAATGCCGCCCGTTGTATATTTTCTAGTGATTTTCTTTTTTTAGGGTTCCGTACCTCAAAAGGAAAAACGGAACCCTTATAGGATCACTTCGTTGACCGTCTGTCTGTCTGTCTGTCAGTCTGTCAAGACCCCTTTTCTCAAGAACGCGTGGAGGTATCAAGTTGAAATTAATAGGTCTATGGTTCCTCGAACCTCTAAAAAAATCAAGCTTCCAAGTCAACGCAATAAATAATATGGCGATTTATGCGACATATTTTGATACT
Source organism: Tiliacea citrago (assembly GCA_963921375.1). Taxonomy (NCBI): domain Eukaryota; kingdom Metazoa; phylum Arthropoda; class Insecta; order Lepidoptera; family Noctuidae; genus Tiliacea; species Tiliacea citrago. The sequence continues at coordinate 6,186,089 of OY992791.1, read as the reverse complement.
CGCAAACAAATCAAAACCGGTACTTCCCGTTGACCTAGAATCATGAAATTTGGCAAGAAGCAAGGTCTCACAGCACAAGTAAAGGAAAAAGTAAAAAAATCTATAATTTGTAGTTTAATTACTTAATTTTTTTTTTTTACAATGCCAAACTTAGATTTCCAGATGGAAAATTGACCGTGGAGTATATGGGAGAACATGTTTTACAACTACAACGTTAAGTTAGTTTTTGGGAAAAAATCATCCCAATTACGGAATCCTTCATTGTGCGTAGTCCGACGCGCATTGGCCGGCTTTTCGTTTTTATTTTGTGGTGTATAATAAAGTGTGTATAAATATAAATAAATATAGCCGGAAAATAAGATGAATAGCACAATGAAAACAAATCACTTTCTCCGTCGACTGTACTCGCCATTCAAGGTGTAACTAATGATGGATCACTTGAATGAATCGCCAGCGAATGCACTTTGCGCGTCGATAGTACCCGCATTATATAAAAAAAGAACACTATCGAGTATCATAATCTAAGGACCATGAAATCATTAATATTCGATAACCTATCTTTAGTAAATTCCACGAAGGAAATAATTCGATATAAAATACAGCCTTCTACGCAGTTCACTGGCTCGGCACTGTTTCAGATTTGAATTTCATTGATTCCTCGCACAGTTTTTTTGCATTGATGCTTCGAAGCAGCTGCAAGGTATTGTTTTATATCGCTTGGTGTGCTAGAAAAGTTTCCATGAATGGTGATATTAAGATGTACCTACGACCGGTGCCCTGGAGTCCCTGGGCAGTGATCCTCGGTACCACCTGGCTAATATTCTTTCCACTACTTAAGAATTGGAGGCTAATTTTTACACAAGCCTTGTTCCAGCCTTGTCCATAATCACCCTTCTTCCCTGCTGTGGCACAGGCCTTATCTCTGTGAGAGGAAGTGGGCTGTCATCCACCACGCGGACAAAGAGTGGGTTAGTGTATGACACAAATGTCTTCGAATTTTTCTTCTAGTCCATTTTTACATACCAAGACCCCTCCGTGTCTCGGAAAGCACGTTAAGCCGTTGATCCCGGCAGTCTTTCGTGGATCTTTGACAGTCGTTACGGGTCGTCAGAAGCCCAAAAGTCTGACAACCAGCCTTACCAAGGGGTTTTACCCAGTAACTCATGGGTTGTCGAGGTTTGATAGGCAGTCGCTCCATGTAAAATACTGGTATTTTGCTGCATCCAGTTAAACTGGATGGACAGGCAGATGTCGATGAGGACATGCCGGTCCCATAACGATGTTTTCCTTCACCGTTTTGAGGGCAGTGGTGATGAAATAATTTAACAAAGCACACACACACTATGTAGAAGACATAGTAATATTTATTGATGTTACAAAGTTTCTATAACTATTTTCTTTCACTAATATATCCATCATTTGTTTCTCTTACTGTTACAAATCAATCTAGGCAAATAGGTCGCCAAGATGTCTGTCTATAGTCATCTGTAGGCTGATGATCAAGTTTCACTACTACGGTAATGCATTGCTATCTGTAAATTGACTTGTTCTTGTGCAATGCCGACTGCGATTAACTCATCAATGTCGGTGCACTTTCCATCTAAACATAATGAACTCTCCCGTGTTACTATTTCAATTGAAAGTGGTCATTAATAAATATGGTTATAACCTTTTATCATTGAAAAGAAATCTTCTAGATGAGACAGATCAGGAATTTTTTGGTAACTGCACTTAAGAGCGTATACGCGGTACCTACGGCATTTCATACAAAATTTCAAGCCCTTGTTTTTCGAAATGACTGAACCGATTTTAATGAAATTTCATACACATAAGCAGGATACAAAGGTCTAAAAGTTAGTTCAGAACATTTTCGAAATGTCTTATACAAAAACAGATAACTGGAAATCTCTGTTTCTATGGAAAATTTAAAATCGGTCTAATTTGGCTGTGTTACTATTTTTCGAAAATGTTCCTAATTAACTTTTACGCTCTTAATCGTGAAAAAGAATTGTCAATGAACAGTCAGTGACGAGACCAAAAACAGTTCAACGAATTTCGCACCGTATGTCGAGAAATCAGTTCGTTACAATGAAGGGGATGTTGATTGCACGAGCGTTATGCAATCAAGGTGCTTTTCTAACTGGCCATGTTCTAAAAATAGGGACAACATGACATCGCAAATTATCTATGATAAACAGCCGACGATCCAACAGGAACGTTCGTCCTCCTTCTAGTACATTTCAATACATTAATTAGACTTGTAAACCGTTAATTTATTTACCGAGCGCTTTGTTAACAATCTACATTCTGGTGTTGTGCCTTCCGGTTGGGAGCGCTGAGCCACTGATTAACAATACGATGGTGAGCGAGCCAGAATCAATTTGCGAGCTACCCGAGCTGACCGAGCCACCCGAGCCAACCGAGCCATCGGGCGTGCGGACGTATTGCTTTTGTTCTGTGCTTGTCCGCACTGGCCGGATATTTACACTGGCAACACATTTACGACTTATTCAATCTGACATAGTGATGTTTGTATGGATTTGAAGAGGTCAGATGACAGGCAGCAGTAACTTCGTGTACTGACAATACTTAAGAAAATTCGCCTCGATCTTAGAAACCGAATAAACTATATGAAAAGGCTGGGATTATGATTATACTTTGGATTGAACACTACACCAGGCTTGTAGTCATTAATTAAACGTTTCAAAGTGCCTCATATATCTTTTCAGCCCATCTATTCGAAAAGAGCAGAAGGATTCCTCGACAAGTGCGAGCAAAATAACAATAGCAATAGACTTTTGAATTTGAAACACTATTTAATTAAAAAGTTTGAACGCAATTCGCTTCGATAAAGTCCTGGCCGGTAGTAAAAAAAGCGCGCCTGCCGACGCGGCATTGGTTAACCAAATAAAAAAAAATACACGGGATCTTTTCATTGTTTTTTTTATTATGTAATTTTTAGCAACATATTACAGAAAATTTTAATTTGATTCACACAAATAAAATAAAAGATGAGCTCTAGCAGGGAAACTGAAATATTAACACCAGAAAGTGTAATTGAACACAGAAACTGTCATAAACAATTGACTACCAAACAAATCGAGAGAAATATAAAATATTCGTCACTACTAAAAGCATTTCTTATTTATTTTTCTCATAGAGGGGGAATGGAAAGGAAGGAAAAACAGAGTGTGCCACACGGTACCAAAATTATTTATCCTCGAGCGACGTACTTTGAATCCCACGCTACGCTTAGGATTCTACTCTAGAATCTTTCGGTTCACTCTGGATCCAAACAATCGCTCAATACATTATTTTGGTCCCATAGGACACAATTTACTATTCCAGTTTAAAGCGACAAAAATATCGAACCCTCGGCCTCGGTGCGATAGTGCGCCTTCGGGCGTACCATATCGACTTAGCACTGGTTAATCGCGCAACTATGTCACAAACGTGTGCCCAGTCTAGTTTTCAATATGAAACCACGTTTATTTCCCGTGTTGATTGTTTTTAAACGAGAACGGTAGCAACTCATAGAAAATGTATACTGCGTTTATTCCTGACTTAGAAAGTAGGGCGATGTTGCAAGCATACCGCACGGGCCACAAACATGTCTCGGAATGTAATGCTTCTACAAAATATGGATGGAATTTGTTGCATTGCTGGTAAAATAGTGACAGATAGTTTTGGACGTAAGGGATGGGCCGCAACCGAAGTTTAGTCATCATAAGCAGCCTTTAACGTTCCTACTGCTCGGACACAGGCCTCCTCTCTTCGAACAGGAGTGGGCCGTAATCTACCACGCGGGCCCAGTGCGGGTTGGTAGATGTCACATGTCTTTGAATTGTTGGTTCTATAAGGACATGCTGGTTTTCTCACAATGTTTTCCTTCACCATTTGGAGAGGTGATGAAATTATTTACACAAAGTAAAGCGCCTGCTTGGGTTCGAACCTATGACCTACAACTCGTATGTCGGGGCTCGGAGCCGTTAAAACTGGGCCACCACTGTTCTGATGAGTCGCTGAAATTTGGCGGCTTTGGCTGTGTATCTGGTAGTAAATACTGATTTCATTAAGGACTTGTACCGCTGAATAGAGAGAAAAGGTGTCTACCATCGGCTTTAGTGCACTTCTCAGACAAGACTTATTTTGAGCGACTGAATTTAAACTACCCTACCTACCACTGATGATGACGATCCTACAGTTTCTTTACGTACTTAAAAAATTGCAGCAAAACAAGTTAAACCACCTTTTTATCGTCCAATTAAGATCATTTTGTCAGATTTGATGCATCGATGTTATTAACATGCTAATAGCTATTATTAAAGGCATTTTAAACGATTATAGGAACTAAAGACTTTCCATATAAGGCCTGCAGTTTAACAGAATATGTAGGTATTTTTTGCTTTAAAATGTACGAACATAGGAGATTTATAAGCCTCTCAACGGTGGAACATTAAATGTTTGTAGAATTACCACAAACGTACGTTGGCGGTCTAACCAGACTTGAATGACGTCGGAATAGCTGGCTTCTACTCTTCCTTGAGAATTAATAGCGTTTACGATATTCATTCTTCGAGTTTTGCGGTTTTACTTGAGCTCTATATATATGGATATAGCTACTTTATAATAACATAACATATTGTGACGCTTGTAATCCCCGAAGGGTTAGGCAGAGGCATACCTATAAGTACACCCACGTTTCGCCAGTTATGTTTAAGTCCCATGTAATAGGGGCCTATTGCTATCAGCCGGGCACAAATCCAAACTCTGGGCAGCTACTGAGAAATTCCTAGTGGAAAAACCCAATAACACTTTGTCCGACCTGGGAATCGAACCAAGGACCTCGTGGTCAGCAGTAGCGCTTGCGACCACTAGACTAACGAACGAGGCAGTTGTCATTCTTTTTATACTTATATAAAGCTAAGTACTTTATTTTACTTTGAATCAATGAAACACGTAGTAAAAATATTGAGCAGCGGCCGCCAAAAGTTGTATGAAAATCCACAAGTGTCGTGGTTTAGCGGTCAAATAAATTAGATAGTAAACTCATAACTATCGTGTAATTTAAAAATGGATCGATATTTTACTCCGAAACATGGCAACCAAGGAGGTAACTTATCAAAGGTTTTATTTAAATTTCGAATTGGCTTACAAATAGAAAGCTTATTGAAAAGCAAGTGGTCTTCTTGGCGGGAAAGTGAAGCGTCATGTTAGCAGTTTTGTTTTATTTTCTAAAATTTGTGTTTAGCCGAATATTAATGTGTAATAGTGGCGGATAATTAACCATTAAGTGTTCGTGATCCTGCATTAATGTAGGCAAATGAAACAAAACAGTGCAACATCACTTTAAGTTCTCTCAAGAAGTCCGCGCGAGGTTTCAGTAAAGTGCCGCGTCTTTACTTAAACCCAAGGGGGGGGCGGGATATCATCAATCATCTTTATCATGCATTGAGTGGAGTTCATTTCATAATTATTTAAATAACTTTGTACTTGTTACCTAATTTTACATGACACTGGCTAAATGCACAAACCGTGCGAAGCCAAAAAGAAAAAGAAAAAGAAAAAGAAAAGCAAGTGAATACCTATAGGTATTTGGCGCGTGAAAAATTATCGTTGTTCGTCATTGAATCTGGAATTTATAAATTATTTACTTAGTTTGAATTTCCGCGCATTATTTGAGAAAAGCACTATACAAGCCATGGCCGCAACCAGGCATTGATGGACTCACATTATGAGTGCCTCGGCTTCGCCTCGGCCCACATTTTCACGTTCGTCCATCAATGCCCCTTTTGCAGGCCGCTGCAGTAATGTACCTACTATTAACTAAACTTTGTTAGAACTGACGAAGACCCGTTTAAATATTAAACAAAAAAACTGGAGGTGTCGTGGGACACCAGCGGGGTAGTTACGTAACACACGATCAGTAGCAACGGGTTTCATTTTGACAGTTCAACAACATTCATTGCGTTATTTAAGTTGTTGAGCAGACACATTTTTCGAACAAATAAAGCAATGGATTAGCAATATCCTCTAATGACTGACAGTGTGTTACGCAACTAGGGTGCCATTTGCCGTGCGTTTTGTTACGTAAGAAAGGTGTCGCATGTCGTGACGGTCAAAATGTTATACATTTTTCGTAGCTCTCATTCGTAAAGTGTGCAGAGTGCTTATAACCTGCGATAAGGAACATCATTCCAATAATATTTTTAAGTATCGACAGACGTTTATCGGACGCACCCTGAACAACATTCTTTAATTTCACTATTGCTAAGAATAATCATCCTACTTACTTGGTGATTCACTGAATGTGATTTGTTATAATGTAACACTCTATATAGTATATTTACACAAATGCAGTGAAAGGCAAATTAAATTCGTTCGTAAGTGAATTATTTTTAAGTGTCACTTATAAACAGGTAATTCTTGGCCTACATACAGTCATTGCTAATAAACTTTTACTTAAAGAAATTAAGTTGTAAGAAGATCCAAACTTGATGACTAATACTTTTAAGTTGTAGCTTAAACAGGATCGCTTTAACGTGGATCCGCAGCTGTAGCCCGCGATATTCAAATTTTCTTACGTTTTTTACTATTTGCAGGTCAGTGTCAGGTTGTATCTTGATAAAAATATGATTCGCGACTTTAACAGATATGTATTTACAGAATTATAATCGTTAGAATCATTAATACAACTCTCTAAGTTAGATTTGTTCCCTAATGTCATGATTTCATGAAAAAAATATTCAATGGAACAAAAAATCTAGATACAACCTGATCCTGATCTGCAAATTGCAAAAAACGTAAGAAAATTTGAATTTCGCGGGCTATAGCAGCTGTGGCTAAAGCTAAAGATGATTACGGTCTTCTCCTTAGCTTGTCGATGGTAATCTAAATGGACTAGGCCCAGAATTCAGCTACGTTATTGGCTCCATCACTATAGCGTTCATCAGTTCCTGTAACTTGCAGCTGACAGGAGACGCAGGACACAATATTAAGTGGAGATGCCTGTGGCTAAGTAATATCAGCCACAGGGGTCGATCGATCAGGTTAAGCTGCGTTTGCGGCGGTTGGGGTATAGGGGGTATCGTGTTACCCAGTAACTGGGTTGTGGAGGTTAGATAGGCAGTCGCTCCATGTAAAATAGTGGTATTCAGCAGCATCTGGTTAGACTGGAGCCCGACCCCAACATAGTTGGGAAAGGCTATAGGCAGATGATGAGGATTATATCCAGGACAGGAATGCTTGGAAACATGCTGGTCCAGCTCCATAGGACTATCTAGAGTAGAACAAACTGGTTGCTATTTTAATTGTATAATTTGTTATTTTTTAGGTATTGATTTTACATTCTGTGATTACCTATACTCACATATTGACTTATTTTTTTTTAGAAAAACATACTTTTACGATGTTTGTAAATATGTGAGCACCATGTATCTATCTCATAATTAAGTTATTTTTCATTGCTTAGTTTTTAATTCTTTTTACCTATTATGGTATAGTAATTTTATTCTAGGTGCATCGTCTTCACATATAATCATACAATTAATGTACTCAAACAAAATATTGTAAAACATTTTTAAAAGAGTAACGGTGGAGGTTCTTGCTCATTCTTCTCCATACGAAACTACCTTTTGGAAGGGGCAACTAGAATCAATTCTATTTTTTTGTTAATTTTGACGTTCAAAAGTGTCTTTTATGTGCCTACTTGGAATAAATAATTTGACTTTGACTTTGATGATGTGTATGAATAGGTACAGTTATAGATACACAAATAAAGGAGCAAAATCGGGGAAAGAACTATGGGGTAATTGCACACATAAAATAGTAATCGATCGATGCCTTTCATTTTGACATCGATCGGTTCATAGGTTAGAAAAATTCGTCTGCTCAACAAAACTGTTCGTCTTTAAATAACGCAATGAATGTCGCTAAACTGTCAAAATGAATAGCATTGCGATCGATTGCCCTCTTATGTGTGTTTCGCAGCTACCCCGCTGGTCTTAAAAGCTATAATGTATGTAAACACAAAAAACTTTTATACCAAATCAAGCCCAAAGTTCACTAACATTATCCAAGCACAAAAGAAACCCTGCAATACTTAACATAAAAATCTTATAAGGGAACTGTGCCAAATACAGTAATTCGTTTCGAATTCCCAACGTTAATTAGACATTAGCTGGCAAGCCTGGCAGGCCATACTATGAACCACCAACCACTGACTGCATTTCTAAAGCAGACTGCCAACCGCTGGCATGTTGCCAGTCCCAGCTGCAAGTCAGTTGAAAACATGGTGTGCTACTATTTGTCGTATTTCGATTCATTACCGTGGGAGTATTGGAAATTGCATACATAAGGCCATCATTACTTATGATCATGATTTTGATATTTAAGTGAAAAGTTATTTGTGTTGAAAGACGAAAGAATTATAATTTTATCTTTAGATTAATAGTTTAAGAAATTGATCCGTGGAATACGTCAGTTAAGGCAAGGCTTCCCTTAGGCGCGTCGCGCTCACGAGCGCCGCGCCGCGCCGTTCGGTTTCATAGGGAATCTTTATTTTTAGTAACGAAAATATGAATGAAATGACTGAAAAAACTCACCGATAGAATTATAGATAGTAAAATAGTCCGTTCACAAAAAATAAAAATATCTTAAGTCGTTTGAAAGTAATATCGTTTTATTTATGCTTTGGGTAGACATTTCTTCATGAATTTGTTTCATGAAGTATTTTACTACAATACTTAAATATTCACATAAAGAATTGATGTGTATGCGTTCTATTTTGACATACATTTATTACATAACTTACTTGCATTATATGAAGGCGTAATAACAGATTTAAAAGTCACTAAAATCATATATCTGCGCTTTAAGCCCAACGACCATTCGCGAAGCTAATTTTATACTCAGCTAGATTGTATAAGTTTGTCTTTAAGACCAGGTAGTCTAAATCAAATTTATACGCAAGCTCCGCCCATTGCTCCCCGCCACTCCGTTATGTGCTAAACGCAAAAACATCAGTAATAAAGTTGAATATCGCATGTGCTCTTTGATCGCGTTCGAGCACGAAACTGAATAGCGTAAGTCTCAATTCTTATTTCGTTTATAACTAAAGTAATAATTGATCTAGAGATCCAATTGGAACCATGCACCTAGCTTCTGACGTTTCATAAGTGCCCATGTAGGTTTATGTGAAATAAAATATTTTGATTTTGATTTTGAGAAAAAAAATATCTGGTGGCTGGATAATATACTATATTTTCTTGCTGTGAATATTTATTTTAGACATAAAAGCCAAACAATATTGTTTGTTTTTTATAATTATCCTTAAAAAATACATGATTTTCTAATAAAAAAGTATTGAGAGAACATATCACAATTATAAAAAAAAAAAGTTTTATTGATTTATACAAAAGTTTCACAATATTTAGGTATGACACTGGATCCCGCACTAGGATACCCTGTGTCGCAGGATCCAGTCTCTTTCGACAGATAATATGATTTTTCTTTCTTTCTTTTATTGTAACTGTCTTCAACATGGAAAGAAAAAGATCCAATAAATCTAAAATATACTAAAGTTTAATTTTGCTTGTATGTGTGACTGTTTCAGAATATTCACGAAAATTAACATAAAAATAGGGAGCCTCCTCTTAACGTGAACATTATTAGATTTCAAACTATCAGGGTAACACCGCGCTGTGTTCCAAAATCTAATTAGAGACTTAGTTCAGACAGCTGCCAAACTAAGTAGGACTGGGCCCGACATGTTGGCATAGCAGATAACCTATGGACCAATTAAACATAGAATGGCTGCTGAAAACTAGGAGACAGTGTCGAGGTTGAACTGCAGATGGATGGCGCAGTGGTGGAATGATTGACGTTTTGAACAAACTTTCAGCAAGCAAGATCTTATTGAAATTAAATGATGTTTGTATCTGTAAGTAGATCTTTTAAGACACTTTGACCTGCCCCAACAGACGGCATGCATGCATCAGTCATCGTGTAGCTCAACCCTAAGCTCAACGACCCGCCACACGACGCTACTAGGGGGCCAAGTCTGCTATTTTCAATGATTGGTCATACCAAGGCAACGCCATGACTATTGTGCCTCAATAGTTTGTAACCTCCTAAATTCATAATAGCGTAACAGTGGTCCATAGGGAAGTCAAAATAATAGGAGCTTGTCAGTACGAGATTACCTAATACAGACAATTTTTTCAATGGAGTATCAGGGGCACGTCATTGGAAAATCATAAAGACGCCTTTCAATTAGGAGATTAGCAAAACTGAAAAACTCTACAATTACGGTGCCAATGATCGGCCATTCGGACACAACTTGGCCCCCAGATCTGCAGGACATTTGTGTAGGCCATGCAAAGGTATTGCAGGGGTGGACAAACCAAAAACCTGAAATATGGTTTAACTTTTGTTTGTGGGGACAAACAAAAGTTACCAAAAATAAATAAATGCAGTCGGAGTCAAATTTTAAGGCGTTCGTTACATCCAAACGAAAATAAATAAATGGAATAAATGGTCGGAACTCCATGTATTTATTTTCGTTTTTCTTTCATCTTAATTCCTTCTTTTCAGTTCGTTTTTATGCAGTTGGATTGTTTGAATTTTTTTAACAATTCGCTTTATTTCAATTCAATTTTTTTGGAATTGAATCATTATTAGCTTTTATTTGATACTAATATTGTTGTATTTTTTTTTTTAAACCTTCTCCTCCCTTTTTTGTATTTGCCGATGCAATGTATAAAAATTATATAACATATATCACTCCCACCATTAAGACGAATCTAACGACACCATAGATGTTAAAATCCATCAATCCGTTTAGGCTACAGAGCGTGCCAAAGAAATAGACATACATACACTCGAAAAACATTACCGTCCTTCTGGGGCAGTCGGGTAAAAATACTAATAATAAAAACTGTCACAGGAAGTGGCAAGACTTGTCTTCAATAATGCGTTAGTTATAATTAGTTAGAACCTCTCCCTTAGGAATTACGATTTGGTTTGTTTAACTTGTTTTATATTATGTGGAAAATTTTGTTGGTAATACATTTATACTCCCATGTTAGTTTTAAGTTTTATGCCATAACATTATAATGTGTAACCGTTTATTTTCCCAAATAAAATAAGATATTGCAAATAGGAAAACTAAAATTATAGGAAGATTTACTGTTATTTTAACAGATATTTCTGATCCAGATGTAGATGTTTAACTTAATGAAAATGTCATGAAGAAAGCTCGTTTAAAGTTTAAGTGTTATTCCATATTTATTATTAATTGCCACTCAAAGCTTGCTTTTAACACCACTTTTACAAGTAAATTGGCAGTAATTGCAATGGACCCTTAGTTATTCGTAATTGCCCTTAGATGATCAGCTGTCGATTCTTTACTCTCGCACTACTTTCATCGCGTCACCGGATTATGTTGGCTAAATCAGGGTTGGCAACATGCCATAACAATTCGCGCCATTTCTTGACAGTTCTGATTGACAGGATAATTATGTTATAAACAGGACCTCATTTATTTATCTTAGCTGGAATCAACGTAATTTTAACGTTACGTACGACATTTCAAAGTTAATTTTTCCTTCATTGTCGCAAGTAAGATTAAAAGCATCCCAATTTTAACATCTTAAGGCTCGTACAGACTAGTGCGATATCGCGGGCGCGACAGGCATCGACCAGGAATTGTGCTACTAGTGACGCGTCGCGCCCGCGATATCGCACTAGTCTGTACGAGCCTTAACTATACTTACTATTGATTATAAGATTCATTTTCAATTGTACCAGTTTAAAGAAGGTTGGCATTTGTTTGTTCAAAAATAAGTAAGTACTCGTAGGTACTAGTTAATCATTTATTTTGACCGACAAAATTACATTTTTATTAGACCACACAACTGCATAGCCAATTCATGTCCCACTTTCTGGCGCCCGGTGAAAAGAATTGGTACAAGAAATGGCTATCATGGGACTTAAGAGAGGCCGTCCCGGTCCGTCTATCGTCAACGCGAGCATGGTCGAAAAGTTTGTTGTTTCATCCAGCGCAAGTGAAAACTATTAACAAACGAGTGAGAACGCGATAACATTGAACGAAAAATAATGTGCGGGAATTTCATAAAACTTGTTCCAGGAAATACGTGTTTTTGAGTAAGGCTTAACAGTATGTGAAATAAATGTTGGTTATTTAGAATTTCCATTACATTTGCAAGGTTTATATCGTAATGTTTTCTTAACATTTACAATTTATGAGTACATTATGAATGGCCAAAGTTCAGGCAAAATTTGTGCAAAAAAGCAAATTTTTGCAGGCTTAAACTGAATTTGTTTTTCAAAAAAAATATTTTTTGCTTGCATAGAAACCTATATATAGTGCACAAGATACCTATTGGTTCAAAAATATCAAAGAAAGATGTGTTACAACGCCATAATCACGTACGAGCGTTTGTATGAAAAGTATGTCGGGTTGGCCGCTCTTAATTCCATTTTTAAAGAGATTTATCTATAATTGAATATTTTACAAAGCCTTAGATATCGATCTAGCTTTGAAAGAATTGAGATAGATTAACTTTCACTTGAGCGAATTGTAGCAAATGGAACCCATTTTTGGATTAGATATTCGTCGTTAAAATACTCATTTAGGTGGCAGTAAATTGGTCTGATAAAATCTTGCTAACATACTTATAGGAATGTGATTACAATGATTACTATGTTACTTATTACTTTATTACAATAAAGGCCACGCGACGCGACGCTGTCTGCCTGTCTGACCTCTTTTATTTAAGTTAACTTTTCTTAATTATCGACATTCAGTTTTACATACATACATACATAAACTCACGCCTTCTTCCCATGGGGGTAGGCAGAAACTATAGAACGCCACCTGCTACGCTCCTTACATACTCCTTTTGCTTCGCCTACGTTCATACATCTAGTCATACACGCACGCCGATTGCGAGTACTACGCACCTGACCTTTCTGAAGAACATCACCAATTTGGTCACTATATGTCCTCCTAGGGCGTCCCCTCCCGGCGTTTCCACTCACCTCTGCTTTATACTTTTGTTAGTCGCGTTCCACTCATCCTCTCAACATGACCTAACCATCTAAGCATACTCTTTTCAATTTTTGTTACTACATCTTCTCCAACTGCATCTTCTTAAACTGCACCGTTGCCTTATCACCTCATTTTTCAGCCTATCATTCATAGTCACGCCAGACATGCTTCGCAAGGAACGCAATTCCACTGCATTTATTCTACTTTCATGCTTCTTTTGCCACACCCAACATTCACTTCCATACATAAGCGTAGGCACCAGCACACCATTGTGAACAGCCAGTCGAGCCTTTTTGGGCATCGACTAATTGGTCACAATCGCATGTATAGCACCATTCACTTTATTTCCCGCATTTACTCTCCTTTACACATCTTCATCAATCTTTCCATCCCTTGTAAACTGGCTCCCCAAATATATAAACTCACTTGCTTGCTCTACACTCTTATCATTTATTTTCACATCACACACCGATACATCCTCTTCTCTTTCAAACACCATGACCGTCTTATTCACATTTATATTCATCCCTTTCCTCTTATTTGCTTCTTCCATCACAGTCACCATGTCTTGCAACTTTTCTGCAGACGAAGCAAGTAGAACTTGATCATCTGCGTCTAGTAGAGAAGGCATTTGACAGGCAACTCATTAATTCTCAATCCGCACTCACTCTCTTTCAAATCTATCAGACAACTATCCATGTACAAGTTGAACAGCCACGGTGACGCTACACAACCCTGTCTAACACCCCTTGAGATCCAAAACCAGTCCGTGTATGCCCCATTTAACCTAACACAAGCACTGGAATCCTTGTATAAAGATTTCAGTGCCCGTACCAAGCTCCAGTCCACACCGTACACTGATAGTGTTGACCACAGTTCTTCCCTGCATACACTGTCATAGGCCTTCTCCAAGTCAACGAAAGCACAGTAGACTTTCTTGTGCTTTGCCAGATATTTTTCAGCTACGCACCTTAAGGAGAAGATCTGATCCATACATCCCATTCCCTCTCTAAATCCTGCCTGCACATCCCATATTTTCTCCTCTGTCATTCTTACCACTCTATTTATCAAAACCTTTGCATACAGTTTGCCGACCACACTCAAAAGACTGATGTCGCGGTAGTTTTTACACTCCTGCTGAGAGCCTTTTCCCTTATATAGTGGTACGATTACAGCCTTGTACCAGTCATCTGGCACACGACCATATCTCCAACACATATTAAAGATCCGGAACCACAGGCTTGCTACTACCCCGTCACCACCCTTCAGCATTTCAGCAGACACAATTTTCATACCTTTCAACGGTCTTACAATCTCATCTATTTCTATTTCATTCCACTCATCTGCATGAGAGCTTGGGTCATCAAAACTGGCTTCTGCCCAGTTACCCACTCCTTGCACACTATGCTGGCAACTAAATAAACTTTCAAACTATCCCTTCCAGCGTTCCAAGACCTTACATTCTTCGCTTAATAAACAGCCATCTTCTGCTCTTATAACGTTCATAATCGATGTTCCTGTCTCTCCGCGAGCCAATCTTACTTGTTTCCAGAACAGCTTAACATTGGCCCTGAAGTTATCAGAGAACTTCCTGTTATACTTTTCTTCCTTTTCATCCTTCTTCATTTTTACAATCTCTTTCACTCTTGCTTTTATTTCAGAGTATTTCTTCTTCACTTTTCCCAAATCATCTGCCACATTCGTTGCCTGATTCATCCTATTTTGGGCCTTACAGGCTAACATATTAAGACAGGCCTCTTTCTTCTTCCTCACAACCTCTTTAACTTCTTCATCTACCCAAGAATCATTTCTTCTACTACCACATTTCCTCTATTCATTTTTATCGCTGCAAAAAAATTATCGATTAGATTTAACGCTTACATTGTCCACAAATTAGACATAAAAGTTAAATAACCAACCTGAGCCATATGTGGTTCATGGGACAGAGAAAGGGTAGTACTAAACATATTCCGTAATATTAAAAAAAAACATTTTAAACTTGTCAAAAAATAATAGGCCCGTTTTGACATTTAAATTGAATCGATTAATCGTGAGTATCGACTACCGAGTCGTATGGTTACTTCACTAGTTACGTCGCGATGGTCAATCGCGAGGTAACGACTCGATACTCACGATAAATCGATTCAAGTTAATTGACAACTTTAAGACTAAGTAGCTACTAGCTCCAATCTTAAGTTCTTAGAACTTAGGTAGGTCAAACCTAAGTTCTAAGAACGGTGTATGTCTTACACTCTTACCTCATAAAGGTAAGACCAGTTCAACCTAGAGAAAATAACAAATATAATAGTAATAGATGAAATATTATAATAGTAAGATATATAATTTAAAGAAAGTAGTACTTACTTGTTTTGGCCGTATAACTTAAATTAGAATCAACTAAATTTTCTTTCCCTTAATTTATCGGGAAGTTCTAAACAAGTGAAAATCTAGTCGAAATTAAAAGTCTATGTAAGGAACCTAGCACTATGCAATACTCGTAACATTACCTACATAATTAAATGAAAACGTTAGTTGCTGGCAAAAGAATTACGTGTATTCTGCCGCGGCAGGCCCTAATGTTTATATCAGTATTTTTATTACTTTTAAATAAAACCTTTTTATTTTAAATTAGTACACACACACACACCCCCCCCCCACACACACACACACACCCCCACACATTACACATTTTTTGTAACCGCAAAAAATAAATATATTAAAATATTCTCTTTAAGTATAATTATGATAATAAAGTGTTTTTCTTCATTACCATGTCCTCAGATAGAAATATAAATGCAAATTGCTTGAATCAAAATGAATTGAATTAAATAATATTCTAGTCTTCATGAATTCTATTAATTTATATGCCGTCTCGCCTATGCGATGTGGTGTTAAGATTTCCATGGGCGTAATCAAATTATTAAGGAGGTAATTATAAAACGGAGTCACTAAAATATCTGACAATGCATTATTTATAAAACATAACAAAACATCACGCTTGTATTCCCCGAGGGGTTATGCAGAGGTGTACCTATAGTACACCCACATTTCACCAGTTATGTTTAAGTCCCATGTAATACGGGGCGAGCCTATTGCTATGTATTGAGCACAAATCCAGACTCCGAACTGCTACTGAGAAATTCCAAATGGAAAAACCCAATAACACTTTGCCCGACCCGGGAATCGAACCATCATCGTCCACTAGACCAACGAGGCAGTCTTTATTTATAACAATAACATTAAAATCTTATAAGATCTTCAAAGAAAGTTGTCAAATAAAGTTGACAAATCTGACGCATTCAACTTTCATTATCTCTTGGTTTTTGTATTTTCCCCGATGAATGATGACGTCACGGATCAGAAACTTAATTTATTCTAGGTTAAGCTGAGTCGAGAGGTATGAATCATATAACTCAGACATCGCCGTGTGTTATAAACTTAAGTCAATGACTGTGTTAGTCATAAAGTGAAAATTATAGGTCACCTGCGTAGCGGGGTTAGCGAACGAAAATTGTACCTTAATAGGGATGTGTAGCTGTACAGAAACTTTGTTAATAGGAACTGAAGTATAACCCCCGGTTTTTAGGAGTTAATCAAGTCTTGTCACTTTAAGGCGCTGACAAGAGGCAAATGATTTAAGTAGACTTGTCTTAAACAAAAAAAATGCTAAATCTATACATTTTGTGGTGGCGGAAAAAATTTATGTTATTCTTAAACATATTTCTCAGAACTTGGTTGTTAACAAAACACGTTTAGAAAAAAAATCTCGATACAAATAACGGTAAACTAACCCTTTATTTTGAGTTTAGAAAGTATATATAAAGTGTAGAAAATATATGTATTAATTATCATCGTACGGTTGGTATTTAATTATTAATAAGAACTTCTTATTTGTATGCAGAACTTGGTCGTTTTTTATTTTCGATTTTTGAGTAAATAGATAATTGCTTCATATTTTGCAATAAATTACAAGCGTTGTGTCATCGCGCTTCTATTTCTTTTGTATGGAGACTGACAGTGACCGCGGCTTAGCTGTTGTCAGCGTCTTACGTCAAATCAGTGTTTTTGCACAGCGCGTTTGTAGCAACGCGTAGTACCAGCGTAGCGCCCCGTAGTATTGGCGTAGCGTCACGAAGTATCGGCGTAGTCCCGCGTAGGCCGAGACACGCTGCGTAGCCGCGACGCGACGCGACGCCAACATGGCGCAGACGCCTTGCGTATTCGTTTCGATCATTATTAAATCATTGAAACGAATAATCATTAATAAAAAAAACAAACGACTTCCAAAAAAAAAACTATAATTTCGGAAGTCAGTGGCAAAAGACACCGACTTCCGAAATTAAAGTTATTTTTCACTTTGTGGTGTTTTTTGGTCGTATATTCGGTTGTTTTTTTTTATAAAAAGTTTTTTATTTCTCACTTTTTAATGGGTCAGTTAGTAATTTATCTAAGTGACAATAGCCTAATGTCAAATGCTCATCACCTTTTACAAAATATTGCTTTTCCCGATGCAGGAGCGTTAATTGTTGAGGAGTTCTCATGGTAAGAACCAGGAGAACTGGAGCCGATGGTGACTTCACCATATGCATTGTGAGTTGTGACGAGCATAAATTGCTTAGCAACCATAATAAAGTGCGTAATCGAATCGAAACCATGAAATACTTATTATTAAGTAATTCTGGTGGAAATCTGTGGTCTTCATCATCAGTCCCACTTCACCAAATGGTGCTTTCCGAGTGCAACTGCATGAGTTACTATAGTAAAAAATACCCAAATCGGTGTGCCTATACAATTTGAGGATTTCTCCCGATTTCCATGGGATCCCCTCATCAGATTCTGATTTTGTGACAATGAGACCACCTCGGGAGCATATCTACCAAACAAAAAAAAAAAATCAAAATTGGTCCACCATTGATGGAGAAATCGGTAAAAATACATAAAATCAATCATACAGACGAACATAAAATATAACTTCCTCCTTTTTGGAAGTCGGTTAAATATGGATATCAAAGAGGTAACATTACTGTTGACTTTGTTAGAACACGATCTACGAACACTTACGCAGAAAAATGTGATGGCATCCGATGCTTTGATTCTAGTAATTTTGATCTAGTAATTTATCAAGGACCACGTCCTTTACTTTGGTTCAAAACCTGAGTGCGTATGCGACTTTTCGGAACTGCGGAAGTTCCAACATAATTGCCTGTACCGGGGCATCCCTAACTTCTAAGTTTATTTTCCTCTTGTATTTCATTTGAAATCAATAATTACGCGGTAGTTCACTTCCGATGATGTACGGGAGATCGGTATCAACTTAAAAAACGAATAACGCGAACTTTATTGGCAGTTTAAATAATAACAAATATTTACAATCGATATGACAGCGAGGCTCTAAGATAACGAAGATAAAGTCTTTTAGATACAACAATAAATTATTAGAGATGCAACCGGGTGACGTTTAAAACGTTTGGTAATCAGCTTTCACAGAAGTATTTATTCGAATCGATTAATAAACGTAGCCGTTTAAAAAGAAAACAAAAATACTTTCAAAAAAAGAACATGCAATCTGAAATATAAACGTCTAATCTCGTGTCCGCGGTAGCGACATAAGTGGATGCTACTTTACAAGTCTGACGGACGTCCACTGATTTCACTTATCTCGTTCAAATAAACACTTCCTCATTACACCAATTACTTAGTCTTTTAATTTGTTGCACAACGCACTGACTACCAAGCGCAAAATACACTATGAATTTTCATGAGTAGAGCAATCTCTTTAATTATGTTACACAAATCGAGGTAACTACATTCCTAGTGAGCATGATTTTGAAAATAAAAGTAAACGTGGACTTTCCCCGTTAAATGGGCATTTGTAAAAGTTTCAAGAATGTGTGTTAATGCACTTATAATAGTGTAATAATAACGTTGGTATAAAAGCTAGTATTACTATTCATGAGCGCTTCTAATTTGGTATAATTCGGATAAATTGCTGTAACGCCTTAATGACACCTGCTGTTTGAGTTTTTGTTGTTGTGACTTAAGTATTTTATTCGTAATAATTGCGATGATGATCATTGTTTTACAACGCTAGGAATTTTAGTGCATTTTAAAGGATTTAAATAACTTGGTATAGTTGAATATCATTTTTTGAACCGCGTTAATTGTATTGTTTAAGTGAAACTTGTGGGTTTAAAAAAACCCACAAGCAAACCCCCCCAAGCAAGCAAGCCCTCGACAAACAGGCCATGTGCGAAATCTGCGATTGTATACGCCAAAATTTGAGAAGGAAAACAGTTCCCTTTTATGAAATAAACTAGCTGCGCCCCGCGGTTTCACCCGCGTAAGTCTCGTTCCCGTAGGAATATCGGGATAAAAAGCCTGTCTTATTCCAGGGTGTCAGCTACCTCCATACAAAATTTTATCAAAATTGGTCCAGCCGTTTGATCGTGAAGAAGTAACAAACATACACCCACACACACACACACACTCACAAACTTTCGCCTTTATAATATTAGTGTGATGTGAACTTTTCACGCCTAAGTGCCAAAAAGAGTGCACAACTTTAGAAAAAATAAGATTTTTATGAATACTAGTGGTCGCCCACCGGTCGAAACTCGACCCCGTCTACTTACAATCTATATAGTACTTACTAATTCCATGCTATTAAAAAGTAGGTACTTATTCCATGTTCAAGCTGTCACTGCTGTCACTTATCTAACTTAGTCATGAGGCCCTAGTACAGTAAGAGCTCTGCATAACCCCCGACCCCTCCTTCCCTCTTCTTCTTTGGAAGAGGGGTCACGTAATGCAGAGCACTGACCGTAATATGTATGTGTATGTCAAACGCATGTTACTGTGTGTAGTATTTTTTTTATTTATTTCTAATGTATAATAAATTAAATAATAAATAAATAATAAATTAAAATATTAGCTTTCTGCACTCCTCCTCCATATAAATTTTAACTGTGCCCATAATCCTCTGTCTGCGTAATTTTCGTAAAAAGGGCTACAAAGTTTTCGCTTCACGTATTAATATAATGATACATAATTCAAAAATGGGAATCCAGGTAACTATTAATATTTTACTAAACTTTAAATCTTAATTTCACAGTAAGACAAAGATAAATTCATATTTCGTGGAGCCATAAACAATTGAGGAGAACGGAACAATGATGATAATGTGCGTGCCGCTTACGACATCAAATGATATAAATGAATGTGACTATGGTCTAACGGAATACGCATTCAACCGATTGCTGAACATTTAAGTACGTAAATAAATCTTAATTAGCTTAAGCATTTTCATTTTATTGCCCATCATTTAGCCGTGTATCCAATAATTATCCTGATATTTTAATTGCGCAGAACTACAGCTCGCGTCGGCACTAAATCGTGCAATCAGACTGTGCAAGGCATTCTTCAAATGAGCGAACATTACCTGCCTGCCGCCCCCAGCGACGAATTGATTGACAGATGTCAGGAGGGTGGCGCTTCAGACGACAGAGGCTGAATGTATTGTCGAAAATGCAACGGTGTGCAAGGCGATGCAACCTGCTGTCAAGTCGCCAAGTTCAAGAGCAGGCACGCGACTCAAGAGCGGCCACAATCGCCGCAGCTTTCGTACGGAGCGCACGCCTACGTCACTCGCGGTTCACGGCCGCCTCGCGATATTCACGAGTGTTCAAATAATATTTCAGTAAAAAATTGAAGTGTTTATTTTTTAATTCACGTGAAGAAAAGCAACGATGCGGAAGTTCGTACGGTGAGTTACCCTGTTATTATGCGATTCTTGATAATTCGTACCCTTGACCGAGGGTTACTGCACGTTATCGCACTCTGTCGTCGAAGTTAAAAAAATATAGTTAGTGCGAGCTTAAAGTTTATGCATGTGTTAATAATAGTGTGCTGGAAAAGGACAAAGAGCCTTTAAAATGGGGTCGTTTGTTGTGTATTAACGGAAGATGAGTCAAAAGTGATGATCAGTGTTTACAACCCGCTAATTATTAGATATTCGTATACTTTTAAGGGCCACCATCAAATCATTAAAGTTTTTACGAGTAATTGTCATAAAATTTCAAGAGTTTTAATGTGAGCTGCGTAGCCAGCTGGTTTGGCCACCCCATGCAAAAACAATGGAATGCAAGCGATTTCACACGAAGATAAAATGCTTGTGAAGAGTTCGTAATGAACAGTTGAGGTCTTTAATGATGGATTATTGAGGCAAAACGTTTCATCGTTGTAGAAAGTATAAGAATATTCTTACTAAAATGCAACAGGTGCCGCGATTTTATGAGATGTCGTAAAATTGTACAAAATCATACCACCTTTATAGTTTAAGTCATTTATAAGGATACATTCACATATAAAATGTATAATATAAAAGTCAAATCAACATTGTGCAATCAAGTTTCAAGACTGACATAAAATCTACTTCGTATGATTGAGTGGATGTGATTTCAAATCTTCTCTATTTATTATTCCTGCGGCCGATTAGAGTTGATGCGGAAATGGAGTTTGCGACCCCTGAGCAATGAGCATATAAAGCAAATCTGTGTTATTGCACGATGTAGGTTGTGGACCTTATTACCTTCTTCGTTATGCACATAGCCTTAGCCTTATTCGGAAAGTGTTATGTACAAGTAATATCATCAATCTGTTAGTCAGGTGTCGTTTACCCAGTGTCTGATACGCTGTAATTTTTACCTATGTTTTGGGTGTTTGATGAAAAATATTTTTTTTAAAGTCCGAAAACTAAACATGCAGTATTTAACTATTCCACGATTTCCTTACAGACTTACAGATTACAATCAATATTGTGCAAACACCTGTCAAGACAAACTTGCTGGAAAACACACACACGACGTCAACACATAAAGTCAATTTATTACAATTATTAATCCCAAACAGACACAATCTTATTAAACTAATCATATAAACATAAACTATAACGATAAAATATTTATTAACTTGAAAATCCACTAAACGTTAAGACTAACACTTAAAATGCTAATCAATTTCGTATAATATCTTTGAGCCGCTCTAGGGAGGCGCAGACGCAGCCTCACTCCATTTATCAAAGTACACTGGCAATAATTACGCGTCCAGTTGATTTACTAACTAGCGCCATAATACATGCTGGCCCGTAATCATCGCGAATAATGAAATATTAATTTTAAAGCCGGCCCCCTAACTTATGCCTCGGACTCGCGGAGATCTTATCGTGTGGACCCGGTTTAACGCTCAAAGGCCGGACCCTTTGGCACAGCACTAATTTAAAAAGTTGCGCACGTGCTCCGTAATTAGAAAATTATTTCACACGTATTTTCGATAATGATTGGTTTCCAGGGCCAGCAGTTTCGACCTAGATAGTCCCTAAACGATGAAAAATGCTTGACAAGATTGTGATTTTTTAGTACTTATCAAGCAAATTTAACCGTCTAGAGATCCCATTATGACTTCACGATCGAATTCGGTCGTTAAGCGACCGCTATCTATGTCGACACTGCAGGGCCTGAGGAGACTAGACAAAGTAAGCTTCGATTATCGATGACGCTAGTAGAAAAGCCAAAAAATGTATGGGGTTGACATAAACTATCGAAATGTCACGTGATCATGTGTCAATGAATAGAATTTATTAGTTAAACAATATTAACATCATTTGTTTCCATGAAACAAATCGACAGCGTCGAACGATAACTTCCTTAGAGATGCGTAGCCAAGTGGCACTTTATGACAAGCGTTATCGCCTGCTAATCGAACTTCGTTATCGTTGAAGCGATAGTGATTATAGAAATAGAATCGCTCGAAGCGAATGCCATTTTTCTAGGCCCTCAGCTTTGATGTTTGGGGCCCATAAGTTGTTTATGTCATTAAAGCTTGATGTTCTTATTAATATTCATTAATAAGAACATCAGTCACGCTATTGAAATGAATAAGATTCCTACGATGCTAAAAAACAGCCTATAAAGAAAGATGTTAATCCCACACACTATTTTCGGATGTCCTTAGACAAGAGTAATTTCCCAAGAACACTCGTAGTGTCAGCAATACCAAGTCATAATTAGGTAATCAAATATAAGTACAGGTAGACTCAAAACATAAACGGTCAACGGGTTTCTATAACCTAACTAATAACCTCGTCGATGGATACACTAACAAGTTGTTTCTACTTGTGCATAATGCTGGTACATTCAGTAAAACCTTAGACAACGCTTCCTTTTAATTTGGGACGACTTCTGCCCGTAACTAAACACTTATTAGATGGAAGTTTGTAAGGTCATTGAGGTAATCTGGCTTACCCAAAATGTAATAGTTTAAGGAACACAAAATAAATGAGCAGAAAATGCCATCATAAAACGTCCAGAGCGTTTAATTAACTGCATTTCCCTTGTTTTAACGTAACTGTGACATGATTCCGACTTCTTTCTTGCATTCCAAATTTCCAACGTCAAAAAATGGCATACCGTTACTAAGTTAAGATTTGACGTTTTGCTATACAAATATCAATTCCATTGAAACACGAATAACATTCTAACAAAAACTACAAACGATTTCAATAACTGACAGTTTTTCTATTTATGGCACAAAAGAAAAATACTACAGTGGAATCTTAAAAATATGAAAAAATACGTGTTAGAAGATTTGCGGGCAATTAGTGCACTCATTTATTAGTGGCTTTTCGGTCCGGTGGAACTGTGTAATTAATAACAAACAATAAAAAAAAAATTACTTGCTGCAAAATTCAACAAGAAATATAAAAATACCAGAACTCAGATCTGTGATGATAACAGATGATAGATTTCGCTAAAGTGACGACAATCCAGTTGTTGTTTGCCAGTTGATGTTTACGGTATTGGATACGAGGCTTTTGGCTACTTTGTATGTGTGTATTTTGTTGTACTGTGCGTTTTGTTTGTGCAGAATAAATAATTTTTCTTTCTTTGTTCTTTAGTTGGAAAATATCCCAACGGAATCCTTTTGTTGGGCTTTGCAGCTCTAGCCTTTTACTAGTTTCCATGTAGCATGTAGTTACTATAACTTAATAGATTATAATCACTTATCATTAGCTGTTAGAAGGTCCATCTGTCAGCAGGATCCCGTTGATCGTGAGCACGGCCATTAAATTGCAGTGGAGTGGCATAAATGACACAGTTACACGTAAGCACGTTAGTTGCTAGAAATAAATCAATCTGACAAAGTTTGGAATCTGCACCTCCTTTTTTAGATTCGTTGAAATTTGTTTTAGCTTTATGAAGATTCTTTAATGGCATTTCTTGTTCTATACTACCTACTAAACTACGGTGGAATCAGGGGTAAGATATATATGATGAGACAAAACTTAGCGCCTTCACGCCAAAATGGATAAAATGTACTCATTTTGACAGATTGAAGTGTAATTTTACGCATAGTTTCGTTTCAGTACTTATCCAAGGATTCTCAACTTATAATCCTCGTCCAAGTTGTACAAATAAACTTGATTACAATTTCCTTAAACTTTTATGTTCATCAATCACAATTCCTATCTGTTTGCTTGACGAAGTTAATTGAAAAGTCTCCGCAGTCACAGTAAACAATTCATCATCTTGAAGAAATATTAAAATATAATAGTTACCAACTGTAGCTACATAAAAACTTGTACTTTACAACAAGAACAGACAACTCACAGACTCGCATAAAGTTTTAAAATAAACTTGCAAAAGTCTTTCTTACAAAACGTTATGAAGAATGACAGGCGGGTGCGTCTGCTATCTGATTTCAATAAATAACAACACAAATGCACAATACAAAGGCTTTTACTGGATTTTTATCATTCCCATTGTTGTCGTTGCTTCTTCTTTCAAACATTTGTATGGAAATAATTTCTGTTAGATTTATTTTTAGTGGCTAATATGAATGTCTTGTAAAATTTCCCCTCTGAATAAGATTTTCGTTTTATGTTTTTTGCAGTATTTTTAGAGTCTTATCATTGTCTGTTTTATTTGGTCTTCATCTTTGCACAGTATTCGGATGTTTATTGGTAGGGTCGGCCGTGTTATGTATAATAGCAAGTGCAAATATTTCATGAAATTCAATAATTGTTACAACCTTACACTCAATATTTTTATATCACTCATGCTCTATATTTACGTTTTATTTAAAATTACTAAAAGTAAAACACGTATTTGGTTACATACGACTATTCACCAGTATTTTGTCAATATGTACTCCTAAGTAATATTTCAATAAAAGTGTCACTCACTAGACACGATCAAACAAAATAACATGAAAACACCGAATTGTTTTCTAAAGATGCGATTGAAACTATAATGGAATTGTCAGCAAAGCAATCAATTGATTAATGAATGGAACCACCCACCAATTACAATACCAAAATTAATAAGCAAGTAGAAGACAAAAAGCAATTGAGTCAATATTAAAAAACTTTGATGTCGCCGCGCGTCACGCACAAGACAAAGACGAAATATCGAGTCAACAGTTTTTTTTGTTTATTCAAGAACTGTTTGTGGAGGCCAGTGTTGCGTGTGGCCCGGGATTCCTCGAAGTCCGGGATTGGTCGCGTGAGACCGGGAACGGGACACGTGTAGACAACGGCGCGTCATTAATCGCACGCGAAAGTGTTCCCGCCGATGCGCCATGGAGATAATGATATTGCGCCACGTTCATTTGGAACTTAATCCTTTCATGATGGAACCATTTTGTTAAATGAATTCTCTCACACAATTTGGTAGTTTGTATTTCTTTATTCGTAACAAGAAAACAGTTTGTAAGATACCATTGAGGTAAACATTTAAGACTTACTAGAGAATGGGCAACAGCATTCTCTATGCATTTAACACCATACTGCGATCGCTAAGCGTGGCGATTATGGAAATCCCCCCCCCCCTTTAGGGGAGGCTTATGTACCTACAGCAGTGGACGTCTTTCGTCTGAAATGAATGATGAAACATTTAAGAGGTTGGAGATCTGTTTAAGAATATAGTCCTGGTATCAATATAATAATAATGATGTCAATATGTACTGATGACGTAATAAAGGTCCGTAACCGTCCGTACCTCCGTAATAGGTATGTACATGTTAATAAGCATGTTATATTGAATCCACAGTAGATATTAAATTTAACGATAGGAATTAAACTCAAAGAGGCAATGATAGCAAATAATAATATTCTATGAAGCGTCAAACGTAAATTTTCCTTGGACTAACTAATATTTAGTCGTAAAAGTAGGCAGTAACTCACGGGAGTTCTATTGAATTGTGTGTACTGAGAAAATGGCGAGTCAAGTCGGTGCATAAAATTGTGGAGTTATTAGCAGTAAGTCGGACATACGTTGAACAATGAGGCATCCACTTGTGATCTACCGTTTGTTTTTCTTAGAAGCGCTGAGGAAGTTTGTCTTGTGCCTTTTAGGTTCTGTGTGTAGTAGTTATCGAATGGGCTCTAAAGAATTGTTCAATTATTTTTCGTTAATCATGATAATCATTATTTACAGCAGCCTGCGTTGGAATATGGGTGTTTCCTTGTAGTTCTACAAGTTTAGTTGCTTCCACACCTTATCTGCTTAGTGCTCATAACCACTGTCTTTTTTATTTGAATTCATAATCATTCATATCCAAGCCTATAGTTAGATGATCAAGCAATTGTAAATCAACTAAGTACTTAAAAATGTATACAAATTCCTGATTGCAAGGCTAACTAACTGTTGCCACATTTAACAATAAATCTTAGGCTGAACTGGACACCTTCCTTTTTGGTCCCAAGAGTGATGTTCTAGCTAGTTGCGCTGAGACTGACGTACAGACGGATGAGAAGCCTCGGAATCTTTCGCAGACGTTTGAATAGCGGTGTGTAACAGTTCTCTAGGATACCTTCGGTTGCGTGTCTGATGTTTACGCCAACGCCAACAATATACCACAAGAGGTAAATAAGTGAAATAGTGTAAACGACTAACGGTCAGCGTCGTTCCTTTTACTAGTTATCTGTCCGGAAATTGTTCGTGCGTACTGTATTTATGTTGAATTTAGTTGCTTACAATGCTGTGCAGTGTGCTGGACATTGTCATTATGGGATTATAAGGCTTGGATCCTTGGCTTCTGTATTAAGAAATTGTATTTTTAATTATATGTAGGTATGGGAATAGAGAAAGCGCCTTCTGTATCGCAAAAAATATTAGGCTGATCAAACTTCGACACTTTAGAAATAGAAAACCGAAGGATAACTATTACTTAGATGCAAATCTGTAACGTCTTCCAAGTAATCTATCCTTGAATGTTTGCATCAAAACTGTTTTTATGACATGCAAATAACTCTATTCTCAAATGTTCTTAATTGGCGTATCGAACAGTAGTACGAATTAAACTTTCATAATTGTCGCGCAAAAACTTATACCGGTCTGTATTATGACCACAAACTATTCAAACTGCTTCTACGCGGAAACTCGACATAAAAACTATATCGGTTAATCTCTAAACGGCATAATTATGACAATCCACGGCCATGTAAATCATAATGGACAGTTTTTGTGCACATCTCGTGCGATCTTCTTCTATTTCATTATCCACGCAATACTCGTAGTTTCTTTCTACATGGTTTCGTGAAAATTTCGTACAATAATGTAAATTAGTGCATGTTTAGTCTGTAATTAATAAAAAATAAAAAATTAACAGTGTGTAGAAAATGTTTGTAATTTAACATTTGCATGACACGCTTTGTAGGTACTTTACAATTAAACAGATTCGTGTTTTGGTGGAAATGCGTGTTAGTGTGGTCAAGTAAAGTTCTAGTTCATTATAAACTAACCTTTCATAATTTGTCTTCCAAAAATGGCTGGCTGGTTATCCAAGTGTTAACTGTTGTCTGTCAGATTTTTTTATAGCGTTAATAATAACATCTAGATTATCTAAATCAAATGTGAATCTTAATTAGACAAAGGAGTTCTCTGAAAGCAGAAACGTTTAGCTCATTATACTCCAAAAAAGATATATGAACCAAAATCTGACACGAAACATTCTAATCACAATTATTTTCAGAACAATTCCCATGGCTGTCTGAGCTCTGAGTAAATTCAGTCTTCTCAACTTAGTAACGTTAATGTCAATTAAATTCATTAGCTTCACAGAGATATCACCAGTTTCACAAAGGTAGCTTTCGGAGAGAACAACATATTAGGATGAGATTAGTGATGCTCTCGTCCCACATATAACATCGGTACAATCAACCGTAAGCAGCGTGCATTAGTGAACTCGGCATTGTTGGCACATTCCCTTGGCTATCTCCGACAGCATCACCCAGCTATCGCGATGTATCTCTCTATCTCGATGCATCCGGATGAATGGAAGCCGATAATTATCTTTAAGATATTAATTATTGGCGGGATGCGATTCAGATTGTCCATGGCGCGTAAATCTTGGAAGCTTTATCTAGCTAATAGATTGACTTAACTTTAGTTTATCGTTAGTCGTAAATGGTTTATATGAAGTAGGTTATTATGCATGTGGGTGAACAAAGCGTTGGTGTTTAATGTTCATTTAATCAATTAAATCTAACATATTGTACGATTCAGTTGCTTTGCTATTTGTTAACGTCTTAAGCACTTATGCACCCCTAGTACCTAATGTACATACCGATACGTTAAGAATTCTGAGGACTGTGTCGTTTCTATGTTATTGTTCGTGAAGGCTTAGCAATAATGGCCATTGATATGGTGTCTGATTACTTCAGGAAAGTCTCCGGGATAGTATTACTTAGATGCCATTATAGTCATGCAATCCTTGGAAGCTTGGTGTCAATAATGTGAAACCGGTGGCTCTGGTTAGCTCGTGCGACTGAAGTTATAGTTTATCGGTTTAACTACAGTTATTTTTAATTGTACCTATTAATTACCATCAATTCCTTCTGATTGAGGCCTTTTGGCCCGTCATGATGGAATTATAGGCTAACATTTTATGATCTTAGTAACAATATTATATTCAAATTTATGATTTTACGTTTACAATCTTTTGTACTGAGAAGTTAAATTCCCGTAACATGTTTGGCGTATTTCCGAATATACGGAAGATTAATAATGCTAACGACAGTGAAGTTCTGGGTAATAATAATTTAAGCTGATACATTGACTTATAACTTTAAATACCGAATTATCAAACAATATAAAAACACAGAAGAGCACCACGATCGACACGAAAAGTAAAAGAATACCGAATTGACCTAAACTAGCGGATTAAGAAGCTGACAACAGGTAAATCGCTGTCACTGTGAGATTGCATACAAAAGAAAGAGATGCGCGATGACACAACGTATGGCGTAAAAATGCAAATAAAATCGTATAAAATTAGATATTAACTAAAGATTAATCCTTAACCGGTTGCAGTTTGGCATTTGCAATTTTATGTATACTTTTAATTATAATTATAACTGTTAACGAAGGGATAAACTGCTTTTAAAAATAATTAAGAGTTGTTTTTGAAGATTTTTTTGATGTATTTTATTATGTTTTGAGTTCCATCACCGTATGCACAAAAGACTTTAAAATATCATACTGTTTTGGTTTTGGAAAATATATTTACGGTTTAAGAGATACACTGCTTTAAAAAAAAACACCTTTTTGACCATTTTCAAGAAATCTCGCAGTGCAGACAGGTTTATAACTTTGTGTTACTTTAATTAAAAGAGTACGCTTAGATGGTTTGGTCATGTTGAGGGGATGAGTGAGTTGTGCGACTAACAAAAGGTAAGTACAAGGCAAATATAAGTGGAAAGGACATTATAGTGACCTTATTGGTGATGTTCCTCAGAAAGGTCAGGTGCGTAGTACTCGCAACCAGCGTGCGTGTATGACCTGGGGGACAAGTCTGCTATTTTCAATGATTGGTCATTATGACGACCATACCAAGGCAACGCCATGACCATTGTGCCAATAGTTTGTAACCTCCTAAATTCATAATGGCGTGACACTGGTCCATATGGAAGTCAAAATAATATGAGCTTGTCAGTACGAGATTACCAAATACACACAATTTTTCCAATGGAGTGTCAGTGGCACGTCATTGGAAAATCATAAAGACGCCTTTCAATTAGGAGATTAGCAAAACTGTCAAACTCTACAATTACGGTGCCAATGATCGGCCATTCTGACACAACTGCGTTAGCAGACTTGGCCCCCAGATGTATTAGGTTGGGGAAAAAGTCTTTGCGCATTATAGTATGTATGAACTTGTAATAAAATCTCTTTGGCTATACTATTTGTATCTGGCTGGTTTTGGTATCATTGAAAGTTTAAATTTTAACGAACATAATTCCAAATTCAAATTAGGAAAATGTCTGATTTTCATTTGTTTTTCGTACTGTCAAGATGAATGAATGAATTTATTGAAGAAATACAACATTTTAAAATTTTACTACAAAAAAGGTAAAAATGCAACGCAAGCCGCGAAAAAACTTTGCGATGTTTATGGACCTAGTGCAGTGTCTGTGAGAGTAGCACAAATTTGGTTTAAGCGTTTTCAATCCGGAAATTTTGATGTCAAAGATGCACGTCGCTCTGGTCGCCCTATTACGGATGCCATTTTTGAAAAAGTGGAGCAAGATCGGCATATCAGTAGGTACGACGTAGCTGAAGAACTGAGAATTGACCACAAAACAGTTTTGGCACATTTGAAAAAAACTGGGTACACAAAAAGCTCGATATTTGAGTACCTCACGAGCTCACTGAAAGAAACCTAATGGACCATGTACTCATTTGTGATTCTTTATTACGACGTAATGAAACCGAACCATTTTTGAAGAAGCTGATAACTGGTGATGAAAAGTGGATCGCGTACGACAAGAACGTGCGAAAAAGGTCGTGGTCAAAGGCCGGTCAGGCTTCACAGACTGTGGCGAAACCCGGGTTAACTCGCAACAAGGTGATGCTGTGTGTTTGGTGGGATTGGAAGGGCATTATTCATTATGAGCTGTTACCACCAGGCAGGACCATCGATTCTGAACTCTACTGCGGACAACTGATGAGATTAAAGCAAGAAGTTGAGAGAAACCGGCTGGCATTAATCAACAGAAGGAGTGTGATTTTTCATCATGATAACGCTAGACCTCACACATCTTTAGCCACTCAGCAAAAATTAAGAGAGTTTGGCTGTGAGGTGTTACTGCATCCGCCGTATAGTCCTGACCTTGCACCTTCAGATTTCCACCTGTTTCGGTCTCTTCAGAATTTTTTAGGCAGTGTCAGGTTAACATCACGAGAGGACTGCCAAAACCACTTGTCGCGGTATTTTGATCAGAAGTCCCATGTTATTTTTGGTAGTCGGTTCTTATTTTTTGTAAAAAGTTTTTTTTCATCATGATAACGCTAGACCTCACACGTTTTTAGCCACTCAGCAAAAATTAAGATAGTTTGGCTGGGAGGTGTTACTGCATCCGCCGTATAGTCCTGACCTTGCACCTTCAGATTTCCACCTGTTTCGGTCTCTTCAGAATTTTTTAGGCAGTGTCAGGTTAACATCACGAGAGGACTGTCAAAACCACTTGTCGCGGTATTTTGATCAGAAGTCCCAAAATTTCTATAGCAATGGGATCATATCCCTACCTTGTAGATGGCAAAAAGTTATCGAACAAAATGGTACCTACATACTTTAGTTAAATGTAAATAAACTATATTAAAAAATGTTTTGAATTTTCTTAAAAAATGCGAAGAAACTTTTTCCCCAACCTACGAGTATTACGAACGTAAACGAAGCAAAAGGAGTATAAAGCTTAAGGACACTGAACGAGACACTATAGAAAGTTTTGTTGTTATGACGCCTAACGAGTTAAGGATCGCAGGTGGCGTTTTGTAGTTTCTGCCTACCCCCATGGGAAGAAGGTGTGAGTTAATGTCTGTAATCAAGACTATTGTCCAAAAGATCTATACTAGGTAGTAATATTCAGATACCAAAGGTAATTAAATAAGCAATAAATTTTCAAATGCATACGTAAATAATGCGTGGAACTGTAAACTACCCACTGGAGGGTAATTACATTAGGAGCAGGTTCAACATTTCATTGTTAATTATTGAACATTAGTTTCAGAACATGAAAACAACTATGTTGTTGCATGTAGAGTTGTAATCATAGCGTAGTTGAGTATATTATTTGGGTACACTACATAAATACGAAAAACTATAAACCGACAGTCACAAATACGAATTTCAAAATACCGATTTTCATAATTCCGAAAGGTTCAAAATTCCTAATACATATAACAATTCCGATTTATCGTTCATCCTATTTTTATAATTCAACAATTTCAATATTCCTAACGTTTATAATTATAATAACAAAAAGTCCGACTTAATGATAATTCGAAACATAAAAAAATACGAATTCCGATTATTAAAGTGCAGATTAATTAGAATTCCGAAACCATTCACCAACAATAGAGGAGATCTGGTGTTTCTGCGGCCGCTGCCGCGGAACGCTCGCTTCCCTCGCTCACCTTCGCGCTTTAATGGTCACAGTTCTAACCTAACCTAACCCAAGTGATTCACCAACAATAGAGGGGATCTAGCGTTAATGGCCACTGTTCTATTAACCTAACCCAAAGGATTCAATAACAGTAGATGGTACCCGACGCAGGTATAAGGAAAAGAAGAAAACACAAAAAAATAATATTTATACACAATTAATAATAACAAAGTAGACGTTTTTAAATAACATTTTTAATATGCGTAACTGAGTATTCTACTAATTTAATCAGAATCCTAATTTTAGCAGTTTATTCGAGGTATTGAAAATCGGTATGTTGTTTTTCGGACCGAGAACACATCGAGAATTTGATTCTTCGAACGTATGAAATCCAGAAAACAAACAAATCGCATTTACGACTTTCGGTAAAGTAAATTTCGTGATTTTTAGTAGTTGACATTATAATTCTTAGGTATTATGAAATTCGGAATTATGAAATTCGGAACATCGAAATTCGGAATAAAATATTTCGGAGTATTTGGGTGTTCCCATATTATTTAAGTACATAATATAGAATTGTAGTATATTTTATGGACTAACTTATTAAGATACCATAATTGATTAGATTAATTACATGAAACTTGATAAAATTATAATTAGTAGGTATTTTTTATTGGGAATTTACAATCACGCCATCCTTACGAAATAAATACTTCCTCCATTCTTCCTCCTCAATCCTTCATCCTAAAGAAAATCTGAATGATCTACATCAAAAACATTTATCTAATGCAAAAGCATAATCCTTTGCTTAACTCGATTCAAATGGCAACCAAACTTACCTTCGGGAGGTTAATAATCTAAAATACTCAAAATGGCTTCCCCAATAATCGAGAGACAATTCAAAGCAATTCCAAACAATTCTATTCTGTCTTGCAGACGTATTCAAGTTTCAGTCGCGAAATCCTAGGACTGCGCCTGACAGCCGGTGATATAAAATTCATTATTTCAATTACTGAGCAACATTGATATACCGACTTTAATGCACTAAATATAATATCGTCGACGTCTACGACGATATCTTTGAGCTTCAAACTGAAACATAATGACTGAAAAATAATGTTGGCTCTTATTAGTGAAAAACACTTTCTTTTTGTCTTGCCTGTAGTCTAAAAGGGATGAACATATAGTTATAAATCGTCTTTCGATTTTTGGGTGGTGTTAAATTTTTTTATTCGATTCTGAGATCGCAATGCCGATTTTAAAATCCTATATAATAAGAAATAGTCCTCCAGACCGAATTTCGGCCATGGCGGCCAATCTCAGCGGAGACTAGCCATCTACGCAGGAGATATTATAGTTCACAAGTTTAGTGTGTGCGCAGACACAGGTGCATCACTCTTCCTTCACACTCATAGTCCGATGGATGGGACGGCAATACGACACGACTGGAGAGAGATTAGGCCGAGGCACGGGCCAAAATCCTATTAACCTACCTAGAGATAAGAAAAACACGCCATGGTTAGTTCTACTTCTAAAACAGCACAGTGAACTTTAAAATTAACCATGCAAGCCTCCTTTAGCGGTCCAAGTTCCTTATTCAAATTATGCAAATGGCGGTGATTAGAGGAACGATTTGAATGTGGAAGCGTCGCGTTCGCTTTGACGGCTACGTTCGTGTCAAACCGTTCGTCCGACGCCACGAGCCCACGATTGAATCTGCTTGACCCATAAAGCTGGAATGACCCACGGAGTGCGGGCGTGGGAGCTCAACTATTGCATCTCTTCCTTATTTGTGCATTACGGCATTAACGGCAAGTCATAAATAAAGCAGGATAGAAGACCTTAATACGATTGCAATACTGGTTAAGGGCATGGCCGTATCTATTCGTTAGCTGTCAATCAAAGTTAATGATCAGTCATGTTAACGTCGGGAATAAGCTTGTATTGTTGATTGTTTTGATTATACACAAGCGTATATACTTAAATCAGGCTGAAAGTATTTGAATGACCGTAGCTGTTTTAATTTTCCGTTGGTCCTGGCTGTCATTCGTAGATCTTTGACAGTCGTTACCGTTAATCAGAAGCCTGAAAGCCAGAGAACCAGTCTTGCCAAGGGGTATCACGTTACCCAGTAACTTGGTTGTGGAGGTCAGATAGGCAGTCGCTCCATGTAAAATACTGGTATTCAGCAGCATCATGGTTAGACTGGAAGCCGACCCCAACATAATGGGGAAAAGGTTAGGCGGATTGATATTGAGCTGTTCTAATTTGACCGATTTTCATTAGACTCGACCCACGAAGTATTTTATGACTCTCAGTTGTTTTGAATTAAACTAATGTTATCGGGGTTCTGTCTTCTTTTTCACTATATGTTTGTGTTTTTAAACTTAGATGTCTCAATTCTCACAACTTACTATCGATACCCATCACGTCTGTGGAGTTTCGCTAGCTAATTTAATTTGAATATATTTTTTGTACATTTTTAATTTGAATATATTTTCTCATGTTCCTGTATCATATAAAAAGTAATCAAGTATATTGAAAGTCACATTCATTCAATGCGTGTTACAATACTCGATTCGTAAATGGTCTTAAGGATTTAAGATCGTAAATTAATACAGCTATATCTATTAAGGCTTCCGCAGACAGGCGCGTTGCAATTCTGGTAGAACAATTTCCACGGAGTTTTCAAAGAAGTTGAGAAAGAGTCGCGTCCCGCTGTCGCGTCGCGCCTGTCTGCGGGAGCCTTTGTGTGGCACACATAACCTACTTCAGTACGTACAGTGTGTGACAAGAATATAACGGACAGCTAAAATTGTGGGAAATAATGAATCACCGTGTTTTTATAGTTTTGGGAAATAATTTGACATTCATACTGTTGTTGAAGCAAAAATAGAAACTGACTGACATGCGTGATGATGTGTTTTCTCATGAAACATTTAGTAAGGCGCTTAACTTCTGCCTGATGCTGAAGGGGCGACGATGTGCTGCTGAAAAGAGGATGCAAATGATTGGACCAGAAAATATACAGGATCAAATTAAATTAGCTAGCGAAACTCCGCAGACGTGATGGGTATCGATATTTAAACATAATAAAACAAATAATAAATAATTTGATGAATTTTTTTTAAGGTCATTGACCCGTATAATTTAGTCACTTGACATATCAGTTTAAAAGATCTGCTTTTTTATGTAAACTTCACAGACGTGATGGGAATCGATAACACGATTAAATAAAAATAAACATATTTTTTCAACTCAACTTTTTGACCCCAAAAAAATTTGTCAAATCTTATAAATTTTATTCGTTCGTGTTTAGATATCGATGCTTATCACGTCTGTGGAGTTTCGCTAGCTAATTTAATTTGACTCTGTATAAATGTGTGTGGGTGTTCAGTGAGTAAAAGGCGAGCGCTAAACTCGTTGTGTTTGAAGGATTACGATAATAGTTCGTAATAATCTAGAGAAGATTCAAATCACGCAAAGTTAGCTGCATACATAGCAGACCCTATGGCGTTTGTAGATCAAAAGATCAACGTGCTGCATGCAATAGAAAATGATTTTATATTTGAAACACCTCATTTATCAAAATCGGATGAGTAGGTAGGTAGTTTAGGCGCTACGTTAATACAAACATTCGTAAATCGACTGCTAAAAACATAACTCTTCTTTTTAGCTTTGCCGTAGTCGGGTAAAAAAAACGCTTGAACCTAAGCATTTGTGACGTGCTATGATCTGCTATTTCCAGTATTACAAGAGAACCGAATTCAACACATCTGACATTGGCAGAATTGTCGAGATCGGCACCATTGCCATAGAGAAAAATAGAATAGAATAGAGAACCGAATGCTACCTGTCATGATTTATAGACTTTACTTCCTCCTTGTTTTTACTGTTTCTAATTTTCTAACTCATGTTAATTCCCACACGGGAACAAAGCTTTATTTTTCCAACGTTTTTGTTGTAACGGGATCAAATCATGGTGCTATTTATTTATTTACAAGTTCATCACGTATTGCAAAGATATTCCAAAGCATTAAACGTCAGTTATGAATCGGATTTGACAGATTGTAAATGATGACCATGGCGCATGGAAATAATATGTACTATTTGCCATGGAATTAGTATGTACCAAATAGGTCTTTTTTTGTCGTTCCAGATATGAATCAAAACTTTTTTTTAAGGTAGCCTGTTTGCACCATTCTTAGCGTTTACATGCGTTACACGTCATTAGATGTAATTGACCCGTAGTAATTAATTCAAGTGCATTGTACCTACAAACAAGTTATGATATCAGACGAATAGAGCATGACGCGCGATTAGGTCTTGGAAAGGTTGAATGTTTACGTCGTTCATTAAGGCATTTGTAAACTGTAACGTGGTACTTTGCTTAACATAGATTCCATTCGTGTAGGCACACTTAGAGCCAGTACCTAGTGTAATTACTACAGATTTGGTTTCACCGTTATAACAATTATAATAACAAACGAGCGTTGACTCATTGTTCTTTCAGGTCTGTTCCTTATCTCCTCATGCTGCATCTTTGTCTATCTCAGCAAAGCTTGCTGTTTCCTTGTCATTATTTTTCTGATCTCTCACGTTTTTAGGGTTCCGTACCCAAAGGGTAAAACGGGAACCCTATTACTAAGGCTCCGCCGTCTGTCTGTCTGTCCGTCTGTCACCACGCTGTATCTCATGAACCGTGATAGTTAGACAGTTGAAATTTTCACAGATGATGTATTTCTGTTGCCGCTACAACAACAAATACAAAAAAATAGAATAAAATAAATATAGGGGGTCCCATACAACAAACGTGATTTTTTTGCTCGTTTTTGCTCGATATTGATAACGGCAACAGGTAGACGCTTGAAATATTCACAGAATATGTAGTTATATATTCACTTTAAAAATAAATAATTAAATTAAAATAAAACAAAAATTTAAGAGGGGCTCCCATACAACACACGTGACTCTTTTGCAATTTTTATAGATACGGAACCCTTCGTGCGCGAGTTCGACTCGCACTTGGCCGGTTTTTTTTCATACTACTCTACTCAAGCCACTCAGAAAACAAGCCTAAAAAAACATTTGTTGTCTCACACTTCATTGGACCTTGATCGTCTGTCCTAACAATTTGGAGAAACTATTAGAAATGTGTAGAACACCGTTGTTTTCCATATAGGGCCAACTAGCCAAGCTAAGTGTTCAGGCGCGGTCAGTCCACACCTCGCGCGTTTTCGCGTCAGGCGAAATGTACGTGAGTGCTAGTTCACACGACTATTATACAAATTTTTATTCCGATCCATAACAATGAGTTAGTAAAACATGATTTGTTGAGTATTATAAACAGTAAAGAGGCGTGGTAGAAGTCTACTTTTGAAAATAAAATATAGCCTACCTGAGGCTCTTCATGTGGGTGATACCCAGCTTTTCAAGGCAGAACAAATATTTTCAAGGGAGCAAAAGCATTTGCATTTGCAGGAATTGTCGATCAATCAATTCTTTCTAAAAAAAAAGTCATCCGTGCTTCGACCGCGCAATATTCTGAACAAACAGAAAATCAAACGAATCATAATCCCTGCGCACTATCACAACACAGGCACAAGTCAGTCAGCCACAAGGATTTCATTTGTCAATAAATAATAATACGCTGCTACCTGTCATTTACGAACATACCATTCGTTCCCTAATTGACTCTGACAGCGCAAAAAGAACGAAAGCAGACGCAGTTTTTATTCATTTCTAAATACAGGATTCCTATTCAACATTTCAAGGAGTAGCGACCGCAAATGAAACTAGTCCCATCTCATCGTATATCCGCCATAATAGATCCATAGACAAGATAGAAACTCTTTATACACGAGTGTGGAATGCGTGTTCACATATTGGTTCGATTCGGTTCTTAGTAAGGAAAGGGCACTTGCCAATATCGGTCTGATAATTGATTTTCTTATGTCTTGGCGCCACTTTTTATTCGCGAAGAAATATTCGAATTATAAGATTGCGCTCGAATGAAACTTTATGATACCGATATGGTTATGAAAACGATACGTTCCTTCATCGATTAAACTTTATAAGTAATAGCTTTTCTAATAAGATTTTTATCTATGTATGTATTGACAGCACTCACGCTGAAAGCTGTTTCCATAACACTTTTATTGAATACACTCTTATGGTGCTTCTTCACCTCAGGCAAAAAGACTCTTGAAAACTTTTCAGCAAGAAAATATTAAGTTTGCATACAAATGTTTCCATTACAGTTCATAGCCATCAAAATAATATAACTACGATAGTTTAATTTAATTTGTACTCAAATAACCTCTGCGCTTCGCATTATCAGGTACCGGGTAAAACGGGGTGAATAGAAATGCAGGGGTGAATTGAGACGCAACTTTAAAACGGATTTTAACCATGAATTACTTAATATAGTTTGTTGCCAAGGCACTTAATTGTTAATTATAGTACATGTAACACATTATAGTCCTTTTTGGTAACAAAAGATAATATTTCAACGTTAAAATCCATTATAAAGTTGCATCTCGATTCACCCCGTTTTACGGTACTTATATTGCGAAGCGCAGAGGTTTCCTATAATTTTCATATCCTACATACTTACTCGTACTTATTGTCAAGTTTAAATAAGAGAGCTCTTTATAATCTCAGCTATTAAGGTATGTGTACATCTGATTGTGTGAATCAATTAACGGACTCTGTGTCAGTGTGCTAAGATTTGAATTTCGATTTGATTGCAATTACTTAGTCACTTTCTCGCGTCAATGATACGATTATAGACATTGTTATGCATCGGACACAGTTGATAGAAAATATAAAATCTTCTGCATTCTCAAGTAAACTTTAGGTAGATACACCTAATTAGTACCAGTTAGTAGATCTTAATCTTCTAAATTGTTGACTTTGTAATCTATACCGTTTCATCTGCAATTAGTCAGATAAATCGCCTAAGTAGACTCGCGTGTACCTCGCAACGAGACATTTCGGATTATTTATATGCAAACGGATCATCCAGTTTTTACACCTATCCGTCTCACGACTGGCTATAAATCAAGAGCTATCGATCTATGTTATTACAGGCTTTTATAACATTACCATAACGAGTTGACTATCGAATTCGAGCAAGTGGGTGTCAACAAGTTAGCGGGACACCAGGCCCTTATCAAATCAACAGCATCGACGAAACCAGTTGCGAACAAATCGGTCCGTTACGCAATAAAAAACATCGCGACCTTGAAGAGCAGGCGGCTCCATTGCTCCAATCTGTGCGATGCAAATGTGCGGCCGTCTGACCGACCGCCGACCGTCGGTATATAACGGTAACACGATAAAAAGCTGATTGTCCTTTCATGGGATCCGTGCTATATTGTAGATTTATGAGGCTTTCTCGGCCAGCTTTCCTTTTCACGATCTGAACGTTAGCTGGTTCGTCCCAGTTAGTTCAACGGTGAGTTACTATCGGGATATATCATGTTCGACCCGCCTGTTGAACTGAACAGACAGCTGTGCTGCTGGGGAGTTTGTTGCGCCACTTCGTCTTCCCAGCTAAAGCATTAGGAAGTGGTGAAGGGCGGGCGTTTTAGGGGGACTGTCTTATGTAATTTTGACGTTCGAGAAGTGCTGATTCTCAGCCTAGTTTCAATAAATGAATTTTGATTTTGTTAGTTTAATTGCTCCATTAAGCGATGCCGCCGATGAGGCACTAAGCGATTAGTTGGCGCTGGAGCGTGCTGCGTGAGCCTAAAATACGTGCGCACGTAAGATTGACGTCGACCGTTGTTTTAAAGTAATCAACGGGCTCCGTTGTCACTAACGATCAGTTTTGCTCACAATTTTCTTTTTAGTTTTGAGACGTTAAGTGAAGGTGTCCAGTTTAATTCCAGGGTTCGGGATCAATTTAAAGCGTGAGGTTTGGAACACATCCCGTTAAGAAGTGATGTGTAATTTTCTTTACTGGGTCACGTTATTCCGACTGTGAATAAAATTAAATCTCCCAAGCTGATCTTGGAAAACCTAATGGTTTACGGTAGTATGTAGATACGATGAGCTATACTTAATACTAGAATCACTATTAGGGGCTTTGGATACCTACCACCGAATTATAAGTAAGTACACAACAGCTCAAAGGGAACTTCTTGTCGCCATAGGGGATAGAGCGGTACTCTTTTGAGGCGCTACCATTCATAGATCACATTAGTTGAGCTATGAAGTTTTCTGCCTGTGTTATGTACCTATAGCTTAGCGTGTTCCGAACTTACAGTTACCTACGTGTCTTCATAAGTATTTCAATGTTTAGTAACGATATGAACTATTTGTAAAGCTTGAAATACTTAAGTATATAATTATTTTATCATTTGAATTTTGTAATATAATCTTTCATCGTTTTTAAGAATTTACCATGTGTATGTCATTATTTGCAAAACAAAGCGCACTACCTAATTTTTTAAGATCTTTCTGTGCAACTATGTTTCACAAATAAATTATTTTATTGTATTCTATTATGTTCTTGTTAACCGTTAAGAAGCACAACCTGATAAACGCTGCAAACTGCATTAAAAAACATCAAAAATACTGTCCTACTGTCTGATTTCACGTAAAAAACAGAATGCTATAAGTAATTCATAACTGCAACGAGTGACGGTAAAAAATCAATAGTGCAGAGGTTTGTGGGGCGACTATCATCCATTCAGATGGAAAATCGATTAGTTCTAATGGATCTAAATTAAATAGAACGTGAAATATTCGACTCACCATCGATTTGTTGAACAAATACCGAATCATAAGGTTTCATTTACTTAAAACAAATAATTTATTATAATTATTGCGTTTGCTTATTCCGGTTCTCTAGTATCGATTTGCATTTTAGTTTGATTCGAAGCGATTTCTTCGAAGTCGCGTCAATCACTATTCAAATCGATTTTTTATCATCGAGAGGAAATTGCTTGGAATGATATATCTGTGTCAAGAAGCTAATGACCGAATCAGTGGCTGCTTCATGGTTTTATGCATAACTTTTACGATTGATTTCTATATTTCTCTCACAATATTGCTTGATTTTAATATTTTAAAGACTAACAGAGTAAATATTACGCTCAAATGTTCGTGAAAGACATACGAGTGCGTTGCCAATCATGCTTAGCTTCAGTACTTAATAAGTTCCTCCATCTCCGTCTCTTCCACATGCGAACTTAGTTGGTAGGTTTTTTTTAAAAAAACGTTGCCCCACACAAGGAATTTCTCCTGTATCGTGGGTGCGTTTACAAACATTTAAACTAACATACACAAACAGCCAGACCCGGAACAACTACTTGTAGGTCATACAAATATTTGTTCCGTGCCGGAATCGTACCCGCGACACGCAGCGCAGCAGTCAATCGCTTAACCACTGCGCCAACCGTGCCGTCATTTTCGTCGGTTTTACAAAATATGATTAGGTATTGCGTGTACTGTCGGGCACAGCAAAACTAGAAAAGAGGAAGAGGGCTTTTATTTGACTACTTAGTTGTTAAATATATTGTGATCATTATAAGAACATGTAATTTAAAATTTGTCATGTTCTTATTTTTTCTGGTAATTTATTATTAGTTATTTTAATTGACATGACTATAGTGTACTTGTTGAGTGCATTTTAAGCTTAGACTCCTTAGAGCTTGGTAAGTTTAACCTATTTTTATGGTGTAATGTATATTTTGACTGTATATTTTCCGTTGTCGTGTTAGTACATTACTGCAGCGGCCAGCAAAAGAGGCATTGATGGACACACATACGTGAGTCCATCAATGCTTGGTTGCGGCTAAGGCTTGTATAGTGCTTTTCTCAAATAATGGGCGGAAATTCAAACTAAGTAAACTATTTATATATTCCAGAACCATTGACGAACAACGATCATTTTTCACGCGCCAATATGTTCATTTGTTTTTTTTCAATAAACAGCTATTTGCAAGCCAGTTCAAAATTTAAATAAAACCTTTGATTAGTTACCTCCTCGGTTGCCATGTTTCGGAGTAAAAGATCGTTCCATTTATAAATTACACGATATTTATGAGTTTACTATGTAATTTATTTGGCCGCTAATCCACGACAGATATGGATTTTCATACAACTTTACGCTGCTCGAATGTATTTGGCCAGTACAGCAATTTTGATTTATCTCGAAGAAGGTTGTCAAAATAATAATCGAATTTCCAAGCATGTTTGAGAAAAAGCTTTAGTCAAACAATTCGGTATGTAAAGTAAAAATTAACCTATGCCGATTCGAAAACCATTTCGAGATTTTAAGATTTTATGAGTTATTTTTCTATTAATAGGTCTTAAAATTATAAGATCGTATTTATTTTCACAAAAATACTTAAAATCACTT
Source organism: Tiliacea citrago (assembly GCA_963921375.1). Classification (NCBI taxonomy): domain Eukaryota; kingdom Metazoa; phylum Arthropoda; class Insecta; order Lepidoptera; family Noctuidae; genus Tiliacea; species Tiliacea citrago. Next base: position 6,143,207 of record OY992791.1, on the reverse strand, counting down.
GACTTTTATTTGACCTCTAAATGTCATAAAAAGTAGCCTGAATTGGGAATTTTCAGTGCCTCTTGTAATTAAATAATTAAGTTGTTCTGTATGTGTCAAGTGTCAATGTCAACGACAAATTCACATGAAGCATTTATTATTCTATTCATATATTATTCTATAGGTAAATAGTGTAGTTTTTCACCAGCGGCCGACAGTTCAAGTCGAATCACATCGATGTATCGCCTCAGGAAAACTTAACTTACGTTCAAATGATCTTCACAATAAAACAGACGCCGCACAGACTAGTACTCAACGTTTACTTCCTCGCACCATTTCTTTTTTAAGGTTTCTTTTACTAACAATCAATTTGTGTCGGCTATTTGTTTTGGTGTTTATATTTGACGGTATGAAGCACGTAGCAGAAGTAGTCTTTGATCCATTCCTTTGATTAATAAGCTATAACTTTAAACTAAGGTACGGAAATCGCATCTCGTATGAAATGTAAACAAATTAACTGTCAAATTTGACTGTTTGACTTTACTGAATTTTGTTTTTAAATAAGTGTTAAACGTGGCAAACATCCTAAGCTATTCAGGCTACTTTAGAAATCAACACGAACAAAACTTTAAAAAAATATATAAAAATAACTACAGCTTGTAAAAACAAAAAGATGATATTATGTGTTTCAAATACTCTTATCTTTAAAATAAAAATATAAGAAACATACCTGAAAAATACTTTACATACCGAATTGTCAATATGTTAAGAACATGATTGTATATTGATGAGCATCAGGTTTTGAATGCATTGACCGCACCAGTATGCGGTCATATTACAATAATAGAGGAATGGTTTACACTTTTTATTATCATTGTTCTCGACTTTAAGCTCAGCGGGGTAATTGCAATTAGGGTGCTGGTCTAGCAGAGTTTCAATCAGTTTATCCATTTACGACCACGTTTAGAAGAAGCTGATCAAATTGTCTACCAAATATCTATACTTATTATGCTACTGTTGATTCGTTTTGGCAGAAATAAATCGTACCATATCGTATACTAGAAACCCGCCCCGGGTTCGCACGGGCAGCAGAGCATATACCTATGCTTACATTTTATTTTCTGTCGTAGTGTCGTATTTTGCGTCGAACATGTGGGTTAGAATAAAATATATCTGGTGTTCATCTTACTTGGAGAATTTAATGAATTTTATTTCCAATCCTGCAAATATTTGAAAAAGTAACGAATAGATACTTATACAAACAAACTATAATATGTAGAAAGTTGTTTCATATAACTCTATACTCTATTGGTATACGCGGCGCACGCCAATAAAGAAAGACCCAGTCAGCATGATTTTTTTCCAACATCTTCAACAATCATCGTCATATTCCATCCAATTTACACAAAACCTTAATGAATTATACACTTAAACCTTCTTCATGACTCACTCCGTCCGTTAGTGAAAACCGTATGAAAATCCGTTTGGAAGTTTTTGAGTTTATCGCGTTCAGACAGACAGACGCGGCGGGGGGACTTTGTTTTATAACAGGTATACAGTAGTGATTATCGTAATGCATAACTAGTGGACGAGGCCAGTCCATGAGGCCAATTCCACGTAAAAAATGTGATCAAGTAGATTCTTAACAATAGAGCACGTAAGCACTTGAACAAAAAGTAATGAAACACAGAATGTCTGACTAAATAAATAATAGACTCATCTAGTACTATTTTTTTGTGAATTGACGCGCGCTTGACAGTGATTGGCAATTTTTTAATTTTATTTTTTTGTCACTTTGTCACCCGCCATTCAGAGCTAATTATTATGTCTAACGGAAGTGACGGTTCAAAAATAGACAATTTGGATAAGCTGAATATCTGGTGAATCGTGGAGAATCGCTAATAAACTTATTGTTCGTAAATCAGCGATGGAGCAATACTTGTAGCGTTACAAAAAAATAATTTATGCTGACTTTAATTAGCTGCAGTGATGCCAATGAAATCAGTCTAGTGTGATTTCGTTTATTGATTCACGAAAAGACTGACTGTTTGCTAGAATAATGTATAAAAAAGTTGTAGGTAAGTAGTAAGTGGTATACTTAAGATAAATCTAAGAAACGTCGTTTTATTCGTACTTAGGATAGTTTTCTAGATAGATGGAATACATAATAATATGTACACCATAAAAAATACTGCTATATAAATGTAGAAATTTAACAAGGGGTGACACAATGGGCGGTCTTATCGCTAAAAGCGATCTTTTAAAGACAACCTTTGGATGGATTTTTTTTTTTTTTTAAACGTTGCCCCACACTAGGAATTTGTCCTGAATCGTGGGTGCCTTTACAAACATATAAACTCACATACACAAACAGCCAGACCCGGAACAACTACTTGTAGGTCATACAAATATTTGTTCCGTGCGGGAATCGAACCCGCGACACGCAGCGCAGCAGTCAATCGCTTAACCACTGCGCCAACCGTGCCGGATTATGGGGGAAGGAGGGACAATACTGCAGGCAGTCTGTGGTGTACTATTCAGATATATACAATTAATACACAAAACACACACATTCATAAAACATATTAAACTTATATTTATATAAATATATACAATAATAAAATTTATATTGTGGCGGCATTTACATCGCCACATGCGAACTACGCATCACACTGACGTCACGCAAAATCCTGCATCGCGCAAGCAGAGTTTACCGCGCGTCTGGTATTTAAGGTGCAGATATATGATCTTAATGACTTTTAAATCTGTTATTACGCCTTCATATAATGCAAGTATGTTATGCAAAAATGTGTGTTAAACTAGAACGCATACACATCAATTCTATATGTGAATATTTAAGCATTGTAGTAAAATACTTTATGAAATAAATTCAGGAAGTAATGTCTACCCAAAGCATAAAAAACGATATTACTTTCAAACTACTTAAGATATTTTCATGATTTTTTTTTGTATGAATAGACAGTTTTATTATTTATAATTCTATGTGTGATTTTATTCAAATATTCATATTTTCGTTACTGAAAATAAATATTCCCTATGAAAATTAATGGTTGCGCGGCGTGAGCGCGACGCGCATTCGTATGGCCAAGGTCAACGGCGGCTATCTGACCCTTAAACAGCAGTTGCCCACCAGACACAACACCCGTCTGTTCGGAGGATCCTTCCTTTTCTATATAGGATGAGTGAACCTCATGCCTCTATAATATAATTCTAGAAGCTTTACTGTCTATTCCAACAAAATAATATAAGTTCTCGTAAGGCCGTAATAATAGAATACACAAAAGTAGTAATGTGTAACTCATCAATTTTATTTGAGGTTGAGGGAGTGCCTCACTTTTCCTCGTGAGGTCCTCACGAGGTACCCCTCATTTGAGGTGAGGATTCGTGCAACGGTATTCACCTCACGCCTCGTGCGCCCGAGCCGAACTCTGCCGATTACTGCCGAACGTCTGAGGGAACGAGGCGGGCGGGCGCGACGACAACTCACGAGTAATCACGACTCTCCGTCCGATTATTTACATCTCCCTCATCTTTCACACATATCATTTTCTTTCGCTCATAAATTTTAGACCGCCAAAATAAAGGAATCATTATCACGTGATTACCAATCTAACATAATTAACCATAATTATCTGAAATAAGAATATTTGCTTCAAAATTCGTTTTGACTAATAATTTTAATAGTTTACCTAATGTTGACCTTGAAGGTACACGTGAAGTGAATTGTTGATATTTTGTTCCAACAATTACGTAAACTTTTGTTTTTTTCGTGTTCGTACTTTTTCGCTTGCTTGCTTTATTTGCTTGTTTATCCCACTCTCCACACACACACATGACACAATAATCATTACCTAAATTATTTCATTAGGTAGGTACATACCAAAATCGTAATGTTATTTTTTACTGTGTTATTGTGTTGTAAAAATTTCGAGACCAGACCTCAGTCACCTCACTCATTCTCTAATTCTGTAAACAACTAAACAATTTGTAAGTCGGTTCATCTTTCATCATTCGCTCACTGAGCTCACTCAATACTCACTCGCGACTCGTGAGTACTCGCGAGTCTCTAACTCGCTCGCCTCGCCCCTCGCCACGATTTCATATTGTCAATGTCATATTTTGAGGACGCGTGAACGAATGAGGGAGTGAGGTGTGGTGAGGTGCTTCAATGTTAAAATTCGAGTAACTCTTTCAATGTGCGATCACGAGTTCCTCAAACGAGGCACCTCATGAGTGAGGGACACATCTCTACACAAAAGTCTAATTATTTTAACAGCGCAATTTTTCACGTTTCCGTGAGAACACTGAACCGTCCAACAAATATACGAGTATTTTCAGACTACTTGACGACTACACGATATCCTTTGCATATATAAATACCCGAAATCTTCCAAAATCTTTGGTTATTTCCATAAACGGTACATTTAACGCAGAACTTGGTAGAAATAAAATCTATGTGACGTCTCCTAGTATTAATTCTTTGCGAACTTACTTCATTTGTATGGTAGAACATCGATGTAGAGACGATAGGAATGCTAATGTCCTTTTAAAAATCAATTCTCACATAGTCTATGTATATAAAACAGTGTGGAGTACAATATTTAGATTTATAGACGAGCCGTACATACCTGTGCTGACTTTAGAACGACGAAATTCTTAGGATCCAGTTTGTATGGTCATACCCGGGGCCATTTTGTATGTGAATTTGGACGTATTAAATGTTTTATAGCTCTTGCTCACAATGGTCGATGTTGGACATTAAAATGTTCATTGATAGATTCTTGCTTTGCAAACAGAACGTTGGATGTCGGTGGATCCAATAGGCAAACATGTGGTTTCTAGGAAACATTGTGGTTTATACGCATCTCAATGGTTTTACCCTGCCAGGACAGAAGCTCATGGTTAAATATTACAGCCGCACGGGTCGATCCATCAGGTTAAGCTACGTTGGTCCCGGCTGTCATTCGTGGATCTTTGACAGTCGTTACGGGTCGTAAGAAGCCCGAAATTCTGACAACCAGTCTTACCAAGGTGTATGGTATTACCCAGTTACTGGATTGTGGAGGTCCGATAGGCAGTCGCTTCATCTAAAACACTGGTATTCAGCTGCATCCGGTTAGACTGGAAGCCGACCCAAACATAATTGGGAAAAGGCTAGGCAGATTGAATATAATGATAAATGATAATGTTTATTCAAAGAAAACTTAGACATAAATTACAAAATATTTTAACATGCTAATTTAGGTCAGTATTTAAAGTGGTATGGTCATCTGTAGCCGAACTAGGCAGAGCCTGGGGGTCTACTCCGGGGCGCTAAACCGAAGTATCGGCCGAATGTTTGGCCGTTTTATAACTTCCATAGTTTCCTTTTTTGACTTTGAGTCCTTACACGACTTCAAGTCACAGTTTTGACATTGGCTTATCTTTTCGACTGCCTTTTTTTTTTAGTCTGCGATTGTTAGCCGTAGCCGAATGACGGTCGTTTCTTTAGAAACGATCGTCATTCGGCCGATACTTCGGTAATACGATACCCCTTGATAAGACTGGTGGTCAGACTTTCGGGCTTCTCACGACCCGTAACAACTATCAAAGATCCACGAATGACAGCTGGGACCAACGGCTTAACGTGCTTTCCGAGGCACGGAGGGGTCTTGGTATGTAAAGATGAAAATATTGACATACCAAGACCGCTAGATACGCTTGCCGCGGTTGACCACCCATCCACTGACCAACCGCGGCATGTTAAATGTTAAATTAAGATTAGAGGGGCTTGTGGTTAGCCATATAATATAATAATATGCTTAACCCACAGGTCGTGATAGCCACACTTATATGCAGTTATGTGTAGGTTTTATTTACTATAGACCCCTTCTGTCATGCATGCTCGTCCCCTATTACATGGGACTTAAACATATCTGGCGAAATGTGGGTGTACTATAGGTACATCTCTGCTTATCCCTTCGGAAAATAAAGGCATGTTACCTATAGCTTCATCCTTTTATGATAAAAAAAAAAACCGGCTAAGTGCGAGTCGAACTCGCGCACGAAGGTTTCCGTACCATTATTTATAAAAACGTCAAAAAAAATCACGTTTGTTGTATGGGAGCCCCCCTTAAATATTTGTTTTATTCTGTTTTATAGTATTTGTTGTTCGCGCGCGAGCGGCAACAGAAATACATCATATTTGAAAATTTCAATTGTCTAATTATCACGGTTCATGAGATACATACAGCCTGATGACAGACGGACAGACAGACAGACGGACAGACAGACAGACGGACAGACAGACAGACGGCGGAGCCTTAGTAATAGGGTTCCCGTTTTACCCTTTGGGTACGGAACCCTAAAAATCGAGTGAATGTTATTTCTATTATCGTCACCTAAAAATATAATGACGTCCACCTACAATGTCCTTATAACCTGACATAGTCTGCGTTGACGTCCTCTAATGTCCAGCCTCCGTGAGAAACTCCAGTACCTACATTATTATGTAAAAAGCTAAATACAACGAGTTAGATTCCGCGCAGGCGCAGCTTCTGTTTGTTTTGCAGCTATTGAGTCATTATGATGGCGGTATACCTACACATAAGCCAACCACTCGGAAAACCACTTTTTTGACCGTTCTCCAAGATAAATAAGTAATGGTAAAACTAGGCATTATTACCTATAGTATAGTCAGTTCTTATTTACTTTGTTAATGGAGGTATTAGGAACACAAATACGGTTTGATGGATCGACGACCTTAATGTTGCCGCCTTAGATGACGCGGAAGACGGAGACATCAGTTTTGTAGCGAAACTTTTGTGTTATTTGAGTCAGCACCCGACTATAATAGATATAGCTTTGGCTTTAGTTTCAGAACGTTTAAACCTTCAAACGACAATAGCCTCTTATAGTTGGATTGGCCACATCAGTCGAACGTCTCAGAGTCACACTTTATCAAACTACCAGCTATGGTGCACTCTCCCCTTAAAGCCATGATACTTACGACTTAATGACAGTGTTATGGTCCTATATGGTCGGTCTATGGTGTCCAAGCACCCAATTGTTAAGACTGTAATTCCCGTTTCCACTAACACTAGGCGGCACCTAAATAAAAGCGCGCTGTAGTTTTCAAAGCTCGTCTAAGCGCCGAAAGTTGGAAATTCAACAGCAAGCTTTTACGCAGTGTTAGTGAAAATATGTAAAGTCCGTAGGCGTCCGCCTTTCGTCGGGGACTCGGGCGGGTGCCGTGCGTCGTCGGTCAAATGGTTATTGTTGCATTCTGCGTGCGCGCATAATGTTATGTCGCGTCGTTGTCCGCTACTGCCTCGTGTAGGCGACTTCCGGGTGTCAGTTTATATCTGAGGTTATATTGTTAATAATGATTTAGTGGAGAAAATAAGGATACGATAGTTTTGGTAAAGCTAGCTTAGATACCTGCTGATCTATTCTGAAAAAAATCTCACCGTGTAAACGTAGGTGAAGTGAGCTTGAAGTGACTTGTTAATAGTGTCAATCCCTCACTGACAGTTCACTCCACGCTCACTTCACCTAAGTTTTCACGGTGAGATGGTTACAGAATAGCACAGCTGGTTGATTTTCCAGTATTGATGAAAATTCCGCGAAAACGAAGCATTTAATTTCTTTTTACGGGATCACATGTCATATTTGGAAAACCTTCATCCATTTAATCTCATAAATGGTTCAACAGAAAATTTAATTACGGAATGTTGCCATTTGAAATATTATATTTATATAAACATTTAGAGCGAATATTTAGAGAGTATTGTATTTATTTGATTTCTTATTTTGTATTTTTACCCGACTACGGGTAATTAAATGCTGCAATGGTTGACGTAATCACGTCAACGCCGGCTGTCGCTGAAAACCAGCGCTGGGGCTCTGTCTCGCATAGGGTCGCAGCATTATGCTGAGCGATTACCGTTTTGCGTTTTATTTTCCCCCAACTTGTTCTTTCATATTTGTGTTTTTTTTGTGTTATGTTTACCGCAAATAATCGTATTTTCTTTATTTCTTTTTCTTAAAATTTTAAGCAGCGAAGGCATATTATTATGTCATTATTTTCTCCATACAGGGAAGTCATGTGGTCTATTAAATTAGAGCCATCCCACATAATGAAATAACTTCTCAAATACTTAATAATTCTATCCATCCACAACAAACCAAATAAAGATGTTTCGTGTTTGTCGACCACTCTACATGTAGAACACATACCGTAACGCCAATAAACACGATTCACGAACACATACAATGTATGAATTTCGTGCAAACTTGGATAAAAACTCTCCAACTTTTAGAAAACTTGCTTTGTAAACCGAACCCCTTGAGAAAGTCAACGAGGCAGAATGAAGTGTTGTCTGTGCGTAAGTAGAAAAACAAAGTTGAGTGACCACAGGAGGGCAGGCACCCGACCCCGGGGTGGTACCGTTTACATTAAAACTATTAATTATACACTAGAAGGTTCTCATAGACGTTTTTATGAGTCAGCTACTCCATGGCTCGCGTTAGATTTGTTACAGTTGTACCCTAATGGGAAGCATATCAAAAAAAGCGAAAAAAGCGTGGGGTGCGTGATGTAAATTTTTAAAAATATTTTATTGGTAAAAGTAGAATCATTATGAAAATATCTTAAAAAGCACCCCACCTTTTTTTACGATAAAATAAATTTCTTGTTATTATTATTTATTATATATATTATTTCAAACTTATTTAAAATTATTTTCTACTTTTTTGTTTAGTTTTCTATTAATACGTGTTTTTTAGTATTTTAAGCGTGGTATATTTTACCACTTATTATCATTTCATTCTACTTATCTCATAATTAAATTATTTTTCATTGCTTAGTTATTAATTCTTTTTACCTAATAAGGTAAAGTAATTTTATTCAAGGTGCATCGTCTTCACATATAATCATATAATCCAGCTTCCTAAGACTCTAAATGTAAACTTCTGGATTTCCTTGGAAAACGATAAAATTAAACCCGTCATACTCTCGCTCACTTACAAGGAAAAGAAAATCTAAATAACAAAATAAATTGCAAGCATGCAGGGTTGCTACTCGTGTAGAATTAACCATACACAGAAAATACCTAGAAACCATCATCGGTCATGACAGAAATAGAATTCTATTAACTTTTTACATCTGTATTTTACATAAATATAATTAGTGACTCTACATTGGAATTATAAAATATTACGTTATCAACATCATGTAACTTGGTAAAATCGTAAAATGAAAATTCCTTGTATAATGGTTTGTTTGATAATAGCAATCATCAGCAATAAGGTAAATCGGGAAGCTGTACCCTAATTCCGTAACACAGTTTGAACCGTAATCGGAATGATTTTGAAGTTTATTGCTAATCCATTGCTTCATAAGTTAGAAAAAATTGTTTGCTCAACAACGTAAATAACGCAATGAATGTTATTGAACTGTCAAATTGAAACCGATTCCTACTGATAGTGTGTTACGCAATTAGCCCTCTGATGTGGATAATTATAATTGGGACAAAACTTGTTTGAAATTTTACTTTGTAGTGTATTTTTTTTAAGTTGGACAATAGCAGAAGTATTTATAAATTGTTTTTTAACTGTTAATTATTCTTGTGATCATAATATGGACTGAACAAAAATTACTTTCAAAATCGAGAAATCAGTGAACATACATAAAACAAAAACACAATCGAACATCGCACAAATACACCGTGCCATTTTAATCGTCTTACAACGGCAGCCCACTTCATGTATCAAATGAATACTAATCATTCATAAAAGTAAAAAAAAATATTTATTAGTATTCAAACATCTCATCACGTCGCATCGTCTCCCATCTTTATAAATAAATTGAAGCTTTTCCTTGTAAGCAAATGCTACTATAGTATATGCGAATACTTAAATGATAAATTATAAGTAACTTCATAACTATTTATTTGTATCTACAAATATTCACTATAAAGATACGCCACTTACTAATAATAAGATTTTTTTTTTTAAATAAATATGGAGCGACCAATAAATAACTTACCCTAGGGATAATAAATAATAATTGTACTAATATTAAAATATTAATGTACTAATATTATAATTGTACTAAATAAAAGTAATAATAAGTACATAAAACAATAATTAATAATTTAAAAAATAAAAGATTTTTTAAAGTGTTCCTAAATAAATAAATAAATTTATATAATTTATAAAACAATTATTATAATTCTTAAATTCAATTGTGTATTATTTATTTATTTATTTATTTATTAAAACTTTATGCACAAGTAAAAAGTACACTGTACAAAGGCGGACTTAATGCCTGAGGCATTTTCTACCAGTCAACCTTAGGGTGATGCAGAGACAAAACATGGCAGGTGCAACGTATGGGAAATAACTATAAAATACAAGCATACATACAAATACATAGATAGATATATACATATATACATAATATACCAAAATAAACTTTGTCAGGAGAAATAACGACCGGTAGCGAAGAAAACGACTCCAGCAAATCACCGCTGAGATGCTTCGGCCAACTTCTGACGAATATGTTCACGTGCCTTCACTTTAAATGATAGCCGGCTGGTTGCCGTCCTGATGTTCATAGGGAGCGCATTCCAAAGAAAGACCGCCTGGACAAAGAAAGATGAATGAATGAAGCCAGAACGGTGCGAAGGACATCGTAGAAGACGATTGTTGGTGGAACGAAGATTTTTACTATGGGCAGAGCATAAGTATTTAATTTGGGAAGTCAGGTAAGAAGGAGAAGTGGGTTTGTCGAGAATAGAGAACAACATAGACAGAGCCCTCAACTCTCTGCGCTGACGAATGGTATAATAATGAGTAAATTGTGGAATATTAATAAGTCAGTAGGTATAACTTACTAACTACTTAACTACTCATTCTCCTGCCCTTATCCCAATTGATTTGGGGTCGGCGCAACATGTCTTTCTAGCCATATCACCTTTCATACAGTCCATCCATCGTTTCTTTGGTCTTCCCCTACTCTTATAGCCCTCGACGTGCATACTCAAAACTTTCCTCACGACATTTTCCTCATTCCTCTGCATTACTAACTACTTAACTAATAATAAAAATCACATTAAACACCCAAGGTTCTTCCTTGTGTATGTGTTATAAAATCCGTAAAATACCATATTTCAGGCAAATAAATGAATCTATATATTTACCTATCTCCTCTCTCCTACTTGATCTATGCAGGCTGTGCCCGACAGGGTCCAGAATTGTGTCTAATATAATTATTTCCCAACCAACTATATACATTATGGTAAGCAATAAAGAATTGAGAATCGTTACCGGAAAAAACACGTCATACCTTTTAGGTATCTGCAGATTTGTTCTTCTACTATCAATAGACGTTAAATTCCACAAACCAGACAAACTATTTTTAGTTTCTAATCCAAGAAAAAGTAAGTAAGAACAACTTGAACTATGCGACCTTACAATTGCAACCGACTGAATGCACCACTGCACGCCTTATCATTTTAATGATCTTCAGCTGCAGATAAGCCTTTCACTGGTGAAAGTGATTTTATTGGCAAAATCTAGCTTCTTGCATAACAAGACGAAAAAGATGTCAGACCTCGTTGGTTGGTGTACATGTCTGATTAAAGAGTTAAAGACAAAGGTGAGTTCGTTTCGTGTGCCGAAGATGTATTATCAATACACTGTCTAGCCAATTGACAGGCATTGTGTGGGGAAACAAGATCTATGTCTCGAGCCGACGAAATTACGAGTGAACTTTTTGCGAATGAGAATAAAAACATCCTAAACTGTTTTTTAATGGAGTTGAATGACGCTTTTCCTCTTGTTATTTTATTTTCTGCTATTTGATTAAATTTGTATAACAAAATACGCGTAAATGCATGATTTCCTCGTTGAAATTGAATACTATTCGTTAGTTCGTATAAATAATAATTACTTGGTAAAGATAGTTCGTTTTCTTTTTAATTATTATTTACTTATTTAGCAAAAATCGTTCTCCTGATGCATGTTTAGACAAAAATCATGGAGAGCTGATTTGAGAGCTCTGATTTGCAGATTTTGTTGAATATAATCCATCCAAATATGTTTTCTCATAATACAAATATCCTATACTTTTATAATACTACTCGTAGAATACAATATTATCTACTATTAAGGGTTGGAAACAAGTCTGAATACCTCCGAAGTTCTACGTCATTTTGAAGTACCTAGTTTTTATACCAAAATAATCTCCAACATTTTCTTAAACAATAGCATTTTTTTTTCCATTGCTTCTTTTTTTTGTTAGCTTCTTCTTGTCGTGCCCGGCGATGTGCGTTCAATATCGCACGAATGCTTGTCAAGAACGGACTTATGTCAATTGATTTCACGCTCTTTGTCATGTCAATTACTGTTGAGTGAATCATCACCTGCCTAGCCTTTTCCCAACTATGTTGGGGTCGGCTTCCAGTCTAACCGGATGCAGCTGAATACTACTGTTGAGTAAATATACTATAAATATATTGTAAATATGTAAAAAATAAAATACCTAAGTTAGCGCAGCGCCGAAATGTAAGAGGGCTCTTAAATGGTTTGGTTGTTGTTGTTGTTTGTATACGTTCAGACTTGGTATGTAAACAAACTTCCTCGTGTGACGTATCTTGAATACTGAGTGCTCTGATTTTCTGTGATGTATTTATTTTTACCAAGGAAGCCAAACAAGTTCTTTGTAATTGGTTTGCATCCGTCTACCAAGAAATTACTTTCTCAGTTTTCTTAAAATAAACTTGATTACGAGTACATCAGCATAACATTATACAATATAGTCATGAATCTATCAAAACGGTATCTAATTTTAAACCAATTGGTTCGTTTACTGATAACAATCGCTCGGATCAAGATCTGCTCGATACGTGTATTCATGAACGCAGCGAAAGCTGTCTGGCTCCCGAACGAGTTGATCTAGTTTCAAATCGATTACGTTGAATCGATGTAATTGTGTTTGAAGTCGGACTCGTGGCCGCGTGTAAATGATAAACAAACGGGCCTAATGAAGCAATTAAGTTGCGCTTGCAAATTAAAAGTAAAAATACCGATGGCTTGCTTTTTAATCTTGTCAGTGTAATTAGACAGACGGAGTTTCGTTAATATATTCGAGTTATTAAATATATTCAGGATTTCATTTCTGCTTAATTATTTCTAGAACCGCTTTATGTAACTTCTTTAGCATATGCTTGTAATTTCATCATCTGCCCAGCCTTTTCCCCACTATTTTTGCGGTCGACTTCCAGTCTATCTGGATGCAGCTGAATACCAGTATTTTATATGGAGCGTCTGATATGTTTGCTTGCTTGTAATTTATTAATATTAATTAGGGGAAAACACGGTTTACTCTAGCAAAAGCATTTTTTAGTTATAAATCCAGAGAATATACAAAACCAAAATTAACCCTAAAGCTCCGGGACCACACACGCGCGGCTTGACATAAAACATTACTTGGCGTGTTACTCCATAATTTTCTATTTTATAATAAGGCTAATTTCTGGAATCAAATCTATTAAGTGCCGCCAATCAAATGAGTTGGCAAACTAACCGTGGGGCACCGGACGCTCCCTGCACGTGCGGGTACTGCTGATTTGTATGCTTCGGTCCTTCGAGCCGGATCCATGCTAAGTTTTATTGCTTTAATTTAAGTAAAGATTAGGTAATTTATAGCAATGCAAGTCCAGCGTAAGATGGAATCGCCCTATGAGGTACATTCGCAATATGTTCTGGGTATTATACCATTGCTTCTAACGATGAGACTGCCAAATATGTTACTCAAAGTTTTTGTTTTTTAACCAAACCGTTCTGAAGGTGAAATTTACTCACACCAAAATTCTAGACAATAGTATCAAAAAGCCAGTAAATTAAGACTAATAACTGGCACGAAACAATACATTAAAGTGTCAGTGATGTCAGACACATAAAGCACGGCACAATGCTGCTATCAGCTGGGCGGATCGGGACAATAACAGAGGTAGACTTCATAAAGTGCACGGTATCTTGTGGCGCATCTAATTCATTTGCTGTATTAGTGCTATCATTTGTAAGGTTATGAACATAGTTTTAAGTTATTTTAAAGTTATTAACTTTTATGCAGCTATTTTTAGTAAGGGAATGTTTTAAAATGCATGTTTTTTTTGTCCCTGCATCACCCTAAGATTGACTGGCAGAAAATGTCCGCCTCTCTAGCTACATTTGTGTGCTTGATGAATTATAAAAAGTAGTGGTCGCCCACTCCTCGAAATACTTACTAGTTCCATGATTAGTACTTACTTATCCCATGTTCAAGCTGTCACTTCTGTCACCTATCTATCTTCAAGTCACGAGGCCCTGGTACTGTGTGTGTCTGTCAAACTCATGGTAGTGTATGTAATGTTTTTTTTAACCGACTTCCAAAAAGGAGGAGGTTATATGTTCGGCTGTATGTTTGTTTTTTTTTTTTATGTATGTTCACCGATTACTCCGTCAATTGTGGACGGATTTTTAAAATTCTTTTTTTTTTTTGAAAGGGTATGCTCCCGAGGTGGTCCTATTATCACCAAATCAGAATCTGATGAGGGGATCACATGGAAATTGAGGGAAATCCTCAAATTTTATAGGCACACCTATATCGATTTCAGTATGTTTTATTGTAACTCATGCATTTGCACTCGGAAAGCACCATTTGGTGAAGTGGAACTGATGATGAAGACCATAGATAGCCACCGGAACTACTTAATAATAAGTATTTCACTGTTGCGATTCGATTAGACACTTTAATATGGTTGCTAAGCAATTTATGCTCGTCAAAATGCATATGGTGAAGTCACCATCAGTTCTCCTGGTTCTTACCAGGAGAACTCCTCAACAATTAACGGCCCTGCATCGGGAAAAGCAATATTTTGTAAAAGGCGATGAGCATTTCACATTAGGCTATTGTAAATAGGATAAATTACAAACTGACCTACTAAAAAGTGAAAAATAAAAAACTTTTTACAAAAAAAAAACCACCGACTTCCAAAAAAAACACTACAAAGTGAAAAATAACTTTAATTTCGGAAGTCGGTGGCAAAAAACTAAAATACAGATCCAAAGACACCGACTTCCGAAATTAAAGTTATTTTTCACTTTGTAGTGTTTTTTTTGGAAGTCGGTGGTTTTTTTTTTGTAAAAAGTTTTTTTATTAATTTAATTTATTTGTTTTGCTTATTACCTATATAAAAATATTAGCTTTCTGCACTCCTCCTCCATATAAACTTTACCTGTGCCAGATTTCATACTCCTCCGTTCGCGTAATTTTCGTAAAAAGGGGTACAAAGTTTTCGCTTTACGTATTAATTTATTGATTCCAAAACAATATGAAATTTTAGTGTGCGAAACCACAGCGTAGCTTTTATGTTCTTGTTATAAGTCGACATTTATCGGCTAATTGACTATCAGAGAAACTGAAATCGATTTACTTTCCTTCACTTTAAATAATCATAGCATAAACATCGACTTACAGGTACCTGTCCTACTGATATCCAAGCTAAGACCAAGCCCAAGACATAACCTTTAACTAAGCTAATAATTTAACCGCGTTTCATATCAGGTGTGATTGACCCATCTGTGCTAAACAAGAACATTGCTTAGATACTAGTTAGCAAACTAGCTTCACCAAGTATTGACAAGTAACTCCAGTAGATTATAACGCGGGTGAGCCTGAACGAAGAAATCTAGCGGCGCAGGCGCAATCAATGCAACTTGCTTCAAGAAAAAATAAGGGATATCGGCTTGATGTGAATACTTGTAGATGCACTGGTTTTTAAGAGGTTTTAGCTTGTTAACGTGGCAAGTTACATTCTTGGAAAGAAAACTAGGAATTATCATGTCGAAGATATTAAAGATAGCGCTGTTTGATCAGACAGGAGACATGAATTATTATGGCGAACAGGTTCGAAATATAAATAAATATTCAAAATTCGAATAGCTGGGTTATGGAGGTCAGATAGATAGTCGCACCATTTAAAACACTGGTATTCAGCTGCATCCGGTTAGACTGGAAGCCGACCCCAACATTGGGAAAACGCTAGGGAGATGATGATCCAAAATTCGAATAGATAAATTCCCAAAGATGTAATAATACCTTCGTTATCTCAGACATTAAAAAAAAAATACCGAGATAGAATCTGATCAACGATAGGTTTGATTGCTACCAACACCAGAGGGCTAATTGCGTAACACACTATCAGTAGGAATCGGTTTCAATTTGACAATTCAACAACATTCATTGCGTTATTTACGTTGTTGAGCAGACAATGTTTTCTAATATATGAAGCAATGGATTAGCAATATACTTCAAAATCATTCCGATTCCGATTCAATCTGCGTTACGGAATTGGGTGCCTGTACAGGAGCTATGGACAAGACCAAATCTCCTTCAATTAAAAACCAAAATTCATTACAAAATACTTACTAAAGCACCACAAAATCCATGCGTTTCCACTAATAAGTTGATTCATGGGCCACATAATACAACCGCGCGGTCACACCGCGGCTGCGCGTGATTAAATGCAATTGGTATGCGCATTCACGACAATGCAGCGCCATTAACAGACCCCCAACAAGCGCACGATGAACAGGCCAATGGGCTTTAGCAATTATCATTTATCGATAGGTACTTAATAAGTGCAACCGTTACTTGAAAACAGTGATCTAAAAATGCTCGGAAAATTTGGAAATGATTGGAAATGGAAAGTGACCTATGAAACCAGATTGATGTTTTGAGAAAAGAAACTACTTCATCTTTGGAAGAAAACAAGTAGACAACTGCAATAACTCTAACTAAGTGCTTGTTAAGACATTGACGTATGAAAAACCTCATTGAAACATTATAACAATTTGGCGCAACAAAAATTTTCTAATACGTACTATTTTCTGAGAGAGCTTTCATAAATTACTATAGCTTAAACGCCTTCAAAAGTCCTAACATGTCTTGCAGTAAGGGTAAACAACTGACCATGAGAGTTGCAACAAAGCTCCATTGATATCTCAATGAATCACCGGGCAGTTTGTTGGAAATGATCGGAATCGCCGACCGGTCCACCATACAGCTGACACATATGGCTAATATGTAGGTAAACTGGATCGTACAAATGTGTGATATTGAGGAGCCAAGTCACTGAAGAGCAAAGGAATGCTTGCTTGCTTGAATAAAAGACTGGCAAGAAAACATTAACAACAGACCTCCTGCTGTTAATGTTTGAAAAGTAACCTCTAACCCCGATGGAAGTTAAGACCGACCGCGCCGAGAAAATCTCAAGACATAAAAAGAAAATCTAAGAATTAGTCGCTAGTTTTAGATTAGAACATAAAGCTAGTACCTACCTACTGCACTTCCTGATTGGCTGGAACGTCGTGTACTTTACGATGGGTACACGCCTAGTTGACCCACTGTGGGATGATTAAGTCAGGTTCACACATTTCGCAGTAATGAGGTATTCGGCCATGTCGTATGTACATTTGCGGCCTCGCGCTAAGTGGGCTCGGTCGTATGGCTACGTTCCCGCTAGGTTTGCGGTCGCCGACCTCGCCGCCGGTTTGGCCCTGTCCGTTTGTGTCTGTGTGTTTGTTATGTCACCAACTTGAAAATGCTGAAACCAGTTGCTGTCGTCACCCTCATGATAATGTTATTCGGAAGCGGACAAATCCGTGTGTGTTCGACTAATCGTGATGGAGTGGTTGGGATTCCCAAGCACTCCATCACGATTAGTCGAACACATACGGATAAGTTGGGATTCAAATTCCTTGCGTATCTTGGAATGAGGAAGATTCATATTAGGATTTTCTTGAAAAAAATATCTGTTCTACGTATTAAAAAAATAAATAATTAGTTCAATTAGTTTTTTTTAATACGTAGATCAGATATTCTTTAATTTTATTTTTAAACAACTGGAAAGTAATTCGCACAAAATGTAGGTAAATTGCTTCAACTTTACGGACAGTCCTAAAAATTTGAGTTTTCCATATATGCACATACATTTATGAGCCTCTCCCCTGAAGGAGAACCCCACACAGTCATTGCGTACATAAATAACAACTTATACCTAATTAATTAATAAAAATAACAAAATCATATTCTAACTAAAACTATTCACAAACTAAAATATGGCGTCGAAAAAATTAAGAATTCCGCAAAATTTTCAGTATTAGTTTATTTTCTCGGCTTTCATATCCTCGGTCCAAGGCACTGAAAAATTGATCAGGAAAACTGAAAATTCTAACTTCCACACTGATTAATTTTGATGTGCCGTGCTTCACCGAGGCTATCGATGCCTGGAGACTCGCTTGCCCGAACTCAGATGTACCCGATAATGCATATACCCAGAGACGGTCGGATGAGCCGCTCTGCAGAGTAGTACAGAAATTTTGTTCTGTACTGCTTGACACGTCTGCTACAGCTGCGGAACGTGCGCGCCTGCTGGCTGTGGGTAAGTGGGAGTCGGGTTTGTGGCTTCATGCACTACCCTCGTCGAACATAGGCACTTCGTTCGACGACACTACTTTCCGCCTCGCTGCTTCCCTAAGACTAGGAGCTCCATGTTGTTCTCATCGCTGTCACTGTGGCGAAGTTGTCAACAGTCTCGGACACCACGGTCCGTCTTGCAGCCGAAGTGCGGGTCGCTTAGCACGGCATGCGAACATTAACAACATCATCCGACGAGCTCTTGTCACCGTCGGCGTTCCAGCTGTTTTAGAACCCAATGGCTTGGCACACGACGATGGTATGAGACCGGACGGCATGTCTTTATTTCCACGGAAGGTGGGTACTGTGGGTAGGCATTTAGTGTGGGACGCAACGTGTATCGATACTCTTTGCGCCATCCCATCTTCCTGGCTCAGCGTGCTGTGCTGGCGGTGCTGCTGCGATTGCGGAGAACCTCAAGCGGTGTAAGTATAATAACCTTGTTGGCAATTAAATTTTAGAGCCGTTTGGGGTTAAAACCCTCGGGCCGTGGGGTTCGAGTGCTCATGGTTTTTTTAATGAAATCTCGAAACGTCTGGTTGACACTTCCCGTGGCCCAAGGGCTGCATTGCTATACAACGCGGCAATGCCGCCAGTCTCTTGCGTATTACCAGTCGACATTGATGTGGATACATTTTTCGACGCCATATTTTAGTTTCTTCTTGCGTTGAGTTTAAAAATGTTTTGAGTTCATTTGAGGGATGATCTAGGACACTATAGCCGACAAGAATCAGTGGCAAAGTAAATCTATATAGAATTTAATGAATGCTATTAAATTCTCATACAATACCTAACGTTTATCACGAAGTAGTGAGGTATTCTGTTATCACGCATCAATCGCATTCCCACTGAAAAGATCGAGAAAGTGTGAGATGCGGACGGTTTCAGAAAATTCTTCGATACTCTTACTCGGGCCACCTTTCTTTTGAATGTAATTCATTGCATTAAACCTAAAAATAGGTCTTTATGCTATAGGTCAAAAATCTCCCCTCATTTTTTTTGTTAGCACTAGATAGTGCTAACAGTACCGACATCAATAAAACGCGGATAAAGTATAGAATAACTTGGATAATTAGCCTATATTTTTGCCTACAATATTTTACATTATTTATACTGACATGTCAGCTCTTCCATGCTGATTCTTAATTCTTCTTGTTCTATTATTAATTCGTAATCACGTTTATCTTATAATTTAAATCTTATGCTATTATTTGAAAAGGTTGCATATTAAAACCATGCAGGTTAAGAATCTCTACAGTACAATGTCTAGTTTTTTCCGATCTTCCGTTAGGATACAGAATTTGACTGCTGAACTACAGTCCGATGTGCTATAAGTACTTTACTGCCTGACGAAACCAACAAACATTAGCTCACACTGCACTACTGAACTCATTGGCAGATCAGAAAACAACAATCGTATAAAAATCTGCGATTCACCGATTAGATTGTAAAATGCTCCATCGATTCCATGCAGAACGGAACACATATCTCGTAAGACAATTCAATTGCTGACGATGACATATCGCATGCTCTCACGACAAACGCCCCATCAATTAGTTCTTAACAATTTTGAAGATAGGAAGCTATGCCATTCGTTCACGCAACGTAGAGCACTACGAAAATTCAATAAATACCAGATAATATTTCACAAAAAATCACCCGATTTTTTAAAACACAACAATGTGCGAATGAGAACAGAAAAAACGGGCCCATTTTCCCGCCTACACCAGTAATTAGTATTTCAAAAAGAAACAAACAAGTTCATTGACCACATTTCGAATTTTGAATGCAATTAAGCATTTGTTCGTGAATCTGAATTTATAATTAAGCAGTGTTATTTTTTGTTTATCTGGATTTAAATATGGAACTCGTTAGTTTTTTCTACTGACTGACTGCACATGCCTCTTTCGAGAGTCGTTCCGCTACTGTGCCATACAGATTGGCCACTTCCTTGCTAAAACCAAATGTCTATTAAAAATGTAATGCTGTTTGTTTGTAACAAGTTCGTTGAAAAGTTACCGGGATATTGCATTTTCTATGGGAATTTTGTATGAATTACTGAAATTTGGTGCTCTATAATTATTATATCCACATTGACTTGCTCATTCATTTTATAAACATACTTCTCAATCATCAACCATCCTAAAAGTTGATGAATCTAATCCCACAGAAATAAATCAAGGCATTAGTGCTGCTACTACATTGTCTGTAGCCTAATAATAACAAACCAACCAGACAGCTAGCGGGCCCGCGTGTCAGATCAGTGCACGACTCGCCTAAAATGTGTTCATCGGTATAGTCGACTACAGACTTAGTGATGTGCTTCGGTGTAGAATTGTCTCATGGTGACTGGTAAGTGAGAACTTTTCATTGTGAATGTTTTTTCCGGAAAATGAGAGCTGGAAAATGCGTAGAAAAATGAAAAAGCGGCGTAGGTATTGAGAAAATGTAGGGAAATGTTTCAGAAAATTAATAGGAAATGGCAATCAAATCGGAAATATCAGAAAGTAGGTACGCCCCGCGATTTTACCCGCATAAGTCTCAATCCCTTGGGAATACCGGGATAAAATGTACCCTATGTCCTAACCTAGGTCATGGTTTACCCATGTCCCAAATTTCATACACATCCGTTCAACCGTTTTAGCGTGACAGCGTAAAAAACCAACTCACTTTCGCATTTACAATATTAAGGCTCGTGCAGACCGGACGTCGCGTCGTGGCGACTGGACTCGCGACGCGACACCGGAAAACAATTTCCATTAAATTTTCATAGAAATTGTTCTACCGGTGTCGCGCACATACACAGGTTCACAATATATTTGAATTTGCACCATATATCAAAGTCCAAGATTATCTTATAAACTAATAAATATTATATATTTATAATAGTGTCGCCATTTAGTACGACTCTATTACACGTGTCATCGAAAATACTGTTTGTAATTCTCATCAAGAACCTATTTAGAACACTTTTCATTACAAGATACTTATAAGATGGTATTTGTAGTGTAATGGTTTCTTTGTACACCGAATAACAGTTCTAATACAGCTTCTCTATTGCTTCTATACAGCTCTACTAACGCAAAAAGCGGATAATATGGGCCTTTTTTTTTACTTATAAGGCCTGTATAAGCGCTTATACAGCCTGGATATACAGGTCCTAGTATAAAAACGAACTTAAATACAGCTTGTATACAGGTTATAATGCTACTTGGGCGGGCCTTTAGTCAGGATTAGGATACTGAACGGAACTTGTTTAAAGGTCCCATCACAGACTACCTAGTCTAAAGAATGGAAGATCAATCAAATGCAGGCTGCAAAGCTTTCCAAACCATGCAGAAGAAGTTATTCCTTATGGTATGTCATGGGTTATGTAATTTGTTATCCATAAATACTTGCTAACTTAGTGTATGAAACTCCCGTAAATGTCGAATACCGTCTCATTATTATTCTAAGTAATAAAGTTTAATATTTATCGACTTACTGTTATAAATGCTCATGACTAAGCTTAAACTGTAAGGTTTATTTTTATATTTTCCGTTATAATAATATCGTGAATTCGTGACCTATATTCCAACCGGTAAATAAACCTGTTCACGTTATTTAAATCAATATAATTCGGAACTGGTTTAGTCCACTTTTAGATGAATCGCAAACACCCGGTACGTAAATAGTAGTAAATAACTCGTATTTTTATAAAAGTGCGATCAACTCTGTCGATCTGTAATCGAAAATTAATTCAATGATCAATTTGATTGTTACAATCACGTATGAAAACGTTAAAGCCACTTCTTCTTTAAGTATGTTCCAATTTCAAAAAGTTGATCCCATCGTGCATCGTGTTTATGCTTTTATTTACGCTTGGCTTGTGGCTTTCCAGCCAGCATTCAAGTGCATTCAAAATAGTGGAAATAAACAGGAATTATTCGAACTTTTATATTTTAAAGTAAAAGCGATATTTCAAATTGAGCGTAAACAAAATAGTAAAGTAACCGTTCAGACGTGAGTGGTATGCCGCAATGGGCACGTAGCGCTCAGCCGACGACGCGAGTGCAAGTCTGTATCGAATCGAATCCAATGAAATGTAACATCGATCGACTCGATTCAATGAATCATTCAGTAGTTAGAGGAACTCGACTAACTGTTACGCTCTTAAATTAAATATAATTAAGATAATTGTGAACGAAAGTGAAGTTTTTCCTCGGAATGAGATTTTTCTGCGTCCAATTCCAAACAGTGATTCACATACTTTTACTGAACATACTTCGGAAGATATTTGATTATTTCGTAGATTATGTTATAGAGTTTTCTCGCGAATTCTTTAGTTTCATTTTTACTAAAGCAGATATGCAACAGTTATCAATCACGTGTAGTCACTACACCCGTTATTAAAAAAATAACAACTACCGTGTTTATCGGAACAAGCGTCTACAATTTACTGAAAAATAAATTAATTTTCTACGAGTTTTGTACCATGTAGGTACACTGCATTATAAAAATATCAAACTGTTGTTTATGATCTGTTCTTCTATTTTTAAAACAATCAAAAATTAAATAATGTGTAATGGCGACATCGTATATCTGCATAATTATGCGACATGGCATGATAGGTGGCTCATTAAAATTTAAATATTAGCATAACTTCTTTGCTCTCAGACTATGCTCAACAGGACACAACGGGTTTATTATCTACATACCTGTCAATTAGGAGATATCATAAAGTAAATACAATAGTAGTTTTTAATTAAGGATTTATGGAGTAGCTCAGACCAAATAAAAAAGGTAGACGGAGCGCGGCGCTGTCAGAGTGAAGCAGGGTAAAGGAAGCCAAATTTGAAATAGGAAGCCGACCGTGTTCCAGAGCGACGCGCGACACTGAACGCGCTAGACATCATAACCTTGAAAACGAGGCTTCACTTATATAAAGGTAGACGGAGCGTACGCCAACAATAGCGTTCAGCTATTGTTGGCGTACGCTCCGTCTACGTTTTCTATTTGGTCTGAGTGGAGTAGGTATGGTAAATAACATAAAACAAAGTACTACTGTGCGTTCACTATAACTTGACGCGTGACACGTCGGATGCGCTAAGGTAGCCCGCGAAATACGTCAATTTGACTTGATGTCTTGATGAAACAATTGATGACTCCAAAAATAAATATCATCAAATTTATTTATTTTTGTTTTATCATGTTTATGACACTACCGGCGCAGCGCGGCGGTTGATGACGTCTGCGGAGTTTCGCTGGCTAATTTAATTTGGCCCTGTATACATACATAAACTCACGCCTTCTTCCCATCGGGGTAGGCAGAAACTATAACGAAAGTTGAGTTATTTTTAAAGTAACTTAATTAGTTCGGCTAATTATTTCTTTCAGGGTACATCTGGGCCTCAAGTCTGCTATTACAATAGTGTCAGAATGGTCGATCATTGATTTCATAATTGTTGATTTTGACAGGTTTGGTAATCTACTATTATAATGTCGTAATTATGACTTTCCAATGCCACTACACCACATTGAAAGAAATTGCAAAGAAAATGATCGACCATTATGAATTTACCAGATTACGAACTTTTAGCAAAATGACAATGGGATCGTGTTGGAATGACTGAATTTATAAAAATAGCAGACTTGGGCCCCTGGTCATACACGCACACCGGTGGCACCAATTTATAGGTACGGTGTAAACCCAGTACCCCAAGTGTAAGTTTGCAAGAGAGTAAACGTAACTATTTAATTTACGTTAAAATTTGACCGATAGATCATAATCTAAGACTATAAGGGTGAGAATCAAAATCTTAACGCAAACGTGCTAGTTACGTTAGTTACTCCATTGCAAACTTACACTTGGGGTACTGAACTGCGCCATTTGGAAAAGAACGTTGCCTCGCCTTCAGATTTTGCGTTTACAGTAGACATTGCCCCCGAGGCTCCAACCTATTAAATCACACCAATAATGTAATAAGTGAATGGAGCGATAAATGTAGAAATGTGTCCATTATGAGGCTATTATGGGTCATGGCGTAAATTGTTCAGAAGGAGTTATTGCAACGCGGAACTTTCAAAGGAAGAGTAATAAAATTCAATACGTTTAGTATTATGGCTAAGTAATATTCTCTGTAGGTAAAATTACAAACCGCGGCCCGCGGTAACAGCAGGTACCTATTCAGCAATACTACGAATACTTGAGATACACAGGAAAAACGGGCACATATAATATTTTTACGAGCAAGACTCCATTCCTATCTCAATTAACTAAGCTTGGATTACGAGCTGAGTCTGTGGCATTCGCTGACGTAAGCGATAGACCGGGATAACTGCGTAGGACGGCAGGCAGGATGACTCGAGGACCGCCTAAAGCCAATTAGACATAAATAAACAAATTTAAATGTGCGAGGGGAGCAATTAACATGATAAAACCGGTCGAATGCCAGTGTGCACACAAGGTATTAATAAAAAGCTATTTAGAGAACGTAGTACTGCGGAATAGGTCGGACAGAAGTACTCGCGATACTAAACCTACACATATACATAGTAAAAATCTTCGTTCCACCAACAATCGTCGTCTACGATGTCCTTCTCACCGCTCTGGTTTCATTCACTCTTCTTTCTTTGTCCAGGTGTTTTTTGGAATGCCCTCCCTCTGAGCATCAGGATGGCAACCAATTGGTTAACATTTAAAGTGAAGGCACGGAAATATATTCGTAAGAAGTTAGCAGAATCATCCCAGCGCCGATTCGTTTTCTCCTCCACCAAACGTTATTTCTCCCGACAGTTTTTATTTTGTTTTTTAAAAGTATGTATCTATCTATGTATTCAAAGTCAAAGTCAAATTATTTATTTCAAATAGGCACATAGATGGCACTTTTGAACGTCAAAATTTACAAATAAAATAGAATTGATTCTAGTCGCCCCTTCCAAAAGGTAACTTCGTATGGAGAAGAATGAGCAAGAAACTCCACCGTTACTCTTTTAAAATGTTTTACAATATTTGGTATTGGTACATCAATTATATAATTATATGTGAAGACGATGCACTATAATTAGTATATATTTTAGTTTTTCGAGTTATCTATCCCCTATATTGCACCTGCCCAGTTTTGTCTCTGCATCACCCTAAGGTTGAGTGGTAGAAAATGCCTAAGGCATTAAGAGCAGGCAGTCTAAACCAAATTTCCACGCAAGCTCCGCCCCTTGCTCCCCGCCACTCCGTTATGTGCCAAACGCTAACACATCAGTAATAAAGTTGAATATCTCGTGCGCTCTTTGATCATGTGCGAGCTCGAAACTAAATAGCATAAGTCTCAATTCTTAATTCGTTTATAACTAAAGTAATAATTGATCTAGAGAAAAAATATCTGGTGGCTGGACAATAAACTATATTTTCTTGCTGTAAATATTTATTTTAGTCATAAAAGCCATACGATCTTTTGAAAAAAGTTTGTTTTTTATAATTATCCTTAAACAAGATATGATTTTCGAATAAAAAATTTATCGATAGAAAATATCACAATTACGTAACTGTCTTCAACATGTAAAGAAAAAGATCCAATAAATCATATACTAAAGTTTCATTTTGCTTGTATGTGTGACTGTTTCAGAATATTCATGCAAATTAACATAAAAATAGGGAGCCTCCTCATAAGTCCGCTTTTGTATATTATTTTTTTAAACATTCCTTTGTCCTTTGTAATACATTAATATCTACTTGAGTTTACAGAAGTAGAAGTATCGTTTAAGCTCTTTCCATTACTTCTAGTACATTAAGGCAACAATAGGCAGCAACAGCAAGGCGCTGTGACATTTGTTTTAAGGTTGATCCCATTGGTAGCCCGCGAATTTAAATTTTTCTTACGTTTTCTACAATTTGCAGGTCAGTGTCAGGTTGTATCTTGATCAAAATATGATTCGCGACCATAACAAATATGTATTAACAGAATTATAATCAATAAAAGCACAAAATCAAACTTTCCTATAATTTAGATTTGTTCCTTATGAACAAATCTCCTAGGGAAAAGTTCATAAGGAACAAATCTAACTTAGAGAGATGTATTAATTAATGATTTTATTTTACCTTTGTCAATATTAACTTTAAGTTTACATACTCCAGATAACCCGTGAAGTTAGTTAATGTTTACCTAATTAATTTCCAAGGGCGCCTGTTATAAATAAACCTTCTACACCAACTGCACCTGAATTATCGGTAAAGCACAGGGCCGGCGTCAGGGCGGGGTTCGGGTGCATCGTAGGCGCTGTCATAAAAAAAACTCTGAAAACATTATCACACACTTTTTCTAATCAAAATAGTCATTTTAATAGCCGATAATAATCGGGCAGTGGTGGATGTGAATAATTTTGAAGTAGTAAAGCGGTCCTCAGAAGCTCAGCCTCGGGCCCTCCCTTTACATGTTCCTAAGATAAATATAGTTTAAATCATTTATGCATTTCTCAATACAGGATCTTCTTTATTGATGACTGCTCCTGAAGGTATTAATCTAAATAATTATCAATGACTTCACTGGATCATGCCTCTGGCGTTTTCTGCTTACCAGACTGCGTAAAGACCTGTTAAATTATTTTTATAGTATTTAATGGTCATTATGACTGTGTATTATTTTACCTATAAGTATTTAGCACGGTTTTGCAGTTTCTTTAAACTATATTAGATAGCTAGACGCTCGATTAATTAGGTATTTACCTGAATTAATGATGGTTTAGCTAAACATACTATGTACAGTCTGTGACCTGCATAACTCGACCCCTCTTCCATTCTCCTTCTTTGTAAGAGGGGTCAGATAATGCAGAGTACTGACCGTACTACTCGGCATTCCTTCTAATTTATTATGTTGAACTAAGCTTTTTTCCTGTGTTCGGTGCCTAGATTCTCTCTTGGCTATTTTTACGCCTCACACTGCGTGTGGGTGTTAACATTGAGTGCTAATTGGTGCCCAGTGGTGCCCTCTGAGCAATAGATGGAATCTTTACCGAAGAGGTTGTATCGCATTTTTATGCAAATACAACTGGCCAGTAATAAATAAGAAGTGCTTGTGAGATAACTTTTCTTGCGTAGGCGGCACTGTGACAATTAAGTGAATGATAATAATATTCACTTTTATAGCTCTCCTGTAAGTGCACGCGAAAAGTACATTTATTTAGATTAAGTATGCGTTAAATTAGCATTGGATTTATTGATCAGTAGTCGTTGTAAAAATGTAGAGTTTATATCTGTCTTATTGACTGTTATTTAATGCTTATCTCTACTGTGAGATGATAATTATTTACTTATTTCCTTCGTATTTATTGCCTACGAGTAAGACAGCTGCTCTATTAAATAAAATAATGCTAATGGTCATCATTATCCTTCTTAATTTATTTCATTTGTAGTTTATACACTAAATAAACTAGATACAATTTCTTTCCACTTTAGAGGCTCGTGCAGACTAGCGTGAAATCGCGGGCGCGACAGGCATCGTGGCATTTTCCATGAAGTATTCATAGAAATTGTGCTACTAGTGTCACGTCGCGCAGGCCCGGGGGGCGTTATTTCTGGAGGTGTTGTCTTAATCAGCAATACTTTATTTCTCTACTAAATCTCTAGTCTTAATTGAATGCGAATTGAATAACAGGTTTCAGTTTCTCGCGCGTTTTCTGAGTTACACACAAATTCTTGATGTGTTTTTTTGCGTACGTATAAAAAGATCACTACATTTCAGAATCAATTACTGTCGGTCATTCATTCTCGTTCACGGGCGCCTTGAACGACTCTCGACTCATACAAACATGGGAGGATAGACAACATTTCTGTTTTACGAGAACTTATAAGGCAATTACAAGCCATTGTGGAGACACAACGAGTCAATCTAGAGCCACTGCGCGATCGACTGTCGTGAGAAAGGCAGAATACAGAATTTAATTTGCTGGAATCCTCGCTCCTGAACGTAAATAAGGAACTTCTGATGACAGAATAAAGGAGTAGGTCGTAGAGGTGCCAATCAACAAGGGATTTACATACCTCTGCTACTTTTAAACTTGGTACCTTTAATAATGCCGTGCCTGTATATTATCTTTATTAGTAAAACTAAATATACGTAGGAAGAGGGTTAGTAATTCCCGGGGAAGCATTATGTTGTAAATTGTATAGGAATAGCGAATTTTATTGCTGTCTATTTCCTGCAACGGCTGACCATTACGCAACGTAATAACATACGTCTAGGGCAATTACAAATATTGGCCTAAGGTACCAGTAAAATCTACAAATTGTACATTTTAATGAAAACACTAAGGAAATACACCCACAGCCATTGGGTTATACCTACTTACCTACAGCACCATGCTGCATCTTCGTGGAAAACAGATTTGGGTTTTGTACGAAGGCAATCTCATTAGGTACCTACTTAAAAAAATACTGATGGATTGCAATTGCAAATCGTCTGCAAATATTTACCTACTAGGTACCTACTGTGTTTTTAATAACAATTGAACAAAAATAATTCCATCTAGCCATTATGCAGTTAAATTAAAAACACCAACATTTTCAAGCTTTTTTTTTTTTGGCTTCGCACGGTTTGTGCATTTAGCCAGTGTCATGTAAAATTAGGTAACAAGTAGAAAGTATGAAATGAACTCCATTCAATGCGTGATAAAGATGATAGATGATATCCCGCCCGCTCCCCTTGAGTTTAAGTAAAGACGTGGCCATTTACTGAAACCTCGCGCGGACTTCTTGAGAAAACTTAAAGTGATGTTGCACCGTTTTGTTTCATTTGCCTACACTAATGCAGGTTCACGAACACTTACTGGTTAATAATCCACCACTATTACACATTAATATTCGGCTAAACACAATTTTTAGAAAATAAAACAAAACTGCTAACATGACGCTTCACTTTCCCGCCAAGAAGTCTTTTCAAGCTTTACATACCAATTAACATAAAACAAAATATCTAAAAGACTATTAATTCAAAAAAAGAAAGAAGAAAACATCCAACCATAGACCACAAAAAAAACGCAAGCAACCTATTTTCACTTAACATTTAAAATAGGAAAAGCAAGTTTCATTCTATTTCTTGTTGGCGGTTTAAAGGTGGGAAGATAAATGGTTAATTGACGCTGGCGCCTGTAGGGCACGGGATACTGGCCCCTTTACATGGCTTCACACCTCGTTAGCATTGCACGAATACTATGGATAGCTGAACGTATGCGGGCGATAAACGGACGTACAATGATTTTAAGAACTGAATATAAGGAAATAAAATAAAATTAATATTTAAATAAAATGCAGGCTTTCATTTGTCTGTTCTACTTACCTAAATATAAATGCGAATATGATTTAATATAGTATGTCTTTTTTTGCAATAGGTCCATAGACAATGACGATGATGATGATGAAAGCATTTCGATCACTTTAAAAAAAGTAGTATTTTTACATCAAATAGGTACGGAAATTTTAAAATAAATCCTACATTTGTGAAACCGTGCAGGGTACCGAACTCGGAAATTATTTATGGAATACAGATAGGTATTTTATGTAATAACTGTAAATACTTATTAATGATATAAGCTGTATTATTTTGTTATGAAGTAAATATTAACGGTAAGTTAATAAAAGCTTATTGATGAGAATTCAAGAAAACCAATTAAAATTAAATAATTATTTCAGACGATTAAAACTTGCAAAGTTTACTGTATTGTGAAGATAACTAATATAGTAATAAATATAAATAGGTACTATAATGTAATATTGATTGTGATGATAATTAAAATTACTATGTGCCCCGATCAGGAATAGCTTTTCTTTTTTTTGTTTTGGGTGGGAAATTATCAAATAACTTCTCCCGCTCTGGGCGGAGCGAGAGGGCGTGATCAGGAATAGCCTAAAGGCACTAAATATTACTTTTCTACATTTAAAGACAAAAGCTCGTGGAAATAACCTATGTGCATTAAATTAAACGTCCGCTGAAAAAAAAAACGAGTGTGATTTATACCACCCGACTGAAGTAAAACTTACAAATAACTCTCTATCTCTATCTTCACTAACTTATATCTCCCTGTCAACTTCCGTTCGCTCGCTTCCGTAACGCTCTCGTCACGCATTCACCAGCTTACTCCCCAAGTCAAGCGTGCGTAAAGAAGTTTTACTTCAATAATGAAAATGTCCGGACAAACACATGTTTCTTTAAACAATGCTTTGTTAATTATTTAAACCACTCCATCTAAGAAACTTATTTACATAGATATACTATTTACATAGGTATATAATTAGCAATTTCCCAGCAATGCCAGTACCCATATCCTAACTAATATTATAAATGCGGAAGTGAGTTTGTTTGTTTGTTACGCTTTCACGCTAAAACGACTGAACGGAATTGAATGAAATTTGGCACATAGGTAGACCATGGCCTGGAGAAGGAGATAGGCTACTTTTTATCCTGGATTGCAGACAAAGTCGCGGGCAACAGCTAGTATTTTAATAATGCTCATTGTTGGAAAATGGTTCGAAACCATACACAACATATTTATTTATTAACATTTAAGAGGAATAGGTATATTTTATGTTTGTAGAGGATAGATTATTAACTGCAGGTATTTTGACTTGGCATGTACCTACATAAAAATATTAGTTAATTATTGCACCTCTTTTTGTGCACCTCAAATAATATTTATTTTGGTGTCCTAAAAATACCAAATACCTAGCTAAGTAGGTAACTGCGACTAACTCTTAGAAAAGGCCAGAAAGTAAAAAAAAGGCTCTATTATTTAAAAAAGTGTGCTGTATTAGAAACTTCAATTTTTAGAGGTTTACTTAAATATCGGGATGATTTTAAGATCCACTTCTTCTTTACTGGGTTGTACCTGAGACCAAAAATGTTGTCCATGTAAAAAATAAAGACCTTGTTAATTTAAAAAAATGCTCTTTAGAATTATGAATTGCAGCAGTGATCATAGATAATAAGCAACCCATTAAAACATGTATGCTAAACATTAGCAATCAACGTAAGTTTGATACACATTTTTCTTGAAACATAAATTTTCCTGTGTGTCTCTGTAATGTATCCCACCCATTCGTTTGCGATTGCAAATATTACATCTTTCAGTGTGATCAAAGGAATTAACGTTTAGCATATTTTAAAAATATGCGCATAGACAAAGCACGCTAGCATTGCACGAATTATAATGACAGATATGACACAGGACCGTAATTAGGCTGTAAGACTGGGGTGCATGGGTGCAACGACTCATGTTCGGTTTAATTTGACAATCGCAATAAAATATCTTTCTGATTTTTTATCGTTGTTTGTTGTTATTCATTTTGGATATTTATGAGGAAAAGGATGATCTGAAAATCAATTATGCAAATGAAACTAATAATGTTGAAGTTATGGATGTAAACTCGAAAAATAAATATGGGTACAATTATTATGATTGGTTGTTTAGTTTATAAATAAATTTTATTTTCTTCCTCGTTTGTGCCAAATATTTAAGTACTAACAAAGGTCACCGAATTGCTATTCAGTAGGTACCTACCAGGTACCTACTGAATAGCAATTCGGTGACCTGACACTTCGCTGTCACTTGACTAACTACTCGTATCATACATCTGTTATATGACCCTAGTCCGCTCCACTATTATTATTATGCTCTAAATAACTACCTAATAAGCTAATTGTCAGTCTAGACATAAGCATGCATGTGGACAATTATTGCATGCTAGGCGGCGGCGGGCGTCAGCTAGCGGCCTAAAAACTTGACTCGTGAATAAATTCGCAAATTAATTACCATAGTTAATACAAAAAGATGCGGTGAGGAGAAAAGTCGCATGTTTGAGCTATCCTAGTTGCTCCAAACTATTCAGCGCATTTTAATTTTCAAACAACAAAAAGTGTCAATAATTTTGTTGCACAAATCATTAACAGTTTCGTTTGTCGATTGTTGCAGGCCGCCATTACTTCGTATTTGTTCATAGCCAATTAAGTCTTTTATAGGTAGGTATCTAGGTACGAGTATGAGTTGAGGCATTTACAAATTGTTTGCATTCCTTAACAAATTAGTTACTGTTGATTCGTAAGCCGTAAAACGAATTACAGAATATTATAGGTGTTATGAAGGTTAGTTATTAGTTAGATAAGTTTTATGAAGCATTTACCAATGTCTCATTTATTTTAATTAAGAAAATAAACGAAGGATTATAAAAGCAACCGGTCTGAGCCGTGTAAAATAGCTGCTTTATTAGCGAACAAATTAATTGTAAATTATAAACAAACCGTTAATTTTCCACTAGTAATCATTAGATATCCAATGGTTTTCTATACAATAGGTAGATTTTAAACTGAATATTATTTAGATATCTATTATTCCAATAAATTAACACTCACACCTACAGTTACTTTCTTTTAATTACCAACTGGTTCCTAGTTTTCCATGTATCCTTAAATTACCTATTAGCTTTTCCAACAGACATCGGCTTCATTATCAAAACGCTGACTTATTTTAAACGGAAGGCCTTGTCTCCTGTGATACAGTTTTTTTTTATAACCATTACAGGATCTTTTCCACTAAAGTTAAGTACTGTATTTTATTCCTTAGTTTTTGCTTATCAATAACTGGAGGAAAAATAATCTGTAACACTGTTTTTGGAACAATACAATTATTATTATCACCTAATTCAAAATTATTATTAATTTAAAAATATTTATAGTGTAATAATAACTACCTACTGTATTTATAGCAAATACATAATTCCATTACAAAGTCAATGAATTTGTTAGACAACTGTTTTCAGAGCTCATGGACCAGAAATCGTAAAAAAAATCAACCATCGTGTTAGCAAAACTAATAAGTTTTATAAGTAGCTATTGTAGGTACTGTAGCTAATGTCAACAATTATTTATAAATATTAATGGACAAATAAAAACTATGATTTGATTATCCGTACAGCAAGATTAAATTAAAGAATAGATTTGCTGCAACTCGTCCCTCCCCAGGGATTCGAAATGCTTTGAATTTTTAGAAAGGATGTGTGCTCTATAAATTGTGCTTAGAGTCAGCTAGTGTGGATAATGGTAGCGACCCAGAACAGTGTGTGTGTGTTTTAAAAGAATTAAAGAAAAAATGCATCGTAATCTACCATGATATGAGCCTTTTCTATTCTTCTAGCGAGACCTTTTCTAGCGGTTCCTAAAAGATTTCTAAGTACAAACGCTAGTTGAGCTTTCGGTGTACACGAGAGAATTTGGTAATACGTAAGCTGATTTTTAAAATATCAATTGTTGTTCTTCTCGTCGGTCGGCTGAGAGATTTGGAAAAGCTTTCCGCAAACTAGCTACAGTTACTTTCAGATTTCCTTCTTCAGCGCTAATTACTACATAAACTTGTAAATTAGAGCATAAAAACACCTCTACTATTTTTTTTTTGTATCTTTATCACACTACATTCTTAATAAATATCCTAACTTAATATAAATGCGAAAATGAGTTTGTTTGTTACTCTAAAACGGCTCAACGGATTGGAACATGGGTAGGCCATGGCCTGGGTTACGTTATGTTAGTACATAGGTTAGCTTTTCGTTCCCGTGGGCTAATTTCCGACCTCCACGCGGGCGCAGCTTCGGGCAAAAGCTAGTAAATGTAATAAAAAAATGATATGGTGACTATAAGATGCGTTTTTGAGTATTACAACAAGTTTACATGGTTGAGCTAATAAAGTATAAAACAATACATTATTATGTCTATGAAGATTATACAATATAAGAATGTAGTAAATTAAGAAGCTGCGGTCGCTCAAGACGTTGACCGACGATGCGGTTGAAGGTAAAAATGGAAAAAAAAACATGTTGAAGTATTTTTTAACCACATGTTATGGCTTTGTTTGTGACAGACCAGCATGTTTATAGTGTCGCATCTAATTAATATTATGTGTAATCTAAACTAATATTATAAAGAGGAAAAGTTTGTTAGTTTGTATATAAGTGGTCATCTTCGAAACTACTCACCCGATTTCAAAAATTATTTTACTTATATTAAGCTACGTTATTATCGAGTGCCATAGGATATGGTTTATGTTAAAAGAAAAAATAAATAAGAAAAAACCGGCCAAGTGCGAGTCGGACTCGCGCACGAAGGGTTCCGTACCATTATCTATAAAAACGGCAAAAAAATCACGTTTGTTGTATGGGAGCCCCTTAAATATTTATTTTATTCTGTTTTTTTAGTATTTGTTGTTATAGCGGCAACAGAAATACATCATCTGTAAAAATTTCAACTGTCTAACTAACACGGTTCATGAGATACAGCCTGGTGTCAGACGGACAGACAGTCAGACGGCGGAGCCTTAGTAATAGGGTTCCCGTTTTACCCTTGGGGTACGGAACCCTAAAAACGAACTTACTTATAAAACAAATGCTACTACTCTCCAAGTGCAATTATTGTAGTCGTTAGATGAGTAGATCCACAAGATATCAAAGATCAGCAATGTTTCTTAAAAAAAAACCGCCCTGTGTAAAGCTTTTTATACCGTGCCTACTTACCTACATCGAAAAATAAAAGTATTTTGAATAAACTAGTTAAAGAAAATTAATACAGCTGAGAACGTTTTTACTTCATTGTCAATTTTACTAAACGGCTATCAGTTTTTTATTGGTTCTTAATTTATTACTGGCGATTAAATATCGAAATTACTGGCTTTAAGACGCTAAAGAATGTTGTCGTGTTACCAACTGGGGCTCGGTGCCGAGAAATGTGCAGCTAAAATTATGAATAATTCCTATAATTCCGACTCTTAAACCTTTAGCAATTTTAATAATAGGCTTTTAATATACCAACGACATTTTACGACTCACGGGGGTTTCTTGGATTAAATCTAGGGACTGCAAAAAAAACGACGTTTATAAATTACAATAACGATAAACGTTTTATAGAACGAATGCCTGAATGTCTTTAATTATTTTAATTTATTTCTTGTAATCATTTTGAAAGAGATAATGCTAAAGGTAACTAGCATTAAGAATCTTAGCATTCTTGCATCTACGAGTATTTCAGCCGTAAATGAAAGTAGGTACTTTCAGTGGATAGTAAAGATTAAAATCGTAATTAATCTTCATTATAAACTGAACATTAATGTGTGAAGTTGTGAAGATTTCAGATTAGGCTTTTTGTTTTGAAAGAAAGAAAAATAATTTTATTTGTCACAGAAACACGTTCAAGATATATGAAAACATAAACTGGTAAAACAAATAGTCGGCAGCTGCACGTCATGACTGTGACAAGAAGGCTTGCACTCAGCATGATGCTGTGCTATGGGGGACCCACAGCACAGCGCTGATTTTCAGTGGTCACCCTTCACACTTTTGGGAAGTTGTTTCATCACCTATTATGACGACTCACAAATATGATGCTAGGAATAACAAAATATATTAAAGTAGGTAGGTAATAGAATAGAATAATCTTTTTACACCATAAAAGTTACAGATTTAAATGTAGAAATTAATAATTATACAGGGTGGAAGGGACATCGACGCGAAGTCTGTTACCATGGATTCAGGACATCATTCTTACAGAAGTGCAATACCTATTCGGTCAAAATGTATGGAACATCGATTTTTTTTTTAATAACCGACGAAAAATTTTTACGCAGGGGGGTCAAGAATGATGTACTAAATCCATGGTAACAGGCTTCGCGTCGATGTCCCTTCCACCCTGTACACATGAATATAATAATATTACACTTCAATAAAGTCATACTTATTGTTAAATTTAATTAAATTGCTTCTTTTTTCACGAGACTCAGAAAAATAGTCGTAAGGTTTACCATGTCAATCAAAATGAATAACAAAGAGATTATGTAAATTAGGTACACAGAAAACTAAAAAAATAAACGATTTAGGTAAGTACTCATAATACAGTAAATACGCGATCGGTTCTATAGAACCAAATCCGGCCCTGGATCTAAAGACCGTACTGTTTCAACTATTTAAGAATTTAATTCACAATAAAGTACGTAAATCTAATCAAAGTTTAATTATACATTTTATGCTTCAACAAAACTGTAAAATAACTCTATGATTGAGTTAGTATTGATTTTGCTTGTTAAATTATTGTTTTAAATGCACAGCTTATTAATAGTAATTTGGTCTCATACAATTGTAAAGCTTAGAACGGTTGATCTGCGTCAGTTTGGCCTGATTGAATGCATACACAAGGTCGATGTAATGAGTCCGCGTATCACTGGTCAGTTTCCCTCACTCGTCAGTTTGACGATTTTTGGTAGCCTTACCTACGGTTCTGCTTCCGGAAACTATTATTACAATACAAATTAAATATAGAGCTTAATAAATTTTACATCATGTACCTATTAAATACACTTTTCAAATAAAAGTAAGGAAACATAAAAAAACGCGTACCACATAAAGGGCCTGACACAATAACCAACGCCAGCCGCAAACCATATTTCAAAACTGAAAATTCCATAATAGCATTCCGTCAAGCTTACCAAAGTGCAGGCGACAAAGCATTGCGCACGCGGCTATCGCAGGGCGTTGACCCCGAGCTGACCCGGGAGTCGAGGTCAAGCGGTCAGCGGTGTTAGGGCCCGCCCACACGGACTGCCGATAGCCCCCGGCTAGCTACGGGAACGTCGATACCAAGTCTATCCACCTGACTAATGGTGGGAACGATCGTCTGAACGGGACTGTACGGTGCACGTCCAGATCGTAAACACTGATGATGGACCTAAATATTTTTGAGGTATTGTTCTGTTATTGCCGGGTAATTAATTTTTATTTACTTATTTCCAAGGCGCGAATTGTTAATAGTGTTTAGAGACAGAGTCTGTTTGACGAGCTACCGATATGTTTCGGGTAGCTTACCAAGCAAAGAAGACCGCTTCTGTTCCATATTTTAATTTATCTGGCCTTAATTTACGATATTGGGTTGATATCTATTACCTACCCTACTAAGGATAATAATTTATCAAAACTAGAAATCATAAAACTTAGTTAAACTACTAATCAACCAGGGAGCTAATCTGTATAGTGACGATTTAAGTTTATTGCAAATGAGTTCATGTTGTTCAGATCGTACGTCGATCTCGCTGGCTATCGATCGTTATCGAACGTGCTACCGTGGGACACGTCTGAGGGGGCCTTAACAACTCACAACAGCCTCGTCATTTGTCGCGAATACGAACTTTACTTAGAATTATTACTTGCACGGATTTTTCAAGTTGGTAATAGGTATTTATATGGAGGCATTAATGGATACATGTGCCAAAAACAAATTTTTGAGATACATTAATATTATGGATTACCTATTCATAAATATTTTGAACTAACAAACTAATTTTATAAGGAGACCATCTAAACAGAATTCAACTTCCAGCCTCCGGGGCGTCCTGGATTTATTCTGTCACTGCAGTGAAGAACTATTCAATTCAAAAAAAAAATATAAATATATATATATTTATTCAAATCTAAAGAGTTTCCCACAAGACTTTATTAAGGCTCGTGCAGAGGGGGGTGATATCGCGGGCGAGACAAGGGTCGCGTTGCCTGTCGCGCCCGCTATATCGCACCAGTCTGCACGAGCCTTTAATTCAAGAACGGAGGCCATCTATCGGGCGGATACTTAGTTGCATGTGAAATAATATCCGTCACGCAAGTTACGTGATACGCATGCGCGCCGCCATTGCACGTTTGACGTTTATGAGCCTGCAAATTGCCACCGCAATAGAGATGTTTTAGATTAAAGAGAAGATATTATACCATACAGACATTTTTATGATTGTAGAAAGTAACGCGAATTTTACACAATCGTTGACATGTTTATGTGCATTCATATGTATGGGAACAAAAACATACATGCCACATAATTATATTATAATGGTTTGCCAGTGGAAAATCTGAGATTAGGGGCAAAAAAACTACTGATAGTGGGTCAATTATTGTTGAATAACCGTCTGAATTTTTTGCTTCTAATCCCAGTCAGCCTACCCAATAGATGTATCTGTTATATTAGGGAATAATTGATCTGACTGTGATTTACAGCAGGTGGCATGACATGACCTTAAAAAATTCAGTTTAAAATTAAATCGACACCCCAGCACAAATAAATTGTTCAGGGCACAGATAATATAATACTCCCAGGGGCAGAATTTTAGAAGTAGATACCTAACCTACCTAATGAAAGATAAAAAGTTTTCTTATATTACAGTTTCAAAATAACAGAGATTACTGTAGTCTCATTCTAGCTTTTGACTCTATCCAATGATATTTTACACAAGATATCTTGACGTTTAAAATCTGGTCGGACACGACGGCTCGTCGCCAATTTAGACGCGCGGACTAAAGACAACGTCCCAATTAGGACGTTTTCGAGTCCTCATGACGCGCGCGCTAAAAACATATCTGCCTATTTTTAGGGTCCGTACTCAACCCTTATAGTTTCGCCATGTCAGTCTGTTGGTCTGTCTATCTGTCCCCCCCGGCTTAGCTCAGAGACTCTTAGTACTAGAAAGCTGTAATTTGGCATGGGTATACATATTAATCACGACGACAAAGTGGTAAAATAAAATCTTGAAAAATATTTTTTTAGGGTACCTCCCTTGCACGTAAAATGTGGATGATATTCTTTTTTCTCGTCTATCTTATGGTGTGAGAGAGATATCGTTAGATAGGCCATTTACTCAAATAATCGAATCTAATCTAATAATCACTATTTCTATGACTCCAATAAGGCCCATATAAGCAAACAACTACTACAATTCTTATGCTCTTACTAACACCTATATTGGTTCTACGAGCACGGTATAAATGCCATGTTAACCAAGCTACAAGCACTAAATAAAAGTAATATTCTTATGCATATTAATTGAATACGATATGCATACATACAAGATACAAGTATCTGCTAATTTACATACACGCAAGACCCTCTACAGTGAGAGTATTAGAACCTAAAACCCTTAACCTTTCCGATGTCATTTTTCAGTGCAGGACATCCAGCTGGGACTGTCATTCACCACGCGGGCCCAGTGCGGGTTGGTAGATATCACATGTCTTCGATTTTTTGATCCTAGGACATGCCGGATTCCTCACGATGTTTTCATTCACCGTTTAGAGAGCAGTGGTGATGAAATAATTTACACAAAGTAAAGTGCCTGCCTGGGTTCGAATCTACGACCTACAACTCGAAAGTCGCGGTCGTGTCCACTGGCCCACCAATGCTCCTCATCCTCGCACATTCAGCCTTGCTTCAATCAAAATCAAAATTCATTTATGAAAATTAAGCTGAGAATCAGCACTTTTGGAACGTCAAAATTACATAAGACAGTCCCTTAAAACCCCCACCCTTCACCACTTCCTAGTGACGCAACAAACTCCCCAGCAGCACAGCTGTCTGTTCAGTTAGAAAAACTTGATTCTATACAATAGTAGGTATGCAAAGTAATTAACATTACGAGACACAGAACATTTAATTTCATTTTTTTGCCATATATTTATGTCAGCTGGCACACGCCAATATACCAACAAATACATTGAAAACTATACTCAAGCAAAAAAAGGCATAAAGGGCGTGCCCGCATACATATGCAATGCTGGATTATGTTCACATAGCTGTAAGACAAATGATACAGACACCATCGAAGTAAAATAAATAAACAGTTAAACAATAACTAAACCATGGTCAGCAAGACGACCAGTTACCACGAGCAGAACCCGTTCACGAGCACGCAAAGATCAGCCATCACCCCCCTCGCTATATTTGAGGGAAGGAGACAACCCGACCCCCGACGCTACCGCAAGCAGTGACATCTAAGGGAGCCTGGCGAACTTACTGTCTAAGGGAGCATGACGAACTTGCTGTGACGAATCTACCAATGTGCCTTGAATTTGTATAGGTAGTTTGCCATACCACAAACCAGTTTCCTAGCTGAATTATCTACATTCAGCTAGGAAACTGCGAGTGCTCCTGTAAATAGAAGTATTGGGATTGCTACCAGATTGCCACCTTTAGTCAAAACTGCATACCTACGTAACTTGCACTGTTGCCTACTCCTCCATTATTTGCTTCTCCTAGTACTCCTACTACTGAAAGATCATCATTAAGTCACATCTACATCATTTTCTACATCCACGTCCTCTTAATCCAATCACATATATTTGCTCACTGAAACAACATTACCGAGTATTTCTCGCGAACATTGATTAGCAACAGTTCTGTCACGTTACGACGCTCAGGCGACAATTACATGCGTCGATGTGTTATTTGTATCCACGCACGTTGTGTAATGACGGCAGATTACTTGTGTAAGTACTTGTTGATACGGTACTCCTTTTACGGTCATTGGTGAGAAGACGATACTTTAACGCTATATAGCGGCACACATTTTTGCCGCATAGGGCCGCAGCTCAACGCATATTACAGGACATATGCGTTGAGCTGCGGCCCTATGCGGCAAAGGGAGTCCAAAAGTCCAAGTTTCAAAACTGTCAGGTAATAAGAAAAAAGGTTTAAAAAATTATTGGTTTCACTAATGTCTAAGAGCTATATTATCTAAAGTTTTTAATGTAAATAAATAAGTTTTTGAAATTATAAGTATTTTTTTATTTCAACAACTATATTGGGCCGAGCTCAAAACTTGTACTGAATGTCACAAATGACATTGACATTTCATTTGTTGCAAAAAGGAGGCAGGCCTAGACCTGCTGCCTTCTTCTCTCTCTCGTCTCGTCTCGTCGGATCTGCCTCGTTCATGCACCAAACGATAGCCCAAATTTTTGTTCAAATTTTAGGTGAAAAAAAAGCAATGATGGGTATCGAAACACGATAAAAAAAAGATTTAATGGATTTTTAGGGGGTCAACGACCGCTGTTAGTGTTGTTTCTTGAAGTATAAGTTGATAAAATCTGTTTCCTTTTGTTAAATCGTGTTAAGGTATCCCATCACGTCTGTAAAGTTTACAAAAAAAAAATACTGGTTATCTCAAGTGAATTAATACACAAACTACGATCCCAACAATTTTTTTTCATCATGTTTTGATATTGGTACCCATATCGTCTGCGGAGTTCCGCTAGCTAATTTAATTTGACGCTTCATACCGGCCCGCCTGTAGAGTGCTGTGTGCGATAGTTCATACAAAATGTACAAAAGTGATGCATGAGGACATTAGCAATGCGGCACGTTCCGCCCAAATATGCGCTTCGCTTAGCTGTGTGCGACAACCGTCAGGACACCTCACCATCTTCCAGGGGGTCT
The DNA here is from genome assembly GCA_963921375.1 of Tiliacea citrago. Lineage (NCBI taxonomy): Eukaryota > Metazoa > Arthropoda > Insecta > Lepidoptera > Noctuidae > Tiliacea > Tiliacea citrago. Next base: position 6,101,456 of record OY992791.1, on the reverse strand, counting down.
ACTTAGAAGCGATAATCCGATACGTTGGCCGAACATTCGGCCGTTTCTTAACTACCAAAGTTTCCTTTTTTGACTTTGACTCCTTACCCGAATTCAAGTTACATTTTTTCTCTCATTTGTCAGCCAGGAAGCAGTTAGTCAGGAAACCTCCGAATATTCGGCCGATACTTCGGATTTATCTTCGGAGCTGAACAGTCTGATCAGTTTCAGTCTTATCAGAATTTATTTTGATCAGCGCTGCACGTCTTCTATTTCATCTCGCCGTTATCTCTGAGCTCCGTACCTAAGCTGTAGCCGGCTTTTATACAATCTGTCCATCTTTTCCTTGCATTGTTGGGTGGCTTGTCGAGGACACCAGTATCGATAATATCCTTTCATTTATTTGTGGATTGTCTACTTTGCCTTTAAAGGCTCTTACAGACTCACGCGACATCGCGGGCGCGACAGGCAGTGACATAAATTGTAATAATAGTGTCGCGTGGCGCCTGCGATATCGCACCAGTCTGTACGAGCCTTAAAGCTGTACGATTGTTAGGCTACAAAAAAAGTTGTGCTACTCTTTCAGACATGGCGTCATTTTTAACTAGGATATCTTTACATTTGGCTCAAATAAAAATTGGAATGATCGTGGAACTGTCAGCAACCGATTGTTGTAGTTTAACTGTATGTTCTGTTCTCACAGACAAACCGTGAAAACGGGTTTGCGGGACAATTTTTTAAACGTTGTTTTTAATAGATAGATAAATAAATAATAATAGTAAGTGTATCCATGTTTAAGTTCATTTTGCATGTGACGAGACCAATTTTTGTTACAATGTGTTAATTAAATGTGTAAAATGTAGGGAATAGCAGATTTATTTTTCGCGATTTCAGGTTTGTTCCCATAGTAAAAGTTGTTCATAATCATGAGTACAATGACCCCTTAAGAGGTTTCTAGGTTTTGCATATAATACTAGCTTTTGATTTTTTACGGTGAACGAAAACATCGTGAGGAAACCGGCATGTCCTAGAACTAAAAATTCGAAGACATGTGACATCCACCAACCCGCACTGGGCCCGCGTGGTGGATTACGGCCCACTCCCTCTCACAGAAAGAGGAGGCCTGTGTCCCAGCAGTTGGAACGTTATAGGCAGATTATACTAGCTTTTGAGCTTGACCGTGGTTAAGCTCGCGGGCGTCTCCGTTAAAAAATACATTATAATGTGCCAACTTTCATGGTGATCGGTCAAACGGTGTTGGAGTTTATCAATCTCTATATACCAACGTTAATTTTTATATATCTATATTTATATAGATTCCTTTCAAAATGTTGATCACCATTGTAACCTAATGAGGAAATCAAAACATAAACAGTAACGTAATGAACAGTTATTCAAACGCCACTCAGATCACGTTTATAAGTGGTCCAATGCTCGGATGCGCGGGCGCAGTGGAACTGAGCCAAATGGAGCACTGGGCTATCCGGTACCTGTCTAGTGTCTATGTGCAATGAGATTGGATGGGCAGTATGGAAGGAATTCTATTATGTATAGTTAGTACGAGGTTTATGTGTGTACTTTACCAGATGGCTTGCACTAAAACTGTTTACGATTTTTACCGTATGTACAGTGCAACTAGGATCTTTTGACGCTTTAATGACATTGACATAGGTGTTGTTGGTGACCATTTGTAAAACCAGATGGCGACGTTAGTTCCGATTTTCGCCACAAACGATACCTGGTAAAAAAAAAAAGCTATACCTTACCGACGGCTTTAAAGACAATGTAGATGTTGAGAGGGAGCGTAGGGCATTTGCGGTCCGAGGTAATATGTTGGCACGTAGATTCTTCTGCTGTACCGACCAAATTAAGATAACCCTATTATAGACATATTGTCAGGGTCTGTACACGGGAGGTCTATGGATCAGCTACTGCAAAAGGTCGCTAGATGTCTTACGCGTCCAATATAATAATATTTTCAGAATGTTCTTGCGACTGCCCCGTTTCTGTAGTGAGTCGGAAATGTTTGCACAGAATCGAACTGACAGCTTTCAGGCGATCATTCGAAAAAAAATCGCATCATTAGTAACTAGAACACGGGCCAGTAGCAACAGCATTCTGAAAACAGTGACAGAGTTTTTTATTCTCCCATTTTGAGGCACTTTGTGGAGAGGAGTACCTTACTTGGTCATCTTCTGTGCAAAGTGCTTCAAACTCTAATAATAATTATTACTTTACTTACTAACACTAGCTATATGGTATTACTATAATTATGGATCTTTGTTGTCTTAATTAAAAAAATATTTGATTTGATTTGATTATACCTCCTACCTTGCCTTATTTTAATCGTCTGACGACCCGTCAGATTTTGATTTAGTCTTAACACTGTAAAATTACGTAGATTTTAGTCTCTTTATTTACTTACGACGACACAAAATATATGTGGCTTCATGTAAATGGGATGTTCATTCATCATTGAAAGATACCTCAACGTTTACAAATCATACTTTACCAACGAACTTGACGACACCGTATTAATTTCGTATACAACGTACAGTCGCCAGGACATTAAGTTACACAAACTGTCAAATTTTCTCATTTGATTTTAAACTTAACCATCAACATTTTAAAGTTTCAAATCATTTGGAGAAATATGAAAGTTTGGTATAACCTGATTTGTGCTGGCAACTGTACCTACTTCAAAGGCTATTTGCAGCAGTATAGTGTATTACGTTTCCGTTCCGAACGTGCCTTACCTATCTGTAACTATTAACGGAAAAACATATCAACACAAGCCACAAACAACGAGCTTGTAAGCTCAACCGCGCAAGTTCCTCACGAACGTGTGGCTATAAACCCACATAGGGCCGGCCATATCTCCGACACATTGTCCTCTTCTCAGAAACAAACATTTTGCTAATGCAGCTAGCTCGCTAAGCTATTCTGTTATATAATGACAAACAGAACGTGAATGTATGGCGGCTGTTAGGTCTGTGGCTCAATGGGGATGGATCTTAAAATATAAGATTGTATTTTCTTACTTAAGGCTTCTTGGGATCATTGGGATAAAATGACATTTGACGGGAAAATGTTTCAATCACTTAAGCAGTAAAGAAAGGTACTGAGAAGAGATTAATAGCCATTCATAAATAAAAGCGACGTTGAAACACCATTTAGGGTCAGACTTAAAATGGTTTTTCTAATATTTTTTTTAAAGAAACTTTAATGGACTGTAAACTGTCGTTCGAGTTGGTGCCTAATTAAAATGACCTTGAAGGCCCGTAAACTCGATATGGACAAGTAGGTATATATGGCCTATTGATCTATAAATGAGGATATTTCCGTATTGCACTTCTCGGAATGAAGGGCTATTAATTTAAAATGTATATACGACATTGTTGCGAACATTTATTACTATCCTCGATCCAGCACTTAATATAGTCATGTGAAATGATACAAAGCGCCCATAAATAACCATTTACATTATAATGTTAATGTTCAGACATAAAACACTGAACATTCACTTTACTATCTTCTAGGAATCATAAAACAGAACTTGCGACTAATTGTTCACGAACGAAAATCGCACTGTCTGGCTTATTACTTTAAAAGCTTTCTCAAATTCCCAGTGTACACAATACCTAACTACCGTACCTATGCTAATTGCTATTGAAATTTCAGACAACAGCAAGACAGTCTCCATACCTATACAAACCTCGGTTTTATTTAACTTTAGAAGTTCCATCCAAAGTCGGCAAACAATTTGAAGTCAGCGCACGCTTTAGCAAGAAGCCATGGAATGTTTGTCGACAGCCTTATAAATGGAGAATAATCTATTTTGTCGTAAAACACTTAATAACTCATAAGGAATTTATGTTCGGTTTTTCTTTGGCTTTCATGTGCGTCTGCGGTCTTTTTGTGGTCTTTGGTGTGGAACACTACCTTATTAAGAAGGTCGTAGCTCTTGCTATTTTAAAAGCCTTAATATGTGAAGTCAACAGCCGGTCAACGAGCTTTATTACAAATCTCGGTCTCTCACCTCTTATAAGATCAGGTAATGGGGTATGATATTATAATATCATCCCTAAATATTTTGATCTTAATATCCATCTTCAAGAAACCCCTGAAAAGCAATAAGTTGTTTAAGTGCTTGACTAGAAACTAACATTTTCCTTCTTCTTGTTACAGGTCATTAGTGTTGCTGGTCTCAGTGGCGGTGACCTTCGCGGCTCCGTCACCAGCCTCGAGCGCCAACTCAGACAACAGCATGGACAAGCTCGAGCCCTCCACACACGAGCTACTTAGTTCCCTCGGCTTGAAAAAGCTGAGGATACCCGCCGCCCACCACAGGAAACGACTCGCTGAACAAGGCAGGAGACACGCCACCGGAGACTCAAGAATGTACGTCATCAAACTGCCTCCTAATACCAGTTACTACAGCCATGCAGAACCAGCCCCCGCTGCAGCGAGAACCCTACCTCTACAAATGACAAGCAACGGCAAACCTGCCCGAGTATACCATTGGAACATTCCTGTCCTACAAAAGTTCGCGAAAAACCGACCGCAGGCGAGGTTTGACGATGACATAGTTGACGTCGAGAGCACGCCGACATGGCCAAAAGCAATCAGTCATCCGAACTCGCTCGACGCTTTGGCGTATTACGTCCCAGCGAAGAAAACGTCTTTCAGAAAATATTACTCCGGCAACGGCAAACCTAAGTCCTTCTACATAATCGAGAAGAATAAGAAATCCGCCGAGTACCATAAGTTATTGCCTTAATCGGATTATTTTGTGCGTTCCCGGTAGATATAAAAGTGAAGATATGCAATCAATTGAGTCTGAGTCTCTGAGTCCATTACTGAACAAAATATCGGTACTGATTCTTTATTTATTTAATCCTTCTTAAAATTTAAAAATAATATAGGTAATATTGTGGATGATTTTATCGCCTAAGTATGAATGTTCTTCGACTCTTAGTTAGTTATTTATAATTACTTTAATATGTCGTTCTGATTGGCAGTCTTTAGGAAAATATTCGAGCTACTCCTTTCAGTCTTATTCTCGATGCTAATTCGTATTATTAAAACATAAACACTTACAATAATAAACAGTAGGTACCTATATTATTAGAAGTAAACTCCAAATTGCAGCATTTATTTTAGCGCAATTAGCATTGATATAAAGGTCTGTTGTCCACATCTTATAATTTCTAACGCCAGTTGGGACATTCTAGTTTCCTTTGACGTAGTCACTCGACATAGTTGGTTGAAATGCTCAATCATCGAATGTAACATTACGTGACAGAACATTTAAAAGACACTGCACAGTATTAATGCTAATACGTGCTTTTAATAAGTGTCCGAAATCTGAAAATATACTGAAGAATTTACTGGACAATCAGTCCGTTTTTTTAACCATCAATGGGGGCTACTATGAACTCTTTTCACCAGTGTTTGTTGAGTTTCTTGTGAGCTGTCCTAATTTGAGCAAAGAGACTGTCCAATTATTGCTTGAAGAGGGATTTAAACACTTATGGTAGAGCCAATAACTTTTGTAAAAGGCTTAAGACTATATTCTAGCAGTAAACCCTAACATATCCACTATATGAGTAGATAAATCTTGTATACTGCATTGTATATATGGGCCAGCTTCCGCAATCTAGTATTAAGTGATCGATAGGTGCTTAGATATTTAGTAAGACTGCGTCACGAATTTAAATTATTATCTAGAATTTACGTACTGCATTTAGATACAGCGAAAATGTTTATTTTTAAGTTACTTACCTTGTAAATCATGACATTTTCCATGTACACACACACAAAATCTAAAGCTGTATTGATGTCTTTATGTGTTTGTAAATCTATCATTATGATGTGACGCTTTCAGATTTCACAGTCAAATAAAACTCGGATTCAAAGTGAAAATACACAATTTAATCGACACAATTTTATAAACCAAGGAAAGCCTGCTGAATAAAACCTCATTTGAGATATTATATCAATTTTCTGATGGCTTTTCTTCTTATTTAAACATGTGTGGCTGTGTGTATTTTGGATATGTTCATAATCAAAGAATTAATTTCATTCATACGTAAGTTTCTGCATTTATATAATATCTAAGACATTAAGGTCCAAGTTTAGGGGCACGTTTATACTTAAATAACTTGTATGTAAGCCAATGCTTTATTATATACTGCACCTAGTTCTATTGTATCGAAGACTATATTAATTTGTACTAATTATGTAATTAAACCAATTAGGCCAAGGCGAAGCCATTGCTTTAACCGTTTAGACTCTTAAGTTGTTATCTTAGATGTAAGCATAATTATTTTGTACAACATACCCACTTAATGTAAACTAGAACAATAAATATTTTATTAAATTATTGTGTTGAGTTTTTTTTACGTTAGGCAGGTATAATTTACAAAAAAGAATGATTTCTCATTCTTCATTACAGCATTCTAGTGATAAAAAAATATCATTACAAATAAGAGCAGTCGCAGAGTACCGCCCTGCGGAACACCAACTAACAAAGTTAAATGGAGCTGCATGAATAACCTATTTGATTACTAAAATGATTGAAGACTTGTTTTGTTCTTGCTTTTAACTTTACGATGGATCCGACAAATCTGACAAAAGTCATAGATAAGAACTTTTTTTAATAGGCCCACAAAATGATAAAAGTTTAATTAAATTCTTATTAGATCATTACTAACTAATAGTAATGATGCGACAATATTCGTCGTCCCCGTTTCCAGTCTCCACCAACATTTAGTAGCGCCATCTGTTAGTCTTACCCATAACTACAATATTTATGTCTTACCTCTTTCGTATCAACCTCTCTAGTCAACTTACTAATTCATCAGTTCTTCAAACATGATGTAGGGGTCGCTACCGTCGCCCTGCTTTACCGACCGAGCATGTCACCACATGCGCGGCAGGCTGCGCGATTTATAAAAATCGTACCAAATGCTATCCGACACAAATCCATAATCGTCGCCCATTGCAAAAATGTCAGCTGCATTCGCAAGCAGCTCTGATAATAAAATGAAAAATGTGGAAAATGATAACACTAATGAAAGGACAGTTGACAGTGTTAAAAAGAAAAGTTTTAGTGATAAAAATAAAAAGAGCGATACTAACGCAAACAACAGCACGGTTATCAAAGTAAAGAGTGTTATTCCTAGACGACGGTAAGCTATTATTTATTTATTGGCTTCTGTGGCACAAGCTTTAATTACAGCACACGCGGCACTATGACCTATTTTTTATAATATGTAATTATAATAAAATAAATTTAATATTTTTACTACAGCCTTAATTAGGAGCATGCAACCGCAGATGTGCTCCAGTTTTCTGGATATAATTAACAAGCGCGCTCTAAAAATATCTGGGAATTCAAATAGACCATTGCATTGTATGCTTTTAGAATAAAAGTTTGTGTTATTTACTTTCCCGCCAATTCTATTTTTCGTTTTCCTGAACGTTTAGGGGCAAAGAAACCCGGTCAGACGTGGAATGTCTAATGTCTAAGGAGTTCATCGTATTTTTATCTAATAGATAAGGGCCTGAATTTTGCCAACAATAATATAAAATGTATAAAGATTAGATAAGAAAGTAGGTTTACCTGCTATTGGTCACATTGCATACTCTGCCTGTATTTCCTTCCTTGTGTAAAATTTAGCCCAATGAATCAGCAAAAATACCAGTGAATTCTGAGTCTAATCCATCGAGATTTCCGCAACGCGAAGTTATTACCTATATATAATAAATATAGAAACGAGTAAGGGAAGACCAAAGAAACGATATGATATGTTAAGGCTAGGAATGTGACTACCGAGATGACGACTAATGAGAAGTATGCAAAAAAAGGCATGTTGCGCCGACCCAAAATAAATTGGGAATAAAAAAATATATATAGGTATAATATTATTACCTATATACATAAAAAATATCAAAATCGCTTTGAGCAAAGGTGGCGATTAATGCTCATTTGTTCTCTATGGTTTTAATATATATACATAAAAAATATAAATATATTTATAATTTTAATTTTATGTTATTTTAATTTTATTGCATTTTGTTATTGTTCCAAAAACAGGGGAAGACACTGACTCCTGTAACACAGGTACCACCTAGCACAGGAGTCAGGGCTTCAAATTAAAATGTAACTCTTTAATTAATGTCAATAATTTTTTTTGATTATTATTATTTATTATTACTGTATGTACGGAGTTACATTGTTTTCGCCACGCACCGCCACACACCCAACATATTAATACAATTGAAGAAAAAAAATTAAACGAGATTCGCGCCATACAATAAATCTAATTAATTATTTCCAAGACAAACTATCAACTTCAGAAGAAATTTTATAAGAATAAAAGTTGTCAGGAATATTATAACACGTCATATAAAAACAAATCGCATCGATGTTGCCTAAGTCCACAAATTTTCAGTATGGGCCCACTGTACAGCGCAGCGATCCTTTAACACTGTCTGTGATCCAAAACTGAACAAACTAGCAAGTTATTCATTTTATTATATCTTTTCAAAATAGTGTCCATTTACATCAATACATCGCTGCATCCGATGGAACCACTGAGAAAATATCTAAACGTCTTATTGGATATTTTTGTGAATGACATTTGTTTCCCTGTATAAATGTAATCATCTACATATTCTAAATCTTGATCCCTTGCTTTGATCGGCTTCTTGTAATTGTTTGTTATTATTTTTTAAGCATTTAATTCTAAGCCCACTTTAAAACTTTCTTGACCGATTGTATCGAATAAGTATTCGCGCTCATTGGCGTTTTCGGAGAAAATGAGGATGTCATCAGCTATCAGGTGGTTCAAATGACTGTGCCAGTGTGCCTATTCTAATACCTTTTCCATTCCAATCAAGGTTTTTAAATATTTATTCTAAAACCCCAACAAATAATTTTGGTGACATCTCTCTTTCTAACACCTCTCTTTATCTGATGTAAGTACTTTTGATTGACACCACACGCTTTTAGAGCTGCTCAGGTGGAGTTGTGGCTGATGCAGTCAAATGTATTGCTGTAGTCGGCAGATGCGGTGTAGAGAGGCCTTTCCAATTATTTTGTATTTTTTCATAATTTGCTCTACTGTATGGATTTGGTCTACTGTCGAGAATCCCGAACGAAAGCCACTTTGTTCCACTGGTTGGTTGGAATCAATATTTTTGGTTATTCGGCGAGGCAGAAGTGAACTGAAGAAATTTTAAATGCTTGGTAAGAAGACTGATTGGCCTTTAAAGTGGCCTAAATAGAGTGGGTTTACCTTTTTATACAGAAGTATGATATCAGAGTCACGATTTCTGTTTGAAGCACCAGGTTATATAAGCCTGTTAGTAAACTACTTAGGATAGTAGACCCCAGTTTTAGAGCTTCGTTGGTAATTCCATCCGATCCAGGGCGTTTTCTGTCATCATTAATTTTATATTCATAATCACTTCACTTACGTGGAATTGTTCTATACTGTTTACTTCAAGGCTCGTTTCAGATTGATGTGCGTCGTCATTTACATATCTTCCATCGTTGCTACTTTTACCATATTTTTTTCTATAGTTGTCTATAGAAATTGGTTGAACAATCTATTTATATATATATATATATTTTATATATTTATTTGCTTGACGTGGTTATTTTGGAATATTCTTCGAGAAATTGTATCAAATTAGTATGTATTGTAAGCGGTTTTTGGGCCCTTTTAGTACTTCGATAAACCCTAAGGTTTTATTCAATTTTATTATGTCGATGCGTACGGTAGTCTTTTTTAATTAACCTACTGGTTTCGTTGAATATAGTGCTTATTTCCATCCTAAATTCCTGAGTTCATTGGTTTTGTTTTTTGATTTTATCATCTCTGTACGTTTTCTAATCAGGTTTAAGATAATAAATGGAAGATCCCAGTATAGTTAGTGAAAACACCAATAGTGTTTTCACTAACTATACTGGGATCTTCCATTGGCTTATCTTCAATTTTCAGGCTTTTTCAATGGCTCCCTACAACATGTTGTAGTAGTTTTGTACATTGTAGATAAATCAGCATAAGTATAACACAATAACGTAACCTTAGATGGTATTCACTACTTATTATATAGTACCAAGGTACTCATCCTTTCCTACGCGTGTACCTATTGAATCAGCATCTTATCCTTGATTTTCCAATCTCAATAGCCTTTGTTTACCTACTGTTCTCATAATTATTTGTGTCACCTGAAACCAACGTAAAACTAATAGACTAGTATTTAACGCTTAGTATTTTAGACGATTATTTCAAAACTAAAATTCACGTTCAGAGCAGTGGTGGCCCAGTAGGAACGACCTCGACTTACGTGTTGTAGGTCGTGGGTTCCAACCCAGGCAGGCGCAATACTTTGTGTAAATAATTTCATCACCACGTGAGAAAATCGGCATGCCCTAGAACCAAAAATTCGAAGACATGTGACATCTACCAACCAGCACTGGGCCTGGTTGGTGGATTACAGCCTACTCCATCTCGAAGAGAGGAGGTCTGTGTCCCAGCAGTGGGATAATTATAAGCATGTATAATTATGCAATCCACGTTATAACTTACATGGTCAGAATTGTATTCGTCCTAGCCAGTTCCTCCAAATAGTCGATTTCTAGCCTATCACCAGTGGCAGAGCTATCTAATACCTACGTTCCATGCCTCATGTATAGGACCAACTTGACATTACCACGGTGCGGCGCCTAAAATCGCAGTTCTCACCGTGGTGCGGCGGGGGTTTCTCTAGGATATTCCATGAGTACAAAAGAGATAAATGCAAGAATTTGGATATGTTTTGAAATGTAACATATTTTGTTAAAAAAAATTGCATGCAAAATAATGTTCGTGACGCACAGTAGTATAATATTTTGCGTTGTGTGCAGCATGAGAAGTATATGACACGGACAAGCACCTCATGCCGCACTGTGTGAAGGTCGCGCCGCGCGCCGTCTTGCTTAGTGCAGAACATTATCGATATAATTTACGAAAGAAACTTCCTAAACTTCACAAAAAATAAAATTAACATAAACTTTACATACACGTTGTGCAATGCCTCCCTTAAAGTAGAGTTTATTCGAGATTTCGGTGTTATTCTAGATTGTAAGCATTGACTAGACCTACACATACGAAAGATTGTTAATAAAGCGTACCAACTATACGGCTAGATGTTATATACAACATTATTTTTAGTACCTATATGCGAAACCTGAATATACGAGCGAGGGCTGCACTAAAAGTATCGGGAATGGAATATTTCCACTGTTCCTGTCATATTAAAATCTTTTTAATTGAAAACTCCTTGGTTTTAAAAATCGAATACCATTTTTTTTTTTTTTAAAAGATTCTCGGTCTTGTCACAAGGTTTTGTCAAACTTGTTTAGTCGTTGAGAAAATGGAATTGACTCGAGAAAATTCAAGAGCGATGATTTATTATGACTTTCGAACTGGTTTAACACAAAAACAGTGTGTTGACCGGATGATTTCTGCATTTGGTGATGAAGCCCCATCCAAAACCACAATTTATCGCTGGTTTGCTGAATTTCAACGTGGACGTGTCAAGCTCAGTGATGATCCCCGTCAAGGTCGTCCAAAAACTGCAGTCACCCAAGAAAACGTTGATGCTGTGCGTAAGCTGATTGAGGAAGATCGACATGTGACATACCGCGAAATTCAGGCAACTTTAGACATTGGCATGAGTCAAATACAAATAATCTTGCATGAACAATTAGGTGTAAAAAAGTTGTTTTCCCGATGGATACCGCATTCGCTCTGTGAAGAGCAAAAAGCGGCTCGCGTTACTTGGTGCGTCAGAACTCTCGAAAGATTCCACGCAGGATCCTCAAATGCTGTATACAACATTGTATCAGGTGACGAATCCTGGATATACGCGTACGAACCCGAAACATAAAACCAGTCACGAGTTTGGGTGTTCGAAAATGAGTTAAAGCCAACAAAACTTGTTCGTTCACGGAGTGTTGCAAAAAAAATGGTGGCCACGTTTGTCTCCAAAACCGGCCATGTTACGACTATTCCTCTTGAGGGACAAAGAACGGTTAATGCAGAATGGTATGCTAGCATTTGTTTGCCACAGGTCGTTTCTGAACTCCGTAAAGAGAACTGCAACCGCCGCATCATCCTCCATCACGACAATGCGAGTTCTCACACCGCGCACAGAACAAAAGAGTTTTTAGAGCAAGAAAACATAGAATTATTAGACCATCCGCCGTACAGCCCCGACCTAAGCCCTAATGATTTCTATACTTTCCCTAAAATAAAGAATAAATTGCGTGGACAGAGATTTTCATCACCTGAAGAAGCTGTGGACGCCTACAAAACGGCCATTTTGGAGACCCCAACTTCCGAATGGAATGGTTGCTTCAATGATTGGTTCCATCGTATGGAAAAATGTGTCAAATTTCGCGGAGAATACTTCGAAAAGCAATAAATACATTTTTAAATAGTAATGTTGTGTCACTTCCTTGATTCCCGAAATTTTCAGTGCCGCCCTCGTAGTTTGCTGAGAATAAGGAACTGTATCGATTACAATAATTTTTTCACCACGTTATATTTTGTTCCAAAAATATTTAAGTGTGATGGAAAATGTTATCACCATTTAATTACTTACAATACAATCGCCATACGGTTAGCTACCTACTGCCAAATTATTATCAATGAGCGCAAGACGACCCTGGAGGCGCGGGGGCGCCGTTAGCATGTTTTTGTACAGACAACCCGGTAACATAACAACTTATAACTTATAACTTTGTGATTTTTCATGATACAGTTTTGAAATTTTGTACATAGATTCTTTACATAAAAATACTAGCCACGTGTTTCGGGTTTCGCATATACTAAAACTAATATTGTATAATTGTAAAAGTATATAAGTTTATGTGGCATAAACTACAATACATATACCACGTTTAAAAATAAAATCTGTAAATATATCCTATAATTTCGTTGAAATATTCAACCTTAAAGATAGTATATGTGGGCAAAAAATGCACATAACGCAACTTTGTGAAGTTGCGCTTGAGAAACATGGAGATCATGGCGCACCCATGGAAAGCTTGGTATATTTGGTGCCGCTTTGAACTTGTTAATAGAACTTTACGCAGACGAAACTTTTAGCCGCCTTATTACAAAACAAGATTTTTATTTTGACATGGCTTAAACCATGCAGCCAGTTTTTGTAATAAGAACGTAACAGTGATTGAAATACCGTTCTTTATACAAAACTGAAAACTTAGTTCGGTACTAAGTTGTCAGTTTTCTGTTTAGGAACTTTACCATAGTCGGAATAAAGTTCGAAATTCCATAATGGCTCCATGTTTTAAATCTGGGTCTGAAGATAAACCTTGTTTTGTAATAAGGGGGTAGGGGTTTAATTGGCGAAGTTCTAATTAGGTACTTTGTAGTTCGTTTTTTGTTTTCAAACAATTTGGTAAATACATTACCGAAAAGTAGAAATTTCGAAATAGATCGTAGATCGTATCAAATCTTGAAATCCTCGTATTTATTTAATGCATGTCAAACTGCAATGCTATATGCTTGTTAAAAAACACATGATTTTAAACTGATATGATAGAACTAAATGTCACGGCTGCTGCGATAAAAAAAAAACTCTATCAATTGTTTTTAGGGTTCCGTAATCAACAAGGAAGTTTCGCCATGTTCGTCTGTATGTCTGTCCGTCTGTCTGTCTATCCCCGGCTTAGCTCAGAGACTCTTTAGTACTTAGTAGAAAGCTGTAATTTGGCATGGGTGATCACACCGACAAAGTGGTAAAAAAAAAATTGTTTTTATTATTTTTTCTCATCTATCCCATGGTGTGGGGTATCGTTGGATAGGCCGTTCCAAAATATTGCGAGTCTGTGAAAACCATTTTTCGATTCCTGGATTCTTTTGCGTGGGTAATATTAAACTTTAAAGTGTTCATTTTTGTTAGAGACAAGTACCAGCTAAATGGTTATTTTTGCATATTGTGAAAAAAATCGTGGCAGTAGAATATATACCGAAGTTAAAAGGAAAACTATCACAGCTAAGCAGGCTTTACAAGTTAACGAGTAATAGTCAACCAACTTACATTTGCAGTTGGAGAATTGACCGTGACGCATATCGATATATGGGAGAACATGTTTTTCAACTACAATGTTAAGTTTGTTTTTGGCATTAATTCATCCCAACTACGGAACCCTTCATTGTGCGTGATCCGACACGCGCAAATGGCCGTTTTTTTTAAAGATTTCTAAATAATAATAAAGTTGGGGGTTGCCATAATCGCAACGCTTGGCAGGCAGGTTGGCGGTGGCAGTATGGTTTTAAAATGCATAGAGGACGCTCTGCTCATTCTCTAGTAAGTCCCTTAGTCGCCTTTTACGACGCCCACGGGAAGAAATAGGATGGTGCTATTCTTTACGTCCGGCACCAGACGGAACGGTGCTCTAAATTACTTAGTCAAAATAAGTGGGTGGTACCTACACAGCTATGAAATTACTTTTTCTTTTGGAGAACAATCAATATTTTTTTAAGTGAACGAATATTTCCAGATTCAGTGAGCACAATGACCTTATTTTTGTCTGTGATTAAGATTGATAAATTACATCAAACACGGGTTTGCAAGATTCGTAATCAAATTCTGCCTTGGCCGAATAATTTGGCAATCAAATTAAAAACTAAGATCGTCCATGGCAAACAGGTTTTCTACAGTCCCGGTGCGTGCGAGTAACCTCAGCTATTTTAATATTATTTTTATAATAACAGCCGCACGGGTTGATCGATCAGCTTAAGAGGGGCGTTCCCGGTCCGTCTATCGTCGACGCGAGCATGGTCTAAAAGTTTGTTGTTTCATCCAGTGCAAGTGAAAATTATTAACAAACGAGTGATAACGCGATAACATTGAAGGAAAAATAATGTGCGGAAATTTCATAAAACGGTAATCCTTACCAGTTTGTGAAATAAATGTTAGTCATTTAGAATCTCCATTACATTTGCAAGGTTTCTATCGTAATGTTTTCTTAACATTTACAATTTATGAGTACATTATGAATGGCCAAAGTTCAGGTAAAATTTGTGCAAAAAAGGAGATTTTGCAGGTTTATACTCAATTTGTTTTTCAAAATTTTGTTTTCTGCTTGCATAGAAACCTAGATATAGTGCACAAGATACCTATTAGTTCAAAAATTTATCAAAGAAAGATGTGTTACAACGCCATAATCACGTACGAGCGTTTGTATGAAAAGTAAGCCGGATTGGCCGCCCTTAAGCTACGCTTGCCGAGGTTGATCCGCGGATAGGATAGGTGACCATCGATTTTATACGAAATGCCGTTGGTCCCGGCTGTCATTTGTAGATCTTTGACCGTACTTACGGGTAATCAGAAGAAGCCAAAATGTCTATCAACGAGTCTCACCAAGGCGTATCGTGTTACCCAGTAAATTGTGGAGGTCAGATATAGGTAGTCGATTCATGTAACATGCTGGTATTTATCTGCATCTGGTTAGACTGGATGCCGACCCCAACATGGGGAAAAGACTTGGGAAAAGACTAGGCAGGTGATGAAAATATTTAACTTATAATAGGTATTGTAATCAGAGCAGATTATTTACCTATTATAAGTTATATATGTTTGTGTACATCCCTCCATTAAGCTCAAACTAATCTGGTGCTTACCCTGACATTTAAAATATTAGTATTTGACGTAAGTAACCTTTTACTTGCAAATTCATTCATGAGTAACATTCTTGATTATATCAATAATTCTACGAATTGGTATAGAAAATAACATAGTAATTAGTAATTTTAATATGCATAAAAATCAAGTTAAGAGAAAAAGCCCAGATAGATCATACATTTTCCTTCATAAATTTGCAACAAATCGTATCATACAAATTACATACATTAATAACGTGCATAATTTACAGAAACTTCAAAACAATGCTGCAAAAAAGTTATAAACAAACATTAATTAATACGTTGCCATGAACCTATACATATACATATTATAAATTATAGTCACTTTTCGTGTCTGTCTGTATGATAACATTGTTCTTCTAATAACGCAACGGATTATGATACGGTTCTAACCATCATTTAGAGAATTTATTCCGAAAGGTTTATGTGTAACCTATAATACACTATCATTATACTTACTCGATTTTATGTGAAGTCATAAAAACATTGCGAAGCTGTGACAGGTCGCTAGTTATGTAACAAATATATGATATTAACGTGATCTAGCACGTATAGAACATTAAATAGTTTTCGATACTCTTTAGCAATGACTTGATTAGTTTATAGTACCTAGATTTTATTTAAAGTCTTATATCTATGATTACACTTAAGATAATGTTAGAATGTGACTATATCTTGCATCTCAAGTCGCATTCTGTGAGGTCATCCATAAATATGGGGCGGCGTCTCGCAGGGAACCATCCTTGGTCTTGACATTGTTGATTTCATAAATCACGTAACAGTGTCAAATAAATTATGCTAAAAATAAAGTAGAACTAATTAGTTAGGTTAGGTTAGAAACAGTACGGTCTATCGTATTTTAATGAATTTAAACACAATGGTGAATAAATTTCCTGTTTAGTATCTATACAAATGATCGGGTATTCAGTATAAATACGTTCTTTTATTTAGTTTTCTGGTCTCTATTGCCCAATTCTGGAGGAAGGGTATAAGCTATTTAAAATCACGCAAAAAGAAAAAAAGTCAGAGAGAATGCTAAGCGAAAACGAAGTAATAGCGCGGGCGGGCGATGCGATGCGACGCGGTGGGTTGGGGGAATAAGATTTCAGGCAGACGAAGTCGTGGACAGAAGCTAGTGATCGATAAAATATATTTTGTGGAATTTCGTTAAACACTTTTTACCCGAACCAAACGAGATGCCTCAGGCACCTTCTAGGAAATTAGGTTATGGGCGTGAATTAAAAAGCAGTACTTTGAATCGAATAACGTCATTATATTTGACGTTTCTCAGGGAAGGAATTATGTCTGTCTCCTCGCAGTAAATATGAAAAGAGGACCTAACTGAGGACAGTTGTCGGTTTTATATTAAACATTGAGTGACAGTACCATAGATATAAGAAAGGATATTTCTATGGACTGTACTGACAGTGTTGCCATTATCAGAAAGTAAGAATCAATTAATTTTTGCACAGTCAAATCGACTAAATACCAACAAACCTCTTACAAAAAAAATACTGTAGATACAGTTTTTTTTTTTTTACTTGTGCATAAAGTTTTAATAAATAAATAAAGATTTCCAAAACGTTTTCGCCAACCACTGAGTTTTATCGACTAACTAACTAATGGCATGGTCTCCAACTCGACAGCCTAACTGCAGGACTATACTTACTCATAGGATGCTGGTAAGTTCAGGATTGGGCAAGGGAACTTAAGGGCAACAGGCTGAACACATGGTCAGTCATAGCATAGTAAAGATGACATATCATCACGCCTGTAATCCCCGAAGGGTTAGACAGAGGTGTACCGAATGTTACACCCACATTTCGCCAGTAATGTTTAAGTCCCATGTAATATGGGGCGAGCTTATTTCCATCAACCGTGCACAAATCCAGGCTCCGCGATGGAACTGAGAAATTCTTGAAGGGAACACCTAGTAGCACTTTGCTTGCCCTGTAGCGTAATTGCGTAAAACAATTACAATTGTCATCCTTTTATTTTTTAAATTCAACATTTTCCATTGCGTTATTTACGCTGTCAGCATACGAATTTTTCAAACATATTATGAAGCAATGGATTAGAAATTCCGTTAAAAATCTGAACGATTTTCTTGATTTAAAGTGGGTTACGCAGTTAGGGTGCTGGAAATCGAACCCATGACTTTCAGCAGTAGAGATGTGTTAAAGAAATCAATTTTTGCAGAAGTTGGAATTGATATTAGTCCATTGTTACAAAGCATATTATAAAAAATGAATGTGTTAGGAGTAACAGATCGTTAACTCCTTAGTTACAAGGACTGCTACTTATTAGATTTTCACAATGCTTATTCTAATATTGTAAATGCCAATTTGCTTCTTTATTGCTTAGTAAATCGATAAAATCTGCAACAACTTTGCAAACTATTCACTAACTTTACTATAAAATTTTATGGTAAATTGTTTTTCTAAATCTACTGCCTCGTGGGTCTAGTGGTCGCAAGCGCTACTGCCGAACACGAGGGGTTCGATTCCCAGGTCGGGCAAAGTGTTATTACGTTTTTTCACCAGGAATTTCTCAGTAGCAGCCCGGAGTCTGGATTACTTCCCGGTTAATGGCAATATTAGGCTCGCCCCCTATTACATAGGACATAAACATAACTGGCGAAATGTGAGTGTACTATAGGTACACCTCTGCCTAACCCTTCGGGGATTACAGGCGTGATGTTATGTTATATTTTAAATCTATATCTATCTGTCTACATAAAAATCAATTGCTGGGCATTAGTGTAGCCGACTCGAAAATGGCTCCACCTATATTTTTTTTTTTGGTTTCTTATCCGCGATACTGGTTTAGGAAAAAGAATTAGGAAAAACTCAAAAGAACAGCCGAAAAATCGAAAATGTCTAAAAATTTTTTCTCACGAACTTGTTGTACGAAGTTCACCGGATCATATAGTTAGTTGACAATAAAAATAACAATCGTCTTTCAATATAAATGTTTACATTTATATTTTTATAATCTGATGATCAAAACACAGATTGGATTGCTATGTATTTCAATTAAAAAGCCTATTTACATTTCGACCCTGATTTTGGCGTTAAATGGCCAACTTTGGCGTTCTTATTCTGAGAAACTGAAAGACTTCGACAACTTTTACTTATTTAGTGGTGGAGAATAGTTATTAGTATATTTTATAGCAGTCTCTATTTTCCCATTTTTTTCTTATCTATGTTATTTAAAGCCATAAAATGCGCGACGGCACGTAAACGTAATTACAACTGCCAAATTGCTGCATATTGAGATGCGTCGGCTGCTGGAAAGTGGATGTCGATAGACAACAATAAGCGACCTTGTCCATTATTCATCAGTTCACCACACTTTGATTTGTCACAGGTCGAATAACAATATGGCATTTTAATTAGTAGGTATTGACAACGACTGATACTTATTGATAATTATTATTTTACCATTGTGATTATGATTATTTTACCATTCATTGTATTGTTTCTTAACCTCTTGACCTTCGATGTTTCTGAAACAATACAATTAATGGTAAATAATCATAATGGTAAAATAATCAATATCAGCAATTATATCTCTTGACCTTCGATATTTAAGAATTGGTCAAATAGTGGCGAATCTCCACCTCCACCTCTCGGGACGCGGGATGCGACTGCGCGCGTCTATTGTTTTAATGATCAGGACACGTCACGCGACTATTCGCGCCAGTTTGAACACCTCCCATACAAGTTAGTTGACACAATCAGCACAAGCGAATTTCACCCCGCATCTTGCGCGGTATCGCCTCAGTTGACCAGAGCTTAAAGGCTCGTGCAGATTGGCGCGATATCTCAGCGCGACGCGTGTCAGGCCCGTCTGCACGATCATTTAAGGGGGATGCGCTAAGGTAGCCCGAAATTCAAATTTCCTTACGTTTTTTGCAATTTGCAGGTCAGTAACAGGTTGTATGTTGATCTAAATATGATTCGCGGACGTAGCAAATATGACTTTACTGATTTTTTATCATTCTCTTGGGATATGGAAGGATTATTTGAGCCGTACTGGATATGCATCCTATATTAAATGTAAACGCAACAAACTAGTTGACTATGACAAAAAGTTATATAATTGAAGTGCTTGAAATTATTGAAGCCCCAATATAAAATGTTAAATTATTGATATCACTACTTATACTTCGATCTGTTTTTCAATCAAGAACATGGATTATTTTTGAAGTGGTGACCGACCGCTGTAGCTCATGACTGCTACGGCAGCATACGGCCTACGCATCGCCCACCCGAGCCACCCCCCATACAACGCTACGACGATTCGGCGTAGCGATTTTTGGGGTCGCTCGTAGCACAGCAGTAACTGATCGTTGCGTAGAATTATTATAAAGAATTATATAGAAACATTTCCTTGAGACGGTGAATTGTTTGTGTCCCTTTCACTATACACCGTGGCATTTTAATCGTCTTAAAACGGCAGCCCAGTTCATGTATCCAATGACTACTAATTTCTATATTAATATAAAGACTCTAAGAAAGTAAAAAAAATATTTATTAACATTTGAAAAAAAAAACAACAAACACTCCATTCCATACCGCCCTTAGAACGCAACGCTCGCACAGCGTTTGTAACAGGGTGTTTCCAACACAAATGCGTCATAACGAATAATATTTTAAAAAAGATATTCAAATGTTAATAAATATTTTTTTTTACTTTCTTAGAGTCTTTTGATTAGTGTTTTTGAATACATGAAGTGGGCTGCTGTTGTAAGACGATTCAAGTGACACGGTGTATAAAATGGTGGGTCAGTGCTGACAAATACCTATTCTTCTACTTAATAAAAATCGTAAATGAAAGTTCGTAATTTTTGCATGTAGATACACACACATACATACGTAAACTCACGCCTTCTTGCCATGGGGGTAGGCAGAAACTATAGAACGCCACCTGCTACGCTCCTTACATACTCCTTTTGCTTCGCTTACGTTCATACATCTGGTCATACACGCACGCCGATTGCGAGTACTACGCACCTGACCTTTGATGTAGATATCATAAAATAAATTGCAAAGCAAGGTTTAATGAATAAAATTTTAATTTTCAGCCAAGATCTGCTGAAATGGTACGGCTGGGGCTACAAGGACTCGATGTTCAAATTGGATGGGAACTCTGCCACTTTCACCGGTAACAGGTAAGTTCAATAACTAAAGAACAGATAAAGCAGAATCAGTCTATAATGTTCCCACCGCTGGGACTCAGGCCTCCTCTTTCTGTGAGAAGTATAGTTGGCCGTAAACCACCACGCGAGCCCAGTGCCGGTGGTTTTCGAATTTTTAGTTCTAGGACATGCCGGTTTCCTCACGATGTTTTCCTTCACCGTTTTGAGAGAAGTGGTGATGAAATAATTTACACCAAGTAATGCGCCTTTAGTTGAGTGGAGACCGTGAATCGGCACACGTAAGGTAGGACGTCCTCAGGCTAGGTGGAGCGACGATCTTCGCAGGGTGGCTGGTGGCAGCTGGATGAGAGTTGCCGAGAATATAGCTGAATGGCGTGCAATTGGAGAGGCCTATGTCCAGCAGTGGACTGCTATGGGCTGATGATGATGATGAAAGCTCCTGTCTGGGTTCGAACCCACGACCAGTACTCGTAAGTCGAGACCGTTACCACTGCATAAGCTGCATTACGGAATGCAATAAAGAATTGTGATTGATTGTGGATTGTGAACAGCATATATAGCTAGCTATATATTCACAACCATTCGATACGCTTCCGTGCCGAATCAAACATCAATCTATGGTATCGATGCGAGTCTTCTCAACACTGTTGACGAATCGAAAACCAGAAAATTTTGTCAGTTTAAATCAAATAGTCGACCGTAATCCTTCCGAGTCCGACAGCTGTTTGCTGTCGGGGGCCAGGCAAATCAGGAACCTAATCGCAATGAGACATTTTCGACACGGTATCTTGTCGATTGGTTGTGAATAGCCATGCAGATGTGTTTATCAAATAAACTTTTGATTTTTGCCAAATTTTCCTAAAACCGAAGACAGTGAAAGATTCAAGAATTGGAGATTTAACTACTTTCACGAATTCTTTTTTGTGGAGCAAAGGATGATTTTAAAAATGAAACTACAACATTATTTTTAGCATATGCGAAACCCGAAACACGTGTCTAGTACTTTTATGTAAAGAATCTATGTACAAAATTTCAAAACTGTATTATGAAAAATCGTAAAGTTATAAGGTTGTTATGTTACCGGGTTGTCGGTACAAAAACATTCTAACGGCATCCCCGCGCCTCCAGGATCGTCTTGCGCTCATTGATAATAATTTGGCAGTAGGTACCTAACCGTACGTCGATTGTATTGTAAGTAATTAAATGGTGATAACATTTTCCATCACACTAAATATTTTTGGGACAAAATATAACATAGTGTAAAAATTATTGAAATCGATTCAGTTCCTTATTCTGAACAAACTATATTCAGGTTTCGCATATACTAAAAATAATGTTGTATATACTTGCTTATAGTAAAAGTTTGTAAGGAAACACGAAATATTGTTTTCATGCAAAACATTTGGTTAATCAAACAATAAATTACCGATGTCTACAAATAAATAAATAGTAATTATTTTAGCCAATCTTAACAATACGTAGGTATACTAATATGTAACAATACGTATGTATAGGTACTTATTAGTTAAAGATTTATACATTGAATAAACATTTGTTTAAAATTATAATCTTTTTATATTACAATTTTACTTTACATTTAAATTACAATACATCGTCCAACAATTTGCATATAATTAACAAACCAGTTCTATTTCTTATTGGCCTCTAAATGCCTATCACAAATGGTGCCTTTTTATCAAACACTCCTTCGGCAATTTTGCAATGAACCTTGATTTAATATTCGTGTGCCATGCACTAAGTAGATATGCTTAGCTGATATCTAGCGCAAATTAAAAACATACAAAAACTCATTTATGCCCATTTTGAAATGACACTATTTGATAGAATATATATTTTACGCCAAAATTTAACAAAGCTCATTTACAAAATCATGAATATTTATTTAATAAGGCAAACCAACTTTTACACAAAAACATTCAAAGTATCTACATATAATTTACAAATACAGTAGCATTGCATGCATCTAAATTATAGATAAGCATTTAGTTAAGATCTCCGTATACAATAATAATTAATATAAAGATGGATAACAATGTAATTAGAACTAATATTAATAATCTTATATACTTAAAATTAACTTGAATAAAATTAAATAAGATTGTACTTATTAAAAAACGTTGGTTGTTTAATATAGGGTACAATGGCGGTTTTACCGCTAATGGCGATATCTACCAGACAACCTTTGGATGGACAGGGAAACACTAAATAGAGATATAGCCGAGCCTAGTCTCAATCTAATGCTAGATGGAAAACAGTATAAAAAAAGGTTCCTTTTAAAAGTCCAGGTAGCTTCGAACAGGAAAGGTGCCGATGGTTTATCCTCAAAAAATGAAATGAGTCACCTCATTAAGTGGTTTTCCCAGTGCAGGTAACTGCCTCCGACTTCCTTATCTTAGCACTTTAGTGTGTGTAATTTATTTTATCACCATGTCCTAGAACAAGGCTGCTCAATCCCAGGCCGCAGGCCATCAAACGCATTTGAATTGGCCCGCCAAAAGCTATTAGCTGGCGATAGTCGTCTGAGAACAGATTTCAGGACTTCAAACCAGGTCTCAAAAATTGTTTGCTTTTTATAAACCCATTGTCAATTAGCAAACAATAAAACATATTTTCAGACTTGATTTTATTATCGACCTCAGATTCGTCGACCAATATTAAACTTAAAGTTTTGTTTAATTTGAATAGCTCTGTATCCACGTACAATGGTCCACATGAAGGACTGATTGCGGAAACCAAACCCTCTAACATAGATCATAGATAGCTATGTATCTACCATAACTGTAGGTAAGTTTATTTACTAGATGGCCCGCCGGCTGACATGGAATCAAAATTATGGCCCGCCTTCAAAATTGGTTGGACAGCCTTGTCCTAGAACAAAAAATTTAAAGACATGACGTGACATCTACCAACCCGCACTGGGCCTGCGTGGTGGTTTATGGCCCACTCCCTCTCACAAAGAGGAGGAGGCCTATGTCGCGATAGTGGGAACGTTATCGGCTGATTTTATGTAATAGAATATACCTAGTTCAATCGAGTGTTTCAGAAAATTTATTAGTCCAGAAGAGTCAATTGTTCAGTAGAATAAATAAACATCTAGGTAAATAATATTTAACCTATTTGACCCGACACTATCATTAAATCCGTGCCTGGGGTAAATAACTTGACAACTCGACTAGCATGATTTTTTTTTATTAGCTCTAACGCTTGCTACAAATATGAATATATATGCAAAAAAAAAACATCCCGGAATGTGCATTAGTTTTGTACATTTTGTCTCCGTAACTAATATAACATCATTCATTTTAACGTGTTTACTTTGACAAAATCATTTATCATATGTTAAATTGCATTTATTTTATTTTGTTTTGTTTATTTTTATCTCATTATGCTGCACCGGTTGACGTCATCACGTCAACGCCGGCGGTCGCTGAAAACCAGCGCTGGGGCTCTGTCTAGCATAGGGTCGCAGCATTATGCTGAGCGATGGCCGTTTTGCGTGAATGTCACGCATATTTTCCCTCAACTTGTTCTTTCGTGTTTGTGTTTTTATTTCTTTGCAAATAAACGTATTTTCTTTCTTTCTAAATACCACATTAAAAAAAAAATGATTATGTTATCTTATTAACATATGCGCTATAATCAGAATTAGAGAGAGAAATTAATTTCTCAAACCCGTTAAACTTATCTTGACAGCTTATAAATATTTAAAACACATTAGACATCTTTAGCTATCAATTATCCCCAACTAAAGTTGTGAGCTCTATATAATAAGTAATAATTGACATGATCATTGTAAGTACGGCCATAGAAACATTATCAAAACGGTAATACGAGTATATTTAATCATTCATTCATTTGCAACATGTTAACTAAAAAAACACATTTTAAGTTTTTATTGCTGAAAATCGTCTAGTAAGAAATACTTGTCAGCTGATCTATCAATAATTGCTACAATGTAATTATAGAGAGTATAAAAAACTGCTACAAATCCTGTCTCCTTTAAATTATATAGTAAGTGTTTTCATGATCCTAATCTGTCCTTCAAAAAACCAAAATAATAGAACACCAAAATATGCTGAAAAACGGCTACTTATGGAAAATACCAAATCAGATTCATTTAGGTCATTTACAAATTTGATCTGCAACAGTGTTTGCCTACACAATATTATTTTTAAAAACTTATATTTAATTTTATAAACTTGACACCCGGTGAAGGAAGTAACTTTTTATTCCGACACTTGTGGCGGAATAAAATAAAAACAACATAGTGGCAATGATGTTTTTATTTTTACTAAGCAGTCATCCAAATATAGAGAAAATCAACCACAAATTCCTTTTATGTGGACATACACACATGGAGCGTGATTCTGACTATGCACTTATTGAAAAGACCAAAAAGAAAACACAGATGAAAAAAGAAAACACAGATGAAAACTAACCACTTAATGATTATTCAGGTGGTTCATTTTCATCTGTGTTATACTATGGTTATTAAACTATTCAACGTTTGATAACCTTAAGGTGGATCCGCAGTTGTAGCCCGCGAAATTCAAATTGTCTTACATTTTTGGCTATTTGCAGGTCAGTGTCAGGTTGTATCTTGATCAAAATATGATTCGCGACTATAACAGATATACATTTACAGAATTAATTAATACATCTCGTCTAAGTTAGATTTGTTCCATTGATGATTTTAATAAAACGTAAGAAATTTTTAATTTCGCGGGCTACAACTGCGGATTCACCTTAAAGGACTTTTTTGATCTTGGGGAATGGAAATCAAAGAAAGGACAAGGGTTCTTTCATTTCACTTCACCAAAATCAAAACAGTAAATGAACACGGCAAAAAAATTATATGACAACCAATAAAGTGGCATCAATACAATAAAAGTTGTATAGGGAAAATACAATTCAAGGAGAGCCTAGCCAGTAAAACTGATTTCCAAACAATAAATTAAAAAAAAAACGGCCAAGTGCAAGTCGGACTCGCGCACGAAGGGTTCCGTACCATTATCTATAAAAACGACAAGAAAATCATGTTTTTTGTATAACCCCCCTCCCCTGTACCTTAAATATTTGTTTTCATTTAATATAATTATTTATTTTTAACATAACTATATAATACATAACTAAATATTCTGTGAATATTTCAAGCGTCTACCTGTTGCCATTATCAACATAGAGCAAAAAGGAGCAAAAAAATCACGTTTGTTGTATGGGAGCCCCCTTATCACGGCTCATGAGATACAGCCTGGTGACAGACGGACAGACAGACAGACGGCGGAGCCTTAGTAATAGGGTTCCCGTTTTACCCTTTGGGTACGGAACCCTAAAAAGCTAGAACCTCAATAAACTCATTGTGCCAAATTTCAAACGAGTCATTGTCAATCAGTGCAGAAAAGAAAAAAGATTAATGAATCACACTAATATTATAAAGGCGAAAGTTTGTGAGTGTGTGTGTATGTTTGTTACTTCGACATGCTAAAGGAGTGGTAGATGTTGCGTTAAATCGAAATGAAATGAAATGAAATGAAATCGTTTATTCTGTAAATAGGATATCGGAATCACTTTTACACGTCATATTAAAAAGTAAAAAATAAGCTAGATGTAGTCGACATTTCCTATCTGACTACCCCTGAGAAGAAATGGCGAAACAAACTCAGGGGTCAAAGTCTCTTTTAAAGTCCAGACATAATCTTGGTCAGATCATGTGAGGACCATGTAGATCTGTGTCTGAAATGGTCTTTTGAGGAAAGAACCACACAATTTTGAGTGGACCTGTCCAATCAGTGCAAGCATTTGTCGTAATCGTGCAGCTCGACTCAAGACTTAAGGAGCTCAACGACTCGACGAACAATACCAAAGAAAGTACATTTGGGTAGGCCTCATAAAGTGCTCAAAAATATGCCAGAATGCCAGCGGGACCTTCGCTCGTGTCCAACGCATGTTACATTTGTCAATATTATCATGATCCTAATATCGTGATATTTCAAGATTTCTTAATAACCTGTGATATAATCACGATACCGCCTATTACACCATCAATATTACCACGGTATCGAGATATTATTGACAATGTAACATGCCCCAATCGATATGATTGACTTAATTGACGACGTATTTAAGGAGTCTTACATTAATATAAAATCGGTCAATGATTTATCCCTGCATCGTTTTGGAAGATTTTGAAATAATTTAGATAAGCTCAATTAATAATAATTATGAAGAAAAGGCTTATTTTTTATTTTAAATATTTTTTTTTATTATTCAACCCTATTTTTACCTTGTACACTAAAAGAACTGATAGATTTATTTATTTTATTTTAATATTCAACCAGCTACAAATATTAGTACATTTTATGTAAAGAATAAAATACCGTCATGCTTACAAAATTGTGATACCAAGCGAGATTCAATAAAATAACAAATAATATCGAATATTTTGACATAATTTTGGATGGATATGACATCTGTGAAAAGGGAATATCTAAATCTCGTAAGGTGTACTAATTTTCTACTTAGAATTATCCATTGATTACATCATACTTAACCTTTTTCACGTATTGGTAACTCCTACTCCAATGATTGCTGACGTAGGTAAATAAGTAGACAACTCGATATATCAATCTTATTCGCGTGGATAATTCATTTGACATCTCTAATATTGCTGAAACTACAGAGAATTTCATGGATTTCATGTCACCTTCTAAAAGACGTCGTAAAATAACCTATAATACCACCCCATCTTCTACGTTTGTGTTATTAACCGATTTACAATAACCTTAAAATGAGGTCAAACCTTTAAATGGCCGTCCTGTAAAATTGACATTGACATTTTAGACATGTCAAGTTATTCACGCCAGGCACGCAAATTTTCGTTATGTACTCGAGATATCTTAGTACGATTGACGTACAGCAGGTACTAACTACTTATCTAAATATTACTTAGGTAATCTAGGTAGTTCGTATAAGATGCAAGTATACGGCCACATGACACGTCTACAATACCTCAAATCGTTTAGCATGATCCTGCGTTGTATCGAAAGAACTGCAGCATTATTTTTGAAATAAATACTTATATGGTAAAGTTGAGGATTAATGATAAGTACTATTTTTGACGAAAACAAAAGTTACCTCCAAACCGAAGAATAATCCACTAGTATAATATTAAAAAAATAAATCAAATTAGATCATGAAACTTTGCATAACTAAACAAAACTTAAAGCAGACACTTTTACTGTTATTTTCACCGTAAAAAGAAATTACCTAGACTATCGGCGCCTTGGAGCCTGATAATGATATTGTGTTTGCGGACGAATGGAAGACAATATGTCACTATGTCTGGAGATCTGTGAGATGAGTATATGAATTTTGTTACAATTCTTTAATCAATGCAATGGGCGGGTAGCGGGTTTATATTAATATAAAATAAATAAATAAATGAATAATAATAAGTTATATAATTATACAGTTACTAAAGACAGACTACCAGGCTGTCTAATGTCTAGACTTCCTATGAGACACTGAGTTTTTATCGCCATTTCTTCTCAGGGGTGGCCAGATAGGAAATGTCGACTCCATCTAGCTTATTTTTAGGGTTCCGTACGTCCTAATGAAAAAACGGAACCCTTATATGATCACTCGTGTGTCAGTCTGTCTGTCTGTCGGTCCTTCTGTCACAGCCAATTTGCTTCGAATCGAATCGATCGATTAAGTTGAAATTTGGTAAAATATTAATGTACTAACTGCACCCTGCGGTTTCACCCGCATAAGTCTCGACCCCGTAAAAATATCGGGACAAATTTATTCTATGCCCTCCCCCAGGTCATGGTCTACCCATGTGTCAAAATTCATCAAAATTCGTTCAGCCGTTTTAGCGTGAAAGCGTAACAAACGAACACACTTTCGAATTTATAAAATACTATCTGCGCCCCGCGGTTTCACCCGCGTAAGTCTCGATCCCGTGAGAATATCGGGATAAATAGTAGCCTATATGTTAATCCAGGGTGTCAGCTACCGCCATACAAAATTTTATTAAAATTGGTCCAGCCGTTTGAGCGTGAAGAAGTAACACACACACACACGCACTCACAAACTTTCGCCCCAAGAACAAACTTAAATATCTTTGGGATAAATTATCTTTCGATAAAAAACATGGTAGATAGCATGTTCATTGTACGGAACCCTCACCACACGAGTTTAACTCGCACTTGTCCGGTTTTTTTTTTAGAATGTATCCATTAGCTGTATTTCGAAAGTGCAATGGTTTTTTGCGAAAGAGCTGGAGTTGGAGGAGTGGCTAGAGAGGCGCCACGGCGTCCTCACCTTCCGCCTGACGCAGGTCCTCACCGGACATGGTAGTTTCAGGAGGTTCCTGTTCAAGCGGGAGGAAACTCCCAGGTGTCACCACTGTGTGGATCGCCCGGAGGACACGGTGGAGCATACGGTGGAGGTCTGCCCGGCTTGGGCGGAGCACCGCCGTGTCCTCATTGAGGCGATCGGCGGCGGCGATCTCGCGTCCGGCCCTGGTTCAGGCCATGGTTCCGAGCGAGAGTGCATGGGAGGTCGTCACCTCCTTCTGCGAAGCAGTAATGCTCGCGAAGGAGGAGGCGGAACACGTGAGGGAGAAGCAAGGTTTGCGCCCTCGCGCCCCTAGTCGCCGTAGGAAACGCCCCGGGCGTCGGGAATCGCAGGCTGATTTCCGGTCACCGCAGGTGCGGGCTTGCGGACGGTGAGCGATGAGTAGCTCGCCGTCCGATAAGGACCAGGCTCGGGTCGACGGCGCGTTTTGTTCCACGCGCGCTTCAAAGAGATGTCAGCACCAACTGACGGGGTCCAATAGGGCCAATGCCTGCCAGGGTTGCGAGTTTGTCCGAAAGGGATATCGTGGCCCTGGCACACAGGCAACGAAACACAGGTGGGTTTTAGTCAGTAAAAGTCTGACACGCCCTCCCGCTCCGCCCAGAGCAGAAGTTATTTGATAATAATTCCCATCCAAAAAAAAGGAGCCTATTTGCCAAATGAAAGTAAAAATTATTTTTTCACTGATTTTCAATATTTAACATGCATATAAAATTTGTCAACCACAAGACATCTTAACACAAATCATAAAATAAATCATATTTGTTTTATTAATAACACTTTAACACTTCAAATATGTTTCAAGCTATAGGATACAGCACGACCTGCTAGACACCTAGTGCGCTGTACATAACTTTGATCCACAATCCAATATATATAAAAATCAATGTTTGTTTGTTCGTATTGAATGCTTTGCCATACAATACATACATAAATACAATATACATAAATACAATACAACAAAATACATAAATACAATACATACATAAATACGCACAGCTGCCCGCGAAATTAAATTTTTCTTACGTTTTTTGCAATTTGCAGCTCAGTATCAGATTATATCTTGATCAAAATATGATTCGCAACTATAACAGATATGTATTTACAGAATTAGAATCATTCTTACTCCATATTACTGAATAGTCACAAACATAAAGAAAGTGGTGTCAACGAGGTATGATGAGCAGTCCAGTCTAAACCAGGCTTATTCGTGGGCGGCCCCAAATTGGCACTTCCCGTTAATTTACAGCACGTGCCATTTGACACGGCACATCATTTAACACTCAAAACTATGTATACTTGAGCTGAACTGCACAAACACACGTTACCAGATTAATATTTATTTGGTCTTTTGAATCTTACCAAGCGTATCGTCTTACGGCCGAACCCAATAACATATCCATCACCAGTTTTGGCGTAATGGAGATAGAAACACCTATCTATCTGTTTTAACGTCCCAATAATCTATCAGAGATTAATGGATCTTACCGACCCACGCTATCTATTGATGGGAGGGTCTATCGCTTACTACAGATAGCTATTTGTATGAAAAGGCGAAGCGGCCACGTGCGATACGGACTCGCGCACGAAGGATTCCGTACCATTATCTATAAAAACGGCATAAAAATCACGTTTGTTAGCCCCCTTAAATATTTTTTATTTTAATTTAATTATTTATTTTTAAATTGAATATGTAACTAAATATTCTGTGAATATTTCATGGCGTCTGTACGTTTAAAACCGGTAGTGATTCTAAAATGGGCACAGAAGTTATCGACTCGGAAAGTGATTTTGGAGTTCAATCATTCACAGAGAGCTTACCTATAAATGCCTATAATGCATCGACCATAATTATGAGCAAACTAAGTTGTTATTCATTTAAATAAAACAGCAGTGAGTAATTTAATCACTGAAATATATCATCATAATAAAAGTAACCGTATCAAGGTGTGGGTGGTGTTTCTTATGTCAAACTGTCAAAATTACGTTTCATTACTCCTCTCCAGCGTTAACTATTTATTCAACAAAATGCAGTAAAATCTTGTATCATATACTATTTACTTACAAAATTTTAATTTAATATAAATTATAACTTAATCCAGTCATTTATTTAGAATGAAGAAAAAAGTTTTTATAATAGTTTAGGCTAAATAAACACGCTGTTCTTTAAAGTGATGTTAGTTGTAACGAAACGCATGAGATGGCCAAGTTGAGAACCCTATCTATTGCTTTCGTTAGATAGATAGCCTTTATCAATGATTGTGAGACGTCTAATAAGGATATATAGAAATATACTGTCTATCATCAATAGCGACCTATCTTTCACTGAAGATAGGTTATTGGGTTCTGCCGTTACCCAGTAACTGGGTTGTGTAGGTCAGATAGGCAGTCGCTCCATGTAAAATACTGGTATTCAACTGCATCCAGTTACGCTGGAAGTAGATCCCAAAAATAGTTGGTAAGATGCTAGGCAGATGATGGTTTTGAGGTCCAAATTTGTTTTCTACCCACTGTATTTTGGCTGACGAATTGAATAAAACTGACGAACCGACGAAAACTGGCAAATACTGGAAAATGGCGAGTTAAAGCAACTGTCTAATCGGTAAAACTGACCAATCAGTGAAACTGACTAATCAACGAAAATGGCGAATTAAATAAACTGACCATTGAGGGAATATTATTTGAATGCGATGAAATAAATTGAGGTACAGTTTAATGTTTTTTTTTTTTAAAGATGACCTAACGCAATTATTGCACAGTAATAAAACTTAGTGTCCACTATACAAGTTTAGCACTTATACGACAATCCATTCGCTTGTTCGATTCATGCAAATAATGTAAAGTAATCATTGAGACCATAAACAAACACATTGCATCTCGATGAATGGCTTGAACTTGTGTTTATTGTGAATAACAAACAAATTGTTTATATACCACTCGTAAATCCTTTGTTTTAGATGTGCTTATTCCAAGGAAGTTGGAAATATGGTCTTGTTAAAATGCTCGTTTGTTTATGGCACCTCGTCAACATTGTCAATTAGTTCTTTGGTAGCTATTTCTGGATATTTGTTAGGGTTAAACAAGGTGTTATTATATTACAAAAAAAGGTTTATCTTCAGACCCAGGTTTAAAACATGGAGCCATTATGTAATTTCGAACTTTATTCCGACTATGGTAAAGTTCCTAAACACAAAACTGACAACTTAGTACCGAACTAAGTTTTCAGTTTTGTATAAAGAACGGTATTTCAATCACTGTTACGTTCTTATTACAAAAACTGGCTGCATGGTTTAAGCCATGTCAAAATATAAATCTTGTTTTGTAATAAGGCGGTAAGAGACTAGGTGACCTCCGAGTTTGTTTCGGCTTTTCTTCTCAGAGTAGTCAGATAGGAATCGCCGACCTCTGGTTTTAAAAATATGATTGACGTGTTTACTTACAGAAATAAAATCATTTATCATAATAACTGAAAACTTAAAAGTAGTCATTGTGCCAACTTACTTATTACGAGCAACAAATTATGAACAAGTTAGTGGTCGCAAACAATACTGCTGAGGATGCGGTCCTGGGTTTGATTCCCTGGTCTGGCAAAGTGTTATTGGGTTTTTGTATCAGGAATTTCTCAGTAGCAGCCCAGAGTTTGGATTCGTGCCCATCATTTCAGCCGAAAGACGTACACTGCTGGACATAAGCCAAAAGGGAGCGGGGGTGGTTTGCTATATTCGCTTTTTTATGTGCTGTAAGCATCAAGGAGGGGGATCTAATCTAATCACCACATCGACCAAGGATCATCATCATCATTCATCATTTCCGCCGAAAGACGTCTACTGCTGGACACAGGCGCCACGCTTGGTCGGCGGATTGGCGATCGAGAACGCTGCTGGCCATTCTCTAGTAATTCCCTTAGTCGCCATTTACGACACCCACGGGAAGAAATAGAATTTGTGCCCGGTTGTCGGCAATAGGCTCGCCCCCTATTACATGGGACTTCCCTACTATAGGTACACCTCTGCCTAACCTTTTGGGGATTACAGGCGTGATGTTATGTTAATTTATAAATTCTGAACAACTTTTACTACAAGGTCATATTCAAAATATTAGTACGTAACAGATAGGAAACGAATATGATTTGATTGTAACAGAAAAATAACAGAAAGGAATTATTAGGGCAAGTTTAAATAGCACACGTTTTTTAAATTGTTTGACATAAATCATTGAACAATTCGTAAAGCAGTACAGATTTCTGCATGATAATAATAATTTTAGTTCTGTATGAATGTTATTTTTCGAACGAAATGAATGAAAAAAAGTTTCTCACATAGAAATTTTAAAATCTACTCATAAAATACAACTTTTCACGCTAGAAAAGTTTGATCTTTTTCTTATAAGCGATAAAAAACAAAAATAAAAAACATACATGAGACAATATGAATACCGCTTAATAATTCATATCTGTTACGTAACAGAAAAAACTAACAGATAAAATAACGTGTATAAAATTAATTGCACGTGTCTAAACTACAAATCTATTTATTTCAACACCAATTCACATGATAAACAAATACGTTATACGAGTATTCATAGCAAATATCGCAATACAAAGCCATCTCCTTTTTTAGGGTTCCGTACCCAAAGGGTAAAACGGGAACCCTATTACTAAGGCTCCGCCGTCTGTTTGTCTGTCTGTCCGTCTGTCACCAGGCTGTAGCTCATGAACCGTGATAGTTAGACAGTTGGAATTTTCACAGATGATGTATTTCTGTTGCCGCTATAACAACAAATACTAAAAAACAGAATAAACTAAATATTTAAGGGGGCTCCCATACAACAAACGTGATTTTTTTGCTCCTTTTTGCTCTATATTGATAACGGCAACAGGTAGACGCTTAAAATATTCACAGAATATTTAGTAATATATTCACTTTAAAAATAAATAATTAAATTAAAATAAAACAAATATTTAAGGGGGGCTCCCATACAACAAACGTGATTTTTTTGCCGTTTTTATAGATAATGGTACGGAACCCTTCGTGCGCGAGTCCGACTCGCACTTGGCCGGTTTTTTTTTTTTAGTGCGACTAATAAAACAGTAAGTCCTTACCGCTATTTTAAACGTCTCACAGTGAGTATAACCTTTAGAAGTCAAATTTTCTTTACGCAACAAAACGATCCGAAAAACTATATTGGAAAAATGGCCGACCATTTATTGTTACGTCACGTAGTATGAAAGCTAGTGATCTAATTTTGCCAGTATATCAAATTTATTTATTGCCATGGAAATAATGTTAAAATAGCATAACAGAGTAAAATTAGGACACTCATTAATAAATTAAATTTGAAGAATAATAAATAGTATTTTATACTTTATTTAGCGAAGTGATAAAGTTTAAACAATATTCTCTGAATAATATATAGGTACATTTTTTTACTTTTTTGTAATGGTTTATAGTAAAGTTATTTTTTTTAGTTTACATTGAACATGGACATTGAATACTTGTAAGTATGTAACGGAACCAACTCAATGCCTAGTTTGTTTTTTTTTAAATTGGTTAGCCGTATCTAATGTTTTATTGTTGTATTGTTTTTGGGTTCCGTACCCAAAGGGTAAAACAGGAACCCTATTACTAAGGCTCCGCCGTCTGTCTGTCCGTCTGTCACCAGGCTGTATCTCATGAACCGTGATAGTTAGGCAGTTGAAATTATTCACAGATGATGTATTTCTGTTGCCGCTATAACAACAAATACTAAAAAACAGAATAAAATAAATATTTAAGGAGGCTCCCATACACCAAACGTGATTTTTTTGCTCGTTTTTGTTCGATATTGATAACAGCAACAGGTAGACGCTTGAAATATTTAGTGATATATTCACTTTAAAAATTAATAATTAAATTAAAATAAAACAAATATCTAAGGGGGGCTCCCATACAACAAACGTGATTTTTTTGCCATTTTTATAGATAATGGTACGGAACCCTTCGTGCGCGAGTCCGACTCGCACTTGGCCGTTTTTTTTATTAGGCTCAAATAAACATTTAATCTGTTTGTTTATGAAATCCTAGTCAGTTATATCTCATTATAAAAATAATTGGGTTGGACATTAAGACAGTAGTAAAAGTACAATTATTTTGAATATGACCCGTGTTCAAATCAAGAAATCGCGCAAAAACTGCGCTCCATACATTTAAGTTCGCATATACTTTACTCGATAAAATGTAGGGAACAGCCGACTTTTTTTTGTGATTTTAAGTTTGGTTTGACCCCTTTTCAGGTTTTTATATATTTCAGTTATGTACCTTGTATGGCCAGCAGTTTTACTAGCCATAATGCATGGTCCAATAAAGATAAGAAAAATGTTAGAAATAATAGGAAGGCCACAAATTAGAATCTGATAGTCGAACGTAGAATCAACCTTGATCTACTAAGGCAGACATTTTTGGCGGAATTGCGACCGCTAATATTCTATCACATTTAAAATCATGACGTAGGTACTTAAATTACTTTCTCAAAAACTTATGTTCAAAGAAACTCAATACAATCTTCAAGGACTGGGCACATAAACGAGTCCCGTACGGTATATCGAATTACCCTTGAACGATATAACTGTCTACAGAAAGCATGGTTCACCGACGAACGGTAATACGAGAAAACTATTAGTCGATACCATTATTTAGCGACAGCACGTTTCGCCGAATAACGCTACATAGAATGAATGGTTGGCCGATACCAAGATTTGCCGATGTCATGGTTCGCCGGAACACGCTTGAACTAAATAATCCTTTATCGATAGCAGTTTGCTTTATCGATTGCAGCAAAAAAAATATGACACATAATGAGATCAGCAAAAAAAAATATAAAATTAGATACAAAATTGTAATTTATTGAAGGTTAGTATTTAAACGTATAGTAATTTAGTTAAATTGGATATTGATGAAGAGTTTTTGTTTTGGTAACTGAATTTACCAACAATAGAGGGGACCTGGCGCTCGGCGGCCGCTGCCGCTGCTATTTTTATAAATGCAGTCATTCCAACACGATCCCATTGTCATGCAACTGCTATCGATAAAGGATTATTTAGTTCAAGCGTGTTCCGGCGAACCATGACATCGGCAAATCTTGGTATCGGCCAACCATTCATTCTATGTAGCGTTATTCGGCGAAACGTGCTGTCGCTAAATAATGGTATCGACTAATAGTTTTCTCGTATTACCGTTCGTCGGTGAACCATGCTTTCTGTAGACAGTTATATCATTCAAGGGTAATTCGATATACCGTACGGGACTGCACATAAACTGCCCCATTGGTGTCGTGGTCTCAAGCGCGACTGCTGTGCCTGGGGTCCTGGGTTCGATTTTCGGGTCGGGCAAAGTGTTATTGGGTTTTACCATTAGGAATTTCTTAGTCACAGCCCGGAGTTTGGAAGTTGGCGGTGTGGGTTCCCCCGTGCCTCAGAAAGCACGTTAAGCCATTGGCCCTGCGCCTGATCTCTCTCTGGTCGTGTCGGAAGGCCGTCCCATCGGACTTTGAGAGTGAGGGAAGAGAGAGTGCTATGGAAATAAAGTACATTTTGTAACGGCATGACGATTGGCTATGCGCTAGCGACGTTCATGGTAACAACTTAACTTTGACAACGTCTTTATGTCGTAGCAGTATAGGCTGTTTTCGTAGCTTAAGTGTTACTACTGTTGTGACCGTACCATGCAGTTTTGTATTTTCTTTCGGTGTTAAAGAATAATGAGCACAACAATCTTCCACGTCAATTTTGGTTTCTTTGTAGAAGAATACTTGGGAATATTTTCTTCAGCCTGGCCGCTGGTAACTAGCCGTGTAGAGAGCTGGCAACGTCCCAAAATAGTACATTATGATACGTGTGACTTAAGTAGTCCATTATTGAGAGTGCACCTGTGTCTGCGCACACACGTGTCCACTATAATATCTCCCGCGCCGAAGGCTGGTCTCCGCTGAGATTGGTCGCCATGGCCGAAATTCGGTCTGGAAGACTATACATAAAAAAACTAAAACTGGCACTGAATTTGAAAATTATTTTATTAAATAACTTAGGTACACACGGCTAAATACCAAGCTATAAATTTCCAGTATTATGCTGACCTCTCATTGTACCGAGATCCAATACAATGCGAGATCAGCCTAAACTGGTTATGTATTATAGTTGGATATGTAGCCGTGTGGACACGTCGAAAACTGATTCTTGAATTTTTATTTGTTTAGACTCGAGTACATTTACGTGCAATTATGCAAATATATCCAAGATTTTCCCCTGAAGTACTCTCAAACCTACTAAAAAAAGTGTCGTATTCATCGACATTTGAATCGATGCCTCTATGAGAAAATCGGTTTTGTATCTAGCGAATGGTATGTTTTTACACGTGTGTACAAACTCAAACCATTTATTTCAATAAAACCATTTACAGGCACTTTTGAATTGTCAAGAAGTCGGTCAGTTACAAATATGAAGCTAGTTGCCCATTCCAAATAGTAGGTTCCTATGGAGAAGAACGGGCAAGAAACTCCACGGACACTCTTTTAAAATAAAATATTTGATACAAAGTATTGGTTACATCATTCTTATTGAAAATATACATCACATGTATATTTTGCACGAACGATGCAAGTCAGAAGTGTCCGTGATAAAAAAAAAACAATTCAAACTAAAATAATTAAAAATAAGCCATGGAAGCTAAGAGATAACAAGTCCCAACTGACAGCGCCCGTTCACGAACATGACGCATGGATCAGCACCATTTAGCTCAACCATTCTGAAGGGTGCTAAATGATCCAACACACACGCCACCATCAGCGAGACATCTCAGCCGCCAACACGGAGAAAAAAATCTAGTTTCCTTCACCAAAATATTGTGAAGTTCACTAGAAAGTATATTAGTATACGAGTACGTGACAACTATTCGTGTCGCCAAGATTTTAGACTTACCTGCAAACTTTTCTTTATAAGTAATCAGATAGCCCCCACGATTCAAGTAAATTGTTCACATCCTGGTCCATTTTGTTGCAAAGACAGGTCAGAGGGTCATCTTATTAGGTATCGTACGTAATCACAAAATTTGTAAACGCGTCCAAAAAGAATGTAAGTAATATTAAAATCTCGTTGACAAAGCGGTAAATACACTAAATACCCTACAACATCTTATAAATTATAGTTGCTTGAGCGAGCGACAGTGTACAAGTATTCCCAAGTCACACACTGCTGTTGAGTGTTGAACTGTTGACATTACAAAATAATTCGTAATGAACAATATTTTTACTGTTTTATCTAAATTATAGTAACGTAATTCGTACCTATCAGATTATATTACTGGAAAGAATTGTTTTTGTTCTAAATGTTTTCTAACTTTTAGGGCCAAAAATATGCCGTGTACTAAAAACCGGCCAAGTGCGTGTCGGAACACGCACAATGAAGGGTTCCGTAGTTAGGATGAATTTATCCTTAAAACAAACTAAACATTGTTGTTGAAAAACATGTTCTCCTATACATCGATATACGCCACGATCAATTTTCCAACTGAAAAGTTTGTAATCGCAAGAAAGGTTTATGTGATAAAACTACAAATTAACAATTTTCGGACTTTTTCCTTTACTTGTACTGTGAGACCTTGCTTCTTGCCAAATTTCATGATTCTAGGTCAACGGGAAGTACCCTATAGGTTTTTATTTATGTGTGAAATGTGCGCAATTTTTTTTTATGTGATAAAACTACAAATTTACAGTTTTCAGACTTTTTCCTTTACTTGTGCTGTAAGACCTTGTTTCTTGCCAAATTTCATAATTCTAGGTCAACGGGAAGTACCCTATAGGTTTTGATTTATTTGCGAGTATCGAAATATGTTGCAATAATGTCGCTTATATCGCCGTATTTTTTTATTGCGTTGACTTGGAAGCTTGACTTTTTTAGAGCTTCAAGGGACCATAGACTTACGTATTTGGTATTAATTTTAACTTGATACCTCCACGCGTTCCTGAGAAAAATGGTCTTGACAGACTGACAGACAGACAACGAAGTGATCCTATAAGGGTTCCGTTTTTTCCTTTTGAGGTACGGAACCCTAAAAACGATTATTCTGGTAGACGTAACCATAAAAAAGTAGTGTCCAATACCATGTTTAGATTTAAATCTTTAATAAAGAATTAATAATTGGTACTGTTTAACATGTTTTGTACACTAAACTTTCTTACCAGATTTTTTCAGTATTCCCTAAGATACGATTATATAACCCTACTAATTATTCTTATAGACATGACCATACATTGTTTCCTTTTACTAGATTATTATTTACAAGTCGTTCTGGTAATTTAGTAGAATATTTTTTTCTCCGTGAAGGCATACATACATACATGCATGTAGGTACACCACCAGTAAATGTTACACGGGCCGGCAATCCAAACAAGTGACACCATTTACTAATGGACGAGCGTCAATATTAACAAGAACGCCACCAAAAATACACATTAAGTAACCGTGACATCCATCATAATATTATAACGGATTAGCTTTATTGTTTGAATTGCTCGGAATCGGAATTTGTCGAAATAACCATTGTGTTCAAATTAATGCAAATTTTTTTATAAATGGTTCTGTCTGCGTTCTATATTTTATTAAAAGTATCCTTGGCTGTGTCTGTGTGGTGCCGGACGTAAAGAATAGCACCACCCGATTTCTTCCCGTGGGTGTCATAAATAAAAGGCGACTAAGGGACTTACTAGAGAATGGGCAGCAGCGTTCTCTAAGAATTTTAACATCATACTGCGATCGCCAATCCGCCTGCCAAGCGTGGCGATTATGGCATACCTCCCCTTTGGCGGAGGCTTATGTCCAGCAGTGGACGTCTTTCGGCTGAAATGATGATGATGAGCCTTGGTAGACGTGGTGGTTAGATTAGATCCTCCTCCTCAATGTTTACAGCATATAAAAAAATCTAACGTAACTGCAGCGGTACAAGAATCTTTTGGCGGCATTGCCACAATCGGGAATTCGGAACTGACGCTGACGCCGCCATCTTGCATTTGTCGATACAATTTCTGTGACAATTTCACAAATGTCTACCAACATCTTTTGGCGCCAAAAGATGATAGTAGCAGTGTACATCCAAACATTGTCAGACAAAGCCTGTAAAGGAAAACAACCCCTGGAAATAGTTGAACTGCTGGAGCAAAATGGAAGTCGGTCATCATCTGCCTAGCCTTTTCCCAACTATGTTGGGGTCGGCTTCCAGTCTAACCGGATACAGCTGAATACCAGTATTTTAAATGGAGCGACTGACTATCTGACCTACCCAGTTACTGGGTAATACGATACCCCTTGGTAAGACTGGCTGTCAAATTTTCGGTCTTCTGCTGACCCGTGACAACTGTCAACGATCTACAAAACATGACAACCGGGACCAACGGCTTAACGTGCTATCCGACGCACGGAGGGGTCTCGGTATGTAAAAATGGTCACCCATCCACAGACCAACCGCGGCAAGCGTAGCTTAACCTGATCGATTGACCCGTGCGGCTGTAATTACTTAGCAACAACCACCCGAGCGAAATGAAAGCCTTTTAAAATAAAATTTAAACTTCCATGTTCTATGCAAATAAATGATTTATTTATTTATTAAATGCGTCAAATGAAAATGAAAATTTGTTTGACGTAATGAAGCATTTAATTTAAATAAAAATAAAATTATTGATTTATTCATTAATGCGTGCTATTGAACTTTTTTTGGTAATGACGCATTTAATATAAGTCAAAATATTTTAAATTATCATTATTGCCTACCGGTGTGTCGACCCTTGATTTTGTGAAAGACCTTTGCCTAGCTGTGCAAATATTCGCGTGTTTGCATGTTTGTTATTCACGACCAACGACTACAAACATGATACAATGCTGTTTGTTTTGAACACTAACCATATTTGTCTTGTTTAGCTCGATCTTGGATAATCTGTTTCGATTATTTGCTACTTTTCTTGAATTATTTTACGTGAGATAAATAACTAATCACAGACAATAGTACCGATGAAAACTTTACCTATACCGATGGGCTGGACGAGACTGGTCACAACTAAAGGGATAAATAGTTAATCACTGATTACCCCAGTGATTTATGTAGCTTGGACCCTTGCGAGCCGAAACAGGGTCCAGGGGAAACAGGGGAATTATGAACTAATTAGGTATAAGTTTACCATGTGGAATGCAATAAAAGTATTGAGTACAAGTACATTTACATAGATAGATATACTCTTCTACGACAAACTACAGGCTACAAAAATCAGGAATACCTACTTATAAAAAAACTTTAACAATAATAAACAACTGACTTCCAAAAAAAACACTACAAATTGAAAAATTACTTTAATTTCGGAAGTCGGTGTCTTTCGATCTGTATTTTAGTTTTTAAGCCACCGACTTCCGAAATTAAATTTATTTTTCACTTTATAGTGTTTTTTTTGGAAGTCGGTTGTTTTTTTTCCACTTTTTAGTGGGTTAGTTCGTAATTTATCTAAGTTACAATACTCTAATGTCAACTGCTCATCACCTTTTTGAAAATATTGCTTTGCCCGATGCAGGATAGTTAATTATTGAGGAGTTCTCCTAGTAAGAACCAGGATAACTGAGCTGATGGCAAAGTCATCATCAGCTCCAGTTCACCAAATGCATTGTGACGAGCATAAATTGCTTAGCCAACATATTAATCTATGCGCAACCCGTGAAATACTTATTATTAAGTAGTTCCGGTGACCATCTGTGGTCTATGAAATTTCAGGATTCCCCTTGATTTCCATGGCATTCCTTCATCATATTCTGACATGGAGAAAGTGGGACCACATCGAGAGCATATCCTTTCAAACAAAAAAAGAATTGATGGAGAATACGGAGACATAAAAAAAACACCGACAAATATATAACCTCCTCCTTTTTGCGCGTTTGGTTTATTTTAGCTACTTCCACAGCATTATGTCGTATGGCATTTTACTGTGGGGTCGGTTTCATTTTTCTGAGGGTCGGGCTGCTGACATTGGGTCCATCTTTATTTTGCAAAAGAGAGCTGTCAGAGCAATTTATACTCTACGTCGCCGCGAATCTCTTAGGGAACTATTTAAAAAGATTAATATTATGACGGTACCTTGCCAGTTCATTAATGAAAATATTATGTATGTAAGGAAATATCTACATAAATTTAATAAGATAAGTGATAGTCATTTTAATACTAGAAATAGAGATAAAATAGATCAACCATTTTTCAGATTATCTAAAGTACAACATCTTTTATAACATTTAACACAGTACCTACCCCGGTACTGTGTTAAATGTTACAACAAAATACCTTGTGATATATTGCAATTAAATGAAAGACAATTTAAATCACACATATTAAAAGTACACTTTGTAAACAAGCATAATACAAGTTAGAGGATTGAGAACGCTGCTGCCCATTCTCTAGTAAGTCCCTTAGAATAGAATAGAATAGAATACTCTTTATTATGTACTTGGTCGCCTTTTACGACACCCACGGGAATAAACAGGATGGTGCTATTCTTTACGTCCGGCACCACACGGAACATACCCAATAAGTAACTTTAATACTCGTAATGCTTTTCCGATAACCACAATATTTCCTTCAACTTAACTATAAAAGCAAGGGAACTGTTTATTACTAGATTACCATGCTGTCAACCACACCTGGCAGTTTCTCAAGGGAAACATCAGCTGATTATGGAAATAGAAG
The DNA here is from genome assembly GCA_963921375.1 of Tiliacea citrago. Lineage (NCBI taxonomy): Eukaryota > Metazoa > Arthropoda > Insecta > Lepidoptera > Noctuidae > Tiliacea > Tiliacea citrago. The sequence continues at coordinate 6,058,458 of OY992791.1, read as the reverse complement.
AAAACGTTAGGCGTACACACGCAGAACAGCTGATAAAGCCGTCCGAAAGGATACGATCAATAACGACCGACAACGTTAACGTATTTGCTACTTACATAAACGGTTAGTTTATGAATGCAATAGGAAAGATTCATGGTTTTTTATTATTTTCGTGTTTTGCACTGATGGTTTTCATGCCATCATTCGCAAAAGGACGGTATTCCTGATCTGCAGAATGCATGGCAGCCGCAAATATATCTTGAAGACTGTGGCAGGTAGGATCTCATCCCCGCTTTGAAGGTCCTTTGTTAAATCTGTCACCTAATTTTTTTTAAACTCGTTTTCCATGTTTGTTGTATTTCCATGTTGGCGATGAGTCGTAATGTATGGATCATGATGTCTGAAATAAAATATTTTTAAATTTTAATTTAATTATTTAGCGCCACATATACAACGCCCGGTGGCGTCGTTCTAAAAATTATATAGTTAGGTTAGGTAGGTACCTACTTACACTCTGAAAATCTACTTAAGTAGTAAAAATCTTAAAATTCATTCACTGGCTGCAGATAAAGCAGTCTAAACCACTGGGTCTATAGACCAACTATACTCAGTGGGCTATCAGTGTCCTACGGGTCCAATATAACAACGGGTTCAGGATGTTGATGGGGCTGCCCCGTTTCTGCTGTCCATCAGGTATGTTTGCACAAGCACACGTCGATGGCTTCCACACCATCGTCAGGCAGATATCTGCTCACGCCACAATTGTGGCGATAAGTCTCCTCTTTGAGGAGTGGCTAGAGAGGCGCCACGGCGTCCTCACCTTCCGCCTAACGCAGGTCCTCACCGGACACGGTTGTTTCGGGAGGTTCCCGTTCAGGATAAAGCGGGAGGAAACGCCCGGGTTTCACCACTGTGTGGATCGCCCGGAGGACACGGTGGAGCATACGGTGGAGTTCTGCCCAGCTTGGGCGGAGTACCGCCGTGTCCTCATGGAGGCGTTCGGCGGCGGCGATATCTCGCGTCCGGCCCTGGTTCAGGCCATGGTTCGGAGCGAGAGTGCATGGGAGGCCGTCACCACCTTCTGCGACGCAGTAATGCTAGCGAAGGAGGAGGCGGAACGCGTGAGGGTGAGACAAGGTTCGCGCCCTCGCGGCCTTAGTCGCCGCAGGAGACGCTCCGGGCATCGGGAGTCGCAAGCCGATTTCCGGGCATTGTAGGCGCGGGCCTGCGGACGGTGAGCGATGGGTAGCTCGCCGTCCGATAAGGACCAGGCCCGGGTCGACGGCGCTTTGTGTTCCACGCACGCCTCAAAGAGAAGTCAGCACCAACTGACGGGGTCCGTTAGGACCAGTGCCTGCCAGGGTTGCGAGTTTGTCCGAAAGGGATATCGTGGCCCTGGCACACAGGCAACGGAAGGAACAAGGGTGGGTTTTAGTCAGTAAAAGTCTGACACGCCCTCCCGCCCAGAGCGGGAGAAGTTATTTGATAATTTCCCACCCAAAAAAAAAAAACAAGACAGATATCTGCTTCTTTGCTTTGCAGAGTGCGGGAAGGCTCCAACTCCATCCTGAAGACCATAGCGGGGAGGTACGACTCTCCTTTGTTAGGTGATGTTGTTCAAACATCCGCCCTAGGGTGGAAAGCGCTGCTTCTCACCCTAGGACGGACAAGACTCATAGTAGTTGCTTCCCTCCCTAAGGCGGGAATGAATTTTAAAAATGGAGCTAAATTTGGTTAGGTCGTCAAGTCGGTTACGAATTTTTTTACATAATTAAGAAATATATTGATTTTATAAAAAAACTTGTGAGTGTATAAACGCCCGCGGCGGTGAAGCGGTGTGTTCCATATTTAAAATTTAAAAAGACTATTATAATTTGACGGAATACTAACTCTGTAAGCTGTACCGAAATTCAAAATCTGGGTTTTATAAAGACTAATATTTTATTAAAAATGAGTTCAAGCGATGCTGAAATGTTGACCCCAGATTCGGTTAAAGACGAGGCAAATACAGTAATCGAAAAACTTTTGCCACAAATTTCAAAGGAAATATATTTAAATACATACAGTGATTTTATGAAGTGGCGATCAAACAAGAAAATAAAATATTTTAGAATAACTATTTTTTTTTACTTTCCTTATATTCGAAATGAAAAGTAGAGTGTTTAACACGGGTGAAAGTCACCAAAGTCAATTGATTCCTTTCGACCCTTGTATAATAATCTACTATTGAAAGTTTATCCCCATTCAAAGGGCTGTTCGTCATTTTCACTGCCGCTGCTGCGCCGGGGGCCCATGGCTTGTAGTAGATAAGTAAGTAGGTAGGTACCTCTGAGCATGGGTATGATCATTGGATTTCTACCGAACAGGGCTTGAAACCGATTAATATTTAATTCCAAAGATACAAATAGTTTTTGATACATATTAGCTTCAATGATTGCTTCATCACATTAAGTTCAGCATTGATTTTGTGACAAAATATTAAATAATTAACTCTGTTCTTAATATTATAAAATAATTAAAATGTTCTTAAAATAATTAAATATGTTCAAAAAACTTTAAACTTTAAAAAAAATAACGGTTAAGGTTACATAAAAAAATTACCGATTTCCCAGCCCTGCTACCGAATAACCTTTATTTAGTAAGTACTTTATATGACATCATTTTTTTGAGTACGCATTCTGTAAATTTATTATTATACAACCACAAACATTTGATCAAAAAATGTGTGAAACGCAAATTGTACCGTCTTCTGTGAACTTTTGACGTAATGTATCGCCTTAACATTAGGTTTAACCTTAACAATACGTTCATGCATGTTAGAAAAATATGATTTGCGTACCTTTACCATCTATTTTTCCGACGCGGTTTAGTATCTTTAAAAAAATCGGCGAGAAAGGAAACAGAAACAGAGGGATACTGAAATGCTGGGCACGAGTCCCCTCTTTGAAGAGCGGCTAGAGAGGCGCCACGGCGTCCTCACCTTCCGCCTGACGCAGGTCCTCATTGGACACTGCGTCGAGGAGCCACGCCGTGCCCTCATCTCAGGAGTAGGCAGTGACCTGTCGCTGCCGGCCGTGGTCGAGTCGATGGCCGGCAGCGAGGAGTCCTGGGACGTGGTGGTGTCCTTCTGCGAAACAGTCGTGTCGCAGAAGGAGGCTGCGGAAAGGGAGCGGGAGATCTCGTCCGCTCACCCGGCCCGCAGCAGGCGCACTGGGCGTCGGCAGAGGGCAGGCAATGCCCTCTTTTGGCCCCCCTAAATGGGTCCTGGGCCGGCGGACTCGGGAACGTCCGCCGCCCCCTATCACACTGGACCCGAGGTGGCGGCGCGTTGTGTTCCACGCGCGCCCCTTTCAGACGTCGCGGGGGCGGTCTAACACCTCACCCCCCCCTGCAGACTTGAGGTGGCCCGCAGAGGCAGGCCGGCACTAGCCGGGGATCACGGAAGTAATACTAGCTCCCAAGATCCCCAGTGCAAGTGTGGGAAGGGAACATCGGGGTGGTTTTTAGTCAGTAAGAGTCTGACAGACCCATCTGCCCCCCGCAGGGCGCAGAACATCCGTGAGGATTTTCCACCTCGGAAACAAAAAAAAAGGTCCTCACTGGACACGGTTGCTTCGGGAGGTTCCTGTTCAGGACAAGGCGGGAGGAAACGCCCGGGCGTTACCACTAGGCTGTGTGGATCGCCCGAAGGACACGGTGGAGCATACGGTGGAGGTCTGCCCGGCTTGGGCGGAGCACCGCCGTGTTTTCGCGGAGTCGATCGGCGGCGGCGATCTCCCACGCCCGGCCCTGGTCCAGGCCATGGTTCGGAGCGAGAGTGCATGGGAGGCCGTCACCTCCGTCTGCGAAGCAGTAATGCTCGCGAAGGAGGAAGCGGGACGCGTAAGGGAAAGGTAAATTTCGCGTCCTCACGCCCCTAGTCGCCGCAGGAGATGCCCTGGGCGTCGGGAATCCAAGGCCGATTCCCGGCCACCGTGAGCGCGGGCTTGCGGACGGTGAGCAATGGGTAGCTCGCCGTCCGTTAAGGACCAGGCCCGGGTCGACGGCGCGTTGTATTCCACGCGCGCCTCAAAGAGATGTCATCACAAACTGACGGGTCCGTTAGGGCCAATGCCTGCCAGGGTTGCGGGTTTGTCCGAAAGGGATATCGTGGCCCTGGCACACAGACAACTGAAGGGACACGGGTTGGTACTAGTCAGTAAAAATCTGACCGGGATCCTTCAACTCCAACTTCGCCTCCAACTTCTCCCGCTCCGCCCAGAGCGGGAGAAGTTATTTGATAATTTCCCACCTAAAAAGAAAAGGATACTAAAATGCGAGCACCACAGCAAAAAATATAAGTAGAGTAGTTTTCTGGTGTATATGTTACGGCTAATACCCGAAGTGCGGCTACACCTAGTTTTAGCCGGTTAGAACTAGGTGTAGCCACTTACTCTTGGTTAAACCTAGTACGAGCCGATTGTTTTCGGGTAAAATCATTTGGGTTAGGTTAGGTTAGAACAGTAACCATTAACAAGCGAAGGCGAGCGAGCGAAGCGAGCGTGCCGCGGTAGCGGCCGCCGAGCGCCAGATCCCTTCTATTGTTGGTAAATTGGTTTTATCCAACAGGGATTGTCTGGACCTATAATTCTAACCGGCTAAAACTAGGTGTAGCCGCACTTCGGGTATTAGCCGTAACATATTAATAATAGCCTTGGTCCGTAATTCTACCCAACGCGTTGCAGTGTGCGGCACACAGTAATTTATCGTTTGAGCTGGTGCTAAAACCCCCTATTGTGCAGCTTGTCCTGACAATGACTGGTTATTGTCAGGACAAGCTGCACAATAGGCGGTTTTCGTACCTCTTTCGGCTACACAATTTTGGTTCTCATTTCAGCCTTTGCTTAATTCACCAATCAAATTATACTTATTTCTATTACAGATATTCCATCGGAGGACAATCTCTACCTCACTTAGCACAATGGGCTATGGACAACCTCGGTGTAGACCCAACAAGAGAGCCGAAGATACCCGACCTACCCACGAACTTTGCCGTGAGCAGGCTACCAGAGCCGATCCGGTTAGAACTGGAGAAGATCGCACTGGTCAGCATCGATGGCATGGACAGGTTGATCAGGGCACATGGGCAGACGCTGAAGGACATGAGCCAGTTGAGAAGTAACAGCTTCCCGAGGATCCCTGATGCTGTGATATGGCCGGAAACTCATGAACAGGTTAGGAAGCAATACATTGAAAAAATTACTATATATTATTTATAACATATATATTATTATTTATAACATATATATTATTATTTATAACATATATATTATTATTTATAACTTTATAGAAGTGCCCTGAAATGCAGTAAGTTAAACTGTTACTAAAGAGCGAATTGAACTGGCGTCAGAATATAAGTAGATAGATTTTGTAGCTCTTCTCTTTATCTTAGTGAGAAGAAACAGACAACAGAATTGGCAACCATCATCACACCTAAATTCATAACTTAATATATTATTGCAGCCGAACTAAACTGTTCCTTAAGAGGAGGCTACCTATTTTTATGTTAATTTGCATGAATATTCTGAAACAGTCACCATATACAAGTAAAACGAAACTTTAGCATATGATTTATTGGATCTTTTACTTTCCATGTTGAAGACAGTTACGTAATTGTAATATTTTCTCTAGATCCATTTTTTATTAGAAGATCATGTCTTTTTAAGGATAATTATAAAAAACAAACAAGATTGTTTGGCTTTCATGTCTAAAATAAATATTCACAGGAAGAAAATATAGTTTATTATCCAGTCAGAAATTTTTTCTCTAGATCAACTAGTACTTTAGATAAAAACGAAATAAGAATTGAGACTTATGCTGTTTAAAACTTCAAGATATGGAACGTGGAATGCTGGATTCTTCTCCTTGCTTTCATCTAAATTTTTAGTTCCTAAAACCGTCTCAGTTATGTATAATTATGTAGTAAAGGGCCTTGCTCTGCGACCGTTCCCATCACACAGCAATCATATTTCGTAATCGTGTCATTGAAATTTTTGCATAATATATTTATTGATCTTTTCTATGGCCTCAAGGGTCTTTGTGTAAACTGATTCAGGTTCAGGAGGGCACAGGTGACTCTCATTGAGAGCGAATGTGGCCTGACAGTAAGGTAATTTTTGTCGTAATGGCATGAGTTTAATAGTAGGCCATCTCATTTTTCCTATCGCAGCCACGCTTTACTGAAAAGAACCTGTGTGTACGTAATGGGCATACCTACATATACGAAACTATAGCTTATGCCCGCGGCTTCGCCTGCGCAGAGTTGGAAATTATCCTTCAGGAACTACAGCAATAAAAAGTATCCTATTTCCTAACTCAGATCATGGTCTACCTGTGCGCCAGATCATGGTATGCTTATGAGCGAGATCATGGTCTACCTGTGCGCCAGATCATGGTCTACCTGTGGGCCAGATCATGGTCTACCTGTGCGCCAGATCATGGTCTACCTGTGCGCCAGATCATGGTATACCTGTGTACCTTAATGATTCGAAATCCATTCAGCTGCTACTTTCGCATTATAATATTATATTAAGTATTGATAATATGGTTGCTGCTAACTGCTGAGTATGACATGGGGTCCATGGTTCAATTCCTAGGTCGGGCAGAGGGATGTTGGGTTTTTCTTTAGAAATATCTCAGTAGCAGCCCAGACTCCAGAGTCGTGTTCCCGGTTAATGGGAATACGCTAGCCTTATTATGCATTTGTTTATTCATCATATATTATATTTTTAGGTATCATCGCTACTATACAACATTATTTTTAGTATATGCGAAACCTGAATAGAGTTTGTTCAGAATAAGGAACTGAATCGATTTCAATAATTTTTACACCATGTTATATTTTGTGCCAAAAATATTTAAGTTTAATGGAAAATGTTATCACCATTTAATTACTAACAATACAATCGCCGTACGGTACCTACTGCCAAATTATTATCAATGACCGCAAGACGACGTCGTTAGCATGTTTTTGTACGGACAACCCGGTAACATAACAACCTTATAACTTTGTGATTTTTCATGATACAGTTTTGAAACTTTGTACATAGATTCTTTACATAAAAATACTAGACACGTGTTTCGGGTTTCGCATATACTAAAATTAATATTTTATATCATCGACATTTTTACCGTGGGGAAATCCTCATGGATTTCCGTCCCGATGGTCTCCGTCTACGGAGAACGGAGTCTATCGGCCGACTAAAACCCCACTGTTCCTTCAATATTTAGTCGGGGGCTTGGGAGATAATTGTGCTTTAGCCGCACTGATTAATCAAGACAATATACCTAATAATAGGTAATACGGGCTGGTGTCCGCAACTCCACGTCGATGCGCGTATTTTGCGTACGGGTGGGAAAATCGGTTATTCGATCCACCCCAGCTCCTCAAGGAAGGCCAGCAACGCTTTGGTGTTACTGACAATATCACGTAGGATACTTGGGTTACCGTAGTACGTTGCCCTGTATATGGCGACCACCGGGCAGTTTAACAGCACATGAGCTGCTGTCTCGTCGTCCTCCATGCAGGCCCACACACAGCGGACTGACAATATACCTATTAATAGACAAATTCTATGTTAAGTCATAAGATTACTTCAGAATTTTATTCCTAGGTCATTTGATATGTTCTTCACGACTCCGTGCGAGGTGCTAATACATATTGATATTGTGTCTGGACGGTTAGTATGATACTGTAACTGTACTGTGTGCTGTGTGTATGTTTCGCCTCACACAGAGTAACGATCAGTATTTTATTAGGAAAAACCGGCAAAATGCGTGTCGGACCGCGCACAATGTAGGGTTCCGTAGTTAGATGAATTTATCCCAAAAACAAACTTATGGTCGTTGAAAAACATGTCCTCGCTCAGTTCGCAGCCAATCCTCCCATACATCGATAAACGTCACGGTCAATTCTCCAACTGCAAATTTAAGTTGGTGGACTATTAGTCGGTAACTTGTAAAGTTTACTTAGCTGTCCTAGTTTTCCTTTTAATTTCGTTATATTTATTACTGCCATGATTTTTTTCACATATCGAAAAACAACCAATTTAGCTGACTCTAACAAAAAATAGCACATTAAACGGATCCCAGAATTGAAAAATGGTTTTCACAGACTCGCAATATTTTTGAACGGCATATCCAACGATATCCCACACCATGGGATAGAAGAGAAAAAAATTATATTATCCCCACTTTACGTACAAAGGAGGAACACTAAAAAAAAAACAATGTTTTATTTTCCCACTTTGTCGGCGTGAGCGTGATTAATATGTGTACACCCATGCCAAATAACAGCTTTCTAGTACTAAGAGTCTATGAGCTATGCTGGAGACAGATAGACAGACGGACATGGCGAAACTATAAGGGTTCCTTGTTTACTACGGAACCCTAAAAAGGATGTTATCGTTGTGGCCAATGTCATTGTTGTGTTTGATCTTGTCAAGGTATAAGGGTCTTACACGGATGTACTTACGAGGATTACATTGTCGTAGTGCGGTTGTTTTTTTATTTTTTTAACGAGAAAATTTAATATTATAATCGAACACGACTATTCCCCCAAGGGTTATGCAGAGGTACAACTATAGTACACCCACTTTTCGTCAGTTATGTGTAAGTTCCATGTAACAGGGGGCGAGCCTATTGCCATCAACCGAGCACAAATCCAGACTCGGGGCTGACACTGTGAAATTCCTGATGGAAAACCCAATAACACTTTGGCCGACCCGGGAATCGAATCCTCATGCTCAGCGCATGCGACCATTTCAACCAGGATGTATATTCTTAAAAATAAAGGTAGATCTACATATAGAAGAAACATCATAGGTAACTGGCAAGTGAAAAAAAAAACCTGTAAAACTGCTACTTGGTTCATGAATAATTTATATGATTTGGTACCAAAAACAATAAAATAATACTTACATCCAAAGCAATATCTTCGGTTCCTGTGAAAAAATCCATTGGCAAGGTGCCAGGGCAAAGGATTTCAAGAAATATGTACTTCAATGACTTACCGAAGGAAATTATGTGAAAAGCCCATTTTTAGGTCCGTATTACAGAACCTTACTCAAGACTCAAGCATTATTTAAAACTAGTTTCAATTCAACCAATCAAATGGCTTCAAACGAGTTTTAAGTAATTCTTGAGTATTGAGTAATGTTCTGTAATACGGGCCTAAGAGCCACACGAATGAGGCTTACAATGTAAGCCAAGCAACCGTTACTCGGTACTGAACCTTGTATATTTTGCGTCTGCAGCTAATGCTAATCACCATCATTTGATCTTTGTTCCATCCACTTCTGGGTAGACCTCCTCCCTCTTATGCCATAATGCTTCCTTGGTCTGATGCGAGTCTCATCAATATCTCACCCGGAGTCCTCTATAGGTCATTCATCCATCTAACTGTTGATCTGCCAAAACTCCACCTACCGTGTCTCGGCAGCTATTCAGTTAGGACTATGTCCAACATTAAGAACGAAATATTTTTTTAATAGTTATTTTTATTTCATTAAATGCTGCACCGCTTGACGTCACACGTCATTGCCGGCTATCGCTGGAAACCAGCGCTGGGGCTCTGTCTCGCATAGGGTCGCAGCATTATGCTGAGCGATGGCCGTTTTGCGTGAATGTGACGCATATTTTCCCCCAACGTGTTCTAACTTACTTGTAACTGCGCTGCGAGGCTTACATTTTTCAGTACCAATGTTTATAACTGGTAAAATCTTTCCAGGTAGAAGAAATAGTATCATGCGCTACCCGCCACAACTTCGTGATTATCCCGTTCGGTGGAGGTACCTCTGTGTCTGGCGCTGTCACCTGCCCCGATAAGGAGACCAGACCGATCCTTGTTCTCGACACCAGCGACTTGAACTCCATCCTGTGGCTAGATAAGGAACAACTGCTGGCTAAAGTGCAGGTAAGCTTTTACTTCTGATTACGATTTGTTTCCAAGATGGTTCTGATAAGATTTTACCAGCGAAGCCAATAAATTATCACTATTGATTATTAGTGAGACCAAAAATTACTTTGGCTTGGTTAGTCAGCGTAGGTTTGTTATACCAACTTACTGACTGGCTTATCTTTCACTATGACATTCATTGAGCTATTTCTTCTCCGCTCTCCCAATACTTGACTTCACGAATTTTTCAATAAAACCGCTGAAAAAATGAGCGAGCGTAAGGCCGTTTGTACACACCGTTTTTCTTGCCGTGAAAAACTACGGTTTATTCGCCGTGTCGCACGGTCGTCAATGTTGTATGGATCATTAAGAAAGCCTGTTGACAGCACGTTTTGTCTACGGCGCGGTTTATACGCCGCGGCTACCTACCGTAAAAAAACCCGTAAAGAAACCGTGCCGTAAACAAAAGGCATCAACGTTCAATTTGCCTGCTACTTAGTACGTATAACGAAAGCATACCATAAGGTTATTGTAGTAAACTGATAGTCTATTGAACACCGTCACACTTAGGCACTCCATACCGCGATAGGGGTTCGTGGCTAAATGTTAACAGCCGCACAGGTCGATCAAAACCGGACCGGTCGGTGCGTGGTTTAGTGACCATCCATTACGTCGAGACCCCTCCGTACCTCGGAAAACACGTTAAACCGTTGGTCCCGGCTGTCATTCGTAGATCTTAAACAGTCGTTACGGGTAGCAGAGACCCAAAAGTCTAGCAACCGGTCTTACCAAGTATCGTGTTACCAGCAGTCGCTCCATGTAAAATACTGGTATTCACCTCCATCCGGTTAGACTGTAAGCCGACCCCAACATAGTTAGAAAATGCTATATAGGCGGATTTTGGACTAGCCGATATACTAAACCCAATTAAATAACTCTTTGAGTCCCTTTCCAGGCTGGCATAGTGGGCCAGGACTTGGAGCGTGAGATGCGCGCGCGTGGCTACACAGTGGGCCACGAGCCCGACTCGTACGAGTTTTCGACTCTGGGCGGATGGGTGGCCACGCGAGCCAGCGGCATGAAGAAGAACACCTACGGGAACATTGAGGACCTTATTGTAAATACCAAGGTAAGTGCTCGACAGTTACACCAGCGCTAGAAGTCTCTGTTGATTGAATTAAAGATTGCTGAGTTATAATATTTTGTTGGGATCAATGAGGCTTTCATTGTGATCGTCAAAGGAAAACACAGTGACGAATTCTGGACAAATGGTAAACCTAAATCGCCAACATATGCTATGCAAGTTGGTGCCCAAAGCAGTAGGTACAGGTAATAACTAAATGCGAACTTGAATTCGTTAGCCGTAAATTAAAATAATTTTGTCGACTCTTTTCTGCAGAATGTGACCGACATCTAAAGAAGGAAGAGCATTTATACGCATTCGATGATTTATGAATATGGTATTCTTTTTGGGGTGGCTGGATTTAATTCACTTGTCTATGATTATTATAGGTGGTAACAGGTCGCGGGGTGATCGAGAAGAGTTGTCGTGTGCCGCGCATATCGTGCGGGCCCGAGTGGGAACATGTCATCATGGGCTCTGAGGGTTGCTTCGGGGTTGTTACTGAGGTATGTAAAACAGTTATAAGATTAACCTAACCTAGCTAGGTATTGCGCAGACGCTTGCTTGATTAAATTAGCAACTTCACCATTACATAAAAATGCCAAGCAAAAGCTAAAAGGCGCTTTAGTACGTACGTTTTCAAGTTATGTAAAATTGTTAACCAATCCCCTTTCTTTATAATAATTATAGTTAAGCACGCAATTAATAATTTCAGGTAACAATAAAGATCCGTCCCCTCCCTCCGGTGGTACGCTACGGCTCCCTCGTTTTCCCGGACTGGGACAGTGGGTTCTACTTCGAGCGAGAGGTTGCTAGGCAACGGCTGCAACCCTCCAGCATACGGCTCATGGATAATGAACAGGTAATTCTAGAACAATCTGACTGTAGTACATTTTAGAAAATGTTATAATACTAATTCAGCTAAGAGGACCGTTAAGTCCAGTGGGAAGGTAGGAACAGGAAGTAATGGGACTATGTACCTACTGGCTCTAAATCAACGTGAAAATTAATATAGAAGAACCTCATAGGAAAGGTTATATATAAAGTATACAACAAGCACAACATAGAAAACCCGCTTTGCTAGCGCCTAAAAAAACTAAACTTTTCATTAAAGTCGTTGCGCTACAAATTGCTCGTACTATTTAACTAGGAACCCGAATTTTATTTTTGTCCCAATTTAACAAGCTTTATAGCATCTCTAGTCTACATAATAATCTATCATACATTTAAATAAAATGTATTCCACAATTCTCGCTACTGCACCTACCACTGTTTGTCTCTGCATCACCCAAAGGTGACTGGTAGAAAATGCCTATGGCAGTAAGTCCGCCTGTGTACCTACATTTGGTGCTGATCCATGCGTCTTGTTCGTGAACGGGCGCTGTCAGTTGGGACTGGTCATCTCTTAGCTGCCATGGCTTATTTTTAATTATAAAATAATTTAGTTTTGAATTGTTTGTCTTTTTATGACGGACGCTTCTGACGTTTTGCATCGTTCTCACATGTATATTTTCAATAAGAATGATGTAACCAATACTTTGTATCAAATATTTTATTTTAAAAGAGTGTCCGTGGAGTTTCTTGCCCGTTCTTCTCCATAGGAACCTACTATTTGGAATGGGCAATTAGCTTCATATTTGTAACTGACCGACTTGTTGACAATTCAAAAGTGCCTGTAAATGTTTTAATTGAAATAAATGGTTTGAATTTGAGTTGGAGTTGATTTGTGTGTTAAATAAATAAGTAATCCATGAAAATATTACACCTTTCATTATAACCACTTTATCGATTACTTCTTATTCTTTATCTTTACTTTATTTAATACCACTTTTTCTTTTGCCGACAGTTCCGCTTCGGCCAAGCCCTCAAAACAGAAAACACTTGGGGTGGTGTGCTCCTTGACGGTCTAAAACGCCTCTACATCACAAAGATCAAGGGCTTCAACCCGGCCAAGCTCTGCGTGGTGACCCTTCTCATGGAGGGATCAGCAGACGAGGTGTCAAACAGAGAGACGAAGCTGAACAATATCGCCGCTCAGTTTGGAGGCATCCCTGCCGGCGCCACCAATGGGGAGAATGGATATACGCTGACGTTTGTCATTGCTTATCTTAGGGTAAGTAACCCCTGAAGTTATAGTACTGGATGTAAACATGAAACACCGAAGGAGAAATCTTTTTACAAAAAACAAAACTGACTTCCAAGAAACACTGCAAAGTGAAAAATAACTTTAATTTCGGTGTGTTTTTAAAAGCACAGAGTAACTAAATCGGTGAGACGCCATGTCGAAAGTCGAAAAATGATTGTTAAATATCAATTCACTACAACAACAGTGTAAGTACATTTAAATGAATTATCTGTATTTTTCCCGAATTCTATTATGTGATAAAACTACAAATTAACGATTTTCGGACTTTTTCCTTTATTTGTGCTGTGAGACCTTCTTTGTGCTTCTTGCCAAATTTCATGATTCTACCTAAGTCAACGGGAAGCAAGCACCCTTTGATTTATTTACGAGTATAAATAAAATATGTCGCATAAATCGCCGTATTTTTTTATTGCGTTGACATAGAAGCTTGATTCTTTTAGAACACCAAGGGACCGTAGACCTTCGTATTAGATATTCATTTCAACTTGATACCTCCACGCGTTCCTGAGAAAAAGTGTCTAGACAGACGGACAACGAAGCGATCCTGTATGGGTTCCGTTTTTTCCTTTTGAGGTTCGGAGCCTTAAAAAAAACAAACACGAAAGAACAATAGTCGCATGAAAATATGTGTCACATTCACGCAAAACTGCCATCGCTCAGTATAATGCTGCGACCCTATGCGAGACAGAGCCCCAGAGCTGGTTTTCAGCGACTGCCGAGCGGCATTGAAGCGCCAAAACATCCTTCCAGCAGTGTAACCTCTGTGTTCTCATTCTATACCTATATATTAGTCTATGCTCTGTATAGAAAGCTATAAAACTATAAGCTGGGACTTCTTGGCGGGAAAGTGAAGCGTCATGTTAGCAGTTTTTTTTTATTTTGTAAAATTTGTGTTTAGCCGAATATTAATGTGTAATAGTGGTGGATTATTAACCATTAAGTGTTCGTGAACCTGCATTAATGTAGGCAAATGAAACAAAACAGTGCAACATCACTTTAAGTTCTCTCAAGAAGTCCGCGCGAGGTTTCAGTAAAGTGCCGCGTCTTTACTTAAACTCAAGGGGAGTGGGGCGGGATATCATCAATCATCGTTATCATGCATTGAGTGGAGTTCATTTCATAATTATTATAACTTTGTACTTGTTACCTAATTTTACATGACACTGGCTAAATACACAAACCGTGCGAAGCCGAAAAGAAAAAAAAAAAAAAAACTATAAGCTGTACTATAGTATTGTACCTACTGTGCGTAAATAAGAGTTTAGGAAGATACAGAGTGTAGGGTGTTTTACCTACCCGAGTTTACGTTTTCGTATGCACGTGTTTCTGTGACAAATAAAATTATTTTTCTTTCTCTCTTTCTTTCGTAGAGATCAGAGATCAAGATGATGATACAATCACTTCACCTCTGACTTTAAAAAAAAAGTAGGCTTTGTATACACACAGCTAATTTTTTTAAAAATAATATGTGCCATATTTTCGAACTTCTTGTTTTAGCGTTTAGTCCCTCAATTTTACCCCTTTAGGAGTTAATTTAAAATAAAGTACCTATGTCCAAGCTATCCTCTCAACCATATTCCGTCAAAATCGATTCAGTGGTTTGTTTACCTGCAAAAACGTACCTAAACAGGCTGATAGTTTCGCTTTTAGAGTAGGTAGACGAAACTATGGAAAATGGTATTTCATAAATTAATTACTGTTTTAAAGTTTGTAAGTCATTGATTGTTTTGGTTGAATGAGATGATCTATAGTGTCAAAAATAATAGGCCCGTTTTACATTTAAGTTGAATTGATATTTTATCGTCGTGATTAACGAGTACCGAGTCGTATGGTTACTTCACTAGTTACGTCGCGATCATAGAGTAGGTACAATATTTCTATGGTCGCGATGGTCAATCGCACAGAACATTATAAACCCGTCAATCGCGACGTAACTAGCGAAGCAACCATACGACTCGGTACTCGATACTCACGATAAATCGATTCAAGTTAAATGTCAAAACGGGCCTATTAACTTTAGAGGTTTATTTTCCTGTTCGATTACAATAAATAAAGGTCCTTAACCTAAAAGTAATGAAATTATAATTTATTAACTCCACATTTGACTATTAAATTATGTGTAACGCTGCACGTAGGTACGTCTGTGGCAGCTTTCCTTTATCAATCCTACGCAATGGACAAAAACCACAAGGTATAACCCCATTAAATATTGAACTGTTTTAGGCATAATTTATATTGTTTATGATGACTAAATTCTTTAACGCAATTCGTTAAGGAGATAGGTACCCACAAGCTAATAACGACCCCATAATCATAATAAGACATTAAAACAAAACAGAGTTAAAAGTTAAAGTATGAACATAGTCTGAACTCTGAATTTTGAAACCAGCTTTTTATTGACATAATTGTTCCTCGAAAATCGGAAAATTACTAGTAAGTAGATGCCTACTCTGTTCTCTCTTGGCCTCCAGGTAGATAGGTAGAGGAAAAGGAAGAAAACTTTTTGAGGCCCTAAGTACAAAATACGAGACTCAGAAATGTAATAAACACGTTAAGTGGCTCCTTATTAATTTGCCTTTAAATGCCTTACTATGTAATTAATGAAACTGCAACAGGATAGTCAAAAACATATGTATTCTAAAAAAACCGACCAAGTGCGAGTCGGACTCGCGCATGAAGGGTTCCGTACCATTATCTATAAAAACGGCAAAAAAAATAACGTTTGTTGTATGGGAGCCCCCCTTAAATATTTGTTTTATTTTAATTTAATTATTTATTTTTAAATTGAATATATAACAAAATATTCTGTGAATATTTCAAACGCCTACCTGTTGCCGTTATCAATATCGAGCAAAAACGAGCAAAAAAATTAAATATTTATTTTATTGTATTTTTTAGTATTTGTTGTTATAGCGGCAACAGAAATAAATCATCTGTGAAAATTTCAACTGTCTAGCTATTATGGTTCATGAGATACAGCCTGGTGACAGACGGACAGACAGACAGACGGCGCGGCGGAGCCCTAGTAATAGGGTTCCCGTTTTACCCTTTGGGTACGGAACCCTAAAAAGACAAATTTGGCAACATGAGATCAAGTGCGGGTTAAATGGCACCCTGGGGGCCATATTAAATGTATTGATTTAATTATAACAGAATGGCAAAAATCGCACATATTATTCGGACCTGCACGCATAGGCTGTATGAGCCCATATCTACAACTCTGGAACACGACTGCATCACTTTCAGAGCTACTGCGGGGACTTCTTGGCGGGAGAGTGAAGCGTCATGATTAGAGTTTTGTTTTATTTTCTAAAACTTGTGTTTAGCCGAATATTAATGTGTAATAATGGTGGATTATTAACCATTAAGGGTTCGTGAACGTGCATTAGTGTAGGCAAATGAAACAAAACAGTGCAACATATCACTTCAAGTTCTTTCAAGAAGTCCGCGTGAGGTCTCAGTAAAGTGCTACGTCTTTACTGAAACTTAAGGGGAGCGTACGGGTGGGGATATCATCTATCATGCATTGTTTAAAATTCATTTCATCATTACCTATAACTATACAAAGTAACTAAATAAAGACTTGGCTAAAAGGTCGCAGCAACCAGGCCATTAAACTATTATTTAAAAAAAAAGAGCTACTGCTGGATGTAACGCTAGATCAAGATGTAGCAACTACTCGCTGCCGTCGATTAGTTCTGCTGCCGCTGCCCTCTTCATCTTGACTACGTCTGAGGCCGTGTCCTCGGTCACTTCCACGTCCATATCTACGAGTCTCTGCTAAACTCAAAGATTCAATGAATTGTTTTTTTTGTAAGGTAATGATGTGATCACTTGCTGTTGTAGCTATTCTTCCACGATTAGAAGTCCTAGTCTTGGCCCTGGGAATTGGCTGAATGTCTGCTGGTAGAACCAAACCAGTCCACAGCTCTTGTATAAACAAAATATACTGTAGGTACCTACTAACTTCTTTTATGGTTAAAATATATTTTTTCTACCAAGAGGCTTAAGCACAAATAACTCCAGGTTCATGAAAGTCATACATATCACATGGCCCCCGGGACCATAATACAAACTATGTGAGGGGGCCAAATTGCAAGAATGAAATCAAATATAAATAACAAAACCATAACACAAGTATTCTATCAAATGTTTACAATTACCTTCAAAATCCTGTAGAACAACGTTTATCGAACACAATGTACCAAACACCAAAGCTAAAACTCACCTATTTCCAGTAAAATTGAATAAAATAAAGAACGGTTATAAAAGTTTGCCACTTACGTGTTTCGATTGGTTCGCATATAAAGAAAACGTAACGGATCCCCTCACGGATTTGTTGGGTTAAAATCAATAGTTTCAGACGAGCTCCGCGTTGCACCAAAAACATACTAGATGTGGTGTTTCTAAACTATAAATATCGAGGGGGGTCAATATACCTGCAGGGGCCATATTACCACCTTTTCCTCTACTATATTCCACATTAGTTAAAGAATAAAACTAATTTTATCCGACCGTAATTCTAAAGTGCTGTATCTCAGCCTAATAAAAAGAAAAACCGGCCAAGTGCGTGTCGGACCAAGCACAATGAAGGATTCCGTAGTTGGGATGAATTTATCCCAAAAGCAAACTTAACATTGTAGTTGAAAAACATGTTCTCCCATACATCAATATACGTCAAGGTCAATTCTCCAACTGCAAATGTAAGTTGGTCGACTATTACTCTTTTAACTTGTAAAGCCTACTTAGCTGTGATATTTTTCCTTTTAATTTAATTTTATACATATACTACTGCCATGAATTTTTTCACATATCCAAAAACAACCATTTAGCTGACACTTCACTCTAACAAAAAATATGCACTTTAGAGCATATTATTACGTAAACGAATCCCTGAATCTAAAAATGGTTTTCACAGACTCGCAATATTGAACGGCCTATCCAACGATACCCCACACCATGGGATAGACGAGAAAAAAATTAATCCCCACTTTACGTGCAGGGGGGGTCCATATTTTTTTTTTCAAGATTTTTTTTACTACTTTGTCGGCGTGATTATTATATAAACTAATGCCAAATTACAGTTTCCTAGTACTAGAGTACCGCCGAGTTCCAGACGGGCATGGCGAAACTATAAAGGTTCCTTGTTGACTATGGATCTCGAAAAACAACTGAAAACAACCATTTTGACTTTGATCAGTCAATTTACTTCTGTCAATGAACCTACTAACCATGCATTATTTGTTTACTTCAGGACATAGCTATAGAGTACGACGTGGTAGCGGAGTCTTTCGAGACATCAGTCCCCTGGGACCGCACCCTAGCCCTCTGTGCTAATGTGAAGCAACGCATTCGTGACGAGTGCGCCAAGCGAGGCATCAACAAGTACCTCATATCACATCGATTGACGCAGACGTGAGTACCTATACGAAACATTTTCAATACAAGAAGTTTTAGAACACAAACATTTTTACATCGCACCTGTTAAATTATGCAGGTGCACAAGTATACCCATATTTCCCCAGATTCTCTACGTACCTAGTAGGGATTAGGGAGCGAGCATACTGTCATGCATATTTTAGGCTCTCTAAGCTACTGCTGATCACATACAGGCAGACTTTCAAAACATGCGACAAAATTTAAGGGAGTGTTCTACATCAAATATGTTCAACTTTTACAATGGGACCAAATTAGAGTTCGCAAAAAAAAGTCGACCTTCCTAAAAAGGTAGGTACATAACCGATTGGACCATCTTGTATATGAAGTCGATTTTTTTTATTGCGAATTTTAAAGTTGTCCGATAGTAAAAGTTGTCTATACTGATGGGTAGAACACCCCCTTAAACTTTGTCGCATGTTTTCACAGTCAGTCCTGCTGATGAAATATCCCAATGATGCAACTTGAGCCAAACAACCATTAGTGTTTTTATCTAAAAAGCCTGCTGTTATTTCGTTTATTTTCCTTGTTTGCACTAACATGAAACCACAAATACTTTTGTTATATTTGCAGTATTTTCATTAATTATCGTATGTTTTTCAGTTATGACGCAGGCTGCTGTATTTATTTCTACTTCGGTCACAATATCGGTAAATGCACGGACCCCGTATCTGTTTACGAAGAAATCGAAGACGCTGCACGGGACGAAATCATTGCCAGTGGCGGTAAGCCTATTTTTTATTTTTTACAGTTAAGTTGGCATCATTGAGAAGTCAATCGAGTGTCTACGGATTTAATAATAAAATGGTCTGCTCTTGCATCCTGTATCTTAATCTATGCTTGCATCTTTTGGCGTCTGAATACATTGACACGGTGCGTTGTTGTTGAAAATAATTTTGTGAAATTGTCACAGAAATTGTATTGACCAACCAAGACAGCGGCGTTAGTTCTGGCCACGCGTAGTTCAGATTTTGGCCACACGCCAGAAGAACCTTCAGCGCTATAATTTGGTGTTCAAATAAACGCTTGAGATATACTGTGACCTGAGACTGTGACCATTTTATTATTAATTTGTTATAGGTACCTAATATCTTTTCCTAATGCACTACAACTAGAATGATACTCATAGATATCACTTAAATATTTTTTTTTTTCTGCAGGATCAATTTCACATCACCATGGAATCGGGAAACTTCGTAAAAAATGGTATACGGATACAGTCAGTGAGCCTGGACGGCAACTGTTATTCGCCGTGAAAAAAGCACTAGATCCTGACAACATTTTCGCATTAGGAAATATGGCATTCGAAGAACATAGCAACAACAGCATGGCAGCGAAGAGTAAATTATAAGTTTTAAGTTTGAATGTGTGTCTGGTTTATATCCATTTAAAATCTTGGTAAAATTAGCATTAGTCAACTCCCATTCAAATTCGACATGGGGATCACTTACTGTGATCATTGATTGGTAAACCTCGCCTTGATTTTATCGAAGGTTATTATCATATCTGACGAACTAGGTGATGTAAGATTAGTTTAAGATTGAAAGATGTCACAAACACTAAACACTCAGTAATTTTCATTGTTAAGATTTTTAAGCAAAGTCCGCAGTCTGCTTTTATACTTTTTCTATGGTTAGGGATTTAACTTTGTACAGTCACGAGCCTAAATACCGATTTTCTCGTAAATTATTGTTCGTAAAACGTCTTAAAATCACTTTTGAGTCTTGCGTAAATGTAGTAAGGTACCTATTTAAGCTCATGACTGGAGATTTTGTACAACTTTGTAGTAATATGCTAGATTTGGGATGGGACTCTTAATTCAAGATACATAGAACAAAAAGTATCATCACGCTAACGTATATTAGCGAGGTATACTTAATTTAACTTACATAACTTGTGAATGCTTTTCAATTATCGCGACGTATCAACTCCATGAATGAATTCTAAAATTCCTTTATTTCCCAACTCATATTATTAATTCTTGATTTTTATAACGCTAAGTATGATTGAGAGATACGCGAGACATTATGAATGTAAAAAAGTAAAATAAATAACAAATATATGAATAAAAAGTTATGTTTCTAAGTAGTGCCTTTACCGTACATTGTGCTTTAATTAAACACATTCTACATTAATATAGATTTTATGTAGGTAATGTACTTTATGTTACTTAATTAAACTTTATTTAGCAAGAGAATAATGCAAAAAACATTAAGTTTTTTTTTACACTATAGTTTGTAGAGAAGCCAAAGAATTTTCCAGAGCATAGCACATTATATTGAATTGAAACACATTATGTTACGAATTTTAACCTACTAAAGGGCAGAAACGAAGTTTGTAGCCGACTACTCGTAACTCTAAGGTCGATTCTATCAATAAGAATCGACTTTAAAGTTAGACTAACTAGTTAGGTAGTTACAGATGCTGTACAAACGTTTCTGCCCTTTAAAGGGTTAATCAGAATAATGTTATAATTGTTATTGATGTGCCATGTCATTTTAGTTTGATATTATTTAAACTTTGTTAATCGTGTTCAAACCGTTAAGGACGCCTCATTTTTATTTTATATATTTGTAAAAATATTGCTGGTATTCACAAAATTATATTGATATAAAATATTAATAATATGTTATGTTACTACTTATTACTAAGATTTTAATTCAAATTAATATCTATATCTATGAAATTAGGGTTCTTAAAGTAGTCAATCATTTATCACGAAAATTAAGCCATTTTTCCATTACATAAGTACCTATACATCAATGTCAGAGCTTTCTATGATAAATTATTATGTCTGTAGATACGGATTTCGCAGAATGAAGCTAAAGTACCTAATTATACTTTGTTTACACGGTGGAGCCGGTGGACCTTTTGATCGTAAAGTTCTTGGTCACTCACACTTTTAATAATAATTATAAAGATATGCATAAATAGGTATATGATATACTCTTGCATGTTTTCATGCCCTGATTGATACATTTTTATCATAGATTGCTCAATTATATTAGTATATTAGTAAAAGGTAGTAAAGTTAATTATTCTCATTATTTATTCAAGAAAAACTACATTCCTTTTATGTAAGTTTTCAATTTAATAAGTGCTTAATATTTATAAGGATGTGGTTTGCGATAAATTAGAAACATGATTGCCATTTATACTTAAGGGAGGGTGATTGAAATAACAATAAAGTTTACCTTCATTACCAAGATTTATTTTTATTGTTGTGTAGCACATTTAAATGTCACTCAGAATTTATAAAAAAAACTGCACATAAAGAACACATTTTTCAGCACTTAACAATCTTATCATGCTTCTGCAACGTCTGATGGCGTCTGCATTGACGCATGTATTTTACAGAAAATGTCACCGTACAGGGTTTGACGCATTTGGTGCACATCTCAACTTGTACACCATGTTCAAATGGTGAACTTAGTAACCGTTGCACTTCTCATATGGTACACTTCGCAACTGGTGCACTTCTCAGTTGGTGAACTTCGCAAAAGGAGCACTTTTTAAGATGGGTGGAGATTTGGAAAAATTGTCTAAAAATGAAAGAATCTGGTTTTGCTTAGGTAAAAAACAAACATACAATTTTCAAGTACTTGTTTATTGCGGAGTGGTAACCCAATATGCATGCGATATAAAACTAAATGAGGGTAGTTAGAATAAAAAACAAAACTGTCAAGACTACGGCAGCTAGAAATTTAGTTAAACGATGGTTTTATTCAGTGTGTTGTTTTGCGTTTGTTAAGCATTTAGGTTGATATTATTAGTGTGGTATATTGGAAACTCTTTAGACAGCTGTCTCTATACTAACTCGCTTAGAGGCCATATATAATAAAATGTCATGTAAACTGTCTGTCACAACTTAATAAATGATTTTAGGAAATAACAAGATTTGTTAATTAGTACATATTTCTTGACTGTATATTCAATACGTGGTTTAGTGTTCATGATGGATGAAGAGGACGTTCGATTTGATACAAATCAAACGGGGAATATTACTCTTTATATGTGGTGAACATATACACAATAAAAAGAAGACCAATAAAAGGACTACTTTGTGGGCATGTGTAAACTGGAAACATTGCAATGATTCAGTTACCTATGATGAAACAAAGAAAATTGTTATAAGACAATCTGCACATACTTGTGACGGGCAAGACAATACTACAAATAAAATACGTATTCATATATCGTTTTAAAAAAAAGGCAGTATGCAATGATTTAAGGCCTGTCCAAAAAATATTTGAGGAGAATGATATAAAGTTACGCAGAATTGTCGAAAATAAATATCATTTTTTACTACCATCATTTCATTCCGTCAAGGACACATTATACAGGGCACGTAAAAAATACCTAAACACATGCCTAATACACCATAGTTCTCCTGCAGATGTACATATACCTAACGCTTTAGGTAAGATTTTTTTTATGTGTGAGGACGGTGAAGAGGAAAATTGATCATATTTGCCTTTAATTTATAGCTATTTACTTAATTAATAGTAACAATTACTAAGTAAGAAACAAAGGTTTATTCTATATTATTTATAACCTGTTTTTGAGAAACAGGTTAAGATTTAATTTAAAGCTTTTGTTTAATTAATAATAATAACTATAACTAAAAGAAGTACAGTTTAAATTATAATATTATAAAGGTTATTGATATAATATGATATTATATCATGTCTTTATTATGATAACTTTTTGCTGTAAATCTATTTTTTTCTTACATAATTATATTTTTATTATTTCCGAGTGACTTTATTTTTATTTTTGAAAAAATAAAAATGTTATAGTGATTATGTAGAGTTTAATTAAAATTATTTTGTTGATTGTATTTTTAAGAAAATTACCTACGCAAAACCAAAGATTCTTTCATTTTTAGACAATTTTTCCAAATCTTGCGAAGTGCACCAATTGAGAAGTGCACCAGTTGCGAAGTGTACCGTATGAGAAGTGCACCATATGAGAAGTGCACCAGTTGCTAAGTTCACCATTTGAGCATGGTGTACAAGTTGAGATGTGCACCGAATGCGTCAAATCCACCGTACGTACCCAGACCCACTGCTGAACGCTGCCATCGCAGTGAATCCAGAAATGGAGCCTATACGCCCATCCAAAGCCGGCACATTTTTTAATATCCATCCACCACCCTATAATAATCGTATGCGAAATCTTTACAAAGTAGGTACCTACCTAATCAAATTCTAAACTATAAACATTACCTACCTACTTAGTCAGGTGATGATAAAAAAACAAATACGATGTTTTGTACGCTTGCATGCAGTAACTGCAGTATAAAGTTTGTGAGTTTGCGTTTACTGTTGTCGATTTTTATTTTTTACTAGGTATTTTGAAAAAAATAACAGTATGACTCAAACGTGCGTTTGTCAATCTTTAGGCAAATAGCTAAATGCCAAAAGTAGGTAATCAAAAGTAATAGTTATTTGGCATAAAATCCTTGGAAAAGAGTAACAAAAGAGTGAATTTTTGTGGAGTGATTAATGAAAGCTTGTGAGTTAATAAAATGTAATCACATTGTTGTTATTTAAGTACCTATTTATTTCAGTTGTTTTCATGATTTTTTCCTGTTTGCATACGGTACGGTGCCATGTGCCATCCTGGTTCTTTCTTGAAAACTTATGTCATTTTCTTGCGACTGTTGAGTTGACAGGTCGCGTCAATTACAAAATAGTTCGCGGGTAGTTAAATTTTATATTCTGCGGATTTTACGCGAGATCATAAAAGATAATACGGATAATAGCGTGGCAATCAACAAAATAAAACATGATTGATCTGTTTATGCCCTTTCGGGCATTTTTGAAGTTCGAAAACGTGTGTACGGACAACAATGTTTTCCGTATGCACTATAAGGTGACGGTGATAATGCTGCTTGTGTTCACGTTGCTGGTGACTTCGAAGCAGTTCTTCGGGGAGCCGATCCACTGCATGGGCGAAAGCGAGAAGGACAAGGATGCCATGAACAGCTACTGCTGGATTTACGGCACTTACACACTGAAGAGCCGATTGGTCGGTCAGTATTTTAAAACTTATTGGTATACCGCTAGGTTACCAAATTTTTTGGAGCTACGTGCAGTACGTGCCATGTACTGACCACCTGCTGCTAAGCAGCAAGTAAGGTCATCAAAGCCTTCTCTCAGGTATATTCATTAAAATAATTATTGTTAAAACTGCAATCTCAAGTTTAATAGAGATGAATAAATGAAAGCCTAGTTCATTTATTAATCTTCAGAATTTTCTTCCATAATAGGTACTTCAACATTATAAAATTATGTCCCATATTTTCTAAAACTCCAAATTAATTTGATTATTAATTTCAAAATTAAGATCACTGGACACTAACTATGTAAAAGAAATAATTTGCTAACCAACATCAATATTTCCAATCAGGTGTGGAAGGAAGGCACATGGCTTACCCGGGAGTGGGGCCCAACAAAGGTGACAATGACGAGCAGATAAAGCACGCTTACTACCAGTGGGTGTGCTTCGTGCTGCTCGGCCAATCTGTCATGTTCTACACTCCAAGATACTTGTGGAAGATCTGGGAAGGAGGAAGACTCAAGGCTTTGGCTGCAGATTTGAGTATGTCTCATTTATTTTAATGATCTACCTTTGTACTGATTTGGTAACTAACTATTCTTCTCTGTAAGTTTTTAGTCTACATGTAAATTGATAATTTTTTTCTAGTTTTTGTTAATCCTAATTCATACAAATAAGGATAACAAAATTGGTTCCATAGTTGGGATGAATTTATCCTAAGAACAAACTTAACATTGTAGTTGAAAAACATGTTCCCTCATACGCAAATGTAAGTTTGTTTTACCATGTTTTTTAAGACCTTATACTTCTTATAGGTTTTTCTGAAATCTGTAAGTAAATAACTATTTTCTGTATTATTTTTTTTTCAAAATATTAGGCTGGGAAGTTTTCAAGATAATTTTCATATATTATCTTAAGGACGCTATCACAAAATCTGACATAAATTTGCAAAACCTAAACCAAATGTAACTAATAATTGCCTATATGCAATTATTAGTTACATTTGGTTAAGGTTTTACTTTATTACTCTTCATCTCCATTGGTAGAAATTTTTTATTCGAAAATTTTGGTTTATAATATTGTAAAAAATAATTTCCGTTGCCTCTTCACACAAAATTAACGATATTGTGTTGAGTTTAGGAACATTTTTCTTCAATATAATAACATAAAGGAGAGGTCAAAATTGGTATAATATTCAGACGATTTTTAAACGCTAATGTGATGTACCTTATTAGAAAGCTTATTTATTATGCTACTCGATTATAGTTAAATCTGATTTTTTCAGGCGCCCGTTTTTGTGAAAAAGTGGAAAATGTTTCAATACAATCAAAACGCACAGTCTTTATTTATTCATTTCTATGCAATATATATTATATATATTTTATGTGGCTAATGTTTCCGTTTCTATTAAATACTTTGAGATTTTATTATAAATTTAGCTGCAGCTCCATGAAATTAAAACAAAAAATATTGATTATCATGACAATGCAATAACAAAACGTATCGAAAAACTCCACTGACTTGATTTATATGTCAGTGGTAAACTCGGACTCCGCTGTAAATGTCAAGCCGAGACCTGCTGACTGACTTTGTCATTGTCACGTCATTTGCCACAGGGCTGCCATCACTAAAATATAAATAATGCTTGTAGAACATTTTATTTTTCAACACTTGTTTTAAAAAAAACGGGCGGCTGTAAAACAAAATTTAATGCCCAAAGACGTCAAAATAATTACACTCTTTCAGCCTATATAGGTCAGAAGGCTGTTTAAATTTTCAATTATTTTAGTACCAAGCCCCATACATTTCGTGAACGTCTCCTTTAGTTATTAATTAAAAATATTTTCGTAAGCAGACATGTTCAACTCAAAAAGGTAGCAAAAAGAACTATCAAATTGTTACAAATAGTCTCAGAAAATCATGTTGAAAAATCCTATTTTTTTTTTAAAACACTGTCTGTAATGTTTTTTTTCCTATTATTTAACGAACCATATCAAGATATCAGCTATCCGTGTGATAAAATCTTTATTTTATGATCATACAATATCTTAATTAAGTAAATGAACGGCGAAATAAGCTATAATATTTTCGAGAGCGCAAAAGTGATGAAACTATTAACAGGTGCTGAGACTGACACGAATGGTTTAGCACCACGAAAACTGTACTTTTATAGTTACAACTTAATGTTTCAATTATTTCTCAAGCTTTCTCACAATTAGATAAGAAATTGACGAAAAACATTTTTTTTGTGATAGCCCCTTAAATAATTTTAAAAGTATTACAGTACATCGGCCGTACTGTACCTAGGTCTTATCTAGTCTATAATTTCTACATTATCATAGGTATTTTCAAACTCTGAGATAAATCTACAGCCTAAACTGTTTGCCTAATTTGTTTTGTCTTCGAAATACAATTGCATACACACAAATCAAAATCACACACATGACATAAGATCCAGATTGGAAAATAGTTTGAATGTGGGTCAGATTGTTTTTGTTTATAGTGAATGTAATAGATTTTGATTTAATAAGCATCTTTAATGAGATTTTTTTTTTTTATACATTTGGTGCCACTAGAATTAGGTAGACTCAATTACCATAATGTAAACAAAAGTTTTAAAATAATCAATCACAAAGTAACCAGAAAAGTAATTTAAATATTGCTTTAAAAAACATTATTTTGTAGTAACGTTTAGACTGTAATTTCATTCTTTTAGATAAAATATGTCACACGCCTATTAATTTAGCCATTCTTTTTTTGTTTGATTAAGTATATAAATAATGAATGAGTCCTTACCTCCATAAGAAAGAAAGACCTAATAATTTATGTTGTTTATATTTTATTGTTAAACTGATGGAGATTTTTTTTCCAAAATTCCCCATGATGAGCTCTATGAGATGTCAATGGGAATTAGTGGAATAACCTATACAAAGGTTTCAATTATATTTTCCTGTGACCAATTTCAAATTATAGGATAACAATATAGTGACTAATTGAGGATAATAATAATATATCCACATAAATTCCCCAAACATCGACTTGATGAAATTCTTAGAAACTGGAGCTTAGCTTAGTATTAATTTTAGATTATGTAACACATGTTTCTATTGCAGGTAGCCCAGTGGTAATTAAAGACTGGTCGGAGTTCCGTCGTGGGGAGCTGGTCTCGTACCTGAGCTACACAAACATACATACACACAACATGTATGCACTGCGCTACGCCTTCTGTGAGATTCTCAACCTTGTCAATGTGGTAAGTACATAAAACGCACACTAAGTACCTATTTTTTTTGTTTTCAGAAACCCCTTTCTAAGTACCACTCCTACAGAGTCCTGTGGTTTGGTACACAAAGTTACTGGGAGTGGTATTATTTATTCCAACTGCGTAAGGAATATGTAAACTCCTACTATCTAAAATGATACAATAACCATCCTTAGCCTTATTACATAAAGATTTCTAGAAACTGAAGGCATACAAGTTTCTTCTATGCATCTTTTGATAATAGTTAATCTGTCTGGCTGTTAGTGAGTAAAATGTGTAAATTTTCCCAAGAGAAAGGTTAGCTAGACATGGCCCAGTAAATATTTTTTCTATTTATTAGCTTCCTTCTCTACACAAGAGAGTGGTATTTTTAGTTCCCTGCCTAGTGTAATTTGGACATACAGTATGCATATTACGTAGAGTAAATTCACTGTACATAGGTTTGAATTAGAGACAGTAAGTTTATAAAAATGTTGAATATTTGCAGGTTGGTCAAATATTCCTGCTGGATATATTCTTGGGCGGTGCATTTCGCAACTACGGCGCGGCAGTCGCAGCGTTCACGCCGCGCAGTCCCACCGATATGACAGACACTGCCGTCGTCAACCCCATGGACCAGTTCTTCCCCAAACTCACCAAGTGCAAGCTCCGAAGCTACGGTCCTTCTGGCACCCTGCAGTTCAAAGACCGCCTCTGCGTTCTCCCTCTGAACATAGTCAACGAAAAGATCTTTGTAATCCTGTGGTTTTGGCTTATTATTCTGGCTTTTGTTTCCGCTTTGTCTGTTTTCTTTCGTATTCTCGTCCTCTCTCTCCGCCCCCTACGTGCTTTAATGATTACTGGGCAACTGAGGTATGTGAAGAAGAGCATCATTTCGCGAATTGTGAAACGTTTTGGTTATGGTGACTGTTTCATTCTTTACTTGCTGGGTAAGAATATGAACCCTATCATTTATAAGGATTTGATAGTGGAACTATCCAAAGAGTTGGAGCATAGAACTGTAATGGTTTAATCTTTATTACTTTATAAACATTTAATTTATGGGTATTATATAAGGGTATGCTAGTGGATTGTGTTTAAATTTTCCTTGCCATCAATCATGTGTTCATTAGTGTTATTAAAGCTGCACTACAAAAAGTTAGATATCCTCAAGCTTACAATTACCAAGAAGAGGCACCATTAAATAATCCATTTTAAAGTACTGTATCTATTATTAAGACTCAATACAGTTCACTAGTAATCCCACTTTTGCAATAAAATGTCCATTCATTTTCTCCAATTGAATGCTCGAAAATAGTACATAGCATTGTATTGTTTAAGAAGAGTATACTCATTTGATT
Organism: Tiliacea citrago; assembly: GCA_963921375.1. Taxonomy (NCBI): domain Eukaryota; kingdom Metazoa; phylum Arthropoda; class Insecta; order Lepidoptera; family Noctuidae; genus Tiliacea; species Tiliacea citrago. The sequence goes on along the minus strand of OY992791.1, from coordinate 6,029,175 downwards.
AAGAAAAAGTGCCTTATTTAATAGTATTAAATAGGTATAATTACTATAATTATTATTTTGAACATTAAATTAATGCTTAGTGTAAAAGACATTATTCAATCATTTGAAATAATCTTTAAGAAAATGGTTTATCTATTATTTGTGTATAGGATGTAAAAAAGTCTAAAAAACTTGAGTTAACATTGTTTAAAAAGTTTAAATTTTAGTTTTCCATTATTTACTTCTAATTATTATGTTTATTCATGACAAAAGAGTAAATTGTTATGTTTATTAAAGATCAAATACTGGGTATTTGTCACTAGGATTATTAACTAATATAAATACTCTTTGTAAATGATTGTTATTGTTTAAAATGTAAATGTGTTAGCAAGAACACCTAGTACTAACATCTAACTTTAATTATGATCCCTTTTCAAGATTAAGATGATTATAATTATTAATTAAACAAATTAAAAAAAAAGAATGTGCCTTATTTTTAATTTGTTCCAAAATTATAGTTCTAAAACAGTTCTTTATCAAAAAGATTGTTTTGTAATGTTAGGTTTTTTTTAAACATTCTAATAACCATTTCCTTGCTAGTAAAATAAACATGAGCTTTATAATATGAAAGCTCTTATACAATATTGTGATGATATTCATGAACACATTTTGATAACAGATTGTTATTTTATATCTCTTAGAAATTTTATTTGGGGGTAACTTTTCCTGTTACTTGTTACAACTTAACTACAAATCAGATAAAGAAAAATAAGATCATTAAATTATATATTTACTTACTAAAAACTACAACATTTATCCTGAACAACCCCGGCACCCACAATGAACACATTCTACTATCCTGCCTTCTTCTAACTTGCTCTTAGGGACCCTACATATACAGTTGGTTGCAAAGTTCGTGTCTCTGGTCTGAATACAGCGCAAACAACACAAGTTTTCGTAACCAGTCTTCTTCCACTTAGCTATGAGGTTGGCATCAGCAATTTTCTCATCTAAACAGTACTGGTACAGCTCTCTGCTGATCGCCTTACGTCTGTAGAATAGGTCATAGATGTATCGCGACTTCTGATGATGTATCTTAAAAATCGGCCATAGAGATTCTTGCTTGCGTTTCCCTTCATGTGGTTCAGTCTCGGCTGCAAAGAAATTATTAGATTCTATACATTGGATTGGACAATACTATACATGGATTTGGACGCCAATTTTAGAATGAGTTGGTTATCACAGGACTAAATTATGAGGCGGGACGTGCAAACAAACCAAGAGAAAGTTTACCATGAAACAAAAATACGTTTTGTTAGGTTAGTTACCTTCTCGCATTTTCTGTTCCAATTCTTCCAAGGTAGGTTCAATGAGCTCCCATCCTTCTGGTGGAGGTTTACGACTGCGACGTACTTTCGGCATTTTATTATCTGATCAAAGAATTACGTAAATTATACAACAGATTATTGTTTTGAGTTCAATACAAATTCAAGTTCAACAAAACCAATTTTGACAGCATGAATTTGACAAACACCTACCAAGATAACATTTTCTGTGTTAGTAGAGGTGTACAATTAAAATCGACTAAACAGATGGCTTAGATAATTCGACCAAAACGCTTAGAGCATTTACCGGTCCTAAAAATGTCATATACCAGTGTGCCCCGTTACAGTTCGCTTCTCTTGTCTAAGTTACAATATGTATAGAAGGCAGCTAGCGTTAGTTTTCACTTTCTGATACGTTCCGTTAGATAAAGACAGAATTACTTTTAACGGGGAATTAAATTAAATTTCTAATAGTCAATTATTCGATGTGCCTATCGCTCTGGAACTGTAGACAAAAAAACACCTATGGACAAAGAAACTGCGTTCAATCTATCTAACGATTTATTTTGAACAAGAAAGGAACGCAATTCATCCCCATTTTATGTCCATGCAATCACTGTCCATTTCGCCCGGAGGACACGATGGAGCATACGGTGGAGGTCTGCCCGGCTTGGGCGGAGCACCACCGTGTCCTCACGGAGGCGATCGGCGGCGGCGATCTCGCGTCCGGCCCTGGTTCAGGCCATGGTTCGGAGCGAGAGTGCATGGGAGGCCGTCACCTTCTTCTGCGAAGCAGTAATGCTCGTGAAGGAGGAGGCGGAACGCGTGAGGGAGAGGCAAGGTTCGCGCCCTCGCGTCTCTAGTCGCCGCAGGAGATGCCCTGGGCGTCGGGAGTCGCAAGTCGATTTCCGGCCACCGTAGGCGCGGGCCTGCGGACGGTGAGCGATGGGTAGCTCGCCGTCCGAATAGGACCAGGCCCGGTTCGACGGCGCGTTGTGTTCCACGCGCGCCTCAAAGAGACGTCAGCACGAATTGACGGGGTCCATTTGGGCCAATGCCTGCCAGTGTTGCGAGTTTGTCCGAAAGGGATATCGTAGCCCTGGCACACAGGCAAATGAAGGAACACGAGTGGGTTTTAGTCAGTAAAAGTCTGACCCGCCCTGCCGCTCCGCCCAGAGCGGGAGAAGTTATTTGATAATTACCCACCCAAAAAAAAAAAAAAACCCTATATAAAATGTACTCTGTGGTTGCCTGTTCGAGATTGCAGAAATAAGGCCGCTCATTGTACACACGGCTACACATCAAGCTATACATTTCCAGTATAAGCTGATCTCGCATTGTGTAGGATTTCCGTACAATGAGAGGTCAGCGTTTACTGGATTTGTATAGTTTGATGTGTAGCCGTGTGTACTATGTTTTGTAGTGTTTTATTTTTTGTTATTTATTTTAGTGTACAATAAAATATATTATACAGTGTGAGTCTTCTTAATGTGCACGTATCGAAATGAGGGAAACTAAGCTTAAATTTATTGTTTTTTTTTTAATCCAAAAAGCAATTACATTAATATTTTTAAATTCTTGTCCGCTGCTGTGAGCCCTGTGTAAATAAATCGGTATAACTTTTTATCTCAACGATATGTCACGATGAACAAACTCCTTAATAACTGGAAATAATAGAGCGTCTTCATAAAATAAAAACGAAAGACAAAAACTCGCCCTCAACTGAGAATTCAGGTGTTTTTTTAACAAAAACCTGATATTATGTGTTCCGTTTGACGTTCGAAGTACATTATGAGAGAGAGTGCACGCTTCCTTACATGATCAGCCACTAGATGTCGATACTTTCCGCCTCGTAATCGCGCCACTAGCGCCCCCAACATCATATCTGTGAACTACTTTCAAAACCGCATACAAGCCGCCATGATGAAGTGTTATGTCATTGTTGCGTCGTTTTCCGAACTGTGCGCAGCTCTGTTAGATTGTCAGTTATATCGTTTAACGGTATTTTATTTTTAAAACTTTTGAGATTAAAGTAGAAAGTTCATTTGATTAGTATCTTAATCATTTAAATTAATTTTCCGTCTCGTGAACTGTGTTTATTTTAAACAAAATGGACGGTGAAATTATCGCCCCAAACGATACTTCGCGGAAGAGAACGCGGAGTTCGAGTTCTTCATCGTCATCGAAAGGAGGTGATTCGTTGTCATCGGAGAGCGATGTAGGCCATTCAGCGCCGCGCAAACACTCCCGTACGTGAGCGCTCCCTCTCGCAAGATTCTGAACTGGATCGCAGGTTTGATCTACTATCCCAGCAGTTGGTGAGTCATGTAAATAATGTTTTAACAAATTATATGATCGGAAATAGTGCTCCATTAGCACAGAGCCTACCCGCCACGCAAAATTATATTGGCACCGCGTTACCTTCAACATCGACTGCGCCTACCCTCAATTTACAGGAAGATTTCTAACGTCCGCCGCAGCTTACCCCTTGCTTAGAAAATATTGCAAATCTAGACGTTTCCGTTAAGGAACCTAGTGTACCTAAAGCAAATCCAGAACGTGTAACAAAAATAGCAGAAATGCAGAGGTTCGACTCCCCAGATTGGAATGCTGTACGTTACACAGAAGTACAAAAAAAATATGTAGTTTTTCCCAGTTTTGTTGAATTGAAAGTGAACGAAGAATTGCGGCGTTTTGAAGATCCATTTTCACCATTAAAATGGTTTCAAATGGAACGCAGTTTTGCGGCGTTATCTAATGCTTTCCTAACTCAAAACGAACATGTGAATGCGGCATTACAGAAGCTAATTGATTGGTCTGCTAATTCGAACGTCCAATTATCTTCAAGTAACCTCTATGACAAACTGAAAGAGTTGTTTGATGCTGAGTCATCTTATAAAACGGTATCTCATGATATTCTCCAAATTATTTGCGGTAAACGAGCTGAGGTCATAGAGACGCGGCGCCGATCGTTATTGAAAAATGTTAAAAGTAAATACATACGCGATGACATAGAAAAAATTCCACCCTCAATCGAATATATATTCAATCCTCAAAATTTATCGCACTACCTACAAAAATTGGGGGTATACAAAAATTAGAAAGACAGAATAATAGTGCGGGAACTAGTCGTCCGATATCTTTAGAGCCTTCGAAGTCTTTTGAAGACAATACTTTTCGTTCGCGACAAAAGCGACCGAAGCGAGATGACAAAAAAGACAACAAACGAAATTACGATTTTTCTTCAAAAAAGAAGGGGGGGCGGGAAGATAAGAACGGGAGGCCAGCAGGACATAAGCATAAATGACTATTTTATACCGAGATTTTGGGGCGGCTGTCTTCAGCATTATATAGAAATATGGAATCGTTTCAACCCTCCAAAAACTATTCTAAAAATGATATCGGGAGCTCGTATCCCCTTCAATCGGGCACCGCCCTTAATTCTACCTACTTGGGACAACCTGTCAAAATTTCAAACCCCTGTTTCGGAAAAAATGTCCCTAGAAATTCGCAAGATGATTCAAGAACTAGTGTTAGAGCCTGCTCCTTCGACCCCATCGTTCATTTGCTCCCTTTTCATGATCACAAAGAGCAATGGCAAAACTCGAGTGATATTCAATTTGAAAGCACTAAATTTATACTTGGAGCCAAAGCATTTCCATCTTTTCCACCATCAACGAATGTCTTCGTTTCTGCAACAAGGCGACTGGATGGTCAAGTTGGACCTCAGCCAGGCCTATTATCACCTGCCAATACGCACAGAACACAGGCGCTTTTTGCGCATCAGCTACGGTGGTCAACTTCTGCAGATAACATGTCTACCATTCGGCCTGGCTGCTGCTCCCAGAATGTTTGCTACTATAACAAACTGGACTGCAGAATACCTTCGCACAAAAGGTCTGCGTCTCGTCGTGTATCTAGACGACTATTTATTAGTCCACCAGAACAAGGAAGTACTCAGCACTCATCTAAACATAGCTGTACGTTTCTTGTCTAGTCTGGGCTGGTGTGTAAATCACGAGAAATCGATCACCAGGCCAACGAGGTCGATCGAATATCTCGGCATCGATTGGGACACCCAAACAAACCGCAAGTCCCTACCACTAGAGAAGGTAAGAAAAATTCGGCAGATCCTCTCGACCAGACTCGCAGCGTGCAGTTGGACCCTCAAGCAGGCGCAACGCCTCCTAGGGTTTCTCAACTTTGCGTCCTTCATCACCCACTGGGGAAGGATGCATTGCCGTGCGCTGCAATGTCACACCAAAGTACTGCGTTAAAATCCTCTCGAAGCAGTACAGCTGACACAAGACGTTCGCCAAGAACTCGAGTGGTGGATGGAAAATGTAGGTCAAAAGACAGCAATTCACACAGATGTGCTAGCCACAAACTTTGTCATCACGGACGCTTCCGACATTCTGTGGGGTGCCCTGGTCAACAACAACAAGGTACAAGGTGCATGGCAACCCGACCAGAAAAAATGGCATTGCAATCTCAAAGAGATGTATGCTGTGCTGTCGAAGGAATCCAGAGCCCTCCGGGACTCCAGAATAATTCTACAGACCGACGACAAGACAGCGGTTTCGAACATTCAGAAGGAAGGCGGCACGAAATCACACCGATTGATGGAATTGACGCGGAAATTGTTGACTCTGATAGACGACCTCAATGTTGTACTGATCCCTCACCACCTACCAGGGGTGTACAACACCGAAGCCGACCACTTGTCGCGAAATCGCGCCGGCAGCGAGTGGCACCTGCAGGTGGCAGCATCCTCGAAGATATTTCAGACTTGGGGAAAACCGGACATAGACTTGTTCGCGTCACAAACCGCACACGTCGTGATAAATTACGTTTCTCTAGATTCCTCAGACTCCAACGCCTGTTATCACGACGCGTTCAGCAGATACTGGCGATACGCCCTCGCATGGGTGTTTCCACCGCCGGCGTTGCTTCCACGAGTTCTTCACCACCTCAACTCGGCATCAGGTCGGTACATAATAGTAGCACCCAAGTGGAAGAAACCCTTTTGGCGGCCAGACCTGAAGAATCGATCCTTGGCACGGCCGCTGAAGATCCTTGGTGGACACGGTGACCGGCCTACCACCAGCTCATGTCAAAGATCTGCAGCTGGAAGCCTGGCTCATTTCGGCTGGGACACCATGACAAGCGATTGGTCTCCACAAGAGAAAGATCTTCTTTTATCTTGCTGGCGACCTTCAACTCTTAAAACTTACACACCTATTTGGGGCAAGTGGTCTTTGTGGTGTAGTCAAAATAATGTAAATTTCCGTACACCAAATCCGACAGACGTTGCGAAATATCTAGCATATCTATATCTTAATCAAAAGTTAGCTTACAGAACTATTCTTGTGCACAAGTCCGTTATCGCATCTATCTGTGAAACTGCTCCAAATATTAGAATTTCTTCTAGTCACATAGTTAAGCACATTTTGAAAGCAATTTCAATTGCAAAGCCGTTGCCACCTAAGGTGATGACCACATGGGATGCCAGGGAATTAATTACTTATTTAAAAAACTCCTTGCACCAGTAGTTTATATGAGGTGTCTAAGCGAACGGCGACTATTTTATTATTATGTTCGGGACGTCGTGTACACGACCTATCCCTTTTCCATATCGACTGTGATCATTTTGTAGATAATAGGGATTCCATAACTTTACACCCAGTGGTCGGATCAAAAACAGATAATGCGACTTTCCAGCAATCCAGTTGGATTTTGTTGGCATCACAAGATCAAAATGCAAATCCATTATATTGGCTCCGCATGTTAATAAATTTATCAAAGGAAAGACGGGGTTCTTTAAAAAAAATTGTTCATAACTACTAGAGATCCCGTTAGAGCAGCCACACCAACTATAATCGGTGGTTGGGTAAAACGTAATCTCTCTGATGCTGGAATACAAGCCTCTCTAGGTAGTTTTAGATCGGCTGTCTCATCATTAAATTGGCTAGAAAATTATCCTATAAATGACATATTATCTAAGGCAAACTGGAGGCATGAATCAACTTTCAGACAATTTTACCGTAAAGAAATCAGACCTAATAACGAAATGTCCTCAGCGCATTCGTTATCAAGATTATTTCAAGTCCCCAATTGATTCTAAGTTAACAGATGAGTCAAATCAAATTGATTCAGGTTATAATTACTCATGAAGCTATTGCACGATTGCTTATAACTTACTTACGTTTTGCTCTATAATTATACTGCCAGTGCTTAAATGTCTGGATTTTTGTTCATTTAAAAAACTGTGTTTATCAAGGTATAAAATGGTGATTAAATATAATATTGGTTTATAATTCACATTGTTGCTTTTCATTCATACAATCCACCAGGAGATATCAAACATATCTCTCATAATGGACTTCGGACGTCAAACGGAACACATAATATAAAAATTTTACCTTCAAATAAAATTTGTATTATGTTTCCTAAGACGTCCGAAGTCCAGGTAAGGTCTTCCTGGTGCATACCTACCTACCTTTAACAATGACATAACACTTCATCATGGCGGCTTGTATGCGGTTTTGAAAGTAGTTCACAGATATGACGTTGGGGGCGCTAGTAGCGCGATTACGAGGCGGAAAGTAACGACATCTAGCGGCTGATCATGTAAGGAAGCGTGCACTCTCTCTCATAATGGACTTCGGACGTCTTAGGAAACATAATACAAATTTTATTTGAAGGTAAAATTTTTATATTATTTCGTCACTTTTTACAATAATTGTACAATTTCTCAATAAAAGCCCCGATTACCTACCCTTTTTTATTACTTTTAATTATTCTCTATCTTATCAGCTTTCTAAAAGTAAAAATACCATGTGTATAACTTAATCTCAACGTTTCCAAAGGCCTTGCACTCGGCTACGAACGAATAAGTACAGACGCCAGCACATCAAGCTACTACAATCTGTCAAATTTCTTTAATATATTTTCAACTTTATCCCTGCAGTATAAGGTTGAAGGTTGATTGGGGAAATTTTACAGTTTCGGGTAGCTTGACATGCTGGCGTCTGTACTTAGCTGAGTAGGTAGCAGGTAGAGGTAGAGATATTTTTTTATTTATTTAAAAGTTTTTTCGTCGATAAATTTAAGCTTAGTTTCCCTCATTTCGATATGTGCACATTATGAAGACATTTTGTCAATAACTTAGATCTTTTGATGTGTAACATCTTTCCTCTCGCTCTTTGTGGGAGTGATTTCGTGAAAAGGGACGGTAGTGTGTAACATTTTGACGTCCTACTGTAAGTTTTTGACGAGCACGATGCCATCGAATCGATGTGAGGAACAACAGCCTTTCGGAAATCCAGGTTTTGCCTCGACTATTTCTTTAGAATGCTCAATGCACTCCAATGATAAAATATCTATGATAAATTCACGCTTTGCGGAAAATACGTTGTAAATCATAAACAAATAAAACCACGTAAATACACGTAAAACTACATAATTGCCAGGGAAATCATTTATTGCTAATATAATTTTTATAGGTGTTTTGCCTAAAATTAATTTAGTGAAAACTTGTCAGTAGTAAAGGTATGTACTTTCCCTTTCTCTATCTACTTAAATGTGTATCTACTTTGAAATAATATGGTAGTTTAAATTCAATGTTGGTCATTGTAACCAAAACCGTATTACAAGGAATCATTTTCAATGTAAATCATACACGAAATTGACAATAAAACTTGGTAAGATTAATAAAAACATCAATTAATTATTTATTTATTAGCAGATAAAAGTTACATAAGAAATGTAATATTTTATTTTACGATCCCTCTTTATAAATATACGTTTAGTATGCTTTCACTTTTATGAACAAACATTCACAATTTCTAAATCTTAGGTGGGTATGTTTTACAATTTTACGTATAACGACTGACGGTCTATCGTTGATTGAAAAAAAAATGTGCGAGATTCCGCTCAAGTTGCGCTGTTTCTGTAAGATAAAAGTGGGTAGGTAGAAAGGTATATGTAACTTGTTGTCAGATGTTTTATGTACTCCATTAATATTTTTTTATGCAAAATAGGTTGTCAACTCTATTAATTTAATAATCTAAGTCATTTCTAATGAGAGTATCATCGCAATTATTATTTTAATAATACCGCGCTTACCTGTGTATGAATAACGGGGCTACCTACCTATACAAGTTAGATGTATTGCCTTTTTTGGTGTTTCTGTCACACAAGTGCAATGCTTGATGGTGTGAGCGAGAGAGAGATAACCTCGATTAGCACTCGTGGAATGCGGTGTTGCGTTCGCGCAAGCAAGCCAACTCCGGTCCAGTCATTTATTTCATTCGTCGCCGACAACGTTGTGGTGATCGCGGGCAGGTATCACTTAAAAACTTAACCGTGTAATCAAAATATGTGTGAAAATTGCCGCTATACGAGTGTTTCTCTGTTATCTATAAGTGAATAATATTGTGACAGTTGTGTACAACACTTGTGTTATGAAGTTTAGTGAAAGTTGACGGAGGTTTTCAAGGAACTCGGGTGTCTCGTCGCATATTTACCTGTAAGTCAACTTCTAAAGGTATACGTGTCTGGGTGACGTTGATTTTGCGTTATAGCCTTCTAAACTACATACTTAAGTTTAAGTATAACTACTTTTTATCTTTGTTTACCCTGCATAGTTTAATTTTTTACAGAAAAAACTACCTGTTTATTTCTGAGTTAAAAAGCTAATTAGGTAGGTGAACATTTTCGCGACAAGATTGCATGTAGGTACTTATATTAATAGTTTACATCAGGAAAGCCACGATAATTATTATGTCAGGTTAAAGCCTGATTAGTGTAACCATACGTCCTATTTTTAGCGGACACGTCTCGATTTCTCGGATGTGCGTAAAATTCGCCGGAAGCGTTAATTACGTATCCGGAACCCATAAATCGAATGAATTAATGCATAATCGATAATTATGTAGTAATTAAAACAATGAAAGAGTAGGTAAATAATATTAGACTTGAGGACAACTTTTACTAAAGGGACCTCTGACCCCGCGGACTCGGTCGTTGGCCTTGAAACACAGATTTTGTTATTAATTTGACAAGTAGGTATCCAAGTTTATTCTGAATTTACAAAATTCCTTGGTGACGTCATATCATCGATTTCATACCTTAAAATAACCAACTCAATACATAAATCAGTTATCGACCCGCATTCACTGCAATTTTGCAACTTTTGAATAAACCTAAAACACCTACCTGGGTGCCTACCTACCTACTTATTCGTTAATTGCTTGACTGCGAATATTGCAGCTCAGCCAGCAGACCGGTGTAGAAATAGCAGGAAGGGGACATGGCACTTGTACCTGCTAGCTATTAGGTACCTACTACTTCAAACCTTTTGAACCATAATGTCAGATATAACATGTTTGTTAAAGCTTGCCTGATTGCGTAAATTTTTTGTTTGTTGAATAAGTACGAGTACATAAAACATTTAATATTTTACTATGATGTCCTGACTTTGTTCGTATACTTCTCCCGCTAGGTGGAGACGACCCTCTGACCGGATTAGTGTAAAATTATTTCCAAGAGGATTGCGTAAAATTATTTTCAAGAGGATGTCCTAGGTACATCCTCTCACGCTGCGTACACACCGGCTCAACGAAAGCCAACGAATGGGTTTCGCTGGCCTGCTTTGGTCCTGTCTGGACTAAACTGTCCAGACAGGACCAAAGGCAACAGGCAAACGCCAACAATCGTTCGTTGGCGATTGGCGTTTGCCGGCAATCCGCAGCGTGGCGGTAACATCAAAGGGATAGAAGCAATCAACCGATCCTTTGCTCGACCACTAAAATTTTGTGGTCGAGGGTCGAGCAAAGGATTGGTTGTAAGTACATAATGTATTTGGACGTACCTTAGGGCCTGTGCACACCACGTTTTTTAAACGCGCCGTTGACGCGCGTTTGAAGCGATACAGACGTCAAAAAACGTGGTGTGGTCAGGCCCTTAAAAGGCCAACGAACGTGCGATACCTAGCTAACACTGTATATCCTTCGATGGCGTTCGTTTGGCCAGTGTGTACTTACGCTTGAGAAACCCCTACTTGTCTTTCAAGTTTTTCAGCGTTTAAACCTAAGATTTCGTGATTGATTCCTCACTATTCGTCAGTAAGAGGTGTTTCGCTTTTATAACAAGATGCGCCGATTTATACGCAAAAACGATATTTTCAATCAATAACTTATCATAACATCATGCCTGAACGGATTCGCCAGTTATGTTTAAGTCCCATTTAATAGGGGGCGAGCCTGTTGCCATCAATCACCGGGCATAAATCCAGACTCCGGGCTGCTACTAAGAAATTCCAGATGAAAATACCCAATAACACTTTGCCCGACCTGGGAATCGAACCCAGGACCTTCTCAGGCTCCACAGTAGCGCTTGCGACCACTAAACCAACGGGGCAATCATTGTCAATCAATCTTGCTCACATTTTCCTTTTCGAAAACGATGTAAAATATCCGCAGAAAAGACATTTGACTAATCATTCCATGAGCAAATTGCAGGTGCATCGAAGAAATAACACCCCATTCCAAAAGTTTAAATCATTTTCTGTTTTTATCTAAGTACTAGATCACCAAACTTTAGCCTAAAGAATTGGAAGAACCGCGATGAGTTTCATCTGAAAGTTGCTATAGGTCACGAAGTATCGATAGACTCACAAAAGTCTATGAAGATTGCAGAAATTGCCCGCATAATATGCGACGACACGTTCCTTGATATCGTGCCGAGCCCATCTCCAATGTTCTCCTGCCTCCAACGCTTCTTGGAGCCAATATATTATTACATTAATCCCGTGTTTATGGGAAGGAAACAAGTCCTATCATCTTATGTAATTTCAAATTACCACGTCCAGTCGGTTTTGGTTCCATTTCGAGACATTTAATAACTGGTAATCGTCATTAAATAAGTAAATTACGGCTTTTAAACCAATAAAGAATGGTAAACGCCAAAAGTATTGTTATGTCGATTAATCTTAGGATTTATGAACTATAAACCGTTGGATGTATATCTCATTCTCCCTTCTGTAAGCCACAAATTCTGACTTTTCAAGCTTACCTACAATGCATCTTTTTTTTTTGTGGGAAATTATCAAATAACTTCTCCCGCTCTTGGCGGAGCGGGAGGGCGTGTCAGACTTTTTACTGACTAAAACCCACCCGTGTTCCTTCAGATGCCTGTGTGCCAGGGCCACGATATCCCTTTCGGACAGACTCGTAACCCTGGCAGACCTACAATGCATCATGGATTCAACATGATTATCGTGATGATGCGTGACATGCAGTGATGGTGCATTGATCTCAAATTATCTTTTATCTTTTTGGAGCTTTCTTTATCTGTCGAGAAAAGAAGGTTAGTCAAACATTGCTCTCTCTAGCACCCCAAAACCGAACACAAGCAAAGAAATCTTCTCCTTTGATGATAGAATCAGTGGTGGCCTAGTGGATACGACCGTGACTTACGAGTTGTAGGTCGTATATTCGAACCCTGACAGGTGCTTTACTTTGTGTAAATTATTTTATCACCACTGCTCTCAAAACGGTGAAGAAAAACATCGTGAGGAAACCGAAAACGTGTCCAAGAACGAAAAATTCGAAGACATGTGACATCTACCAACCCGCACTGGGCCCGCGTGGTGGATTACGGGCCGCTCCCTCTCACAGAAAGGAGGCTTGTTTCCCAGCAGTGAGTGGGAACATTATAGGCTGATTATGTGTTTCTGTGACAAATAAAATTTATTTTTCTTTCATATTTTTCTTTCTTTCTTGTTTCCTTTGCTAAACTTAAACTAAATACTGCTATGACCAAAATATCTGAGATTGCAGATAGCTTTTATAACAAAATATTACCTTACTGAATCAACGACTTCACGGGCATAGACAAGATGACGTAAGGTCACGTTTTTCAATTCATTCACATCTTGAGCCTATAGTCGTGTGGTTACTGAGCTGTAAAACCAGAAACCTCTGAGGTCGACCAGTATAAAGTTCAACCTTTGTTGAGACCTTTTTTTTTTTTTTTTGGGTGGCAAATTGTCAAATAACTTTTCCCGCTCTAGGTGGAGCAGGAGGGAGTGTCAGACTTTTACTGACTAAAACCCACCCGTGTTCCTTCAGATGCCTGTGTGCCAGGGCCACAATATCCCTTTCGGACAAACTCGCAACACTGGCAGGCATTGGCCCAAATGGACCCCGTCAATTCGTGCTGACGTCTCTTTGCGGCGCGCGTGGAACACAACGCGCCGTCGACCCGGGCTTGGTCCTTATCGGACGGCGAGCTACCCATCGCTCACCGTCCGCAAGCCCGCGCCTACGGTGGCCGAGAATCGGCCTGCGATTCCCGACGCCCGGGGCCTCTCCTGCGGCGACTAGGGGCGCGAGGGCGTGGATTTTGCCTTTCCCTCACGCGTTCCCCCTCCTCCTTCGCGAGCATTACTGTTTCGCAGAAGGAGGTGACGGCGTCCCATGCACTCTCGCTCCGAACCATGGCCTGAACCAGGGCCGGACGCGTGAGATCGCCGCCGCTGATCGCCTCCGTGAGGACACGGCGGTGCTCCGCCCAAGCAACCTTTGTTGAGACCTAAGTTACAGATAAAAATTTAGACAATAACACGTCACCCAGTCGGAAGAATTTAATTCGCAGAAAGTCATACCCTCATGAGATCAAAGCTAGATAGGTAAAATTCTTGGAAAATTGTGGCAAAAAACCTTTTGACCCGATTTTCTATTCCCTTCTCATCCCCAACGGCTTCCAATCTAACCGGATGCAACCGAATACCAGTATTTTACTTCGAGGACTGCCTATCTGACCTCCACAACCCAGTTACTGGGTAACACGATACCCCTTAGTTTGACTGGTGCCTTTCTTGGTTTTCTGTTCCCTTCTGGCATCTTCATTTTCATCATTTCAAGCCGAGATGAATGTGCCCAAGACTAGTTTGGCATACTACTCGTACAATAAATCGTAAGTACCTTCGTTTGAGAGGCCTGCGCCTGCGCTGTCTCATGATTCGAAGGTTTCGTTTTAATCATAGGCCTACGTTCAGTTGCTAATGAATAATTACACTGTAAGTACAGATGTTATGATGAGGTGTGAAAGATCTCAGCATGACAAAGGTAGTGTTGCCACTTTAATCGTCATCAAGAAAACAACGATGCCTTGTTAAGTAATTTTAAACTATTATTTTTTTAAGAAATTGCACTTTCTTTTGTTAGCCAGCTGGTTATTATTCCATTCTTTGCAATCAACAAATTATTGTCTGTAACGAAATAACTGAGCAAAACATCAAAACAGGTATAATAACTTGAAAATAAAGTGTTCAATAAACATTATTTTGTTTTTCTAGCATTCCGCACATAGGCGTTGCGAAGTGAAAACGGTAAATAATGATTATTAAGTAATTTGGATGTGATCTGTCGTTTTGAACAGTTTGGTAGAGAAAGCGCTTGGTTCGTGGCTTGTGATGGACGTCGGGCTCTTCTAACGGATTTCTCCAATACGTTGATGATCTGATGTGTTAACAACTCCTGAATTGGACGTACGCACGCTAGCGCTATTAAAATTTAAGATATTTTTTGAGATTAAAAGATAAATCCCGTTATAAATACTTGATATTAGATATGCCGTGTTAAGAGCAATTTAACTAATTAATAGTAAAGAACACGCATCGATCTTTTAATTAATAAATACTTGCTTTAAGTTTCAAATGGAGAAGAAGAAGTTTAGAAAAAAGTATTTTTACCGAATGGGCAGTGTCCTATTCGATAAAAAAATAGTTCTTTATAATCTGTAGAACTTGGGTCTTCGAATCACCGATCGATAGTGGTGACCACGATAAAATTGCTGTAAAGTATAGAGGCATGATTTTTTACGGAAAAAAAAATCCAGGGCAATCTATTTCAGAGATCATTCATTTAATACATTGTTATGTAATTTTTAAAATAGGTAGGTAATTTAATGCACAGTTTATTACTTGAGTAAAGAAACGACTTGTAAATAGTTTTACTGTACGGTTCACAAATGATATCATGAATGTGAAACAGCTAAGTCAATGCAGAATCTTGATCTCACAAAAACTTTGAACTTTTTGCCTGCGCTCGCTCCGCCGTAATTACCTACTAAATGATGTCATCTTCGAATTTGGTGTTATTCCGTTTTTTAACAGGATGCTAATCCATAAAACAATTAAGTGATATTAAAATAATGCTTAAGTAAACGCATTTTAGATTGATTCTATTTGACGACAATGACCTGGCAATCCTTGACCCAAAATGTACATAACATAATGCTCCTAGCATTGAATATCTGAGGTTATTTATTATGCAAGTACTATTAGATGAAGATGATATAAATTACCTCCTGTAGTAGATGAACCGTTCTTTCAATCGTATAAGCGAGAGGTTGTTATGAACACAAGGTGATGACTGTGCATAATTTTGCAAACCACGAATATTCTGTTTGTTTTACGAAATTAGAAAATTATTCTTGTTTGTTCATAAACTGGCTGGCTGGATTGATTTGATTTTAAATAGAAAATATTAAATTATTTAAAAAAATAGGAATTTCGTCGGTTCTACATATTAGTTTATTATTTGGTATAAATGCGAGTACTGTCATGTCACTAGTTTCGTAATTTAACTTATCTACTTGTTAAAGATGCTCACTATTTCATAAATGCTAGTCCCAGTTAGACATGCACGAATGTTGTAATTTTTTTAAATTTTAATGTGCTAAAAGGCTTCACAATACCTAGTTACCGGAATTTGAAATAGACAAGTTGTAGACCTACCTAGAAAAAAACAACAGACTTAAAAAAAATACTACAATGTGAAAAATAAGGTTAATTTCGGAAATCGGTTCTATAGGTATTTTTGTTTTCTGCTACCGGCTTCCGAAATTAAAGTTATTTTTCACTTTTTTCGTTTTTTTTTCGGAAAAACAGTACATTTTGATACAAGTGGGAACTGCAATAACAAATGTCCACGTGTATCAAACGACGATTTTCAATACACTTTTGAAGAAATAAAATAAAATAACAAAAATTTATTTTGTCATGAATTATTAGGAAACTATGATTTAATTTTCTTTTTTTTTAAGTTTAGAACACAAATAAATGTTAATTTGTTCATAAACTTTTTTTTTATTGTAATAATCATGGTATTCTAATTATAAACATTATTTAAATGTTCCAAAAATATTAACGCTGCAAAGACGCATATTTGCCGAGATTTAAAAAAAATCACCTCCGAATAGAGAGGACCGTCTCTGGCGTGAGACGGTGTGAATAGAGGCATTGGCATTGAACCAATTTGGACTAAGTATAGGTATAAGTTATCTGTGGCGATTTTTATTCCCGCACACGTGTTGGAAAATAAAAAATCGCACGCGTGTGAAATACATTGCATTGTGAATCTAATCGTAATGCGATATGGACCAGTTTTCGAGGAAGTGTATTGAAAACCATTTTTTTTTTACGTTTTAGTGTGGTACTTACCCCGCACAAAGTATAAGTACCACTACTTGTATATGTAAATATCAGTGACAGGAAGTTGTTTTTTTGTAAATTTTGACGTTCAAAGGTGCCTCTTTTTTTTTTTTTTTTTTCTTTTTGGCTTCGCACGGTTTGTGCATTTTGCCAGTGTCATGTAAAATTAGGTAACAAGTACAAAGTTATTTAAATAATTATGAAATGAACTCCACTCAATGCATGATAAAGATGATTAATGATATCCCGCCCCGCTCCCCTTGAGTTTAAGTAAAGACGCGGCACTTTACTGAAACCTCGCGCGGACTTCTTGAGAGAACTTAAAGTGATGTTGCACTGTTTTGTTTCATTTGCCTACATTAATGCAGGTTCACGAACACTTAATGGTTAATAACCCACCACTATTACACATTAATATTCGGCTAAACACAAATTTTAGAAAATAAAACAAAACTGCTAACATGACGCTTCACTTTCCCGCCAAGAAGTCCCAAAGGTGCCTCGTAAGTGCCCCTTATTTGAAATAAATAATGTGGCTTTGACTTTTTTGTAAAATCATCAACATTAAGTGGAAAAAATACCTATTATTGCGCTAACTTATTGAGCTAACTCAAAAACTACCCAAGCAAGTACATAAAATTTTATAAGGGTCTACCAAATGAAAAATTATTTTCAAAATCTGTCCACAATCGATGAAAATATAGATGGACACATATAAAAAATAAAATATATCAGACGAATTGAGAACCTCTTTCTTTTTAGGGTTCCGTACCCAAAGGGTAAAATGGGAACCCTATTACTAATTACTACTCCGCCGTCTGTCTGTCCATCCGTCTGTCACCAGGCTGTATCTCATGAACCGTGTTAGTTAGACAGTTGAAATTTTCAGAGATGATGTATTTCTGTTACCGCTATAATAACAAATACTAAAATCTGAATAAAATAAAAATTTAAGGGGGCTCCCATACAACAAACGTGATTTTCGTTCGAGTCCGACTCGCACTTGGCCGGTTTTTTTTTGCCGGTTTGGTACGGCACCCTTCGTGCGCGAGTCCGACTCCCACTTGGCCAGCTTTTATGAAGTCTGTTAAAAATAATAATATTCAACATTTTTGTTACTGTTTTTGACCCATTTACAACTTTAATTACTGAACGTCTTAACGAAAGAACACAGCTAGCAAGTATTTAAAATAATTATACCTACCTTAAAAAAAATCAAAGCTAATCAAAAACCGCACGTTTTTTTTTCGTGTATAATAATATATTCCAGACGGCCACACCAGATCGTAAAAAGTAAAACAAAGAAATCTAAGAAGACCTCCTTTTTACCTTAAAAGTGAAAACCAAGTAATTTATATTCTATCTGCATGTCATCAAAAGCCTCAAGCTAAAACTAGGACATGTCCGGAAAACGCACATTTTACGGCGAACGCGTTAGGCTTGCAACACCACGGCCTGCGTACGAACGGGCTCGCATTAGGGACACATGGGTCGAAGGAATGCAGACATTCTGCCTGCACACAGCCAACGTGTTTGCCTAATTTAGCTGCCTAGAAAACTATGATTTACAACGTAAATATGCACCACTCCTTTTTATACGCAAATAGAATTCTATAAACTTGATTTTCTGCTTAGTTTGGAACTATTATCCGTTAGTCACTGCTGCCAAAATTCCAGTTAGGTTTGAATTACGAACAAGTTTATTTAAATCTTGCAATTTTTAGGACTTGTAGGTCGTGGTTACGTGGTTACGTCCCTAAAAATGAACAGCAAAATGCTAGCGAGTCTTTCTAGCCACTCGTTGCATTGCAGCGCTGTTGTTTGCTACACAAGAGACTCAAAAGCACACAATAGTGCTTATTACAGATTGAGTTGAGAAGGTGAAAACTATAACGTAGGACTTGTGTGGTGTATATTACAATCTTGAACTAAAGCAGCACGCATTCGTGATCTAAATAGTAAGGACTGTCACGTTTCTTAAACTGACAGCTTGTAATGGTTGAAGAACAAAATGTGGCTAAAACAGCATAATTAAAAATTTGACAGGCTGGCGCCGATTAGGTATTAACGGTACTCGAATTGATTTCTATGATTGATTGCATTATTGTATTTGCAAAAAATAAAGCTCAACCGCCTTGTTACTTTGGCCCACACACGGCACATCATAGACAAAACTGCATTCATATTGTCAATTTGTCAGCTCCTCATTCTTTATTCAACCTTCGATCTTGGTAGCCGCTTGGGAGCGAGAATCCGTCGTGCTGCCTAAACAATAAATAGGTAATAGGTATACGTATGATAGGTACGTAGCGTAGGTGCTATACGAAGGTAGGTCTACACATCGGAAGTACGTGGGCCGTGCGCCGCCGCCGTACATGGCAAGTACAATCAGACACAGGAGTGATTTTATGATATTGATTTATGGTTTATTGCGTATGCGTGGATGGAGAAAGTACGGAACAGAAGAGTGGATGTTGACACGTCTAAAAGTTTTATTGATAGTGTTTCGCAATTAATGTCAAAGGAAATACTGAAGAATATGATTGAAAATCTTCGCATCAGAATTTAGAAACTAGTTTTTTGAACTCGCATGACGTAAGGCGATGTTACTGATTCAATTTCCATTATTTAAGATTGAAAAGTAACCATGCTTAATAATACTGCTATATGTGGTATTTTACCTATAACTATTCAACATGGTGCCACTTATCTGCCGGAATGTACCGAAGGAGTCACCATCGGCAGACAATAGCTTGTATCCTCCATTGCGATTCGAAACGCTAAGGCTTGCAACGGTTGCTAGTGTTGCTACTGACTTGCTATGTGCGCTGACATTATATAAGTACTAGCTCGAGTAACTTGGCTGTAGAACCTATATCTACTTATTGCAAAATGGATGTGAATACTTATCATAAAGGTCTACATTTTTCAGAAGATGTATTTGTGATTTGTGCATTTATGATTTACGCTATCATGAGATTTGCCTTACAAATTCTAAACAAGGCTAAAACTTCTTTTTTATTCAGAAGAACTGGTTCTGAAGACCTGCATTGAATCAATGATACCAACCTAACACGAACAATCTAAATTCAAACGTTCGAAAGTGAACTTTTCATCAGATTGACAGTATCGAATGCATTCAAATTCAGCGGCCATGATTGTGTCCAATGTGCGAATTTCAATTGTTTCTGACCACAAATTCTTGTCCCAATTCCTGTGATCGCGTGCCGAAGTGTACTGACGAAATGTCAAACGAAAGAACTTGACCGTGTGTGGCTTTCTCGTACGCAGCTTCCATTCTCAATTTCGTCCCCATTTAGTTGTTTTTATTGCGATTGCAAGTTCCTGATGTAGTTCCGGATGACATTCATGAGAATACTGCTACAGAATAACGTTAAAAGTTTGTCGTTTGAAGTAAAGATTCCAATTTTAAGAAAGTAGGTATGTATGTTCTTTTGATGCAACCAGAAATGTAATTGCACTGCTGTTAGTTCTGTACCATGATCATAAGTCAAAGGATAGTTACCTACATACACCTCTTTTAGTTAGACCGTTAGACCATGAACGCATTAGGGGATTCGCTGAATTGTTGAAGTGAAGACACGATTAGTTGATCAGAAAGTTGGATGCCTGACCCGAGTTTTAATTAGCAACGGAGAAGAACAAAAAAACTATAATAATCCATCCTATTTTCCAGGCTACCTGTCATACACAATACTTTCTAAGTACAGACTAGTCTACTTCAACACATGTAACACTAGCGGTGGGCAGTGATTCGAATCGACACGGCTCGGGTGCCAGTTGACCGGGCTGCCGCGGTCAAGGTGATCACTGCACTGTGACCACTCGCTCAACCACGCCAAAGGACGTTGAACGTCTTAACTCCTTTTGTTTTTCCATTATTCCGAGATTAGATTCGCGTTCCACGTTTAAATGACGTAGGAATAATTGAATGAATTGGAAACGTCATTGACTTTTTTTTTTTAGTTTCTTGATTCGAACAAGGCTCGAGGCAAACCGAGGTTTATTGAATTGTAATTGCAAAAGCCATAATAAAATGATAAGGCCTTAGAGGTCTTAAAGGTTGAATAATGCATAAATAGTAGCTTGCTAGCCCATTGCCTGCGGTGGTGTTTCCCTTCGTTGAGCCTTCTTTTTGCAAAGTCCAATAGTGGAACCGAAAACTTGTTTGCAGTATCTTCCCCAGGCAATGTTATTGCAGTTTATATTTTTTACGAAGTTTATACAGCTGCAATGTATCGAAGACGGATCAAGTTTTGAGCAAAACACGGATCCTAAGAATAACCTTTTTGTTGCTTTTTCATTCTATATAATTAACTTGATGGAATGGAAGGTTAAATACCAATAGCCTGTTAAATTACTTTATGCGTCAGGTGTCTGGCCGGCTTAGTGTAGTAAAAACTATGTCTGAAAAGTTAGTCGAACGGCAGTGACCGTTAGTAAACACGTCACACCTCACTGTTCCAAAACATTACTACTTGCACTTACTCGTATAAACAGTCATTATTTCACCTACTTAACATGTACGGTTTGTAGAGCAAGTTGTGTTTCAAAGTTCCAAATATGAATATGCCCAGATCTTTGATTTGAGTACGGTCTCAATCAACGACACCTATCTACCAAATTGGTTAGCTGTCAAAAATATGAAACGGGGCAAAGGTATCTTCACAAATATTCTTTGCTTATGACGAAGTCCAAATCTCTAAGCCGACCTCATACAACGCCATGTTAATAATTTAGCACAGCGTGTGTAACAATACAAGGCATTTTTTCTAATCTTCTGTTACGATTAACAACCGACCGGATCATCCCACGATTCAATCGGATTTTTACGGTACAATGATTGTAACACTTTAGCGACATGATCAAATATCAAATGCCCTGAGGGTATGAAGAGCACGCCCAGAGTTTGATCATCACGACTTGCAAGAGTAAGAGATCATAGAACTGGATTAATCTAATTTTAGTACTTGCAAAGCGTGCCGCCACTCTTGTTTAGATTATACAACAGACCTACTATAGCAAAAATATCATTGAAGAAAAAGCAACGCATGTAAGACAGTTCTGTGACTGACTGACCAGTGACCGACGAAGCGGCAAATAAACTGAAAACATGTAAAGTTTGAAAAAAAAACAATCTATCGAACGGGGGGTTTAAAATTACATGCTGATGAATTCGGTAACTGCAAATAATATCTAGTTTGCAATAAATCCATTGTAATTTTTTTCATATGCTAATGCTGTCGACCGTACTGGTAGCAAATTATGTCAGCGTACTGTTACACAGTTACGGCCGGTCTGGTGAAAAACTGTGCGGTTGCCGTTGACGACAAATCTATGGGGTTATTAGCCACTAGCCACCGATGTATGTCACTGAATCGTGTCAAGTGGCTATCATTACTAGGTATGATGTGGGCATAACATATGTTGCGTTGGTTTTATTGAGAGTATCATGGCAAGTGGAATTAAGTGCGTTGAGGTTGATTAATTCATCTATGATCAAATTGAGTGGCCATTTTCTGGCTGGGTCAAGTATATTGCCTAATGCATCTTTTGCATTTGCTGCTTTTATTTAAATTCTTTTAGGGGCCTTTTCTGGTTTCTTTAAAACTGTTAAAAATCGAGAGAAACCATGACCTTTGAGAAAACGTCGCGTAAGTCGTTAAAGGTGAGGTCGAGCAAAATGAGCATCTGCTCAGACAGATGCATCTCCTGTGAAAAACTGATAAACGTATTTGAAGAAACCTCCATCAAAAACAAAAGTAACAAAGACCAGTAAGTATAAAGATCTTGAGTGTAATTAATTCGTACTCGTTTATCAACAGAGATTGGGGTTAAAAACAATAATTTGGCATTAAAAACAAACTAAAAACAAATCGATTCGTCATTGATGCAAGCAATTAAAAAAATCATACAATATATAATAAAATAAAACAAACAGCTTTAATAACAGAGATTATAAAACAAGATGCATGAGAACATAAATGTCAATGAAAACGCCACGGAGACTTACGTGAACAGAAAAAAGTTGAATGGAGACGTGTTACGCCGAAACTGTGGTGGAAAGCGGTCGGTGTGGTTGGGACACAGGTTCGTACACATGCTGCCAATATTTGCGCACGCGCCGCTCTCTCGATCGCCGTCCCTAATTACACGTACCGCCGCGCTGTAACAAAACTTTTTGTTTGTATGGCAAACCTGGGTCTTTCATCGTAGAGGAAAATAATGAATGTATTTAGACTTGTACGATGTTGGGTTCTGTTGTCTCTTTGGTTCGGTTTAGATAGTGAATGAATGAAGAAAACTTCCACGGAAGTTATAGATGACATCTGCAATCTCGACAGACGCCAGATTTTTGGATTATGATGCTTATAACTCATCTTCTTTTTATAGTAAGAAAAGAGACTGGCTCACTCTTAAAATAAAGGACATTAATGTTGACGACAGAAATACATAAGAAATTTAATAAATCGTATACCCACGGTAACTCGATTACATGATCCATTACGATACATTTGCCGCCGATTGGAGAAATTATTAAACAATCAATGACTTACGTCCTTCAAACTAAGAGTCATTTGAAATGATCGCCATAATTGAACCAGCAGTTTATTGAGACTGTCTATACTGCTACACGTAATACTGTCGTTATAATATAATAGGGAAATGGTTACGCAGTTAGCGACCGACAGTTAGAAAGTCTCGTGAACATCTGGCGTAATTTTCTAATTCTGCCGACATGGTTTTGTTACCATGTAGCGGCTACCTTTTGATGTTTTAATTTCAGTTATAATTTTTAGGCGGGTTTGTGTTTGGGTATGAATGGTTTTGGATTGATTTGTATTGTCTTTGAATAGTTCAATTTAGTGGATGCAAATAAAGCTTGCTCGAAATGACTACAATACAATGTAAAAAACCACAGAGGTCCTACCATAAATCCCTGCGGCACACCGCACCCCTTTTGCAAGATTTCACCACTCAAAAATATTTCGGCAGGCTTATGTATCAAGAAAAAAGCGAGTGTAAAGGTCACTAGCTGTTGACCTGTATATAAGCCTGTATGCTGTTGGGTGATGAAGCAATCTGTCATGTAACGGTATCGGAGGGCGCGCCAAAGACAACTTTCCTCGGCACTCAACGACATGTCTCGTTCGCTTCACGGAAGCACAAGAAAGTATACGGATGTGTACGGAGACTCTATAGTCTATGAGAATGTCGATTGTATGTGGTATATTACATACCTGTGTGACTGAGACAAAATACCATTATAATCACAGAGTAGCACCGTAATCTTTTACTCCGTTCTATAAAATCCAAAGCATTATTGGATTTTAATTAAGCGTTTGACACACCAATGTATAAATAATATTTTTTGTCGTTTAGAAACCAATTAAGATTATTATGTGGTGTTAATACAAAATTTGAAGCATTTGTTAGAAAAGTTTCCGAGGTTGATTGCATAAATATCTTTATGTGTCAACAGTTTTTTGCACATGTGATATTCTATCAGTTATGAACAATGAGTAATAAGGAATAGCTTATGTTTAATAGGTTTGCATAAGCAGTAACATCCGACGGTACTTTCATAACAATTTGTTTTGAAGATTTATTACCTATGACATTCGAATGAGCCTGTGCTGGTTTGGAAACCATGATGAGCTTTGCTCCCGAATGACAAGCAGCTTGCACTTCATATACAAACAGCAACTCACGTAAATCTAACACTAGCCTTGTCCGTAGGTCTTCTTCAGTCGTACCGATGCGAACTGTAGATGATAGCTTATCCTGTAGTAATAATACGTGGCATTCAGTTGGTGGTACATCTGTAGGTAATCCCCACTGGGGCGAAATAGCATCAAGGAAACGCATGAATTCATTAATCATATACCATTTACGCTAATTCGTACCATTGTTAGAAATGATATTCCTTTAATTATACAAAAACATTGTGAGTGCTGAGAAAAAGATTTATCTCTTGATTTTGAATTTTTTCATTACGTTCTCACACTTGAGACTGACCCTGTCCTATTTTGGTTGACTTATTGCGCATAGTTTGTGCTATGATAGCTGTTAAGAGTGCTAAATATTGAGTAAGTTCTTGCTCATGTAACTTGGTACCTAGTTTCGTCTCTGAATTCGTTCATCTTGCGTTTTCTTAAACCATAACTTCTGTTTTATACAATCTTTTTTATTTGAATAAAGCCATGTAAGATTCACACTTGCTCCGTGTGATGCCGGACGTAAAGAAAAGCACCACCCCATTTCTTCCCATGGGTGTCGTAAAAGGCGACTATGGGACTTACTAGAGAAGGGGCAGCAGCGTTCTCTATGCATTTTAACACCATACTGCGATCGCCAACCCGCCTGCCAAGCGTCGCGATTATAGCAAACACCCCCCCTTAGGGAGGCCTATGTCCAGATTCATACTGGCTTTCAGTTACTGCATATTTTTGCCACTTCTAAACCGAATAACCATCAGTTTTGATTATTTTTTTCTTTCAATGTGTTGTTTTTTACTTTCTCTGTTGATTTCTACAATTTGTTTTACCACTAAGTACCGTTGCATGATCTGTCTGTTTCAATTTTCGCGAATTTTTTGCTAATTCTTAAAAATCTCTTTTTAAGATTAATACAATTAAACGAACGTGCGTCGCGATTGTTTCAAATTACACTATTTATAGCTGTATGATGAGCCAATCAGTGCGTAACGGCATCAACAATTCAATCAATCCCGCAATCGCAACGCAATGCACTTCATTATGTACCAGTTTGTTTGTCTTGTAAAATTCCTTGTTTTGTATATACACGGATGCTGACATATCATGCAAACATTTTGTCAGGCAGCATTTATTTGTAATTAACACAGTCCTCTCCCATTATTTAACCAATTAACAAAGGTTTGATCTATTGCACAGTCGATGGCAAATGTGAATCATGACTTGTATACAGAAAACGAGAGAGATAAAAAATAAGAAATGCATCCCTACATCAATCGCATGTTTTTACGATACTACTCGATGCTCGTTTTGCATCGTGTTTATAAGATTACAAAGCGAAGAAATGCCAATTATTCATTGTCTTGACATCGTTGACTTCTAAACTTGATCGTCCACTTTATCTTGACCTTCGTCGCTCGTTGTCACGCCTCGCCTATTACATTTCAATGAAGATATTTTATTGCTTGTTGTGGTTCTTCATAAGTTGGTTGTTTTACAGCTGTTACAAGAACCTTATTATTCCTGCGATTGAGTTTATTTTTGTTGTTTACAGTTTTTGTAGTGAAGTGGTTATTCGTACGACATTTGACTCTCAATGCGCCATTGTGTTGTGTAGAGGTTAAAAGTAATCGTATGTGTTCATCCCACAGCCTATTGTTTTGTCGCGTACACGTTTATTTACACCCACGCGGAGCGCATGTGCGAAATTACACAATTAATTATTGGCCGGCCCTTTCATAAACGTTCACTTCACTATTAAATTAACGAATTAATTGCTTGCTCACCTTTATGTATATACGAAATTCTCGTACATTTTTTAATGGTGACATCGACATGTAAACTGTTATAGCTTTACTAAGGAGGAAGTTATGTTACAGCTTGATGTTAATTACATTTCGTTTCATCATCACCGTTTCTTCATTACTGAACAAATCTATACAGGGTAGTTTGAAACCGAATAGAAATAATATTGGCTCCAGAATCAAAACTTCTTCATTCAAGACTGTACTACTCAGTAAATCAACGTTTAGAAAATTGCTCTGCTTTGTAATGCAAATCAAACTACATCAACCCGTCCCTGTAATAAGATTAGTGAAATTCCATTAAACACAAACTCGATCAGCTGTTACGGTGGGACATTAAAATGCTCATTACACTGGTTATTTCGCAAGCAGTAATTTTGCAATAATTGTGTGCTGATTGATATGCTGTGATACCGGTTTGGGTATAGATTCGACCGGAGTAACTTGAAAGTTATGAAATTAGTGCTCGGGAGCTGGCCGATCGATTTGTTTGATATCATTACTGTCCTTGCTTCGGTTACTTTCATTGTCAGTAGATATTTTTTGTCGAAGGGTTTGTATGGCAGTTTTATTACGCGCTGACAATCTATTCTGTAAGAAGCTCAGCGTTAAAATTCAGGTGAAGTAAGCTTAGTGTCAATCTTTCATTGAATATCGGCAGGTTGAATAAAAGCTCACGTTTTGATGGTTTAAGTGATTCTCCAGTTCTCGTTTGGTCATCATCTGTCTTTGGGTTTTCTCCTGTCCTGTGATTATGACGATTAATTAATTAGCTACATACATTTTTGTCTAAATAGCCAAGAATCCTATGTCTTCTTTTAAAGACTTCTATTTTATATTTCTTTAGGTTGAAACAAAATAGACGCTTTCACCACTGCTCTCAAATCGGTGAAGGAAAACATAGTGAGGAAACCGGCATGTCCTAGGACCAAAAATTCGAAGACACGTCATATCTACCAACCCGCACTGGGCCCGCGTGGTAGATTACGGCCCACTCCCTCTCACAGAGAGGAGGCCTGTGTCCCAGCAGTGGGAACATTATACGCTGATTATGCATGCATGCGAATATACAGCGTGCCGCTACAATGGCGACATTAATTTAACACACGGGTAGGGCTTTTTTTTGGGTGGGAAATTATCAAATAACTTCTCCCGCTCTGGGCGGAGCGGGAGGTGTCTGACTTTTACTGACTAAAACCTACCCGTGTTCCTTCAGATGCCTAAGTGCCAGGGCCACGATATCCCTTTCTGACAAACTCGCAACCCTGGCAGGGCTAGTGGCCAATAATCATAAAAAATATAATATGATAAAATAATTCGTACATTGAAAATTTTCAAACATACGAAATAATAAAGCTCTCTCTTTCCTTAAATACGCCTACTCTTTGCACGTTATTCGTTTTAATTTCATTGATGCGATGTTATGATTCGTGACCCCGGCAAATGACCTCTGCGCTATAGTTCGTAAGTACAGGTTGCATTAAAATTCAATTTTAGAAAATTGTTAATAATTAATAACGTTTATTTAAATTAAAACATATTTATAAAAAGAAAACGCGAAACCTATAGGTGCCTTAAATTAATGGACAAATGTCGGTATTAAAGCGGCACGCTGTATATGACTAAGATGGTCAATCTAGTTAAACTAATTTTTTGATCAAATCTATATCGTTGTGCTTATACCTGCAAAGATTGTGCAGTCTAACAGGTTTGAGCAAAGTCAGCCCTGCAGCCAAACAGCATGACAGTGCCTTGTCCCGTGACAAAACACTAACGCAACGTTTTCACGCCTCTCGCCTCAGAAATTGTCGACATACTAAATTATTCAATTACAAAACGGACAAATTGGTTTATTTGGAAAATGCTCCACTTGCCAAGGTTAAGTGCTGTCAATGGCGCCTTTGGTTTTATTGTCGCACAACTTTTACTTTGTACTTTTTTTGGGTGATTGACTCCGTTACGTCAAGTGGTTGCCTCTGATATAATGGATTTAAACATGCAGGTTTTGATGTAAGAGTCTTGGCAGATATTTGACGTTCAGTCTGTTTAGCCGAAGTATTTTTGTCGTTTCTAGGTTATGTATATGCAGTGAAATTGGACCAAGACAACTTTTTCAACCGTCTGTTTTCTTTAGGTCATTATGTATGTCTTTGCATTTCTCTGTCTGTCTTTCCAAAACTAAGTAATCCATTATAGAATCTAACTTGAGCACACAAAAGGCGGTTCATTTTCTATTAATTATTGACACTTCCTTCCCCCACTGTGTGTATGTACTATTGTTCCACTGACACCGATGCGCGGGCGCAAGTCTGTCTCTGCCCTCGATCCCACACTGAAGCATCGCTTATGCAATGAAATAAAATCAGATACGCCACGTTTAACAATGAATTATGTTGCACTTCTTTCATTATGAACAGAAAAATCTACGGATATATTGAAATTATGTAAGTGTTTACCCACGCGGAATGGACGCAACCATTCCTTAATGTGATGACGTGCATTTTCTGCCGAGCCGTACTTATTTTATATTTTAATAATAATTGTTCTATTTAATTATCGTTGTTTCCAGGCTATAAAAACTGTCGAGTCTCTTCTTAAATTATTGAATCAGGAATGTGTGATCTTAACACACAGAAACTAATTGTTATTATTTGTGACTAATTATTTTGTCTTACGCCAATCATATCACAGATAATTGCTACTTTCGTACAAAACATCTTAATCCAGAAAAGCGTAGAAATTGTACTTTTACACAACTGTTCGTTTTTAGAGTAGTTAATCAGTAAACAATGCGGTACAAATTAGTGAAAGCCCATTCAAGCGTTACACGGATGGAATGTGCGGACAAAATTAAGATGTTTGTGAACCAGATACCTACATGATTCACTTGTACAGGTATTGTTTATTAAATTTGGACTACTTTCTGGTCTCCAGAAATCCATATTTACAAATATTAAACATTCTTATTAGCGCTATCTGAAACGAGATTGGATATTCATAAGAGACAAGCAATGGCAAGCATGTCAAAGCAGGTTTTAAATTTTGTGAAGCTTCAGTGAATCCTTTTCTTAACCTTCCTTCACATTATACTGAATATAACGTGAAGGAAGGTTCTGTTTCACTCCTGTCCAATATCAGAAATTTAAATGTTGTATTTGCGTAGAACTGGTTTTTTTTCTTCTTGGAATATAACAATTTTTATGGATTCAAGACGAGAAAGAGGCAACATAAATTAATATACTTAGTCGAAAATAAACCATTTGATACTTTTGTATTTTTATGTTGATATTAATAGGAATTTAGGATTATGTAATCATTTCAGACTTGTTTGTCAACATTTCATGTTGCCAGCTAAAGATTTTTTAAATTTCCCGCCATTTCCTTGTTCCACGACTCGCTGGCCGAACTCTAATAATATAGTGTTTGTATTAACTGCCTGGCATTGAGTCACGACAAGAGTCTACTAAACTACCACAGTTATCTAATCTCAAACAACTATAAACTGCAGTACTACCACAACATTGTTGCAGCCCTACAAACGGTGTTAGCATAAAATCGTGAACTAGCAACACGTGTAGTAATTAAAGGTGATTTCATTGTAATGGATGCTAGTGCGGTACCCGCAACTCGCAAGTCAAATGATTGCTGAGAAAAATGCAGCCGACTCTGAAGGTGAAGGCCGGGAGATTATGTCAACGGATAGATGCGGAAATAATGACGAAACACTACAAAAATGTTATCTCAGATTCTTAGAAAATGAAGTTGGAAATAATAACCAAAGCTTTGTTAGCATTTTGTTAGAGAGACAAAAAGTTTGAACAGACTAATCGTAGGCGATTTAAGATGATCTAAAATGTACAGTAGGTATATAGAGAAAGCTCATAAGTAAATATTTTCTTGCCCTTATCCCAACGTGTAACATGTCTTCTAATTTTGTGTTCTTTCTTTGCGTCATGATTAACGCAAATAAACGTGTACACATAATAAAATGTTTACCGCATTCTTTCTTTCTATAACAAAGAAAGGGTAAACATATTATAGAGAAAAGAAACTATTTGACAGGTGCTCTGAAATTGTTCAAGAACTTACTGATAGATAGGTGAAACAATGCACATCTGCAGAAACAGATGAGTCAAAGAGACTACTAAAACAGTGTTAAGTTGTTAAAGATATAAATCAAATGAAATGTAAAGTACCGCAAAGGTCGCTTCATTGTCTCTTGTCAACTTTGACATTTCACGATTTTATTTTGACATTTTATGTGTCGCTCTTGCTATTTCTCGCAAGTTTTAGTCTTTGTAAAAGTCGATTACCGAGTCAGTGATGTAATATAACGCAATCATCATATGAATTACTTACTTCAATTATGCTATAACAGCCACTAATTACGGCAAAGTTGAGCAACATATAATTAGAAGGAAAAAAATCGCATGCACCAAGTGGTTGAGTCTGTAGCTGATAATGTACAATGAAGGCTCGTGCAGATTGGCGCGATATCGCGAGCGTGACAGGCAGCGCACCGTGCGTCGCGCTAGTCTGCACGAGCCTTTAAAAATAACAGTAACTATCTCGCAAAATGTCATCTCTAAATCGAGAATTGTCAAAAAAAGTTGCTATAAATAAACTGTCGAATTTATTACCCAAAACGAAAATTTTGAATCATTATTTGGAGGCCTTAATATTTATGGTGCCTGCTAATTTCGATTTCGCCAAAATTTTCATAGATAACGTTTAATTTCTACGAGATAATATGCAAATTCGACATAATAATTGATTGCCATTTCAAAATCAACTAAAAGTATTTAAAACGGTCAATACTACAGCCTCGGGCGACGTGCCACAGTTTAAGCTAGCCGTAACGGAACCGCCTTGTGAGGCCATAACATGTTTATGGCGTGCAATTCGCGCTTGTCTCATTCAAAATACAATTTGAAAAGAAAATATTGATAGGAAATTGTGTATGACCACAATGGTTGCTAATGAAAGTGATGAAAGTAGATTTTCAAGTGCTACTATCGTTTCTAAATGATTATTGCTAACGGACAACTAAAAGCGTATGAGCTCGCAAAATACTGCATTTCTTTTTTCTCTATCTTCATCTATCTGTGTGACCATTGCACAAAAAGGTGGCTGCCATCTTTTTACAAATTCGTGATATGAATCCGAAATGCGTCCAACCGTAGCATTTGGAGTATTTTTTCTTTAGATAGAATACAGTTTTTATTATGTGTTAATTCAGCGTACGACTGTATGACAGTTTTTAAACGATCTATTTTTTGCTAGCATTGACACGATTTTATTCGGTCATTATATGTATTTCTGCAGCTTCGTTTCTTTTGCATTCGATAGTAGCTTTATGCACCTGCATATCAATGTTAGTGTTTATTTTTCTGTCATTGAGATGTCTATTATAATCTGCTGTCTCACTTCAAACTTGTCGAATACGCTGTTAAAGCTTAATATCTACACCTGTGCTCTTTATTCATCATAATTATTATGCCTAGATGCAAACGTGTTATCTGCCTTCGTTTACGGTTGTGATTTCCCTTCACCATCCTTTATTTTCTTATGTAGATGCGAAGTCTCTAATCGTCTTGAAAGCTTAGTGACAAATCTTTACGATCAGGCTTTAGAAGCACTCAGATTTCTAATGTATGACCTGCGTACTGAATAACAAAGCCTAGTAGGCTAGTATTTACTGTAAGGCTTAGACAATCTTAACTGCTTGACCGGCCCTTTGTGTCCACGCTCGCATAATATTCATGAATTACTGGCCTCAACACTACACGCTATCAAATTGTACTTAGCTTTCTAAATCGTATTACCACCATTGAAAATACCACTATGTTTTACTACGAGTATATTAGCCCACACTGACACGTTGCTGGGCAAAGGCATTCCATACTTTGCATAATTATCGCATTGACCTTTGCTTTCAAAGTCCTATCCTTCTTGGATGCAGTCTATTTAGGTAATTTCGTTGTCTAAGGCCCGCTTGGACCTCAACTCACTAAATGTATTTAGCGCTGAACAAATTTAAACATTTTTCTGTTAATCGTTTGAATATGACACTGACAGAACGATGTTTTAAATGCGTTCAGCGTTAAATCCATTTAGTGATTTTAATTGTAATGGGGCCTAAAACCCTAATCCGAGATAATTTCATGCATAGAATCAGCCTATTATGTTCCAACTGCTGGGACACAGGCCTCCTCTCAGTGAGAGAGAGTGAGCTGTAATCCACCACGCGGGCCCAGTGCGGGTTTGTAGATGTCACATATCTTCGACTTTTTGTTCTAGGAAGGACATGCCGGTTTCCTCACGACGTTTTATTTCACCGTTTTTGAGAGCAGTGGTGATGAACTAATTTACACAAAATAAAGCGCCTGTCTGGGTTCGAACCTACGACCTGCAACTCGTAAGTTGCGGCCGTCTCCACTGGGCAACCACTGCTCCCCTGAATTTCATGAAGCATAATCTCATTGATTCTTTTTGTGAAATAAGGCAGTAGCTTAAAAAAAACGAATGAACATCTACTCATCGTAACCAAGGTTATGGTCTTGTGTACATTGAATCGATTTGTTCTTGAACTTTGTAAACATATCGTACGTGTTCTGAATTCGGCATTAGTTTTGTGAATCAGTCAGTCAGACTTACTACTTGCGTCAACTAGTACGTTTGCCGAAGGTGGGCCGAGTGAGATGCCATAGTGAATTCCAAGCTAATTTATGTTACTTATGAAATATGTCGTTGTATATAATAATTAATTAGGTACACGGTAATGCTATACCTAATATTTATTCAAGCTGAGTCATATTTTCTGTCTGTTCTGTTTGTTATATCATGTTGATGTTCTTAACTTTGAGTCTCATAAAACTTGCTAATCTTACTTAACCTAACCATGACGTTGTCCAACAACTTAACTTGTAATGAGTTCGCCTATTAATTATTTACTCGACACTTAAGATCAACTTATGGACTCAGCGAACGTGCGTGTAGAAAGCCTTACCTGTTTAGGTCGAGGCGAAGCCAGAATACACAACACTGCGATAACCCGACTGATTGAAAACGCACTCCGTAATTTATAACATGTGTGCGTCTAGATATGTTTTAGAATCGATCGGGTTATATCTATTGGTATGCATCAGAGGTGGGCTCAGTTCCACGTCTTTGGCAGACGGAAGTGGCTCTCCGACCATTGTTTCCCGGATCCAATGAACTTTTTTTGGGTCGTCATGGGTGCGTTTG
The DNA here is from genome assembly GCA_963921375.1 of Tiliacea citrago. NCBI lineage: Eukaryota > Metazoa > Arthropoda > Insecta > Lepidoptera > Noctuidae > Tiliacea > Tiliacea citrago. The sequence continues at coordinate 5,995,580 of OY992791.1, read as the reverse complement.
ATATTTATGCCGACGAGAATAACATTAGAGAGGTTATGTTAATGTGTTGAATCAGCTGTCTACGGTGTCTGGTTTAGGAAAGAAAGGTTGCAGGACCAGACGAGTTTGAGATAAAATATTCCATTTGGAATACTTTGGTTTTAACTTTTAACTAAATGGCGTTTTTGTGTATTGCTTCATGCAATAAATGTCAGAGAAAGTTTATTACGAATTTTTATTGACAATGCGTATTAGACCGATAGAATCATAGAAGAAAATAATATGTGTATGAATAATTTAATTTGAAAAGAAAACAGGATAATTATAGCATAGCACCGTTCTACCTGTACGCTCAATGAAGGCTGATAAAATTGGTCAAGATTTTGAAAACGGTGCTATTAAACATGTGGATTTACACGTTAAAAGTCAGGTTAATCAAAATAACGTACCAGTACACACGGAAGTTAGTAAAAAACCGGCCAAGTGCGAGTCGGACTCGCGCACGAAGGGTTCCGTACCATTATCTATAAAAACTGCAAAAAAATCACGTTTGTTGTATGGGAGCCCCCCTTAAATATTTATTTTATTTTAATTTAATTATTGATTTTTAAAGTGAATATATAACTAAATATTCTGTGAATATTTCAAGTGTCTACCTGTTACCGTTATCAATATCGAGCAAAAACGACCAAAAAAATCACGTTTGTTGTATGGGAGCCCCCTTAAATATTTATGTTATTCTGGTTTTTAGTATTTGTTGCTACAACGGCAACAGAAATACATCATCTGTGAAAATTTCAACTGTCTAGCTATCACGGATCATGAGATACAGCCTGGTGACAGACGGACAGACAGACGGCGGAGCCTTAGTAATAGGGTTCCCGTTTTACCCTTTGGGTACGGAACCCTAAAAATTAGGCCTTTTATAAAAAAACATTCTGCATTCAAGGTTAAATTCAATACCTTAGCTTTGTCATGTATAACGATCGACTAACGAGTGAGAATGTCCCCTTTTCATCACATTTACAACCATAGAGCTGCCTCTTCACACATCACCCAAGGAAAAGCGAAACTAGCTGATTTCTACTTAAGCACTTACTTATTACTACTAATGGACCTTAATAGCACCTGAATGTCAAGTGACGTAGGAGCAGAAAGTGAAAACTATTTCCGACCGAGAGATGTTCCATAAACCCGTTCTGCCTCAGGAGATATCTAGCTAATTAGTTTTTTTACGATTTCGTTGTTTTACTCTAAGCTTATAAATCAAAACATCGCGTCCACTAATTAAACGACAAATGTGACCATAAATCAATACGTTGTTAATTAAATACATGTACTTTCGTCATGCTTCGGATTATGTTTGCGTTAACTTCCATATTTATGTGCTCTTGCTAAGAATTCTCTGAAATGATCAACTATTCTGCTGTTAGTACCTATTAATTTCTGTAGAATATTTATCTTAGTTTTTACTTTTCATGTTTACCTGACTGGAAAAATTCTCGAAGAAAAGTTGAACACAATTATCTTCACATAGTTTAGTGTTAGTCATCACGGCACTTGAGACATTAACGTCGAGACATAGCTAAGAAGTAAGAGGGTAAACCGAGTGAACACATGATGCGATGAATTCGTTTACTGTGCACACAATCTGCATAATGTGCATTAAGAAAACTTTTGTTTAAAATGTCGGCCAAGCAAGATTATCAGCAGAAACTGCAGAAGCACACACACATAAAAACACCTGAACACTAAAATTAAAGATGAACACAATATAAATCCTTATCGACTTTTACGTACAAAACAATGAACGATGTTCAATGAAATCATTAATCGCAAAAAGTTCACTCTTGTCTATCATCGATAACCAATAAATCTTACGAACGATCGATTCAATAACGCATTCTGAGATTTACAATGACATACGCAAGAGTTCAGTTTTCTCTTTGTAATCTCTAAATCATTCTGTCATGTCCACTCTTGGAGGTTATGGAGGAAGCTGATATCTTGACGTTTTAAACGAATATTTACCATCAGACAATCAGAAAAACTGGTGTTCATAATAAAACGCTTTGTTTCGATCCAAGACTGCTCAACATAACATTAACTTGACGATCTTTCTTGTTCTTCCCATCATCATCACAGCGTTTACCAGGATTCCATCTTCACAGTCTGTTATTATCGTAGTCTTGCGCGTTCCTCATATCACACACTTTCCATCTGCTTCCAGCCAACTCTTCAAAATATGTCTTCTTTCTACGAATTCGAATAAAGCGTTTCCTTGGGTGTCACACATGGTTCCACTTTCGGCACAGCTTGTTGCTCACAAAATTGAAATAACACTGCGGCATTTAGCCGAAAAATCTTCGTAACGTCCTTATCTACTTCAAAACGTGATTTAATTACATTTCCACTATTTATTAAATGCTAATACATTACATATTCGATAAGCAACAAATATTTCTTGAAAGTAATATTTGGTAATCATGATTACATACTTTTATATCGTTATTGCATACAATTCTGGAGTAATATGTGGCTATAAAACAGGGTATGTTTGTGTTTGGAGACAAGTTCTAGTTCACCGGGCTCCGATGGAGGTGCCTACAAATATGTTTTTCCTATTATTAGTAGCGATTGCTCAGGTAAGGTTTTGTTTACTGTATTTCCAATAACATCGTTGCTAACTGTAAATGTTTCTTACATTACCAAGTCTTTATTTATTATTATGATTTAATGTAACTTGAGCTTGGATGCATTGAATTGTTTTGTAAGTGGCTCATTATTTGATTGTTTTCCATTACTTACAGCATGCTGCTAACGCCCAGTATTACTACCCGCCCTACGCAACACCACCAGTAATGGCGGCAAGTCCGTACATGTCACAACCCCCACCGTGCACCTGCTGCTCTCCTCCGCTGAACATCCCGGCTCCCCCGGCCTGCCCAGTCTACATCACACTACCAGCGCCACCACCTCTTCAGGTTCAACCTCCTCCTCTACCTCCAATGATGTTAGAATTTCCCTGTCCTCCTCCAATCACCATCACTCCCCCTCCGTCACCACCTATGATGTTCAATCCTCCTCCATTACCTCCAATGACTATAACTCCGCCTGCCATTCCTCCGATCTGTGTAACCCCTCCGCCACCTCCTCCAATGTGTGTGACACCTCCCTGTCCACCAGCAATGTACGTCAACCCTCCAATGCCAGCAGCGATTTACTTAGACTTGCCGCTGCCGCCTCCGATTATAATTGAGCTGCCAGCTCCTCCACCGATTGTAGTGCAACCGCCATCATTGGGACAAATAATGATCCAGCCGCCTGCTATGCCGCCGATGCCAGTGCAGCCGCCGCCATTGCCTCCGATGATGGTTCAACCGCCTTCGCCGCCTCCTATGGTCATTGAGTTGCCCGCACTAGCGCCGATCACTGTGCAGCCGCCGTGCCCAACGCCGATATGTGTGCAATCTCCCCCTCCCGCTCCTATTAGCGTCCAACCTCCTCCCCTACCTCCTGTTATGGTGCAGCCTCCGCTGCCGCCATCGATGTGCATTCAGCCGCCTCCCCTGGAGCCGTTTTGCGTGCAGCCCCCTCCCCCCACCCCCATCTGCTTCACGTCGTCTCCGCCGTGCGGCTGCGGCTGCGCACCGTCACCTATCTACTTGTGACAGTTCGAATAGTTGGTATTCGTTAACTTGTTATCACAATATGTTATATTAATTTTATGTGCCTGTTATATTTAATTAATATTACGAACTCGACTACCTTGATTAATAAATATTCTTAATTTTCAAATTAAATGTTTTATTACAACACCCCATTGGTTACACCCATACAATACATATATTATACCGTTAAATAAAGCTTCACTTCAGAGTTTCATGGTATCTTTAACTACATAATATCTACTTAATAAAATTCCTAAATTCACTGACAGACAAGCCCCAATCTAAACTGCTGGGTCTAAAACCATGAAATGTGCCCAAGAGCTTCTTTTTTTGGCATATGGTCAAGTGGAGCTCCAGTTCTCCTGGTTCTGACCAGGAGAATTCCTCAACAACTAACGTCCCTGCATCGGGAAAAGTAATATTTTGTAAAAAGTGATGATCAGTTAACATTAGGCTATTGTAACTTAGATAAATTACAAACTGACCCACTAAAAAGTGAAAATTTTTAAACTTTTTCCAAACGATTCCAAACGAGACAAAAAAACGGATTTCAAAATACAACACTACAAAGTGAAGTCGGTTGTTTTTTTTTGGTTTTGGTTTATTTTCAAAAATCCTTCCTTGGTGAGGAAGGATCTTTGAAAATCGATCTCTTAAAAGGAGGTTAAATTGGGGACGGAAAAACCGCGGGCGCATGCGCATCTACTTATAAATAAAGATTGCTTAACAACCTAAAGCGTACCTACTGGCTGACGTGGTATCATATAAACATAATTATAAATGACCCTTGCATCTACATGCCCACCTCACGAAATCTGAACCCCAACAAAAACGTGATTCATAAAACTTACATTTTGACGTTTCATTTCTTCCTCAGCATGGCGGGCTCCGGGGGCCTGTCAGAATGGTCGGAGGGCGCTTCGGTATGGTTCCAGCCGCCGGGCGCCGCCGCTCCGCTGCCCGGAGAGCTGGTGGAGGTGCACCGAGCAGCGAGGGTGCTGCTTGTGTCCGCACATCTTAATGGACAGGTAAAACAAAAGCCTGCACGAGTAGCAATACTTGGGTGGGCCTGTGGACTAATCACTGTATCTCATTTAAAACATCGATCTCTATCATTTTCTAACTATTTACAGAAACAGTATGATGTATTAAATACGTTTAGCGCTAAACGCGTTTAGTGATTTGTGGTGCCAGTCACACTGGGCAGTAGCACGATGAAGAATGGACCGGTGAACTTAAGAGCTACAAAATTATATTTCCTCTTTGTCACAAGTGCAACTGCTCTGATTGTAATCGTAAGATCCCGAGTTCAAATCACAGGTCGGGCAGTGTTATTAGGGTTTCCGTCAAGAAATGCAGGCGAAACGATAGTTTTAATACACCCTTGCCAACATATTTGAGGATCTTTAGTAACAATGAATGTTGTTCATTGTAAGTTGTTCAAAAACTAAAGACTATCGATAATTCGTTATTGGAATGCTATAACTCCGCGACAAAATATTAGGATTGTGATTGTGACAGTACCATCGTACGTACCTACATGAAACTATTCAGCGCACCCAGTTACGTCACGACTGTATAGTATGAAGGAGGTACAATCACGTACACTGCAGCTCGGTGTCAAAACGTGATGGCATGGCATCATAGCTACTTTAATCGTTTCTATTTATCTATTATTGTCCACATTAAAATATCGATTGGAATCTAACACAATGGTTTAGTACGTATTAATTAAAGTTAGTAATGTTTTTTATTGTGGGTATGCTGTCACATAGTATTGAAGAAACTGATGCTAGTTTCTTCAATACTATGTGACAGCATACCTACCTACAACAATGTAGGTGCATTAGCCTTAGTAATTGTAAGATGTCTCATGTCAGAATTAACCACCCACTGAATGAATGGTGAACTAGAGCAATCACATTCAAGGTTTGACATGTCGTCGGACGTCAAAGAATGTCTGAAAAAGCCTAACATCCAGTGCCAACTATATTCCGTTGGTTTAGGTAGTTATATAAAGGTAAACAAAAAAACCCACGTGACGAGAGAGCTGTCAAGTAACCGACTAAACGTAATACCTGGCACTTCAGTTGGCAGGGTATGTCACAGTTGTACTCTTCAATTTAGCAACGTTTTATTTCGTTGACGTTTGGAGAACCTGTCTTTTTGGGCACTTTACAATAGACAGATTACAAAATAATATACCTAGTAATTTATATAAATCTAACTAAATAATTGTGGTCAAGCAATTACATCTACGAAGAGTAGTATAAGAATAAATGATAAAGTTTAACATACAGTAATAACAGAGAAAACTATCGTAATATTAATTAAAAAAAAACATTGATTATAAGTTACAGCGAATTTTTAAACAAGAAAGTGTCATCTATAAAAACCCTTTTTATGAATTGTTTACCTTTATTTAACTACCTAAACCTATGGAGTATTAGTAAATCTGGGAGGAAATCTTGTGTTGATGTATTTGATCAATGACAATAACATTAAATTCCGATCCCAATAATTTGCAGCACAAAGTCGAGGCGACGAATGTTTTATTTTTCTACTCAATCCATGTAATATTCCGGTCGTGCATCCAGTGCAGCTTTTATGCACTTTATTTCCGCCATTTCGTCCAATACAACGGAAATCTTAGCTAATAGGCCCATTATTTGTTAATACGAAAGCAAATAATCGCAACAAAGACTGGCAGGGAACATTGTTCCACTGTGATTGGCGAGAAAAGGCATTTGGCTGATCGCAAGGCCGCCTACGGAATGTTGATAGAGAGTTGACTCAACGACTACTTCTTGATAATTTATGTCTGCCTAGTAGGTACGTCGTTTTTTTTTTTTTTTTTGTTATTGTCTATCATAAAATATTTCAAATGGCTACAAATGTGTGAAACTTGTTTTAGACGAACTGCTATGTTTTATTAAAAGGAGAATGAACAAGTCTATAATAAAACATGTCCTCAGTCACAACCTGTTTACAGTTTTTTTTAATAACGGTAATGTTTCGACCCGTATGTCACCTGCTGTAGCATTCGCAAAACAGTCAAAGCATATTCTTAGTTGTTGCAGGCTCTTGAGTTAATAAACGACGACGAATAGACGATATCTTTATTCTGACATTGTACATGTCCACCAGACCTCGTCCACGATTATCAACGGCCCATTTTCTAAAAGTAGGTAAACAATTACTACTTCCCGGGCTGAGGTAACCACAGGAACCGAAAGTATTGGCTAATTAAGTAATATTTAATAACCATTCGGTAATCTAATTCGCATTAAATACTAGCCGTGGGTAATTTGAGATCTTGATTTGCTCGGTGTTTGATTTTCTAAAATAGCTGCACGCAAAATAGATTAATTAAACTATTCATTAAGGTGCTTAGCGAAATTATTGTATGATAAAGCACCTTTAATTTTATTATCTTAATGTTAGACTTGAGTCCTGTCTAGAGGAAACGGCATTTATCGATTGGTTCCGTTTATGTTGAGTCCCGTAACAATTCTAAATAGTTAAACACTGCGCGCGCTCTGCCCTCTATCTCGAAAATGGTTCAAGACATAAAAAAAAAAGTTATAGAGAATTTAATCCTCTACAATATTTATAATACATACGAATAGCATAAAACCGGAAACGAGATATTTGCAATAAATGTGTTTTAAGTCGATTTTTTGACCTTTGACCTTGGAATATCTGTAGTCGCGGACACCCTACGATAAGTAGGTTTTGAGACAAGTTTTAGGGTGTCAAAATAAAGGTATATACAAGTTTATAGCTGACTATCTCTCATTCCGAGATTCTTGTTCATATCGAAATGTTTCAATATTATCCATCTTTAATGAAAACTCAGATTGTATCGTTACCGTCAATCAATATAATGGAAAGGAAAGCAGTAATCTCGACGTGTTACTTAATCTCGACTGGTCCAGGCAGTAGGCCGTTATCCCAAGAGCCACACCATAACAGTAATTCTCTATATACCATGGTATGTGGTACAATCAGTTAGCTTCCACTAGCCAACCACTGCGCAACGCACTTTTGCGGGATACGTTTAATTCCATAAAACGATTTGCGGTTTTCTCACTTGAATTCTTACTAAAAACTGGTGCACGGAAAAGTTATGGAAATAGTGTTGTTGTAGTGGATAAAATAGCGGTTTTAAACAGTGGTAATTAGGTTACAATGACGAAAGAAATGTGAGATGGAATGAAATCGTAAGAAGAACGTGATGGCAGATAAATTAAGTTCATGTTAACAAGATCACATTAAGATACAACGCACGTGTTCAATAATTTGATACGAAATCTAGATAAGTGTGGTACATCAAATTGTTGTGTTGGCCGATGCGTGTCCGCTTTGCGCCGACACCGCACAGCTCACCAGAATCTCTGAAATCTTGCATGTCTAGCGACTCTTGCAATTCCTCATGTCGATTTCGTTTAGTGTCTCGACGACAGAACAGCTGTGACACGAAGAATATTAAGTCGATTATGAAGAAAGTGCCCATGACGAGGTCGTGTAGCGAGAAATCGCTGAGTTCAAACAAAATTGTGAGAAGACGAAGACGTATGTCTGTGTCATCATTGAAGGATATGTGCCTGGATATCCTCGTTAACAATGTAATTGTTTTTACATATTTTTTCTATAAACTAATACCTACAATTTACAACAATTTGCATCAATGAATTAAATAAGGGCAAGGCAGATTTTTTAAGTTGGATCGTCCGCGGCTGTTTTGTCATACACACCTACATGAAACATTAGGTATGTGTAGTGTTAGTGTGTAGGGCAAACAGTTTTTTGGCAATTGCACCGTGCATTTTGCCTGCCCCGTTGGTCTAGTGGTCGCAACCGCGACTGCTGAGCATGAGGTCCCGGGGTCGATTCCCAGGTCGGGCAAAGTGTTATTCGGATTTTCCATTAGGAATTCCTCAGTAGCAGCCTGGAGTCCTGGAGTATTTATGCCCGGTTGATTGTAATAGGCTCGCCCCCTATTACATGGGACTTAAAAATAACTGGCAAAATGTGGGTGTACTTTAGGCACACCTCTGCCTAACCCTTCGGGGATTACAGGCGTGATGTTATTTTGCCAGTGTCTACTGCGCGGGCAGTAGGGGGGCTGTGGTCCCCCGCTGCCCCCCCCCCCCCTGGGTACGCCCATGATGATAGTTATCATTCACAATGTATGCAATTGATTCATTTCACGACCGACAGCTATATGCAGATCCGCACAATATTCTTCAATAGCGACACTATTAATTATAATAGAGCCATCACTTTTTCCGTATGCTTCGAGCATCACAATGTGCTTAATGATCAGCTGTCAACGTGTAATGGAGATGGCTATTTCAATTTGCTAATGTGTGACTTCGATATAAATGAGGGTCAGTTAACAGTATTGCTTTAATCAATACTGACTCGAGATGTTTACTCGAGCACGACCACGCTCCGTAATATAAATGTTACACTATGCAAATCGCAAGACATCCTTCACCACGGTAATGCAGCGACACACTTCATGACGACGTAATCAAATTAATTTACAGTCCATTACGCGTTGTTTAAAGTAAAAGAATACAATTATGCGAAGGCAGCGATCGGTGAATTATAACGAATTTAAGTGAACTCGATAGCGAAAAGATCTCAGTCGCAGGTCGCGCAAGATGCTCAGATACTATTGTGAGGAGTCATCATTACGTTATGTCACAGTTACGGCTGTTGGGCTTTATAATTATCCGGCTGCTGCCTTTTCACTGTTCCTTTTTAAATATGAGGTGATTTAGATTTCGAATGTCGGTAATTGTAAGAATTGTGCAAGCACATTTTTGAATTATGCCATTTTATATGTTACCAAAATTTTTTCTTCGCTTTAAGCCCATCTATAATACATAATTATGTATAAATTCATTATTTTCCAACTGTCCTAAATATTTATTTTCCACCTACAGCCACAAACCTTCGCCCTGCAAATGGGCAATGGTGAAGATGAAGGGGACTCCGTCTGGCCCCGCGAGGAGCTGGGCCCCACCGGCGTGGACGACATGACAAGGCTCCACGACCTGCACGAAGCCGCCCTGCTATGGAACTTGAAGCTCCGATATGAACAAGGACTCATTTACACATATGCGGGGTCGATATTAGTTGCTGTTAACCCGTATAGACCAGTTGACGCGTTGTATGGCTTGCAGACTGCAAGGAGGTAAAGATCTATTCCATCAGCCATAACACTAACTCAGTAATAAACGTCTGATTTCACCAACGTCAGATATCTTTTAGCCCAGGAATATAATTGCTTTTTGACATGTTTTTATTTTTATAAATTAACTGTCTTTCTATTTTACTCTTCGGATACGAGATATCTGACGTCAGTGACAGCTGCCTTAGGGTGTGAAAGCCTCTATTTTAGTGTTAATAAACAAGACTTTGTCATTCAATTTTGAACCCATTAATTCCAGGTACCACGCAGCAGAGGCTCTAGGCGATCTCCCACCACATTTGTTTGCCATAGCGGCCGCTGCGCGCGCGGCGCTCCCACAGCCTCAAGCCATACTCATCTCCGGCGAGTCCGGCGCGGGCAAGACCGAGTCTACCAAGTTAGCAGTACAGTTCCTGGCCGCCGTGGCCCCCGCCCCACCCGGCAGGGCCCCCGTCTCCGAACAAATCTTAGAAGCAGCCCCACTGTTAGAAGCCTTCGGAAATGCAAGAACACCAAAAAACCACAATTCTAGTCGATTCGGAAAACTCTTGGAATTGTATTTCAAAGATGGCTCCCTAGCAGGAGCGAGGGTAGCTCACTACCTTTTGGAGAAATCCCGAATAGTCACACAGTCTCCTGGAGAAAGGAACTACCACGTATTCTATGAACTATTAGCCGGATTAGATGAAGAACAAAGGCGGTCTAGAGGACTTCTGACTGCAGAACATTATTTCTATTTAAATCAAGGAGGAGATTCAGGCGGCGCAGGCGCTGGCGCTGATTGGTCCGCGTTATGTGGCGCTATGCAGGTTCTCGGTATCGGAGACGCAGAACGAGAAGATATTATAAGAGTTTTAGCAGCTGTACTGCACTTGGGCAATGTATATTTTCATAGAAGGCAGTTGCGACACGGACAGGAAGGTGTGCAGTTAGGCGGGGGTGCGGAGGTGCGCTGGGCCGCACATCTACTGAAGGTCCCGGCAGAGGCGATGGCCAGGGCCCTCACTACCAGAGTCACTGCAGCCAGAGCGGAACGCATGAGGTCACCACTGCCCATAGACCAAGCTTTGGACGCGAGAGACGCGTTCGCTAAGGCCCTCTACTCGTCCCTCTTCAGCTGGCTAGTCCTCCGAATCAACTCGATAGTTCACCGCGCCGGCCTACACGATGCTCACAGAATTTCTCTCCTTGACATCTTTGGATTTGAAGACTTGGAAGAGAACTCTTTTGAGCAACTTTGCATAAACTACGCTAACGAAACTTTGCAACATTATTTCAATAAACACATATTTAAGTTGGAGCAGCAGGAGTATCAGAAAGAACGTTTGGAATGGTCGAATTTGACGTGGAATGACAACTCTCCGGGTAAGTTTTGTTGTTTAAAAACATCTTATATTTTGCATGAATAAAATTTAAAATTGATTGTCTTTTGCAGTGATACAGTTGCTGAGTAAGAAACCTGTAGGAATCCTGCATCTTCTGGACGATGAGAGCAACTTCCCGCGGGCATCTGATGTCTCGTTCCTAGAGAAGTGTCATTATAACCATGCGTTGAACGAACTATACTCAAGACCGAGATTAGGGGCGAGTGAATTTGGTGTAAGTAGTCATCCTTATTAACTTTGATAACCTTTTGGTTTGAAAACTGGTAATGATAACAGATCACAGAAATCCACGAAAATAATAAGTAGCCACTATTTAACTACAGCTCCTATTTAGCCCGCATTGTGCGTTTTGTTCAGTTAGAATCATACATACATACTCAAATAAACGTAGGCAGAAAACGCCAGAATAGTCGGATCAGGAATACTATAATATGTATTTTTTTGGCTGGTTAGCGTTCGTGAAAAATGGTATTTCCCATACTTGTAAAGCTACAAATTTATTTTGGCTGAGACATAAAGATATCGAAACATATAATATTTGTGCATCATGATAGTTCAAGGTGAGCTGATGACTAATGTTTCATCACTAGACATTCTCTAACATGGACACTGACAGCTGTAGGTCAATTATCAGCATGATGCTGATGACTTCTATAAATCATATATACCGAACATGTAATGTAGGCACTTCAGTTGGCGAATTTGACCAAATATTGGCGTTATGTGGCCAATACAAAATACACCCTATCTTAATTGAAATAAAGTTTATTTTGCATAAGCAAGATAACGCAAATATTTCTACAAGTACTCCAAGCGAAGTGAAATAGCATAAAATATTGAGAAAATGTGATGAAAATAAGGATTCCCAAGGGAATATTCAAGATATGGGAAAATATCATATACGTGCTACTTATTACATAAAAATGAATATTCAATTGTACCTTCCGTTCATCATAGGAAACACGTTACTAGATGATTACCCTATTCAATGAGTCAGCAACGATTAATTCGCGAAGAAAAACGCCACACAACGACTTATAAATATAGGGGAATTGAAAAAACGGAAACATCATTAAATGACAGATCGCTTTTGACTATAGTATGACAGAACAACAATGTCCATGTTCTGTGAAGGCCACAGGTCCGAATTCTTACCTATGAAATTGGCGTTTTTTCTCACAAATAGAGAACCTCGTTACTGAGTGTAAATCAACTTCTATGATTTAAAACATTCATCAATTGCTTGGTATTATATCGGATACTGACCATCATAGACAACTACCAGTAGTAAAAAAACCTTATTACTTGTAGTTTTCTAAACATAAAAAGTACCTTAAAAATGAGTCCTCATTTTTTAGCAGAAATTACCACTATTTGTTTTAATTAGCCAAAAGCGCATGCGCTAGCGCTTAATCTAAGTGGCATATCGTTATCTTAGGTTTGAAACATTAGTGCATAAAAGTTTTAAAACATTAGTGTTCATGGTTGTTATATAAATTAAGAAAATGTTAGTATGAAAAATGCAACTTCTTTAAAATGCTCCATACTAAACGCTGATTTCATAGGTCCACCTATTATAAGGCTCAGACATACTTCTCGATAACAGGCTTCAAATTCGTGATATAAGTTAGCTTAACTGTAACAACATTACACTAAATAGGTACCTATTGCACACCGTCGACACTCTTTCGCGATCGCTATGAATTTTCTTAACCTCGTGACCGTAAGGCCTAAATTGTTGCATCTAATGTAAAGTGGTCGACAATGCCCTGAAATTAATAATGACATTATTCAGGATACATTGTATCTCAATCCCAATCTTGATCCCCATCTTTAGCTGTAACCAATCAATGAGTTTGCCAATCTGATTCTTTGAGAGTGAATCACAAGCAGCAGTCAAAGACCGCGGATGAAGATTGAGATATACACACGGCTAAATATCAAGCTATACATTTCCAGTATAAGTTGATCTCGCATTGTATAGGATTTCCGTACAATAAGAGGTCAGCTTATACTGGAAAACTATAGCTTAATATGTAGCCGTGTGTACCTACATGATTATTTTCGGGCGTTAGTGAACTACTTATAAATTATGCTCTAGAAAATCAAAAAATATCCTTAAGCCGATTCTCTACAAGAATAATCGAAATAAACCACATTTCCAGATCAAACACTACGCGGGCCAAGTGTGGTACAACGTAGAAGGCTTTCTCGACAAGAACCGGGACGCCCTGCGAGCGGATGTCCTGGAGTTGCTGTGCAGCAGTGAGGTGCCCCTGGTGGCTGAGATGTCCACGCAGTTGCGGGCACAGCATGACGCAAATAAGACGCTGCCAAGAGGTGCCAATGGGCGGTTCGTGACTATGAAGCCGAGGACTCCTACGGTTGCAGCCAGGTAACGATATAAGGACTTTACTTAAATTGGTGGAATTTAGTTTTAGTGTGTTAGGGTAAATAATTGATATGAGGGATTTTGGATAGGATAAGTTTCTTTTGAAACATAAGCTTTAAGTTTCTTGTAGCATGGGTAAACACAAAGTACGTACATACTGAGAGTCGTAATTTTACTCCTCTTTCCTCCCACCAGGTTCTCAGACAGTCTCCACCAGCTCCTGGAGTCCATGTCTCGCTGCAACCCGTGGTTCGTGCGTTGCGTGAAGCCGAACACCGACAAGTCGCCCATGAAGTTCGACATGCCATGCGTCCTTGCACAGTTGAGATATACTGGTATGCTGGACACCATCAAGATCAGACAGACCGGGTATCCCATTAGGATACCTTTCCAGAACTTCGTGGATAGATACAGGTGAGGAATTATTCTTCTTTGTTGTGGTGAGAATTATTTTAGGGTATCCACACTGTCTAGAATAAGGTTGAAAAGGTCTGCTGGCCAATGTGTATGTGAAGTGTTTGGTGCGGGCATCAACCCTTGCCGTTAACATTATGGCTTTTTAAAATTGAAAGGTCCAGCAGTGAAGTTTAAGGATTCATTGCACAATTATGACCAACTGTATTGTATGGGCGAATCTAAATTATACTTAAATCTCTTACAGGTACCTGTTGAAGTCCACGCCATCTCGCTCAACGCCTTACAGAGAGATTTGTAACTCTATTCTTGCTGAGATGCCGCCCACCGGCGCTGGTAAGTCACACATCACATTTATCTATTTACACTACGCGTTATAAGAACACAAGAATGATAATAATGTAGAGAGAAAGAGAGTGAGAGAGGTTTAAATGTAATCTTGCTATGTAATGTAGGCTTGTCTTAAACAAAAAAAAATGCCAAATCTATATAGTTTGTGGTAGCGGAAAAAATATATGATATTCTTGAACATATTTCTCAGAACTTGGTTGTTATCAAAACACGTTTAGGAATAAAATCTTGATACAAATTGACGGTAAACTAACCCTTTACTTTGAGTTCCAATCCAAAATATCTGTATTAAATATCAATGTATGGTTGAAAACGTCTCGTCTAACGAAACGAACGACGAAACGTAGAACGAAACGTCGTGCCTTATTTGAATGCAGAACTTGGTTGCTTTATATTTTCGATTACTCAACTCATTTTTTAGTAAATTGATAATTGCATCATATTTTGCCATAAATTACAAGCGTTGTGTCATCGCGCTTCTCTTTCTTTTGTATGCAGTCTGACAGCGACCGCGGTTTAGCTGTTGTCTGCGTCTAAATATTTATGTTTGGAACAGCGAATTGGCGAGCGTTATTTTTGTGACTAGGTTTTTTCGCTGACCCTTTCTCTCGCAAAAAGAAATAAGGAACTTAGTTCTTAAATTAAATTAGAGAAGGAGCTCGTGACTGAGTAACCATAGCCGCACTCGTCGATCCATCGAGTTAAGCTACGCTTTCCGGGGTTGGTCCGTGGATGGTTGACCATCTTTACATACCGAGAGTCCTCCGTGCCTCGGAGAGCACGTTATGCCGTTGGACCGGGCTGTCATTCGTGGATCTTTGACACTCGTTCGACAGCTCGAAAGTCTGACAACTAGTCTTACCAAGGCGTATCGTATTACCGAGTTACTGGGTTCAGGGGGGTTACTTGGGTGGAGCTCAGATAGGGAGGCGCTCCATGTGAAATACTGGCATTCAGCTGCATCCGGTTAGACTGGAAGCCGCCCCCAATATAGTTGGAAAAAGGCTAGGCTGATTGAGATCTAAAATTAAGTTACTTAACTAATTTTCTTGTTCGTATTTAAGAGCGTAATACTGTCTTATCGTTGCTTTCAAGTTCATAGAACTTTTGCTATGAAAGTAGCGGAATTTATACCTAACATAATATTAAAATTCAAACGCTCGACAAATTACTGTTTTACGAGTCTTTGGTGCACAAAATGACACTTATCTTTATGGGCAATCTGTGCGCGGTAATTACTTTTGCGGTGCCGACTAGCGACGCACTTAGTTGATAGCACCCGGTAGAACCTTTTAGTGGTTTTCCCAAGGCATGTTGCATATAGCCACCATCAATGATATTATAAGTAAAACCGGCCAAGTGCGATTCGGACTCGCGGACGAACGGTTCCGTACCATTATCTATAAAAACGGCAAAAAAATCACGTTTGTTGTATAGGAGCCCCCCTTTAAATATTTGTTTTATTTTAATTTCATTATTTATTTTTAAAGTGAATATATAACTAAATATTCTGTAAATATTTCAAGCGTCTCCCTGTTGTCGTTATCAATATCGAGCAAAAAAAACCAGCCAAGTGCGAGTCGGACTCGCGCACGAAGGGTTCCGTACCATTATCTATAAAAATGGCAAAAAATCACATTTGTTGTATGGGAGCCCCCCTTAAATATTGTTTTTATTATAATTTAATTATTTATTTTTAAAGAGAATATAGAACTTAATATTTTGTGAATATTTCAAGCGTCTACCTGTTGCCGTTATCAATATCGAGCAAACGATCTCATTTGTTGTATGGGAGCCCCCTTAAATATTTATTTTATTCTGTTTTTTAGTATTTGTTGTTATAGCGGCAACAGAAATACATAATCTGTGAAAATTTCAACTGTCTAACTATAACGGTTCATGAGATACAGCCTGGTGACAGAAGGACAGACAGACAGACGGCGGCGGAGCCTTAGTAATAGGATTCCCGTTTTACCCTTTGGGTACGGAACCCTAAAAATCACGTTTGTTGTATGGGAGCCCCCCTTAAATATTTATTTTATTCTGTTTTTAGGGTTCCGTACCCAAAGGGTAAAACGGGAACCCTATTACTAAGGCTCCGCCGTCTGTCTGTCTGTCTGTCTGTCACTAGGCTGTATCTCAAGAACCGTGATAGTTAGACAGTTGAAATTTTCACAGATGATGTATTTCTGTTGCCGCTATAACAACAAATACAAAAAAATAGAATAAAATAAATATTTAAGGGGGCTCCCATACAACAAACGTGATTTTTGTGCTCGTTTTTGCTCGGAATTGATAACGGCAACAGGTAGACGCTTGAAATATTCACAGAATATTTAGTTATATATTAACTTTAAAAATAAATAATTAAATTAAAATAAAACAAATATTTAAGGGGGGCTCTCATACAACAAACGTGATTTTTTTGCCGTTTTTATAGATAATGTTACGGAACCCTTAGTGCGCGAGTCCGACTCGCACTTGGCCGGTTTTTTTGTAATAGTTGTTATAGCGGCAACAGAAATACATCATCTGTGAAAATTTCAACTGTCTAACTATCACGGTTCATGAGATACAGCCTGGTGACAGACGGACAGACAGACAGAGACAGACATTCTACTCCGAACACAAATCCGAAGTATCGGCCGAATGTTCGGTCGTTTCTTTACTACCAGAGATAAGCCAAAGTCAAAACTGTGACTTGAAGTCGGGTAAGGACTCAAAGTCAAAAAAGGAAACTTTGAAAGTTATAAAACGGCCGAACATTCGGCCGACACTTCGGTCTAGCGCTTCGGAGTAGACCCTCTTGCTTCATATACTTACACATTTAAAACTGTAGGTTCTACAGCCTACACAAAAAAAGGCGACCCGATGTTTTCCTTATTTCTGCTTCACATTTCTGTTAATAGCTTAACTAATTAGTCTATCACGTTCATAACAGCGGTATATTTATCATTATCTATCGGTTATATTTCTGCGGTCGCATCTGATAAGCTACTCTATGACCGGGTCAGTTCTAAATGTTATGTGTCTGAGTGCTGGTGGAAATGGGCAAGATTTGGAAAAGGGTCAAGAAAAGAGTACTTACGCTGGAGGCTATGGTCTTGTGTGAGTGATTTTTAAAGAAAAGTATACGGAAATAGAAGTCACTCGACTACCTTCATTGGTCTTCAGAAAAAGGGGAGCGAATATCGCATTTTTAGGGTTCCTTAGTAAACAAGGAACCCTTATAGTTTGCCATGTCCGTCTGTCTGTCTGTCTGTCCGTCCGTCCCCGGCTTAGCTCAGAGACTCTTAGTACTAAAAAGCTGTAATTTGGCACGTGTGTACATGTTAGTTACGCCGACAGTCGTAAAATAAAATCTTGAAAAAACAAAATATGGTACCTCCCTTACACGTAAAGTGGGGATGATATTTTTTTTTTCTCGTCTATCCCATGGTATTGTTGCAAGTATGTGAACTCGATGTATGTGAGAACATGTTTTTCAACTACAATATTAAGTTTGTTTTTGGGATAAATTCATCCCAACTACGGAACCCTTCATTGTGCGTGGTCGACATGCACTTGGCCGGTTTTTCTGTACCTATAGGAATGTTGTGGGTAGCAAAAAGTAACAATAATTAATTCGCCTACTCCTTTGTATGGACTTTTGTGACAACCCTTATCGCTACAAACAAACAACGGCAGTGAATATCGGTTATTATAAGTATCTGACTAGGCCTTTACTCCCTAACTTCCTAAGTTTCTGTGTTCAGGAAAAAAAAAGTTTTGATCAATATTTTTACCCAATAATGTGTTTATAATTAATAAAAGTGTTCCGTTCTTTCGAGAATATTATCTTTGTCACGAGTGGTATTATTTAAACCACTACTATAAACGTGTAAAGTGCAACTCTCGCAGTTTCAAAGTCAAAGCTCTACTCATAAAGCATCTTCATTGCAGTCGGAGCAGACTACCAGTTGGGAGCAGCGCGTGTATTCATAAGAGAGGCGTTACACAGAGCTTTAGAAAGAACTCGCGCTGATAAACTACGAGCTGCAGCCACTAAGCTGCAGGCACACTTCCGAGGGTACTTGGCGAGGTATGTTATAATAACTCAGTATTGTGTATTATAAATTCTACTGTATATTCATACTCATAGAGTGTATGCAATTGAAATTGTTCAAGAATATTGCTCCTACAAAGTCTACAGTCATGAACATTAAAGAGGTAGGTACCTCTTTAATCATTCTTCAGTGCTGATGATGGTGGCTCCCGTTAAGGGTGCATTCCGAATTAAGACCATAATCGCTGTAATCGATTTTAGCGCGCTTAAACGCGTTCCCTATTAGCGTGAGCACGAAAACGCTGTCGCGTGAAACGTCATAGATGACGTCATGACATGCGCCATCTTGCGATAACGCCGACCATGCCCTAAATTAATATCACCGTGAGCGCTGTCAAAAATGACAGTTGCGTTGTTTTGTTTTGAGTCTTATCTTATTTATAATAGCGTGGCATTTTCGAAATTGTGCTTCTGGCTACCGTCGCCATCGAACCAAAGAAGAAGAAGTGTACAAATGTGTGCGTGTGGTGTTTAAACAAAGAAATACTGTAATCCAACCGTGAGCGCGGTCACGAGCGTACCGAATTGATGACAGTTGTCGGCTGTCATAATCGTAATAACTAATTCGGTACGCAAATTATTGATGTGAGCGCTGTCAGCGATTAAAGTCTAATACGGAATGCAGCCTAAATCTCTTATAAAGGCAACAAAATGACTACCTATCATACCAAATATGAAAAGTTCTAAATGTACCAAATCTAAACCGGAATTAGAAACCATTAAAAATAATGGAATGCGAAATGACAAAGAGATGAATTAAAAAAGTAAAATGGTCAAATTGAAAAAAAATCCCTTCAATCTGAACACATTCTAACAAAAATCTTGTCGTTAAATTCTCTATTTCCTCCACAGAAAGCGTTACCAACAACTCCACTACTCCACTGTCAAACTCCAGTCCTGGTGGCGCGGCGCGATGGCTCGGCGCCGCTACGAGTGCGTGCGGCGCGGCGTGGTGCGCGCGCAGGCGCTGGTACGCGGGCGGCGCGCGCGCAGGCGGCTCGCCACCTTGAAGGAGCAGCACAGGAGGCGGGCTGAGGCGCAGCAAGTGGCGGCTAAGTATGTACCCTTGTAATACAGTATGTAATAGAGGACTTCTTTTTACAAGGGGTTACTCAAAAGTCAACTCCTTCCTTCCTCCTTCAAGTTCCCAATTCAGAAATTGGGTTATACTACATAACTTCAAAGTAGATAGTTGAGTAAGTGGCAATTTTGAAGTAGGTATCTAAGAATTTAAGTATAATTTAATTCAGCAAAAGAGGCATGCCTTGTTGTGGCCAAGGCTTGTATAGTTCTTTTCTCAAATAATGCGCGGAAATTCAAACTAAGTAAATTATTTATAAATTCCAGATACAATGACGAACAACGACAATTTTTCACGCGGCAATGTGTTTTTTTTTATTTTAATTAACAGCTTTCTATCTGCAAGCCCGTTCGAAATTTAAGAGATGATCCAGTAAAGTAATCAATTAATTACTTACAATTCACAGACGCCGCGCAGCCGAACAGAAAGCAGCTCAAAAAGCGAAAGCTGATAGTTTGCAAGTACTGGAAGTGCCAGCGGAACTGGCCTTCATACTGTCCAAACTGGATGAGTGGCAGCCACCACACACCGAGAGGAATCTTGCTAAGGTATGTGTATTTTTTTTAGATTTCAGTTCCAATAATTTACCGTTCTGCGATTGAAGCAAATTTATTTATTTATTTTATTAGGTTCACCAACAATTGATTAAACTGATACAAACAAATAATACATTATAAAAATATATTAAAATAACAGTGCATCAGTTACATAGAGGTAAACACCGCATGCATAAAACAATGGATCAGAGAAATAAGCTAACTTACTTAGTATTATGCGTTAACACTGAAAAATTGGTAACATTGGTAAAAAGTTACACTTAAATGAAAATAAATTTATGACATTATGATTAAATATTATTAATTTGGTAAAGGTAAAATTGAATATTCTTTGACATTATAAATTTGGTAAAATTGATAAGAATTAGATTTAAAAAAAAAGAAGATAAATTGATTGACAATATTACACAATTGAAATCGATGGCAATTGATAAATTGCAATTGATTATTTTGGGGACCCCTTAGCGGTTACGATTGACCTATATTCCGCGAAGGGTTAGACGGGGGTGAAAAATGCACGTACATGTCGCCAATGACCATTTTACGAGCGCTGTTGCGATTGCCTAAATAACATTGTTAATCTTCCCAATTTTTTATTAGTTTATCTTATTAAATAAACTTTACTTTTATTTTCTGTTTGTCGTCGCTGATATTAGTCTGTTTCATATCACCATAACCTTGACTCCAGGTGGCAGGTGATGTCTACGCCGAAGAGGAACGAATACAGCTGCCCCGAGATCTGCAGCAGTTCGCCTTCTCTAAATTCAGCTCTGTCTACTTCGCTGATGGCGGACACCTGAGCCCTAAGAAACATCCAATCACCAGGCCGTTTTTAGCTAAAGCTGCTGTTAGGTTCGTAAATTGGTATAATATGCTAGTTCACCAGCTGTAATACCTACTTACAATAGTGATAGCCAACGTTTTCACAGCCGCGGTCATAAAACCAGATAGTGAGATAACTTTTATGCTCTTCTATCTTTTTGATTTTTCCTGTATTCAATGTTTTGTGTCTTTAGGAATAAATAAATGAGATTATACAAATAGAGTCAGTATACGAAGTCCTACTTATGTTTTATGACCGAAACTGCCACGAGTGTTGATGTCTTTTATAGTGACATCGACCTTGTTTATTTGTGGTTCTACTTTCACTATTTAATTTTCATGGAGATATAAATCAAATCAAATAAAAAATCACATAAAGCTACATGGTTACTTATGAAACGTCACGCACACGGTTTCAATTGGTCGTATCCTATGGAGACAGCAAGAAACTTCGCGGTTACTCTTTTAATAAAAATACGCGAAAATCAGCGAAACTGTGTTCTAATATGGACTGGTTTATTCCAGGGATCAAGATTTCAACGATGCAGTAGCTACATTCAAGCTCATACTGAGATGGTGCGATGAAACTGCTGCTGGAAACGAAGCCAGACAGAAGGTAAACTCTACAATCTTACGTACTTTGCTAAGTCAATGTTATCGAGTTTGAAATCTAATAAGGACTGTTCAAACTGAGCTGGGTCCCGGGAAGCGCGATACGCGTCGATGATTAGGGGACGTCCATCAAATAAGCGAAGTGATTTTTTTAAATTTTGACCCCCCTTTTTGGTGATATGTGGTGGTACGTACCCCCCTTTCGTGAGATTTACCCTATGATTTTTAAATAGTAAATTATTTAATATTTTCATGTATTTTGCTTCATACCACTATTGCGTTAATACTCTATGTACTTACTCCATTTTTTTTAAAATAATTAAATTAAAATAAGTATTTTTGTCCTAAATTAAAAAGTTGACGTGAGATTTTCATTTTTTCATTTTCATTCAAATGAGATTTGGTTAGATTTTGCTGGACCCCCGCCCCATTTTGAGCTCACGCCATTAATGGACGCCCCCTTAAGGAAGTCACGCGACTATTTGCGCCAGTTTGAACACCTCCATACAAGTTTGTTGACACAATCGGCGCGTGCGAATTTCATGCTGAGCCAGAGCTTTATTTGGCCAATTTAAATTTCCAACCAAAACTAAATTTTAGGCGTTTTTTGCTTCAGCTATTTCTAAGACAGTATTGTAATTCTCCACAATTCCTAATGCTGTACTCCCTTCCCCAGGTGTTAGCAGACTACATAGCGTCTCGCGGCCTGTCTTCCCGTGGTCTTCGCGACGAAGTGCTGGTACAAGTGTGCAACCAAGCGAGTGGTGACTCGTCTTCTGAACGAGTGTGGCAGCTAATGGCGCATTGTCTTGCTGCTTTCCAGCCGGGACCGCCGCTTCACAAGTTAGTATAAATGACAGTTACATCTCATAATAATAAATAATAAAAATAAAATATTATCTTCTTTATATTTTGACAGCATTGTTAAAACTATGAAAATGAGAAAATAAGCTACAAAGTTGTGTGTCTTATGAATAAAGATCAGAACCAAAAAAAAAAGTACTGTCAGTATTAGGTAAAGTTTGAAAAGTGATCAACTTAAAATTGTCAATACAGAAACTAGCTCTAAGACTGATTTTGAGCAAAACCATAGGACAAAGTAATCCTACAATGGACCTGAGTCGAAAACTTTTTTTATTTAACGCTTGATTCACTAAACCTTTCACTGTTAAACGCCAAACTTTCACACACTTTTGAATTGTCAAGGGGTCGGTCAGTCATAAAGATGAAGCTAGTTGCCCATTCCAAAGCTTAGTAGGTAGGTAGGTACCTATGGAGAAGAACGGGTAAGAAACTCCATGGACACTCTTTTAAATTGACATATGGTTACAAAATATTGGTTACATCATTCGTGTTGAAATTATAGGTACATTTGAGAACGATGCAAAACGTCAAAAGCGTCCGTAATAAAAAGATTTAAAAAAAAACAATTATAAAATTAAAATAAGCCATGGCCGCTAATAGATGACCATTCCGTACTGATGCCGCCCGTTCACGAACATGACGCATGGATTAGCACTATTCAGCTCAACCATTTTGAAGGGAGCTAAATGATCCAACACACCCGCCACCATCAGCGAGACATTACTGTGAGCATGATATACTCTCAGCCACCAGGGCACATTCAAGTCAATGAAAGACAACCAGTAAATGGTAGCTTTATAGTGAGTACATAGTACTCACACATGACAGTGCTATGCAATTGAAATGAGATGAAAAGAGAGATGATGGTGGTGATGGTGGTGATGATGATGGTGGTGGTGGGGTGGTGTTGATGAGATTTAATTTATACAATGCAAAGATAGTTTTTGAAATCTTCAGCAGCTCCAACAGTACCTATTTCCAAATGCTAATCAATTAAGTTTTTGTGCCCTTAGGTAATAGGTAATACGGGCTGGTGTCCGCAACTCCACGTCAATGCGCGTATTTTGCGTACGGGTGGGAAAATCGATTATTCGATCCACCCCAGCTCCTCAAGGAAGGCCAGCAACGCCTTGGTGTTACTGACAATCTCACGTAGGATACCTGGGTTACCGAAGTACTTTGCCCTGTATGTAGCGATCACAGGGCAGTTTAACAGCACATGAGCCGCTGTCTCGTCGTCCTCCATGCAGGCCCTGCACAGCGGACAGTCTGTGACTCCTATGACAAAGAGGTGTTTATTAAATGAGCCATGGCCAGTTATAGCGGCTGTAACTGTACGCAGCTGTTGTTTAGTTAGTTGTAGAACCCGTTTCGTGAGGCGGCCGTCGATAGTAGTTTGTGCCCTTGTGGAGCAGGACCAGCATTGAGCCAAGCATTTTTATCAGCGATGTAATCCCCCAACTTATAATATGCCTGGTTGCATAGTGTGCGTTTTAAACATGATTTAAAATTTGGTTCATTCAGTTGAAGTATGTGCGGAGGTATTTTATTGTAACATTTTAAACAGTACCCCATGAAAGATGAGTCTACTTTAGCCTGCCTGAAACCTGGTTGAACTAATTGGCCCCTATTTCTAGTCCTATAATTGTGTCTT
Source organism: Tiliacea citrago (assembly GCA_963921375.1). Taxonomy (NCBI): domain Eukaryota; kingdom Metazoa; phylum Arthropoda; class Insecta; order Lepidoptera; family Noctuidae; genus Tiliacea; species Tiliacea citrago. The sequence continues at coordinate 5,971,488 of OY992791.1, read as the reverse complement.
TCGCCTCTTTTACTAAAAAAACTACAATGAAGAAGAACTACAATGTGCGCATGGGGAAAGTCTTCTTCGCGGACAGAGTTCACGATTTTTTTAAACATCATTCTCGTAGCAGATAATACACACACATCACAGCTTCACATCATAGCTTTGTACAGTGTAGTTTTTACTTGTGCATAAAGTTTTAATAAATAAATAAATAATTAATCAGTTAACAATGTTACGACAAAAAAACTAAAACGAGCCTTATCTTATCAGATACCTAGTCCGCTTCGTATCCGAGCGCGCGCCAGCATCATGGCGCTCGCAACTAGTGCGCTTGCTGTGTGAGGGCGGCGCGGGCGCAGCGCGCACGGCGGGCGTGGCGCGCAGGTGTGCGCCCACGCTACTGGAGTGGAAGGCTGCCAAGACTGACGCCAAGCCTGCACTGCCGCTTAGACTGTATGATGGTGAGTTACTACATGATCATCGGCTGATCATCAGCGCTCTCAGTACAAGTATGGATTTGCGGTGGACTGTACTAGGGATAACGGTAATTCATTACCATATGGTTACAATCGGACACAGACAGTGCCTTTGAATCTTAGTAGTAAGGGTGACTTTCGTAGTTCCACTGATGTGCGATTGGCTGTCTGATGTCTACAATGTAAGAGCGTTGAGCGGTTGCTGTGACACCCTTTCTAACAATAATAAGTTAATTTTGTAAATAAAATGGTGTACATGAAATATTCAAGGTACTAAAATAATAATCTGTCTCCCTCTAACCGTTCGGGGAAAACAGATGTGAGTGTATATTTTATTGTGTGTTGTTGTGAAATAATATGTTCCCCACAGATACGGTGCAGCACGTAAGCGTGGACTCGTGGACGTCGTGTGAACGCGCTGCGTCGGCTGCGCTGGCCGCTGCCGGTGTTCAGCACAACGCTACCGGCTGGTCGCTCACTATGGAACATAATGGACAGCTTACTGGTGAGATACATTTAACAAACAATTTATAGGCATTTTTTTTTGTGAGAGCATAAAAAAATACTTTGACTTATACCCGGACCCTGTATTGAGAATTTGACGTTGAGAACTTGTCAAACTCTACTTTAGCATTGCTTCAGGTGAAAGCCCGCGAAATGCAACATTTATTTGCAAAAAAACGTAAGAAATGTTGAATGTCACGAGTTACATTGAAAGAACCACCTGAGGTAATGCTAAAGTCTTCAAATTCTCAATTTAGATACCAGGTCTCAGTGTTCAGTTACTTTGTATCTTGGTACTTATCAGATAAATAACTTCTAAAATACCTCCGCCTTACAATAATTTGCGTCAATCAAGAATGGAAAAATGCTATCAACACTGTTTATTATTACTTTTCTGTTGTCTTATACATTTCAAGTTTCTTGCATGACTCGATGATGATTAATGATGTTTGTGTCTGTGTTTCCCATCCGTGCCTCGGAAAGCGCGTTAAGCCGTTGGTCCCGGCTATCATTTGTAGATCTTTGACAGATATTACGGGTCGTCAGAAGCCCTGAAGACTGACAACCAGTCCCAACCAGTCTTACCAAGGGTTTCGTGTTACCCAGTAAATGGATTGTGGAGGTCAGATAGGCAGTTGCCCCATGTAAAATACTGGTATTCAGCTGCATCCGTTAAACTGAAAACGCTGGGCAGATGATGATTATGGTGATGATGATTTCTCTAAGTAGGTTTGTACAAACACATCTATCTACACGTCAATCATATTTCAAAAACTAGATGACGTCAGTGTTTTCTATCTGACCACTCTGAGAAGAAAGGCTGAAACAAACTCAGAGGTCACAGTTTCTGATGGCATAGTGTCCTGCTATACTCTGATTTTGAATTTGCTGTACTACTCCATTTCAAAAAAGATTAGAAATTTAAATAAACTTTTTTTCAGTCCGTTCAACCTAGTTTTACTTCTATTCCGTAGGCATAAGGATGGCATTAAAAGCAAAAACGTGGTTACAATACCAACTGTTTCTTATTGCTGCCATTTGACATGCCACCAACGTAATAGAATTCAAAATCGGTTGAACGGACTGTAAAAAAGGTTTATTTAAATTATATTTGGTGTCGACATAAAAATAACCTAGTACTTAAATAATCTAGTTACTGAGTGACACTCACCAAGGACCACTGAATCATTCTCTGCAAGAGGACGTTCACTGTTGCCGTGTCGTCTCTGTAATACTAATTAAGTATCGTGTTATTTTTAAAAAAGGTCGATAATTTTGGTCTAACAAATTAAAAATCAGAGTTTAGATTATTTTATCCTCTAACAACACGTTCTTCCTACAGAATGGGCAGGCTGTGAGTTCGCCCTGGACGCAGTAGGTGAGGTAGAAACTTGGACAGCCTTACCCAGTGCTCGCGCCGAGCCGCTGCGCGCTCAGCCGGCGCGGCACACGCCGCCCGCGCCGCCGCCGAGAGCCTCCTCTGTAGATACTGAGAAGTCTCCTAGACCACAGGTAGAGTATAAAGCAAATGTTAATATTTACATCGCTACATTATATGCTCGGCGTTATGTACAGACGCCAGCTACTACAATCTGTCAAATTTCTTTAAAAGATTTTCAACTTTATCGTTAAAGCATAAGGTTCAAGGTTGATTGGGAAAATTTTACAGTTTCGGGTAGCTTGACCTGCCTTGTCTGTACTTACCTAATTAATGTAATGAATCAAGCAAAACAATAAAACGTTTCATGTCGATTTTAGGCCTCTCAAACTTTGTCATAAGCTTAACTTTCGGTCAAAAATCAAAAAATAATTGAGGGGATGAATCAAGCAACACGTTAAGCAACATCACAAAGTTTCACAAGTTTTAAGCTCGTTTACTTATTTTCATAAAACCACTTCTTGATATTCCTTATTACATAACGCCTGAATCTAATAGTTACGACCAGGCGGTCTAAATTTCCACACAAACTCCGCCCCTTTCTCCCCGCCACTCCGTTATGTGCTAAACGCTAACGCATCAGTAATAAAGTTGAACATCGCGTGCGCTCTTTGATCGTGTTCGAAACTAAATAGCGTAAGTCTAAATTCTTATTTCGTTTATAACTAAAGTAATAATTGATCTAGAGAAAAAATATCTGGTGGGTGGATAATAAACTATAATTTCTTAGACATAAAAGCCAAACAATCTTGTTTGTTTTAATAATTACCCTTAAAAAAGACATGATTTTCGAATAAAAAATGTGTCTAGAGAAAATATTACAATTACGTAACTGTCTTCGACATGGAAAGAAAAATATCCAATAAATCATATACTAAAGTTTAATTTTGCTTGTATGTGTGACTGTTTCAGAATATTCATGCAAATTAACATAAAAAAGTGAGCCTCCTCTTAACAACCCAACGAATACGGCGATGATTGTCGTACGAGAGGTCGTGATATCGATCCACAGCCGTTGTCCTATTGACGTGGTTTCCAAGAATCATTATTATACAATTTCAGCTGATGAAGTCACAAAAACCTTGAAAATGATTTTAAATTTTCCCAGATCCCACCACCAGAGCCACCAAAATCTCGTTCCCCGAGCATACCACGAATGCTACAAGATTCCATCATCGACGAGGATGGTTCCGAATACAACTGGAACATGGAGAAGCAGGAATCTCACACAAAACACACCAGCGAATACTCTAAACACACCAGCGATTACTCTAAACACACCAGCGAATACTCGAAACACAGCAACGAATACCCCAAACATAGCAACGAATACCCCAAACATAGCAACGAATACTCTAAACATAGCAACGATTATTCTAAGCACAGCAACGATTACTCCAGAAAGATTTCTCACGACGTACTGTCGCGGGAATCAGCACTAAACGAACGATACTTCGATCAACCTTCCGATAAAGTCCGAAGCAGGTCTTTGGATAATCTCTTAGGTGATAACCCTGTGCCACCACCGAACAAATTAGCTGATTTAGGACTATCACAATCAAGACTGAATGACCGATATCATTCGGTGGAAAGATTAACAGGAGCGCCAAGCGTGGCCAGTAGTAAGGGAGGCATGGAAATGGAGTATGGAACAGGATCGCGTGTGTTACCTTCGAGGTATATAAAGTCACAATACGCTGGCAAACGCGCGCCAGCCGGCTCGCAGTCGAGTCGTGCTTATATTGAGAAGAGCTCCGAATTTGGAGGTGTCAGGTAAGAATATAACTAGAATTTAACGATTTTGTATAACACTTAAATTATAAAAAGAATACAAGTAAAAAAGCGCATGACTAGACAGGCTATCTAAAATGTCAAAAGCAAGTAGCTTAAGGGCACCGCGAACAAATTACGGTAAAATGATACCTAACTGGTATCAAAATCTATTCCAACTTTTAAAAAGCACTGTCTTGAAAATGTTAAAAGCTAAAGGTTTTATCGATTGTTTTTAATTTTAGTGTTATTTTCCGGTGGAACCGTCGCTTACCTTATAAATTATGTTTTCCTCATGAAAGTGAATATGTGCATTTTTTTTTTGAGTGAAATATAGCATCTTAATAGTTTGTATTATGTTCACAGGTCATCGGCAATGTCAGACACATCCGAAGCTCCAAGTCTTGCATCACACGTGCGACGCGTCCGCGTTCCGAGCCAGGCATCAGACGTAGACCAATTCTTAGACGATCTGTTCTCTCCAGTACTAGACCCGAACATAGACGAGCTCTCAGATGCCCGATCTCTAGCCGCCAGCATCAAGGGAGGCAGAAACTACAGCGATTTCATCGACAGCGTCCTCAACTGCGAATACAACGAACAAATTGATACTTTGAACAATGTTGAAGTCCAAAACCTTATCAAGGGTGGGGGGAAGGAAGATAAAGAAAAGGGAAGATCGAGTAGGAAGGAATCCAGTGTGGACTCTGTCGATGACTATATCACAAACTTATTTGATCCGATCTTCATGAATGATAGTTTGAAACGACTTACTGATGGGGAAGGACTTACTGGTGCCATAAAAGGAGGTGGAGCAACTCCGCGGGCTGCCTCAGCGAACACGTCCACTCTAAGCTTCGGAGCCATGCCCCTCCCACCCACAATGCCATCCACTCCTGAAGCGCTCGCCGCCGCGCTAGGCCTTCACCTCCCACCGCCTGGCACAGTCGATATTAACGCATATCATCAGAACTTACAACGAGCTTTCTTGCAGAGCGCAATGGCGCAAAATCTCCAAATACAACAGCAATTGCTAGCTCAAAACCAGGCATTACAATCTCTGTTAGCCGGTCAAGTCGTGGAACCTTCAGAATCGGAGCCCACTTCTCCGGTTCGTGCGTCAACCGTCGTTCATGCTCAAGTACACTCTCCGCCGAGGAATTCAGTCAAACTGCGGCGCGAGTCCAACGAGAGTATGTCTCCCGGAGCCCCCCCGCCACCGCCCCCCATGCCCCCTCCACTCCACTCGACTGATCCCTTAGAAATCAAGGGCTTCATGGATCCCTACGGACGAGCTAAGACTGTCCGTATCGGTAAATGGAGGTGGCCTCCACCAAAGGACGCGGTTGGTCAGGAACAAGCACAAGATTTTACCAAATTCAAATTGCGTCAGATTCAGAGACGACACACGCCACAGTCACAACAATCCAACGGTATGGAACATGAACCACCTCGAGGTCGATCTAAATCAGAAACAACTCCAGGAATCGAGTGGGAAGAGTTTGAGGTGGACGGTCCAATGATCTCTCCGAATAGGGAGGCGCCGAACCAACGAACTGCGAGACGCAGCTTCGAAATCGGAGCGCAGCGTCCCTCACCGGGCAGCGTAGGGAAACTAAAGTTAAGTTCTGAAATGAGACAAAGATTAGAACGAGTCACTGCGAACCACTCCGTACGATCCACATCATCTTCTGCTGCAGAAACGCCACGTACCATCAATAAGTTGGAAGATACTAGGAAGTTGATGCTTGAGCGTCAGTTAGGAGGAGGGGCTCGTTGGGACGCTCCGCCGCCTCCCTTGCCCCCCGCGCCCCCTGGCCCGGCCCCTCCACCACCTATGTCACCTCCAACACCTCCTGAAGGCCCCGCGCCTCCTCCCCCCGCACCGGACGCGTCCTCAACCTTCGCACAACTGCGTCGCGACAGAGACACATTCGGCGTCCACCAAAATAGAGAAGCAGACGACCGACCCGCCTTCCTAGCTAACTGGAACTCACGACGCAGAGAAGAGTCTGAGCCTACTCCCTCTCGAGACGACTTAGCCACTCGTTTTCTCACAGCAGACCGTCGCCACTCCGAACGCCGAGTGAACGACTGGGGCGATGAATCCGATGTTCGAAGCTACGACGAACGAGGACAAAGTCGCGACGAATGGGATTCCGAATCAGGACACGACACAACTGGCCGTCGTGATAGAGACAACTACTCTGGTCGGGAAGCGTCGGAGATATACGAAGTGCACACGACAAGAACCGAACGTAGAAAAGAGGAGAATGGTATTGAGGATGCGTTTGAGCGCAAACGTTCGCCGTTTTACGATGATTTTGAGAGATTTGACGGTAGGAAGAATTCCCGGGATATGTTAGTTGGAAGGGCGAGGGAAAGTCCGAGGTCTGATATTGTGTTTTCTCAAGAGAATAAGACGACTGAAAGGGCGACGTTTAAGACCCACATGGCGCAGAAAGAGAGAGATAGGAAGATGGAGGCGGAGAGACGTCACTCGGTTTCTACCCACGCCACTGATAAAACTGAACATATTGAACGTAAGTATTACAAAACATTTTCAGTCTTCAATCCTATATTTTTATTTCATTTTATTTTATTTTATTTATTTGGGACAAAAAACAGTTATACATTACAGCATTTACAGAAATGATTTTTAATACAGTCGAAAAAACGTATAACCCACACTATTGTCCACGAATTGACATCAGAGTATGAAAACGAACGCATGTTTAAAAATAAAAATTACATATTTAAAAGAAAAACACTTTAAACCGACGAATCGAAAGAAGCGGATGACAAGTGCATCCGTCATTATAGGCGACTTGCAAGAGATTGTGAAACCATTCTTTTGAATTTAGATTGCGACAGCGCGAAAATATCAAAATCAAGGAATTGTGAGTTATAGGTTTCTAAAAGCCGGCGGAGAGGGGCTCGCACCCCAGCCTTCGTTCTACATCGTGCAGTGTAGAATAGTCGAGATGCGCGCACCTCCCGCCGAATAACAGTTCTAGGTACAACGTAACACAGTCTATTCGAGAGCTCAGTACAATTAAACTTGTCATTGCATATACCGTACAGCATCACAACCATAATCAGTAAACGTCTAGAATCCAAGCTCAATATTTTATAATGCTTTAGCAAATCTGCATAGGGAATCTTTGAATGGAAGCACCTGTTATGCGTGGCACGAAGAAATTTTTTCTGAACCATTTCTATTGCTTGCTTATATTTATCATAATACGGGCACCAGATGGGTACCGCGTATTCCAACTGAGAACGGACTAGTGTTTTGTATAAGAAGAGAAAAGTAGAAGGCTTTTTGAAGTCTTTACAAGACCGCATAACAAAACCATACATCTTAAAGGCTTTGTTAATTATGTTGTCGATATGGGTGTCTAAATGTAATTTGCAATCAAGCAGTACGCCAAGGTCACGTGTGCACTCAGATTTTTTCAATTGTATGTCGTTCAAAGCATACGGGAAGTTAATAGTATTTATGTTTTTAGTAAAAGAAATGAAGTGACATTTTGGAAGACTAATATGAAGTTTATTTACCAGACAGTATTGAGAAAGCCTGCACAAGTCCTCTTGTAGTAGCAAACAATCCTGAGATTTCGCACAAGCCTTAAAGATTTTAATGTCATCGGCGTACATTAGGAATTTAGAGTTGACTATGCAGGATTTTATATCGTTTATAAACAGGATAAAAAGCAATGGGCCTAATGGGCGTAGACGATTATTTGAACGACCAGTTCAAATAATCGTCTACGGTATAATAACATTTGTGAATTAATAATTAAGTAAGAGCTTTTTAAACTAAAATCATGACCAAACAACACCAAACTAATGACTAATGTCATGTTTTTTATGTCATCAGTGTGTTAGTGTCATAGCTCTTCTCTTTCTTTTTTATGCAGTCCGACAGTGACCGCGCTTTAGCTGTTGTCAGCGTCTTAAATATCGAATCATTATGCTGCGGTAGGAGCCTTTGTGGCGTCGCACAGGCTTCTTTTTTGGTTTCCATTATTTTTTTAAGATTGAAATATTCCTTTTTATTGTTTGTATTTCCTGTGCGTATCCCAAAAATTTAATATTGTTCAAATGTGTTCCTTGCTTACGGTACTGTGCCAAATTAACATTTTTCTTTCTTTCCTTAATTTCTATCGCTGATTTTTTAAAGTTGTATTTATGATTTTGTCGGTTATAGGTGACGTACCCGCACCGGCAGCGTTCTTACCATCAGACCGGTCGTTCCTCACTTACAGCAGAGTGCCTTGGAAACTGCGTGTGCGCAAGGAAGTATTCACTCCCCTAGAGACTTACAACGACCCCGCCATATTAGATCTACTTTACGCACAAGTAAGTTAACTTCTGCAGTACCTCTATAGCTACATGTCAGAAGTAGGTGGTTGAATTATACAGAATTAAAACATTTATTTGAAACAGTCAAAACAAAATATTTGAGATTATCAACTATTAGCGCGTCAAGTAATTTTTTTATGAATGCGAACTAGCTTTTGCCTGTGGCTTCGCCCGCGCCACGTACTACGGGGATTACAAGTACTCTATGTGTTAATCCAGGTTATAAACTATCTGTTTGCCGAATTTCATCCAAATCCGTTAAGCCGTTTTTGCGCCAATGCGGAACATTCATCCAGACAAACGGAAAAAACCTAAAAACTATTATTTTCAGCATCATACTCGACAGACTTCGGTGCAATTACTTTTTTAAATAGATTTGTACATTTATCTTATCATGAGATATATAGATTATATTTCACATCGGTCTTATCTATCTACGTTTCTCAAATACAAACATACACGCAATTTTATTAATTTTCTGTCATCATGTTTTTTTTTACGTCAAACTCAAATTATTTATTTCAAATAATATATATATAATATAATTAAAAATGAAGCAAACACAGATAAATGAATTATGTGAAAGATGATTAACAAACAATGCAAAAGTATACGTTTTACTAAAAAATTTAAAGTAATAAATCCATATGTGAGTTAAGGTAATGACACACCCAGAATGTAAAATTAATGTCATAAAAATAATTAATAATTTAATTAATATGGCAAACAGTTTCAAAAGCACATTTTTTCCATTTCAAGCTCGTACATGCGTTGAAGCCTTTGTATGAAAGTCTATAAACAACACCAATGTTTATCCATTTTCAACAAACTTTTTCACATCTCCTTTAGCCTACCAATATTTCACCCAATACCGACCACTAATTTTCTCCACGTACCCACAGATCGTCCACGACATAAACTCGAACCTACCCTCCCTCCGCATCAGTACAAGCGAGCGCCGAGCTGGCACAGCATGGCTCCGCTCGCAAGGCAACACGCCCGTGCGCGCGGCCACCAAAAGGCAGGCGGTGGAGCTGGCGCGCTCGTGGCCTTTCTACTTCGCCAGGTTGTTCGCCGCGAGGGTACCGCCCGGAGAGAACGCTGTGCTCGCTGTGTCGCATAATGCTGTCACTATTGGAGTTAAAGGTTAGTTTTTCAGACGTTTACTATTTGTTTATCTATGTAGGTTCTACTAGCTACCGCGCTTTTGGCCTTTCTACTTCGCCAGATTATTCGCCGCAAGGGTACCGCCCGGAGATAACGCTGCGCTCGCTGTGTAGCATAATGTGGTTACTATTGGATTTAAGTATAGTACTTGGGGTTAATAAGACAAATGGGGCTTAGGAAAGAGACTGTCACACACAGGTATGAGTGTCAGAGACGATAATCTACAAAGCCGAACCGTTTCCAAAACAATTGATGACTATATGACTTTCATATTAACGGCCGCATACTGTAAGTTGCGCTAGTATTGCTGTTTATCCCTCCAACTAAGAAAAGCATACTTGTGTCCCATGCTTCCCTGCACTGCCCGAGTTTTTACCTACGCTGCTTTGCAGATCATGCACCCATGTGGCTGTTCTCTGCAAACACTCCTAGTATCTCTTGGCCGCAATCACATATAAAAGAAAAAAGAAAGAAAGAAACATTGTTTATTCTGCACAAACAAAACACACATTACATAAAAAATGACATTAATTGCACACAAACAAAGTAGCCAAAAGCCTCGTATTAAAACAATAAAATTTTGATAATCTTGTCCATTGCTTGATGTCAGGGCCAGGGACCAAAGACAATTTACATTGCGTAATTACTCTGTGTTACGACACTGGCAAATGATAACAACAAAACAAAAACAAAATGCTGATTGCAGAGCATATATTTTTAGGACAACTTTTTAACATAATATACTAACTTCCTCCTCCTCCACACAGGCCCGGCCGGTCTCACCATCCGCCGCTCGCTCTCGCTAGGCGGGCTCCGCGCTTCATCATCAGCGCCGCACTCCCTGCAGCTGTCGTCGTCCCGCGAGCCGCCGCTGACGCTGCACGTGCCGCTCGCACATCATGCACATGCGCTGGTCGCGGAGTTCGCGCTGCAGTATACTCAGGTAAGCACTTAAGCTTAGTGCATTGCTACAAGGATCTTTCAGCACTCGATGGACGTTAACACGGGGGCGCTGTTGGTGATCATTTGTGGAATTGTTTTGTGAAATGTCACTTCAAATGTATTCAAAATATTTTGTTTCACATAAACCTACATCGGCACTTATGAAACGTCAGAAGATAGGTGCACGGTTCGAATTGGTCGTTTCCTATGGAGAAGAGCCGGCAAGAAACTCCACGGTTACTCTTTTAAAAATAATTAGCTTTTACAATGTTTTCAAATTGCAGTGTTAATAGGTATGGGAGGAGAGTGTAGGCTCGTCAAAAAGTACCAGGTACTTAACAAAATAGAAAATGGTCTACAAATATAGTCTGTTAAGCCTACAACGTTCTCACATTCACGAAATATAAAAGAATCGATATAAAATATTATTAAAATAATAAAAGTTAAAACCTCACATAACACATAATCAGCCTATAATGTTCCCACTGCTGGGACACAGGCCTCCTCTCTTCGAGAGGGAGTGGGCTGTAAATCTACCACGCGGGCCCAATGCGGGTTGGTAGATGTCACATGTCTTTGAATTTTTGGTTCTAGGACATGCCGGTTTCCTCACGATGTTTTCCTTCACCGTTTGAGAGCAGTGGTGATGAAACTATTTATACAAAGTAAAGCGCCTGCCTGGGTTCGAACCCACGACCTACAACTCGTAAGTCGGGGACGTTACCACTGGGCCACTACTGCTCTCCTTTAAAACTCAGTTAAAACCTATTTAAACCAAATGACATGATTGCCATTACAACTGTAACAAATCTGAATTTAATATCCTATCCACAAAAGCCACTAATAAATAGTGTGGGTGTCCAAGCAAAAAGGGTCCAGTAGTGGGGCATTGAGTTAAGACTAGATTCGGTATCTACTATCTAGAATAGTCAATTTATAATGGATTCAAAAAATATTCTAAAACTGGCAACATTTTTTTTTAATCAGAAAATTGAAATTGAAACTCTGAAAAAGCTTGATTTGAGAAAAATCATTTTCAAATTTGACATAAATAATAATTTAACCTTTTAATTTTAATTTAATTTCATAATTTTATCAATAATTTGACCTTTTTACCAGACTCCAGAAGGAGGGTTATGTTTTTCGAGTGTATGTATGTATGTATGTATGTCTATTTCTTTGGCACGCTCTGTAGGCTAAACGGCTTGATGGATTTTAACATATGAGGTATCCTTAGATTCGTTTTAATTGTGGGAGTGACATAGGCTATAAAAATTTAATGTGGCATTTGCGAATCAAAAACGACAGGTGGAATAAAAAAAAATATTTGGTGATTATATTAATATGGGTATCAAATAAAAGCTAGTAAATAGGCAATTCCAAATAAATATATTTTATAACACTTTTAACCTTCTATTTTGACACAAACTACGAAAAAGTACATTTTCTTTAATAACAAAATCGAAGCGAAGTTAAAATTGTACACTGAATATTTTTGAAAAAAATAATTGGTTTGTGGTCTGAGATCGATCTAATGACGAAAATATAGTTTTTAGAATTTTTGTATGTTTTTCTGAATGTATGTTCTAGCATCACGCAAATTGTATTCGGATACATTCTGTTCAAATTTTGCATATAAATTCCCTCTAATTCTGGTCAACCAAGATAATGGAGTCAAAATCAAAACCCAAGATGGTGCCAAATAAAAAACGGAACCTTTTAAGGATCACTTCGTTGTCTATCCGTCCGTCCGTCTGTCAGTCAGTCAAGACCCTTTTAATACGGCCATCCATGCGTCATATTTTGATGGGATAAATTCATCGTAACTACGTAACCCTTCATTGTGCGTTTTCTGACACGCAATTCGGTATGTAAAGTATTTTTCAGGTATGTTTTTTATATTTTTATTTTAAAGATAAGAGTATTTGAAACACATAATTTCATATTTTTGTTTTTACAAGCTGTAGTTATTTTTATATATTTTTTTAAAGTATTGCTCATGCTGATTTCTAAAGTAGCCTGAATAGCTTAGGATGTTTGCCATGTTTAACACTTATTTAAAAACAAAATTCAGTAAAGTCAAACAGTCAAATTTGACAGTTAATTTGTTTACATTTCATACTTTAGCGATTTCCGTACCTTAGTTTAAAAGTTATAGCTTATTAATAAAAATGAATGGATCAAAGACTACTTCTGCTGCGTGCTTCATACCGTCAAGTATAAACACCACAACAAATAGCCGACACAAATTGATTGTTAGTAAAAGAAACCTTAAAAAAGAAATGGTGCGAGGAAGTAAACGTTGAGTACTAGTCTGTGCGGCGTCTGTTTTATTGTGTAGATCATTTGAACGTTAGTTAAGTTTTCCTGAGGCGATACATCCATGTGATTCGACTTGTACTGTAGGCCGCTGGTGAAAAAATACACTATTTACCTATTTGAATAGAATAATAATAAGTGCTTCATGTAAATTTGTCGTTGACATTGACACTTGACACATACAGAATAACTTAATTATTTAATTACAAGAGGCACTGAAAATTCCCAATTCAGGCTACTTTGGATGACATTTAGAGGTCAAATAAAAGTCAAGTGATTTTAAGTATTTTTGTGAAAATAAATACGATCTTATAATTTTAAGACCTATTAATAGAAAAATAACTCATAAAAGCTTAAAATCTCGAAATGGTTTTGGAATCGGCATAGGTTAATTTTTACTTTACATACCGAATTGACCAGTTTTTGTTATAATGAACAGACTGCTGGCCATTACAAAAGTCAGAAATAGCAAAAGTTTTTCCCTTCAAAATCGTTTATATTTGCATAAATGTGGTGGGTACAAAAGATGTTTAAAATTCTGTGAAAATATATATTCCGCCATGCACTGATGGCATGCCAATATTTAATGGAAGTTAGTCAGTTAAACCATAACATACAATTATAGACAAACTCGTAAAATAAATAGTTATTAAATTGAAGTTTTAACGTTAAGAATTCTATGAAAGAAAGGAGCCAATTGACCTATCCTATCTTGCTAACCTTACTATGTCGTATAGCTTATTAACTTACCAATACTCAACTAAACAATTTTTTCATTAATAACACAAAATCTTAAAATAAAACAAATTATTAAAAAAACAAAAAACCAGACTGCAAAAAAATTGACTGAAAGGATGGAAACAAGATGAGTAAACCAGTATCCTTTAAGTACCAAAAATAAATAAATGCAGTCGGAGGCAAATTTTAAGGCGTTCGTAACATCCTAGATGCCTCCGACTGGATTTATTTATTTTTGGTACTTAAAGGATACTGGTTTACTGTTCATCTTGTTTCCATCCTTTCAGTAATTTTTTTTGCAGTCGGGTTTTCGTTTTTTTAATAATTTGTTTTTTACTAAACTTTTCTCTTAAAATTTCTGGTAAGTACTTAGAAACATCATATAAAGTCATTTACTATATTAACTTGAAGATAATTAAGCATTAATTAATAATCAATTAAAATCGCTAAATGCATTTTTTCACCCAACTTTACAAAACTGCGTATAACTCGGAAACTAAATGCCGAGAACTGGACCCTTTTGCTTAGACGCCCACAATAGTTTAAATTGAAATTGTAGGTAGGTAATTCAAAAAACAATATGGCGGCGTTAGTAACAATTTTACCCACGCGCTAAAATTACGTCGTAGGGCTATAATTGCATGTTATTGATTGACAACGTCGGTCGTAGAAGAGACCATATCTTGGTCCCTTAAAATATAGGCATTAGGTAATACGGTGTGATATCCGTAACTCCACGTCAATGCGCGTATTTTGCGTACGGGTCCCCCATAATAGATATCAGTCATATAAAAATGTCCAAATAAATCAAGCCAGAAAGAAAAAAATACTGGATTCTGACAGGAAATAGAGCCGTAATTTTGTTATCAACTCATTTTCTAAAAAAATGCATTTAAGAAGCCTGTATACATTGTTCGAAAGTTAAAAATTACGCACCATACAACGGAATGTGTTTTAAAATAGGTACTCTCACATAAGTACATGTTTTACCGCATCCTCCGTTGTATAGCGCCATGCGGTCTACGGTTTTTTTTAATCTCCATAAAAAATATATAAGAATTCCACCAAGGAGTCGCATTACGAGAATAAATAAGCTGAATGATCGAACCTTCTCCTTGATCCTTGGATGCGCTTTTGCTCAATACGTTTATTTCACTTTATTATTAAAGACAAAATGAGACGAAAGATGCGGTACAAATTTTCACCCCGCCCACATGGCTGGCGCATTTGCAAATTCGCGCCAGTTTCATGTTATAAACTTTATAAATTGTTGCGACTTTCCGACTGATATTATTAAACAAAATAATAATATGAGTTCAAGCGAGGAATCAGATATTTATTTATTTATTAATATGGAATCTACTCCACCTGATATCTTGAATGAGCCGCAAATTGCAGAAAATGATCTCTTGCCGCCAAACTCGGAAGCGCTATTTAATGATTTACAATAGTGGAAGACTCGGAAGAAATACTCAATCATACTTTGAAAATGTTTTGATTGTTTTCTCGCAAATGTGTTGAAAACGTTATATGACACACGTGCGGATATAATCGTGTCTATTCGTCTACTCGTTTGTAAAAACCAACTTACCGCACTAGTATCATAAATAACTATTACAATTACAAGGAGGTGTTTGATGTACCACCTCTTCATTTTTAGGTACAAAATGTTGGCCTCGTGACTAAATGATCTCCTTCAAAAATGGTCGTACCATAAACACAAAGATGGGTAGATTGTCTGCTAAACATAGAGTTTATTTTCTTTGGTTTAAAGTCATGCAATATTTTATTTTTGTTTAATGTCGCGTTAAATGACAACTTTTAAACGCAAGCGATCTCTGACGTAAGAACGAGACATGGCTATAAAACCATTAATTGTGTTGCAAAAGCTTGCATCAATTTTAATCATATATATCGTAAAAATAACAAGTGTTGTAAATCCATAATTTATAAATCAAAACACGGAACACTAATAAATTAAGTTACCTAATATATTCTACCAATGATTTACATAGTGCTATCATCTATGTATTTACATTCGTACCAAAATTAATCAATTTTAATTTTTTATGACTATATGAAATTATAAAATGCAACTAGACAGTAATAAAAAGATTTTTTTACAAAATTAATTACTTATTAAAGGTCTCATTTAGTAGTTTATTGACATAAAAAAAAATATTACGGCATCAGAATCATATTGCATCATTTAATACCAATGAATTTATAAGAAACAGATAAATGACAATGTATTACATAACTTCCGAGAGCACATGACTTCACATTTTTATCAGTCAGTCAATATATGCCTAATTTAGTAGGTACTTTCATACACTTGAAAAGTTTACTTCGCAAGCTGTCCAAAGTTCGATATTATGCAATTCGATTGTAGCTTTAACTTCTCCACTTGACATTAAAGCCTATAAGTTAGGCAATATGGGAAGCGGACGGTGACTAGATATTTAACTTATGACTAGTCTAAAATATCAATGATTATGATTTTTTTTTCTTAACATAATATTCACTTCTTGATGTTCTAGGCACAGATAAATAAAGGAATGAATGATTTGCTAATTATCCAGAAAAAGTTAACCTCTTTTTCTGGATGTGTCTTAAACCTGGAATGACCATAATTCTTAGTGCATTGATAATGAGGGAAAGCACCTAGCATTTTCAAGATGGCTACCGCTAAAGCAAATCTAGCCATAAATCGTGAAAACACCATACCTACATTCTACCAGTTATAATTACAGTAAGTGACTCCAAAGATACTTAAACTATACTATAATCAGAGACTATGTTAACATGGTATGGAAATAACATGATTTGCGTATGGAATTTGAGTACAAATGGCGGCGACCCACAATAACATCGTGCGTTTATAGTGATGGCGATTAACACTGCTGAAGACAAGATATAGCATTAAAATACTGTTTACAGGTTGAGTAGGTACGTGAGATGCATTCATATTACCAGGAAACGGAGAAAAGTGGATGATTAATAAACAAAATAACTGTCATCGACAGGATTTCTCTCCTATATACTGCTCGAGCTGAATCAACCCTGAAGTTGTAGATGTAGAACAGAAAAATGCTGAAAAAATGGTATAGGTTGTGTTTCTGTAAGTAGGGACTACAGCAATTTATATCTCGGCTACAATTAAAGTATCAAAACATACCTGAGAACCAAAATTACTCTAGTTGAGTGAATAAGCGCTATGTTTAACTTAGGTAATGGTAATTATATACAAACATAAACTCACGCCTTATTCCCATGGGGGTAGGCAGAAACTATAGAACGCCACCTGCTACGCTCCTTACATACTCCTTTTGCTTCGTTTACGTTCATACATCTGGTCACACACGCACGCCGGTTGCGAGTACTACGCACCTGACCTTTCTGAAGAACATCACCAATTAGGTCACTATACGTCCTTCTAAGGCGTCCCCTCCCGGCGTTTCAACTCACATGGGCCTTGTAAATAGGTACCTACCTTTTGTTAATCGCCTTCCATTCATCCTGTCAACATGACCAAATCATTTAAGCGTACTAGGGGCTGATCGCGCTAAATTTTGAACGTTAATACCAAAACTAAACCACAACCAAAAACGTTACGTTAGACACATTTCGTATCGCGCTAATCATTTCAACGGAAACGATTTAGCTTCATTTTGGAAGTTACGTTGGAGGAACGATCGATCGAACTTTTAGTATTGGGTAACGTCAATGATTTTGTCGTTCAGAAAAAATAGCGCGATACCGGTTCTTACATCAGCTAAACCAAAACCAAAAACGTTCCGTTCGAACGGTAATTACGTTGAGAAATAGCGCGATCAGCCCCCAGGTATGGTAATTAAGCATGTAAATATACGTTTCGACTAAGTGCACTCCTTGCAAACATTTGATTGAAATTATCTCCTCATAAAGCTCGTTTAAAACTGCATCAAGTCTCAATCGAACCGCTTAATTCGTCGTAACGGTAACGTTACATCAGTGTCTTGAATGCTTGTGCGCCGTAAATCATGAGCGATAAAAGAAAACATCATATCATTTAGTATCGATTCACTTTACGAGGATACGTTTGCATAATGAGCTGCAGCTTGCTGAACAGGAAGAACTACTTGTTAAATAATATGTGGGTTACGATTTTAGTAAAAGATGTTTACTTCCATAAGTAGGTAATTGTAGCGGAATTCGGAACGTATAATTAATGTTTTGCAGTTTCAATGAGTACCTAGGGCTACCTAGACAAACTTAGGCAAATAAACAGGCTGCACCTCATCTGTCACATCCGTTTATAATTTATTTTATTTTTGTTGTGGCTTAGTGCGGTTTGCACATTTAGCCAGTGTCAAGTAAAATTAGGTAGTACAAAGTTTGTTTAAATAATGATGAAATTAATTAAAATCAATACATGATAGAAGATATCCCCCCGCCCTCTCCCCTTGAGTTTTAGTAAACATGTGGCACTTTACTGAGACCACACGCGGACTTCTTGAGAGAACTTGAAGTGATGTTGCACTGTTTTGTTTCACGTCCCTACACGAATGCACGTTCACGAACACTAAATGGTTAATAATTCACCATTATTACACATTAATATTCGGCTAAACCAGAAAATAAAACACAACTGCTAAACATGACGCTTCACTTTCCCGCCAAGAACCCCCCCATGTCACATCCTTATTTATTATTTTTTTATTTGTGGCTTCGTGCGATTTGCACATTTAGCCAGTGTCATATAAAATTAGGTAACAAGTACAAAGTTGTTTAATTATAAAATGAACTCCATTCAGTGCATGATAAAGATGATAGATGATATCTCGCCCCGCTCTTCTTGAGTTTCAGTAAAGACGTGGCACTTTACTGAAACCTCGCGCGGACTTCTTGAGAGAACTTGAAGTGATGTTGCACTGTTTTGTTTCATTTGCCTACACTAATGCAGGTTCACGAACACTTAATGGTTAATAATCCACCACTATTACACATTAATATTCGGCTAAACACAAATTTTAGAAAATAAAACAAATCTGCTAACATGACGCTTCACTTTCCCGCCAAGAACTTTGTCACATCCTTCTAACACATCTTTCAACTTCAATACTTAACGTTTTTTTATTCAAAATGTTATGATGTGGCGCAAGTGTTATTGAACCCATATAGAGCCTAAAATATCAAATTATGTATTTTAATATGATAAAAAACATTAATCGAAAAATAAGCATAAATAAATAAATAAATTATAACAATATTTTAATAAATATTCACAAGCTAATAACCTAATCATAACTTTTCTCTCGTAAACCTCTTAAGTCCGTCCGGTTGGGTTGATAGCCCTGCGAATGGCTCATCAGATTAGCAATTCAATGAGCTTTCTTAATGAGTACGTAATTGGTACTGTTAGAGGGGCAGGGTTATTACAGTCGTGTGCCGGCTGCGTGACCGCTAACTATGTTTACTATCGGAACCTCTGTACTTATTGTAAATTTAAAAAATAAACAAATGAGTTCATCTTGAAGAATAACCTCATTTAGGTACCTCAGAAGATAATATGTCGTAACAACAATAGGCCAAACTCACGAATATTTGCTTCGAAATATTTATAACAATAGCATTATCATGGGTTTATTCAGAGTTTAATAATAACCATCTTGAATGAAAATAAACGATTATTATTATTTGGCTAAATCAAATCAAGTTTTCTTTTAAAACCGTTGTCACGTTTTGTTTTCAGTTCAATTGAATAAATAGCATAGTTAACGGAATCAAATACCTAATGGATGAAAGGTATTGTGAATAAAGAACTGCCGGAGTTATCATAGGCTAGAATCATTACCTACTTCATCATCATAAAAACGTAAAACGCGTTGTTATAGAAAAGTTACTTTATAACTCTTATTCAACGTTTAACGGATTACGCAAACGCATCAGTCATTCATAACGCTTTGTAAAAACAGTTAATATTGCATTCATACATACACACTATCTGATCAAAGGATGCAACATTATAGTATTAGAATTTAATTTTGAAAATTCTTATTGAAATTATGCACAAGAAAAAAAAATACTGTACAAAGGCGGACTAATGCCTGAGGCATACCAGTCAACCTTATTATAAAATTGGGTCATATTCTGCATTTGAATATTATGAACACACACTGCAATTTATTTGGAACTTAACTAAAAAAGCAGTTACAATAATTAAGTCAAAAAGAGAAAAAATGTTCCTGATTTTTTGGACATTCAATATCTAGCTGCCAAAATAGTATTGCCTCAAACTAGCACTTTATAGGCAAAGACAACTACGAATTCAGCTTAATTAGAACCTCCAAGCTATGTGCCTGCGTTCAAGTAAGCAATAGCAGCTCCCGTTAAATGGGTCCGTTACGCTGACCGCGCAGATGTCTACCTGGGTTCCGCAGAGTTCCGCTACACACGCCTGTCTCTACTGATAAATGACAGTGGATGTAACGCCTACAACATCGCGATGACTGGAATGTTGGGCTTGTACCATAGAGTTTATAATGCTATTATAGGCTGCATGCTAAGTTGCCCCTAGGGCAACATGGGGCAGTAGAATACCGACACCGTGTTTGCGCCGCCAATGTAAGCGCTAAATGTAGAACGCAAGCAACATTGTTTTCATTTGAAATGAGTTCAGTTTCAGAGTAAACTTACGTTTATAAATGTGAACAAATAAAATTGTGGACCTATAATAACTTAACAGGTACCACGTTATACTTGAAAATAAATGATATTTATTACATCTATTTACGGAAATATTCAACACAAACATGTCATTCTATTCTAACAAAAATGTTATTCTGTGTAAAATTTCCGATTAGTTTCACATCTTTGTTGAATCAATTATATTTCAATAACAAACGTAGATTTATTGTAACAACGTCATCGTCGTCGTGTGTGTTTTTGTTTGTGTATTGTTTATTGTTGTGTGTTGTTGTCGTTGTTTTGTTGTTTGTGTTAAAAGTAACTTTATTGTTTAAGCTAAAACTTATGAGTGTTATGAACTTATGACAGACAGACTAATCAAAATAGCAATCTAGATTCCATAGAGATAAAAACTAAGAAGTAACTCAGTCCCTAGTACTTTACAAAGCTTATTTTACTAAGCTTTTTAATGATAGAGGAAATGTTTGAGAACTTCTTTTAGATAAGTAACACAGAAAGCTCTGTGTTACTACTTATCTAAAAGAAGCTCTAGTAATAATGTCGGCACATCTTTTATAGTCAGAAACATAATTTCTCACAAATTAATCTCAGTGGGTGTTTGTGTTAGATTAGATTGAGTTTGATTTAACATTTAACCTTGAAGCTCATTTCATTGAATTAACTGAAAAATAAAGAAGAAAACACAAGTTTTTATTATTGAATTGTTGTGTTGGGTTTGTATCAGAAACTAACAGCCTGTATTATTACCTTGTAACACAAGTAGGGCTGAGCTTATGCCATAATCATCATTGCACTGCCCATTTCCCCATTTTTTGTGGTTAGCCCTGTACCTAAGTAGGTTATGTATTTTTCTTCCATACCTACATCTCTATCAGCCGACATCCCTATATTCACTACCGTTCTAGCCAAATCATCTTTAACACCTTTCTTTACTACACCATCTTTTGGTATGCCTCTTTTATTATTGATGCTCCTCATTGACAAACTGACGAATATTTTTTTTCACACCTGAAACTCATCAAGTGTTTGTTACACTGCTTGTCACCACACATTTGACCTGTCTCATAATCCACTATCACAAAATCCAAATCTAACGTCAGTCATAGATTGATTCTGACCGCATTAGACACTTGCTCATGTAGCTTCATACATGTCCGTAGTATTCTTCTACGACTCGTGAAAGGCGGTGAATGGTCGCACCGCTTGCGTGAAAAGCGAATGTAAATTGTCAGATTTCCACTCAATGATCACTGCATTTGTTACGTCCATTACGTACGTGCAAATGATCATTTCAGCATAGTCATCATCTATCATCTGTGTGGGGAATGTACAGATGACTTGCTTACCTTATGTTGGTAAAGTGGAAAACTATACACTCAAATATAATATATCTTAAAACTGCTAAGTCTAGTGTTGCCCAAATGCAAGAACAAGACGAGACTTAGCCAGTCTTGGTCTTGGTCTTGCGCCAATACACCTGGTCTTGGTCTTGGTCTTGGTCTTGCGCTCCCAGTCTTGGTCTTGGTCTTGGTCTTGCAGCAAGAGTCTTGCAAGTCTTGCAATTACCTATTAGTCTATTACTATTTATTAAAGTTTACTTTAAATCTTAGAAAAACGTATTAGAATTGGAACATTGTGAGCTTGAATTAACATAGCCATAGTAAAGATCAAGCAGATTAATAAATAACTGAAGATTTGATAAGAAATTCGAAAAATCAACTGACCTATATGTCGTTTTCCATGGAAGTAACTGTTTCTTAATAAACATTTATGATTTATAAGCTTTGATTTATAACCTAATCATAATACTACTTGCGTGATCAGTATAATGTATTCATTTTCATTCTAAGCACTCTGAAACTTATTTATTCTTTGGAACACCTGTAGGTACTCTTAAAAAAATTCGAAATTATTTTGCATGAGTATACCTACGCCCTATGGCGGCAATCAAATAGTGTCACAAATGTTATGATTTCGGCGTGGCGGCAACGATTGTTTTAGATTTCAAAAGAAGCCGCCGGCGCGTGTATCATAACCATGTACTTCCGAAAAGCGGCAAATTTCTTTGAGAATTGCACTTTGATAATGCGGCATCAAAGGTTTTGTACTTACAAAACCTTTGATGCCGCATTATCAAAGTGCCGATGGTTAAAACATAACTATGCATGCACTCAGTTTGATTTTAATAGATATTTTTTTATTCGCTATGTTTATGGTATTAGTCGTAATGCGCATAGGTCCAGTTTTTCATATTCTTTGATACAGTTTTTTGCGTCTCATAGAATTCCTAAGCGTACCTACCTATACACCGAACTGTTACACCTAACTACTCAGTGAAATAGCGCTAAGTCCTAGCTGCAAGACGCAAGAGTCTTGCAGGCTATGTCTTGTTCTTGCTCAAGTCTTGCACGGTCAGTCTTGGTCTTGGTCTTGCTAAAAATACGCGGTCTTGTTCTTGGTCTTGGTCTTGCAAAAACGCAAGAACAAGACCAAGACTGCAAGACCAAGACTGAATTTGGGCAACACTACTGCTAACAATAGATTTAATTTATTAACTAAGTTAAATTAAATATAGATTCTAAAAGTCGTCCGTGATCTTTGGAAAGATTTAAATATTCAATAGCATTTATTACATAATTGGATTGTTTGACTATTACAACATTTTTGATTATCTTATCTAATCAACTATTCAGATCGGCTATCAAGTATTCTAATACATTTTAATAATTTTCATTTAACCACGATTTCAAATAAACGTTCGATCCGTGGACTAGATCAAATACCACAGGACAACATTGGAAATTATAGTCACGATCTGTGTATCTCACGTACGTCTGTAGCTAAAATAAAACATACAAGGTCAATCAATGTCACTGGTGATTCGTTACAATATGCAATACAACAATAGTGATAAAAACCGGCGTCCACCATAAGTCACCATCGACCTCAACCCGACATGACAGAATGACAGCGACAGTGGCCGGCGCGCGCAGTCCCTCGCCAGCCGCGCCCGCGCGCGCACCATGCAGCGCCCGCGCCTCTCGCTCGCGATGCGCGACAACTGGCGCCACCTGCAGCGCCTGTACGGCCTCGACCTCGACTGTGATGACTGCTCACCCCCGCGTCGAGCCCCTAGTCTAGACTCGCTTATCAACTCTTCAGAAGGAGCCGCCTCCAGCGCAGACGCTTCCGCCCCCGAGGATTCCGACTCCGGAGCGGACACCCGCGCTGACCCAGATCCACCTCGCAGAAAAGCTCAATCTAACCAAGAAAGGATTAAGAAATGCCCTCAAAGTTTCTCGTCATCGTCCAGCGGCCACATGGAGACGATACATGAAGAAACAACTGAACCCAAAGTGTCTGTCAGGGAGATTCTCGCGAGATTCGAGCATCTTACTGAAAATACGCAGGTAATAACAGTGTTTGTGTGTTGTGTTCCGGATGGAAATGGGGTGAACAGGTTTGAAAGCAATTTGTTATTAAGCTACGTGCTCCAGTTAGCGGTAAATGCAAACTGCAAATCAACAGTTTCCATCGATTTTCTTAATCAGCTGTTTGAAAACAAACATTTCGCAACGTGACATTACAAGATTCGTTTGGTCAACGTTTTTCACTGAGTTTGATTGTAATGGAGGTTTCAAAAGAGCGTACTGTGTTGAAAAACGACGATGACGATTATGAATGCATTATCTTTTTTTTGTATGTCGCATGATGTGCAAGCGCTTTCCAATCAGCGTCGATGATCTCGCTGTGTAATCGATCTATTCATGAGGTTCAGTACATTGTTAGTTGTGTTGCATTTCTTGTCATTACCTTTGTCAACACTGGTGACGAAGACAATATTCCATTCAGTTTCTTCTGCGATTTATTTAAAACTCATTTGCACTTTTATCTGTACGCATTCGCTTTTCATTTCAAATGCTATTTGCAATAAATTCTATCTGGAATATGAATTTAGTAAATTGATTGAACGCTCGGTTTAGTTAGAGTCAACTTATTACGTATGTAGCCGTGATCTCGTACGTATGTTTTTCGAACAGGAAAATATCTGAGACATAGATTAATCGCTCTAAAACTCCTCATTCTTTTACTATTACTATGATAAACTACTTCATATAGTTATTTTTTGTCCTCATTAAAGATGCTTTATCTACCAAGACACGCTGCGCCCATGTCCTAATTGCTTGAAAGCTTCAATCACCGTTTCGCAGCACAGACTTACCTATAATAATCATCAATGCGTTCAACTCCTCTAAATGCTTTTCAAATTGTTGCAAATCATCAATGACCTTTGGTAACTAACATTACATACCTATTCAGAACTTCAATGTGTATTACGAAATGTGTTAGGAAACATAAATTATCTAACAATTATTATTAGGCGATTAGCGCATGCGACAGGTATCTAACCAGGCGTGCGCATGACCCTTCACAAGTCAAGGCGAGGCGGTAGCGTGGTAACTAGAAGTATTATTTTCTTTATGAGCTATGGGAATATTTGGACAACCTAACACAGGTATTCGTCATGTCATTACAGCTAATCATTGAAGATAGAGTTCCTAGGTTTCGAAACTCATCTTTTGGCAAAAAGGCATCTTCGTAAACATGGTCACCTTTTAAGCAATTTCATTCCTCTTCGGATGGCTCTTAGATTCCTAAATCCACCAATACTATAGCGTAATGAAACCCATAAAGCTACGTATAAAATCTTACCTCTTTTGTTTATAAGTATGCGCTCTACAGGTTTTTTTGCGCGTTGTGGTTGTGGCCAGATCCCGGTTCTAAGCCAGTGGGCAGAACAAATTCTACATAACCATCATACTAAACTTGTAATTAAAAATTTATGAGTCTCATTACTGATTTTGTATTGTATTTTTAACCTATAACACCGGATCTATCCATCTATCAAGCGTAATCTTGATCTTAAACTGACAGAAACTAAATGAAATCTAGTTTTAAATTCGAGATGAATCACGCTTGGCCTATCGCCCTGCCCGTTCTTTACCAATTGTCCATCAGTTTTACAATAATTTCGCCACGCTTATTTCAGGGTATACTTTTATTTTAGACATTCGCGTCTGGTCGATCTAAAACAATCTAAAATTTTGTAATAAAGTCAATTATTCTCTAATATACCATAACAACTTACCACTACGCCAGAAAGTAGACAATTTTCGACACGTTCAGGAATTAATTCTTCATGTTTCAGTATTCTAACTAAAGTCTTTTGCATTGCATGAATGAAATAAGTAACTATGTTTACTTGTTAATGAGCATATGGCAAACATTCCGGTTTTATGAAAGCATCTGAAAGATTTTAGTGCCTATCATTAAGTTTGATAGAATAGATTTGCGCGGTAACCACTGACCACGTGGCATAACAAATCATCATTCTAATTTCAATAAACTACTACATCGTCTATCTCCCTTCCTTTGACACGGATAACATGTCAATTCATCAATATACGTATACAATGCATTGATGTGGACATTCAATTAGTTCATCATGTATATTGCGCAAGCGACGAATTGTCAATTGAATGTTGTAGAAGCTACAAATCCATTGTGAGGTAAACTTTGAATGGACTAATACGTCACTTCCCGCGATTGTCGGGAATATGCTAATTAGCAACAATGTCTGATAAATATTGGTAGTTAAGATGATCTGCAAGAAGCTGTACAAAACTCCAGTCTCCCAATTTGTCAGTTCTATGATACAATGGTTGCAGGCAACAAGGCGTCCTAAAGTAAACAAAATGAATATTTGGATGGGGACACCTGGCTGTTGATGTATCTGCTTTAATCAATTACTCAATTTAATTGCGAAGGCTTGACGATGCTCCAGTTTTATGTCGATCTTCAACTGCTTGAGCTTAAATTGAAAACCGAATGAATGGTTAAAAAGCATGCAGCATAATTTTTATACTAATATAATATCCTGTGGCTACAAACTGTAGAAGGCTGTATTCCGCTGTATATTAGCCGAATGAACATGGTAAACGGGTTAAACCCATGGGGAAAGGCCATATCAAACTGTTACAGTGACGAATAAAATACATACGTAAGCTCTTTCTTTTATTACAGTATCAAAGGAGTAATAAGCCCTCATGACAGGGACATCAATTCTTGTAATAACGGCATTAAAAGTGAAACACGTCACAGTCGCCGCCCGCGCAGCCGCTGAGGGAAAGTTGATCATATGCGTGTGCAGTTAACGTTGTCAATACGAATGGGTATCTACTACTTACTTACAATTGTATAGTATTGTGTTAGCAGACGTCATTTGTTTAGTTAGTTATTATGTTGATTGTTTGTTTGTTTTTCGTGTTTGGAAAAGCATGTGATAGCTTTATTGCTTTCTTTTGCAGTCTTTCTCTGCTTCTTCATGAAGTTCAGTTCAGGTCGTACTTATTGTTCTTCTGATTAGCGTCCGGCTTTTGCCTTGGTCCGAAAGGAGGCTACAGCCTCAACCTACTGTTGATGCATGGCCAATATTGGAACCAACGCCGCCATTTTTTTTTAATACAATTTCTGTGACATTTTCACAAATGTTTAGGTACCAACAACGCCCCCCCCTATCAATGTCATTCAGGCCCCTAAAGATCCTCGTGTCCTTGTATGTGGTTATCTATACAAATAAAACGAAGTGTTTTTTGTTATATCAAAATAACAGTTTTTTACTAAATGAATATGAAAGTATATACTTACGGTACTTATTACAAAAAAAAAAAAATGTTTTTGCTTGTCTGTTTGTTTTGGCTAATCTCCGAAACGGCTGGACCGATTTTGACAGGACTTTCACTGGCAGATAGCTGATACTTTTATTTTAGTAAAAGCCACGCGGGCAGCAGCTATTTGATATAATATTGTTTTGAAGTGTTTGAACTTGTTTGCAAAACATGTATTGCTAATGCCGGGTCCGCTGCGCCATGTTTTCGTGTTTACTCAGCTTTAGGGTTTTCAAATTCAGAATTTTAATTTGTTTTGATTATAGCGTAACAATTACGCAATTACCAATCCTATTATTTTGTATTGTTATCAGTCTTTCTTGTGTCTATATTGTTCTCTTCATCTTATCCTTTTCGAGTAATTAATTGACCGGTTGCTCTCTACGTCTTTATATGAGGCTTGTGGCATTACTTGTCCACCACTCACGAGCCTAGCAAATAAGGCATCACAACCAAACCTATACAAAATACCGTATCCACTTAGCCATATCACAATACACCATGAGCCACACATGCATATAAATGATGACATGACACAATGCGCGAGCGCAAGCCAATAGCAAATTGTCTGCGTGACGGGGCCTCTGCGACAATCGCGAAGTTAATCGGACCGTGGTTCCGTTTCCTCTTTACTGGACACCCGACATGGTTTAGCAAATGAATTAGCGATGCCGTGTGAATATTGTGGTTATTTTTGTAGTTGACATCATTTTTAGGGTTCCGCAGTCAACAAGGAACCCTTACAGTTTCGCCACGTCCGTCTGTCTGTCCCCGGCTTAGCTCAGAGACTTAGTACTAGATGATGCTATTTTATCGTATAGGCTATAGGGTATCGAAGAATAGGCCGTTTAAAAATATTGCGGGTCTGTTAAACCATTTTTCGATGCACTTTACAGCTTAATATTTCGCAAACGGATCCCCCGTTTGCAAATATTAAGCTTTAAAGTGAAATTTATTGTTAGACTCAAGTGGCCTGTGCCAGCTAAATGGTTCAGATTCAGATTCAGATTCTTTATTTGTTGTTTTGGATATGTGAAAAAATCATGGCAGTAGTTTAAAAATTATAACGAAATTAAAAGGAAAACTATCACAGCTAAGTAGGCTTTACAAGTTAACGATTAATATCGTGGGAATGTCGGTATAAAAAGTATATTATATCCTAACCCACGTCATGTCTACCCATGTGCCAAATTTCATCACAATCCTTCTCTATCGTTTAAGCGTGGTAAAGCGTAACAACTCACTTTAGCATTTATAATATTAGATATTGTACTTGGAATAGATTTTTGGAAGAGCAGGTTTGTGTTAGAACAAATCTATCAATTTAAAGTTTGTTCTCTATCATCATCATACCCTCAGTCGCTGTCAGTTCCACCCACTACGGAGTATCCTCCTCCTCCCTATTGTGACATGCTTGCACGTGTTCATTAGCTCACAGCTGATAATTTTATTTCCTGACCGTTTAAGACTAGTATACATTAAGATCTTAAAATTAAATCAACAGAAGATCTCTGGGGAATGTCTGTAAAAGTCTGTAGATCTATCATCGAAACCATTGCGCCCTATTTAGCTTTCATATTTAACACCAGTGTTGACCAAGGAGTCTTTCCGGATTTCATGAAACACAGCATAAACAGTTCCAAAGCCTAGATTGTTAACATACATTGTAAAATTATTTCATGTTCATGTTCAAATTGTAACGCGTAGAGGTATCAAGTTGAAATTAATATCAAATACGTAAGTCTATGGTACCCTGAAGCTTTAAAAAAATCAAGCTTCTAAGTCAACGCAATAAAAAAATACGGCGATATAAGCGACATTCTTGCGACATATTTATTTTACTCGCAAATAAATCAAAACCTATAGGGTACTTCCTGATGACATATAATCATGAAATTTGGCAAGGAGCAAGGTCTTACAGCACAAGTATAGGAAAAAGTCCTAAAACTGTAAATTTGTACTTTTATCACATAAAAAAAAATTGCGAATATCTCGCACATAAATCAAAACCTATAGGGTACGTCCCGTTGACCTAGAATCATGAAATTTGGCATCAAGCAAGGTCTCACAGCACAAGTAAAGGAAAAAGTCCGAAAGTTGTTAATTTGTAATTTTATCACACAAAAAAAACATTTTTTGCGATTATAAACTTAAATTTTCAGTTGGAAAATAGATCGTGGCGTATATCGATGTATGGGAGAACATGTTTTTCAACTACAATGTTATGTTTGTTATAGGGATAAATTCATCCTAATTACGGAACCCTTCATTGTGCGTGGTCCGACACGCACTTGGCCGGTTTTTTTCTTAAAACTCCATGTTCAAATTGTGAAATTCTAATCGCTCATTCTCTGCTCCAATCACCATATAATTTTTCAATCGAGGGATATTTTTTCTTAAAACTCATTACCGATGGAAATCGGAATCTATCACACGCGATGCTACGTGATCTTCTATTAAAATATTTGTAATATTGCGACACGAATACTCGTCGGTCTCGCCACACATATCGAGAATCGAGAGGTAAATCGATCTCGATCGTTAATCGTTATCGTTCCTAATCGATGTAACGGCATAGACGTAATAAAGCTGGCTTTTCTTTGTTTAAGATTATATTGTCTTTAAGATAATTGAGTTTTTTATCCGGTATATTAGAAATAAGTGGTCGCGTGAAGGAATGTTCTGTGACTTTATTATGTGTTGAGTTGGTGGCGTTGTTAATGATGATTTCACTTATGATTAAATTAATGTCAGGAACAATGCTTTTCTGTTCGGTGAACCCATTCGCTGTTCACGTACTTCAATATCAGTTTTTCTGTTTTGCAATGAGAGCCCTTGCAATATATAATTGCTTGTAGTCAACAAAATATTTTTTTTCTTATCCCAATTTATTCGATATCAGCGCAAACTGTCTTCTTCTTCCCAGCATCATTACTATTAGACTCCATCACAGAAGGTAGTCACCCCTTTTCTAGCAATATCATATTTCTTACAATCCATGCATAATTTCTTTCGCTTCTAGTACGAGGGCTCAAACTAGAAATAATTGCATAAGTACTTTCCCTAATTTTCCTTAATTAATAAACGGTAATTTTACAATCTATATATATACCAACACAAAATAAACAAAGCTTAGGTATATCCACAATGTGCATGGGAGGCCGTCACCTCCTTCTGCGAAGCAGTTATGCTAGCGAAGGAGGAGGCGGAACGCGTGAGGGTGAGACAAGGTTCGCGCCCTCGCGCCCTTAGTCGCCGCAGGAGACGCCCCGGGCGTCGGGAGTCGCAAGCCGATTTCCGGCCACCGTAGGCGCGGGCCTGCGGACGGTGAGCGATGGGTAGCTCGCCGTCCGATAAGGACCAGGCCCGG
Source organism: Tiliacea citrago (assembly GCA_963921375.1). Classification (NCBI taxonomy): domain Eukaryota; kingdom Metazoa; phylum Arthropoda; class Insecta; order Lepidoptera; family Noctuidae; genus Tiliacea; species Tiliacea citrago. The sequence continues at coordinate 5,940,993 of OY992791.1, read as the reverse complement.
GTCGACGGCGCGTTGTGTTCCACGCGCGCCTCAAAGAGATGTCAGCACCAATTGACGGGGTCCGATAGGACCAATGCCTGCCGGGGTTGCGAGTTTGTCCGAAAGGGATATCGTGGCCCTGGCACACAGGCAAATGAAGGAACACGGGTGGGTTTTAGTCAGTAAAAGTCTGACACGTCCTCCCGCTCCGCCCAGAGCGGGAGAAGTTATTTGATAATTTCCCACCCAAAAAAAAAAAAAAAAAAAGGTATATCCACAATATTGCATCGGCAAAGACCGATGTTCCGATGTTAAAGGTCACAAGCGCCCGCGCGGTGGGCATACCGTGAGATTGTGATGGGCAGCTGCGCTTACGCATTTAGCAAAAATACCGCAAATTAAATAATAATGGCAATGTTTCCCGTCGAGCGGCGGTTTCGATTCAATCAGTCGTAATTTATCTTAATCTACGCGATCTCGTACAGGAAGCCTCTTGATTATGTTCACCATTCAATCCATTCACTCTTCCGGTCTGTTGTAGTTTTTTTCTATAAAATTATCGGTGTATATCTTCTAACTGTACAATCACAGGATAATGGTGTAATTTGCTTTGTTAGCTATGCAATTCCTGTTTATTTAATACCTACTGAAAAATACAGAGGACATAAAATGCCATGACTTTTTTGAATTATGATGAAAACAAAAAAAGTAAAACAACTTTGTACAAGCCATAAATAATTCTAACCGTGTTCTTAGACAGGCACAAAAAAATATTTAAAATAATCTTAACCTCCCGAAGAAACCAGTAAAAATGACGTTATATCCTTTTCGCCCGAGTAATTTTGGGGTTCTTTACTACAGGTGCACACTATTTCAATTCAATAAGAGTGGTAATCGCATAACAGTAATGTACATACAGTATACCCAATGTTTGATGACACCTGTTGTTTAGTAGTCGCGCGTGCGCCGATCCGTGCTTCCTGTCCGTTAACCGCGAACCCTTCTTTTTAAATTCAGGTGAAATGTACGTAAGAACGGAGATCGATTCCAGATTGTACGCCTTCATATTTTATTTAAATTGTTATTTTAACATGGCTTATAAAACAATGTAAGAAATGACTGTTTTTGCTTCGAAAGGTAGTAAACTGGTAACAGGTAGGCCATATTATGTAGGATACATAATAATAATAAAACGTTTAATTCAGAATCCATGCTCCATATATAATATGTTAGTAACAGTGTAAACTTATAAAACTAGTGTTAGTACAAAAATTCTAAGCTGCGTGAGGCACGCCGATCCTGGGGACTGCCTACTTGACTGCGTGCAGTCGTATCCACCGCCCCAAGATCGGAGAGTCCCACCTATCAGCCAACGTCCTGAGAATGGTGTTGGGGCTGCCGCGAACCCGGCGTACGTAACTGTTAGGATAGAAAGATTCAAAACTAATGATAGTTGGAAAGCAGAGTGTTGCAAAACCGTGGATGTTTTCCTATTGATATGGTCATGGTGCAGTTACCACTATGGTGAACCAGCACATTTTAATGGGCCATGGTCTGATTCACCTGTGAGCAGCACCATTCCAACGGGATAGTTGGAAGGAACCTGGTAATAAGGAGATCGCCACATTTCTTGTTCGTCCTAGACAGAGAAGAACCATAGAAATTTAGGTACAATAACCACCGCACGCGAAAAACAATCTTCAGAATCTGATATCCATCTTGTTATTAATATTTAATCTAACAAACTAGTCCGTTATGCTCTATACGTAAGTATGACGTTTCAGTTTTATGAATTAGTTTCGGATTTAGGCCTAGTGCCCACTTACGAACAAGTAATTGACAATATTAGTTAATTGTGGCCACAAAGAGACCGTGACGGCCACAGGCCACTCTCTCGCTTTCCACACGTAGCTCGTAGGCTATAAAACACTCTGTTTTGTGGTAATTCTACCTTAGGGCAACTCGTAATATACGTCGACATACGGACTGTGAAATTGAACTAAGTGTGTAATTGATGCTTTAAAAATTTGGGCCAAGTATTCTCAGATTATAGAAAGAAGGTATTGATCTGAGGTAAATTAGAGATCATATAAAGCAATTGATCCATGGTTTCTAGGAGGCTTATCAAGGGTCTCTGATCAGTAAATCTGCAAAATCTTTGCTCTGCCAATCAAAAAATATTACATTGAGGTTTTCCATGGGATTTGATAGTTAGAAACCGAGGTAGTTATGCGTTGTTGATGAATTGGGCTTAGATTGTTAAACCAGTATTTATTTTGTAATCGTTAGATATTGAATTGAGTAGAAAATTAAATCCCAGCCCGCTTGCTAGTATAATACCCCTATTATAATAGGTAATTTAAACATAATTATAATCTGTACACCAGCATATAATTTACCTGACCAAGGCTATTGTATTCTAGCCTAATTGAGAATGTACTCGTAGTAGATACGAGACTGATTATATCATTTGACGTTGACGATCTGAGGAAGTCGTGTATTACAGAAAATTGCTCTAAAATGTCGTACATCATGTAAGTTACGAAGTCGCTAGTCACCATTTTAAAGTTCAAGGTGCATTCTTACATAACTTAGGTCTTTAAGGAATTATTGCAAATTATTTGTGTAATTTTTTGGCTGTCTCATCCAGTGGTAGTGGTGGCAAACTCGACTGCTTAGCGCGCTTGGGGTTCGATATCTGGGTGTGGCAAATCAGGAATGAAATTATCCGGAGTTACCGACATAGCTTGCAGAGTAAGCAAACCGAAGTAGCAGTGGGCTGGCCATGTTTGTCGAAGAACCGATTGGCCGGTGGAGCAGACGAGTCCTAGAGTGGAGACCGCGTATCGGCAAATGTAGTGTGGGACGCCCCCAGCAAAATGGACTGACGAGTTTAAGAAGGTGGCTGGGACAGACTGGATGCGGAAGGGTGTTGGGAGCAGCCTGGGAGAGGCCCATGTCCAGCAGTGGACTGTGATAGGATAAGTTGATTCATTTTGATTGTGTGGCTATGTGGCTAAATTCCATTGGTAATTTCTCAATAATCGAATCTGAATTGGTGTCCCAACCGCCAACCCGGCACAAATTGGCATGACAGAGTTGGCTCGCCTCATATTACAGCGAAATCTGGGTTTATGCCACTTGTCCTTCCCCTTCGCAAACAGGCTGATGTTCCGAATATCCCTCAAACTCTCCACCATTTTGATTAATGTGAGTGTTTAGACCTGGCATTGATAAATTGTGTCGTTGCATATATGACATGTTTATCTGTCGCACTGTCTCATAAGTCTGTAACATCAATTACTTGATATGTTTTACAGCTTGGAAGGACTACCACTTAATGATAAATTGTTTCGTAAAAAAAAGGAAAGCAAATGTCGAAGATTTATCTAATTCCAATAAGGAAGTTGGAAATTTGGTTTTAAATTATAAAAAGATGGAATCTGCTTTACAATTTTCCCACAGATGTGCTGTGTTTACTTTAAGTAATACTTACACAATGATGTATGATAATATGTTAGTGTCGACCTTTCCCGCAAGCGCGTATTTCAACCAGTTCTCCTTGGCTGCACAACAGACTCCTCTCTGATAGAATTATTATCCGTTTTATAATAAAAAAAGCTATTACAAACATACATTTGCAGTTGGAAAATTGACCGTGGCATATATCGATGTATGGGAGAACATGTTTTTCAACTACAATGTTAAGTTTTTTTGTTGAGATAAATTCATCCCAATTACGGAACCCTTTATTGTGCGTGGTCCGACACGAACTTGGCCGGTTTATTTATTGCGGCATGGATCAGCTCTTGATTTTATTACTCTGACCCTTTCGTAATTCAAAAGTTTAACGGCCCGTTTCACCACCTCCTGAAGTGTCCTGACTAACCAATTTGTTATGTCGTCTTGAAGAGTTAAAATGTATTTAAATTTCTGGAACCCAGCTTCAGGTAGAGGACCAACATGCTAATGCTAATCTTTCGAATCTTTAGTGCTCGAAGAAGTTATAACCACAGGGGGCCTTATTAGAAGCTCGCAATCACTTGGCAGAGTTTAGAATTTCTAACAAAACTTTCTATGTCAGATTGCATACATTTCCAATAGTATATGACGTTTTTATCCTGCTGTTATATATTCTTTTGAAACCTGGATGACCGTCAACTACGGTAGTCCCATGGTTTTCTTTAAGGATATTTTGAACTTCAGCAGGATTCGAATATCGAATATGGTTTTTATAAACATGAATTTAAAATATTAGTGCCGTGGAAAATGTACGATATCATGTTCTATATTTTCACGTAAACTAATTGTGTCCAAACTATCTCTTTGACGCACAGATGTAAGATTACTGTTATATCTAAAAAATGCTCTTTGATTACCTACATATTTCCGTCTTAGTCTGGTTTCACTTTTACTTCTTCCTTATGAACCAAGCCTTAAATTGACATATATAAAGTGCTTTCTACTAAATCCCAAGTTTAAACTATCTTTCTCTTTCCGACTGTTAATCCCACAGGGTGACGGGTTTAGTCATATTTATTTTTCTCATCAATCCTCATTCCTCTATTCAAGTTGGATGTTGTACTACGCCACCGAACTTTCTGGAAGTATTTCACATCATAAATCGTGACGCTATGTGATGCTCACTCATATTTCACGCTAAAGTGAGTGATCACCGAATGATAACAGCTGTGCAGTGAAAGCGGCGTCTATTTCGGACCGTAATAGAGTCATTACAGAATCATATACACGTACCGCTAATGCTATATGTTTAGACAGCTCAAACGCTCAATTTAGTGTCCAAGATAGGCTTGAAAAAAGAATCTGCTCTTACGTAACGATGCTATAATTTGGGAAGACGATAATGTTTATTACGAAGCTATAATGTATTTTTTTTTCTCATTGAGAATTACTACGTAGTATTCTATTAACCTCGACTGATATAATAGGCCTTAGTGGCCTCCTTGGGCTTCATTCATGCTTTTTACACTTAGCCTTCTACAAAGTAGGTATACAGTTCTACAAAGAATAAAGTAGTGTGATAATTGCATCAGGGCCGCGTCTTTTTTTATTGCTGTTTATCACTACCACCATCACTGTGAATTGTGCATAGTAAAGGCACCTACAACTCACTTTTATCACTATTGCTCAGAAAATTCACAGACAATCGCGAAGAAAGCTTCACCGCAATTTTCTTGGCTTTTGACCAGAATAACATCTTGCGAGAACTTTAATTGCATGTTTCAAACAAAAATGTTTATCCGAGAAGTACATACATGTACATCTGTTGTATGAAATACTTAATCGTTACCTTGCCTAACTAAATGTAAGTACTCCTGTAATATTTCGTGATCATCGTCATTCTTCAATGATGGTGGGTCACCACAACATGCTCCGTGGGACAATCATCCTTGACATATCGTTGTCCAAATAAAACAGCATTGGAATGTTATCTGGTCTTTTGATGGAACAAGATAATAAAAGCGACCTTGTGGTATTTGATTGTGTATTTAATAAAGTTATTAATGCAGCTGAATAACATTATGACAAGCCAAATAATGGAGATACATTGTCGGTATTCCGATCGCTTGTTTGAGAGCTATTAAATGGCCGGTCATCATTCACGTCTAATAAAATTCTATTGGGATATATCCATATTGTTTGCTCTGTACTTAATCTAACTTATAATTTAAAGTTGACTGCCAAGAACTCCAACTAAAGATACTAACTTATTAATATTATTATCACTAAAAAAAATAAAGATATCTTCAGAGTAGACAATTTCTCTTGTCGCCTAAGTAATGTTGATATAAACCTCGGGAAATTATCATAATTGGATCTCAAACATTATCAACACTTGAAACATTAATAACCATGGAAAGTCTAGCAGCTATTCACACAGGAAAAGTGAAGGTATTCTAACATTGAGGAAACAGGTTGGGTTGATAGAAAAACTGGCGAAGCAGTTCCGCGTAAAGTCTGCAGCACACTTGTAACAACCGACACCACCCGATGCATGTTCATTGGCCAAATGACAAAGCGTAGCTACACGAGATCAAATGTGGCCAATGAAGTCTTCAGTGTCATGGCGGCATGTCGTGTTAGAAGTCTGTTTCCGCATTATGCTCGTATCTGATTGAATGGACATGCTGCAAGCTTTGATTAGTTTCATATCATTAAAGATCAAGTGTAGAGGGGATTTAATTTGGAAGTAGATGATCAAATAATAATGGTTAATGATGATTGTTTTATTATTGTCGCAGCAAAAAACGGAGTAACATTATTAAGAGGTATTTAATGGAGTCTTGTATAACTTGCTAATTTTGTAGCTAAATTAGTAGCAAATTCAAATTTGTCTCATGGCTTATTGCTGTTTCCACTAACTACTGATTCATCTTCAATTATATTTCTCTCATTTTCTATATCGTCAGTAGACATGTATTTGGGACATCACTGATTTTTCTACAATTAGACGTAGAATTTATATCCTAACTAATTACTAAATCTGAAGTATGTTTGCTGACTTCTATTTTGGTTCCAATTATTTAGGCTGTGGATTTAAAAGTACTGAATATCAAACGAGCTTAGAATTTAAAATTTTAATGCAAGTACTAAAATCAATATGGCATCGTCGGTATGTATTATATGTCGACTAACTGAAATATAATCCGACTGATTGAAGAAGTTATAGCTTCAGGTGCAGTTTTATGCATTTTAGTGACTTTTCTATCTGGTCGTATTGCTTTGTGTCGCAAATGTGCTAACTGTACGTTAACTAAATGTTGTGGGTCATGCTTGCGGTCTAATAAAGTCTAATTTTACGCAGGGTCGGACTTATCACACTTCGTAAAGGTCGCTCTAGGATGTTGTTTTTTTTTTTAATGATAATTTTATTTATTTCAGACATAATTCTAGTTCATAGTTTATCACTCATAGATTTAAATTATAAACTATTTTAAATTCTAAACAGATAAAAACCCAAAATATAATTATGATTTATTAAATTCAAATATTCAACAACTCATTTTAAAAAAAATTACAAAAAATTTAAAAAATGTCAGTATCGTATATATAAAAAAACAAAATGTCAAATAAAATGTTTTTATTGTGCTTTTTTTATTCTTTGGTTTTCATGACTAGTTAGTCACAGTTCTTTATATAATGATAATTATATATTTACATATAATAAATTAAAGTCGTATTTCACGTCTGTCTGTGTGAACGCGTTGTCGTCTCCTAAATTATACAACAGAATTTGATGCGGGCTTCTCCATCGTTTAGATAATTTAATTCGGAAGGTTTATGTGTATTACATTCTTATTAAACTTACATAAAATAAAAAAATCTTCATGTTTTGTCAAGTCATAAAAACTGTCCGAAGAAGGGACGGGTCGCTATTCTAAAACAAATTACAAATCGTCACTTCAAAGTTTTAAAATTGAAACGTTATTTCCATTCAAGTTTCTAGTAAATGTACAGGGTCAAATTAAATTAGCCAGCAAAACTCTGCAGATGTGATAGACCATATCGATATCTAAACACGAAGAAATATATTTTTTTTTTTGGGTCAACGACCGCTGGTAGTGTCGTAACTTGAAGTAGACCCTATGAGTTGAGAAAATCTGTTTATTTTTATTTTATCATATTTACTTAAACCCATCCCATCTGTGAAGTTTACAAAAAAAAAAACCAGATTTTTTAACACTGAAAAACCATTACGCGCAATGGTTGAGAAACCATTTTTTTTTAATTTTTTTTTTTGTTTTATTATTGTTTAAATGAAGATCACGTCTACGGAGTTTCGCTGGCTGATTTAATTTAAGCAAGTAGGTACTCTAAAATCCTCTGCTTCTTTTGAAATTCATTGATTTGTTAATAGCTCGCATTGTGTGCATGCGATTATTAATCATCGCACAATGGCTGCTTCAAGGGAAATGTATTCATTAATCGATAAAGGAAAAGCTCTTACCTTACTTTCTCGTGCAGCTACCAACGAGGCAATGAACGACCGCGCCTACCATTACGTGGTCCATTGATGCTCATGTGTGGAGCTATTCAATTTGCGCTCAGCCGAACGTGAAATGGATGCGCGATCAATCGATATTGTTGAAGAGGTGTTGATAATTATATCGAATATTAAAGATTGTTTAGAGCAAGAATCTACTCGTATCTAGAGATTACTATCGAACATGATTGTAAACTTACAAGATACTGGATTGCTGGCTGAAGACACTTACTGGCCTTAGGCCCATATCTCACTAGGACACCATGGTGGCGCAACCATGGTCGCACTGCCAATAAATGTATGGTCGGACGCCTGGTGAGATACCCACCATAAAGCTGTGTATATTTTGCTGGCAGCGCGACCATGGTGCCCTAGTGAGATATAAATATAAGCCTTAGTAAGTTCCATATCAACGGAACTAATGACGTTTAATTAAATTAATTAAGAAAAATAAATTAGTTAAGTAGTTGGTCCAGTAAGTAAATAATATTGAGCCAATGCAAAATTACGTAGAAGGTAGGATATGCTATTTATAAGGAATCCTATGTACCTATAAATATGAACTGTTTCATGTCATATTGTGTGTAATGGAATCGGACCGTACAACCCTGGTAAAGAGTTAAGGCTTTTTAACGGGTAACCCATTCAATGGGTTACCTTTATCATGATGTAACCCATTGAATGGGTTTTATACTAGAAACCCAGTGAAAGGGTTACATGATAACCCATTGAATGGGTCTTATACTTGAAACCCGGTGAAAGGGTTACATGATAACCCATTCAATGGGTTCTATACCTACTTGAAACCCAGTGACATGAAAAAATCATAATATTATGTTTTTTCAATATCCGCCCAGCACGCGGAGCAAGACCAATTCTATCTCAATAGAGAAATGGAACTGGTAACCAAAATGGTCTCTGGGTGGAATAGATACTACCCAGGGACCATTTTGGTTACCATTTTAGAAACCCTTTGAATGGAAAGGGTTTTCGATAGGATTTTTCCAAGCAGTTAATCAAAAACCCATACGGTGTGGGTAATTTTGAATGGCTTAACCTAAGCCGTTCAAAAGGATTACCCACCCCGTATGGATTTTTATCAATAACCCTTTCAACGGGTAACCAAAATTTAATTTAAGCCGTTCAAAAGGGATACCCATATCTGGTACGTATGGGTTTTTGATTAACCGCTTAGAAAAACCTTATTGAAAACCCCTTTCAATGGGTAACCAAAATGGTCCCTGAATGGAATACCTTTGTATTCTTTGTATACTTATAAGTAACAATATTTTAATGACGGGAAACCCTACTACCAATTACATGCTTGCATCGAATGACTTTCATATATAAATAATGTTTATTGGGGCTTTCGCAGCAAAAGTGCGACGCATTTCTATGTGACTGTTGGATAGATGGAAGAAAATGTTCAATTATCGCCGAGGAATCTATTTGAAAAAAACGGAAGATCGAGCTCCTATTGAAACATTAACAGCTGAATAGCTGCAAATAAATTAGAAAATTAAGGAGTGGCCGCCATCATGCTTAATTTGTATTACCTATCAAACTCTGGTTTCTTTACCTGTCAAGGGTCATAAATATGTATCGAAATCTTAACTGACATAGACCAATTTTCCTCGATTGTGTGTGTGATTCCTATTTGTGAAATTAAAACTACAAAACCCAACTGACATTACCAATCAATACATAAACGGAACTCCGCACATGAATGATGCGCGCAGTGTAAAAAATGATCGAATAGTTTCCAGTACACCTATTGCATCGGTTCCCGGAGACGTGTCTATATTTCTCAGAGCGGGTCACCCCGCTAGGCTACGGTCGGTCTAGTCATCACCTGGCTTCTATCTCGATGTATCACTTGTACACTTGCGTATGTTAACGGCCATTTATTTCACTTGATCATTCACATAATATTGCCTTGCGCAATGGAAAATGTTAAGTGGTTATGTACGGGTGAAAATGAGTCCTAAGTTTAATGTCTATAATCACTAGATATGATTATAGACATTATACTTACTTGCGTTAATTTTTTATACGGTATATCACAGATGACCCTAGTGTAAGTTAAATAATTTAGGATAAGCAGCCTATGTTACTGATACTACTTTTTCAGCGTTAGTATGACTCACTCACCACAATCATTCCTAGAAGTAAACAAAAAAAAACCGGCCAAGTGCGTGTCGGACCACGCACAATGAAGGTTTCCGTAGTTGAGATGAATTTATCCCAAAAAGTCAAAGTCAAATTATTTATTTCAAATAGGCACTTTTGAACGTCAAAATTTATAAAAAAATAGAATTGATTCTAGTCGCCCCTTCCAAAAGGTAGTTTCGTATGGAGAAGAATGGGCTAGTAGAATCTCCACCGTTACTCTTTTAAAATGTTTTACAATATTTTATACACTTAGGTACATTAAATATATGTGAAGACGATGCACCTAGAATAAACTTATATACTTAGTAATTTTATTACTCTGACTCGCGCACGAAGAGTTCCGTACCATTATCTATAAAAATGGCAAAAAAATCACGTTTGTTGTATGGGAGCCCCCCTTAAATATTTGTTTTATTTTAATTTAATTATTGATTTTTAAAGTGAATATATAACTAAATATTCTGTGAATATTTCAAGTGTCTACCTGTTACCGTTATCAATATCGAGCAAACAAATCACGTTTATTGTATGGGAGCCCCCTTTAATATTTATGTTATTCTGGTTTTTAGTATTTGTTGCTATAGCGGCAACAGAAATACATCATCTGTGAAATTTTCAACTGTCTAGCTATCACGGATCATGAGATTACAGCCTGGTGACAGACGGACAGACAGACAGACGGGCGGAGCCTTAATAATAGGGTTCCCGTTTTACCCTTTGGGTACGGAACCCTAAAAATGAAGCAATGACAGATAAATTAATCATATAATATGATAGATACATGGTGGATATTTACAAATATTGTAAAAATATACGTTTTACTAAAAAAATATATATATGTCAGTGTGTTAGTTAAGGTAATCAGCTGTATCACAGAATGTAAAATAAATGTCATAAAAACAAAAATTATACAATTAAAATAGCAACTAGTCTGATTTTGTCTAGATTGTCCTATGGAGCTGGACCCAAGCATTCTTATCTTGGATATAATCCTCTAATTTGTAATATGCTTGTTTACAAATTATACTTTTAATATGAGTTTTAAATTTTCTTTCATCTAATGCAATATATCAGAAGTTATTTTGTTGTAACATTTAACACTGTACTCTATATAAGATGTATGTTGTACCTACTTTAGATATTCTGAAGAATGGTTGATCTATTTTATTTATCTTTATTTCTAGTATTAAAATTATGTATTATCACTTATTTTATTAAAACGATGTAGATTATTTTTTTACATACATAATATTTTCATAAATGAATTGGCAAGGTGCCGTCATAATATTAATCCTTTTAAATAGTTCCCTCAGAGATTCTCGGCAACGTAGATTATAAATGGCTCGTGCCATTTACGAGGTCGTGCTCGGCTCAGCTCTCTTTGCAAAATAAAGATGGAATCAATGTCAACAGCGCGACCCCACAGTAAAATGCCGTACGACATAATTTTGTGGAAGTAGCTAAAATAGACCAAACGCGCGGTTTCTATATCTGTTAACTGTCTTATCTTTTTAACAGCATAAGCGGCCGAGCTTAGCTAAAAACAAAGTAATCATTGTAGTTGAAAAACATTTTATGCCATACATCGATACACGTCACGGTCTCCCCAACTGCAAATGTAAGTTGGTCGACTATTACTCGTTAACTTGTAAAGCCTACTTAGCTTCGAGAGTTTTCCTTTTAATTTCGTTATACATATATACAACTGCCATGATTTTTTCACGTATCCAAAAACGACCAATGACAAAAAAAAAAACATTACTAAAATAAAAAATATTACGTAAACGGATCCCTCAATCGAAGAACCGTTTCGCGGACCCGCAATATTTTTGAACGGCCTATCCAATGATACCCATGCCGTACCCACATACCCACACCATGGGATTGACGATAAAAAAAAAATCACCCTTCTTTACGTGCAAGGGAAGTACCCTAAAAACATTTTTTTTTCAAGATTTTATTTGACTTCTTTGTCGGCGTGATTAATATATATGTATATGCCAAATTACAGCTTTCTAGTACCTACTAAGTCTCTGAGCTAAGCCGGGTCAGACAAACAGACAGACATGGCGAAACTATAAGGGTTTCTTGTTGACTACGGAACAAACATTATTTAATATTTAAAGAAGAATTCTAACATTTTTCTATTACGACTAGAATCTAGAGTACTGTTTAGCTAGACAGTCGCATGGCGACATACTAATTACAACGATTAGTGCAGTCACACCAATAAAATTTAGTTCAATTATTCATTAAAAATAATTATTTTAGTTGTGCGAAATGTTTGTTATCGCAGAACTAAAATAATTCAAAGATTCAACACTTCCATTAATTCAACATTCAATTCAGTCATAACAATTGGGTTATAATATAGTTTTTATTCTTATGGACATCTTTCGAAAATAACTGAATTGATTGCTCTATGTAAAACTGCGGCGTGCCGTGCTGCCATCTAAGATAAACGTTCCAATCAAACGTTATAAACGCCAAACATTCACAGTTCATACACGCATTGATAGATGTCGCTTACTCCAGCCAACCACAACGTCAGGTATGAGCGCTCAGGGTCCAGTATAGCGGAAGGACTTCCCCGTATAAAAAAAAATGCAAATTTCATAATTATTATTATTAATTTTATTATAATATGTAATGGAAATCTATAGCCCGGTAAAATTACTTTTACCTACAAAATAAATAATCAATCATATAACTGTTTTCATTTTTCGCGAAAACTGACCATATTGTAAAATATCCATAAATAAATATTAATGTAGGTTTCAACTAGGTGGTTGCGTTAACAAGTAAGTTACGTCAAGCCATGTTTTATGTTCCATAATGTGATTTATTCAAATGCTGTACCGATTTAATAAGGCTTACAATGTACGTCTGTTTATGGATGTCATATAAAGCTGTGGAACTTGAATTGTTTCTTTTTAATGAGTATGTATTCAGACAGTTGAACAGTGACTCTATTGTCCATGGTTCGGTACTTTCTAGGTACATAATGTATGAATAAAATTGCAAAAAAAAACGGTAGAGCTTAATTTAATTTCAACACCTAGTGGACCTTCTGTCAATGTGACATTTTACAATTAATGCAGAGTTAATTAAAATTTACTTCTTTTTTCGGTGACAACATAAAAGGTCGTAATCGGATTCGTTTTTTGAAACGTGACCCTCAAATATTGGCAGTAGTTCCGCCACGTAACGAATTCATATTTTCTATTCGATGTCCGTTATGTAAAAAGTATCGGATAATCCTTAATTATTATAATTATTGAAGATAATGAGCACTACGAGCGTAGAATAAATTGAGTCTAGCGGAGCGCGTAAAAAATACCATAAATATCTCCCTTTCACGGTAAGAGATAATCGGTGAAAAAGACTAAAAGAATTCGAGTTACGAAAGAAATTAGCGATTAATCGGAGCGAGCACACATAGATTGCATCAATATTTATAAAGATGGTGGCAGGCAACGCGGGTGCGGGCGGCGCGCACATACCGCCGCTGCACCTCGCGAATGCAGTGCGGAAATTGCACTATCGAAAAAAACAATAGAAATTCTATAGTCTGTTTTTTGTGTCGGGAAAGTGGCAACATTTATTCACTTAGTTCAAGTTTCGAAAAATAACGTCGATGATACTGGTGATATCGAGAAAATACGAATTGTGCTTGATGTGTGCTGGTGAACGGGAAATAGTTAAAAATGGAAAACTTTTACGATGTTATCAGGACGCTCAGTAGAAAAACTTTGAAACGAAAACCAAAGGTAGTATAAAAATTAATATAGGTACTTAGAATAAGTATTTTAACCTTGACCTACTTTTTACTAACTTAATTAAATACTTAAAGGCCGCAGTAATTGGCCAGTAACTCTTTCTTATTCATTTTTATTTTATATTTCCGTAGTCCAATTTGGTCCGAGTTTAGTTTTTTATAGATAACCAAACTCTTCTTAAAAAAAAAAACATTAACTATCGGCGCTATCTTTTATTGTTTTAACATTAACTATGCAAAAAAAAACGGTTTTCAATACTATTTTGACTTTGACATACAGGTTTGAACAAATATAGAACGCATCAAGCCCGCTCTGCGCACCTTAAAAGATTAAGAATCAGTAAATTTCATATTCGATAAAATCGATTCTCTATCAAATATTTTATTAAATATCAAAATAATGCGAAGGTAGGATCATCATTTCACTGGAGAGACGTCCACTACTAAACAGTCCTTCCGCGTCGCTACATCGACTTGTCCTCAAAAAATTTAAAATACCTATAGAAAAGAGACAATTACAACATAGGTAATTCTAATTGCTGATTAGATTTATTCAATACTTAATCAAATAATTCAACGCGAATATTTCAATAGAATAATCATAAATCACCAAATGCCGTAAATCACATCACCCTGGTTTCTATTGAATATGATTCGTATAGAGTCCGAGCAACGGGTCCAGCGCAGTAAAACTGATTTATTTAGCGATCGTGCGCACATTCACGCTTTCCTGATCTTCAGCGATGTACCGACACCGGCCGAGTGGCGAGTACCGCAATCGGATGCCAATCTCGAGATTCTTTAGTTTTGACGTACTTATCTGAAAACTGTACTTGGGATAGCACGAATAGGTTTAAAAACACTGAGACGATATAAATTCTCTACCTTTAATTTACCCCCCCCCCCCCCCCCCCCCCCACTGTATTTATCGTACTTAACATTGTTATGAAACTTGTATTCAAATTCAATCAGCTCAAAACTGTAAATCGTATCTAATGAAGAAGGCAACCGAATTAATCATTACTGTCGTGCGTGAGTCGATACTTCCTACATAAGGCTTAAGTACTGACTTCCGATTCACTAATGAATTAATAAAACAAAAAATTAACCCAATACATTAATTGTTACAGGTTCAACCCAAACCTACAACAAATGGAGTTACAAAAGAACGCGTCTCGGAACGAGAAACCAGAGAGACGAGAGAAACGAGAGAGTCCAGAGAAACGAGAGAGTCCAGAGACTCAAGAGACTCTCGGGAAATCCGTGAGCTGCGCGAAGCGAGAGACTCCAGAGAAGAGACGGACCACGTTGAGAGAAGAGCCCAGACGACGTCACCAGTGCCGCGGGAGAGAGAAAGAGACCGGGAGAGGGAAAGGGACAGGGATAGAGAAAGAGATCGGGAGAGGGAACGAGAGCTAAGGGAAGAGAGAAGAGACCAGTCAACGCCACAGCATGATGGCAGACATCCACTGCTGCAGTTTGCCGTCGACCATTTCAGACAGAGTCCAGAGTGAGTACTCACTAATGTTTATTTATACTACACAATGGTCTTGACAATTGATTCAGATTTTTTCCGGGAATGTGGCCTATTCTGATAATACGACAATGGTAAGTAATGCCCCATTTTTCAGCGTGTGAAAAAGTGCATTCAGCCCGGCTTCGCCGCCGGACTCAATTTAGGCAATAGTTTTTTCTAATCATATAATAGTTGCAGTCAATTTATTTCCAAATTTCGGTACACGTTACATCAATGAGGTCTCGAGCTCGATCCCTGAATTAGGACATCCTGTATGACAGGCGTCGAGGTTTCTCCTATTACATGGATAAGAATAAGAAGGCTTAACTAAACTATGTACAATTTACACTAAATTTTTACATAAATTAAAATAAAATAAATGACAAATATTACAGGGAAAAAAAATTACAAAAAAAAGACAAAACCATAATGAACAAAAAAATCATTCCAAAACATACTGTTTCAGATTAGAATCTAAGGGCGATTAATATAAGTATCTACTTCTTTGCTAAATATATTTTTGATGTGTAATAAAAAGCTGACAATGACGTTAATGACACCAGTACTGAAAGTTTATGAACGCTAAACAATCCAATCACACATTTGCGGCGACTCATTTACCAGTTCAAATGCAATTTGTTGCATAAAGACGTTAGGCATAGACTTCCAATAGTTTATTACGACGCATGTTAACTATTCAGACGTTTCACGCTTATTCACTAGTAGATCATATATTACTGACTGGCGTGGCGCACACGTATACGGTTTCGCCTTTACGTTTTATGAAGATATTTTAATTTCGTTTAACGTTATTTTTATTGATTTATTTTCAATTTTCTAAAATAGCATCTTGGAGCAACCTGTACATAAAGAACTGTAAGCGCACATGGTATTTGCGGGGGTCGTGGATCATAACATCGCTTCAATATAACTAAAACGAATAACGTGAAAGGAGTAGGCGAATTGAAGGAGGGAGAGAGCTTTATTAAATAGTTAATTTGAATTTTTTTATTTCTGCATTTATAATTATTTTATCTTATTATATTTTTTTACGATTACGGGCCACTAGCCCTACCCGTGTGTAGAATTAATGTCGCCATTGTGGCGGCACGTTGTATAGAAACGTTTTAATTTTTTATGCATTTATTTAAAATTAGAGCTGTGTGTGTTCGAAAAACAATTGAAATCGCATAAAGTTGTGTGGATTGAGACGCAGTGGTGAATCGAGACAAACCTTTGGAAAGGATTTCAATGTTTTATTAATACCTTTAGTTGATACCAATGAGGCCTCCAAATTGATTACTAGATAGAATAAAAAAAATAGACCCCATGTTACAAATAAATATCATTTATCCTGTGTAGAAATCCCTTTAAATTTTTTGTCTCGATACACCACTTTGTCCCAATTCAGTTCATTTTAAACTCGATGTTATTTTTGCTTTGTTTAATTTCAGTCCACACTAGCGCCATCTATGTTTAGCAACTTGTACTTTTGTTTACATTTTTATAATCTACGCCGTAAGCAGAGATGATCCAAGTAGACAAATTCTGCCTGCGCGGGTAATTAATGTCCTATAGAGCAGGTGGCGCTCAAATTCAATTAAGAACTTGTCAGGTTCCAACAATTCGATTGATAATAAGTATTGGCCTGCCTTTATTACCAGATAGGTACTGCAGCCCAATTAATATGACATCGGCACAACTTTGACAACTATGACACAACTTTGCTTGCTAGAATTTGGATGCATTTTGTACATACAGTTCGCCTTTTTAGAGATCATACTTTGAAAATGGAGCAGTCGTTGCCTTCCTTGCTTCAGCAAAAATTCATTCATCGTTGCCAAATTAATGTTGCCAAACTAGAAAATAATTAAAGTGATGTACGAAACATTGTTCACAAGTTAAATGCTGTCACGCGATTGATTGATTTATTAAAGCAGGATTTTTTATTTTAGAAACGCTAGAAGTTAGACCAATATTAGGTACACGTGCAACCATCGTTAGATTACTAAGGTTAATGTGTAGATTCTGACATATTAAAATATGTAAGAATTGTAAACTACATTTACAATTCTTACATAATTATTTGAATATGTAATGTAACTTTCTGTCTGTATGTGCGCTATTGCGCTTGTAACTCGAAAACCATCTATAATATTTACGATTTGATTTTCCTCTGCGAAGCGGGTGGCCACAGCTAGTTAAATACATAACAATTAATGAATTAATTGGAACCGCATAGTTTATTTCAAACGACACATCGCTAAAATTTTTCTATTCAAACAATTGTATCAGTACCCGCGCCACGACACGGCCAGTTTGGCAACACAACTTAATTGCAGGAAGCGATATATAACAATAAGTCTGTAGGATTATTAAAATTAACCGCGTACAAATAATAACTGCATGTTATTCAAGTTTGAACAGTAGCTGTTATGTTTCCACATTGTACAATGCTTTCTAAAAAAGCGTGGGTAACCGTTTTACATTGAATGAAGGATTCTTATGTGTTCCAGGTATCTTCTGAACTCTTTTTTATTTGCAATTCGTTAATGGAAGTTTGTAGGGTTGTCCGGATATAATTATCACGCTAAATCATGGCTCTCATGGTAAATCTCATACTGCAGTTGGATTTATCTCCTTGCCATCAATAGTTTAGATTGCATCTCTATGTTTTAGAAACATCCTCTTAAAGTTCGCGTTCTTCTATCATACCATAATCTTCGATGTCTGATGGGCAGTGTCTTTATTTAAAACATCGCTATCTATCTGGATGTGGTATAGCGTACTAACTAATTGCATATTAGGTACCTACTCTGTCTATTCCTGTATCTTGCACTCTCTAAGGTTTAGGTTAAAGCCAACCTTGTAACGATATCTAAAATTTAGGCTTAGCTCTGAACTACTCTTCACTCTCTTTATTGCCCTTATCTCAATCAATTGATATAATATGTGCAATGCCTATTCTTATCTCTATCACTGATAGATTATCAGTCATCTCTTCGTTAACTTCTTGCTTAGTCAGGTCATTTTTCACACCAATCTTCTTATCTTAAAGTAAATGTTCCTCCAATATAATTATCTGCTGTAAGATCCCATTAAATCCGTTTCTATTTTATTACAATTTCTGTTATCTTGTGAAATCTGGACTCCTTACCAAATATTGTTAATCTAAAGTAATGATACGTTCTGCTTTCCACGGAACAATAGTCTATGTTAGTGTTACACTTTGCCCGTTTTGTTATATCATAATAATCCAGCTACGCTCGAAGAGAACGGAAAATGTCTTAATTTATACCTACTTCCTTGAGAAGTTATGATAACTTATTACAACACGATAATTCATTCATTCCTCAAAATCGTTTGAACCGTTAAGACTGGAAGAGCTTTTCTTTTGTAGTTTTTGAACGACTCTGAGTATCATGCGTGCAAACCGCCTCTAAGACACACGTCGACATGCACGGCCCAGTTAAAAAAGAAAACAAAAGCTTTTTCGTAATGAATGTTCATGATTAAGCAACACCTATGTAAACCAGATTCGGGTGCAATTTTACAAAAACAATGCGCCATAAAAAGTGCTTGGCAAAAAGTAGAGCAGCCCTAGTTTGTTGATGAGCACCGTTGGCGTGGAACGCACCTGAGGTCGCAGAACAATCGTCGCCAGAGCAAGTGTAACCTTCGGTCATGCCGTGTGCATTGGTAGCGCGAATCAAGCATAGAGTGCAAGTATCCGAATTGTTTAAAATTTACTATTAACTACTCTTTTTTACGATTGCAATTCGTGCATTTTTTTAAAGCTCGCCAATTTGCAGTTTCGATTAATTAATTATTTAATTAACCGTGTATTGTGTGTAATAGCGGTGTTCAATTATGCGTGTTTGTAGTGCTTAATTACAGTTATTAAAAGTGTTGTGTTTTCGTCCAATAATTGACCTTTGTAGTGCTTGCGCTTTATAAAATACGTTTTATTGTGACTGAAATGAATACCTACCTATGTTACCTACCTTTTTTTTTTTTTTTGGTGGGAAGTTATCAAATAGCTTCTCCAGCTCTGGGTGGAGCGGGAGGGCGTGTCAGACTTTTACTGACTAAAACCCACCCGTATTCCTTCAGATGCCTGCATAAGGTATAAAACTTGTGCATCAAAATTCAGAAGTGACAAAGTTTAGTGCATGATTTCAAACATATTCAATGGTTCAAATATCTATATAAATGTTAAATTTGGCATGCTTTTGCTTCTATTTTACATTTGCATTATTATGTTAACATTTCCAATCAATATGAATATTAACGAGTCAATTATTACAACATTGACACACAAATCAATACATCAACCGACCGCCTAAAAAGTAGGAAGACAAAAAATCGCGTAACCACCGTCATAATCGAATCGGAATAATGAAGTTACCGTTAAGATCTAGGTACGTAAACACGAGCTACGTTTTGAAAGCCGAAATGAATCGGTAAATTATTCAAAATTTACTTCCTCGGCGTCGAGCACTTTCCCCGATACGTTTAGTCGGTGATCGGACGTCGAACGATGTCGATCGAATCGTTGGGCGAGTGCAACACAGACATGACTGAAGACAGTCTGTCGAGTGATGATTTTGACGAAGATGGTATCTCGTTCGAAGAAGAAGAGAGCGGTAACGAGTTACTGTGAGAGCATTTTTTGTGATGTTTTTGTTTTTTTTCGTGGAAATTGTGTTTGTTTACCATTTTTTTTTTTTTTGTGGCTACACTTTGGAATGTCAGTTGGTTGTCACGTTAATTAGCAGTGGCGCTAGTGTGTTAATTGCAGTGCTCAGTACATAGCAAGTGCTTAATTAAAGCTTAGTGGAGTAATTAAAGAGTAAAGTATCCTACATTCCCTACGGAGATCACTGATGATGTGTACCTACTAATGTTATTTTCTTTACCTAATAGATTTAATCATACCTATGTTTTAACTGTTTGGTCATGGCATTTTAAACCTCAAAATGCAATTAACGATTCCGATATTTGTTACAGACCTAAGTCTCAGCAACCAAAGTATTTGTTTCAGTAATGCTTTTCTGAAGTGGGAACTTACAGTGATTAGTTTTTCACCCTTAAATACAGTAACCTATTAATCTACTTGCGCACAACAATAAAAGCAGGCACCGTGTAGTACAAAAGAAAGTTGTCAGACAGTTCCCATGTATCTAATAAACCATAAAGTCGTTGTTCCTTCAACGTGCAAATAATGTGCCCACGCACGCCAACCGATGAAATATAAATCAAAGAATTGTCTCAACTCTACGAAATGTTATTTAATAATTATGCGTAATTTTTTTTATACTTTTTTAATTGAAACCTTTTATTTGTCGATTAAAAAATAGTAGCTGTCACTTCTTTCTTTTTGACACTTGTCTAAATAAACACCAGTGAGGTTTTTAAGTCATTTGATTGATACGCAATGAACTACCGGATGGGTATTGAACATGAGTTTTCAGCAATCACTTGTAGCAATAAGCCTTCTCAAGATAACAACATATTTGTGCCAGGCAAAAAAATAATCTCCTTAAAAAATAAATCCTTTCAAATTCTTAATTTATTATAATTATATATATATCATTAAGTGTTGAACTTTCTAATCTCATCAGTTTTCAGCGCCACCTGTCTAAGGACTTGATGCAATTTTCATAAATAACAGCATTTTTTTTAATCCGAACTCCGGTAATTCCGGTATCGTTAAATAACTTGTTAATTGCGAACTTTCTTGCGCCATGCACTTTTGGACAAATCTCACTCGTTTGTCATTGATAACTATCTTGCTACTACTTGTTTACTGACGTAATTGTGTGATAAATCTTGCATTATAGTTAATAACTGCCTTTTATTGTTATGATGGTTCCACGGGTAATAATAATGGTGGTCTAATAACACATGGGAAATAATTTTTAGAGCACACTCATCTCCAAGTATGGGTTGAAAGCAAATTATAGCTCTTGGCTGAAGAGGCAAACGCTGCTGTGTGAGTGTATCTCAGTATTGACTTGACATCAATTACTGCGAAGTTATTATTTATTTGTTAACGTATTTACTCGTTAACGAGTTGTTAACTAGACTAGGGTTTGTTTACGTGTAAAAAAATAATTTAGAAAGATTCCAAACGCTTTTCTTACACCTAAAACTATTAAATCGCCTAATTCAGTGTTATTATTGCAATTCATAGTCAGTATGTTAGAGCACTACGGAGCGATAGTTTTTAATTTAATTCAGTAATATTGACATGTTAATCAAAACAGCGAAATATTTTACGGCTTTTTGCGACGTTGTCAACTTACAGTACACCTTTTTAATCTCCATAACAAAAACTTGGTTAAGTTAAGTTGTAATGTTTAAATACCAGGGTTCTGTAAAGATACACAAAAATTAGGCAACAGACTGTCCAATTCATGTTAACTTCTTGATTGTACTGATTGAAATAACAACTGGCCAAAGATATAAATATGACTAGAATTAGATAGACAGCCAAATCTGTGAACTCGTCGAATAATTGCGTCCAACAGTTGGCCGCAAAATACAAGTAGGTACGCTAGAATAATACAATAACGTGGCGCGAGTGTAAGACGTGCCTGTCTCGCACACCAGCCTATCAAAGTTGGCCTGTTTGTTTTAATTCTTTTGCAGCGGGACACTCTAACTAGACATAATTATGTATAAATAATCAAAGCAACTGCCAATCACTTCTCATGAGTTTGAGAGGCTGTTAGCTAATATTGGTCTAAAACTAAGACTAGGTATCGCTAAAACATCACCGAGTATATACTTGTTAAGTTTCAGTTCCTTATTTAAATAATTAATATTAGGTATCGACATTAATCGGAAGTACACAACTGAACTCGGCCATTCCTATAATTCCACATGAGAAATCGTTAGCATATCGCAATCGAGGATATCCCGGTATATTAACGATTTTCATTTTTATATTATTTCCGTGAACTTGCTTTCGACAAAGTTGTATAAGTTGCTTAGTTCCTTTAAAACATTTTATAACTAGTTTCCAGCACCTCAGATTCTAGATTTTTACACCTACGCATAATTTCGTAGGTGTTAGAACAATAGAATACCTAGTCATAGAAAGTGTTCCAGATATCTTAAAATGTCTATTTATTTCTCTTATTTTTAATATGTATGCATTTTTTTTTTTTGTTAATTGCTATTACAATTTTGGCGTTTCTCCTTTTAATAATGATTACTCATTAGTCACGAATACGGCATGCTATTTTTATTTATTTATTTATCTATCTATCCGCTTAGCGAGCTATTATCCGCTTATTTATCTATATGGATATCCTCTCAGAAGTCTATCGATTTTTCCGAGACTGGGGAAAATTCGGTAGACAGCAGTCAGCCAAACTCGGAAAGTTTGTTTTATTTATACGATTAATCTTTTTATTCGCCCTATAAGGAAGAGCGCATTGCCCGTAAAACGCTCGATTACTCTACACCGAAGCGCGTAATCGTCAAAATCATCCGAGGGGATATCCGTCAAATATATTATCCGGATATCGTTAGTTTTACTATCTGTATTATTCGGAAAAGGAACAAATTCCTTTTGTTCCTTTTTTTATATTTTGTTTCATCAAAATCAGTTATAATAAAACATTTTACACTGTGTTTTAGTAGAATAAGCATTCGCAGTTGTGAAATCGTTAAAATTCATGCGATATTTTCGTATATGCGATATTGTCGAAGTTGAGACTTTCTAAATCCTGCAGAGTACTAATAGATCTTTGAAAGAGGGCGACCAATAAACATTCATCTTTGTCAAGTATATAACCTCCTCATCACAATTCATCCAACCAGCGTCAAAGCTGAAAAGGTTTTTTTCCTCCACTGAAGATAAAAAAAAAAAAAATATATAAATAAAAAAAACAAAAAAATGGTTATAAATTCAGCACAAAAAACGACGCAACATTGGATTGCTTGAGTTTCCTTAGGTCTCATTACCAAATAGAAAAAAAGTTATGTTACTTCTTTTGGAGCAGTAGTAACAGTCGCGACTTACGAGTTGTAGGTCGTAGGTCCGAACCCAGACAGGCACTTTATTTTGTCTAAATTATTTCATCACCACTGCTCTCAAAACGGTGAAGGAAAACATCGTGACGCCACCATATGACATCCACCTACCCGCACTGGGACCCGCGTGGTGGATTTGGCCCACTCCCTCTCACAGAAAGAGTAGGCTTGTGTCCCAGCAGTGGGAACATAATAGGCTGATTACGCTAGTAACATTATAATTCACAATTTTTGAAGAGTTTTTGCAATGAAAATGTCGATTGGAAACTGTCTGTATTCAAAATATCCGTATATACAGGGTGTCCCGTAAATAATGGATCAAACGTAACGGGTAGGTAGCTTACCTCATTTCCAACAACTAATTTGAACAGTAAAAAAAAAACCGATAAGGTAACCAAGAATTTTTTTTTTCGATTTTTACTAAATTCTGTACCAGCATTCAGTGTTTTTAATGCTGTTGCTGCAAATGGTATCATATTTAGGTGTGATTTTTGTCAAACATTTCTGAATAGTTTACTAATGTTATAAGATACCATTTTTTTAAATAACATTTTATTAACCTTAGAAAAAAAATCTTGAATTGAAAAGTTTTGTTTTTACGATGAAAAGACCAGAATTGGAAAAATTCTCCTGTAAAAAAAATGTATGACACCAAAGTGTACCATTATTTTAAAAACTTGTAAAATTACTAAGGTTTGCAAATTGGTATAAAACTTACGCCTAGTCTTTGTCGTTACAAAGATATTGCTATGAATCTGACAGAGGTGCCAAATTACGAAATAAAATAAAATTTGAAAAGTGTGCACAATTCAACTATTTTCTTAAAAATGTTTAGGTATCTCAGCGTATGAAAAAAATTAGAAGGTTAAATTAAAAAAAAAAATACAAATAAATCGTTTATTTTGTTTTTACAGTAAATGTTCAAACTGACGTCCCCCTACGAGAATGCAAAGTCTGCACCTCCTAATAAAGGAAGCTCTTATCCGACGGACAAAATGGCTGTTGTTTATTTCTGATACAGCAGATTGGATGCGCTGACGTAATTCTTCTTCCGACGTTATTCGTTGTTTGTAAACTTTGTCTTTTAAACATCCCCAATAAAAAAAATCTAAGGGATTTAAATCCGGAGATCGCGGAGGCCACAAAATTGGTCCTAATGGGCCGATCCATCTGTCAGGGTAAGTTTCATTGAGTTGCGCCCTTACTGCCGTCGCATAGTGAGCGGGGCAACCATCATTTTGTAACCACATTGCTTGCCGCACGTCTTCTGGAATATTTTCTAATAACGTTGGCAACTCATTCCTTAAAAAATGCAGATAGTATTCGGCGTTTAGAGTTGCTGGTAGTTCAAAGGGCCCTATTATTTGCCCATTTATTATTCCTGCCCATAAATTTATTTTAAATTGATGTTGGCTCCTGTCCTCTCGCATCAAATGTGGGTTTACCAGCTGCCAACTGTGCAAATTATGCAAATTGAGATATTCATCTCGCCGGCATGAAGACTCGTCACTTCATAAAATTTTATTAAAAAACTGTGGGTCCGCCCGTATCATTCTAAGCATCCTTTGGCAAAATGCTACTCTTTGCGGGTAATCACGTGACGTCAGCGTTTGAATACGTTGCACGTGATATGGGTGCAACCGGTGCCTTTTTAGAACTCGATGTACCGTCGATCTTGGAATACCTGTGCGTTGCGCTATGACGCGAATTGAGACCGACGAATCTTCTTCGATTTCTCGAATAATAATTTCGTCATTGACTTGTGACGGTCGCCCTTCACTGGCACCCCCAACTCCGGTGCCAAGAATTCTTCCCTCAAGAAGCACGTTATGCACTCTAATGAATACGCGATAGTCGGGATGTCGATCCCGGTTCGGGTATCTTTCACGATACAATCTTGCGGCCGCCCTAGCATTACCTCTTGCTTCTCCGTAGATAAAATGCATTTCAGCATACTCCCGTGGCGTGTACTCGTAACGAGGCATCGTACTACTGCACACACGTACAACCTCACACAAACGATTGTCTTCGAAGTCCGTAGGATTGCCAAGTCATTCGTCCAAAACACAAACAGTTCCAAATCGTTAGGCAAAGCAAAGTCCAAATACACAGCACAAGTTTAATTTTAAGGAACACAACAGTTAGGCACAGCGGGAGCGAAAGTAGTCTGACGTACGTATCAACTCTAAGAGTCTGACGTACGTATCAACTCGAAGAGAGATTCGTGTCAACTAAATAAATAAAATCATGCAACAATGAAGCCCTGTATGAGTGAAGGGTGAAGGAAAAAAAATACCTGCACAAAGACACCGATTTACCAAAAATACAAAAGCGGCGCTATCTATCCCTTTCACACTGAGTGAGGTGCAACTCCGCAGGTAGCGGTCCCAAATTCCGAACAGATGACGTCATCGGCTCGGAATTACGCTACACGCTTAACCACATACTTAGATTACAAGCATAAGCCATTACGAGAAAGAAAAGTTAGATTGTACCATTTTAATTTCTGTTCTGTCTTCTTCATCACATTCATAGCAATATCTTTGTAACCGCAAGGACTAGACGTAAGTTTTATACCAATTTGAAAACCTAAGTAATTTTACAAGTTTTTAAAATAATGGTACACTTTGGTGTCATACATTTTTTTTACAGGAGAATTTTTCCAATTCTGGTCTTTTCATCGTAAAAACAAAACTTTTGAATGCAAGATTTTTTTTCTAAGGCAAATAAAATGTTATTTAAAAAAATGGTATCTTATAACATTAGTAAACTATTCAGAAATGTTTGACAAAAATCACACCTAAATATGATACCATTTGCAGCAACAGCATTAAAAACACTGAATGCTGGTACAGAAAATAGTAAAAATCGAAAAAAAAAAATATCTTGGTTACCTTATCGGTTTTTTTTTTTACTGTTGGAAATGAGGTAAGCTACCTACCCGTTACGTTTGATCCATTATTTACGGGACACCCTGTATATACGGATTTATCCGAATATCCGGATAGCAAAATGGACCGGATTATTGCATGCCCTAGTCACACGATTCACGCCTACGACGATTGGTTTGGGTTGGGATTTGGTTCACGATTTGAATCACGTTTTCAAAATATAGTAAATAGTATATAAATATATAATAGTGATTCTAGGCACAGGAAACAGGAAATGGTGTAACTTTCGAAATAAAATCTTGATGTTGGTTCAGTTTGCTTTAGAAGCTGAAATATAAATGTTATAAGTTCTATCAGAAATAAACAACAAGATTAAGCTTTCCTAGGTTTATTTACCGCATAAATGTTTGGTAAAACAAAAGGCTCTATTTTGTATTACGTCTGTCAGTTTCGTAACGCCTACGTGAGAGTCGGACATTATACAGCTTGTGTAAGCAGAACAAACTCCCGGTACGTGTTGCCATTTAAAAAAAACCGAATCAAAATGTAAACGAGACCGTGGAAACAGCTCAAACAGCTTTCCTTGTTTAAATTCATCATGGTATTTGGGTTTAATTTTCTAATTGATCTTCTTAATTAATTTTAGGACAGTCTTGGTGACCGTTACAAAAAACGTAGATAGTAAATTAGCAACACAGTCGTATCAAAGGGAGATTATTTTTGTCAGTTTATTTTGTTCCGCTGAACAAGACTAATTGGATTATTTTATTAACCACCTTGGTCTCCAATTATGGACGGATATCTTTATGAACCTTCTTCTTTGAATTTTCAATACTTACTATTATATATTTCATTATAATAATTTCTCTACACTTGTTACTTCTTCTGTACCATGGATTACTTAGTTCCTTTGTTACTACAATAAACAGTTTCATGCAAGTGAGAGTAAGTAGTCTATCCATACTATCCATCGTTCGCGCCGTCACGGTAGCCAGCTCGTCCACTCGCGTGCACCTCCTCGTCCACTCGCGTGCACCTCCATTGTCTACGGCCTGCGCATACGCTGGGCGCGTTCATTTGCATCCAATGCTAACCGCCACTTCCTGTCGATGTGAAGGAAATGCGTTAATAACACCTCGTTATGTAGGGAAAAATAGGAAAATGGAAATTAAGTAGCGGTTTTCAGTTGTTGTTTGAAAACTTGTTGCAAATGTTGTAATGATGTTCCATTGTACTTAGAGAGTTGAGTTGTGAATTACGATGTTGAACTCTTTCCGTTTTCTTATAACTTGATTCTCTTGTCGTCGGGGATTACAGGCGTGATGTTATGTAGGTATGCTGTGTGTTGAAAGATAAAATCAAAATATAAAATATTTGATTTCACATAGGCCTACATGTGCACTTCTGAAACGTCTGAAGCTAAGTGCACGGTTCCAATTGGTCGTTTCCTATGGAGAAGAGCCAAGAAACTTCACGGTTACTGTTTTAAAAATAATTGGCTTTTACAATGTTTTCAAATTACAGTGTTAATAAGTATGAGAGGACAGTGTAGGCCCGTCAAAAGGTCTACAAATTTAGAATAGAATACTCTTTATTATGTACACCATAAAAATTACAGATATAAATGTTGAAATTTTATATAGGGTGGCACAATGGGCGGTCTTATCGCTAAAAGCGATCTTTTACAGACAACCTTTGGATGGATTAAAGGGAGAAGGAGATACAATACTGCAGGTAGACAGTGGTGTACCATCTACATATACAATAAATACATACATACATAAAGCAATACACATATCTATATAAATATATATATACAATAATAAACATGAAACAAGAGCAAGGAACTGTATTATGTAATGATGATGTTTAAGGAGTGAGGAAGTGTTTTTTATTTACAGTCTATTAAGCCTAAAAGAGAGACTTATTTATTTATTTATGTCTTTCTTCAGTAAAGAATGCCTCAGTACCTACGCTTTTTAATAGTTACCTCTTTCAAGACATACGCAGTCATCGCACCCGAACCAGCGCACAGCACCCAGGTTATTGCAAAATAACCTAATGCTATAATCAAAATTTAATCGAAAATTCGCATTCAAATCTAGACCAACATAATTTGCGAAATATGCTAAATATTTATGTCGAGTCTTAAATGTGAATGATTCATGACTACTACTATTATGTATGCCAATTACATATTTTTTTAATGCCTAGAACAACACCCATTTAAAAGAAATCGCATTTTCAATAAGCTGACTCATTTTGATCAAACTGAGTATTTTGGCGATGATCATAAAGTGAAATCAAAAGCTACTTATGTATTTGTGTTATGTCATGCGGTAAATTATAAAACTCTTAATTATTTGACTAACTTTCATAAGAGAGTAAAAGGCACTCATAAAATAATTGTATTCATATTAGAATCATGTTCGTTGAAGGCCTACGATTTTGTACCCAGTCTTAGCAAAAAATAATCTAACTGACCAAGTCGTATAAGACCAATTACATCGTCAATCTACGAACAAATTGCTTACCATCGAACTCTACTATTAGGAATATTGCCTAAAATGATGAACGGCTGCCTTAAACAAATATCAACAGAGGTATGACGCTGAAAATTTAATGGAAAGCTATTTTTTCATCTTTATTAGTTTTAGAAAAGTATTGGGGACTTTGTGTCGCAGGTCACGCCCAAAGATCACATAATATGATTTATAAATACTTAAATAAAATGATGCCATTTCCGTGTTAGTCACAAAATCGTTTGCTAATAATATAATATCCCAACTACCAAAATATATAATTGAACACCTCAAATATGATAGATTTATTTTTAAATATTCATCAATGCAACAAATTAGCCAACTGCCATCTCGCATCTGACATCTTTATTATTTATAACATAAGTTACATAAATTAAATTAAGTAGCTCAGTATAAGCAAAATTTGTAACTGACGGATTGTGAAGCCATGGATTGTAATACCATTTGGCTAGAAAGACCTTGCTAAAAAAAAAATCACGACTAACAGAGAAGTATGAAAGAAGTAGACATGTTGCGCCGACCCCAAATAAATTTGGGATAAGCCCAAGAGAATGATGATTGATGATCATATAGGTACGCAGCCAACAAAGGCAGCCAATTTTAACTTACCTCTTTCGCCCACAGGCTAGAAATCCTGAAAGCGGATTCATCCCTCAAGAGCAAAGCGAAACGCAACGAATGGACATGGAAGGCTCAGACGGACGTCGTGAAGTGGCAGGCGACGCTGCTGCGCGCACCGCTGCTGCGCTTGCCGGCCGCACTGGCGCCGCCCGCGCTCGAGTGCTTCACGTGCGTGCGCGCCTACTGCGGCGACCTGCAGCCCAATGAGCGACAGTTGCACCAGGACTTGACTGAAGTTAAATGTGTTTATACTGTACTTATGGTAAGTTTTGTTTTTTTTCACTTTTATCATTCAACGGCTTCGCCCATGTGAAGGTCGAAAATCGAAATCATTTCGGAAAATTATCCCACTGGAAAAAAACTACCGGGAAAAAAAGAGTATCCAATGTGTCCAATCTAGGACATGGTCTAGCAAGTTTAATTCATATGCACTCCAGGCTCACAAACATCTAATCATTTTCACAAACTTTCACAACAAAGTTGTAACATAAATGCAATGCAAAAAACAAAAAGATTCTCTCCGGCGGGGAATCGAACCCCGGTCTCCCGCGTGACAGGCGGGGATACTTACCACTATACTACCGAAGATGTGATAACATTTGCAAAATAGTGGATTAGATCTCAACGAATATCAAATATTTCACTATTTTAATAGTGAAATATTTGATATTCGTTGAGAAATACAATTTGTATTCCCACAATCGGTCCTAGGTTATGAACTTATGACGAGACTTCGGATACATATTTAAGTAAAGACATGAAATAATAGAAACAAATTACGTAACAGACTGTCGCGTAATTTGCTTAAATGTAAAACTATGTTTATGTATCTTTTTTTACAAGTTTATACAGAAATATTAGATTATTTTCCAGTACTCTCGGTCTAAACATCAGTTAATAGTTTCTCCTCTCCTTGCAGCACTGCCACTCAGTACCAGAACTCCGTGACGAGGTATACTGCCAGCTGATGAAGCAGACGACCTCGAACCGATCACCTTCGGGCGACTCGTGCCAGCGCGCTTGGCGACTCATGTCCATTCTGGCGGCCTACTTCACTTGCTCTGACACGCTCAGGTAAACCATCACTATTAGTTACTCGTATTATGATTTTGGATGAATCGCTAGTCGATATTTTAAGATGTCAGGGAGAAATTGGAAAAATATACAATCAGCTTCCTGAGACATCAAAATCATTTGCCTGTTGTCCGTCTATGCATCCGATCTTATATTGAATTAAAAATGAAAATAAAGAAAGCTTTCGACATTGTAAATCACAGCTTAATGTGCTGCTCTGTCGCGATACGCCATAAACGGCAACTTGATTCCGTTACTCAGTCAGTAGTTGATATTTCATCTATAATAGAAATGGTGAATTTTAAAGAAATATTTACATGTCTGTTATTATCTCAAGGAGATCCCCAAACGTCATATTATATTTAGGTCCTCATTTTCACGACATTTTTATTAGCATCTTTATTGAGTTGTTACTTTTTTAACCGACTTCCAAAAAGTAGGAGGTATTATGTTCGTCTGTTTGTTTGTTTTTTTTTTTTAATTTTTGTTCACCGATTTCTCTGTCAATTATGAACCGATTATTTTTTTATTTTTTGTGATGGTGGTATGCTCCTGAGTTAGTCCCATTGTCACCAAGTCAGAATCTAATGGAAATCCTCAAATTTTATAGGCACCGATTTGGGTATTTTTTATAGTAATTCGTGCGTTAGCTCTCGGAAAGCACCATTTGGTGAACTGGAACTGATGATGAAGACCACAGATGGCGACCAGAACTACTTAATAATAAGTATTTAACGGTTTGCGATTAGGTACTTTAATATGGTTTTTAAGCAATTTATGCTTGTCACAATGCATATGGTGAGTGGTAGTTCTCCTGGTTCTTACCAGAAGAACTCCTCAACGTTTAACGTCTTTAATTAAATTTATTTTTCACGTTGTGGTGATTTTTGGAAGTCGGTTGTTTTTTTACAGACAGCAGAGAGCAGAGGAATAGTTGTGTGGCGTATCCACATTTTTGCAGATTGTTTCACTGTTTTTTATCAAACCCACGTATTGTTTCCCAGGCCATTCCTCGTGGAGTACCTGTCGGCGGCGGCAGCAGACCGGCGCCGGCCGTGCCAGGGCACCGCGGCCGTGTGCCTCGCCAACCTGCGCAAGACGCTGCGCTGCGGCGGCAGGAAGAACGTGCCCAGTGTGGAGGAGGTGAGCACATCTATGTTATTTTTTGGAATTTGAGCGAATTGTGATAGCAAACCTTGAACCTTGAACCTGTAGGGGGGAGAACTTTTTTAATTGACTTATTCTCCTTATTTTTATGTAAAATGGTGGTACATAAGGCGGGTCTAATGCCATAGAGCATTATTTACTAACTAATCTTTGTTTTGAATCTTGTATTAATTGATACTTGGGCTAATAAGACCTCTTTGTCGACAATGGCAAAGAGGAAGGCTTATAAATATTGGTTTGTATCATGTATTTACTGAACTTCTTTCCATTGCTATAGGTGACAGCAGTATCAGCGGGTCGGTCGGCTCGACGACAGCTGTACCGACTGCCGGGCGGAGCCGAGCGCGTCGTCAACACGCGCTGCGCGACCGTTGTGCAGGATATCGTCAACGAGCTCTGTGAACTGGTCAGTTACTACACTTAAACCTATGAGGATTCTAATTTAGATCCTGCCTAGGAGCTCGACCGTACTCACCTGTAGGGCAGATGATATCCAGCGTAATTGTTGGCACATGGTAAAAAATTGCAGAAACTTTACTTTGTCTAATAATATGTAACCTGAGTATTGATATATTTCCCCACCTATTTTATCTGTTCTGTGTTCCCCACTATTGATATTTACCTGAGTATTGATTTTATACCCACCTGATATTTCATTGTCGTATAATGCAAATGAGCAGTTTCTAATTACACTTTTGTTTTACCTACTATAGTTATTTTTTTAGAAACGAATTTTAAAATCACACCTTAATAACAAGTAAAACACTTTCTACCTACTTTAGAACCTTGAAAATTCTGCTTCATCACCTCCCAACACCAATTATGATACTCACAAACTAAAAATCCCAACTCTTTTTTCCAGATCGGTGTGACAAGCGAGGCAGAGCGCGCAGAGTTCTCCCTCTACTGCATAGTGGCAGGAGACGCGCTGACCATGCCGCTATCGGGCGACGAATATGTACTGGATGTCACTACGGAGTTGCAGAGAGCTCATCATCCCTTCTACCTCATCTTCTGCCGCTCCGTGTGGCACCATCCACTGAGGAATGACGCGCCACCGTTATACACAGAGGTGCTGTTCAACCAGGTACGTACTAACTGAATACTCACTGACCCACTTCCGACTCTGGGCTTTTATCCAGAACGTAAATATTATATATTAAAAAAAAAGACCTTAACTTAAGTGTCGAATTATTTAATCATCAATCGGATAAATTGCAAACATTTTTAATATTTACTTAAATTTCATATTTTTGAATAGTGACTCTACTAGTGACTAGTCATTCTGAAATCAACTCAGTTTACACTACTATAAAGTTGGTATTTGATTAAGTGGAAATACCGTCAAATTGAAAACAAGAATTTTAAATAAGCAGTAACTTTGTACTAATATTATAATTATGTCGTATCTCTATGTATTTAAATAAATAAATAAATAAATTTTAACAGACTTTAATGATCTAGTCTCGCACCACTTACTTTATTTTTAGCATGCTACTACTACTGATCTCTAAGTAATCTAAAGCCTTATCGGAAGACAGCAGGTTATTCCCAGATTTCCAAAAGAATCTTTCTATATTTTTATGTATGTATTTCAAACAAATTGATTAATTTCACCACTACTCCACCAGGTGGCCCCAGACTACTTAGAAGGCCTACTCCTGGTGCTACCAAACGGCGGGGCCCCTCCAGCCCCAGCCCTGCGCGACGTGGCGCTGGTCGCAGCCCTGCTGCACCGCGCGGCCGGCCTGGCCGAGGGGGCGCAGGCCCGGGACCTCAAGTTCTTGCTGCCGAAGCCTCTGCTAGCGCTGAGAGAGCCCCGACCTAACAAGTGGGCGTCATGGTTGGGGGCCGAGTGGCAACATGTGCGGACATTGTCGCCTGCCGCTGCTAAAGCTAAGGTTCTACAGGTAAGAACGATAAGAAGAAGATTAGACCTGTGTTTTTTAGGCCAGTTTGCACCACTAATAACTAAATGACAAACATCATTTTGTCGCCGTCGTCTTCAAACGATTGACGGAAACAGAACTGTCTTGAATACTTTTTGCGTTAAACGCGTTTAGTGATTATTTTATGATGCAAGCGGGCCTTAACGTCTGGTTTTCATATTAAGACGCTGATAACAGCTAAACCGCGGTCACTGTCAGACTGCATACAAAAGAAAGAGAAGCGCGATGACAAAACGCTTGTAATTTATTGCAAAATATGAAGCTTTTATCTATTTACTCAAAAATGAGTTGAGTAATCGAAAATAAAAAACAACCAAGTTCTGCGTACAAATAAGACATTATTGTTATTTATTTAAACACCAACCGTACGTATCAACGTACGGTTGGTGTTTAAATGATAAAAGTTATAGGTTTGTTATAAACAAAAAGGTTGCCAAATCTACATACTTTGTGGGAGTGGAAAAAAAAATGTTATTCTTAAACATATTTCGCAAAACTAAAATATCTGTATTAAATTGATATTTAATACAGATTGGATTAAAACTCGAAAGTAAAGGGTTAGTTTACCGTTAATTTGTATCGAGATTTTTTTTTCTAAACGTGTTTTGATAACAACCAAGTTTTGTGAAATATGTTTAAGAATAACATTTTTTTTTCCACTACCACAAAGTAAATAGATTTGGCAACTTTTTTGTTTATGACAAACCTATAACTTTTATCATTTGCCTCTTGTAGCGCCTTAACATGGTTGTAATATAAAAAATAAAAGTTTTGTACCAACATTACCCCATTATGACCTAAACCGGCCGTTACGATAACGCTATTTGACCATTTGCAAGCAGCTATACCACAAACCTTTTAAATAAATCAATACAATATTAGCGCGCCGATGTGCGTTAATATCTATTGAAGATTTAATTATAAAAGGGCGTTTTAAATGGAGCGGCTGCCTATCTGACCTCCACAACCCAGTTACTGGGTAATAAAACGATATCTCTTGGTAAGACTGGTTATCAGACTTTTGGGCTTCTGACCACCCGTAACCACTGTCAAAGTTCTACAAATGACAGCCGGGACCAACGGCTTAACGTGCTTTACGAGGCACGGAGGGGTCTTGGTATGTAAAGATGGTCACCCATCCACGGACCAACCGCACCAACCGTAGCTTAACCTCATCGATGGACTCCTGCGGATGTTATTACTTAGCCACAAGTCCATTACGTTCTAAAAATCTTTTAATATATTTTTTTTTTTTTCCCAGGTTCTATCCCGCTGGCCGTTATTCGGCTCATCCTTCTTCGCGGTACGTCGCGTGTCGGGCGGCAGCGAGTGGCGCGAACATGTGCTCGCGCTCAACAGACGCGGCGTGCATCTGTTACAC
The DNA here is from genome assembly GCA_963921375.1 of Tiliacea citrago. Taxonomy (NCBI): domain Eukaryota; kingdom Metazoa; phylum Arthropoda; class Insecta; order Lepidoptera; family Noctuidae; genus Tiliacea; species Tiliacea citrago. The sequence goes on along the minus strand of OY992791.1, from coordinate 5,905,871 downwards.
CCGGCCACACACGAAACAGACACACACTGGCCTTATGCAGAACTTATAAGTACTAGGAAGGTCAGTAAATCACAGTTTCAATGGTTAAATAAAATCTAAAGTCATTTATTCAAACTAGGCTGAGAATCAGCACTTTTCGAACGTCAAAAATTACATGAGACAGTCCCCCAAAAACGCCCATTCTTCACCACTTCCTAGTGCTTTAACTGGGAAGAAGTGGCGCAAGAAACTCCCCAGCGGCACAGCTGTCTGTTCAGTTAGAAAACGTGAATCTATACAATAAAATGCAAAATAATTTGCAATACGCAACACAAAACATTAAATTAAATTATTTGCCATATGTTAGCTGGCACACGCCACTATACCAAAAAAAAATTAGAAAAATCGTCGAAAACTATACTCAAGCAGAATTAACGTAAACAGAACGTACCTAAATAAAAGCCTCCAGGCATAATGGGCGTGCCCGCTTACATAAAGCTATAGCTGTAACTCGAAGTCACAAATGATAAACTAGCACCATCGAATTTAAATAAAAAACAATTAATTATTAAAGGTTGTAGAAGATTAGGTACCGAAAGCCTGCTCTATACTACATCATCTGCCTAGGCTTTTTCCAACTATGTTGGGGTCGGCTTCCAGTCTAACCGGATGCAGCTGAATAGATACCCGTATTTTACATGGAGCGATTACCTATCTGACCTCTACGACCCAGTTCCTGGGTGGCACGATACCCCTTGGTACGACTGGTTGTCAGACTTTTGGCACAAGGCTGGCTTCATACAACGAGCGAAAACCCGGTACGCACACGATTACAGCGATCTCAAACAAATAATGTCGAACGAAACGCGTGTCTATGTGTGAACAAAAATGCTTTTGGCATTAATGCCCGTTTTAACTGACACTAGAAAACACCAAAATGTATGCTGAAATTTTATTTCACTGTTCGATTTTCAACTTTCGACGCTAAGTCGAGCGCTAAAATTCGAACAATACACTTATACAGTGTGGCAGTGATTTAGGTGTCACCTTGTTTAATAAAAACGGGAATAATAGTCTCAATTTAAGATCTTATCTGCACCTTTTTTACGTTGTATTAAATAACGAACATTCCAACCTAATATCACAAAATCTGTGAAGAGTTCACGCTGTTAGCACCGAGGCTTACCCTAATAATACTTTTTAACCTGAAATCTTACCAAGGCGGCATAATCGCATGTGCCCAAAGGCCCAAAGCCCTTTATTTTTGAATAAAAAAAAAACCAGAAACCTATTAAATATTTTTTTTTTTTGTTTACGCAGGTCCGATCTGAAGACGGCACGTTATTCCTGGACGTGAAGTGCGGCTCGCTGCTACAGCAACGTGTTACGAGGTTGCAAGCCGAGCAAGCGCATGAGGTCGCGCGCCTTGTCAGACAGTACATCGCGCTACAGAGAGACCAGAGGCACTCGCCAGGTAATACTTTCACATAGTGCTACAGCAACGTGTTGCAGTAACGTATTACTGTACCGTGCTGCGTGGTTGCACACCTTGCCAACCAACACAGCTCTACGTGGTGCAAAGCAAACAGCGGGCGTGGATTATTATAATTATTTTACGTCATAGATAAATAAACAAGTACAAACTGACCACGGCTCTCCAACGAGGCCACACGACTGTCGTGTAAAATATCTATTTGGCAAAAATATCGCGTATGTTTTGCGGCACCTACCTTAATAGAAACATGCTTGGCGTGCGTTTCTCACATTCACCTAATAACTACTTAGTTATCATACGGTTTGTTACTTTAATACATTTTTTATTTTTGTTTCAGCTTTCAACAATTGAAAAGCGGATCCAAACGAATCAAAGTTACACAGACTGGAATGAGTGCAGTGTATTATAGTATGTAATATCGTCATGTATACGTTCGTTCACGTACTTACCTCAACGCTGTCGTATCCGTCCAAACACTGATCTGAACTTCTAGAATTAAGGAACCATCTGATTGAAATGATAATAGGATTTTAGGGCACAAATCGTCCAGCGCCGGTGCGCTATGTAGTCGTTATGTACTTCTATTTTCATTTTAGTCATCGTTCGTCCGACAAGTATTTATGTAAGAGCAATTATTTTAAGAAAAACAAGTAATCTCTTAAACATTCCAATACTTTTAACAACCAAAAAGTATGAAATTTATATTAAGTATATGAATTATAGTTATTTTAAAATTTTATACATTTTAAACACAATGCAATTTCCAAGTACACTCATATTATATAGATTTTTATCATTTTCAATAGACAACGGTTAAGAAACGTGGGCCATCCGTGTTTCCCACCAAAAGATATTTAAAACAGGATATAACATTCTAGAACCCACGATTACTGAGACCGTTTATACGGAGAATAGATCTGAAAAATGTATTTTATGCTCAAGATATTATAAAAATATCCCATAATAATATACTTACATAATGTAAACAGGACTCTTCTGGTTAGAGATGAAAAATCCTGGGAGATTTAGGTATAATATTCCAGTTTTGACTCGGAAGAGTTCTACAGCAATTTAGAACACATTGCTCAAGCTTGACAACTCTATGACCCTGGAAATATGTTCTGATAATGTGACAGAACATTAGGGGCGGTACGGAAACATTTCACCGCGCCTACCGCGGTCAATGCCACATCCATCTAAAATTCTAAATATTGCACGAAACCGTATGTGGCGCAAAGTTGTCACGGCATATCATCGTAGGACATAATTTGATGTAATTAACTGGTATAGTATGTAGATAATTCTAATATTTTGTTATTCATGGAATTCGTATTATGTTCTTTATAGTATCGTTATTTCCAGAAACAAAAATTTCGATGTCTACTTACTCCGGAACTTTAGACTTCCTCTATAATCCATTCTATGTGCCTTATATTTTTCTCAAATTCTAACAAAAGGTGCTATTTTACCTTAAACTTAATGTACTAATATTAAATTGAATATTTTTTTAAAGTCTTTATTATGAAATTATCCAAAGACCGAGAGGTCGGAGTCATGTTTAATGTATTTACTATATATTTCGTTATAATGTAAAATATTTAATAAATCTGATGTATGAGAATATATTGTAGATAATAAATAAAAGTTATATTTTCAAATTTTGTTTTATTCCTGTTATTCCAAAAAGGTCACTCACCCGGACCAGCGAGGTGTCTACTAATATTTTATTTAGTCTATTTTACCGATGTATAGGTATCTATAATATAACTCAGCTGATTTGTAGCAAGAATAAAAAAAAAATGAGCAATAAACGTAAGGCAGGCACCTACGGAAGCATCATCGTCACTTAAAATACAACTAAATAACGCTGTTAGTGATTCATTTACTTTACAATCAAAATAGCTATCCATAATAAGATAAGCCGCAAGCTACAATAAAAAGAAAATAGGCAGTCATGGGGACTGCCGACAGATCTGAAACTTAAAACTTTGGAATAACAATACCTATATTGCCTATACAATGTACACAGGCCGCTGCGCGTCGCCAGTCTGACGCAACACATAACGCGTTAGCATGTCGGTAAGGTGCAGCGCAGACGACAGACTTTTTGTGCGAAGCAGTGCGACACACACCAATGTGATTACATTTTATTAGCTCATAAGCTTTCATTAATCACTCGATCTTTCGCACAAAAAGTCTGTTGTCTGCGCTGCACCGGATCGAGTGATTAATGAAAGCTTGTGAGCTAATAAAATGTAATCACATTGGTGTGTGCCGCACTCCTTCGCACAAAAAGTCTGTCGTCTGCGCTGCGTCTTACGCCAACCCATAAGTTTTTCCCTTACCAAAAATCGCTATCCGCGGCTAAAGAATTTTTCTCTTCAAAAATAAAAAGATTATTTGTAACAGTAGCCTCAACTTTTACACTAGTACGTAGGAAGGAAGCTTTGAAACCTTGAAATTACCAAAATTTTGTTTGAAGCCATTAATACAGCGTAGTAGCGAAGTTGCCTCAAAATTAATGACTCTAATGACCCTTAAAAATCTGACTTTACAAACATCTTTGGTAGTTAAAACAATAACCTAATGGCTTCAAAGAAAAAAGACTTAATCCATTAATTACAAACCCGAACCACGAATCAGGATCTAGTAATTATTCTAGTCGCAGATTGTATCAACATCACTTGAACTCCGCTCACAACATCTTATTATAGCTCTGACTAAATATGCCGCCGCCGTCTCAAAGTGCATAATTGTTTGTAATAAATGTTGTTTGAAGACTCAGTACATATGTTTTGACTGCTGAACATGGCGTCCTGGGCTCGATTCCCAGGTCGGGCCGACCTGTGAGACTCGGCTTTTCCGTCAGAAATTTCTCTGTAGTAGCATGGATCCACATTTCGCCAGTTATTTGTAAGTCCCGGCATTCTATGTAATAGGGGGAGGGGGCGATCCTATTGACATTATCCGGGCACAAATCCAGATATCTGCTTCTCAGAAATTCTTAACGGAAATCCCAAACACTGCCCAACCTGGGAATCCAAACCAGGACCCCACGGTCAGCAATCACGCTTACAACCACCAAACTATACCTAGTGGCAGTCAGACTCTGTGCATGGAGATGAACAATCTAATCTGACTTTATGACTAAATAAAAATACTCAGAACACTCAACATTATACGTTGAACTATTTTGTTAAGTACCTACGTAAATTAAAACATTTAACCCAAATTTGTAGAGCTAAATGTGAGAGTCAATTGGGGGGAAAGGTTAATTTGTGCATGTAGGTTAGCAACCTATCTCTGTACTGCAATCCGAATACACAACATACACTCAGATAATAAAATTATCAATACCTACCTATTTCTAATTAATATTAACATCTACACCTGTGCTCAATTCAGATTTAAGTCAAGTAAGATTTACCGTTTATAGCTCCTGTCAGCAATATCCACCATAAACATAGGTCGTAAATAATATGTGCTACAGAATTTATCATACACATTCACAGCGTGTTAGTACTCTTGGTTACCACATAAAATAAAATAAATACTGTACCGCGCCATCTTTAGAATTGTTTCGTACATACGTTTGTCACCTAACTCCTAAACGGCTGGACCGATTTAGTTGAAATTTTGTATTTATATTTCAACGGGTTCCTGGATGGTTTGAAAACTCAATTGGACCCGGTAGGTGGTGCTGCTGTCGGAATAAGGCAGTACGAAGTTCGCCGGGTCAGCTAGTATAATTATATATATATTTATATTAGTGTTAGATTGTATAATGGGGACCCCCTTTAATTTTTAACTTTATTTTAATTAAGTTAAGTTTAAGTTCTCAAGTTGAGCTGCACGAGTACCTACTAAAAAATGCGTGCAGTGACTAAACAGGTCCACTCAATCTGTGTGGTTATTTCATCAAAAGACCACTTCAGACACCAATCTACACAGTCTTCACCCCAATCAAGATTACTTATGTCTTTTTTTGTTGCCGAGGTGGAAAATCCTCATGGATGTCCTCCGCCCTGGGGTGGGCGGAGGGGTCTGTCAGACTCTTACTGACTAAAAACCACCCCGGTGTTCCCTTCCCACACTTGCACCGGGGATCTTGGGAGCTAGTATTACTTCCATGATCCCCGGCAAGATTACTTATGTCTAGACTAACCTCTGAGTTTGTTTCGGCCGCAGATTAGTCAGATAAGAATCGCCGCACTCATCTAGTTTTTATTTTTGAAATATTATTGACGTGTAAAAGTGTTTGTACAAAACTATTTACAGAAATAAAATCATTTATTTATTATTTGTTGCTATAGCGGCAATTAATATACGTCACAATCTGTGCAAATTTCAACTGTCTATCTATTACGGTTCATGAGATACAGCCCGCTGACAGACAGAGGGACGGACGGACGGACAGCGGAGGCTTAGTAATAGGGGTCAGTTTGGCACCCTTCGAGTTCGGGTACGGAACCCTAAAAATGAAATGCTCTTCGTTGATAAGCACATCGCCCAATAATTAAGATTAAAAAAACCGGCCAAGTGCGAGTCGAACTCGCGCACGAAAGGGTTCCGTACCATTATCTATTTTAAAAAAAACGGCAAAAAAAATCACGTTTGTTGTATGGGAGCCCCCCCCCCCCCCCCTTAAATATTTGTTTTATTTTAATTTAAGTTAATATACAACTAAATATTTTGTGAATATTTCAAGCGTCTACCTGTTGCCGTTATCAATATCGAACAAAAAGGAGCAAAAAAACCGGCCAAGTGCGTGTCAGACCACGCACAATGACGGGTTCCGTAGTTAGGATGAATTTATCTCTAAAACAAGCTTAACATTGTAGTTGAAAAACATGTTCTCCCATACATCGATATACGCCACGGTCAATTTTCCAACTGAAAATTTAAGTTTCTAATCGCAAAAAAGTTTATTTTTATGTGATAAAACTACAAATTTACAATTTTCGGACTTTTTCCTTAACTTGTGCTGCGAGACCTTGCTTTTTGCCAAATTTCATGATTCTAGGTCAACGGGAAGTAACATATTATAGGTTTTGATTTATGTGCAAAACTACAAATGTACAATTTTCGGACTTTTTCCTTTACTTGTGCTGTAAGACACAAAAATTAAAGGGGGTCCCCCCCTTTAATTTTTAACTTTATTTTAATTAAGTTAAGTTTAAGTTCTCAAGTTGAGCTGCACGAGTACCTACTGAAAAATGCGTGCACTGACTAAACAGGTCCACTCAATCTGTGTGGTTATTTCATCAAAAGACCACTTCAGACACCAATCTACATAGTCTTCACCCCAATCAAGATTACTTATGTCTTTTTTTGTTGCCGAGGTGGAAAATCCTCATGGATGTCCTCCGCCCTGGGGTGGGCGGAGGGGTCTGTCAGACTCTTACTGACTAAAAACCACCCCGGTGTTCCCTTCCCACACTTGCACCGGGGATCTTGGGAGCTAGTATTACTTCCATGATCCCCGGCAAGATTACTTATGTCTAGACTAACCTCTGAGTTTGTTTCGGCCGCAGATTAGTCAGATAAGAATCGCCGCACTCATCTAGTTTTTATTTTTGAAATATTATTGACGTGTAAAAGTGTTTGTACAAAACTATTTACAGAAATAAAATCATTTATTTATTATTTGTTGCTATAGCGGCAATTAATATACGTCACAATCTGTGCAAATTTCAACTGTCTATCTATTACGGTTCATGAGATACAGCCCGCTGACAGACAGAGGGACGGACGGACGGACAGCGGAGGCTTAGTAATAGGGGTCAGTTTGGCACCCTTCGAGTTCGGGTACGGAACCCTAAAAATGAAATGCTCTTCGTTGATAAGCACATCGCCCAATAATTAAGATTAAAAAAACCGGCCAAGTGCGAGTCGAACTCGCGCACGAAAGGGTTCCGTACCATTATCTATTTAAAAAAAAACGGCAAAAAAAATCACGTTTGTTGTATGGGAGCCCCCCCCACCCCCCTTAAATATTTGTTTTATTTTAATTTAAGTTAATATACAACTAAATATTTTGTGAATATTTCAAGCGTCTACCTGTTGCCGTTATCAATATCGAACAAAAAGGAGCAAAAAAACCGGCCAAGTGCGTGTCAGACCACGCACAATGACGGGTTCCGTAGTTAGGATGAATTTATCTCTAAAACAAGCTTAACATTGTAGTTGAAAAACATGTTCTCCCATACATCGATATACGCCACGGTCAATTTTCCAACTGAAAATTTAAGTTTCTAATCGCAAAAAAGTTTATTTTTATGTGATAAAACTACAAATTTACAATTTTCGGACTTTTTCCTTAACTTGTGCTGCGAGACCTTGCTTTTTGCCAAATTTCATGATTCTAGGTCAACGGGAAGTAACATATTATAGGTTTTGATTTATGTGCAAAACTACAAATGTACAATTTTCGGACTTTTTCCTTTACTTGTGCTGTAAGACCTTGCTTCTTGCCAAATTTCATGATTCTAGGTCAACGGGAAGTACCCTATAGTTTTGATTTATTTGCGAGTATCGAAATATGTCGCTTATATCGCCGTATTTTTTTATTGCGTTGACTTGGAAGCTTGATTTTTTAGAGCTTCAAGGGATCATAGACTTACGTATTTGATATTAATTTAAACTTGATACCTTTACGCGTTCCTGAGAAAAATGGTCTTGACAGACAGACAGACAGACAGAAAGACAGACAGACGGACAACGAAGTGATCCTATAAGGGTTCCGTTTTTCCTTTTGAGGTACGGAACCCTAAAAATCACGTTTGTTGTATGGGAGCCCCCTTAAATATTCATTTTATTCTATTTTTTAGTATTTGTTGTTATAGCGGCAACAGAAATACATCATCTGTGAAAATCTCAACTGACTAACTATCACGGTTCATGAGATACAGCCTGGTGACAGACGGACAGACAGAGAGACAGACAGAGGGCGGAGCCTTAGTAATAGGGTTCCCGTTTTACCCTTTGGGTACGGAACCCTAAAAAACGGAAGTGTTAATCGACTTCGCAGACTACCTTCCGACCTCACACAACACACCGTGTTAGCCCGTGTTTACTGCAGCATTAACTACTCTAGGCCGTAGCGACACGATACAATGAACTTCCTAATTCACGGTAGTTTGTACTTACTTAAATAGTACATTGGTATTATTTCATCCACCATTCGGGGTCACATGGTAATCAGCAGCCTTGGTGTCGGAGTCGTATACAAAGGACACTTTTTTACCGACGACGGCGACGCGTGGGAACCAGCGCGGGCGCAGCCTTCGTCGATTGTCGTCGGCGATGCTACTGGCTGATTACGTGAAGAAAGCTTACTATCTACAGTAGGCATACTCGTAGTTCACTTCCAGAAATAGATAGTCGAAATATATTCGCAAAGGAGTTTGCCGAACATTAGAAGCACGGCTACTGCAGTAAACTGATTAATTTGGTGTTTGGCCGTAGCGTCTCGTTGAATTATTCAAACCGAACCGAACGAATTCCACCGCGACCGAAATCGGCGGCTCGTTCGGTTTGATCTCGGTGACGTGCGGGCTCAGATCATAATGTGCGGGTTAAGCGTGTTATCATAGAAATAAAACAAACTAGTATGCCTAGGTTGAACCGGCGACAACTTCTTCTGCTTTTGTACACGTCGTTCGAAGGCGTAAGTGTGCTATGCTTCTTATGCTTTTCCGCATTAGTCGAAAAAGTAGGTAACTCCTAATTCTGTGGGAAAGGTCAAACAATGTCTAACCTATCCGAGATGATGCAAAAAAATTCGAGCTCGCATCGTTCGCTCATACCTCATCATAATCGTACCGGCAGCCATGGTACGGCACCTCTGCCCGCGCCTGGCCAGTATCCAGTAGATCCTGGCGCTCGGTTGACGGACGTGCAGTGGACATAGTAGATGTACTGTCGCCACTTCGGCGTCGACATCGTTCTCGTTGACTTGACAGTGCAGTGGACAGACGGCCTAAGATAGATTACATGTTTGTTACAGAACCGCGTTTTTTATTTCTTGCCGTGCTTCATTAGGTAAATTTGTCTAAGCACACACTAGGCAAGGTTCCTTAATCCTACTTCACGTTTTTCAAATTTTTGGCAGGTAGCTAGGTACTTACCTAAGTACTCGTATAAGAAATGTTCAGCTTTTTCAGATTTCTTAATTCATTTGAAGGGTCTTCTAAGCAGCAATATTCCTATATTCTTTGACACTAATTGCCATTTGTCTTATTAGTCCGATATGAAGGCATTGCCAATCAAATCGATCATGCATGATAACGCCTGAAGGTATGCAGATGTCAAGACATGTGAACTATTCTCTCTTGTGCAATAGGTAGGTCTACGCAATATTTGTTCACGCTGGGGAATTCTGCGAGAAAAGTGTGTCACTGCTATACGGCGTGAAAATATATGTGCGTGAATTTGACACAGCTGCGTGTAAGGGGGCTTCCATTAATTACGTGAGTCGTTAAGAGAATCAAAAAGAATCTCACCCAATCACACGTGGTCTCGGGAAATATCACGTAATTTTTTGATGTGAAACATCTATAGGCGCACCTAAAACCGATTGCTGGCGGGGCGACGCATGCTGCGTGGCGATCAGCCACTATACAGTATATATGTTACTGTGTAAATGTGTGTGTAGTGCGATGTTTCACATCTGCCAGTCGTCCCGTGACGGCTCATTTTTTTTTCCAGCAATAAACAGTATAAAATTGCCAGAAAACTAGGTAAATATTAGACAAAACCGGACAAGTGCGTGTCAGACTACGCACAATTAAGGGTTCATTATAAAAAAACTTAAAATTGTAGTTGAAAAACATGTTCTCCCATACATCGATATACGCCAAGGTCAATTTTCCATCTGCAAATGTAAGTTCATCTTTTATAATGTGATAAAACTACATAATTAACGATTTTCGGACTTTTTCCTTTACTTGTGCTGTGAGACCTTGCTTCTCGCCAAATTTTATGATTCTAGGTCAACGGGAAGTACCCTATAGGTTTTGATTTATTTGCGAGTATCAAAATATGTCGCATAAGTCGCCGTATTTTTTTATTGCGTTGACTTAGAAACTTGATTTCTCCGTACCCGTACCGGTACCGTAGCCGTATGGGGGATTTGATATTAATCAACTTGATACCGACACGCGTTCCTGAGAAAAAAGGTCTTGATAGAAACAAAGTGATCCTATAAGGTTTCCGTTTTTTTCGTTTTCAGGTAAGTATCCTAAAAATAATTAAGAAAATTATGTTTATTTAAATAAATCCAACGCAATCAAGCACAGATTAACGTATTTACACAAAAAATACGCATAATTTTGAAAAATCACACGTGAGCTTAGGCGTGGGTTGTGGGTCGACCCAAATCTCATGACATCTCACCAAGGGGGAGGGGAGTCGAAATATCGCCAAAATGGCCTCACGTAATTAATGGACGCCCCCTAACATGAAACTACTCTCACGTTTGGGTCACAGCAACGAAAGGCCAGCAAGGAATAGGTTCCTACCGGGAGTGATATGAAGATTCGAATGACGTTATTGCGACGCACGCTATTTCGAAAAAAATTAAGAGTGGTACGCCAGTTCGAAAACACTTTAAGTCGAAAACCGCTATACCGAATGAAGTTGTCGCGAACACGCTGATTCGAAAAGCTGCTTGAATGGTACGCTAGTACGAAAGTCTTGGCATTGAAATACATTGTTGCGAATAGCATTTTCCAATCTGAATTTGTCTGGGGATCGATTTCGTGACCCAGTGATTACCAAGAACTACAACAGAAAACTATATTGAGTTGATTCAATCAACCATTTTGTCATCAATATGACAGTGTTGTTACTTTTGGGAGTATACCACCTATAATTTTGATTTGTTGACTTCTTTGTTGATTACTATACTTACTGGAAATTAAAAAGTTATCTTAAAATAATACTCTCGTATTTGCTCTTGTTTCCCAAACCCGATACAAAGATAAAGATCCTGTTCAGGATAAAGCGGGAGGAAACGCCCGGGTGTCACCACTGTGTGGATCGCCTGGAGGACACGGTGGAGGTCTGCCCGGCTTGGGCGGAGGACCGCCGTGTCCTCACGGAGGCGATCGGCGGCGGCGATCTCTCGCGTCCGGCCCTGGTTCAGGCCATGGTTCGGAGCGAGAGTGCATGGGAGACCGTCACCAGTAATGCTCGCGAAGGAGGAGGCGGAACGCGTGAGGGACAGGCAGGGTTCGCGCCCTCACGCCCCTAGTCGCCGCAGGAGACGCCCTGGGCGTCGGGAGTCGCAAGCCGATTTCCGGCCACCATAGGCGCGGGCCTACGGACGGTGAGCGATGGGTAGCTCGCCGTCCGATAAGGACCAGGCCCGGGTCGACGGCGCGTTGTGTTCCACGCGCGCCTCAAATAGTCGTCAGCACGAACTGACGGGGTCCATTAGGGCCAATGCCTGCCAGGGTTACGAGTTTGTCCGAAAGGGGTATCGTGGCCCTGGCACACAGGCACATGAAGAAACACGGGTGGGCTTTAGTCAGTAAAAGTCTGACATGCCCTCCCGCTCCGCCCAGAGCGGGAGAAGTTATTTGATAATTTCCCATCCAAAAAAAAAAGGCTTTACGGGGTCGCGAGTTCGATCCCCTTCAGATTGGAATATGCTATTCGCAACAGTGGATTTAAATACGAAGACTTTCGTACTAGCGTACCATTCAAACGGTTTTTCGAATCAGCGTGTTCGCGACAACGTCATTCGTTGTAGCGGTTTTCGACTTAATGTGTTTTCGAACTGGCGTACCTACCACTCTTATTTTTTTTCGAAATAGCGTGCGTCGCAATAACGTCATTCGAATCTTCATATCACTCCCGTTCCTACCTCCTACACGTATCATACACTGAAGGTAGAGACTAGAGAGGTAGGACGAGAATTCTTACGCGCACTAAGTGCCTGCGTGGTACCGGGCGAAATGTGCCTGTACCTACCTACATAAACCTCTGCTTACCCACCCCTCGGGATAATACATTATACACGTACACACGGCTACACATCAAGCTATACATTTCCAGTATACGCTACCTCTTATTGAATGGAAATCCTATACAATGCGAGATCAGCTTATACTGGAAATGTATAGCTTGATGCGTAGCCGTGTGTAGGTACCTACTTACAATAGGTAGACTTATATTCCCCAGCAAATCATAATTGACATCAATTCTAATATACTACGCGTTCACAGCATTTAATAAACTTTATTGACGACCCATTCCGAGGCCAAAGCTCGTGAGAAATAACCATTGTCGGTATAAATTATATCCATAATATTTAATTTACATTTTATGATCGTTATCCAACATGATTTAATTAATCATTCGGCTTCAACCATGACATAAACAAAAACAAAGTAGGGACAGTGGGGGTACAATGAAACGAAAAAAGATGTGAGATGTGTGCCAAATCAGTTATTGTCCCTGCCGGTATCAAAAGTATAATACCAACACAACATACCGGTCTACTTAATTGTGCCCTACGTTTCACCGTCCTTAGATAATTGTAAAATGACTTCCAGAATCTTAGTAGTCTCTGAATGACGCAGGAAAATCCGTTGACCTCATGTTGATATTTTTCTCAGGAAGATATTGACACTAGCCACTCATGGCAAAATCTAGCAAACTTGTGTTAGAAATCTTTGTTTAAATAATAAATAACATGGCTTGCTATTTCTGAACAAAGCTTAATTAAAATGACAATGGAAATAAAATAACAGTTAAAATATCTTAATTATAATTTGTTCTACACTGAAATTGCTTGCTAAAGTTAGCAAGCAAATAGCATACGGCCGCTTTATGCTATTTCATGCATAATTAATCTTAAGGGGGATGCGCTAAGGTATCCCGCAAAATTCAAATTTTATTAAGTTTTTTGCAATTTGCAGGTAAGTAACAGGTTGTATGTTGATCTAAATATGATTCGCTGCCGTAACAAATATGGCTTTACAGAATCATAATCATTAGAATCGGCAATACAACTAACTCTCTTCGTAAAATCCTATTGAATGACTATTTCTTAAATAATCATTCAGTAGGATTTTATGAACTTAGAGAGTTGTAATGCTGATTCTAATGATTATAATTCTGTAAAGCCATATTTGATACAGCCGCGAATCATATTTAGATCAATATACAACCTGTTACTGACCTGTAATCTGAAAAAAACTTAAGAAAATTTGAATTTCGCGGGCTACCTTAGCGCATAGATAGTCCGGGGAAGTTTGGAAGTGGCGCCATCGCCAGTGACAGAAAAGTTAAAAGGAAATCGTTTGGCTTGATATGAAGAGGGAGGAAACGCATGTGTGATTAAAAGAGTGATTAGGTATTATAAATTTTGATGGGTGGAGAGGGAAAGAAAGGCCAAAGAAAAGATGGATGGATTATGTGAGGAATGTTATGAAAGATAAGGGAGTGAACATGGACCTATTTTCTTTATAGGTCCATGGGAGTGAATGATAGCGTGACGGTTGGCAGGGGAGAATGGAAGAGCACGTGTTGTGCAGGAAGATGAGATAGTCCTCGGTTATTTTGTATTATTATTAATTAATTATGACAAAGCATAAAATAAACACAAGTTATTTTCATGCCTTCACAAAAACAGTAGGTATCACAGTTTGACCTCACGTCCGTTTCAGTTACGGTTTTTCCTGTACACGCCTAATTTAGTTTTTGTACACTGGCATTATGTGTTAGTTAGATAATAGACGCAGGCTGCCGCTGTAAGCTAGTCTGTTCGTTATCGCAACACTTTTCTGTCACAGCAGCTGTACAATGAACTTACCCGTAATTAGACTAACAAATTGTCTTCGTAACGGAGCGAACGTGACAATTTTAAAACTACGGAGTTCTTTAGGACTTTTGAAGTGGCATCGTAGTGGTAATTATTGTAACAGTCTTGTTTATTTTTAAGAAAGTTGTTAGACGATTAGTTAGGTAGGTATGTTTTGACAAAAGATTAGGCTAGGTTGGTGAGACAGGTATCACGGAAGTAATACTAGCTCCCAAGATCCCGGGGTGCAAGTGTGGGAAGGGAACACCGGGGTGGTTTTTAGTCAGTAAAAGTCTGACAGACCCCTCCGCCCATTCCAGGGTGGAGGACATCCATGAGGATTTTCCAACCCGACAACAAAAAAAAAAAAGGTTGGTGAGACAACTGCTTTTTGAGATAAGCACAAGGTTCGATTCTCACAACAAAGGTGGAAATTCCTAGATCAAATTCGTCCAGCCTAACTAATGATAGAGTTTATAACACACATGGTATTAAAAGATACACCTCAGTCTACCATTTCGCTGATTTCAGGCGTGATGCCAAATGTTACGCAAGGCTAAGGCGTTAGCTTAACACTCTTTTGTTTGACTAGGTATGTAACTTATCAATAGGTACACACATCCGCTCATCCGTTGCAAGCCATTACAGAATATGGGTCATTTCAATACGCATAAACAATAGGCTATCGACCTTAGGATTACTGGCCAAGTTGGCCTGTAATCCTAAGGTCTATCATAAAAATTGTTATCAATCTAGAATCACTTATAAAATCTTTAGTTTATTTTTGACCGTACGTACAGATTCATTGCTGTCGTCAAAAAGACATGATTCAACATCACAGCATGCCTGTATTTCTCGAAGGGATGTGCAGAGGTATTACATATTGGTGGTGAATCATAAAGCTTAACAAAGCAAACGTCACAATTCTGGGAAGCTAGATAACAATACAAACCTTGCCTAAACAATTAGATCCAGCTAAACGCCGTACTTCCGATTCTCACACAGCCCCGCAGTATGTCGCCGTCAGCTGATCTTGACATTCGCTAACTCGAACTAATTCATTGCAACATGGCCGACTAACAGGCAGTGTACCAACGCTCAATGAACCATGCATTCGGCGTGTAAAGGTCCCTCTTATTAACACGGAGTTTGAAAGACAAGCATTGATTTAACGCTAGTGATGCGTTACGAAATGAGTTCAGTGAATGAAGGCATCGAAACAGCATTCAATATTAAAATCACAAGGTTTCAGCAAAAAAATTGGTAATGAATCGGATGCAGTTATCGTGACAAATAAACTTGAATTGGGAGAATTGTTTAATTTACCATTCCTCTCCTATTTACTTAGAATCAATAAAAGTCTTGTAGAGCATTTAAACTTGAAGTCTTAATGGTAATGAGTAATTAGGCAAATCTATTTTCAATTTAATTTTAATTTATTTATCAATTATTTATTTCAATTTTAATTTATGTTCAATTATTTATTAATTGTTATGTTACCTAACGCATTAATTGATCGGGTCATGAAGAACATGCCCTACCTACTTACTAACAAAATATGAACCATAATTAGTCTGATTTAAATGAATTTTATTTATTTATACAACGTGGAGACGACAATATAACAATAAATTCAACTACGTATATCTAATGACGTTCGCAGTCTGCACACGAAAATTCAATCAAATATATCCAATAGTTTAGTCGCTATAGCTAGTCAAAGATTGGCAAAACCCATAGTCGGCACACCACTGCTATTTAGTTTATTTGAAAAAATCACTTTTTTAATTTCGATGCTAGAATTTATTTGATCGTTACAAAATACTTTTATGCATTAGTATTGCCAGTGTTTTCATTTATTGTCGTATTGTTGTCTCCACATTGTATAACTCATCTATTTCACTAAGAATTAATTATGTAAAGGGTTAATTATGTAAATTATGAAATCCTGGTGTCCTGAAACACAGGCCGCGAGCCTAGCTTAGGCACCAGTCTCCCACAATATATACTTACCTGAATTGTGTAACATTGTCGAATCTGACCAATGTAAAATAACATGTTTAATGTGGTGAGAAAAATAAAATTGATTTAATAAATAAATCGGTTTTTTTTTATTATTATTATCTAAGGTCTATTTATATTTTTATATTTTTTATTATAAGGGTATTAAAATAATATGTACATAAATAACCTACTTAATTCATTAATAAAAATAATAAAATTATATCTTATCAAAACTATTCACAACTTAAACTATGGCGTCGAAAAATTTATCCACATCACTGTCGACTGGTAATGTACCCAAGAGACTGGCGGCATTGCCTCGTTGTATGGCAATGCTTAGCCAAAGTAAAAGCCAGCCCTTGGGTCACGGAAAGTGTCAACTAGCCGTTTTGAGATTTCAAAATAAATAATAATAAATCGAATTAGTTGATAACTAAAAAACTCTATCTAGGATTCTAAAATCCGGTCCGCTTTGTGATATCTTTGTAGTGTTACTAAGTGCAAATATAATATTACATGAAGATGTATGTAGCATGGCATTGAAATACCTACCGGCTACCTTATTGTGTTGCGTATCTAGTAAGCAACCTATGGTATATTATGTATTCAGACAGGTGCGTCAATATAATGTCCGCGTTGTACTATGCATGCATGTTTACTAAATAGTGAACAATCGCCAATGGATAACGAAGGTATATCTCGACCTAAATGTAGTTTGATATAATAAGTCGAAGTAGGCAGGACTCAACTCATTAAACAGTGAAGTATAAACAACATTCTGAGCAATTAGCTGAGGTTTACACTACGAAAAAAGAACGTAAATATTGCCAAGTTTGTATGTATGATCGATGTAACTAACTACCTAAATAAAATAAGATTCTTGGAAGCCTGTCATTAAAAACCTTTAAATTATTAAAAGAGACGCTTTTTTACCGAAGCAGTCTCCTACAAAGATCGGTGTTTTTTTGTCAATTAGCAACATAACTATGCGTATGCGTTATTATAATTCTTAGTAGATGACAGTTATAAATAAGATTTTTTTCTGCTTCAGAAACTCCATCAACGACGACGACTTCTCAACGATTGTAATTAGTCCTCGGATATGAATGTGTGTTGTACTTATGTATCTGCAGTAAAACTCTGTGTTATATTATTTTGTATGTGTCACAAGATCATTATTTTAAAATTAACTCTAATCTCCCACTTAAAGTTGTTGGAGCAACGAACTTCCTAAAGGCAATAGGTGGCATGCAATTACGACTTTACCTTGGTATGTCATTAATTCTTTTGTTTTCAAACAACTTACCAATTTTGATGTGAGAAAACGGCAGTGTAATTGAATTAGGGGCGAATAATTAAAATACATGGGAGTTACTCGTTATAATGACGAAATTTATGCAAAAAATTTATTAGTATTCTTACCTACTTAATTGTTATAATAAATGTCTTACATACACCCGCAGTATACGTGGTTTTAGAGTTCGTCAGTCGTCAGTCATTGTTCATCGTAGCATTATATACAGGATATGACGAGGGATTTGTGCTGCCATCCTGTGGCATTCAAGATTATCACGCATCGTTGTATTTATAACTTATTCACTACTTTGTGGGACTGTGTCGTGGTGTCCGTAGGTCTCTCTTGTCCGGCCACCTCCCCGCCGTGTATTGGACGTATCCGGGGTCTGTGGGGGTGCCGGACGCTCTGCCCTCCGTATCCGTGGTCTCTTTCTCTTCAATAGGCTCCATAGGGAATAAAGGCGTATCGGCCCTTTTCGACCTTGACGATACTCGCAAGTAATCTTCGAGTTGTTGCAAAGTCGGTGACGGTACCGTCTTGGCTTTAGTCGGTGATCTCGATCGCTTTTGTTCGTAGCTCGGCGACATTTCGTCGTACAAACCTTTTAATCTGCCTGTCTTCACTTTCGCGAACACAGGCGTTTGTGGTTCTGGCAGATAGTCCTCTTTTACTGATAGTTTTCCGGCGAAGTTGTCTAGGTAGTCACTGAGATATTTTTCATTGAATTTTGCTAGTTCTTGTTCGTAGTGGAATCTATCCGGTATAGACAGAGGATCTGACAGCCTGACGTAATTGCCAGCTTCAATTCCATTTCGTATTGATCCGAATTTAGATCTTTGCAACTCGTCTTTTTCATGAGTGTTGTCAAAGTGAGGGTAACTAGTTTTGGACTGTTCCAAGAACGTCATTTCTTCTTTCTTTGTGTCCTTATCTGGTAAATTCTTCCCTAAATCTAAGTCTTTTGGTCTTTCGGGGGGGACATGTCCATTGGCTTGTCCGTTGGCGAGTCCATTAGGTTGCCCATTAGCTTTTTCGTTGGCTGCATTGGGTTTGGGCATGTTACCGTTCAATTTGGGAGAGGCGATTATGGACACTTTCTTTTCACTTTTGGGTGATGATACGACGGTGGTATCTGTCTGTGAATTTTGCGTGGTCGTGTATATCCGGGGACCCATGAGGTCTATGAGGAATAGGGCAGCGACGAACAGCGAGAAACTGCCGAGAACTGATGCGTTGACTACTAAGGATCGGGGCACGGAGTCCAGGGATGCTAGTTCTAGTCCACCTGAGAAAAACAAAAGAGTATCTTAAATTCCCCGTCAGTGGCATGCGCTACTACTGAGCATGAGGTGGCGATTTCCAGGTCAGGCATAATGTAATTGGGTTTTTATCAGTAGTTTCTCATTAACAGCCCGGAGTCTGGACTTGTGCCCGGTGGATGGCAATAGGTGGCCCCCTATTTCATGGGACTTGCAAAATAACTGGCGAAATACTACTACTATATACTGGCGAGTGTACTACGAGTATAGCACCTACAGAGTACACCCCTATTACCTGTGTGTAGTATGGGTACCTCTGCCTAACCCCTTCGGAAATTACAAGCGTGAGTACTTATCTAAAACGGTTGGTATTTTAAAACATAATTAAAGTTTTATATCTTAAATTGCGCTAGTAGGTAAGGAGCACAAGCATGCTTTGCTATGTGATGTGATTGGGAACGGTTCTGTTATGTATGATGCAATTTTCGTAACATTAGGTTGATAAATCGATTCTAAACGAAAGCTCTAAACCGGTTTTTAATTGCCGATTTTGTAATAACTATAGTTACTTGAACTTGCATGCCAAAAGAATGTTGAATCTAAACTTTGATTAGAAATGTTATCGTTTGGTTTTACTTTTAACTACACGATGTTACCATAAAAATACTAAGGACTTTTACTTTACCACAAGTAAAGTCAAAGTCCTTAAGGTAAAATTGTAATAAGTAATTTTAACTAGATTTTTCATACAATAATCTTACCTAGGATCAAAAAGAACAGCATGCCGAATCCGAGGAAGTATCCTTCAAGTATCCGTCTGCCTTTCGGTATCTCCTGGAAGACGCGCGCCACTATCAGGCCGAAGGTTATGATGACGTAGCCTGTCAACAAACAAAAGCCTTAAAACAAAGGAATATCTCTTATGAAAGGGGGGAGCTTCTTTCTCTCCTTCGTAGTAGGTGCGAAATTGTATGTACCCGAAGTATCGGATAATCAGAGTACTGCACCCATAAAACTGAAGGTCTTGAAAATAGTAAGTTTTCCAAATTAAATGAAATTGTTTATTCTGTAAATAGGATATCAGAATCACTTTTACGTCATATTAAAAAAATAAGCTATATGGATTCAACATTTCCTATCTGACTACCCCTGAGAAGAAATGGCGATAAAAACTCAGGGATCAAAGTCTCTTTTAAATTCCAGACATTACCTTGGTCACATCATGTGAGGACTATGTAGATCTGTGTCTGAAATGGTATTTTGAGGAAATAACCACACAAATTTGAGTGGACCTGTCCAATAAGTGCAAGCATTTGTCAGTACTTGTACAGCTCAACTCAAAGACTTGACGAACAATACCAAGAAAATGTTGTTATTGGGTAGGCCGCATAAAGTGCTCAAAATGTCAGACCATCATTAAAACCAACTTAGAAAAACTGATAGTTGTTCAGTATAGGATGGAATATGATTTAAACGTCGCCGTCGCTCCAGTTGTTAGAAATCATGCTGGGGCATAATAATAATAATAGGGTATAGCAGTGCTGTCTCTGTCTACAATACAATTTAAAATGCATACAACTTTGAATTTTTTTCAGATATTAAAACAATTTATTTTTAATGTGGCTTAATTTTTTTGTTGTTTTTTGAAAAATATTAATTAAAAATTCAGTCAAATACCCTATTATGTCCACCATCATCGTCCTCTCAAAAATTGAATCACCTGTGTTCATGGACGTATAAAATAGGTCCATGGCTGCGTTAAATAAGTTTTAAAAAAATACATAGTTGGGTATTTTGTATACCTTCTAGCAGTTTTAAGGAAAATTGCGCTGATATACAATTTGATGATTCGTATGATATGTATGAATAAGACAGGTACACGTGGCAAGAAGTACCTACCCTCATTTAGATACCTACCTAATTATTATAAGCAATCACTTAGTCAAGCAGTTTTCCTTCATTATTTTGCCATTAGTCACAGACCGACTCCAAGATGCATTTGATGAAAAGGCAGGTAGGTATAGGTAGATATTTTTTCCCATCAGATTAAAGAAAGAATAGCTCATTCAACCATAAATATCATGAAATTAGAAAGGTGTCCAACAGTCATACTTAAAGAGCCTATTATACCGAAATATTATTTAATAAGCTATGGGAAATAGTTGATTGATTACGAAAACGTAGTTTAACTCAATACCAGATATGATTTATCTTATATTCCTATTGATATCTTTGAGATATCAACATGTCGCCAGATTTGTAATACCCATCCGTATGTCAGTATGTCACAGGTGTGTATGATTATTTTATATCATCTAAGTTACGATTTTTGTGGTGCTCTAGGCTCCTACCATTACCCATTCTTCTTT
This sequence comes from Tiliacea citrago, assembly GCA_963921375.1. NCBI lineage: Eukaryota > Metazoa > Arthropoda > Insecta > Lepidoptera > Noctuidae > Tiliacea > Tiliacea citrago. The sequence continues at coordinate 5,884,657 of OY992791.1, read as the reverse complement.
CTTTTTAGGGTTCCGTACCCAAAGGGTAAAACGGGAACCCTATTACTAAGGCTCCGCCGTCTGTCTGTCTGTCTGTCCGTCTGTCACCAGGCTGTATCTCATAATCCGTGATAGCTAGACAGTTGAAAATTTCACAGATGATGTATTTCTGTTGCCGCTATAGCAACACATACTAAAAACCAGAATAACATAAATATTTAAGGGGGCTCCCATACAACAAACGTGATTTTTTTTTGTCGTTTTTGCTCGATATTGATAACGGTAACAGGTAGACACTTGAAATATTCACAGAATATTTAGTTATATATTCACTTTAAAAATCAATAATTAAATTAAAATAAAACAAATATTTAAGGGGAGCTCCCATACAACAAACGTGATTTTTTTGCCTTTTTATAGATAATGGTACGGAACCCTTCGTGCGCGAGTCCTACTCGCACTTGGCCGGTTTTTCTTTTTTTTTGTTAAAAAACGTTGCCCCACAGTACGAATTTCTCCTGTATTGTGGGTGCGTTTACAAACATTTAATTCACATATACACAAACAGCCAGACCCGGAACAACTACTTGTAGGTCATACAAATATTTGTTCCGTGCGGGAATCGAACCCGCGACACGCAGCGCGGCAGTCAATCGCTTAACCACTGCGCCAACCGTGTCGTCGCACCCATTGATACATTATTTTGTTTAATGGCTATTTCAATATTATTTTGGAGCTTTACGAGTATAAGCTTCATTTTACCGTAATTTTTAAGTCCTTTTGAATATTCTGAAAAACCTTGCTGTAGGTTGTATGTTGTGTTGGGTGGTGTTATTAATAGAATGATAGCTATATTCCCGTTTCGTTAGAACTGTAATGGACACGAGATATCTTCCAGATTACTAAACACCATAAACTCGCGACCTCGATTGAACGCGAACACATAGCACACATGCATGCTTACGCAATAGCCGAGCCCATAAGGTTGTAAACTTTAGTGCGTACTATACTTGAACTTAATTGAATTACCTAACAATGTCCACAAAGATTGTGTTATGAAATTGTCACGTTCATATTCACCATGTAGGTAATGTAAACAGTAATACAATTGATTATATTAATTAATAATATCGCCAGCCTGAATTGTAATGTGTTTGATTTAATCATGAATATTTCAAAGTAGCAAAGTTGAAATCTATTTATAGTACTAATACGAGTATATGAGGTAACATTAGTTTGTAAGTATGTAGGCGTAATCTCTGGAACTACCAGTCGGATTTGAAAAAATATTTTTGCATTTGATAGCCCAATTCTTAAGGAAGGTCTAAGGCTATTTAACATCACGCTACGACCATTAGGAGTCGAGCAATAAGAAAAAAACCGGTCAAGAGCGAGTCGGACTCGCGCACCGAGAGTTCCATACGTATATACGATGTAGATGATTTCTGAAAAACTGTGCTATTTAGAGACATCGTTTTATTTTTCCTGTAATCTTTACATAAACTTCTATCACATAGAATAATTTCAGATTTTTCTCTATACAAACTTCGGAGATAAGGAGGGAACGGTATTTTTTTTTTTCATTTTCATCATAAGTAACTATGATGCCTAAAAAAAAATGTTTGAAAATGTGCAAACAGCGCTATTTCATATGATACCCCCATATTTCATATGGGCCCACATGCTTATTTGCAAAATAGTTGGGTAAAAGTCATCTAAAACTATTCCAAATTTCAAGTTGATAGCATTAGTAGTTCATGAGATATCCAGCTGTGACAGACAGACAGAATCAGAATCAGAATCAGAATCAGAATGCTTTATTTGTAAACATAGGATTACAATAATGGTGTTACAGATAGGCAGGTCCTCTATGTTTTGCCCAGAGGCGTACAAATATATTTAATTACATTGTCTTTACTTCTAGCAACAATTTAGCTTTTAAAATAATTATCATGAAGTGGTAGAATAATATAAAATTATGTAGACTTTCACATTGGTAATAAAATCAATTAATAGATAGGTACATGCATGTCAATATAAATAAATAAAGAATATAATCAATTTCAATAAAAATGTCAAATAGATTAATCAGTATAAATAGAGAATAAAATCGATTTCAATAAATGTCAAATATATTAGGTGACATGTCTTAATATTAATGCTAATGTCAATAAGATTCAAAATAGGTGAGGTGATGTACAATTTTCTGAAGCAGAAATTATAGAATTATCGTCCAAATATTCTTGTAGTGAGTAATAGCATTTATTTATCAATATTCTTAATAATTGTGTTTTGAAATTGTCCAGATTTAACGTTTTTATTTGTTCAGGTAGTTTGTTAAATATTTTTTTGGCCATACAGAAGGTACTTTTATTCATTAGTGCAGTCTTGCCATAAGTCACTTCGAGTTCCAACTTATTTCTATCGCGCAACTTTCTGTAGTAACTTTTAGTAGCTATTTTATATAGTGAAATGTTAGATTTGACGAACACATTAGTTTCGTATATGTACAGCGATGGCAAGGTAAGTATTTTTAGGCGTATAAAGTACGATTGGCAACTGTCTGTGCTTTTAAGGCCACACATAGCTCTGACACATCTTTTTTGGGCTCTAAATAAGCGTTCTCTATCAACTGAATTGCCCCAGTATATTACGCCATATCTGAGTGTTGATGCAACATAGCCGTGATAGGCTGTTAGTACGGATTCTAGGCTCACTATTTTCGATAATTTATAGAGAGCATAGGTAAATTTATTAAGTTTTTTACATATTTCGTCTGTCTGGGGTCTCCAAGTCAAATTGTTGTCTATATTAATTCCAAGAAATTTAGTAGCAGTAGTTGATTCTATTTTTGTGCCTAAATAGCTAATGTCATGGATTGTATTTGGTATTCTCTGATAAAAATGCATAATTTTAGTCTTTTCTAAGTTTATAATTAGATTATTGTTGTCAAACCATGTTATAATTCTATTCAATGTCATGTTTATTTCATTTTCATAAGTATTGGGATCATCACATTTTATGATTACGGTGCTATCATCGGCGAATAGTACCATAGGGTGTTTTATTTGCCTCGGAAGGTCATTTATGTAGAGTAGGAAAAGGGGGGGTCCCAGCACGCTACCTTGAGGAACGCCGTATTTAATTTTCTCGCTTTCGGAACGATATTTTTTCTCGTAACTACTATTTAAGGATATTTGTGTGATTTCTACAAATTGTTTTCTGTCTGTTAAGTAAGATCGAATGAGGTCAAGTATATTTCCCCTGATACCATATTTTTCAAGTTTATGTAATAGTATAGGATAATCCACATAATCAAAAGCTTTAGTTAGATCCATATATATCGCACATACAGGATTTCTGTTATCTATATTTGACACAATAGGGAGAAGCAAGTCATGTATAGCCATATTGATCGTCTTCTGCTTACGAAATCCCTTTTGTTCGTTAACCAATATGTTAGATTTCTCAAGGTAGCTGTACAAGGACTTATAAATGACTTTCTCAAATATTTTAGAAAATACGGGTATTAATGCAACAGGCCTATAATTTGACATAGTTTGTCTATCATTTTTTTTGTGCAATGGTACAATTATTGACGTTTTTAATTTCTCAGGGAAGATTCCGCTAGAAATACTCATATTAATTAAGTGACTGAGGTGTGGAGCTATGTAATGGGACACTTCTTTGATAACTTTAGTGCATACTCCGTCATAACCAACACTTTTAGTATTTCGAAGTGAGGTGATATGATTAATTATGTCTTGAGGTATGGTTGGCTCCATAAACAAAGAGTTTGAAGTATTTAAGCGTAAGTTAATTTCTGGTATAGTTTTATTTTTTGGTTCGATAACTTGATTAATATAAAAATTGTTAAAAGCCTGAGCTATATTTAAAGGGTTCGTGATTTTCTGTGTCTCTGTTTGAATTTGTGTTATTGGTTCTTTAGGGAAGCAGGTTTTACAATTATTAATTATGGTCCATGCTGCTTTAGATTTATTTTTAGACGTTTTAATGAAGTAGTTATTTCGTGATGCTTGTGTTAACGTTATAACTCTTTTAAACCTTGCAGGCCCCCCCACACGGGACAGGTCCCCCGACTGCAATGATATTTTATTTTATTCAGCGAGTAAACGAGTGACCTATCGCTTTGTATATACAGATTAACTAATACAACTTGATTTTTACTTTTTAGTTCGTTTTTTGGCAGTCGTATTTTTATTTTTATTTTGTACATTTTAGTAAGTAACAAGTTTTATTTTAAAACATGTAATGCTAAGTGGCATTAAAGGTGGTTTTATACTCTCACGTCGCGCGTTGAGCCGAGGTGGATGGCGTGGGGGTGAAATATTTGTTTTGCATGTACACCCCCTACCTATGTAAAATGTACGCTAATAAATTTTATAGTTTTGGCATGTGCTCTTCAAGGCCTTTAATTTGATACCCATATTGTAATTATTTGAAAAAAAAATCACGTTTGAAAATGGAGCCATACTGCTGCCATATTGATATTTTTCAAAAATATTTGTAGCCAATGTCACTCGGAATGATGTAAGGATTCTAACGATACCCCATACATTTAAATCTATTCAGGCATTTAATTTTGAGTGATAGTGGCACAAAGAAACTCACATAGATGCATACATGAACCCTAAACACATTACACACTAAAACTATTTTAATAGAATTATAATTAATATTCTAGTGATATTTATTTTAGAAGTATGTATTTGTGTGTATGTATGTATGTATATTAGTATATTATTTGTTTAGTTTTATTAAGTAAATTGTTTTTGATTATATGTATTCTATTTTCTCTTCTACTCTTACACACGGTGTCTACATCTCTTTATCGACTTTCCTATCGCAGGTATGCTGGAAGAGATTTCTTTAGAAATAAGCATCACCTTTGTACGTATTTTTCTGCTCCTTTCTTCTTGTATGTTTATAATGTGTGTACATAAATGGTTAAATAAATAAATAAATAATAAATAAATAAAATTAAACTTAAAAGAATCTGGTAACATCCGCATTACGAAAAACACCCTTACTGCTAGGACACAAAGGCGTTGTCAATGTCAAATTGCTACTACTGACGTGCGGTTGTCTGTACTAGACTAGACATTCTTGTGACAGCTACCAATGAAGCGATTGGTATTTAAACATGCTATATTAATTTATTTACATCAGTGGAAAATTCGATAATCATCAACAAACAATCACGTATTGACAATGACTTTATCTAATTATAATAAGTGTGTAGGTATGTACCTTACCTGCTATACAAGTTCAATAATAGATATGACGTAATTGATAACATAACTTGTATCTATTAAAGTTGTTTACACCTTTGCTCACTTAATAGTATTTATTTACAACACAATTTTCTTTACTGCTTGTACGGAGAGAAATCTTTGTTAGATAACATTGCCAAATACTAGAAAATGGAAAATTATGTCACTTTTTCTTGCGAACTTTTTTTTTTTTTTTTTAATCCAAAATCGAGTAAACAGTAACATGATGGCACATACATTCGTAACGGATTTACGTTAACTACGTAATGACATGCAATCGGTCAGGTCTATGTACAGCAGAGGACTGTTATCAGCAGATAATAATGACAGGAAAACTTAGAAGTAATCCAAAAGTGCCCGTTGATCACAGGTACCCTACTTAATAACCCTGTTCTTGCTTTTATGAGGTAATTACTTTTAAGTTAAATTAAGTTTCCTTTTTTTTACTTTGTCCTTGCCCGACTTCCAGTCACAGTTTTGATTTTGGCTTATCTCTTCGACTCTTTTTTTTTTTTCGCCGTAGTCAGCGATAGTTAGCCGTAGTAAAGAAACGACCGAACATTCGGCCAATACTTCGGAAGTATGTTCGGAATTGACCCCCAGTGTTCGAAACTGGGGTTTGGTCCGGGTGACAGAAGGAGGAATTTTCATGTATGTGCGTGCGCATAAACCATATAAGTGGGTCATTCGTTTTTTTGTCTCAGTTAGTTTTAATGATGGTCTGGCAGTTTGAGTACTTTAGGCGGCCTACCCAAATGCCCTTTCTTTGGCATTGTTCGTCGAATCGTTGAGCTCCGTGTTAAGTTCCGAGTGGAGCTGCACGATAACTAACAAATGCGTGCACTGACTGGACAGGTCCACTCAAATCTGTGTGGTTCTTTCTTCAAAAGACCATTCATACAATATACAAAACATACACACCAATCATTACACGAGTGCGGCGAAGCCAAAAAAGGAGGGTTATGTGTTTGACCTGTATGTATGTATGTCTGTCCGATACCGATTTTGATGAATGACATGTCGTTAGATTCGTCTTTATTGCGCGAGTATCATAGGGTATATTAAAAATATTTAAAATCAAAATGGCGGGTTTTTCGCACCAAAAGCAGTGTCTTCGAAAAAATAATATCTATTAAGCCTATCGAGTGGGGTAAGTATCAAAATGAAGGGTTTTGAAAGGTGATTACAAAAATATATAATTATTATATGTTTAAAAGTAATTAAAATGAGAAATTATAAAAAAATATCCCGAACTTTTAGAGTGAGTGAGTAAGAGGTCGTTATCACCCGATTATATGTTATAACCCAGTGACATGAAAAAATCATAATATTATGTTATTTCGATATCCGCCCAGCACGCGTAGCATGACCAATTCTATCTCTATTCTACCCAGGGACCATTTTGGTTACCTTTTTTTTTTTTGTTTTTCTAAGCAGTTAATCAAAAACCCATACGGTGTGGGTAATTTTGAATGGCTTAAAATAAGCCGTTCAAAAGGGTTACCCATACCGTATGGGTTTTTATCGAAAACCCTTTCAACGGGTAACCAAAATTTAATTTAAGCCGTCCAATAGGGTTACCCATATCGTATGGGTTTTTGTTTAACCGCTTAGAAAAACCCTATCGAAAACCCTTTCAATGGGTAACCAAAATGGTCCCTGATTATAAGTGAGTATATAACCTAATTTACCATCTTATAATCCTAACTAAAAAGTATAAAATAAAAAAAAGTTAATTTAAAAAATCAAAAAGCCGACTGCGTAAAAAGTGAACTGCAGTCGGAGGCATCTTCCTAACAATAATGACCTATTGCCTCCGACTGCATGAGATTGTTTATAGTACTTATTAATTTATATAAATCTTGTTTCCATCTTTTTTTAAGTTCACTTTTTACGCAGTCGGGTTTTTGATTTTTTAAATTAACTTTTTTTTCAAACATTTATGTCTGGATTTTACAAGAGACTGTGACCTCTGAGTTTGTTTCGGCCTTCTTCTCAGAGCAGTCAGATAGGAAACGCCGCCTTCATCTATGTTTTAAAATATGATTGACGTGTAAAAAGTGTTTGTACAAACCTAATTACGGAAATAAAACCATTAACTTATCATTTATCCCTGTAAGACCCGATCGCATGTCTGACAGTAAATGTGTCGGCTTCGCTAGTGTGCTTTATCTATTAATACACGGATGATTTATGATCAAACTGCGGCCATTAGGTAGGAAGTACCTATGCCGTCACTGTCGACTTTTCTTCAGCGTCGAGTCCAGGAGTCCTCTAACCAGTTAGCTAGGAAACACGCACCACCGAACTTAGAACTTGGGTACTCATTCCATTGCAGCATTGAAATATTCCGAATCTGCTCTGACCTTAACACAAGAGACATACTTAAACATAACGCAACATGTCATTCACATAACTGTCACAGAATCACGTACCTCCATATATGGCGTCTGCGAAGGCTCCTCCCACGGAATCCCAAGTCACAGAAGTGAGTAGTGACCACTCTCGCGACAGCTTCTGCAACAGCAGCGACAAGCGAGCCTCGTCGTCTTGAGATATGCGCTTTGTGACCAGGCAGGCGACGCACATCAACTGTTTGTGATCAGGAAATCGTATTAGGGCGAGTTAAGGCTCTTACACACTTACGCGATATCGCGGGCGCGACAGGCACCGACAAAGGAATTGTCTTTGTCGGTGCATGTCGCCCCCGCGATATCGCGTGTTTGTAAGAGCCTTTATAGTAAGTTTATGGATGGTATAAATGTTAGATATTTTGTCTGAACCCCTTAAATTCATAAGTTTTTAAGTATAAGTAGGTAGGTATTGTAAGTCCCGTAAAAGGAAGTGTACTACAGTCATTATATATTATGCTGTCTCTGTCACTATAATGTGTATTGTAGTGACAGAAACACATTTAAGCACACCTTAAAGTTAAAGTGTCGTTTGAGAATTCGGGGGTAAGGGTCGATACATACTAGCGCAGAATCGAAGCGCAGCGAAGCGTGAATCTAAAAGATAACAGCAAATTCACCCTTATCTCTACAAAGTAATGCACATATTTTTATTCAGCGACCAGCGCAGATTGGTGCGCAGGATGAATTTGATAAGTTATCTATGTATAAGATTGATGCATCGCTGCGCTTCGACTCTGCGCTAGTATGTATCGACCCTTAGCAACTTTTGAAACAGATTTTCGCCTATTGTTTTCGTCGTATTGTTTTTTTTTTTGTCGTTACGAAAATAGTATTTAGGAATCCATACCAAATAGGTCTTATTTCAAAGTTGAATTTTGCTAAGTGTACTTATGGCTATACAATAAAGGTACATATTAGTGCTCGTGACTGTACCTACCTAGTGTTAATGCAGTGACAAAAAATTACAAGGTTAATTAATGTTTTACCAGCAAGTTATGAATAAAGGGGTAAACAAAATTACCCACAGGTGCTTTTAACTCATGTGACAAGATGCAGATCGCTTGCAGAAACGCGACAGGTGCAGCAAATTACTTGTTTTATAAGACTTTTGTGGTGCGCTTGCAACGCAGCTGTTCAGCTGCTGCTCCCTTATAAACAGAAACGTCTCGCGTAGGAACACCTGCAATTTATCACCGAAATCGAAAGCATTCTGAGGTCGATCACTGATGTGCGGTCATTAATATCTAGAAAATTACTCTACAACTCTAATAATATCTAATGTACTGTAAAATACACAATTATTTTTAAACCTTAATAAAATAATTATGAAAACCAACATTCCTAAGTAGCCTTTGCCCTACATAACCTCATAGCTTGACCGAACAATCCACGCTTAGCTAAGCACATTGAAGAGATCACTTTTCTCGCCCCACAACCTTATAACAAAATAATTAATTCCGCTACTTTTTATCAGTTTGCTAAAATAGAAACTCATTTGAGCATAAAAATATTAAACAATACATTGGTGATCGGTGTCTAAATACTCAGACCTTGCAGGCGACACACGTATAGGACATCCCAAAAGGAAATATCACTATTGTGCCAGCAACAATAGGCGGGCAGGCAGCGTCGTCAGTCCTTCGGCGATTGTCGCGTGTGACGTCACTGTCCACCGTGGGACCGACATTGGAGACGCGCGTGCGCAGCAGCACTTAATTATTGTAACTACACGTAAATAACGTGTGATGAATACGGAATTTGAATGTCATTTTTTTTTAATGGTGTTGTAAATGCGTGAATATTGTTTACGCATAGTTCTCATGCTGCTGAAGGTAGAGAATCTCAGTATGAAGGATTTTGATTTTAATGTTTTGAGCTCAATAAACAGCAAAAATATATTATTTAACTTCAAAGCAGCCTGGGACATTGCAGCTTAATTTAGCAATTCAGGCCTAGGAGAAGAATGAAACATCAGCGTTTTTGCCAATGAACTAGAAAACATAGCGAGATATTGTCACTTATGGTAAATAGTAAGATCAGCAATATTTTACGTCTTGGGCCTCTAGCGGCAAATTATTTTATGATCCTATGCTATGAATGTAACCTACATCTAAGTTGAACCTATTAAATTAATTAGGGTTAACTTACAATTTGATTATCTACTTAACTGAGTAATGGCACACATTTAACACTGATAACAAAATCAGTTTAGTCATTATGAAAGGAATGGGTGTGGTTTAAGCTGTAATTAGGTTGTTTTAGTAGTAGGTAGATAATAAGGACCTACCTATGTTAGCGTTAAAACTAAAACAGGTGTAATTATTTATAATCAGGTCACTTGCCGCAATTTTAGTAAAAATCTGCTAGAACTAAATTATATGGTTTTACCCCGAACCGACCAGTGCAGTCAGAAACTAACTAGATTATCTAGAAAAGCGAGTGTTCAATGCAAGACTAGTTTATGCATCAAAAGCCGACGCTGAATTACCTCGAACAAACAAATAATAATACCAGCCTATTTTTGTCCCACGTCATCTCATACAGAAGCCTAACGTACCTAACCTAACTTTTCGATCGGACTATAATCTATTATTTTTATGACTAAATCTAGGAGCAATCTGAATTTAAATCCTTCGCCGGAAGAACCACACCAGTATTTGCCAGTCATCAGACGTGTTAGCTTTAGCTAGGAACAGGGCATTCACGCGTTGAATGAGCTACGAAGGCTTTCCGCCTTTTATGTTTCGGGAAGCTGGGGAAGTACATGATTATCTATCTACCCAAACACCATCCTTCTTTTAAGACTACTAAGACAGGCTAGTGACTAAGCTCCCTCCGTTCTGCATCTTACCTACAGATTTGCAATTCAATCGTTATTCCTAGCAATTAGTGGTTAACGACACTACGCCTATATTGCAGTAATTCTACAAAGCAAGTAATCTATCAGGTTGTTTAATAATAGTAGACATTGAACCTGCGACGACTGTGCTCAAGACGGTAATTACTGCGTAATTACGTGTAATATACAGAATTGATTGCTATGGCTGATTCACAGCTAAGAGACCTGTTTTTTTTTTGGTGAGAAACAAATAAATCTGAATTAAAAGTACGATAGGTAAGATATTACTCATCCTGTTGTAGGAATCCGAAGGTTTCTTTCAGGACTATTTAAAAAACTTTTGCAGAATTTATGTTTTTTTTTTTCTGTGGGGTTACCACCGGTTGGTAGCAAGTACTCGCAGCTTTATGCATTACAAGTTGACACTAGTAAAGGCTACCTATTGTCTATTGTTTTGTGGTAGCGTCAACCGTTTATCTTTTTCCCGCAGTTAAAAACTTGCTGCCTTAAAGAGTTTCTTTGTAAAAACTTAAATCTGGGAACTTTGAATAACAGGAAAATCCTTATTTGATTTAACGCGAAAATCTTGAGAAAAACAAGTTAGAATGAAGAAACGGTCTGCTAATTTTCGTAAGTTTTGTTTGAGACCGTGCTTCAAAACAAAATTAAGCATTTATCATCTTGCCAAATATAACCTAATTGATGACAAATTAAAGAACATCCCAAAATGGAGGTACAATTAGCACTTGACAAAAGTTTGGGATAGGTCTGAATATGACTGTACCCTAACGCTGGTAGCACATCTCCGCCGCGAAACCATAGCAGCGAAACCGCAGTAGTTCAATTGTACTGGTTCGCGTCATGTTCCGCTACTCGAATCGGATGCGAGTAGCGGAACATGACGCGAACCAGTAGAATTGAACTACTGCGGTTTCGCTGCTATGGTTTCGCGGCGGAGATGTGCTACCAGCGTAAATATTTGTTCCAGCTTTAAGACTATCTCATTAACATTGAAAGATATTCAACCTTTGCATTGTTGTCCAAACACGTTATCACATCCTACTAGTAGGTATCGATAGTCTTGTATATAAGAATAAAGGCTCGCGCTGCATGTCGCGCCAGTCTGCACGAGCCTTAACTTTAATTTTGTAATAGGAAATATATCAATTGATGCTCTTAAATTTTTTGTTCTTTAATGATGGTCGGCCTCCTTTTAACTTTCTGACATTTTGGGGTCCGTATCTCAAAGGGAAAAGACGGAAACCTTAGGATCACTTGTGAGTCTGTCTGTCCGTCGTCACGTGTAACATAAATAAACAAATTATGAATATGGGGTTCACTTTTGGATTTTTTTTTTAAATAAGGTTTGCAAACTGTACCGTGTGACATATCAAATGAAAGGACTTGTTATGAGGACTACAAATTAGTTTTTTTTTATAATGTTAAAATAATTATTTTTAAAGTTATAGATGAAAATTAACCATACCCCCGTATCTCCTTTCCTCTCGCTTTCTGTGGGAGTGATTTCGTGAAAAGGGACGGAAGTGAGTAACGGGAAGTGACAGCTTGAGCATGGAATAAGTACTTTTTAATAGCATGGGTACTATATAGATTGTAGAGGGGGGTAATTTCTGTCGCTGCTCAGTTGCTTATTGAGCGACTTCTGCAAGGCTCGCTCGTTTTTTTAAATTTAATACAGAGAATAGTTCTATATTTATAGATTACAGGAAAACCTATAAATAAAAGAAGTCTATGGTCTTAAAATAACATGGTTAAATCGCTCAACATTACAAAGTTATGTTTGTTCTTTCTTGGGATAAATTCATCCCAACTACGGAACCCTTTGTGCGTGGTCCGACACTCACTTGGCCGACTTTTTATTATTATTTTTAATGTTGGTCGCATTAACTAAGCTAGGGCACCCCGACAAAATGGGAAAGGTTAGGTTGGAACTAGGCAAGGGTTACATCACGTAACGATTAGTAATTTTAAAAAAATCGAAATTATTTGGGGTCCGATTAAAACAGAATAAAATTATAAATGGCATTTTGTAATTCTGTTAAACCGAAATATTATCAAGTGAAGTGATTAGATACTGATTATGTGATATATATATTATATAAAATACCTTATCGTGAGCAAATGCAGCATCGTTATGCAACTACCTTCCAAGAATTTTCTCTGACCGACTTAGCTTGTTTGTCTATCTACCTGTGTGTTGTTAAACAGTTGTCACTATGATAAGGCAGTGCAGCATGAAGGTGAAAGTAAATATATGGTTTTGTTCTCAGCGAGCTTTATCGCCGTGTGCTCAAACCGAACTTTATGAATTAAAATGGCATATATTTGATAATTTCTCGACATGTCTAAGAATCACTAAGGACGTGCATATTGACTGAAACGTAACAGATTCAGCTCAGCAAACGTTTATATTTTTATTTTTTTCAAAGGATTTCGGTAAATATGTATGTATATGTAGTCAGCAATAAATAAGATAATTATTTTATAGAATTTTTATTTAAATCTCATTAGTAATAAATTATAATAGTCATAGAATTGAGAATTATGTTGATATTGCATCCCAATATTAAAAAAAAACCGGCCAAGTACGAGTCGGACTCGCGCACAAGGGGTTCCGTACCATTATCTATAAAAATGGCAAAAAAATCACGTTTGTTGTATGGGAGCCCCCCTTAAATATTTGTTTTATTTTGATTTAATTATTTATTTTTAATATGAAGACCTGTTGCCGTTATCAATATCGAGCAATAACGAGCAAAGAAATCACGTTTGTTGTATGGGAGCCCCCTTAAATATTTATTTTATTCTGTTTTTTAGTATTTGTTGTTATAGCGGCAACAGAAATACATAATTTGTGAAAATTTAAACTGTCTAGCTATCACGGTTCATGAGATACAGCCTAGTGACAGACAGACGGACGGACAGACAGACAGACAGACAGACAGACAGACAGACAGACGGACTAGGGTTCTCGTTTTACCCTTTGGGTACGGAACCCTAAAAATCAAGTTATGTATGAGTCTATGCTATAGGTACATGGCAAATTTAATAGGTATTATCTACACTACGTAATACATCAACAATGAGTTAATAATGATACACAACTAATCAATATAAATAACTAACTTTCACAACAAACTTAATTCCACAACCGCATACTATCCATGCATAATAAGCGTCCAATAAATACCACGTTACCAAATCAAAGCAGCTTGCATCACCGATGGTGTTGCAATATGTTAAGTTACTTACGAACTCGACTATCTTCAGCGCGACCCACTTGTCGCACACAGCCATGCTGCGGCCGGCAGCTGTGAGTCCCTTGCACTAAACACACACGAGCCACTACTCACGGAGTTACGCGAGTAACATCACACACGCATAGTTTACAAGCAGACATCCGCGCGACACGACCGCTGTGTTTTGTTTGAGGCTAGCGACCATTTTCACGGTGCGTTTGATTTGAATGACATTGAAGGAAAACTTGAAGCGCCTCGGTGTGGGCGCGCAGCGGTCGTGTCATGCAAGGCTCGACTGCGCGCATGCAGCTTATCTCAGTAGCGAAGAGTTAGAGATACAGTTCCAACGCGAACGGATCGCTCGAGATGTCACCATTTATTTATTGGATTAGACGTAAATTCATGCAGAAAAATCAAAGAGGTGCCAAAAACCATAAATAAGTGAGAAGGTAAAGCAAGCAACGAAATGAAACAGCGAGGACATACCATTATACTTAAATTTATTAATCAATTACTGGCATGCAATATTATTTAAAAATCTCATAAAACATCGAGAGATAAATTCATAATGGTCTTGTTACAAAATGTTCAGATTTTGTTAATCGCATGTAGATAATTTCATAATGCTGAGTTTATTCATTGCTGAGAAAACAGTTCCAAATTGATTTACTTAAAACCTGATTTTAAATAAGACTTATTCACACAGAAATAGTACAATAACATGAATATTTATTTCGTTGAAAAAACATCAAAAAATGCGGATTGCCAGTAGTGCAATAATCCTAACGCGGCCGCCGCAGTGGACGGCCCGCAGTTGCCCTTAATTCATATTATCTATAACATTAAAACAATATTGTAGACTCATGCTTAAAATATATCGATGCTGCCTTATCAAAAGCTTCAAATTTTAATACATAAATAATTATGCCATTCAATTGGATTCTTAATTAAAATACATTTAGGATTAAATTAAAATAATGTCTAAAATTAAAATTTTAAATTTACCTCTCTTATGCCTTTACCAGGAGTGCAAGAGACAATCAAGTACTGCATAGTGCAAAATAAAACTGGAAATATAGTAAAGAAAATACTAATGCAACCAAAAGGGCAATAGAACACATTTATAATTCTTGGAATAATAAAATGTATTTAAAATTTGATCACAATTGATTCTGACAACATTTTAAAAACTAATTGCATTATATAAATGAGGATACACCCGTGCTGAATGCTGCAGCCGAAATGGACGCTGACTACACAAACATGAACCCAGCCCAGCATAATGGTATTAATATAATGGTTATTTGATCCGGCTTTATAAAAAACTTGTAAAAAGGACATGTTTTGAGCTACAATTGGTTTTTTCAGGCATTATGTAACATTGTAAAAGAAACATAATTAATTGTAAACACGATGAAACATATCGACTCAGCGATTCTTGTAACCTGAACCTGAATGGTAACTGTTTTCATTCTTATTCATTACAAAACATTTTGCCAGTAGAAATCTGAATTTGTTTCAAAAAGAAAACCTTAAGCCAAAAAGCGAGATAAAATTGCATTTCCAAAAGCAAAGACGTTATTACATTTCACAAGGTGTTATCGCATAAAAAGTTCTTGGAATAAAATGTCGCTAGATAATGTTTTTAATTATTTTATGTCTTATGGTTCCCAAGACCTTGATGAGAAGAATTTTATGGTATGATACTTTCGAAAATGCACTTTATCAAGCACAGGAAGCATTCACACAGAAACAGTGATTTATCTCCTACACTCCACCACAACACTCACCCATTATAGAACGCGCGATGCTAACGAGACAAACATTGCGCACTCTTAACTTAATCATGCAATAAATTAATCAAACAACAAAAAATAAACGAAAATGGGAAGACGGGACAGTCGTACAGCAAATGCATTGATATTTTTATAAGATGATTAGATTAACACGCCAATCAAAGAGCGTTATTGAGATAATTTTAGCGAATCTTTGTTTTTAATAACTAAAGTAAGTTTCGTTAATGGTATTATAATTATATACGTCATTCATATCAGTAAACAAATAGTAATCGTGTGATTGTACTGAGATAAATTCGCGGAGAACGAGAAAAAAATTGTGTCGGGTAAACCAATAGATTTTTTTCTTTTCTCATAATTTATTTATCAATGCCTGAGTAGAACTGTCCCGGTGGAGTGCAAACAGCGCGTACACTCACTGGCTGTCCTTGCCGGGAGTGATGAATTCCTGTAGCGGGTGGCGCGCGGTCCAGGGGTTGAAGTCTCGCGGCTGCGGCGACGTGGCCATGCGCGGCGCGCCCGGGCCCGCGCCTGGCGCCACGGGCGCCCACACGCCCGCCTCGCGCGACGCCAGCCCCAGCCCGCCGCCGAACCCCAGAGACGTCATCGACGACACCAGCGATTCCATGCCATTATTAATGCGGTTCGACCACCTAGTGGGAAACAGTTGGGGTCAGTTTTGGCCTTTTCCCAACTATTTTTGGAGTCAGCTTCAAGTCTAACCGGATACAGCTGAATACCAGTATTTTACATGGAGCGACAGCCTATCTTACCTCCACCTCCCAGTTACTGAATGACACGATACCCCTGGTACAACTGGTTTTTAGACTTTCGGGCGTCTGACTACCCGTAATGACTGTCAAAGATCCAGAAATGACTGCCTAACCAACGACCGGCGGACCAACGGCTTACCGTGCTTTCCGAGGCACGGAGAAGTGTCGGTATGTAAACATGTAACTTACTCAGCGGCGGCGGCAGCAGCATTACGCTGAGCCTCGTGGATCATGCGCAGCCGACGTGCTTGGGACCACGGCTCCAGAGTGTAGGAAGGCGCAGCGGGCGGCGGCGAAGTTGTCGCAGGCTCTTCAGGCGCGCGGGTGAGCTCCACGCCACGTTCTGGGGTCCAGCGTCCGACCTAGGAAAATGATTTTACCCCGTTAGCCATCTGCTACATTGTTTTGGAATGCGGTGCAACAAATACTCACCAATGGAACAGCTAGCCACATGGACATACCTCACGATATTGCTTGAGTAGTTGCGGCGATTGCGGCAGCGACCAGTCCACAGCAGGTCTAGCGCCGCAGCCCCAAGCAGCGGCAGCGGCCGCTACGAGAGCCTTCCTTGCCATCGCAGCGCC
Source organism: Tiliacea citrago (assembly GCA_963921375.1). NCBI lineage: Eukaryota > Metazoa > Arthropoda > Insecta > Lepidoptera > Noctuidae > Tiliacea > Tiliacea citrago. The sequence goes on along the minus strand of OY992791.1, from coordinate 5,867,718 downwards.
ACGGTGGGACTTGTATTCCACGATGGCCGCGCACGAAGCAATCGAGCGACGGATGCGAACCTCTTGCACTTCGTCCGTCAGCGCGTACAACAGGCGCACGATCTCCGCAGACGGAGTGGTCGGCGGTATACGCGATATGAAGATGCGGCAGTTGTTAATAGAAGGACATACGCCTACAACACAATTTATATTTTTTTACCAGTGTCACATGTTAATTTACAGGTGAAATATTTTAGAAAAAAATTGTTTTGAATTGACGCTCACCTAGCTGCCAAGAAGGTCTTATCATGTAATTGTTGAACATCCGAATAGCATTGCTCGCTTCGGCATCAGTCGTATACATCGCAAAAGCATACCTAGACATTAAATTTTAAATTATATGTTGTGGAAATTTAAACTTTATGTGTATACCTATTACATTTAAAATAAAAAACGTCTTTACCCTCTATTCCAGCCAGAGAAATTGATCATGAGTCGGAACTCAAACAGTTCGCCAGCTTGGCGGAACAGCGGCACCAGAGTATCTTCGAAGCAGTCATGAGGGATTCTTCCGATGAACACCTACGAAACATGCAGTTTTTATATACCAAATAGTTTTTTCACGACAAGCAAAACGTTACGACACTAAAGCTAAAGGCGCACTGAACTTAATTTTACAAAAGCGTTTGGACTGATCGAAAGTAGAGAAAAGAGACCACATATATTTTTCCCGAGAGCCTGAAGACTCAGGTATCCTACCTGTTATGACTTAAGGAGCCAAGACATACACTCACAGTACGGCTGGTCAACAAAATGAAACATTCCTGCTTTCCTGCTGACTGCTTTAGTCTCTCTGAGGTATCGAATCCGGAATGAGGAGATGCGATAGAGAACTAAAGCAGTCGACATAGCCCACAGAACAAACAAGCTGAAGTGGCTATGGACAAACCATATTAGCCGAAAAACCGTATAAGCCCTCAAAGGCCTACTCAGGAGCGAGCTGACGCGTAGCTAGACTAGAAATGTACAGTCACATCCAAAATATATTCGTCACCTTAAGATGCTGACAACAGGTAAACCGCTGTCACTGTCAGACTGCATACAAAAGAAAGAGAAGCGTGATGACACAACGCTTTTAATTTGTTGCAAAATATGAAGCAATTATTTATTTACTCAAAAATGAGTTGAGTAATCGAAAATAAAAAGCCGGCCAAGTGCGAGTCGGACTCGCGCACGAAGGGTTCCGTACCATTATCTATAAAAACGGCAAAAAAAAAACACGTTTGTTGTATGGGAGCCCCCCTTAAATATTTGTTTTATTTTAATTTAATTATTGATTTTTAAAGTGAATATATAACTAAATATTTCAAGTGTCTACCTGTTACCGTTATCAATATCGAGCAAAAACGAGCAAAAAAATCACGTTTGTTGTATGGGAGCCCCTTAAATATTTATGTTATTCTGGTTTTTAGTATTTGTTGCTATAGCGGCAACAGAAATACATCATCTGTGAAAATTTCAACTGTCCAGCTATCACGGATCAGATACAGCTTGGTGACAGACGGACAGACAGACAGACAGACGGCGGAGCCTTAGTAATAGGGTTCCCGTTTTACCCTTTGGGTACGGAACCCTAAAAACAACCAAGTTCTGCATACAAATAAGACGTTCTTGTTATTAATTAAATGCCAACCGTACGTTGATATTTAATACAGATATTTTGGATTGAAACTCAAAGTACATTGTAAAGGAGGTTAGTTTACCGTTAATTTGTATCGAGTTTTTTTTTTTCTAAACATGTTTTGGTAACAACCATGTTCTGAGAAATATGTTCAAGAATAACATATATTTTTTCCGCTACCACAAACTATGTAGATCTGGGAATTTATTTGTTAAGACATGCCTACTTATCATTTTGCCTCTTGTTAGCGCCTTAATGGCTATTTTTGTCTGATCTTTGCAAGATAGAATCTGCTTTACCGAATCAGCATTATAATAATAATACAGGGTGGATTTTTGAGACGAGGCAGTAAGCCGCTTTTCTGTAACTTCATAGAACAAAAATAAAAAAAATGGTCAAGTGTGTGTCAGACCACGCACAATAAAGGGTTCCCCGTAGTTGGATGAATTTATACCAAAAACAAACTTAACATTGTAGTTGAAAAACATATTCAGACATTACAACTGCAAATGTAAGTTTGTACGTGTACGCACAATATTGGGAGATTTACCAACGTTATTTTTAACCGACTTTCAAGAAAGAGGAGGCTAAGTGTTCGTCTGTATGTTTTCGAAATCAAATTTTGTGGAATCGTCTTTTCGTCAAAAACATTATGTATGTACTTAACATTAATCCTCAACCGTACCATAAATTTATTTCAAAATGAATGCTACAGTATTTTCGATATAACTGAAGATCATGCTAAGCTATTTGAGGTATTGTAGACCCTGTTAAAGGCAGATTATTGAGCCCAATAATATGACAGTATGTACAGTAAGTCAGTCCAGCACTGACTTGCAACTACTGGGCTCGTGCAGATACACTTGTTTCAAGCCAGTCCAGCGCTCGCGCTGTCCACGCGCTTGTAAAGGTGCTACCGAGCCCAATAATATGACAGTAGGTACAGTAAGTCAGTCCAGCCCTGACTTGCAACTACTGGGCTCGTGCAGATACACTTGTAGCCAGTCCAGCGCTCGCGCTGTCCACGCGCTTGTAAAGGTGTTAGTGTTACCACACCAATCGATCGATCGTCAATCGATGCCATCGGTCGACGTTGATAGATTGGTGTTGGATTGGACTAATCCATTCTACCATCGATCGATGCCGTCGATTGACGATCGACCGACTGGTGTGGTAACACCCTAAGTGCCAAATTCACCAATGATACTGAACGCGATCAACACATAAACCACGTTTGAGAGCTGTCAGTGTCATTTTTTTTCTTTGGAATATTGACACTGAAAGCTCTTGAACTCGGTTTAGATGTACTGATCGCGTTCAGTTTCGTTGGTGAAATTCACCCTAAGAGAGTCTATATTTTCGATCCAGTAGCTTCCCCCCCAGCGCCGCCCAATTCAGTCCAGTGACCAGTGTGACTGACTTCGTATATACCAGTATAATATACGCAATGGCTGCCGGATTTTTATAGTGTCCCCGTTTGTGTTTTACAGTTAACTGGCTCTTTAAAAATAATCAATCCGCGTAGCCTTTTCCCAACTATGTTGGGGTCGGCTCCTAGACTAACCGGATACAGCAGAATACCAGTATTTTAAATGGAGCGACTGCCTATCTGACCTCCACAACACAGTAAAGTACTAGGGACCCTAGTACTTTACTGGGTAAACTGGGTGCTTTACTAGGTAAGACTGGTAGTCTACTCGTAACGACTGTCAAAGATCTACGAATGACAGCCGGGTCCAACGTGCTTTCCGAGACACGGAGGGTTCTCGATATGTAATTGATGGTCACCTATCCACGAACCGACAGCGGCAAGCATAGCTTTAACCTACAATCAACCCGTGATGTTATTATTTAGACACGAGCCCCTGGCTCTTTCAATTAATCGCGTCTAATAAACAAATTCAGTGACTGGGTCCAAAAACTGAATCACCGTATAAAATAAACCATGCGTAACTCATCTTTTGCATGATTCTATGTATCAAAGATATATATACTTATTACTTGATAAGCCAGTTTGTCAACTAAAACAAAAAAAAAAAACGGCCATGTGCGAGTCGACCTCGCGCACGAAGGGTTCCGTACCATTATCTATAAAAATGGCAAAAAAAAAACAAGTTTATTGTATGGGGGCTCCCATACAATAAACTTGTTTTTATTTGCCCCTTAAATATTTGTTTTATTTTAATTTAATTATTTATTTATAAAGTGAATATATAACTAAATATTCTGTGAATATTTCAAGCGTCTACCTGTTGCAGTTATCAATATCGAGCAAAAAAATCACGTTTGTTGTATGGGAGCCCCCTTAAATATTTATTTTATTCTATTTTTTAGTATTTGTAGTTATAGCGGCAACAGAAATACATCATCTGTGAAAATTTCAACTGTCTAACTATCACGGTTCATGAGATACAGCCTGGTGACAGACGGACAGACGGCGGAGCCTTAGTAATAGGGTTCCCGTTTTACCCTATGGGTACGGAACCCTAATAAAAACGAAGATTTCTAAGGGCGAATTTCACCAATGAAACTGAACGCGTTCAGCACATCAAAACCGCGTTCAGCACATCAAAACCGCGTTCAAGAGCTGTTAGTGTAAACATTGTTATGTAATATTGACACTGACAGCTCTTGAACGCCGTTTAGACACGCTGATCGCGTTCAGTATCATTGGTGAAATCGGCACTAATAGGTACATATTTTTCCTTACAATCGAAAACCTCGGGGCTATCTTGGCATCCCGAGATTGTCTGTTTATAATCCCAAAATCCTTACGAAAAACTTTACCACTGAGTAGTCGTACCGTATTTACCTACGCGGTACGACTAGGTAGGTACAGTCGAGTTCTTTAATAAATGAGCATGTCCATGATTATGAATCAATAATTTAGAGGCAATGATAAGTTTCATAAAACTCATATAAATTCCAAACAATCTGTGACCTCATAAATATGTGACTACATTATATTATCAATAATATTGCTACAAACAAAAACTCTAAAAATTGTAGGCAATCCCTTTATAGGGTTCCGATATTGATAACGGCAACAGGTAGACGCTTGAAATATTCACAGAATATTTAGTTATATATTCACTTTAAAAATAAATAATTAAATTAAAATAAAACAAATATTTAAGGGGGCCCCCATACAATAAACTTGTTTTTTTTTTTGCCGTTTTTATAGATAATGGTACGGAACCCTTCGTGCGCGAGTTCGACTCGCACTTGGCCGATTTTATTCATATTATTTAGGTTCAGAAATATCTATGCAATTTTTTTATGAAAAATATCTTGACAATTTGACATGTCTCGAATTGTTGTCTTAAATTCTTTGAATAATCTATATATAGAAGTTTAACCTAGTGTTATATTTTTCAGTTATGACATCCTGCATCCGAATACCTACTGGATAGCATCCTCATCGTGCATTGATAAATATTTTTAATTGAATTCTCCTTTTATGGAAAAAAAACATTCATAATTATGTATCGAATAGACGAACATACGAAAAATGTTATTGTCACTGAAGGAACAAGGGAATTCCTCCTCGCATGCTCTGGGCGGAGCGGGAGGGTTTGTCAGACTTTTACTGCGATATGACTAAAACCCACCCGTGTTTCTTCAGTTGCCCGTGTGCCAGGGCCACGGTATCCCTTTCGGACAAACCCGCAACCCTAGCAGGCATTGGCCCTGACGGACCCCATCAGTTTGTGCTAACATCTCTTTGAGGCGCGAGTGGAACACACGCGCCGTCGCGTCGACCCGGGCCTGGTGCTTATCGGACTACCCATTGCTCACCGTCCGCGAGCCCGCGCCTACGGTGGCCGGTAATCGGCCTGCGCTTCCCGACGCCCAGGGTCGTTTCCTGCGGCGACTAGGGGCGTGAGGGCACGAAATTTTCCTCTCCCTCATGCGTTCCGCCTCCTCCTTCGCGAGCATTACTGCTTCGCAGAAGGAGGTGACGGCCCCCGTGCACTCTCGCTCCGAACTATGGCCTGGACCAAGGCCGGACCCGAAAGATCGCCGCCGCCGATCGCCTCCGCGAGGACATGGCGGGTCTCCGCCCAAGACAGGCTGACCTCCACCGTATGCTCCACCGTGTCCTCCAGGCGATCCACACAGTGGTAACACCCGGGCGTTTCCTCCCGCCTTATCCTGAACAGGACCTCCCGAATAACCGTGTCCGGTGAGGACCTGCGTCAGGCGGAAGGTGAGGATGCCGTGGCGCCTCTCTAGACACTCCTCAAAGAGGGGACTTATCGCCGCAATTGTGGCGTGCCCATACTACGCAACCTTGTCAGATTGATACAGTCCTATTACAAACGGAAACATTGCAGTAGCGAAGAACTTCCAATTGAGGGAAGCCAGAAAAAATTGTTAAGTGCTCATAAACACAAGTTATCATCTAAATTTATTACCTCAAAAATGATTTAATTTTTGAGGTAATAAATTTCTCAGTTTAACACCATCTATGGCCAAGTAGTAGAACCAAAGAGACGCTATTACTATACAAACAAAATTATCATTTTTTTACAGAAATAAAACTATAATAGGTATTATCGATTATGATGGATGGACTGTGTGAAAGATGATATGGCTAGAAAGGGGGTGACTACCGAGATGACGACTAATAGAGAAGTATGGAAGAAAGGGACACGACGACCCCAAATAAATTGGGATAAGGGCAGGAGAATGATGATGAGGTATTATCGATTAGTTTTATTTCTGAAAAAAAAAAAAAGTGAACTGCGGTCGCGATTTAGGATAGACTATAGTTACGCGTTGTTGTAATGATTTTTATCTTATGATGTATTAAATACTTGTAATGTGACTATGTATGTAGTATGTACCATATTATTTGGTAATAGTAAACTCAAGTAGAGTCGTTGTTCCGAAGGGAAGCCGGTAGGAATGGGGTTGTATGAAGCCGTCGCCCCTGCAACATTGCATTATTACTCGTACTTCTGCTCCGACAAGCAAAAATAAATTTAATAATAAAGGCAATTTAGTTGAATATTTCAAGCTGTATGGATATTTATGAATCCTAGGTTGCACCAAATATATTGAAATCTACAGTATTTAGATGTTTATGTTCCGAAGAGTAGTCAAGATATTATTGACTGCACTACGGTCACATACTTATGAACAGTTTTTATGATAACATTTGATTGATGTCTAAGTTTGTATAGAACTATATGATCATTTTAAAGCTTACAATATTTTGAAACATTATTATATTAGTGAACTCGACTGTACCTACTCAGTAAACTTTGGAGACACGGTCGTATCGTGAAACGTTGAAACAGTTCAATTCTCTAGTGACTCCGGTTTTCTGAACTGAGAACCGTGGAATCCGCCGTAACTAGCCCTAAAACAAAAATTGCTGATATCCAATGGAGCGTGTTTCCACGGACCGAAGAAAGATTAGATGCAAAATGATCACTTCTGCATTAATTATTAGGCTTCTACACAGGCTACGTTACTTTGCGAATGTTGCGTAATCTATCCATAGAATAATCGACCTCGTAATTGTTTTACCACCCGAAGGTTAAAGGTCATTTAACGACAAGGTCTTGTTTTTAACAGACTTCAAAAAAGGACGATGTTTTATGTTCGTCTTATTTATCGATATTTTCGTTAATAGTGGACCAATTTTGAAAATTATTTTGTTTTGCTAGAGTGCGCGGCGGTCCCATAATTTTTTTTATTAACTTAGCTTGGGTAGTTTTTAGATTCAGCTTCGATAATACCTATTTAGTCCACTTTGTGTAGGTATATTGATGATGTTATTTATAATACCTACTTCCTGTCACTGGTGTGTAGATATCCAATAGATTTTCGTTAATAGTGGACCAATTTTGTAAATTATTTTGTTTTGGTAGAGTGCGCGGCGGTCCCATAATTTTTTTATTAAGTGAGCTGGGGTAGTTTTTCGAGTCAACTTCGATAATACCTATTTAGTCCACTTTGTGTAAGTATATTGATACGTACTTCCAGTCACTGTTGTTTAGATATCAAATTGATAGATAGATATCAAAGTGGTATTCGAATTGGTGGTAGGTGTAGGTACCATAACTAAAAAGTGAAAAATAAAAATTTCCGAAAGCCACACACATTTACTTCCAAAATTAAGGGTCTCGCAGACATGCACGACGCGACACTAGTAGCACAAAATATCGCGCTGCCAAGGGTCGACAAGCTCTTTGAAACGTGGGCAAGCTCTTTGAAAGAGTAATTGCAGACCGCCTTGTCGGGCGGCTGGTGCGGGTGGGGCCGGATTTGGCGGAGAGCCAGTTTGGTTTCCGTAGGGGGCGCTCTACGGTGGATGCCATCATGCGCGTTCGAGCCCTCACGACGGGGGATGCTGTTGCCCGGGGTGGGGTCGTCTTGGCGGTGTCTCTTGACATCGCCAATGCCTTCAATACCTTGCCCTGGAGTTGCATTAGGGAGGCACTTCGGTATCACCGGATGCCGACCTACCTCTGTCGTGTGGTCGAGGCCTATTTGACGGACAGGGCCGTCATCTACCCCGGTCACCAAGGAGAGTGGAACCGGCGAGAGATGTCCTGCGGTGTCCCACAGGGATCGGTGCTGGGGCCGCATCTGTGGGACATCGGGTACGACTGGGTACATCGGGTACGTCAGCGTAGTCTGCTACGCTGACGACACGCTAGTCCTGGCACAAGGGAGTTCGCATCAGGCGGCGGCCGAACTGGCGGCACGTGGGGTTGCGACAATCGTCGATAGGATCCGGCAATTGGGACTCGAGGTGGCATTGCACAAGTCCGAGGCCATGTGTTTTTATGGTCCTCGGAACGCGCCACTGTCGGGTTCCCAGATAACGGCGGGAGGGGTTCACATCGGCGTCGAGTCGACGATGAAGTACCTGGGACTCGTCCTCGACAGCCGGTGGAACTTCGTGGAGCATTTTCGACGTTTGGCTCCCAGACTGGAGCAGGCCGGGGCTGCTTTGAAGCGGCTTCTGCCCAATCTAGGGGGTCCAAACGCCTCCTGCCGGAGGCTCTACGCGGGGATCGTGCGGTCCATGGCCCTTTACGGGGCACCGGTGTGGGCGCTTTCTCTGAGGCTGCGACCAGCGCAGCGGTTGAACGCGTCCCAAAGGGTCATGGCCATCAGGATGGTACGAGGATACCGCACGGTCTCCCGTGAGGCGGCGAGCCTCCTTGCCGGATTGCCGCCATGGGATCTGGAGGCGAAAGTCCTCGCGCACATTTGGGTGTGGCGCGAAGAGGCAAAACTCCGGGGCATAACTCCGCTGCCGCAAGAAATCGCGGCACAGCGGACGGAGCTCCGGAGGGATCTCATGGCGACATGGAGAGTGCGATTGTCGCAACCCAGCGCTGGGCACGCCACAATTGTGGCGATAAGTCCCCTCTTTGAGGAGTGGCTGGAGAGGCGCCACGGCGTCCTCACCTTCCGCCTGACGCAGGTCCTCACCGGACATGGATGTTTCAGGAGGTTCCTGTTTAGGATTAAGCGGGAGGAAACGCCCGGGTGTCACCACTGTGTGGATCGCCCGGAGGACACGGTGGAGCATACGGTGGAGGTCTGCCCAGCTTGGGCGGAGCACCGCCGTGTCCTCACGGAGGCGATCGGCGGCGGCGATCTTTCGCGTCCGGGCCTGGTTCAGGTCATGGTTCGGAGCGAGAGTGCATGGGAGGCCGTCACCTCCTTCTGCGAAGCAGTTATGCTAGCGAAGGAAAAGGCGGAACGCGTGAGGGTGAGACAAGGTTCGCGCCCTCGCGCCCCTAGTCGCCGCAGGAGACGCCCCGGGCGTCGGGAGTCGCAAGCCGATTTCCGGCCACCGTAGGCGCGGGCCTGCGGACGGTGAGCGATGGGTAGCTCGCCGTCCGATAAGGACCAGGCCCGGGTCGACGGCGCGTTGTGTTCCACGCGCGCCTCAAAGAGATATCAGCACCAATTGACGGGGTCCGTGAGGACCAATGCCTGCCGGGGTTGCGAGTTTGTCCGAAAGGGATATCGTGGCCCTGGCACACAGGCAACGGAAGGAACACGGGTGGGTTTTAGTCAGTAAAAAAAAAAAAAAAAAAGGGTCCCGCAGACATGCGCGACGTGACACTAGTAGCACAAAATATCGCGCTGCCTGTCGCGTCAGTCTGCACAAGCCTTTAAAGTCATTTTAGGGTTCGGTACCAAAATGGTAAAAAGGAACCCTTAAGGCTCTTATCATATCGCGGGCGCGACATGCACCGCCGACAAAGGAATTGTCTTTGTCGGTGCCTGTCGCGCCCGCGATATCGCGTGAGTGTGTAAGAGCCTTTATGGTGAGACTGAGTCTGTCTGTCTGTCACAGCTGGATATCTCAAGAACTACTAATGCTATCGACTTGAAATTTGGAATAGTTTTACATAACGTTTACCTAACTATTTTGCAAACAAAAAATAAATTTAAAAAATATATCTTTGTTGCAACAGGGCCTGAGTCTTAAAAATTCAAATGGAGTCTACTAGGGCATGTGGGGTATCATATGAAAGAGCGCTGTTTGCACATTCTCAAACATATTTTTTTTTTGCATCAGTTTTCAACTTTTGATGAAAAATGTAAAAAAAACTGCCCCCCCCCCTTATCTCCGAAGTTTGCATAGAGAGAAATCTGAAATTATTCTATGTGATAGAAGTTTAAGTAAAGATTACAGGAAAAATAAAACGATGTCTAAATAGCACATTTTTAGGGTTCCGTACCCAAAGGGTAAAACGGGAACCCTATTACTAAGGCTCCGCCGTCTGTCTGTCCGTCTGTCACCAGGCTGTATCTCATGAACCGTGATAGTTTGACAGTTGAAAATCACAGATGATGTATTTGTGTTGCCGCTATAACAACAAATACTAAAAAACAGAATAAAATAAATATTTAAAGGGGTCCCATACAACAAACGTGATTTTCTTGCTCGTTTTTCTCGATATTGATAACGGCAACAGGTAGACGCTTGAAAGATTTACAGAATATTTAGTTATGTATTCACTTTAAAAATTAATAATTAAATTAAAATAAAACAAATATTAACAGACTCATACAACAAACGTGATTTTTTTGCCGTTTTTTATAGATAATGGTACGGAACCCTTCGTGCGCGAGTCCGACTCGCACTTGGCCGGTTTTATTCAGAAATCATCAACATCATATATACGTACGGAACCCTCGGTGCGTGAGTCCGACTCGCTCTTGACCGGTTTTTTTTTAAATGTAAAACGATGTGACTGATAGTCACAAGATATTATACTAGATGGCTCTAAATTTAAAACGCGTACCTATTAAATTCACGCTTTCTTTGTCTGTCTTTAATATAAAATAGAAACTTTTTCCTTACGTGACGATTTCAGGACTTCGTTTCGTTCCAAAAACTTAATGAAGTTTTAATTTACTTGGGAGTTTTTGTCAAATGTGGTAAAGCAATTACGAGGCCGAGTAGATACTTAGGTAGCTATAAATTTTATCATCGAGCGCGGCCGCACCTCACACATAGACGCGACGCGAGATTCGAAGAAATCTCAGTGTCGCTGCCCGGTAAGCTACAAGTTGAATGTCCGATCACAATACACAAATCGAGCTTGTGTGATGGGCTCGGACTCAGCGGACATCGGACTACGAGCCCATGACGCAAGCAGGCAAGCACGGCAAAAAGCAGTCCCCAAGCTTCGGTCTGCTTTTGGCCGTGCCATTGCCATAGCCTGACGGTCGTTCTCGTATTGCCAAGAACCAAACCTTGCAAGAAACGGATTGCGCGGGAAAATAAATAGCATTTTTGTATCAAAAAGAACCAAGACTACATCGGAGCAAGTGTACTTAAATTAGTAAGCGGGCAGGTGAATGTCGGGCGGTTGAGCAAAGATTCTCGATGATTTTTTGTAAAGATAATACTGGGCCTGGCTCACTGCCTGGCATGAAAATCGAGATAAATTAAAGGTACGAGTACAAGTGACTTACTACAGCCTACACCTTCGACAGACTACACCTTCTGCCTACCACTCCAGTGTGGTGCCCCACATGCCGTAGGTACCTATTAGACATAGCCAGCAGCGTCTCCCGCGCGCTTAGCCTTGCAAAACGCGGCAATAAACAAACGTGGACGCAGAGCTCTCTATAATATACCTATATTCGAATAACAATAAACAAAAAGGACACCGGAGTCCTGAGTCACTAATAGCCAACTCGCGCAGGGTTATAATCTCCACGAAATATGAATGAAGTAAAATCTGACAAAAGGAAAAAATGGTAGGTAGAAACTGGTCATACATACCTCACAATTCCTTGAGGGTTCTGGGCCATTCCATGCATGGGGAGCCTTTCTGTAAATCCTTTGACCATTTATTTGCGTAAGAGTATAGGATGTATTATTTTCAGTAAGGGATAATAGTCTTGATGATAATTCATACTGATTCACTTCACTAGATGAATAATGCTTAACAGGAGGCATTTTCAGCCTGTATAAATATTTTTCTTATTTAATAATATTTACGAAATTATTTTACGACGCGTACGCGCTCTCCGTGATTTCCCAAAAAAAGAATCGAACGGCAACAGACAGACAAAGCCGATATTTTTCTCAGAAAAAGAAAATGGCGCTTTTGTCAACAAAATGGAAGCTCTACCCAGTGACCTTCGACATAAATAATAGTCAAACTAGATCATTTATTGTAATAATCTACATGTGTGCAATAACAATGATTTTCAAATATTTTAATTTTAATTGTTAAATTATTTAGGTTACTACAAAAACTGAGCTATAACTAAATGTTAATAAATAATACTATTTGATCAGGAAATCAGTTTTAAATTCAAAAAGAGATAGAACAGAATATTATTCTTTGAAATTATAGAACTCAATGTCAAGATTAAAAAACTGATTAATAATATTAAAAGCTAATCAGAAATAAAAAAAATTACAAACAACTATTTATTAATTTTTAAGATAATTTTAACTACTAATTTTCAATATATCACGTTGGATTTGGAAGATTATAAGTTTCTATTTTGGAGTATTTTCAGTCTATATTTTATTGTTTACATTCATGGAATGCGAAGGTACGATCGTTTTCTGCCTTGGTTTGTTTACTTTTTGTGGTCAAAGTTATCACTATAAAATAAAGATCCCCCGACGCGCCGCGTCTGTCTATCTGTCTGAACGCGATAAACTCAAAAATTACCAAACGGATTTTCATACGGTTTTCAATGGGCGGAGTGATTCACTAGGAAGGCATATAAGTTTTTGTGTACATTGGCTGAAATTGACGATGATTGTTGAAGATATTAGAATATCATGCCGACTGGGAGCATTACTGGCGTACGTCACGTAAAATTGTTTACAATAACAACGAAAAAAAAAATTAAAAAAACAAATATTACGAATGAATCCTAAAACTCGACCGATATATTTTAAAAATGCAATTAAGAAGTAGTTATGATATGAATGAAATAGCAAGGCAGAATTCGCGCAGCTACAAATGAACCCTTTGTCCTGCATTTTATTCTTAATATTGTCGTCCTAACCAATCTGTTCGTATCTTAGCGTATAATATATTGTAATATGCTTTTATTCAGTATGTACAGACGCCAGCACATCAAGTTACTAAAAACTGTCAAATTTCTTTAATAGATTTTCAACTTTATCCCTACAGCATAAGGTTCAAGGTTGATTGGGAAAATTTTACAGTTTCGGGTAGCTTGACCTGCTGGCGTCTGTACATTACACTCAGATGTATTATATTAATGTATTTGTCTAATGTCTAATTCATAAATTGTACTGGATAATTTATACTCAAAACTAGACTTTGTCTCCATGGACTTCAGAATTGGGTCCAGAGAGAAATGAAAATGCAGATATAGCGCTGCTACAGTTTAATAGATCTATTACATTGTTTTCTTATAACTTGTGGCGAACGTAACGCTCCACATTTGGTTTCCATTGGCAACACTGACAGAATGTTCTAGAGATTGAGGCTTGTCAAAAACATGTAATGATGTAACCAGAGACCATTAATGTTCTGTGCCAGAGACCACAGAGTACTTTATACTATACTGCCAGAGACACAACTTTTCCCACAGAGTTGACAGAGTACATTTTGTATACTTTTCCCACCAATTGTTAAGTCGTTTGAATTTGGACTGAACCATTAATTTTCCGGGACTGATATTTCGCTCGTGTTGTGAGTAGTTTATAATCCTACGCAATAAACTATAAGAAGAACGAGTCAGTGTTTGTTTTAGCATCGAACCTCCGACCCGTCAATGGTGACCCCGACTACACACAAAAACTGCTGTGGATGGAGTGTGGTACCTACAAGTTGCCTGTAACCCTCATCCTTGAGCATACGGTTCAGCCCTTTGGACTTTTATCGGGAACGTGAAAGTTATTTCAAGATCGACTCGCCTACAGACTGGTACTCATATGCTGCAAGTGCCCAGTCAGCTCCAGCACGAGAAAAGCAACTGCCCATGGATATAATTCAAGGGTAACATAGCCCACGGATCTGGTGAGCAAACATTCATCTTAATTTTCCCTCGAGTTTTGTGTGACAACTACCACTACCTTTTTTAACGGGATTCCTGGGATTGCATGGTGTTTAAACTTTTACCCATATCACTATTGCAGTGGTATTGTGATACAAAAAGTGCATGAGTGTTATACTTCCTTCAGACCTTCATAGACCAAGCAACACGCATACAGAAGTTGCTAATAACAAGTTTTTAGCCCATGTGTGTCTGTCTGCCTTTTCATAATATATTTTGAGTTAACGTTCATTGTTTGTGCTCAGATTTAAAATTGTTTACAATAACTTAAGGCTACCTACATGCATATTCTAACGGGGTCCCTATGTTGTTTCGAACGCCGCTGTTGCGACACACGCTGTTGCGAATTATTTTTCCACTGCCTCACAGGTTCGACTGTGGTTCGAAAGCTCACGGACTCGAATGAAGTAGTCGCGAAAGACGCTGTTTCGAAAAACATTTTCACTGCCTCATACGCTCGAATGCTTGTGATTTCGATTTATTTAGTCATAAAGTGTACAGAAAAGTATTTAATCATTTGGGTTAGGTTAGGTTAGAACAGTGACCATTAACGCGCGAAGGCGAGCGAGCGAAGCGAGCGTGCCGCGGCAGCGGCCGCCGAGCGCCAGGTCCCCTCTATTGTTGGTAAATTCAGTTACCAAAACAAAAACTCTTCATCAATATCCAATTTAACTAAATTACTATACGTTATATTAAATGATGATGTTGACACCGAATTTGTTGATTTTATTTAATTACTGCTTAAATACTTTTCTGTACACTTTATGACTAAATAAATCGAAATCACAAGCATTCGAGCGTATGAGGCAGTGAAAATGTTTTTCGAAACAGCGTCTTTCGCGACTACTTCATTCGAGTCCATGAGCTTTCGAACCTGTGAGGCAGTGGAAAAATAATTCGCAACAGCGTGTGTCGCAACAGCGGCGTTCGAAACAACATAGGACACCCTATTCTAACAATACTTGCTGCTATTTATGTTAATAATTAAATTAAATTTGGTGTTGGTTCACACATAATATAACTAAAGTACCAAGTAAAGTCAATGGTACAAACAGTAACTAGATTATTTTGTTGTTCAATCAATATTAAACATTCAAAGGTATAGTTACCATTTTAAAACCATACTGGTTGCTTACACACCTACTGAAAATCAAAATTTATAATTTGTTAGCATTTCAACACAAGTACTTAAAGTCTTATGTAGTACTGGTATCTATTAAATTATAATATTGGTACAGATTTAAAATGTATAGTGTACCGTCAAGGTAGTTATTATGTAATATTAAAACATTCCACATTTAAGAGGCCCCTGCACGTAAAGTAAATTTATATGCCCAATATAATTTTTTAATTAGGTACTTCTTACAATACCAATAATTAAAAATCTTTGTGATAGCTGTAATAATTGTTATTATACAAAGAAAGAAGATTGTATTGAGAAACAATACTAAATTGACATTTTGATATTACCTAAAAGTTAATTTATCATAACTTGCTTGGTTATTGTGTTCTTGTTCTAACATTGTTTATCATAGCATTAGGTACTAATATTTGCATTGGAGTTATATATTGTATACGGCTGTAGAAGTCAAATGTGGATTGAGGCAATTAACATTGGGTTTCAAAAATAACCTCAAATAATTTAATTTGGTTTTCTCGGTTCCTTTATTTATTAATTTTTATATATAAATAATTATATATTTAAGTTTAAATATTTTTTTTAACTATGTTGATCGAAGAAAATTCCCTTAAACAGAAGGTCATAGAGCTGGAGCAAATGCTCGCTTGTTTTCAATCACAACCTCAATCTGCTACAACTAAAAGCGTTGCAGGTGTGTCTGCCTCAAAGAGATGTCAGCACAAACTGACGGGGTCGGTTAGGATCAATGCCTGCCGGGGTTGCTAGTTTGTCCGAAAGGGATATCGTGGCCCTGGCACACAGGCAACGGAAGGAACACGGGTGGGTTTTAGTCAGTAAAAGTCTGACACGCCCTCCCGCTCCGCCCAGAGCGGGAGAAGTTATTTGATGATTTCCCACCCAAAAAAAAAAACAAAAAAGGTGTGTCTGTCAAACTGCAAAACTTTTTTATTGAAAAGCCTGTTATATGGTTTGCACAAGTGGAGGCACAATTTCAAATTGCTGGCATAACGCAGGATGCCACTAAATATGGGCACATATTGTCAGTTTTGGCTGCTCATGTAGCTGAAGAAGTAGAAGACATAATAGCGAATCCACCTACAGATGGCAGATATGAGTACCTAAAAAAAATAAGTTAAAAAACTAAAACCCGACTACTGAATAATCACGCTCTAAAAAGTATGAAACAAGAAAATATTCTCATCTGAAATTATTATGTACAAACTATTCAATATTTATCGTCTATTAAATAAACAACTTACACATAATATATTTTAATGTATTTAATACATATTCATAGTGATATTCAGAAGACAGCCGTGGTCGTATGCAACTTTGCCCTAAGATTATGATCGCTTACTACTGTTACAATGTGTTGTTTTGATATGTTAGGTGGCATACGACCACCAGTAGTCGGGTTTTAGTTTTTGAACTTATTTTGGGGTAATAATTTTGTGATAAAGTACTTGCAGAGGCGCTTTAAAATTTTTTTTGGTTAGGTCCATTCAAGTGCACCTCATTCACTCATTCATTAGGTTTAATGTTTTATATGTACCTGTGTAATATAGCAAACATATACCATAGGTTTATGTTTCCAAATTTGAAAGACTTCTTAACCTTTCTAATTCCTGAAGAGATTGTGAGTCATGAGGATTTTTCAGCAATTTGTAATGATCCAAGGAACAAATAAATAATTCGTCTAAGGATCTGAGTCTGCTGAGGGTAACATAGGCTTGTTCCTTAGCGAATAGTGACTTCCCTAAATCGATTACCGCTATATCTAGAGTGCACCCATGTAACTTGTGCACAGTAACTGCCCAAGTAAGGATTAACATTTTGTGTTGAATTTTTCCCGATCCTCTTAATCCGTCAAATTCAGGCAGACAAGGTCTAACTCTAACAAGCCCAATCTGCATTTATAGCGCAATCATTGAATTGTATGAGAACTGCACTTGGCTGTTCTCCACGCTCCAGCTGGTCACGACGAAGAGCAGACCATATTAAGTTCCTGGCCACATTGAAATACGTATTTATTACAATATAATTATGTATTTTAAGTAGGTTTGGAGAGAAAATATGTTTGTTGTTGCTTGTGATTTTATAGAAATTATACCTAATCATTTATTTAGGGTGATATTAGGGTGCGTGTAGGCAAAGCCATGAGCAACAACTGACAATATATATATTTTTGAAATGTGCTAAGTAAGGCCTTTCATTTGATACCCAACACGGCATGAATAAACAATTTTTTGTTTTTAGGCTTTGTCCGCTAGAGGGCGCCATATTGAATTTAATGTGACCTGACATAGCCTATAACCAGCGGACGATTAAGACGCTTCCAACAATACCTCATTCGTCAAATTATGATAAGCGGTTTAGAAGTAATGAGGGAACAGATGAACATACATACATACTTACATACCGGTCAAAATCATAACCTTCCTTTTTGCTTCGCCGTAGTTGGGTAAAAAAGGAACTAATCAGACGCTTATCGGATTCGAAGGTCCAGCGCACACGTCAGCTTTTAGTGTAGTCCTCTGTGGCCGGACCACAGTTTAGTACTCAGATGCTATAGTTCGAAATAATACCTACTAATACCTAAAGTCTACTTTCATCGGAATATATATATATATTTTTAGTACCTCAAGAGATATCTTTTTAATTAACAATTTATGTGGTCCGGCCGCCAGGCAGTGCTCTCTGGCCGCGCCACCTCAAATTAAATAGAGTATAATGAACTATTAATAAATCAATATTCCGAAAAAAACTAAAGAGTACCTTGCATACGACAAATATGGTCCAATAAACCCCTTTAGTTAAGGAGTTATTGGTCGTAGGGTGTGGTCCGGCTGGAAGGTATACTCTGCAGCAAGTCAATTTTGCAATATTTAATATTAACTATCCATAAATCAATTTATATAATAGTACCTTTTCTCTACTCTTCGTTGATACTTTTTTATCTCAAGAAACTATTGATTTTGATTAATTAATCTTTAAAGTATGTGGCGCGGCTAGGGAAGATTACTTTCAGCAAATATAACAATTATTTCTTTAAGCCAACGAAAACTGCATAATAAGTACTTTATAAAAAGACCTGGACTTCATCTATAAACTTTTATTTTTATTACCAACAATGATTTTGAAAAAGGTGCACTTTTTAGTTTTTGTTTACCTATCTACCTAAGAATAGGTAGTTAATTTGACGAAGTAAGTGAACATTTTGGTTTAAAATAAACAATAAGTATACGAAAAACAAATATTGTATATTCATAATCAAATATTAACAATTGTTAATACAATTATTGTAAATGACGGAAAAGTGTTTTATATACGAGGGCTGCACTAAAAGCATCGGATTTCCACTGTTTAGTCGTTGAGAAAATGGAATTGACTCGAGAAAATTCAAGAGCGATGATTTATTATGACTTTCGAACTGGTTTAACAAAAAACTTTTTACAAAAAAAAAATCAACCGACTTCCAAAAAAAACACTAAAAAGTGAAAAATAACTTTAATTTCGGAAGTCGGTGTCTTTGGATCTGTATTTTAGTTTTTTTCCACCGACTTCCGAAATTAAAGTTATTTTTCACTTTTTAGTGTTTTTTTTTGGAAGTCGGTGGATTTTTTTTTTGTAAAAAGTTTTTATTTTTCACTTTTTAGTGGGTCAGTTTGTAATTTATCTTTTTAACAATAGCCTAATGTCAAATGCTCATCACCTTTACACAATATTGGTATTCCCGATGCAGGGGCGTTAATTGTTGAGAAGTTCTCCTAGTAAGAACCAGGAGAACTGATGGTGACTTTACCATATGCATTTTGACGCTTATCAACCATATTAAAGTGCCTAATCGAATCGCAACGGTGAAATACTAAATACTATTATAAGTAGTTCCGGTGGCCATCTGTGGTCTTCATCATCAGTTCCACTTCACCAAATCATGCTTTCCGAGAGCAAATGGACGAGTTACTATAAAAAAATACTCAAATCGCTATAGGTATGCCTATAAAATTTGAGGATTTCCCTCGTTTTCCATGGGATCCCATCATCAGATTCTGATTTGGTGGCAATGGGACCACCTCGGGAGCATACCCTTCCAAACAAAAAAAGAATTTTCAAAATCCGTCCACAATTGACGGAGTAATCGGTGAACATACATAAAAAAAAACATACAGCCGAACATATAACCTCCTCCTTTTTGGAAGTCGGTTTAACAAAAACAGTGTGTTGACCGGATGATTTCTGCATTTGGTGATGAAGCCCCATCCAAAACCACAATTTATCGCTGGTTTGCTGAATTTCAACGTGGACGTGTCAAGGTCAGTGATGATCCCCGTCAAGGTCGTCCAAAAACTGCAGTCACCCAAGAAAACGTTGATGCTGTGCGTAAGCTGATTGAGGAAGATCGACATGTGACATACCGCGAAATTCAGGCAACTTTAGACATTGGCATGAGTCAAATACAAATAATCTTGCATGAACAATTAGGTGTAAAAAAGTTCTTTTCCCGATGGATACCGCATTCGCTCTGTGAAGAGCAAAAAGCGGCTCGCGTTACTTGGTGCGTCAGAACTCTCGAAAGATTCCACGCAGGATCCTCAAATGCTGTATACAACATTGTATCAGGTGACGAATCCTGGATATACGCGTACGAACCCGAAACAAAAAACCAGTCACGAGTTTGGGTGTTCGAAAATGAGTTAAAGCCAACAAAAATTGTTCATTCACGGAGTGTTGCAAAAAAAATGGTGGCCACATTTGTCTCCAAAACCGGCCATGTTACGACTATTCCTCTTGAGGGACAAAGAACGGTTAATGCAGAATGGTTTGCTAGCATTTGTTTGCCACAGGTCGTTTCTGAACTCCGTAAAGAGAACTGCAACCGCCGCATCATCCTCCATCACGACAATGCGAGTTCTCACACCGCGCACAGAACAAAAGAGTTTTTAGAGCAAGAAAACATAGAATTATTAGACCATCCGCCGTATAGCCCCGACCTAAGCCCTAATGATTTCTATACTTTCCCTAAAATAAAGAATAAATTGCGTGGACAGAGATTTTCATCACCTGAAGAAGCTGTGGACGCCTACAAAACGGCCATTTTGGAGACCCCAACTTCCGAATGGAATGGTTGCTTCAATGATTGGTTCCATCGTATGGAAAAATGTGTCAAATTTCGCGGAGAATACTTCGAAAAGCAATAAATACATTTTTAAATAGTAATGTTGTGTCACTTCCTTGATTCCCGAAATTTTCAGTGCCGCCCTCGTAACAAACTAAAGTCAATAGATTGAATTTTAGCATTTAACCCTTTAAACAAGAAATAACAATGAAATAAAGAGTGTAAGTACCAAAACCGCGTATTAAAAATATAGTCAATCAGTATTACAAATAAAGGAGTTTTTAAGTTATTTTCTAACTTTAAAATGCAAGGCCTAAATTAAAAATAAACATTTTGATAAAAATAAGTTATAATTTACAATTTTGCGTATAAAATACAATGAACATTCATTTGATGGTTTTTAGTCCTTGTAACTTCAGTGCTTATATCATCATAAATGTTGCCCAAGTATCATCCAGACGCTTGCAGTGTGCGACGTAATGGCGAATATTTGGTAAATGCTCAATCACTGACAACAGTGTAAATAATTTTCCTTGTAATGTCATAGTGTCTGGAATGTCATTTAAATCAACGCCTAAATCAATTTAAAATATTAATAAATCATTCAATGTGTAGTTAATAATTTGTTTACCGGTAGGTACATTTTACACAGTCGTCATTACTTTTAACCAGGGACCGTACAACCCCGGTTAAGGGTTAAGCCTTTCGAAAGGGTAACCCATTCAATGGGTTACCTTTATCATGATGTAACCCATTGAATGGGTTTTATAGTAAAAACCCAGTGAAAGGGTTACATGATAACCCATTGAATGGGTTTTATAGTAGAAATCCAGTGAAAGGGTTACATGATAACCCATTCAATGGGTTATATACCTACTTGAAACCCAGTGAAAGGGTTACATGATAACCCATTCAATGGGTTATATACCTACTTGAAACCCAGTGACGTGAAAAAACCATAATATTGTGTAATTTCGATATCCGCCTAGCACGCGTAGCATGACCAATTCTATCTCTGTTCTATCAAGAATAGACAAAGTTTTTGATGTGAAACATTCAACAGCCGCACGTAAAACCGACTGCTGGCGGGGCGACGCATGCCACGTGGCGACGCATCACTACTATATACAGTCATCTGTAGTAAGTTTTTTGATGTGAAACATTCAACAGCCGCACGTAAAACCGAGTGCTGGCGGGGCGACGCATGCCACGTGGCGACGCGCCGCTACTATATACAGTAATCTGTAGTAAGTGTGTAAATAATTTCGATGTTTCACATCTGCCAGGCGTTCCGTGACGGCTCATTTTTTTCTATCCAAGTCGATATCTCTTCTGCCCGAGCACAGGGGGATAATTATTACGTTTCGTTTTCGAAAAAAAATGTGTCAAACGTCAAGTTTTTGATTAATAAAAACCAGCGAATTTTTTTATTATTAAAACAAAAAAAAAACATCTCGCATCCTAGACAAAAAATGACAGAAATTGAACCCCCTCTATGTCACCCCCGTGGAAGCACCATCCCAACATGAATTTAAGGAAAAATACAGCTTTTTCTATTTTGCTGATTTTTTTTCGTCATCTTATGAATGGTTTTCGACTAGAACAACAGCTTTCCCACCATTTTCCCGTTTTTTTTTTGTTTTCTTTGCTGCTCATGGTGCCTCTAAGCATATACTCCAACTCCTACAACTCCGCCCCTAAGACGGCTCACTGACCAGATTGTTCAGTGAGAAGAAGTTTGGATGGTGAAAATATTGAATTGAGTTTTCAAAATCAGTAAAGATTCTTGTCTAGGTCTAATTTGATGTAGACTATGTACACTTGTCGAGTAGAAATGTTTTTAACCCAAGTGTCAAATCAAAACTTCAGAAGCAGGGTTTTGGTTACCATTTTAGAAAAACCGATGGGGTTTATCAAAGCAGTTAATCAAAAACCCTTACGGTGTGGGTAATTTTGAGTGGCTTAAACTAAGCCGTTCAAAAGGGTCACCCACACCGTATGGGTTTTTATCGAAAACTCTTTCAGGTTTTTTTCAGGTCGGGTTACCAAAATTTAATTTAAGCCATTCAAAAGGGTTACCCATATCGTATGGGTTTTTGATTTACCGCTTAGAAAAACCCTATCGAAAACCCTTTCAATGGGTAACCAAAATGGTCCCTGCTATTAACACATAGCACACCTGAATCAATCTCTAACATTGTTTGAGCCAATTCTTCAAGGGCTGAAATGCCTTTATCAGAGAAAATTAGTTAATTCAGTGGCATGTACGAACGTGATGTGGAGAACATACTCGTGTTCTGACTGCATTGTGTATTTGTGCATCGTTTTTCCGATATAACTATAGGAATATCTTTTTAATAAAATTTTGTCTAAAACAAAAGTAATATTCGACATAAAATTTATGATCGTCAAGACATTTGTGATTGTTTTGTCAAAATAATATTTGTTTATAATATTGGCTCGTATGCTGTATAAATTTATGGGATCCTTATTAGCAAGAGACTTATAAGCGTCATAAAACCGGATGTTTTTGTTTCTATTAGTTTGCGGATGTTCTTTCTATCTATGCAACTGCTAAAGATTGCACCAGACAATCGAAGGCGCAAGTATTTTCTACAACTACGCCTTTAATACCAGTTGAACTACTACTTACTACCATTTACCAAAAAATCGACCGACTTATTTTTGGACCGCATCTCTCTTTTGTTTTTCCTGTTTTCCTATAGTCAGGCCTCGCCAGTTCTCTAGAAGGATGGGTTCATCAGAGATGACAGATTCTTGCGAAAAGTCACTTGACTCAACTTTAGCTTTTTCAGTAGCCTTTGTTTTCTGTTCAGTAATATCATCACTGAATTTGTTCTTTAAATCCCCAGATTTATATTCATGGCGCTGCAATTTATAAAACCTATTGTATTAACAATTTTTTATTGTTTATATTTGATTATGAAAATATATATTTGTTTTTCGTATACTTATTGTTCATTTTTAACCAAAATTTTCACTTCGTCAAATTAAGCTCAAGTGGACCTCCCACTTAACAAGGTTGCGGAAAGTATAGTTGAGACCTCGCCTGCCCCTTCAGCATCAGTTCACTCTGCTGCCGCATTCGATATTGGAAACATTATGCGTAGCATTGAGGAGTTGACAAGGAAAGTTGATACTCTCACTTGAGACAAAGCAGCAGGACAGTCTCGACGCCCAAGATCTATAGTGCGCACTCAGTCGCAATCCCGGTCATCATCACAAACTGGGGACCAATTATGCTGGTACCACAAAATATTCCGGGAAAAAGCAAGTAAATGTATAAACCCTTGTATCTGGGTTTCTAATCAAAAGGGAAACGCCGCGAGCAATCAATAGTGGCGGAAACTGTTTGCTCCTTAATTGACCGCCGTTTATTTGTCCTGTACTCGGAATCAAAACGTCGGTTTTTGATTGACACTGGCTCCGATCTCTATTGTTTCCCACGTCAGTTTCTCAAGAGACGTTACAACTCTACTGACTTCGACGTGCGTGCAGCCAACGGCAGCGCAATAAAAACTTACGGCACCACAGCTTTTCGTTTAAATTTAGGTCTCCGCCGAGAGTTTAGGTGAAACTTTATGATAGCAGATGTTAGCACACCATTGGTGCTAACTTTTTATCATACTATCATCTGCTGCCCGACTGTCGTGGCCAGCGGCTTATAGATGGCAGCACAAAAATGTCCGTACCTGCTACCATCGCTCAAGTGAACCAACCAAGCGTGAAGATTGTTGCCGCTGAAGGTTCACCATTCAGCAGAATCCTATTGGAATTCCCGGATATTACTCGACCACCTGGCCTCCCAAGGACTATGAAGCATTCAACGGTTCATCACATCGTGACTACAGACGGACTACCTGTTTCTTGTCGTCCTCGTAGACTCGCGCCTCAGAAACTTTTGGCTGCGAAGAAGGAATTTGAGGAAATGGTGCGATGTGGAACCGCACGACCTTCAGACAGTCCTTGGGCTTCACCGCTGCATATGGCTTGCAAATGTGAAGACGACTGGCGCCCCTGTGGGGACTACCGAGCCCTGAACGCTCGGACGGTCCCAGACAGTTACCCTGTCCGACACATAGCTGATTTCTCCCACAACCTTGCTGGGGCCACGATTTTCAGCACCATAGACTTGGTTAAAGCATACCAACAGATTCCTATGTTTGAGGCGGATATCTGCAAGACGGCCATTACTACACCCTTCGGGTAATTCGAGTTCCCGTTCATGACCTTCGGTCTCCGTAACGCTGGGCAGACTTTTCAGCGATTTATGGATAAGGGCGTAAGAGGACTCGATTTTTGCTACCCCTACGTCGACGGCATTCTGGTTTTCTCCGAAAACGCTGCTGAGCACGCCCAACACCTGCGCGTCCCTTTTCAGCAGCTATCCGAGTATGGCGTCGTCGTTAACTCTTCTAAGTATGTACTGGCCGCTGCAGAGGTGAAGTTCCTTGGTTACTGTATTTCAAAGGACGGTACCCGCTCACCACCGGAAAGGATAGAGGCTTTGCGCAATTTTCCCCTACCCAAAACAGTGGAAGGCCTTCGGCGGTTCTTGGGGATGATTAATTTCTATCGCCGTTTTCACCCTAAAGCCGCCGAGCTTCAAGCTCCACTGATCGATGTTTTGGCTTCTACACAGCTGAAAGGTGCCAAACCTGTGCCGTGGACATCAGACCTCGAGTGCGCTTTTGAGAAGTGTAGACCACCTTGTAACTGCCACTCTCCTAGCCCACCGAGTCTCCAACATTCCTTTGGGACTATTCACAGACGCCTCGTCAAGCCACGCGGGCGCTTGTTTACAGCAGTTAGTCAATGAGCAGTGGCAGCCTCTCGCTTTCTTTAGTAAGAAATTGACTGCACGTCAGACCACCTGGCCAGCATATTACCGCGAATTACTCGCAGTATATGAAGCGGTGCAACATTTTCGGTATGTGCTGGAGGTCCACCACGTGACCATTTATACGGACCATAAACCCTTAATTTACGCATTTTTCCAGCGCCGCGAGAAACTACCGCCGGTGCAACTCAACCAGCTCTCATTCATCTCGCAATTTACCACTGATATTGTGCACATTAAAGGAAAGGAGAACATCGTGGCTGACGCAATGTCTCGCGTTGAGTCCCTCTCCCTTGAAGAGGACTACGCTGCGCTTGCGGATGCACAGGCCGAAGAACTCCGTCACATGCAGACTAACTCGTCTCTAACTAGAAAAAACAGTGTATTTTACATGAGGATTCCCAACCAATGACGGCAATCACAACTCACGTTGGCACTTTTGTATATTGAAGAGTACCGTTCGGTATTAAATGCATACCCGAAAATTTCCAAAAAATTATGGAAGAAACGTTAAGTGGATTGCCGTCAACGGCGGTTTTTGCGGATGACATTTGCGTTACTAGTAGAGAAAACTACACATTTAGCCAATTTAAAAGCGGTGCTACAAAGGCTCAATCAAAACGGTTTGAGAATAAAGGAGAGGTCAAAATTGGTATAATATTCCGACGATTTTTAAACGCTAATGTGATGTACCTTATTAGAAAGTTTATTTATTATGCTACTCGATTATAGTTAAATCTGATTTTTTCAGGCGCCCGTTTTTGTGAAAAAGTGAAAAATGTTTCAATACAAACAAAACGCACATAGTCTTTATTTATTAATTTCTATGCAATATAATTATTTTATGTGGCTAATGTTTCCGCTTCTATTAAATACTTTGAGATTTTATTATAATTTTAGCTGCAGCTCCATGAAATTAAGACAAAAAATATTGATTATCATGACAATGCAATAACAAAACGTATCAAAGAAAGTCAAAGCTGTAAACTCGGACTAAATATCCGCTGTAAATGTCAAGCCGAGTCGTGCTGACTGACGTTGTCATTGTCACGTCATTTGCCACAGGGCTGCCATCCCTAAAATATAAATAATGCTTGTAGAACATTTTATTTTTCAACACTTGATTTAAAAAAAACGGGCGGCTGTAAAAAAAAATTAAATGCCCTAATACTTCAAAATAATTACCCTCTTTCAGCCTATATAGGTCAGAAGGCTGTTTAAATTTTCAATTATTTTAGTACCAAGCCCCATACATTTCGTGAACGTCTCCTTCTGCAGTGTGATTTCTTTAAAAACAGTGTTACCTATTTGGGCTATAAAATTGATAAGATAGGGTTACATACGGATAATAAAAAAATTAACGCCATTGTAGCAGCACCTGAACCTACAAATGTTACACAGCTTAAGAGTTTCATGGGACTTGTAAATTTCTATTCAAAGTTTTGTGTCAATATGAGCGACATTCTAAAGCCCCTTTACGGTATGTTAAAAAAACATGTAGAATGGCAATGGACTGACGAGTGTAATAGGGCTTTTATACGGATAAAAAAAGTGTTAAGCCGCGCTCCTGTTTTAGCACATAATGATGCCAGTCTCCCGTTAATCTTATCAGTGGATAGCAGCGCATATGGCGTGGGCGCGGTGTTGACGCAGCGCCACGATGACGGCTGCGAGCGCCTGGTGTGTTGTGCTTCAAGGATGCTCAACTCGGCCGAAGTCAATTACTCGCAGTTAGATAAGGAGGCGCTGGCTATTGTATTCGGTGTAACTAAGCACCACCAGTATGTGTATGGCAGACATTTCACACTTCGCAGTGATCACAGCCCCTTATGTTACATTTTTGGTAAAAATAAAGGAATACCAGTGACCGCTGCCAGCCGCTTACAGCGTTATGCTGTTAAGTTGGCTGCTTACGACTTCAATATTGAATTCGTAACATCGTCTAAAAACTGATTTGCTGACGCTCTTTCACGCCTTCCTCTAGTCTTGACAAAGCGTCAAGTCAAGAGGTGAAGGCGCAAAATTTAGTTATTTAAATTACGCGCAGGGACATTTTCCAATCAGTTTTAAAGATATCAAAACTGAGACTCGGAAGGACGCATTATTAAATAAAATATACGGTTTTATAATGTACGGGTGGCCCACTGACAAATGTACTGATAGAATAGAACATTCTTATTACAATAGAAGAGACAACTTGCATATTGATCAAGGCTGTATAATATGGGGTTATCGTATTGTCATACCAAGATCGTTACGAAAGCCAGTTTTGACTGAAATTTACGATGGGCACCCAGGAATCATCAAGATGAAACAAATCGCGCGTAATTACGTATGGTGGGAGAGTTTTTTGTATTGATTGATGCTCACTCTAAGTGGTTAGAAGTGGAACCAGTTAGCACGACGTCTGCCACTATTGTCATAGACTGTTTAAGACGGTTGTGTGCACGTTTCGGATTGCCTAAACGCATAGCAAGCGACAGTGGGCCACCTTTCTCATCCTTTGAGTTTGCTCAATATTTGGAACGCAATGGTATTAAACATACTTTAATACCCCCATATCACCCCCTAGCAACGGAGCCGCGGAAAGTTCAGTGCGGTCTGTTAAACGTATTCTCAAAAAGGCACAATTAGAATGAGAAGATTTTAATACCGCATTAAATCGATTTCTATTTATGCACAGAAACACTGAACAAAGTACCATCGGAATTGAACCGGCGGTAGCCCTTCTAGGTTGACGACTACGTGGCCGTCTTGATTTGCTGCGGTCTGACACGCGCAACGCTAAGACAGTCACAAACGTCTGCTGCGGACGCTGGCCCAGCAAGAACCAGTCATGTTACGAGATTACACGAAATCAAATCGTAGGTGGACTGAGGGTGTTGTGACCGAGCGTACGGGCCCTGTTTCCTATACGTTGAATACGAGTGCCGGTCAGACTCATAACGAGGCATATTGATCAGCTACAATCTCGTAAATCGCGGTTTTCTTTGAGTAAGGCAATTGACGTAACATCTTTCGTTCAAAATAATAGCAAACAACAAGCTACAGAGCACGCAGTTTCTGAGGGCGACACGGATGACAAAAATGAATTCTTTGATAGTGTGGGAAAGAGGGCGGGGATCGTGGCGCAGTCACCACGGTCAACCCCGCCATCCACGCCACCTGCTGCTGATAAAACTGGCCGCGTACACAGGAAAGCGGCTATTCGTTATCTAGAAAAACTTAAAAATATGTAAACACAATGTAATTTTGTTATTTTCTGATTGGTTATTGTCACACTCTAAACATTACAGCACTAACGTATTGTTAGGTTTTAACTTTATGTAACTTATGTATATTTTCACAACAGTCTTTTTAACTGTGTGTCAGGTATTATGCGCATAAGATTTATGTTCGAAATTTGGGAGGGAAAAGTGTTATGTATGTGGGTAACTTGAATTAATGTGTCAATAAACAGTCTGCGTTGATCCGCCTTGTTTCATTGACGTGTCCCGTATCTATCAGTCGCCATAACCGGAACTAATGTGTCTATTTACTGTGATATTTCCACGGGTAAGCCAAGGCCCTACCTTCCAGAGGGCTTCCGCCGACCTGCGTTCCAAAGACTACACAACCTCAGCCACCCCAGTGCGCGTGCAAGCGCCCACCTGGTGGCTGATCGTTATGTTTGGCCCCTGATTCGCAAGGAATGTGGTGCATGGGCGCGCTCTTGCGTCGACTGCCAACGCAGTAAAGTTCCACGCCACGTCTCCTCGCCTCTGGCTAACTTCCCCATCCCATTAGCACGTTTCCGGCACATACACAGACATAATTGGTCGGCTCCCGCACTCACACGAATTTTTTTACTGCCTTACTACGGTGGACAGATACACGCGGTGGCCAGAAGCTTGGCCAATGAGGTCTATAACAGCAGAGGAAGTGGCAGATACATTGGTGGCAGGATGGATATCCAGGTTCGGTGTGCCTAATATTTTGACTAGCGATCAGGGTCGGCAATTCGAATCCGGCTTGTTTCAGCCCCTCATTAACGTTTGCGCAATCAAACGGATTCGAACAACAAGTTACCACCCCTGCGCCAACGGTATGGTGGAGCGCATGCACCGCCAATTAAAAGCCGCGTTAATGTGCCACGGAAGCACATGGTCAATGGCACTTCCCCTTGTATTGCTGGGTATGAGGACAGCGCTCAAGGAGGACCTCCAGAGTTCTGCCGCCGAATTAGTTTATGGTGAACCCCTGCGCCTCCCAGGAAAGCTCATCGTGCCGCCAGAGGAAACAAGAAGCACCAGCCACACATGCTGGGCTTTGTGACTCAGCTGCGAAGCAAAATGGAGTCCATTCGACCCACACCGGCAGCACTCCACAGCAAGCCGACCGCATTCGTTTTTAAGGACCTGGCGTCCACCAGCCATGTCTTCTTACGAGATGACACGGTGAGACGTCCATTACAACAACCGTACACGGGCCCGTATAAGATCATACGGAGGCAAGACAAAACCTTAACGTTGGAGGTGCGTGGTAAAAAACTTACCGTGAGCATAGACCGTGTCAAGCCTGCCTATCTTGAACCAGTTTCAAGAACCAAAACAGACGCAGTCCCTGACTCTTCGCCACAAGTTTCAGCTCCATCTTTCACTGCCCCAACTAAAGTATCCATTTAAGCACCCTCTACAACAGTAGCACCACCACCTGCTCCTATAATTACGACTAGGACTGGACGCAAGAGTCAAATTCAGTTCTGGATCTATAAACAATATGAGTTTCATCTAATAATTTATTAATAATTAAGTATATTATATTTTTGCAATACAATATAGTATATAAACTTATTTTTGGTATGTACCTTTTTCTCTCCGTAGGGGGGTGGTGTGGCGAACGTAACGCTCCACATTTGGTTTCTGTTGGCCACACTAACAGAATGTTACACGCAACCTTCTGATCTGGAGTCAGAAGGTTGCGTGTTCAGATCACGTCGGGGTCACCATTGACGGGTCGGAGGTTCGATGCTAAAACAAACACTGAAGTTTATTGCGTTGCATTACAAACTACTCACAACACGGGCGAAATGTCAGTCCCGGAAAATTAATGGTTCAGTCCAAATTCAAACGACTTAACAATTGGTGGGAAAAGTTGTGTCTCTGGTTACATCATTACATGTTTTTGACAAGCCTCAATCTCTAGAACATTCTGTCAGTGTTGCCAATGGAAACCAAATGTGGAGCGTTACGTTCGCCACAAGTTATAAGAAAACAATGTAATAGATCTATTAAACTGTAGCAGCGCTATATCTGCATTTTCATTTCTCTCTGGACCCAATTCTGAAGTCCATGGAGACTAAAGTCTAGTTTTGAGTATAAATTATCCAGTACAATTTATGAATTAGACATTAGACAAATACATTAATATAATACATCTGAGTGTAAAGTACAGACGCCAGCAGGTCAAGCTACCCGAAACTGTAAAATTTTCCCAATCAACCTTGAACCTTATGCTGTAGGGATAAAGTTGAAAATCTATTAAAGAAATTTGACAGTTTTTAGTAACTTGATGTGCTGGCGTGTGTACATACTGAATAAAAGCATATTACAATATATTTTACGCTAAGATACGAACAGATTGGTTAGGAGTGTTAGAACGACAACATTAAGAATAAAATGCAGGACAAACGGTTCATTTGTAGCTGCGCAATTCTGCCTTGCTATTTCATTCATATCATAACTACTTCTTAATTGCATTCTTAAAATATATATCCGTCGAGTTTTAGGATTCATTCGTAATATTTGTTGCTTGGTGAAATACACTAGTTTTTCCTGATTCATTGCAGTCATGACTTCAGAACTAATGGCTGTGACAGCTTCCAACTGAATTGAACTAATATCACCTTCTGGAATACCTGAAGAAAAATACCTTACTTATTACATATTTACACTTAAGAAAAATCCTGACTCACGCAGACCTAGAAAGCTGAAATTTTGCACAGCACATTTTAGCTTTCTTAGCATTTAACACTGAGGTTCTCTCTATTTGTGTAGACATGGAATAAGGCGGGAATTAGGGAATAGGAAATAAATGACGGACAGCCGGACTTACCCGCTGGCAGTGCTACTGAAAACTTTATACAAATAAGTTTAGTAATAGGGTTGGCACAAGCCAATGCTCACATGTGAATAATGCACTGAGTCTGCCTATTTCATGTGATGACCATTTGTATGGTTCACCGTAAGCATCGCTATGCACGGCTATTGAATAAAGAGTCTGAAACAAACAACATAATTATTCTTTTAATAATACAAAGAATACCTACCCCCATGTGAAGAAGGCGTGAGTTTATGTAGTAGTGTGTGGGTATGTATGTAATACAAATAATCTATAAACAGTCGTCACGGGTTAGAAGCCCGAAACTCTGAAGATATAGGCAGTCGCTCCTTGTAAAATACTGATAATCACTTGCATCCGGTTAGACTGGAAGCCGACCCCAACATTTTTGGGAAAAAGCTAGGCAGGTGATGAAAGAATCTAATACAAATATGAAAAATTAATTACTCTGGTTTGGTTTGTGTTACATTTTCCCGCTTTGCTCAGGGTTTCCAGGTTAACTTCCTTGAAAGTATTAGGAGATATTTTTTCTAAATCTATTGGCGGGAAACCACATAGTAAGTAGCCAAGTTCGTTGATAACTGTACTTTTTTCATACCATGTTTCCCCAAAATATCGCCTGTAGGCGGCGGCTAGAATACCATACTGGAAAACACAAAATGTACCCATCGTATATTTTTATCGTAAAAAGAGCAAAATACTTCTGTCCTCCTCCTTATTTGGCTGGAGCATTATCATCTGCATACAATTTATTGAAGTTTTTACCTTCCGGGGCTGCAGTTTAATATAGTGATTGGCAAAATATTTGAGGACTGATGGATCCCCAAAATTAACATAATACAATTCTTCTTCAGGGATAACGTTTAAAAGTGATCCCAAGGCTAAATACTCTCGGCCTTGTAAGAAAGCTGCAGTTTTCCCATCTGAAACAATGTAGGTAAGCCAGTAAGTATGTACCAAAACCAATACAAGTATAGTCAGTGATTTAGTTCGTAACCTTTTTATTATACTTACCAGTCAGAATATCCCATGCTAATAAGGCTTTAGAAATTGGTATCATTTGTTTATTTGTGTGTGTTAATATGTGCAATATCGAGTCCGGATCAAGTCTCAAAAAGGAACTTGGCGGCCCGAAAAATATCATATTCATAGATTGTTCCACTCTTATTCTATTGTCCAATTCATCGTAGAACTCATCATACTCATCAAAGTTTTCTAAAATAGTTAAGAATCAATAATATAATAAAATGCAAAAGTGCTCTTTATTTTTTTTACTGTTTTTTGCTGAGAATTTCATTAAGTATTATTTTATTTTCCGAGAATCTTAGGAGTAAGTTTCGGGCTTAGCCGCAAGTAGTTTTAGTTATTATAAAACATGCCTTTCTCAGCCACTGCAATCATTGAATTTCTATCGTCTTCGTAATTGAGACCCAAGTCTTCTATTGACTCAGTGGAACTCACTGTGCACGAAGATCTCCTTATAAAATAACTGGAAACATGGTAATGTTCTTATGTAATCAATCATTCCAAATGTACAGACTTTTCGATAAAAAAAATTGTGAAACTGTAAAACAAAATTCTTTCTACAGCAGGAGGATCATTTTGCAGGAACGGAAAAAAATCAAAACAGGAAATAAACACAACAAACTATTTTCAGAAATTGTTGTCACCCTACCACTGACGAGTTGTATTTAGCTTGAGGTACTGATAAATTATTAACAAAATATTTACATACCTAATTACTAATAAAATTGGAATTAAATTATAAAACATCATGAACTTTCATTGACTTTTATAATAATTATTTTATAGACACATTTGGAATACCTTAGTTACTATACACTCGTAAATTGAATGTAAAGTGAAACAGGTAATCGAGATGGTTGTGTTGTGTGTGTGAGATAAAGGTATCCCTTGAATTTTCGGGGTAACGTAGGCTACGCTACTCCGAAAATTCAAGGGATCCAATGGATCTCAACGGACTAGGCACACCCCCAAAGTGATAAGTTTTTTGAGGCGATTTCGGAACGTCCTATGGAATTTTGTTTGGTCTCTTTTTGTTTTGCAGTGCGTAGCGTACCAGTATGATAAGTGCGAAATATTGGGAGGAGGTCTAAAGCCGGGAATTTACTAGACGGACATGCCCGCGAGCAGTTTGTATGTCTGTCGCCAAGATTTGCTACACAGACTCATCAGTTTGTTGTTTCTGTCTCAACTGGCTATACGGTTTACCTAGTTGTTACGATGTCAACGAGACAAAGAAATAATAGTAATTGCTGGTGCCGTAATAATACTCTTAGATAAAAAGAAAAACAACTTTGTACAAAAAAACTTTAATTTCGGAAGTCGGTGTCTTTGGAACTGTATTTTAGTTTTTTGCCACCGACTTCCGAAATTAAAGTTATTTTTCACTTTGTAGTGTTCTTTTTGGAAGTCGGTTGATTTTTTTTTTTGTA
The DNA here is from genome assembly GCA_963921375.1 of Tiliacea citrago. NCBI lineage: Eukaryota > Metazoa > Arthropoda > Insecta > Lepidoptera > Noctuidae > Tiliacea > Tiliacea citrago. Next base: position 5,833,836 of record OY992791.1, on the reverse strand, counting down.
AAAAGTTGTTTATTTTTCACTTTTTAGTAGGTCAGTTTGTAATTTATCTAATTAACAATAGCCTCATGTCAAATGCTCATCACCTTTTACAAAATATTGGTATTCCCGATGCAGGGGCGTTAATTGTTGAGGAGTTCTCCTGGTAAGAACCAGGAGAACTGATGGTGACTTTACCATATGCATTTTGACGAGCATAAATTGCTTATCAACCATATTAAAGTGAGCTTTCCGAGAGCAAATGCACGAGTTACTACAAAAAATACTCAAATCGCTATAGGTATGCCTATAAAATTTGAGGATTTCCCTCGATTTCCATGGGATCCCTTCATCAGATTCTGATTTGGTGGCAATGGGACCACCTCGGGAGCATACCCTTCCAAACAAAAAAAGAATTTTCAAAATCCGTCCACAATTGACGGAGTAATCGGTGAACATACATAAAAAAAAAAAAAACATACAGCTGAACATATAACCTCCTCCTTTTTGGAAGTCGGTTAAAAAGAAAAGAATTTGGTGCAAAATTCCGTGGGGACCATAAGCTAAATCAGCTTCGGGGCATAGGTATTTCTTTACATTTTTAGTTAAATTTTGGTAGGGGGAGCATTGCGTAATTCTGAGTTAATAAACTATTTGCTTTTTATCTTCTGGATTTATGGATATTTTTAGATAAGATAAATTTATTGAGGTACATACTAGGTTTATACCCGGCAAGCCGCTGCCAGACTGACTGTGACGGTCCTACACTAGCAAATATTGCATAGACCTACAGTAGCGAGGTCCGACGGGCATGTCTGCAGACTTGCCCGCGGGCATGTCCGTCTAGTGACCAGTCATTATACCTATTATTTAATGTTTAAGTACTAGTCTCTTTCCGTGTGGAGCCGGATGTAAAGAATAGCACCTTCCCATTCCTTCCCGTGGGTAAAAGGCGACTTACTAGAGAATGGGCAGCAGCGTTCTCTCGTGGCGATTATGGCGTCCCGTCCCCCCCCCCCACATTGGGAGAGGTCTATGTCCAGCAGTGGACGTCTTTCGGCTGAAATGTTAGGAGTATATGTGTGTTCTGTGCTGAAATGATGATGATGACTAGTATGTAATGATACTCTGTGCTAGCAGTCGAGCGTGCATTGTGGCTAGTTGTTGTGGCTCTTGTTGTGGCCCAAAGAATTGTGTCAATCATCTGAATCATCAGTCATTGTGTGGGCATGAAGCCGCATAGACCTCGGACCCAAAGTATACAATGAGTGCCAACGTTTTTCGTTATTCGGCCTGACATTTTTGGCTGAGCCCGCAATTTTTCTGAACAATGTTAAATAATGCGGCCGACCAATAGGTACGTAACTTATCTATACCTTCATGTGCGTAGTTCCAGATATGCTATGGATGGAGCATATCTGCCATGTGGAACAAGCTCTATAAAAAAATGAATGACAGATTAATAATTGTCCCCTTCACCCGTTGTTGTACTATCTTGTCTTGTCGCTGGAACGCGGCGCTAACCTAACCTCTTATTTCATTGTGGCCTTTCAATTATAGAAAAACTTTATTATTTAAAGAGTTTATAAAGAATAAACAGCAATTTTAGTGCGAAATGGTCATTACGCTATAGATATTTGCTGTTATTACTTAGCGAAATATACGTTATTCATTGGTTACGTGGTAGACTTTTGTTGTCGTCAATAGTTGTAGGAACATGGGTATTCTAGAGAAAATATCGGAAATCGAGAAAGAAATAGCAAGAACACAGAAGAATAAAGGTAAAGGAATAGGCGCTCTTTACCGGCCTCTATATTTTGTTTGTTGTAATGTCAATCCCTTTGTTGCATAGGTCTACATCTTCAGTAGGTAATTGTTGTGATCAATCTGATTTCTATTTAAATTTTAACTCATAACAGGGTTGCTTTAAATTGGTAATTTTTTAACCAGGCTTAACCTGAAATATAAGAAATGAATGTCTAGACCTAACTCAACTTATTGTTTAACATCATCTAAAATTCTAAATCCATCAGATGTTACATGGACTGTCAAATTATTTCTAGCCATTAATATTTTGTTCAACAGCTACTGAGTACCACTTGGGATTGCTGAAAGCCAAACTAGCGAAGTACAGGTCTCAGCTGTTAGAGCCTTCCAAGAAAGGAGGTGACAAGGGTGAAGGATTTGATGTGCTTAAGTCTGGAGATGCCAGAGTAGCTCTAATTGGCTTCCCCTCAGTGGGTAAGGTAAGAATAACACAAAAATTTCATTAATTCAGTGCTATAGTTGTGTACATATTCTGCCAAAATGAATTTTAAAGAAGCACTCAAGGTGAATCTGCAGCTGTAGCCTGCTAAATTCAAATGTTCTTACAGTTTTTGCTATTTGCAGGTCAGTGTCAGGTTGTATCTTAATAAAAATATGATTTGCGACTTTATCAGATATGAATTTACAGAATTAGAATCATTAATACAACTCTCTCGAGTTAGATTTGTTCCCCAATGTTATGATTTCATGAAAAAGTCATTCAATGGAACAAATCTAACTTAGAGAGATGTATTAATGATTCTAATTCGGTAAATACATATTGGTTATAGTCGCAAATCATATTTTGATCAAGATATAACCTGATGCTGACCTGCACGTTACAAAAAAGAAAGAAAATTTTAATTTTGCGGTCTGCAGCTGCAGATTCACCTTAAGAAGGCATACAGCAACAAAATACGATCTAAAGAAAAGCGGCCACATTCTTCTAGATCGAATTTTGTTGCTTCGTGTCTGAATATGAAACTGTATAAAAGGTATTAGAAAACTCTGGACACACTTACTGAGGGTCCTTATTGAGCGTTATTCATAATTCATTCTCAGTCACGAGATAATACTTTTTAAAGGAGTGGTGACGGCAGCACATCTAGCTACTACAATCTGTCAAATTTCTATAATAGATTTTCACCTTTATCCCTACAGTATAAGGTTTAAGGTTGATTGGGAAAATTTGACAGTTTCGGGTAGCTTGACCTGCTGGCGTCTGCATTGTAAGCCCTCTTAATTGAGTATTTAATCAAAACAAGCATTAATAAAGGTACCTGCTGACATCACCAAAATTGAAGCAGATTTAAATCTTTCCATTTACTTTTCCAGTCCACTCTGCTATCTACATTGACTCACACTCACTCGGAGGCAGCCAGCTATGAGTTCACAACACTGACATGCATCCCTGGTGTCATAGAGTACCGTGGTGCTAATATACAGCTTCTTGATCTGCCTGGTATTATTGAAGGTGCTGCCCAGGGCAAGGGTAGAGGACGACAGGTAATTTGTTACTAGCACCTCTCTAAGGAGTTCACATAACGTTTTTATCTGATCATCCACAAGCAGCAGTGCCTGACCTTAAGTCTTTATCAACTTAGTAAATTAAGACCAGTATTACAGAACCTAACTTTAGACTCAAGCATTAACTAAAAATAGTTTAGACACATTTAATTGGTTGGAACTAGTTTTAAGTTAGGTGCTGTAAAACTGGCCTAAAGGTTGGTTCTTTTGTTAGCCATCACAAGCTAGCAACAATTCTATAGGACTACTGTTCTTGGATCATTAACTTAGTAACATCTCACAAACATTACAAAATATGTTATTGATGTTGACATACCTGTCTGATCAAAACAAGAGATGGGTGGTATAAACCATAAATAGTTTCAATAACTATGTATTGGGGTAATACCTTAAATATGGTATTGCCTTCCACAATAACTATACAGGGTGGATTTTTGAGATGAGGTAGTAAGGACATCAAGCTATACATTTCCAGTTTACGCTGATCTCGCACTGTACGGAAATCCTATACAATGCGAGATCAGTTTATACTGGAAATTAATAGCTTGACGTGTAGCCGTGTGTACCTTAACCGTTGTAGCTACAGGAAAACGGTCTTAAGAGACTGTCCTTATCTTTTTGAGAAATTTTGATCTGCATTCAGTTTTTGAAAAAAATGTCATGTACAGTCAACAGGAAAATGGGCAATTTTCACAAAAACTTTTTATGCCAATTGATCCTCTTTCTTTTAAGGATCAAAAACGTCTATTGGACCAATTGAGGTTTGAGTACCTACTAGAAAAGTCATAAACCGCGAATTAGTTTTCCCATAAATTTCGTAGGAAATGAGACTTGAACTTACATTTTTTACCATCGATAAACTGGCCGCTACAAAAAGACTGATCGAAAAACAAATAAAAAACAATAACTTCTACTTTGGGTATTATTTCACCTTAAAATTAAAAACATGAAACTTTACATTTGGACTCACCTAGAAATTTTACTTTTGTGCTCTACGATATGAGGTGTTAAAAATGGTAGCCGTTCTGACGTAGGCATAGGTTTATTCTCTTTACTACAGAGCGGGTAGCAGCTGATAATGTGCTAGGATTCATTTCATAGAGAGTCGTGGTAAGTAGATCTTTGAGTTCCTGACACTGTCGTATTTCTTTTTATAAAGTACAATTTTAAAATAGCGCCACATAAAAAAGTGTAGAGGCGTCAGATCATGACTGCGAGTTCGTCATGGTATAGGAGAAAAATGACGAAAAATTAGACTGCTGACGCATCGGAAAAGGCAAATTATAGACCTATATCTCTGGCCACGACCCTGGGTAAGGTGCTGGGTGGTGTGCTTAACAGACATTTAACTGTCTGCCAACATGTCGCTCTGCACGACGCTCAGTTCGGATTCTGACCTAGGCTAATAAATATTTATTAAAATAAATAGTTTCAAAACCTGGTATTGATAATAATACCAACAAATAGTTTCATTATTACGAATTCGCGTACCGACCCATGTCTAATCAAAACATGACCAAATTATCTCGGGCAACTTTCCAAGTACTTTTCAATTATATATGTTACATAGGTACTAGCAGGAATAGTTCATATGGACTGAATCATTATGTACTATCAATTTAACTGTTGGCAATCTGTCCTGTATTTTGGCTGAAATAATTATGATGAATCTATGTGAATGTTAACAAAAAAAAAAAAACAACAAAAATGCTTGTTTGTTACTTTGATCTTAAGAAGGACAGGATACATTGAAAATCAAAATCCAAAGTCATTTATTCGATTCGTAAAAATAGGTTAAAATTACATAAGACAGTCTCCCAAAACACCCGGGCGCCCTACACACTTTAGTGCTTTACATTAAATTAATATGCCATATGTTGTAGTTCCCTCAGGATGCAAGTGATATTCCAGGCAACAGCTAAAATGACTGTAATCATGTTTTTGCACTTGCAGGTGATAGCAGTAGCGCGGACAGCAGACTTGGTGCTAATGATGCTGGACGCTACGAAGCCCTATGTGCACAGACAGCTGCTGGAGAAAGAGTTGGAGAGTGTGGGCATCAGGCTGAACAAGCCCAAGCCTAATATTTATTTCAAAGTATGTTGTCATTATTCATGTGGATTTTAATGAAAAAAAAACTGCCAAGTGCGTGTCGGACCACGCACAATGAAGGGTTCCCTAGTTGAAATGAATTTATCCCAAAAACAAGCTTAAAATTGTAGTTGAAAAACATGTTCTCCCATACATCGATATACGCCACGGTCAATTTCCCAACTGTAAATGTAAGTTTGTAATTTTAAAAAAATACTGATAAAAACAAATTAACGATTTTCGGACTGTTTCCTTTACTTGTGCTGAGAGACCTTGCTTCTTGCCACATTTCATGATGACGGGGATGAGTTTCTTGTAAACGGGAAGTACCTTAAAGGTTTTGATTTATTTGTGAGTATCAAAATAATTATGTCACATAAATCGCCGTATTTTTTTATTGCATTGACTTAGAATTTTTATTTTTTTTTGAGCTCCAAGGGACCGTAGACCTACTTATTTGATATTAATTTTAACTTGAGACCTCGACGCGTTCCGGAGAAAATGCGTCTTGACAGACTGACAGACAGACAGGCGGACAACGAAGTGGTCCTATAAGCGTTCTGTTTTTTTCTTCGAGGCACGGAACCCTAAAAATCTTATTGTTTTCAATTTACTGCAGATTGATTGACTGTTCGGACATTAGAGCTGCAATAAATCATTTATTCTTTAATTGGTTAGTATTAATTAATAAAAACAAACTTCACCGTTTATCAGACATGGAAGGTGTTGCAGATGCCTCACAAACATATTTGCCAAAGCGTTTTATTCACTTCTCTAAAAAAAAAATGTTGCTTTCCAGGTGAAGAAGGGCGGCGGTCTCTCTTTCAACTCAACGTGTCAGCTCACCAAGGTTGACGAAAAGCTGGTGCAAATGATTCTGCATGAATACAAGATATTTAACGCTGAGGTAAGAAACAACAAATTCAATAAGCTAAATAGTAGTACCTACACGATTGTCGGCTGTTGATGAAAGGTACTAATTACCTAGCCAGGCTATAACTATAACACACGGAGCGCGACAAAATCCTGTCGCTGCATCATCTCACGACGAAACGTGACATAATAGGTTATTTATGCAACTGTTGTTTAATAAGGGGTATCAAAACACGAATTCGCCTCGTGTGATAATACCTAATTATGTACAGTTGCATACAAGACTTTATCTACACCCATGGTATGAATCCTCTTTATTACATTTTTGCAATACTAATATCGAACAAAAATAGCGGGATACGACGTGAATTCGGATAACCTATAACTTTTTGAAGTGAAAACTTTTTTAGGCGCGTTGAGCACTTTTTGGGTGAACAAAAATCATGTAACTCGCGGCATCGTCACCGAACGCTTCCCATGAGCTATATGTATACTGTGTACTTTTTGGGTGAACAAAATGCATGCGTCATTGTCACCGAACGCTAGTTTTCACTTCTATCGGCAGTCCCCATGAATAAAACCAGCCACGCATGTTTTATTTTTAATTACGGCGCTATGGTAGTGAAACGCGCGTGCATGAAAATATATATTTTTTTTAATTCATTTAGTTATCTTGAATTGAGTAGTGAGAAAAGGAGTTGCATAATGAAATTTAGTACACCATTATAACACTCGTTTGGATGATATAATGGTTACTATGACACTGGATGTTTTAATGTTGGCAATAAGCTACCTAACTGTTTCAGAAACTTTTATAGCATGGGTGTACATAAATATTTTTACACATAGGCATGGACATAGGGCTCGATCACACGTACCACAACGACAACACGTAGACGGGCGCTAATTTGTATGAAATTTAATAGTTTATACACACGGACCTATAAAATTAACCGACCACATCAAAGCCACGTCGTATCCACAACGCAACCACCAGTGCGACCGCGCACTAGCGCCCGGCCACATCTGAAACACAAGGTTGCGTCGACTATTTGATTTGATTTTGTAGTTACCACGCCGCAATTGCAAGAAGATGCAGCGACACTTCATCCACACGTAACCACAGCTTGCCGACATTTTGTCGCTGCGCTTCGGCGCATCAATGTTAGCCCGTCATTTCGCTTTTTTCTAGTAAACGCAATTAAAAATATATATATACGTAGTATAACGGAAAGTATTGGGGAGACATTTGCCCAGTAGTGGGACAGTGTAGGTTAAATAAAAAAAAATGCAGTCGGACTGCCGACAGAAGGGAAAACTTAAAACTTTGGAATAACATAAATGTATTATGATATATACAACATGTCCCGGAATTAACGCACAACCTCTTAAGGGGTCATTGTACTCATCATTATGGACAACTTTTACAATGGAACCAAACCTGAAATCTCGAAAAGAAGTCAGCTGTTCCCTACATTTATGTTCGAATAACTCGTCAAAATGTAGGGAACAGTGCTGATTTTTTTTTCGCGGTTTTTGGTCCCATAGTAAAAGTTGTTCACATTAGCACAACACATTAGCATGTCGGTGACCCGTACCCATAAGTTTTGTCCCTACCAAAAATCACTCAGCGCGGCTAATAAAGAAGTTTTTACTTCAAAGGTATGAAGAGTCGTCGTGAAAAACAAATTAATAATAGGTTTTATGGTTCTGTTGTAGGTTCCACGTAATTGGCTTCACGGGGTCCACATTGGGTCCACGTAATTGGCTTTAAAAATTAAAGAATTATTCACTTCAGGATGTTTATTTATTTAGGCAACCAACAGCGATACTTAAAGTATGTTACAGAGTATGTATTACAGTATTGTATGGCTAATAATAGGTTTCCCTGTGTAACTAGGATAAATATAAAACATGCGAACGGACTACTAAGAAATCTAAATACAAAAGGTACAAGATTAGGTATATTGCTTATAGTTAAGTTTAAATTTTAAAAAGAATAAAAAAGTTTGATTGTTAAGACCAAAAAAATAAAGTTTGAATAATAAGATATTAGTAGTTTGTCATTTAACTTCACTTATGGTTTTTATTATTTGTTTTTTGAATGTATGTTTATTATATTTAAATATATAATAAATAAAAACGACAGATTTTACCTTTCTTACACAAAATTGTGATGCAAACGAAGCCGCAACAAGGCTTGTGGAATGTCTTATGTCCACGGTGTCCCAACATTCAACAGTAACGAAGGCTTCTACCCGTAAAGTAGTCCTGAAGCCCTGGATCACACCTGGCCTCTTACGATGCATTCGGCACAGGGATAACCTCCACCGAAAAGCCCTGGCAGACCCAAAAAACGAGACTGTCGATTTATCATACAAAAGGTATCGGAATCACTGTAACTTATTACTCAGGAAATTAAAAAACGCCTACGAATCATCTGCTTTAAAGTCTTCGAAGGACAATAAAGAAACATGGAATATTATAAAATCGATTACCGGCCAAACTGGGAAACAAAAATCAGCTGACAAACTTTTAACCACCGCTGAAGATGATAACGCGCAAAATGCCATTGAGCAAATAAACCTTTATTTTTCGAAGATTGGTAAGCAACTGGCTGAAAATATCACTATAAAAAACCAAAATTCTTCACTGGCACCGTACTCTATTGTGACACCTCCAGCCTGTAATTCCATGGTCCTCCTCCCTCCGAATGAGGCCGAAGTAGAGGCAGTCATCAACAATCTGAAAAATGATAGTGCCACAGGTTGTGACTCTATTCCAGTTAAACTTCTCAAGCTGGGTAAGGACGTACTAGTTCCACCTATTACTAAACTCATTGAGGCCTGTTTTGAGCAAGGAGTTTTTCCCCGAATCTTTAAGAAATCCCTGATCACACCTGTTCACAAGGGTGGAAACCAGGACGATGTTAAGAGTTACAGACCAATCTCAGTTCTGCCAGCATTATCAAAAATATTGGAAAAAATATTGAATCGTAGGCTCATGAAATACCTGGAGGACTGCAAAACAATATCGGACTCACAATTTGGCTTTAGGTCTGGGAAAAGTACCGCAGAGGCGGTTAACCAACTCGTTGATCACGTGATTAGTAAACTAAACTCAAAACAAAAATGCCTAGGGGTTTTCCTGGACCTAGCCAAGGCCTTCGACACCGTTTGTATTCCAACCCTTGTGACCAAGCTAGAACATGCTGGAATCAGGGGAAGGGCTCTAAGCATATTCACAGACTTTCTCAATGACCGGACACAAAAAGTAAAGATTGGTGAAGTCATTAGCAGTGAAGCTAGGGTTGATTACGGTGTGCCCCAAGGAAGCTGCCTATCCCCAAGCCTCTTCCTGCTCTACGTTAATGACTTATGCCAACAATCGTTAACAACGGTAAAATCTTTAGCTACGCAGATGACACCGTATTAATATTTCACGGAGAGGATTGGGACGTAACACGGGAAGCTGCAGAGACAGGCTTAAGAAAAATAATCCACTGGCTGGAAGGCAATTTACTAACTCTTAATATCTCGAAAACGGCATTTCTTCAATTTTCTTTCGCCAAAACCAGACCTTTAGGTATAAGTCTCAAAGCTCACTCCTGTGACGCCGTGAAAAGTAACACATGCACACGTCTTCCAATCACACAATTAAAGACAATGAAGTACCTGGGAGTGACTCTGGATGAGGGACTTAGTTGGCGTCACCACATCGAACAAACCATTTCCCGTGTTAGGAAACTGATATGGACGTTTAAAAAACTACGAGCAGTGGCTGAATTCAAGCTTCTCCGTTCGGTCTATCTGGCACTGGCCCAGTCAGTTATAGGTTACTGTATCACGGCCTGGGGAGGTGCGTGTAAAACCTATTTGATACGCCTTGAGAGAGCCCAACGATCTCTGTTAAAAGTTATGACCTTCAGGCCGTACCGGTTCCCTACAAAAAGCGTCTATGAAAATTGCCAAGTACTTACAGTGAGACAACTATACCTACTCAATCTCATTTTAAAACAACATGAAATCACACCTGTAAACCATGCAACGAAACATAAAAGAACAGTTGGCAACGTATGTAGCACGGTCAAATGTAATACCGCATCGGCTAGACGGCAACGATTATTCCTATCTACTTATATATATAACAAAATAAACACCATCCTCAACTTTAACTCTCTAACAAAACATAAAACTAAGTTTAAACTAAATTCATGGCTTCAAACACCAGATTATCTACAGACGGAACACTTAATTAACGATCAATACTCAAGATGATTAAACAGTAGGCAAACCCACTCTCATATTAGGCATTACCCAGGAAACCAACACACACACATACACACCCTTATACACACACACTCATACATACACTCTCATACATACACTCACACATACCACACAAGAGCATGCTTGCTTTCAACTTAATTCTAAGTAATTTATGATTGTTTTATTTTTTATTTTTTCTTGTATTTTTCTCTCTTTTTATTACATGAACTGTTAATCCCAAAACGGGAGAAGACACTGACTTCTGTAACACAGGTCTCACCTAGCTCAGGAGTCAGAGCTTCTTATGAAATTGTTAAACCTATTTATGTCAATAAAAAAATATTATTATTATTATTATATATCCACTTGAGAGAAATTTGTGTTATAAATTCTAGCAATACGAGTCTATACACAATTTTGGGCATAATTTAGTCGAGTGAGGCATGTGCAGCATCGTAGGGTGACGAGTGCGCCGTAGGGGAGTGTTAAATGTTACCTGCGCGACCAATTCCGGGCAATCGAGGCCTCCATTAAGTATGTCATAAAGCAAACACATATCATTTATATTTCAGGATAATTAAACTTAGAACGCGAGAGACCCATGGGTAGAACCGTCCGCCAAGATGGTTGAACTTCAACTGACACCCAATTTATTTGCGTTCAGGACAGCTTGTCTTTTATTTCCATATATCACTATCTATCTAAAGTCACCCCATTTTTAGCCATATCATCTTCCACACAATCCATCTTTAGTCTTTACCTACTAATAAACCCATCCACATGTATGTTCTTCATTAATCTGAAATTACAAGAAAAACTTTATTTCTCGTTTCAGGTGCTGTTCCGCGAAGACGCGACCGCGGACGACCTGATCGACGTGATCCTCGCGAACCGCGTGTACCTGCCGTGCCTGTACGTGTACAACAAGATCGATCAGATCTCCATCCAGGAGGTCGACAGGATAGCCAGGCAGTCGCACTCTGTTGTTGTTAGGTGAGTCTTGATTATTGTACCAATTTGTACAACTGGACTGGATTTTTTGAAAGAGTAACCCGACCGAGAGAAAACTTCATACAAACGCGCAATGATAGGTGCACTTTGAAGCTCTGCCTCTTTGGGGGGTTACACGAACATTACCGAATCGCATATTTTTCTTGGGATATCGTCGCTCAACGGAGCCGAACTTTTTCTAAAACTCATGTGGGCCATATTTTATGATATTAACGGGCGCGTACTGTACTTTGTTTCAAACTATAGGTACTCCATTTGAAATAAGATTAGAAATTTAAATAAACCTTTTTTACGGTCCGTTTAACCGATTTTGACATCTTTTGTTATTGGGATTTTCCATTAGGTTTTTCTCAGTAGCAGCCCGGAGTCTAGATTTGTGCCCAGTTGATGGCAATAGGCTCACTCCCTATTACATGGGGCTTCAACATAAAAAATGTAGGCGTACTATAGGTACACCTCTGCCTAACCCTTCGGGGATTACAGGCGTGATGTTATGTTATGTATGTGTATAGAAAATTCTACCTTCATTAAATTCAAAAGTGTCTGAATTACAAGACAAGATTTTTATAATGTTCAGATTAATTTTGTTTATCTTAATAAAAATTATGCCCATCACTTGCCAAGCCTATCCCCAAATGTGCTGGGGTCAGCTTCCAGTCTAACCGGATGCAAAATTATACCCATGATAATAAAAGTTTTCTATAATGAAGAATGTCTTGTGTTTCAGTTGTAACATGAAGCTGAATTTAGACTTTCTATTGGAAACGCTTTGGGAGTACCTGTCCCTAATCAGAGTTTACACCAAGAAGCCCGGTCAGCCCCCAGATTTCGATGATGGTCTTATTTTGAGGAGGGTATGTATAACTTAGTCTATTATATCTATAAATCAGTTTCAATGTAAAAATCAAAGCAAACTTAGCAACTTTTCTGTACATATTTCTAATAAGAAAGAAAAATATTTGTCACAGAAACATGTGCATGCGAAAACATAATTAACTCGAGTAGGTTAACAAAAAAAAAAAAACAAAACTAATCTACATTATAATCACGAGCACAAAAAACAAATAGTCGGCAGCTGCACGTCATGACTGTAACAAGAAAGAAGGCTTCCACTCAGCATGATGCTGTGCTATGGGGGACCCACAGCACAGCGCTTATTTTCAGTGGGCTAATAGTACACCTCTGCCCAACCCTTCGGGGAAACAAGGCGTGATGTTATGTTTATGTTATTTCTAATAGTTTCGGCTTTTAAGGCTCCGTACCCGAAGGGTGCCAAACGGAACCTAATTAGCCATTACTAAGCCATCGCTGTCCGTCCATCCGTCTGACTGTCAGCGGGCTGTATCTCATGAACCTTAATAGGTAGATAGTTGAAATTTTCACAGATTGTGTATTTCTAATGATTGCCGCGCTCTATATAAACAAAAAAAAATGTTTATAATATTATTAGTGGTATCAAGATCGAGCAAAAAATACGTTTCTTGTATGGGGATTAAAACTCCCCATACGAGGGCAGCACTGAAAATTTCAGGAATCAAGGAAGTGACACAACATTACTATTTAAAAATGTATTTATTGCTTTTCGAAGTATTCTCCGCGAAATTTGACACATTTTTCCATACGATGGAACCAATCATTGAAGCAACCATTCCATTCGGAAGTTGGGGTCTCCAAAATGGCCGTTTTGTAGGCGTCCACAGCTTCTTCAGGTGATGAAAATCTCTGTCCACGCAATTTATTCTTTATTTTAGGGAAAGTATAGAAATCATTAGGGCTTAGGTCGGAGCTGTACGGCGGCTGGTCTAATAATTCTATGTTTTCTTGCTCTAAAAACTCTTTTGTTCTGTGCGCGGTGTGAGAACTCGCATTGTCGTGATGGAGGATGATGCGGCGGTTGCAGTTCTATTTATGGAGTTCAGAAACGACCTGTGGCAAACAAATGCTAGCATACCATTCTGCATTAACCGTTCTTTGTCCCTCAAGAGGAATAGTCGTAACATGGCCGGTTTTGGAGACAAAAGTGGCCACCATTTTTTTTGCAACACTCCGTGAACGAACAATTTTTGTTGGCTTTAACTCATTTTCGAACACCCAAACTCGTGACTGGTTTTTTGTTTCGGGTTCGTACGCGTATATCCAGGATTCGTCACCTGATACCATGTTGTATACAGCATTTGAGGATCCTGCGTGGAATCTTTCGAGAGTTCTGACGCACCAAGTAACGCGAGCCGCTTTTTGCTCTTCACAGAGCGAATGCGGTATCCATCGGGAAAACAACTTTTTTACACCTAATTGTTCATGCAAGATTATTTGTATTTGACTCATGCCAATATCTAAAGTTGCCTGAATTTCGCGGTATGTCACATGTCGATCTTCCTCAATCAGCTTACGCACAGCATCAACGTTTTCTTGGGTGACTGCAGGTTTTGGACGACCTTGACGGGGATCATCACTGAGCTTGACACGTCCACGTTGAAATTCAGCAAAACCAGCGATAAGTTGTGGTTTTGGATGGGGCTTCATCACCAAATGCAGAAATCACACACTGTTTTTGTGTTAAACCAGTTCGAAAGTCATAATAAATCATCGCTCTTGAATTTTCTCGAGTCAATTCCATTTTCTCAACGACTAAACAAGTTTGACAAAACCTTGTGACAAGACCGAGAATCTTTTTTTAAATAAATAAATGGTATTCGATTTTTAAAACCAAGGAGTTTTCAATTAAAAAGATTTTAATATGACAGGAACAGTGGAAATATTCCATTCCCGATACTTTTAGTGCAGCCCGCGTATTTCCCTTTCCGTGTTCAACTGGCGACACCGGTCTCGCGAAATCTACACGCTTTTGTTTTACTACGGAATCCTACGATCCCGTGTTCAATTCGCGTCAACTGAGCACGCTTTTGTGATCCCAAGTGTGTGTGGCCAAGTGGGAGTTGGACTCGCACTTGGCCGGTTTTTGTATCTTACCCAGTCAAGTCAACATTCCAGTACGACTCACCTCACGCTTTATAATACAGGCGTGATCTTGATTCAAATTATTTTATTTCACATAAACATACATATATTAAACTTCAGCAGCTAGGTGCACAGTTCCAATTGGTTGTTTCCCATGGAGAAGAGCGGGCAGGTAACTCCATGGTTACTCTTTAAAAAAATAATTGGCTTTTACAATATTTCCAAATTACAGTGGTAATATGTATGGGAGGACCGTGTAGGCCTGTCAACAAGTACCAGGTACTTAAAAAAAAAAAATGGTTTAATGATGGTATTATTAAATATTTGTCTATCTGTCTATTCCAGGGTGTGACAATAGAGCACGTCTGCCACTCCATTCACCGCACTCTCGCCGCTGCGCTGAAATACGCCCTCGTGTGGGGCACCAGCACAAAGTACTCGCCCCAAAGGGTCGGGATCGGCCACACGGTGCAAGACGAAGACGTCGTGCAGCTCATCAAGAAGTAGCAGCGGCCTGTTACATATGATTACGAGTCGATGATCTTTTGCTTAGACGTCGATTGCTTGATGTTAGGACTGTACTAAGCGATGCGCGTTGTTTATTACTAGTACTTACAGTGGTTCAACGGCTATACCTACTTTGGAAATAAGAGTCCATAATACCACAGCACCACCTCACTTTTTATATCGCTTCCACACTACTGCTATAGTTCACGCGAGCAAGCGAGACAGGGTGGCAAGGAGAAGGCTCCTAGGCGCCGATAGTTTTGGTAATTTCTATTTATGCAAAGTTTCAGGTAGATCATGAAACTTTGCTTTTTTTTAATACAAACGGTTGTTCGGTTTGGAGGTAACTTTGTAATTTTATGGCATCGTGTTTTCGGTTGATGCCAATAGGCTCGCCCCCTATTACATGGGACTTAAACATAACTGGCGAAATGTGGGTGTACTATTATAGATACACCTCTGCCTAACCTTTCGGGAATTACAGGCGTGATGTTATGTGTTTTCGTCAAACATAGTACTTCAATTTTACCATATATTTATTTCAAAATTAATGCTGTAGTACTTTCGATATAATGGACCATCGTGCTAAGCAATTTGAGGTATTGTAGACTCTTAAAGGTATGACGTAAACTCTGCCCGTTCCTCTCCCGCACGATTGTTCTGCAAAGGCACTCGCGTTGACCAACTGTAAGGGTATAATATAGGTAGAATGTGGTTACACTGTATTTTTGCGAGAAGCGGTTATGTGTTTGCAAAGTTAGTTGAGAAAAGCTGGTGTTTGAATTTGACTTCCATATCTTAATGACAACGTAGTGATTTTTTACTTTTTACACACCAACACGCAGCGCTTAGTTTTAGTTTAAACGTATATGAAGACTAACTCTATGTGTACGAGAATAGCTAGATTTTCAGTTATGTTTAAGAATTCTAATGGATGAAACCAGTACCCTAATTGCGTAACAATCACAATCTGAATGATTTTGAAGTATATTTAGTGATTAAACGAACTTACTAGGCCCTGCAGTCTCGATAGATAGCAATCGCTTCACGAACGAATTGTGTACGTTACCCCAGCAGGAAAGTGTCTCCTAGAGTTATATGAGTGGAACATTTAATTGGTGCCTTAGCTGCTGTAAATGTGCCCCCACATAAAAAATGTGTGCCCCCTGTCGTTTTGGAAAAAAACGGAAAAAACTATTCCTGCTGGGGTAACGTTTTTCTAGCAGGAAAATTCTAAACGAATGATCGGGGAGAGAAAAATTGTGCATGGCCAGATAGCTTATATGTGTGCCAAAATGTGCCCCCAAAAATAAAGTCTGTGCCCCTTCAGGTTTTCGAGATATTGCATTTCCTGCTGGAGTAACGTTTTGCAGAATCGTATATCTCTAAAACCATTGCATGTGCCCCTGTAGAATAAACATACACGAGTAGCTCTTAATGTGTGCCCCTTAGTGCCCCAATTAGATTTAAGAAAATATTTGTAGTTTTCAAGTTATCGCCGTTTTATGAAAACCCGAAAAAACATCGCAGCGCCTAAATGAGAGAAGGTATAAGTTCGCTGAAAATTGTATTCGGTCCTTCTTGACGCTAATAATAACCATACAAAGTTTCAAAACTGTTCATGCATGCGTTTTTGAATAATCTTGCTAAAAGTCAAAACGATAGTGTCATAACTTTGACGGCAAAATACAAGGAACCGGCTCAATCCCAGATGTGTAGGTGTAAACCAAAATATTGTGCCTTTAGTCAAAAATATACGGTGAAAATATTCAGCTTGGAATGTTTCGCATTGAATAAATATTAACAAAAAACCAAAATATGTAAACAACGGCTGGTTATCCGACCAAATTCGAATGCTACTAAAAAGCGATGGATTCATACATATCGATGACCTTCTTTACTACACATTAAGAGCTACTCGTGTATGTTTATTCTACAGGGGCACATGCAATGGTTTTAGAGATATACGATTCTGCAAAACGTTACTCCAGCAGGAAATGCAATATCTCGAAAACCTGAAGGGGCACGGATTTTATTTTTGGGGGCACATTTTGGCACACATATAAGCTATCTGGCCATGCATAATTTTTCTCTCTCCGATCATTCGTTTAGAATTTTACTGCTAGAGAAACGTTACCCCAGCAGGAATCGTTTTTTCCGTTTTTTTTTCCAAAACGACACACATTTTTTATGTTACATTTACAGCAGCTAAGGCACCAATTAAATGTTCCACTCATATAACTCTAGGAGACACTTTCCTGCTGGGGTAACGTACACGAACGAATTCGGTCGCAAAGTCCTAATGGAGTCGCTAGTCGGTCAAAATTACTTGACGAGATCGTGATTTTTTCGTGCTTATCTAGCAATTTTGTCTGTTTAGGGGGCCCATTAGGACTTTGCGACCGAATACTGTCGTAAAGCGATCGCTATCTATGTCGAGACTGCAGGCCCTGTAAGTGAAGTTCTATTGCTTCCTGCGGTTCCTTATACAGGGTCAAGTTAAATTAGCTAGGGAAACTCCGCACACGTGTTGGATATATAAACACGGTAAATAAAAATATATTTTTTTTTAGTTTCTTTTTGGAGGGCAACGACAGCTGGTAGTGTTGTTACTATGAGTTAAGAAAATCTGTTTTCTTTTGTTTTTTCGTGTTTAGGAACCGATACCAATCACGTATGTGAAGATTACATAAAAAAACAGATTTTTTAAACTGATATTTCAACTGCGGTCGATGACCCGACAAAAATCATCAAATTAATTTCATTTTTTTTTATCATGTTTAGATATCGATTCCCAACACGTCTGCGGAGTTTCGCTAGCTAATTTAATTTGACCCTGTATAATGCGATTGCATCCTTTTCAGCAAAATAAAGTTTTTTCAAAAAAACAACATAAATAAATTTTGAGCGCAATAAAGGCGGAGCACTTAAATGTGAATGGAGTATTGACGGCAAAATGACAACGAGAATAAGGCATCCGACTTGAAAAAATCTAAAAGAGGTTTTAAACTAAAGTGCATGGAGGCGACATTGGAATGTTTAAACCATTGCTTCTTAAGTTCGAAACATGCGTCTGATCAACAACGTAATTAACGCAATGAATGTTGTTGAACTGTCAAAATGACACTCTTTGCTACTGATAGTGTGTTACGCAATTATGGGTCATTTTTTTATCGATAGGTATTTTATTACGCCAGTGCATGACTAAGAATGTTACACAAAGATGGCTCCGATATCATTCTTACTACTTGTTATACAAATTGATCCTCCAATAATAGCAGAGTTCACATTTTATCAACAATATGGGAATTAAACTGTTAATTTTACGTTTTAAGTCTTATTTATTTTGTTACCTACTATTTAGCCTAAGTTTGCGCGGGCGATTTTTAATGAGACGATTTTTTTTATCGCGTACACGATTTTTAAATCTCGGTGTTGAGCCGAGCACTGAGAATCCACAGAGTGCATCCCAGCGCGTCAATAAAATACAGTTGGATTTTCAACTCAAAGCAATGCATAGACAATGCAGTGATAAAAAATCGCCCGTGGGTACGAGAACTTACGTAAATATCCTTAAAATCGACAAAAAAAAAAAACTAGTTCCAAGATAAAAATGAAGAATGGCAGTTCAAAAACAATGGCGTTGTATTGTGATGAGCTGCTTAATTAATTTGGTTTACTTCTTGTGATTTTTGAATGTGTTATAATTATCTTACGGATTCCCATATGGGAACTATATCGTGAGATTATGAATATACAGTAGATACTATACAAGATATTTGATACATTAAACAAAGTAAAGAATTTTACAGTAAGTACAATAAACAGGATGGATTTTTGAGATGGGTCAGTAAGGGCAGCTACCTGTTGTATCTACTGGAAAACGGTCTTAAGAGACTGTCCTTAACTTTTTTAGATTTTTTTATCAACATTCACAGATTTTGAAAAAAATGTACAGTCAGCAGGAAAATGGGCAATTTTCACAAAATCTTTTTTATGCCTTCGATCCTGTTTCTTAAAAGGATCAAAAACCTCTATTGGGCCAACTGAGGTTTGAGTACTAGAAAAAATATAAATCGCAAAAATGTTTTCCCATACATTTCGTAAGAAATGATACTCCAATAGACATGGGTAGCTCGTGAGCGAGTGATAGAAAAGAGCTAGCTCTTTTCGATTAACGTCGCTCTTGCTCACTCACTCGCTCGCTAAATAGCTCACCAGCTCACTCAGAATTTGACAATGACTTGAGGGAGCCGAGCCGCCTCCTTTGACGCGCGTGCGGCATGAGTCAAATGAGCTAACAGTCGGCGTCTGAGACACTGAGCTAGTGAGTAACAAAGAGTCCAAACTTCCAAAGAGCTATTGACTATTGAGTGAGCCGAGCCGTCTCCTTCGACGCGCGTGCGGCGTGAGTCAAATGAGCTAACAGTCGGCGTCTGAGACACAGCTATAGAAGAGCTAGTGAGTAACAAAGAGTCCAAACTTCCAAAGAGCTATTGAGCGAGCCGAGCCGTCTCCTTCGACGCGCGTGCGGTGTGAGTCAAATGAGCTTACAGTCGGCGTCTGAGACACAGCTATAGAAGAGTAACAAAGAGTCCAAACTTCCAAAGAGCTATTGACTATTGAGCGTGCGGTGTGAGTCAAATGAGCTTACAGTCGGCGTCTGAGACACAGCTATAGTGAGTAACAAAGAGTCCAAACTTCCAAAGAGCTATTGACTATTGAGCGAGCCGAGCCGTCTCCTTCCACGCGCGTGCGGTGTGAGTCAAATTTGCTAGCAGTCTGAGTCACTGAGCTAGTGACCTAGAAGAGTGATATAGCTCTTGAGTGAAAGAGCTAATCGCTCTTTTTCTTTTCAGTGAGCTATTTCGCCCATGTCTATACTAGTTTTTTTATGATGGATAGATGGTACGCCACAATGAAGACTGGCCAAAAATAAAAAATTTAACTTCTAATTTCGAAATTGCATCAATCGAAGTCTGGTAATTCGCAAGGCAGTAGATACAAACATAATTATGGTCCTATTTCCTATGTGACCACCTTGCCAGTTCTGATCTCACGTCTCTACACTTTTTTATGTGGTGGTATTTAAAAATTGAACTTTATAAAAAGAAATACGACAGTGTCCAGGAACTCGAAAGATTTACTTACCACGATTCTCTATGGAATTAATCCTTGCACATTGTCAGCTGCTACCCGCTCTGTAGTTAAGAGAATAAAGCTATGCCTACGACAAAACGGCTACCATTTTGAACACTTCATAACTTGACCATAAAAGTAAAATTTCTAGGAGAGTCCAAATGTAAAGTTTCAAGTTTTTAATTTTAAGGTGAAATAATACCCAAAGTAGAAGTTATTGTTTTTTATTTGTTTTTCGATCAGTCTTGTAGCAGCCAGTATATCGATGCTAAAAAAAGTTCCAGTCTACGAAATGTATGGGATTTATGAGTTTTCTAGTATTCAAACCTCAATTGGTCCAATAGATGTTTTTGATCCATATAAGAGAATCGATTGGCTTAAAAAAAATTCTTTGTGAAAATTGTCCAGTTTCCTGCTGATTGTACATTATTTTCAAAATCTGTGAATGCAGATCAAAGTTTCTGAAAAAGATAAGGACAGTCTTTTAAGACCGTTTTCCTGTAGCTACAACGGTTAAGGTAGCTGCCCTTACTGCCTCATCTCAAAAATCCACCCTGTATAGTGACTATAAATATTGATTCATGTTTTCCTAAGTACTTGTTATAGTGCCTGAATCAATAGAAGACAGCGACAGCAAACAAAGCAATAAGAATGTTGTTGTTATTTAATGTGTTTTTATAGGAAAAGGTCATAATTATTGTATATACTCATTATACTTTTGCATTGAAATAAATAACTTTTTTAAATGCAGCTTTGTTCTTTATTTCATTTACTTAGTGCAAATTGCAATAAACTCCCTTTTGACAGAACTTCATAGGTATTGATGCAGGTGTAACTCTGCCGAACCCCTTAAGAATACAGCGCGACTTGTTTTATCTCTGTGATACAATCATTTTACAATAGTTATCTCTATATCTTTGGCTAGTACTGCAGAGTTTGTTTCTAGAGTGATTGCAATTTTAATGAATAAAACTAAACCTTAATGGTCAATAAATAGATATGGTAGTAATTTATTTCCATAAATACCACATTTGCACTAACACCTTATCTTAAAGATTACAAATTATTCTAGATACATTATGATAATAACAAAAGTTTATGCTAGTATTCAAGATTGATGTTCCTCTAACATATTGAGGACATCTGATTCGGCGTTTGCGACCGCCCATCGGTGCTCTGTGATCTCTAGGGCTTCCCACTCAGCCTTGAACGCGGCTTTTGGGTCTTGAGGCATCGCCATAGCGGCACCAGACATTTGTTCCTGCATTATTTTTGACTGGTCAGCAGCTGTGGACAAACATATTTGATTAATGATCAAGCAGTGTCTAGCTCTCTAGCACAATCCAAGTGCTAAAGATCTGTTAGGGCATGAAAAGATTTTTTTTCTTACTTCACTTCTACCAGGTGCATTATAATCTCTATTAAGTGTACAATGAGAGGACCTTCACTTGGTAAAAAAAAAATTGAGCCGTCATGGGACTACTGGCAGATGTGAAACATCGCACTACACACATTTACACACTACTACATATAGACTGTTTAAGTGTACAGTGGTCGATAGCCACGCGGCATGCGTCGCCCCGCCAGCAATAGTTTTACGTGCGCCTATAGATGTTTCACTTCAAAACCTATTACAAGAAGCAGTGTCTAGGGCCAATCATTAGGTCATAGATTAGTATTTATCTTCTAAAATAGTCATATAGTCATTTTTTGAGTTTTGGAAGCAGTCTCACCATTATTCTCTCCCAAGACTAGAGCATAGATGGTGCGCAGACCGAACACGTTGAGGAAGTACCACGAAGCGGAGGAGACCCATGACGCGTCCAGGTACGCGAGCTCCACGCCACGCTGTAACATCGGCTTGAAGCGGAGCGTCAGCGGGAATGGCACCTTGGCTATAGGGGCAAAAGGAACATGGTTGATAACTTGGTAAAAACTGAATACTTGAATAACTTTAATGCCAAAAGCGTTAGAATGTGTAATTATAGAAAATGTATGAAACATTTTCGGCCACAGTGTATGGAGGCTGCTGAGTGAGGGTCTCATATTTATATTTTACCTATTTCTGTAACTCGACTACAACTACTTATACAGTGTTAGCAATATCTTTACAAAGCTGTGCCCAAACCTTGAGCCTGATAATCTACCCTTATACAAATTGCTTTGTCATGCTTCAAGGTTTTTGAATATGATAACAAAGAACATTTTTTTGTTGTTTTTAGGGTTCCATACCTTAAAAGGAAAATAGGATTACTCGTGTGTCTGTCTGTCCGTCTGTCACAGCTGATTTGCTCTCAACTTACTGGACCAATTAAGTTGAAATTTGATACACATATTAGTTTCTGTGACCCCAACACGAATGTGTAACGTAATTATATGAATTTTGAATATTGAGTTCACCATTCACTTTTCGGGAAAAACAAGAAAATTAAAAAAATAGTTTTGCTAACTCTACTGTGTGACATATCAAATGAAAGGACTAGATTTCAAATATTTTTTTTTTAATAATTTTAGAAAAATTCGTTTTAAAGTTATTAAAGAAAACAGATCAAAATTGACCATTGAAACCCCTCTTATCACCAAAACTGCTGAGCCTAAAATTTTGAAAAAATAAACATTAATAGTTCTATACTTATAGATTACAGGAAAACCTTTAAGAAGTCTGTGGTCGTATATGATAAATCACTCAATATTGTGCGTAAAACATTTGCTGTTGGAATGTATGGGGGAAAATGTTTTGAAAAACATACACACACTACAATTTTGTTAAGTCTGTTTTTGGGATAAATTCATCCCAATGATGGAACCCTTCATTGTGCGTGATCCGACACGCACTTGGTCGTTTTTTTTATATTTTTGTATTTCCGATCGTATTTATGAACATAGCTCATTTTAATTCTATTTTACTTTATAACTTATAAGTACCTAATTCAACAAACATTATCTTGTACCTATGTACTATTAATTTCTGTGCTAGTGTGTCTTAGTGAGTAAGTCGTTGAACTGCTATAAGAATAAAAAAAAAAACCATCCACAGTTTAGCAGACGACCATGAAATTAGTAATCATTTGCAGTTCTTTCCACAGAATCACAAGTTATCGTTAATATATTTTCAATCGCAAGTTATCATTAATATATTTTCTAATTTTAAAAATACACTTACTGGTAAGGAAACCACTGAACATCCAGTTGATCCAGCCTCCAATAACAATCATGGGCAACACATTTGTCACATTTCCCTTCAGCATGTCAGTCATCATACCAGGGTCAGTCATGGGGTTCTGAAATATTTGTAAATCTTTATTATTTTTGTTATGTAGGTCAGTTACCTGTTGTTATCAATGAGTTTATTATAGATTGCATATTTATTGAGAACATAATTTTCCTTTAGCTGTATGTATGAATGTGTTTTCTATAAGTCCCTTTAATTTATGAAATCAAAGACATACTAGTAGTTTAGAGTAAGCTATATAATTTCAGTATCAGCATAATTTTAAAATTTACCAGTAGAGATTGAGGTAGGGCCTAGATTAAACTGACTTCATTCCCATGGATTTAAGAACGAATTTATAGTAATTTTTCTGATGGTTTGCTGAATTCATACTCATGTAAAGATATAAAGAAAAATAAATGATGAATGGGGGTAATGAATAGAGATTTGCATTCCCTAATGTTAAACAAGATGAATAATTCAATGAGGCTAAGTTAATTATCAACCTATTGCATTAACCATTACCTGAGAAGTACCGTACGCAAAATATGCGCTTTGGCGTTGCGGACACCAGCCCTTATTACCTATTTACTTACCTGAGAAGTGGCAGCCCTCTTCTGAATCTTGAAGTATCCAGTCTCTTCATTGTTGAACCAATGGCGGCGCATCGCGAACGCCTGCCGCGGCAGGTACTTGCCGTTCTCTCGTAGTAAACGAGCACGGATCATTACTTGACTGAAATTCAATTCAACACATAGTTAAAGCTTTATAACCCACCTAATTTAATATTATTTACAGGTAGTGCCGGATCAACCACGTTGCAAGAGTAGTAATTCGTATTAGCTTATCCAACACCGCCCCCTGAGCGTAATTTTTTAAGTGAAACTTTTTAAGACGTGGTATATTGAATTTACTTGATGTCACAAAACGTGAAATGTAACACTTTTCCTGACTAAGACAATCCACGTCAGACATTCGGTAACTGATTATTTCGTTGGCGCAAATAAGACAGAATTTCTTACGGTAAACACACAAGTTCTATTAAAAGTTGCTCTTGTACAGTACAGAATTTGAATCGGCCCGATAATCGGCTCTACAAAAAGTCTCGACGTGTGCGAACACCCTTACTCGATACTCAGTGTGGACGCGTAGTGGAATTGAAATGGCTTGATTCAAAATGTTGAAATTGTCTATTTATGTAAGGCATAGTCTACATTATTAAAATTTAGTACCAATCATTTTTTACCACTTTATAGTTAGGTACCGTACTTAAGAACCCATAGCAGATAAAGGGTCCCTTGATAGAATTTACTACGGGCCGCTTGCTTAATCCGGTACTGTTTATAAGAAATCTTAGCTCTGAATGAGGGTTTAGATTAAATATTTTGTAATAGACACAACAATTCTTGGATGAAGTTGTATGAGGTTGTATGATTGTACTTGGAAATTCAGAAAATGTTTGTTTAACATTTTAGGTTATATTCTCGTAAATATGAATTGGCACATCTAATATAATATGAACTTATAGACAAACATCATTATTTACCTGTCTTGCACCTGAAGAAGCTCAATCTTCTTCTGGGAGGACAAAATTAGTGAAACATAGTGCCGTACTATACCGACCAAGAAGGTGATGATTACGATGGGAAGGAATACCCATAACCTTATTTTTGGATCAAGGAGTAGCTCAGCCATTGTGATAAACTTTAAAATAAACTAACACTTATTCAGTACTATGATAAAATTGATTTAGAATTAAGGAAACATTTGCTAGATGACACCTCAATCCTCAGTGACATGACTGACAAATGACAATTGTTGACAGCCGTCAAACATCGTAACACCATGACAATCGGACGCTTGGTAAAACTAAACGAACGGAGGTCTCAAAAATTAAAGTAACATTTAGTAGTTTTATATAAATAAAACTATGAATGTTACTGTAATTCTTATATAAATAAAATAATCTTAACACTATCTTATTCTATGCAAAAATGTTATCCAAGCTGACGACGCGGTTGAAACACAAAACCTGTCAAAGGCAAAAAAGACTAATTATGTGACAAAACCAAACTAACTGAAATAAGGATAAGGTCAAGTCAATTGTCAAAACCTACCTGTAAAAATATGCACGAAACGTCAAAATAAAGTTGTGCACAAAGTGTATACCTACCATATATATAACTACCTAATTCACGGGATTTACGAAAAATTAGAAACTAACATCTCTTTCTTTAAATCGTCTTCAAATTCCCTTCGTTAGGTATAACTTCATGTTTTCAAGCAAACATTTGCCGATATTTTCAAATTACTGTCTTTCGTCGTTCTTATAATGCCGCGCGCCAAAGCAAAAGTCACTAGCGCTAGTCTATCTAAAAAAACAGGAAAAAATACAAATAATAATAATCAAAATAAGAACACGGTGAAAGAAACTGCAAACTCCGCAAGTATTGAATTCAAAATTGACCCGCCAGAATCCTCAGAAGACCAGCCAAGTCCCAGTAAAGTTGACTTGAGTCAGTTTAGATTTGAGAAGAAACAGCACGTAAAAATTGAATTTGAAAAGGATTCTCTGGAGAAAGAGGTAACCAAAAACCTTTATTTCTTGTTTCTAAGTACTTAGTTTTCTTCGCCTAAGTTGTTGTTAGGATACATCCACTATTCACAAAATACATTAGGTACCTAACTTATTCTCAAACATTTTTTTATTTTTCTAAAATATATTTTTTTCTGCAGGATACAAAAGGATTATGGGAGCCAACTAATTGGAAAGAGTTCCTGCTGAACTTGAGGAATATGAGATCTAACAATGACGCCCCAGTTGATACTATGGGATGTCACATGAGCGGTGATGAGAAAGCTGCTCCAGAAGTAAGCTCTGAGCACATATTTTATGCATTTTAAAATTCAGATCTACTTTTAAACTCTTATTATTTTTTACTAGTTCATATTGTCCCAGAACTGGGTTTTCCTCAGAAGGGAGGACAAAAGTGCTCCCTACTCTCCATAAACATTTATTTATTTATCCTCTCACTGGAACGCCGCGCGCCGTACAGCAATTACACCAATGGAGCAAAAATTACATTGTGCTGCTATCCATCCATCCTGTGCGCGATGGACACCAAACGGGCGGCGATGGATCACGCACACTCACGCAGCGTCAAGAGACTTTCCATATTTCCAACCTATATTTTTTTTTTAATCGTTTTCATCCACAATCCTCAATAGCTCACTGCTGGTAAAGACCACCTTTGAACACTATCCCTTTCAGCTTGGTTCTTTTTTTTAGCAAAGCTCAGTCTCTGTATTCGATCCAAAACTTTATCCAAGGATATGTTTTCAGGTGTACAGATATCAATGTCTGATATCACTAATGCTGTCCAGTCAGACAAAGGATCAAGTCACATTTGCAGCTATGGAACGCCTCCGGGCCAGAGGGCTGACAATAGACAGTGTATTAAATATGAGTGATGATGAACTAGGCAAGTTGATATACCCTGTCGGATTTTGGAAGGTAAAACTAAAAGTTATCCATTTGAAAACCAAATTATTAAAATATACCTGCTGCTTCATACTTGGTTTGAAGAGTATATTTCAATTTGATAATGCTTAAATCCTATCACTAACAAGTAGCAAGAGAATATACCACAACAATATAAAAAAACCGGCCCAGTGCGATTCTGACTCGCGCACGACGGGTTCCGTACCATTATCTATAAAAACGGCTAAAAAAATTTTTTTGCATATGTTATTCTGGTTTTTAGTATTTGTTGCTATAGCGGCAACAGAAATACATCATCTGAAAATTTCAACTGTCTAACTATCACGGTTCATGAGATACAGCCTGGTGACAGACGGACAGACAGACAGATGGCAGAGCCTTAGTAATAGGGTTCCCGTTTTACCCTTTGGGTACGGAACCCTAAAAAAGATTTACCGAACTAGAACAATGATATTACTATGTAGTAATTTATTTACATTTTAAATACAACATACAATTTAACACTAAAATGTTTATATTGTGAACAAGTAGGTATATGAAGAAAAGTAAAAAAGGGGATGAGTTCATTGGGCATTAAAAAATGGTCCACACTGCTGTCACTGGGAAAAGGCTGGCAGCGTTGTTATGATATTACTTCTATGTACTGTCTTAATATTTCAGACTAAAGTAAAGTACATAAAGAAAACTACCCAGACCCTGAAAGAACATTACAATGGAGACATTCCAGACTCTGTGGACAAACTGTGCAAGCTGACTGGTGTGGGGCCAAAGATGGCACATATCTGCATGCTGGTTGCTTGGGATAAAGTTACTGGGATTGGTGAGTTCAAAACAGTGTTACAGTTACAATTCTTTCTTACTTTTTTATTCTATTCTTTGATCCATCACACTTTGTACTAGCAATGTAACTTTTCCTGTTTTCCACAGGTGTAGACACTCATGTTCATAGAATCAGCAACCGAATAGGCTGGGTGAGGAAACCAACAAATACCCCTGAAGACACACGAAAATCATTGCAAACTTGGCTGCCTTTCGAACTTTGGAGTGAAGTAAATCACCTCCTTGTAGGATTTGGGCAAACCATCTGCTTACCTGTAGGCCCAATGTGCCATGAATGTTTGAATAGGGACATCTGTCCATCTAGTGGTTTGGGTAGAAAATCGCCAAAGAAAACTCCAGTGAAAAAAGAAGTGAAAAGTGAACAATCTGATGATGAGTATGAAGTTAAGGCACCTAAAAGTAGAAAAGTTACACCAAGAAAGGAATTAAATGATGATAACATAAATGCTGAATCAAAGATTGGGAAGTTAACTGTTAAAACAGAAACTGTAGAGAAGGAAAATGAGAAGAAATCACCTCGCAAAAGAAAAGTTACACCTAAGAAAGCT
The DNA here is from genome assembly GCA_963921375.1 of Tiliacea citrago. NCBI lineage: Eukaryota > Metazoa > Arthropoda > Insecta > Lepidoptera > Noctuidae > Tiliacea > Tiliacea citrago. The sequence continues at coordinate 5,805,579 of OY992791.1, read as the reverse complement.
GAAGAAGTGAATCCTGAAGATGTTATGGATGATTTTGAAATGCAAACTGATAAACAGTCTGCTAAACCAGCTCCTAGGAAAAAAGTTACACCAAATAAGAAAATAAAAACTGAGGAAAATAACTCCCTAGATAACTTGGATAAAATAGAAAATAAAACAGCACCTAGGAAGAAAGTAACACCAAATAAGAAAACAAAAGCAGATGAAACTAAATCTCAAGATGATTTGGATGATTTTGTAGCAAATAATGGTAATTTAACTGTTAAACCTGCACCTAAGAAGAAAGTTACACCAAATAAGAAATCAAAAGCAGAAGAAATTAATTCTCAAGATAATTTGGATGTTAAAATTGCACCTAAGAAGGTAACACCAAATAAAAAGGCAAAGGCTACTGACCAAGACTCTAAAGAACCAGACAATATTGATGATTTCAACGATCACCAACACAACATTAAAACAAGAAAAAAAATTACAAAGAAAAATATACCTGAAAACAGGGATGAAAATCTGAAATTTAAGGAACCTACTACTGGCACTAGAAACATGAAAAGTAGGGTAGAAGCAAATGTACTTTTAAGCACAGATGGAAACAATTCTACCAACAGTAAGCCCAAGAAACCACCAGTAACTCGTAAATCTGGAAGAAATAAAGTAATCAATGAAGCAGAAACTGCTAAAGATGGTGATAACAGTGATAGTGTGGTTCAGATAAAAACAGGAACAAATAAGAAGTGATATTGTTTTTTTAATTAAGTTTGTAGAATGCATGTTTTTTATGAGCCATTTTTCGTTTTTGTTGTTTAATTTAGTAATATTTCCAAGCAAAAATTTTTCTTTCAAAGATAAACATCAAGGTATGGAACAATATTTGAGATTACAAATGATTAAAATGTTTTTTAAGGAAATCAAGGGAGGAGTGATTATTTGAAATATTATTGTTAAATCTTTTATGAATCTTAAGTTTAATTATAGAATTAAATCAATGTTTTCTTCTACCAGTTTTTTTCTTTGATTTATCTTTCCTTAGGTCTGGTTTAGGCTTTCCTCCTTTCCTTGGTTCAGGTTTAGCTTTTCCATGTCCTTTCCTTGGATCAGATTTAGCTTTCATGTGGCCTTTCTTTTGCATTGACTTCTTTTTGTTCTGAACTCTGTCTAGTTTGCTCTTCATTTGGAACACTTTGCTCTTTTGTATTTTCTTAGTTGCTTGTTTCTTTAGCATGCTCTTTATTTCTTTCTTTGTTTTTATTTTGTCATCATCATCATCTTCCTCTGCTTCAGATTCCTCCACTGCACTTTCTTCATCTGATCCCATTCCAGAAATTGTTGCCTTTTCATTATCTTTTTTTTTGCTTTTCTCCTGAACTTTCTTAACATTTTCTTTAGGTTTATTCTCCCCAATTACTAAATCTTTCTTTTGTAAAGTATCTGCTGAGAGTTCAACTATTTTAACATTGACATCCTCATCTTCATATTCGTCCTGAAGAAGTTGCTCTATATCTGGAATGGGTCTGCTTGACACCACAAGCTTTTTGTAAGATTCCTTATTCTGAAACAAAAAGAATCAAGGGTATGACAGGAGAAGCAGATGGGTATTAGTTAATGAAGCCTACAGTTTTTTACTTTGAAAGTTGCAACAAAATACAAAGTTAATGAAGGATATTGATCATGCCCTGAAAAAAACCAAGTTATGTTTAACAGGCTAGAAAACTCCAACCTTACAGATTTATCAGAAGAATGGAGAGAGATTTGTCCTTAACGAAACATACATTGATCAGTTCGACGCAAATAGTTCCATGTTTAACATACCTCCTGCTTTATACGTTTCCTCTCCACTTTTAAAAGCTCTTTCAATTCCTCTTTTGCCTTCTTTTTTCTTTCTAACTTTCTTTTACGGAACCCACATAAGAAATCCCTAAAAAATAAACAAAAACATTGGTTAGCTTATCAAACGAGTGGTGCACATGCACAACTGAATCAGATTAATAAATATGGCTATTACTTTCTTTTAGTTTCATCGAACACTAAGGTTACTTTCTTTTTTCCCTCTTTATTTTTCTTTCTTGCCATTTTTATCCAAGAAAATTATTAATGTTTTTTAGATTTACACGCTTGGTATCTAACCTAAAATAGTGCTCGATGACAATACTATCTGACTGACTTAAGGACTGACAGAGTGACTGACTGCTACAAAATTATTGATACGTAGTTGCCACTTTGACAGATACGCTTAGTTGATCGAGTAAAATCGCAAAATAAAATTGAGTAAAAAAGGTTTTATTTTTTATTTTTATTCACCCAAATAAATTAAATAAAAAACGACAAAACACTATCTTTCTAACACTTAGCTCGTATTATTCATAGGGGATTCTTTAGATTACAACATTACGAGAATGAAATTTATTCTAGGTACGGTTCCCGATGACGTCAAGTGAAGTAACTTAGGCTACATTCCGAATTAGACCATAATCGCTCACATATATTTATGTCTATGCTCACAGCGATCACATCAATAATTTTCGTACCGATTTAGTTATCACAATAATGACAGCTGAGGACTTCTTGGCGGGAAAGTGAAGCGTCATGTTAGCAGTTTTGTTTTATTTTCTAAAATTTGTGTTTAGCCGAATATTAATGTGTAATAGTGGTGGATTATTAACCATTAAGTGTTCATGAACCTGCATTAATGTAGGCAAATGAAACAAAACAGTGCAACATCACTTTAAGTTCTCTCAAGAAGTCCGCGCGAGGTTTCAGTAAAGTGCCGCGTCTTTACTTAAACCCAAGGGGAGGGATGATATCATCAATCATCTTTATCATGCATTGAGTGGAGTTCATTTCATAATTATTTAAATAACTTTGTACTTGTTACCTAATTTTACATAACACTGGCTAAATGCACAAACCGTGCGAAGCCAAAAAGAAAAAAAAAAAAAAAATGACAGCTGAGAGTTGTCAACAATTCTTTGTTTCTATTTTTCTTTGTTTATAGACCACACACACATTTTGTACACTTCCTTTTTGGTTAGATGGCGACTGTAGCCAGAAGCACAATTTTGAAAACGCCACGATACTTAGATGCGACTCAAAACAAAACAGCACAAGTGTCATTTTTGACGGCGTTAGTTATCCAAGATGTACGCCATCTTGTCATGACGTCATCTATGAAGATTCGCGCGACATTTTTTTTGCGCTCATGCAAATTCTGTACGGATGTAAGTAAGCGCCAGTGGTGTTGAACCTACTGATTTTTCGGTATTTCTACTGAAATGCAACGATTTTTAGAGAATACATGGAATTTCTTCCGATTTTCTACCGATTTTACACTTATATGTTGGTAACCCTTTGTATTTATGTTTAACGTTACGGGGAATCCCTCAACAGCAATTATGGATGAGTAGTTAGATATTGCGGAATGTTTCATTTATTTTGGAGAATACCCTTGAATCCTAAAACTCGATGTTTTAGGATTTCGGGTTTCCCGCTCGGGAATTCACTTGTCTAGAAAAACAGGAATTGGGGTTTCACTTTTTTAAAAAATTTTTTAGCTTCGAAGAGCAAGTATCCTCAAGTTTAAAGTTGCGAAATGGTATTATTATGTTAAAATGTCGTCTGACGAGGAACCGAGTAAAAATGCGAGTGCAAAAAGAAAAAAATATCTACAATATTATCGAAAAGAATGGGAAGAAGAATTCTCAGGCTGTCTGCGAAATAGTCGTAAAGGCGTAAGCTATGCCTATTGTAAGAGTTGTAATAGAGTTATTAACATTACATCGGGAAAAAACGCTTTAAAAGAAACATAGTTCTTCATAAAGAAACGAATTTGATTGAATATTGTATTTTTTTGTCATACATACCGATTTTAGGTACAAATATACCGATTTTAGTGGGCAGCACTAATGATTTCGCACAATGACATTCGAGTCCACTGGCTAAGCGCGCATGATTTATTTCTATACAATTTATGATGCATTACCATTATCAACGTTTTCTCTTCTGCTGCTAAAAATAGACATTTCCTTTAGATTTCCTCGTCGAACGGTCTTATGATTAATAAATAATAATTATTAAAAAAAACCCGTGGAATACTGTATACCGCTCGATTTTTGGCACACAATCAAGAATTTTTAAATCCTTGCCGGTGATTGGTGGAACGGGGCAATTTTTTTTTTTTATTAGCTTCGTTTCCACCAATCAGCGCACAAGTCCACAATAAAGTCGGACTCATCAGCAGCATGGCTGTCAGTATAAATTTGAAGCTTGAACGATGCGCTTCCTCTCGTCACGTTGGTTTTTTTTGTTTGTGCATTTTGACGAAAATGATATCGTGTGTGATTTTATGTGGCATAAATTATGGAAACCCTTGGGTGCAGTGACCTGATATCTGCCTTGTTACGCAAGGTGAGTGTTGAAATATGATTGTAGTGTTTAAAACGAGAAGAAAGACTATTCGTACATTTCCAATGCGAGCTGAGCAAAAATTGTGGCACAGAAAAATCAATCGGGATCTCGCTACGTACGAGTCTTTCGTCACGATTTAATTTGGTTAATTCAAGGTTACTTTGAGAGGTCTTAACATAAGCGCGAGTGCAATAATTGGAGTAATCAATAGGATTGTGTTACCACGGCCATATGTTAACATGCGTGAAAGGATAGTGGTTGAAACGTACCGTTACCGTTCTCGTCGACAATGTTTTGATCTACACGATCGTGTGATTTCCGACGAACGTGGAATTTGTATGCCAGCGATAGGGAAAGTTGGTAGTATTCATATAATGACTTTTACGAGCAGGCCAGGGTATCGACTATCGATGACATACAACATTTGTCTGGATGCGTGCATGTTTGAAATACCACATGAAATCAATGTAGTGGTATTGATTTTTGTACACCTACTCGCCTCCCTCCCACTGGGGAATGGAATGATGCCATGTAATCTATTAAAAATTTGTTGCTATATACAATGAAACTGTTTTCTTGTAAGTCAGTGAAATATTGTGGCAGGTGTTATGCAAAGTATGTGTTTGTATTGCACCTTCTAATGCATTATGGAATGGCTTTAGCTTCAAGTTTTGGTAAACATTTCTAATGTTTACAAACATCTGTATAACAAGATATTCCTTTCAATTCCTAGATAACTGTTTGTTTTAAACCATGTAGTAGGTAATAACAATAACAACTTTAATTTGAAATGCATGTTCACTTATAGTCACAGGCACCGACAAATGTTGAGTTGTCTGTGTATTTTGTTTGCCACTGAAAATAGTCACTTTTATGTTGTATGTTGTGTATGTTTCAACTTTATTTTATTTGTTTAAATGATTGGCATTGTTGGAAGGTCACCTACATAACAATGTTTATTAGGTATAATAATACATTTCCAACTTATGTTATTTTTTTCAAGACCTACCTATCTGATCATAATAAAAAAAAATATGAATTTTAACTTTTATCTACACAAGACATAATTGGCACTGTAGATAATTCATTTGAGACTGAAGTTTATCATTCAGCAATAAGAATCACATTTGAACCATGTCACTGATTAAATAATTATGATATAACAGCAAAGCCATGTAACACTTAATTGATTTACTCACAAATCTTTTCTGAAACTTGCTTTTTAAAATATGTTTAAGCAGGTAATAGGTACTTCCTATCCATCGAGAAATGGAACAAAAAAGCTACCCTATGGTACCCTAAAGAGGGAAAGAGAAAGAAAACCCCTTAAAATATGGGAAGATGAGTGCAGACAGTTGGGAAAACATATACTAGACTAGCAAGGGAAAGAGATTATTGGTTAGAGGTCTTTGTCAAAGGGCACACTGAGGATTAAAACTGTGAAGTGACATTTTTCACAATTTGAAAGTACTACTCTATAATGTGTGTGATAAGCAGAGATCGGAATAGGTAGAGCTTATTTACCTAAACGTTTTTTACGAATTTTACGGATTTTAACATCATTATAATTATTTCGCAATTTTAGAGGCGGTATTATCCACTCTATGTTACATTCCTTAAAGTTTAGGTAAATAAGCTCTACCTGTGCCAATCAATGGTGATAAATTAAAGTGTGTAGATAGCTTATTTACAAAATTCAGTTGCTAGAATGCATCACATTCTAGTTGCTAACAGATTTGCATCTCCATCTCGCCTTAAGATCCATAATCCCTTAAACATAAAATTATTTACTCAAAGTATCATCTATTTATTGGCACCAAATCTAATGCCACAACCATTCTGCTTGTGTCATGTTTAGTTGAAATGTTATCATGCTTTTTTATTATCTCAAAAATAATTGTTGCATCTTTAACCAAGTCATTATTGAAATAATCTCTAATGTAACAATTATGATGGATAACAAACAATGCACATAGTTTATTCTTATCTTCAGTAATTTATAGGGCATGCCCCTCTGACTGCTAGATACTAGATAGGTGTTGCACCCGCAAATCTACTTGTTCTAACTACTATGAAATAAGTGTAAAAAACAGTAATAACTTTGTCAGATTTATAAGGTTTATTGTTCAATACAAAATCAATATAAAGAAATAATTTCTTGAGAAAATGTTGAACTTTATTAGCTCCTATTTCATATAATAGTAAAATATTGTCTCAGCAGTTACATCGTTGTTTTGCATTAATGACCAGTCCAAAATAGGCAACTAACTACCAGGGGCGACGGCTTCATACAACCCCATTCCTACCGGCTTCCCTTCGGAACAAAGACTATCTGAGTTACTATTACTAAATATTATAGGTAGTACATAGTCACATTACAGGTATCTAATAAGTAAATCATAAGATAAAAACGCGTACGCGTTTTTAGGATAGACTATAGGTATCCTAAATCGCGAACGCAGTTTACATTTTCTGTTTTAACTAAGAATTCCGACAAATTTATATGGCGTTAAATTAAGAAAAGTAAAGGAATGACAACATTTTTGAGGTAATTTTTATGTTATCTTGAATTTATGTGAACTGAACAACTTTTTCTTCGGCTTCCCTCTAATGTAAGTTGTAGCTTCGCTACTGCTAACTACCTACTGTTATGTTAAAGACGATCATCTACCTGTTACATGTAGATTTTCACTTTCATACAAAAACAAGTAAACTTCGAAAATTAGTATAATAGCTAGCAGTAAAATGACCTTAAGACGTTGTTAGACGAAAGGGGACGAGTGCAACTGTGTAAAACTGGCTCAAGGGCACCTTAAGGGAGTGTGCACTTGACCTACGCGCCGCAATATCTCGTTTCAGAACCGTTGTACAACAAAATTATACATAAGTAGATACCTAGTAAAGTACAGTCAGACAAAGAGATGAGTTATACAGGCAGCTAACTTGCAACTAGGACTTTAATTTTTTTTCTGTAAGTGCTTGTCTCAGATTATACTAGAATCTGAGGTAATTGTGCTGATTAGTCGATTTTTTTACTTTGCTCTTCTAATGCACGTTTTCACTAACACCAGACGACACCTAAATAAATGTATGCATAAATAAAATAGCGCTGTTGGATTTTCAACTTTCGGCGCTAAACTGAACTTCGCTTTTGAAAATCCAACATCGCGCTTCATTTAGGTCTTAGTGAAAACGAGCATTATTTTCAATAACACTATCGTGTTAGTGAAAACTGACCTATGTGTGTCTATATATTAGTTCACAGAAGAAAAATTAATAATGGCAGCGTAGTGGAATTATTGAAAATGGAGCCTGAAACCCAAACACTTGGTTGGTCTGTACGAATAGAGAATGTTTACTGTATTGTGGCCATATTTGGTGAAAGAGATAAGTTACAAAGTCAAGCATGATTGCAAATATCAGATAGCGGGATATTTGTTCTAACCGGCCGGCACGGTCACGAAGTTCGTGTCTTACAAATTTCAAACTCTCATTCGCTTCGGAGATTTTTAGCTAACCCAGTGTGGATTAGAAGTCTGTTGAATCTGTCATTTTGAATGATGTTACATTATTAATTATCGTTGACCACCCTGTATAGCGTTATGAGAAGTATAGCTATCTTATCTAACGATAAATTTTTACGATTTACGTGAGGAGATAAGTACTTAGATAACGCATTGTTTTTATTAGAATCCTAGATCAACAAAAATCACTACGTCCGTAGACCCGTGGTTCGTCTCATCCTCCTGCCCTTCCTAATTTATTTAGGGTTACGCATCATGTCTTTTTCCTCAAATCTCTATTATGTAGGACTCAGTCATGTCACAGTAGGCCGTGCTTGCCCCGCAGCCTCCACTTTAGGACGTAAAGGCGTATTATTGGCATATTATTTTTAGGATGCTTTTCGTTGTCGTCTTGTTAGCGTTAACAGCGTATAGCCTTTACACTGTACACGTCAGTCAGGTCACTGCGGGGGTCTGCCTCGATTATGTCAAGGCGTCTATTTCCGACACACCTACCTGAGGCAAGTAGACACTCTCGCGAATTTCGTGAGATATGGCTGAACGTAACTTGTGAACTAAAGAGACAGTGGTTCAACAAAACGTCAATTTTGTCGTATAGCATAGCGTAAATAATTACCCTATAATATTCCCACTGCTGGGACACAGGCCTCTTCTCTGTGAGAGGGCCGTATTCTACCACGCGGGCCCAGTGTGGGTTGGTAGATGTCACATGTCTTCGAATTTTTGGTTCTAGAACATGCCGGTTTCCTCACGATGTTTCTCTTCACCGTTATTAGAGCAGTGGCGATGAAATAATTTGCACAAAGTAAAGCACTTGTCAGGGTTCGAACCTACGGCTTACAACTCGTAAGTCGCGTTCGTTACCACTGGGCCACCATCATGCTCACATCGTATGACGCTAGTTAACTATGGTTTTATTATCATCAACTAAGACTTGAAAGTTCTTGTTTGTACTTCAGTGCCAAAATCATCATTATTCAACTTAAAGACGCCTACTGAGTTGGACATAAGACTCCCAAGCAGCGCCAGAACGGCTGGTCCTGTGTTTATTTTCCTTCTTTCTGTGGGTTCTCACGACCTGTCCACGCACGGCAGAAAAGTTCGCATCACCTATGGATTGACAAAGCTCACATTTAGTCACCAATTCATCAATACCAAACCCATTTAGGTACCTACTTATTGAATGTGTATCATACCTATTATAGAAGGTGACATTGTCTGGGGGTCGACTCTCGAACATCAGTTCAACGCACATAAGCACATTAATGCGTAGTACCTATTAGCTCTTTGACTTTTTATTGACATTAATTCTGAACGAGTAGGCGATTGTTAATTTTCCAAATGCGTGATCCTTGTGACATTATGAAGATCTGCCGAAGTCGTAACTCTTATCAACATTTATTTATAAATGTAAAAACATATTCATGTCTAAATACCTACTTACGATCACTAATGAGACGTAAATAATCATGGGTGGAAGTGGGATGACTTGTCTTAAGAGATTTTCATATAATTATGTGCGTATGAAATATTCATTAAAACCTACTACTCGGTGCTCTGCTAATGACAAATAGGTATTCCTACCGATCTCATTTACATGCAAACTTATGAAATGATGATGAAATACGATTTAAGTACTGTATTGTTCATAGATATAAGAAAGAAGATTTCTATGGTATTGCTACTTAGCAAAAATGAGTTAGACTACCCACTGTAAATGTTCTCACCCTCACGAAAATTACTGTTGATTTATCGATCCCTAGAATCTTAGATATAATTTATGTGGCATGTACTAAAAGCTCTAGTTTGCATCTTCCGGATGGTTGTCTTGCTGCTTCCCATCTGCTAATGCAAAGCAACCACCCGCCACACACATGAAATGTCTTCAGCGCTAGACTGCAAAATTGGATACATTAGTAACCATCTCTAGTTAGGAAAAGACGACCAATTACTTGCACTATATTGTAATTTCACGGTTATATTCTAACTTGATATCATACACAGGAAAGCATAGTAAGTACCTGTTAGTTACACTCAATGAAACGGAAGGTAATTCATATCAGCTTCGTTTATTATTGTTTGGGTGACGCAAAACAGGGACTTTTCACCGCCGTTGATTAACAGACCATTGTTTTACATCGCGAATTCGTGACTAAGCTGTAAAATGCGCAATATTTGTGATACAAGGGAAAAGGCGTGGACCTAATGGATGTCATGTTTTATTTACAGATGTCTTTGTTGAGTCATTTTTTTTTTACGTTTACATTTTTAATACGGCATCTCGTAGAGCTGACCTTGAGAGATCGTAACTACTTAACGGTCAATCCTGTGGCTAGCTAAAAGCCTCCAGCCTGTGACGAATTTCTTAATTACTAAGCGACTGCACCCCCTGTGGGGTACGAACCTCGGCTTAGGGCGTTGCTGGGGGAGGACAGCAAGATGGGACAGGCTGGATTAAAAACTGGATAATTATTATTATAGCGGCAATTTAAAGCTACAGGCCCAGCTGCAGCGCGGGCTGGCACTCCGTCGAGCAAGGGTCGGAGGGGAGTTGCTGAGTCAATTACTATGACATTATTTATAGCCAAGGTACTTGCCAGTTTGGAGAACAACGTTTTCGCTGTAGGTTTCATGGCAGGAAGCGAAGAGTTAGAAGCCCTTGCGAAATAAGTCTTTCTCAGAGACTAATTTGCATGTCTGATTAAGTAGGTACTTATCTTTGTCGCAATCTCGTCAATCTTTCAGTTAAAACAGGATCGTCTCACCAATGATTAGCAGATCTATGGCAAAGCTCAAAATAACAAGGAGCCTAAAACCGTGTCGAGAAATTTCGCTTATAAATTCATATAACTCTCCGAATCGGGCCAATATATCTTGCACTAAGTAATATTATTTTACTTCGCTTTAAAAAAAACGAAGATGAATTGGTCCTAATTGGAGCGTGGGATAATTGGGCGACTAGTCATAAAGAAAAATATACTGGGAGTGATCTTGGAAGACCTATTTTTGTCAGTGCTGACCTTTGAGATGTACCTAACCTATGATATGTACCTACCAATTATAAAAAATAAGGCTGAAAAAAAATCCTAATGTTTAAATATTCAAATCAATCAGTATCATGAAGTTTGGATTTTTGTTTTTGCTCCGTACCAAGAATAAACTGCACACACAGTCATAAATCTACTAGAAACAAAGAAAATACTATTTAGCACAGACTAAAAGGCACACAACACAACATATATTAATAAACTACAAGAAAAAAAAGAAAAAGTACTAATCCAGATGGCATAAATACTAGCCACTCTATAAAAAAAGTTTTAACATAACGGTTTTATATAAGTCCAAGTGCGATAACAGGGGCGATAAATGATCGGACCACAACTAGGTCGAATGCAACGTGTTACGCCAACGATAACACGACCCCAAAACCAGTGTTGACATTTTTGGAACTGATTATCTCTGAAATCTTCTGGCAACATCTTCCATTTAACAAACTGTTTATATGGTAAACCAGCAGTTGCCCGCGACTGCGTCTTCGTATATCTTGTATTTTTTTTTTATACAAATAACCAGGATGAAAAGTAGCCTATGTCTTACTCCCTGGAGATGGAAGTAGAACCCTTGCCCCCTCCCTAGAAGGACTGGGAGCTGTCCCAGGACCTGCATTTGTAAAATTTCATACCGATTGGTTCAGTGGTAGGCTTGAAAAATAAAAGTTAACAGACAGTTAGTTTCGCATTTATAATATTATTAAGGAAGTATGGATAATCCTCAGACCAAATAAAAAACCGGCCAAGTGCGAGTCGGACTCGCTCACGAAGGGTTCCGTACCATTATCTATAAAAACGGCAAAAAAATCACGTTTGTTGTATGGGAGCCCCCCTTAAATATTTGTTTTATTTTAATTTAATTATTTATTTTTAAAGTGAATACTTATCTAAATATACTGTGACTATTTCAAGCGTCTACCTGTTCCCGTTATCAATATCGAGCAAAAAAATCAGGTTTGTTGTATGGGAGCCCCCTTAAATATTTATTTTATTCTGTTTTTTAGTATTTGTTGTAATAGCGGCAACAGAAATACATTTCAAATGTCTAACTATTACGGTTCATGAGATACAGCCTGGTGACAGACGGACAGACAGACAGACAAACAGACGGCGGAGCCTTAGTAATAGGGTTACCGTTTTTACCCTTTGGGTACGGAACCCTAAAAAGGTAGACGGAGCGTACGCCAACAATAGCGTTCAAATAAATTAAGCCTCGATTTCAAGGTAATGATGTCTAGCGCGTTTGGTGTCGCGCGTCGCTCTGGAACACGATCGGCTTCCTATTTCAAATTTGGCTTCCTTTAACCTGCTTCACTCTGAGAGCGCCGCGCTCCGTCTACCTTTTTTATTTGGTCTGAGGGATAATCACAATCATTACATTGCTCGGAATTCAGATTCACGTAACACTTTATTGACCCGTTTATAGAAGGTATGATTGAAAAAGATCGTGTCATGAAAGACCGCTGGCACTTGGCAGACATTGGCTGTTGACTGACAGAGTACTAATCGTTAATGAAGATACCATGCAACCGTAAGCTATTTTTTAAGGTAGCCACACGTAACTGCAAGCATGACGAGTCTGCATGAACAATTATTTTGTGCAAGCGTGCTTGGGCGTCTGTGTGATGATTTTGTGCAAGCATCTTGCTTGTGTAAGCGGCATAAAGATTGATAAAATTGTCATTAAGGCTCGTGCAGACTGGTGCGATATTGCGGGCGCGACAGTCAGTGTGATACTTTCCATGAAGTTTTCATAGAAATTGTGCTACTAGTGTCGCGTCACGCGTGTCAGCAGGAGCCTTTATGCGGCTTGAAGAAGCCACGCTTGTGCAAGCATGATTGAACGTGTGTATGCAGGTTAAGCTACACGAACTCAGTGTGCATAGTTCTTGTTCTATGTTCTATGTTAGCGGGTTCGGTTTCCGCACTTAGTCCTTCATGTGGACCATTGTGCGTGGGCCATGGCGGCCGTCGTTGTTTATTCCAACCAGCCCACCTCCCTCCAGAAGCTGATTAGGTCTCCTGGTCTGCTTAAGATATCCGTGAAAGATCTGGGTGACCCGAGGGTTTCTGATCTGATCTGGGTGACGCCTGTGCATTCAAAGAGCACGTGCGCAACGGTTTCTTCAGCCTCCATGCAAGCCCTGCACAGAGGGCTGTCCGTTATGCCTATTGTGTGGAAGTGCTTATTCAGTGAGCAGTGTCCCGTGATGGTCCCCGTCACTAGGCGCAGGCCGTTCCTGTCCAGGCGCCTGGTTAGCCTGCCATCTAAGGACGGCATAGCTTCCCTGGATTGCCTGCAGCCCGGTGTCGAGGTCCACCAGTTCTGTGCTTGTGTGTGGGTGAACTCTTGTAGCCACCTGCGTAGTTGGTTGAAGGGGATGGGTACGATAGGTTCGGGTCCACAGACTGACGTGCTGGATGCTCTCCTAGTAAGTTGGTCAGCTGCGTCGTTACCTAGTGATCCGCTGTGTCCTTTTATCCATTGCAGTGTCACTGTATTACGGTTGCACACTGTCACCCGTTCCAGTGCGTTGTGACATTCTAGTGTTAGTCTGGAGGTAATATAATTTTTCCCCAAGGATTGCAAGACTGAGGCACTATCGGAGAGTATACGTATACGGGTGTCCGTAACTCTCCTGGCTTCTATGGCGTAAGCCGCTTGTATAATGCCCACACATTCCGCCTGGTAGACGGTGTTGAACAATCCCAGCGGGCTGGATATATTTATGTTGAAGTCATGTGAGAAAACTCCGACTCCGGTTCCGGAGTCGGTCTTTGATCCGTCGGTGTATACTCTCATCTCCTTCGGGCCTGAGTAGTCACACCGTTCTTCTGTGAGTATGATGTTGTAGTGCTTCTGAAAGAAGTGTAGTTTCGGGGCTTTGTCGCAGGGTGATGCCATCATCGGTTGTCGTTTGATTGCATCTTCCCTTATGCGTGTGTGCTTGACCCTAGAGTCTCTGCTCAGGGTTCCCGATATATATAGCCTGAAGGCTGCCAGAGCTGCCTCCTCTCGCACGATGAGGTGCAGGGGTGGCAGTCCCAGCATTACTTGCAGTGCGGCAGTGGGTGCAGTGCTCATGCTGCTGGTTATTGCTACACAAGCGAACCGCTGCAGTTTTTCGAGGTCTTTTTGGGCTGTGCTCAGGTCCGTCCTGGGCCACCAGACCAGTGAGCCGTATGTGATAATTGGTCGAATGACTGTGGTGTATAGCCAGCATAGTTCTTTTTAGGGTTCCGTACCCAAAGGGTAAAACGGGAACCCTATTACTGAGGCTCCGCCGTCTGTCTGTCTGTCCGTCCGTCCGTCTGTCACCAGGCTGTATCTCATGAACCGTGATCGTTAGACAGTTGAAATTTTCACAGATGATGTATTGCTGTTGCTGCTATAGCAACAAATACTAAAGAACAGAATAAAATAAATATTTAAGAGGGCTCCTATACAACAAACGTGATTTTTTTGCTCGTTTTTGCCCGATATTGATAACGGCAACGGGTAGACGCTTGAAATATTCATAGAGTATTTAGTTATATATTCACTTTAAAAATAAATATTTAAGGGGGGCTCCGATACAACAAACGTGATGTTTTAGCCATTTCTATAGATAATGGTACGGAACCCTTCGTGCGCGAGTCCGACTCGCACTTGGCCGGTTTTTTTTTCTGTTGTAGTCAGTAGCTAAAGTAAGCAAGTCGTCGTCCATCGCTCAAGCAAAAACTGTTCCTGCTCCAGCTTGCTTGTCCAGTGTGTAGCCTATAGGGAAGTTGTGCACGCTTGCACCAAATGATCGTTCATGCAGGCTTGTGATGCTTGCAGTTATGATTAACAGGTAGCGCAAAAGTAATTTCATAGTGTGAATGTGCCATAATTTTAGCAAATGGCGTCATAATATCATTGTGATTTCATACTTATGTTGTAGACTCATAGAGAATTAGTCGACAATGCAATGGAGCGATATACACAGCTCAGGCAACGATGGAGATTTTGAAACACTTATTTCCGGGCCGTGTGATCTCCCGTTTTGGCCATTTGAACGGGCCGATCAGATCCGAGAGAGATCAGAGACCAGAGGGCTTTTTGAAATCTCGCGTTTACCACAACAAACCACAAACATTGCAAGTCTTGAAAGCCAACTTTGAAGAAGAAATCACCAATTTGGAGCCTGAAGTTTTGCGAGCAACAATTCAAAATGCCGTAAAATGAGCATAAAGGCTTCTACATACCGCCGCGACGTAGTATGTAGAAGCCTTAAATGTGCATCATCTCAGGAGATGGTAATTTGACCGATACAATTTTTTCGACTTTTAATCAAATTTTACAATTATAAGGCTCCTACAGACTGGTGCGATGTCGCACGTCTGTAGGTCACAAACTTTCAGTGACACACACATTTTGTTTTTTTTTTACATTTACAACATATTGCAGCCAATTCACATTATGACATTACTTTTGCGCCACCGTGTATTTTAAGTCTGAATTACTATGGAGTGAACATCGCAGCGCCAGACAAACGTTATCGCGCTGAATTTTTATTAAACGTGTTTCATGTTTGTTTTAGGAGCGGAATTACAAATTGGGTTGATTAGCAAACAGCATGACGTCCCGGTAAGTTACCCTTACTTTGTAAATAAATAATGCATGTTTGGTTACCTTTAAAGTCCTGAAAGCGATGGATGAGTCGATGTAGAGCAATTCGTACGCTCACTTACAGTTAACAAAAGTACGCATTAAGGCTCGTACAGGCTAGTGCGATATAGCGGGCGCGACGCGACACTAGTAGCACAATTTCTTTGTCGCTGCCTGTCGCGCCCGCGATTCTGCACAAGCCTTTAGTTAAAACCAGTCATCGAAACTGACATTATAGATAGCGATTTGGTCGCTCAGTTTATAGTCTTTTAAATAATATGGTGTAATATGGTAATAGTTTTTAGATACTTATAATATCTTTTTAATATGTTGTAAGTACTTAAAAGTCATGTATTTTAAATATGATGTAAGTAAGAATAGCTAATTTGTTTGTAAACTGATGACAGTGTTTTTAATGTAGATACTTCTCGTTAGGGTTAAACGCTCACGATCCTTAAACTCCATTTGAAATAAGATTAGAAATTTAATTAAAGGACTACATATTGATTACGCCGACAATGTGGGCTAAATACACGTAAAGTGGGGATGATATTTGTTTTTCTCGTCTATCCCATGATATGGGATGTCGTTGGATAGGTTGTTCAAAAATATTGAGGATCTGTGAAGACCATTTTACGATTCAAATTTTTCCGCTGCTAGCTAAATGGTTGTTTTTGGATATTATTATGTGAAATTAGAAATTCAGGGCAGTATTACAATAACGAAATCAAAAGGAAAACTATCAAAACTAAGTAGGCTAGTAATAGTCGACCAACTTACATTTGCCTTTGGAGAATTGACCGTGGCGTATATCGATGTATGGGAGAACATGTTTTTCAACTACAATGTTAAGTTTGTTTTTGTATTAAATTCATCATTCATCCCAACTACGGAACCCTTGATTTAGCGTGGTCCGACACGCACTTGGCCGGTTTTTACAGTCCGTTCGGCATAAGGGTGCTTTTCCACCAGAGATGTGCTACGCTAAGTAACTATGGATGCGTTTGATATCCACCAATCATATTCATTGGTGCACATAGCTTAGCACTGGTGGAAACGGATTCAACTAAGATTATGTTTTTTTTATGGAAGGATGCGTGCCTCCCCTCGCCGCTTCCCTACTATCGATACATCGCATAGCTCGAGCTGTGCATCGTCGTCGCGAAGCTACTTTGCGGCGGCGCATCTTCATAGCCAATGACTTTGTTCATAGCACATCTTACTCGCACCGCGACATAGCTTAGTAGCAGTGGAACACACACATTCAGACCCTACATTCACACTACACACTCACTTACATCACTCACCCGTCAAGTTCTAGACTTAATATAGTCTAAGTTATTTAATTTTGAAATTGTCATGTATGAACTTTTTTACCACGGAAGAGTACTGTTTTCCAAGATACAGGTTTTTACCTAGTTTGGAATTCAGGGGTTCATATAGTTTTAGCCGTCTACTCACTTCCATGATTTGTATTCTAGTTCTTAGGAATATGACTGTATTAGGCTATATTTTTTGAGTCCAAATAAACGTTATATTATATTAAACGGTCACATAGTTTCACAGCTTAGCTATTACATCCTCGCAGCATAGCTGCATTATAGCACATCTCTGGTGGTAAAGCAGCCAAAGGATGGCATTTAAAGCAAAACCGTGGTTACAATACCAACTGTTTATTACAGTTGTCATGCCAACGCAATAGAAGTCAAAATCGGTTGAACGGACTGTAAAAAAGGCGTATTTAAATTTCTAATCTTATTTCAAATGGAATATAGAGGACTACTAATTTGCTTTAAATTATGAAATTACCAGAAGACGCAACCGTGAAATGGACATAATTATTATAAGAAAATATTTTTTTATTCAAAACTTGGAATGTTGTTGAAATTATAATTCAAGTTTTTATTTGTCCACTTGGAAACTTAACGTGACCTTTGTAATTTAAATTAGTTGTGTCCTTTTGCCGCAGATAATATTACCATTCCATTTATACGTTGTTTGTCTTTAGTTTCAAGATGACCTGAATTAATTCCGACTGCATTATCATAAACAAATGTTAATATAATTTCAAATCGAAAGTCGCGATCATTGGGAACATCGAAGAACACGAAATGAATTTATATTTGCCGGAAAGTAAATGTATCTGTGATTTCATAAGTTCTTGTGATGATTTCCATTTGTAGTTTATTTAAACTAATGCAATGCATTCTCATCTGATAACTGTTAAAGCGTGATTTAAATGCAACTCCACCTAATACGGTATAGACGGGTATAAAAGTGAATCCGCAGCTGTAGCCCGCGAAATTCAAATCTGCATAAGTTTTTTTAAATTTGCAGGTCTGTGTCAGGTTGTATGTTGATTAATATTATGATTCGCGGCCGTAACAAATATGGCTTTACAGAATTATAATCATTAGAATCGGCAATACTTACATCTAACTCTCTTCGAAAAATCCTATTGAATGATTATTTAAGAAATAATCATTCAGTTGGACTTTTTGAACTTTCGAAAAATCCTTTTGAATTACTATTTCTGAAATAATCATTCAGTAGGATTTTATGAACTTAGAGAGTTGTAATGCTGATTTTAATGATTATAATTCTGTAAAGCCATATTTGTTATGGCCGCGAATCATATTTAGATCAATATACAACCTGTTACTGACCGACAAACTGCAAAAAACGTAAGAATATTTGAATTTCGCGGGCTACCTTAGCGCATCCCCCTTAAGTAAAGTGTGTTAGCTAGACTGCATTAGAATTAGCGTATTTTATTAACTGAGATGTGCTCACATGATTTACAGCAACCAGGCGCTCTCAATACAGTCAACAAAACAGTTGTAAAAACGAAAAAAATAATAATATATCCATTGCGCTTTTATTGTGGACGTAATAATTACTTCATAAGCTAGACAAACTAAAAGCCTGATGTACAGCCAGGGAAATTAATTGATTATAAAATGGACACACTTCGTTAATTTGCCGTGTTAAGATGTATCGGGACTCAATCTGCCTAGCCTTGTCGCAACATAGTTGGGGTCGGCTTCCAGTCTCAACCCGATGCAGCTGGATACCAGTATTTTACATGGCGCGACTGCCTATTTCACCTCCACAACCCAGACCAACGGCTTAACGTGCTTTCCGTGGCACGGAGGAGTCTCGGTATGTAAAGATGGTCACCCATCCACGGACCAACCCCGACACGCTTAAAATGTATCAGGACTATTTTATATAAATTCCATCTTATCTAACCTACATTATAAGCATATAGGTGATTTCTATTTAGCCATTTCGTACAACTGTCAAAGAATGATTGTTGAATCGAAGTTGTGATCTGAATATACGGACAATTTAAGTTGGTAAATAATTCATTAATAATTAAATAAAATAGTCAATTTGCTAAATAATTAATTTCCTTGACTGTACATCAGACTACTCAGCTCACTCACAACATGGTTTAAAAGTAGTTGCAAGTTAGCTGCATGTGAACTCATTATTTGTTTGACTGTACTAGTTTAACAGAACTAAGTTCTCATGGCAACTGTGCACTAGCCTGTTACCTAGCCGTATTCATACATAGTATTAAACATATTACATAACGACTGTACCTGTTATTGTATGAAAGCGAACCATTTCATAATACGATGTTTTCCGATATCATTTTACGATCACACGCGTATTGAACCAATAAAAAAACATTGGGGCGGTTAATAAATTGGGTCCAATTTAATTGATTTAGAAGTAATTGATCCCACCTAAAACAAAAATTGCGAAAAAGGAGTCAATTTCGGTAAGATTCCAGCTAAGGAGGCGAATCGAGGACTGTCAGGTTCGTCAATATAACCTTAAAAAAAACTTTGCTGAATCCACATTAAAGCGCTACAAGGTTCTGTTGGCGCGTGGCCAAAATTGGAACCAACGCCGCCATCTTGTTTTTAACCGACGCCAAAAAAAGGAGGAGGTTCTCGATTCCTCGGATTTTTTTTACGGTTCTGTACCTCTAAAGGAATTAGCATGTGCTCGTCAAAACGCATCGTATGAGCACAATTAACACAAGGTAGATGCCGTACATCCTTGAGGAGTTCTACTGGCTGATTGGGAATCTTCCAGGATCCTGGTGATGCCTGCGCATCAGGTCAAGGTTATCATACCTTTGTAATATCATTGACAACCTGTCCCATTCACAGGATTTCAAATTTCGAATCGATTAGACCTGTGGAAGTTGTATCTCTTCATCAACTAGAAAAGAGATTATGATCTTCAAACGGCTGCGATGATTTTCTTGAAACATAGCTAAGAACATTCTCGATTAAGACACCTTTCAAACAATTTTTTTTAAATCAAAATCGAACATTCGTTCAGGAGCTATGATGCCACAAACAGATACACAGATACACACTACAAACGTATAAAACCGCTCTTTTTCGTCGGACGTAAAAAAACGGAACCCTTAAAGTTATTAAATGAAAAATGACCATTGAAATTGACCCCCGCTTATCTCCAAAACAGCTGAGCCGACAATTTTGAAAAAGAAGTATGGTCTTAAAAAAAAACCGGCCAAGTGCGTGTTGGACCACGCACAAGGTAGGGTTCCGTAGTTAGGATGAATTTATCTCTAAAACAAGCTTAACATTATAGTTGAAAAACATGTTCTCCTATACACCGATATACGCCACGGTCAATTTTCCAACTGAAAATTTAAGTTTCTAATCGCAAAAAAGTTTATTTTTATGTGATAAAACTCCAAATTTACAATTTTCGGACTTTTTCCTTAACTTGTGCTGGGAGACCTTGCTTTTTGCTAAATTTCATGATTCTAGGTTAACGGGAAGTACCATATAGGTTTTGATTTATTTGCGAGATATTCGCAATTTTTATTTTATGTGATAAAACTACAAATGTACCATTTTCGGATTTTTTCCTTTACTTGTGCTGTAAGACCTTGCTTCTTGCCAAATTTCATGATTCTAGGTCAAAGGGAAGTACCCTATAGGTTTTGATTTATTTGCGAGTATCGAAATATGTCGCAATAATGTCGCTGATATCGCCGTATTTTTTTATTGCGATGACTTGGAAGCTTGATTTTTTTAGAGCTTCAAGCGACCATAGACCTACGTATTTGATATTAATTTCAACTTGATACCTCCACGCGTTCCTGAGAAAAAGGGTCTTGACAGACTGACAGACAGACCGACAGACAGACGGACAACGAAGTGATCCTATAAGGGTTCCGTTTTTTCCTTTGAGGTACGGAACCCTAAAAACATGGAGTATCACTCAATATTGTGCGTACAAAGTTACATTTGCAGTTAGAATGTATAAATATGTTTTTTAACTACATTGTTAAGTTTGTTAATGTAATGTAAATTAAATTACGGAGCCCTCCATTGTGCGTGGTCACACTCACTGTGCGTGATCAGCCTGATCACACCTGGCCGGTTTTATTTTTAATGTATGACACCCCGATTACTCGAAGACGACTGGACCGATTTGCAAAATTTGTTTTGCTTGAAGGGGTTTACTTCCTAGGTAGTCCCATATAAATTTTATTAACTTTGTTTGAGCAGTTTTTGAGTTAACTTCAATAATAGGCATTTTCTCCACTTAGTCTATGCGGATAATCTTATAATAACTGTCATGTCACTGTTATTTAAGTACAGACGCCAGCACATCAAGCTGCTACAATCTGTCAAATTTCTTGAATAGATTTTCAACTTTATCACCACAGCTTAAGGTTCAAGGGTGATTGGGAAAATTTGACAGTTTCGGGTAGGTTGACCTGCGGGCGTTTGCACATAGTAGGTAGTGGTATTCCAATTTGTGTGGGGTAGGTGCCACAACTAAAAACTGAAAAATAAAGTATTTTTATTATTGCGGTTGTACAGACGCCAGCAGATCAAGGTACCCGAAACTGTCAAATTTTCCCAATCAACCTTGAACCTTATGCTGTAGGGTTAAAGTTGAAAATCTATTGAAGAAGTTTGACAGATTGTAGTAGCTTGATGTGCTGGCGTCTGTACATATACAAAAACGATAAATTAATATTGGTGGCGTAAAATATACTCTTACTCCTGAACAAACTCAGACTGTATTGTAAACACGGCTACATATCAAGCTATACATTTCCAGTATAAGCTGATCTTGCATTGTATAGTATTTCTGCACAATGAGAGGTCAGCTTATACTGGAAATTTGTAGCTTGATACGTAGCCGTGTGTACAGTTGATACAGGTGTTGTTCTGTATGCGCACGTAAAGTAATATTATTATATTATTTTATAAACAACCAGCTTTTGCCCGCGACGTCAGCGTGAAATTTCTTGTTCTCCCGACCCACTGCGTCGCATTGCATCGCCCGCCCACGCTATTACTTCGTTTTCGTTTAGCGTGCAAGCACCATGCCAACATGAAGTAAAAAAAAACAACATTGATTTAAGGAAAAAATACTATACTCTTTTTTATTTTACGCTGAACCCATTGAAAGGGTTTTCGATAGGTTTTTTCTTAGCGGTTAATCAAAATCCCATACGATATGGGTTTTTACTGGGAGAAACCCATTCAAGGAGAGACATCATGATAAAGGGTTGTGTGTGCATTCGATCCGGAATCCGTCCATCCAAATTTAGAACATCGTCATTTCTAATCGAACTCTGATCTTGAATTCGGCTTCGGATCGGATGCAGTGCGTGAACATTCTTAGGCCGAGATTATTAAAATTTACTTAGATATGTTCCCGTCTCTATCTTGCACTTGTAGTTTGGAAGTTGTGCGATAGTGACAGGAATAATCCTTAGCCAAAGCACGTGCTAAATCTGATATCAGACGCTTCATTTTTCGTAAATTTTTGCCTTTCACTCGGCATTTTTCACTCGGAAATGAATCCTCTGAACAGAAAATGAATCAAAAGTGAATAATTACTAATTCATTAGTGAACCAATCCAACGATGTTGAATTTCAGCGAATGAAAGGAGCAGATGAACGCACATTCCTTCCCATATATTTTTTTTGGTGCCGTGTGAGCATAGAATCAATCAAACATAATCCATCCTTCACCCAAGTGAAGCGTCTGATATTGGCTTCAGGCTCGTGCAGACTGGTGGGATATTGCGTGCGCGACAGGCAGCGTGACCATTGTCGTGCCCGCGATTTCGCGCCAGTCTGTACGAGCGTTTAAGTAACGTTAATTAATTGTTATTGTTTAGGTTAGACCGCCTGTTCGTCCTCCTAGAGGCGGGCGCGGGCCCAGCCACCAGGCGCGCCGCTGCCCGCCAGCTCGGAGAGGTTCAAAAGGCCCACCCTGAGGAACTGCACCGGCTGCTCGGCCGGCTGATGACGCATCTGCGGTCGCCGGCCTGGGAGACCAGGACTGCTGCTGCACAGGTGATTATCTCAATTTTATAATGCTTGCAGTCCGCCACAAAAGCATAATCAGCATATACAGTTCCCACTGTCGGGACACAGGCCTCTTCTCGTTGGCCCAGTGCGGGTTGGTGGATTTCACATGTCTTCGAATTTTCGGGTCTAAGACATGTCGTTTTCCTTCACCGTTTTGAGAGCAGTGGTGATGAAATAATTTACACAAAGTAAAATGCCTGCTCCGTGTGGTGCCGCACGTATAGAATAGCACCATCCTATTTCTTCCCGCGGGTGTCGTAAAAGGCGACTAAGGGACTTACCAGATAATGAAATATTTTTTGAAACTTTGGATGGTGTTAATCTGCGTTTGTTGCTGACTTTAAAAATGTATCAGTTAATATCCCAATAGTTAACTCTCAGCATCACTTTTGCTTTCAGAGTGAGTAAATGATTACTCATAAGCGTTTGTAAGATGTACTTACTCCGTAAACAGTCTGGCTAAGATTACCAGACCGATAACATTTGAATTTGAATACAAGCATGCAACCGTTTTTTTTTTTCTGTTTCAAAGTACAGCCAGGGAAATTAATCCTAACTAATATTATAAATACAAAAGTGATTTTGTTAGTTACACGTCATTAGCGTGAACTAAAACGGCTGTTTGGATTTGGATGATATTTGGCACATGGGTAGACCATGACCTAGAGAAGAACATAGGCTACTTTTCATTCTGGATCGCAGACGATGTCGCGGGCAACAGTTAGTCACACTAATATTATAAAGGCGAAAGTTTGTAAGTGTGTGTGTGTGTGTGTGTGTAGGTTTGTTACTTCTTCACGCTCAAACGGCTGGACCAATTTTGATAAAATTTGAAGTTAGCTGACATAGGCTACTTTTTATCCCGATATTCCCACGGAATCGAGTCTTACGCGGGTGAAATCGCCGGGCGCAGCTAGTTATTCATAAAATGGACACACTACGTTGATTTGCCGTGTATATACTGCCCTCATAAGCCAAAAAGCGTCATCTCAAAAAAGTGAGACTCAAGAAAATTCATATTTAAGTTTTTTTGATTTCGCGTCAACTTAGTAAAGTAGGTAGTTTTAAAATGATTAATTCGTAATATTAGATACTCATACCCATATTTCTTATTGATGTTTTAAAAAAAAGGAAAAAAAGGTTTTTTTTACCTCATTTTTGAGATACCGCTATTGGCCTTCGAATAATATGTTTATTAATATGAGTTACCGCTTTTAGTTATAGTGTGTTCATAGGAATTTTCATACAAATGTTTTTCTATACATTTTTGCTAAATGAAAATAAAACACGAAAAAAGCGCATTTGGAAATAATTTTAATAAACTTAAGATTAACATAATTAGAAAATTTTAAATTTTGAAAATAGGCATCTATGTCATAAATCACTCAGAAGTAGGGAGCTCCCTCCAGAAAGACAGTCTATTGCCTGGTATTATATTTTGAAGGGATTTCAAAATATTGTTCTTCTTGGCTTGCGAAATTCCGTTAAGCATGGTTTTCTTCTTTGGAGGTGGAACAACATTCGTTTTTAAAATATGTTTATTTTATTATTTTTTTATTCCACCGTAAGTAATACGGCCATTGTGTTTAAAAATAATGATATACCTCTCAGCTCCTTAGTAATATCGTATAAATTTGAGATATGCAATAGTTTCTTAGTAGGTTTTAGGTGGTTTCTGGTTGAGATAGCGCCATGTAACTTAATTTAACCTGTAGGGAATTTGTTAAGCTATCAGATGCAACAAAAATCAGAAATTTGTATTTTTTTGAGATACCGCTTTTTGGCTTATGAGGGCAGTATAGGTAATAGCCGTTTCATACAACTGTCAAAGAATGAACATACGGTGTAAACAATACTATGTAGGTAGTTGTGATTTGAATATACGGACAATTTAAGTTGGTAAGTAGTCAATTTGCTAAGTAAACAATTAATTTCCCTGACTTTACATTTAAATAATATGGGAATTAGCTGTAAACATAATTAACGTAAAACATCTATTTATAGCACACATGACACAGGAATTTATACGCGTCGTACGGTAATATCATTTGTCACTTATAACTTATAAATGATATTAGAATTATTTAGATACTTATAAGTTATAAGTATCTGAGTTTTATTTCTCGTATATATGTATTAATGACCTACCTTGCCTTATAAAGAACAGTCACGAAATAGTGTTATTTGCAGATGAGACATCACTTTTATTTAAGCTTAAACGACAGCAGACAGTTACTGACGATATAAATAATGCTCTCTCTCATATAGTACATTGGTTTAGCGTTAATAATTTACTTTTAAATGAGAAAAAGACTAAATGTATTAGATTTCTGACACCTAACGTTAAGCAGGTAAAAACCAATGTACTAGTAAATAGGATGGAATTGGATCTTGTGGACACCACTGTGTTCTTAGGTATTACTTACTTTGGACTCGAAGCTACAGTGGGGCGCACATGTAACCAAATTCTCGAAACGGCTAAGTTCTGCAGCCTACGCGGTCTATAAAATCCGTCATTTGACTGATGTAGAAACAGCTCGATTAGTATATTTTACTTATTTCCATAGTGTAATGTCGTATTGCATTTTGTTGTGGGGAAATGCAGCCGATATTCAAGCAATATTTGTGCTGCAGAAACGAGCCATTCGAGCAATGTATAACCTAAGTTGTAGACATTCACTGATGGATAAATTTAAGGAAATAAAAATAATGACAGTCGATCTCAATATACATATTGAGATCGACTGCCATTATGTTTATTTATATATGAGAACCTGATTTATGTAAAAAAGAATATTAATCTATATTCTAAACACTGCGACCTTAATAGCATAAATACTAGAAACAAAGACTTACTTATTGTGCCGAAGACTAGGCTCCAAAAAATTAGTAATTCATTTAAGTGCCAGTATACGTTTTTACAACAAACTCCCAAGCCATGTTAAAGAACTGAGCCTCAATAAATTAAATCATTTAATAAACAGAAACTCTGTCAAAAAGGTTTCTATAAAGTTAAAGATTACTTGAACGACAAAAAGGCTTGGGATTAATTAAGCTCAAGTAACAAACTATGTGTCTTGGAATTGATATTGAAATTTTTATTTATTTACGTGACATATACTTATGTGAGGACTATGTAGGTAGATCATAATTTTTTTTCTAATTTTGTTCTAATTATAATCTGGCAGTATGAGTACTTCATGCTACACAAAATGTCCTTTCTTTGGTTTTGTTCGCTGCACGATTACTGACTTATGCGTACACTGACTGGATAGGTCCACTCAATCTGTGTGGTTCTTGCCTCAAAAAACCATTTCAGACACATGATTTTCACATGATCTGACCAAGATTATGATTTTGATTAGATTTAAAAGAGACTGTGACCTCTGAGTTTGTTTCGGCCTTTCTTCTCAGAGTAGTCAGATGCGTGGCAGATTGATTACGACGTTACAAGGCTGTCCGCTGTCGGGCTATCATCCTAATGGAAAGTCTACCATATTTTCATGTTTTTTTATAAACTCGGGAATCCCACGTCTAAAAATAATTTCAATGTTTTTTCCAAACCTAAGAATAGTCGGGCTGGCCTAATGGAAAAGCACGAAGACTGGGGAACATCATATCGAGGAATACCGCGCCCAAAAATAGTTTCAATGGTTTTTCCAAACCCATGAAATATCGGTCCGTCCTAATGAAAATGCTCGAAGACAGGGGAACATGATAGCATAATATTTTGTATGAATTTATTTACACACGGGAGTCGGAAAAACCCGTGCCCAAAAATAATTTCAATGGGTTTTCCAACCTTAGAAATTATTTTTGGGCGTGGTGATCGTGTTATCTAAAAATATTTATAGAGCACATCATACGTATAATCTCCGAGTATAACAATTTGGCAAGTTTTTTTTACGGTCCATTTATATTCACGGTTGGTCTCTGCTCAGACGCATTGCTTACAGATGATACTGTCATGTTTGATTGACAAGCAACCAGTATTGTGTCGCTTAATTGACTACATTGTTTCGAACGACTGAAAAATTAATCTACTAGCCGCGTTCGTATGAGTCTCGTGCGCCGATGCGTAAACTATGCTGATATGTATAAATTGATTGCTGTTCCGTATTACTGCTATGCTGCATTCGCTACAATGTTTCACCTCTAACTAAACAATGCAGTTAACCATCTAGAAAAAAATAAAGCTATTTCTCACTACCTGCCTGCCCTTCGCTCAACATTTTTCCAAGTCTATGCGAACATTTGCAATTCTCTGAAGGATTATCGTAATCGAACTTCAATTGGCTTTAGTTTGCTCCTCACTGTGCATACTTATCACTTTGAAGTCTTGAACACGTTGTGATAAGTTATGCTTTAAATATTCTTGAGAAAATTACGCTTTCAAATTGTTCAACGCCATAATTTCTGCAAATAATTATTGGCTCTAAAGTGCGTGACATTACTACTTAGTAGAATAGTTGGTAGAGCATTTCATTGTCTTACGTTGACAACAGTTTCATTTAACCTGCCTTATTTCTTCATCCTTGCTCCATAATTGACAGGAGGACTCTTGGTCTATGGTTGCGAACGTATGTGCACTTAATTCTGGAACTCCCTTGTGTCTGTCGTTAAGGGTTCCGCTTAGGGACATTAAGCAAATGCGATGAACTATTATTGTGTAAGTCTACTAGACTATGAACAGTTGCTAAGCACGTTTTAAAAGTAATAAACGTTGATATCGAAGACATAAATCACGTTTTGGTTTCGATTTCAACATTAAACCTTTGAAATTAGGTTACAGGAGGAACTGCGCGGATACATTCACTTTTTCACACTTATCTTTATCAAATACCAAGTAAGTTATCAGTTTATTTATATCGATTCGTTTCGATCAGATTGTGGCAATTTGGCAAGGTCTCTAAAGTCTTGACTTTTATGAAGTCTAGGGATTTAACATAAAAACCAAGACTACAGCTTATTACCAGTTTTTATAATACCGTTTTCACTATTAGATTAGTTGGTATTCGATATTCAACGCTTGGCTCATTACTGAGAGTTAAAAATCCAACGTGTTAGTGAAAACGGGCATTCGTCAGGAAGCCGCCCGGGCCTGAACTCTTTACCTCCCTCAATTATTGTTATACGATTAGTTCAAACATTGCTAGTTTCTCTTAGTCATGCATGTATTATCAACGGTGCCTTGAACCGTTCCGTGTGCATTGTAACCGTAAACATAAGATAAAAGCTGCGCTCTGGTCATTTTAATACAATGAATTGAGTTACTTATGCAGTGTTGTTGCACTGAGAATCAATAGAACAGTGACACTTGTTTGTCAATCTTTTATTTATTCTTGGGCGAAGGGCATAGGGCACTCTTCTCCGTTTTGTGTTTCTAAAGACGACCCAGATAGTTACCCTCAATTATTACTTTGATTTGTTGACATATAGCAATCAGTCGGTAGACTATGAGCAGATGAGATAAAGTGATTGTCACTTTCAGAGCAATATCCCCTTTGGGAACATCTCTTATAGTTATGTGCTGCTGTCCTTTTCCAAAATATGCCGCCTTTTCAGTCCACGTATTGTTTCCGAAATGGTCAATTGCACTGCTAGCTAGTGGAGCAAAACAGTGGGATAAACTATTAGATGGTTTGGCAGCTTTGCAAAGAGGAGTCGAGGGAAGCTCTCGAGCTCGACGACTGTTCTCAGCGTGTTGCGAATTTGATATGATGGCATTTTTATAAAGTCGTTTCTATTCAGTTTTAAAAAAAACTGTGAAATACAAAGTAGACTTGTTAATTTGCGTTTTAAAACGAGGCTTTGTT
This sequence comes from Tiliacea citrago, assembly GCA_963921375.1. Taxonomy (NCBI): domain Eukaryota; kingdom Metazoa; phylum Arthropoda; class Insecta; order Lepidoptera; family Noctuidae; genus Tiliacea; species Tiliacea citrago. The sequence continues at coordinate 5,776,767 of OY992791.1, read as the reverse complement.
TAATATCGCAGAAGCACTGGTAATTTTATACACACGAAAAACCTCGATGATCAATCCGTTTTTGTTAGGATTCAAGATATACCAAGGACTTCTTTATTTGCTTTGGAGGGACAGGTCATTCTCTAAAGATAGCTAACCGATGTTTTGTTGATAAAGACCTTATTTATTTCGACGATGTCTATAATTAGCTATAAAAGAACCCTTCACGAGTCTTAAACTACGAGCATTTAAATGAAATCTTTAGAGACGTTATTTTCGTCTTTCAATACTTTAATATCGGTTTAGATTTAGACGGTTGTAAATATTTAATGGTATGATGTGCGTCCTAGGATTTTATTTACCCTTGAACAAGAGCAGTGTTAGTTTTACTACAAAATTAAATATGTGATAAAGAGAAACATTAACATTTTCCTTATCCAACGTTTGTGTTGGTGCGTCAAAACAAACGATTAACTACGTTTCCGATCACGTACGACTTTGAGTCGTTCAAGAAGAGACCATAGATTTTACGTAGCTTAGTTATGTCTCCTGAAAATGATCAGCAACACAGAACATAAATCTTTACTTCTATGTTCAGTGGTCGACAAAGTGTCAGCGACTCTCCACAGTTACAGCGGTGGATTGCCTGGATAGTGAGGTAGTGGATTTCAACATGAATGATGTAACCAATATTTTGGATTTTCTTGCTTTTGTTTAGGAACCTACTACTTGCTTCATCTTTGTGACTGACCGATACCTTGACAATTCAAAAGTGCCTGTAATTGGTTTAATTGAAAAATTGAAATAAATCCTTTGAGTTCGAGTTCTAGTTTGGTGCTTTAACCTAAAGATGACACGCAATCAGGGGGCCAAGTCTGCTAACGTAGTTGTGTCAGAATGGCCGATCATTGGCACCGTAATTGTAGAGTTTGACAGCTTTGCTAATCTCCTAATTGAAAGGCGTCTTTATGATTTGCCAATGACGTGCCACTGACATTCCATTGGAAAAATTGTGTGTATTTGGTAATCTCATACTGACAAGCTGATATTATTTCAACTTCCCTATGGACCACTGTCACGCCATTATGAATTTAGGAGGTTATAAACTGTTGGCACAATGGTCATGGCGTTGCATTGGTATGGTCGTCATAATGACCGATCATTGAAAATAGCAGACTTGGCCCCCTGGTGTGTAGAAAACAAAACACAAACAAGTTCTTCTAGCACGGAGGAGACTCCGTGGAGAAAGCGAGCATAAATTCGGAATGTGTTGTTAAAATTTTTATAATTTATATTTTATATAACAATGACGTTTTAATGGGTAATTTATTCAGCCTGGTTTTTTGCTAAGTCTTCTTCAATAAAATTGTACTCAAATGTCAGAGAAAAATGAGGTTTCAATATACATACTTATAAATTATAATCGTAGCGAAGTCAAAACTGTACATTGAATATTTTTGTCAAAAAAAGATTGCTACGAGGTCTGGGAACGATTCTAATGCCGAAAATATAGTTTTAAGAATATTTGGCTGTTTGTCTGAATGTATGTTCCAGCATCACGCAAATACTTCCGGATAGATTCTGTTCAAATTAAAAAAAATAGATATTCCCTCTAAAGTTACCAAAGTGCCATAATGCAGTTATATTTCTGGCGAATAAAGAGGACCCATTATGCAATTCAAAGTGGTTTCACATTTACACAATTATAGTGAAACAACATCATGAACAAGGATACAGTTTAAATTGAACTTTAAAAGGACCGCCATTCGTTTTACGGTTATTAACTTTCTAACAACAAAGGAGAGCCAATAATCATTACATTATTATCCTGTTTACTGTGCAACAAATTGGTCACTCTGATGGCCATTTCACGATAAAAGGGTACATTTACATTAGAACATAAAATTAGTCAAGTTTAATGATCTGAATAATATATTGCAGGAACCATCATGCACTATAAACCGTGTTTCATGTGTCTGCCTAATTATTTATTCATCTACTATAATTAACTACTAGACGGAGCGGAAATTTACCTCAATTGCGTGCGTGAGTAATAAAAAAATCGTCAGGCTGTATAAAGGCTCCCGCAGACATGCGCGACGCGATTCTTGTAGAACAATTTCTATGAAAACTTGAAGGAAATTGTTCTAACAGAATCGCGTCGCACTGTCGCGCGTCGCCGTCGCGGTGGGCAAGTCTGCGGGAGCTTTAAAAAAACCATTATCAGTTTTATTATTTATTGTGTGGCCTTAATAGCTAGATACCAATATGAAAACGATCGATTTCATATCATTGTTCTCGGTTTTATATCTCACATGGTTTCTTAGAACAAAAACTTGGCAGTACTTACCTATAAAAACGTGACGTAAGTACCTATTGTAGCGAAATAAAAATGAAAATTCACAACTTTAACACGTATAATAATTTATAATTCATTAAAAAAGAATCGCATTGCATAAAAAATATGTATAATAACTTAATAAGCTATTGAATATCATTAAAAATAGTCGCGGAACAGGTAATTTGGCTTAAATGAAAAGAGATTACGAAGAAACTTAAGGTAGGTACATCGTACGGTAGACCGTATACGATGTATCTGTCTGTAATTAATAACAGATCCCAAGATCCCCGGTGCAAGTGTAAGTGTGGGAAGGGAACACTCAGGTGGTTTTTAGTTAGTAAGAGTCTGACAGACCCCTCCGCCCGCCCCAGGGCGGACGACATCCATGAGGATTTTTCACTCCGGTAACAAAAAAAATAGGTACGAGGGCGGCACTGAAAATTTCGGGAATCAAGGAAGTGACACAACATTACTATTTAAAAATGTATTTATTGCTTTTCGAAGTATTCTCCGCGAAATTTGACACATTTTTCCATACGATGGAACCAATCATTGAAGCAACCATTCCATTCGGAAGTTGGGGTCTCCAAAATGGCCGTTTTGTAGGCGTCCACAGCTTCTTCAGGTGATGAAAATCTCTGTCCACGCAATTTATTCTTTATTTTAGGGAAAGTATAGAAATCATTAGGGCTTAGGTCGGGGCTGTACGGCGGATGGTCTAATAATTCTATGTTTTCTTGCTCTAAAAACTCTTTTGTTCTGTGCGCGGTGTGAGAACTCGCATTGTCGTGATGGAGGATGATGCGGCGGTTGCAGTTCCCTTTACGGAGTTCAGAAACGACCTGTGGCAAACAAATGCTAGCATACCATTCTGCATTAACCGTTCTTTGTCCCTCAAGAGGAATAGTCGTAACATGGCCGGTTTTGGAGACAAACGTGGCCACCATTTTTTTTGCAACACTCCGTGAACGAACAATTTTTGTTGGCTTTAACTCATTTTCGAACACCCAAATTCGTGACTGGTTTTTTGTTTCGGGTTCGTACGCGTATATCCAGGATTCGTCACCTGATACAATGTTGTATACAGCATTTGAGGATCCTGCGTGGAATCTTTCGAGAGTTCTGACGCACCAAGTAACGCGAGCCGCTTTTTGCTCTTCACAGAGCGAATGCGGTATCCATCGGGAAAACAACTTTTTTACACCTAATTGTTCATGCAAGATTATTTGTATTTGACTCATGCCAATGTCTAAAGTTGCCTGAATTTCGCGGTATGTCACATGTCGATCTTCCTCAATCAGCTTACGCACAGCATCAACGTTTTCTTGGGTGACTGCAGTTTTTGGACGACCTTGACGGGGATCATCACTGCGCTTGACACGTCCACGTTGAAATTCAGCAAACCAGCGATAAATTGTGGTTTTGGATGGGGCTTCATCACCAAATGCAGAAATCATCCGGTCAACACACTGTTTTTGTGTTAAACCAGTTCGAAAGTCATAATAAATCATCGCTCTTGAATTTTCTCGAGTCAATTCCATTTTCTCAACGACTAAACAAGTTTGACAAAACCTTGTGACAAGACCGAGAATCTTTTAAAAAAAAAAAAAAATGGTATTCGATTTTTAAAACCAAGGAGTTTTCAATTAAAAAGATTTTAATATGACAGGAACAGTGGAAATATTCCATTCCCGATACTTTTAGTGCAGCCCTCGTACATCGTACGGTAAATCTTTGTTACGCATTTGGTTTCCGAACCAAAGGGGCTACTCCGAACATAAATCTGAAGTATCGGCCGAATGTTCGGTATTTTCTTTACTACGGCTAACTATTGCTGACTACGACGAAAAAATAAATAAAAAAGGCAGTCGAAGAGATAAGCCAAAGTCAAAACTGTGACTTGAAGTCGGGTAAGAACTCAAAGTCAAAAAAAGAAACTATGGATGTTATAAAAAGGCCGAACATTCGGCCGATACTTCGGTTTAGCGCTTCGGAGTAGACCCCCCAAGGAATCGGATGCAATCGGTTTAAAGTTCGTGAACACTAAATTAGTAAACTTTCAATATAATATTATCATCTGAAGATGATTCAAAGTTATCCCGATAGAAACAGTCCTGGTTAAAGATCAACTGGTATTAAAATGTGAACCCTGGTAATACTACTATCTACGATAATCAAGTGTGATGATTAAATAATTTAAAATTAAATAACAAGTTGGTCGACTCTTGACGAACTGCAACCTCTGGGCGTGGCCTGCCACGACAGAATCGCAGGCGATACGAAAATCATGTGTCGCGCACCAAAATGGATGTACCTGTCTCAAACTTCAAGGATGCTATGCGGTTGGTAAAAGCACAACAAAACGCGCAAGTCTGGTGAATAGTCCGGTACCCGGAAAAGAAGCCGAAGGCCCTTTTCAACTGGTTCTATACTTACGACAAATAAAATAGGGTATTACACCGGAGAAAAGGCTAAAAACTCCGCTGAGATACTCGTAGCATTAAGAGAAAGTATATACCAAATTCGAAGAATAACTTACACCATTTGTGCAAAACTCAACAATATTACTTGGTTGCTGAAACTTTAACAGCAGGCTTAGCACGAGAAGCGATTTGTCGACGAAAGAGTAGACAAAAATGACGTTTCCGTGTAGACAGTAGAACATTTTCGGTAGACAAGAGCTCTGTTCTACAGAAATAGTAACACAACAGTAGTAGAGTAGAAATAGAAAGAGTCATGCTAAGCCTGCAGGAATCAAGGAAAAGTATAAACAATAAAAATTATTTTGCACAATTTAAAAATAAAAGTCCAAAATTTATAAAATCGACTAAAGATCAAATTCCCATGTTTTGCGAATTAAGGTTTTTATAAAAAAATGACAGTCTTCATCAAATTAGAAAATTAAGAATAAAAAAATAATGACCAGTTATATGATCTAGAAAAAATAAATTGATAGGTTGAAACCGCAGAGGTCACCGCTGCACTATGCACAAGGTGATGTGTGATGTGTGTGTGACATGTTCTAACTGCATAGTTTTTTATGTACCTGTCGAGTTATTAATGGCGTTCGATAAAAAACGTCCTTGTTGCAAAGTAATAGGCCACATTAGCAATTTCACACGGAACTGACTTGTAGTTACACTGCTACAGGGATCTTTTGGCGCTCGAATGATTTTAAGACAGGGGGCGCTGTTGGTAAAGATTTAGGCCGGCTCCACACGTTGGCCCCAATGCCGCTCGTCCAACGTATGGATCTAGAAAATTGGCGTGTCGGTTTTATCAATGGAATCGACGACAACGCTCGCGATTCGTCCATAGGTTGGCTGCTTATTCAACCAAAGTTGATACCGGCGCGCGGCGTTGGGACCAACCTGTGGAGACGGGGGGGTTCAACAATATTGTTGAGTGAAATGTATTGAAAAAAAAAACAAGATGGTGGCGGCACAGATTCTGTGAATACGGAAAAATACTAGAACGCAACGCATTCGTACTGCATAAATAATACCTATAGACAATTTGGTCATTCTAATTTGTTCTATCTGATTCTTGTTAAGCTTTATTCCTAACCTTTCCTAATTGATAACCAGCTCATTATCAGCAGGCTTAGCACGAGAACCATAGAGAAGCATTTTGTCGACGGAGTAGTAGACAAAAATGACGTTTCCGTGTAGACAGTAGAACATTTTCGGTAGACAAGCGGTTTCTTTTTTACGGTAGAGTAGAAATAGAAAGCGTCATGCTAAACCTACTGGTAAGCCTACGTATACACACGGGCGCTCTTTTTAACGCGATGTTTATTGTCGCGCACTGGATTTTCAACGCTCGGCTTAGCGGCGTGGGTTGAAAATCCAACTGTGCATTTATTCAACGAGCTAGGGATGCACTCTGTTGGATTCTCAACGCTCGGTTCGACGCCGAGAGTCGAAAATACAAAGCACGGTCAAAAACTTCGCAAAAAGCGCCCGTGTTTATGTGGGCTAAGTGTGCATGTGCAACACACACACACAGTATAGCACTACAAGGGTCGCTTCGCTTGGTGCGTGATTAAAATCGGAACTAACGCCGCACGGTGGATCGAAAATCGGCTGTAGAAGACATAGGATCTCGATGTCTATTGTCTTAAATGTTATTTTTTTTGCTGGAAATGACTTCTGCCGATCATTACTGTTCTATAAAATGTCATATGAAGTAATTGTGTGCACAAATGGAAGAGTTATAATTTTTATAAGAAAAAAATGTATGGAGCTGACATGAAAAATGAGGATATCTCTGGAATCGCTAGGATAGTCATTATATCCTTGCACACTGTTATAGTACTATTTATTTGTGAATTTTTGACATACTTAATATTGCGCCATCACTTGCGATTTTTTTTTTTAATCGTCAAAATTTAAAAATGAAAAATGTTTATACATTTTAATGCTTAAATATGGCTATACCAAGTGTAACTTACAATATTTTTTATGGTTAGACCAAAACATTCTAAGAAATCACAAAGTCGTATTACCTACTTATTTGGAATGACATGGTGAATTACATAATATGTAATCTTGTCTAATGCCTCAAGTCCACATTAGCTAATGATTAATAAAACTTAATACCTATATACCTATTAAAAGGATACGTACCATAATGAGGGTAATTAGATAAACGTGATCATTAGTCAATAACAATAAATGGTAAACTATTGTATGATTAAAAATAAAAGCAAATTATTAAAAAAAAATATTAACACAATAAAAGTTAACTTATTTTATACTTCGTCACCATCAGAATCCACTTCAGAATCAGGCTCTACAATAGATATAACTTCTAAGAACTCTGTCGGAGCTTCCTGATCCTGAAGTTTCAGTAGTCCTACTGTTTCCTTAAAGTATGTCTGCCTCTTGTGGGCATTTAATTGTGGTCTTGTGGAAGAAATTAGAGGATCAGAAGAGACGATAAGCATATTGAGGATATCCTCGTTTGATGCTTGTCTACTCTTTTTCCTCGAATGGTGTTCTCTGAACCTCCTAAAGTCTTTGTTTCGGGCCTCTGAAGCTTCTTCCGAAAGACTTCCAATTGGTACAATAGCATTTTCTGCAATTATGTCCCCTCCGTGAATCAACAATTTGTGGACGGTTGATGACATGTAGTACCAATCGTACAGTTCCACGTATTTTTCAGCGGTTGTTCTAGCGTATTCTTTAAATTTCGGCACGTCTACAATCTCTCCAGATGTGATAGCTTGCAGAATCATCCCACACTTTGATATTAATATAGATATTAATGATATATTGATATTAATATTCTGGTGTGTATGAGTTCGGATTATCATCACTTCATGCCCGCATTAATGTGATGGAATGTCTTCTACACATAGCGTATCGTCTTGACTTCAAAAAGTGGTCTGCAAGAGGAGAAGATCATCAAGAGTTATTGCATTCACGAAAAAAACTCATTCAAGATCGATTCAAAGATGATCTCAAACTTTTGATTGACATCGTTAAGCAAGGATCAGGCACAACTAACGACGGGAACACAGCAAGGCGGTTTTTTGAATTTCCTGATAAAACTGCAGCGATCACTGGATTAGATGAAGACCTAATACGCAGATTTGCTGTGATTCTGCAAGCTATCACATCTGGAGAGATTGTAGACGTGCCGAAATTTAAAGAATACGCTAGAACAACCGCTGAAAAATACGTGGAACTGTACGATTGGTACTACATGTCATCAACCGTCCACAAATTGTTGATTCACGGAGGGGACATAATTACAGAAAATGCTATTGTACCAATTGGAAGTCTTTCGGAAGAAGCTTCAGAGGCCCGAAACAAAGACTTTAGGAGGTTCAGAGAACACCATTCGAGGAAAAATAGTAGACAAGCATCAAACGAGGATATCCTCAATATGCTTATCGTCTCTTCTGATCCTCTAATTTCTTCCACAAGACCAAAATTAAATGCCCACAAGAGGCAGACATACTTTAAGGAAACAGTAGAACTACTGAAACTTCAGCATCAGGAAGCTGCGACAGAGTTCTTAGAAGTTATATCTATTGTAGAGCCTGATTCTGAAGTGGATTCTGATGGTGACGAAGTATAAAATAAGTTAACTTTTATTGTTTATGTTAGGTTAGGTTAAGTTAATATTTTTTTTTAATAATTTGCTTTTATTTTTAATCATACTATAGTTTACCATTTATTGTTATTGACTAATGATCACGTTTATCTAATTACCCTCATTATGGTACGTATCCTTTTAACAGGTATATAGGTATGAAGTTTTATTAATCATTAGCTAATTTGGACTTGAGGCATTAGACAAGATTACATATTATGTAATTCACCATGTCATTCCAAATAAGTAGGTAATACGACTTTGTGATTTCTTAGAATGTTTTGGTCTAAGCATAAAAAATATTGTAAGTTACACTTGGTATAGCCATATTTAAGCATTAAAATGTACATACCATAAATATTTTTTATTTTTAAATTTTGACGATTTTTAAAAAAAAAATCGCAAGTGATGGCGTAATATTAAGTATGTCAAAAATTCACAAATAAATAGTACTATAACAGTGTGCAAGGATATAACGGCTATCCTAGCGATTCCAGAGATATCCTCATTTTTCATGTCAGCTCCACATTTTTTTCTTATAAAAATTATAACTCTTCCATTTGTGCACACAATTACTTCATATGACATTTTATAGAACAGTAATGATCGGCAGAAGTCATTTCCAGCAAAAAAAATAACAATTAAGACATCGAGATCCTATGTCTTCTACAGCCGATTTTCGATCCACCGTGCGGCGTTAGTTCCGATTTTAATCACGCACCAAGCGAAGCGACCCTTGTAGTGCTATACTGTGTGTGTGTGTTGCACATGCACACTTAGCCCACATAAACACGGGCGCTTTTTGCGAAGTTTTTGACCGTGCTTTGTATTTTCGACTCTCGGCGTCGAACCGAGCGTTGAGAATCCAACAGAGTGCATCCCTAGCTCGTTGAATAAATGCACAGTTGGATTTTCAACCCACGCCGCTAAGCCGAGCGTTGAAAATCCAGTGCGCGACAATAAACATCGCGTTAAAAAGAGCGCCCGTGTGTATACGTAGGCTTACCAGTAGGTTTAGCATGACGCTTTCTATTTCTACTCTACCGTAAAAAAGAAACCGCTTGTCTACCGAAAATGTTCTACTGTCTACACGAAAACGTCATTTTTGTCTACTACTCCGTCGACAAAATGCTTCTCTATGGTTCTCGTGCTAAGCCTGCTGATAATGAGCTGGTTATCAATTAGGAAAGGTTAGGAATAAAGCTTAACAAGAATCAGATAGAACAAATTAGAATGACCAAATTGTCTATAGGTATTATTTATGCAGTACGAATGCGTTGCGTTCTAGTATTTTTCCGTATTCACAGAATCTGTGTGTTTCTCTCACGCATGGAAAAAATATCTAGATTTATCTGTTTACGGATACGTTGCTGGTACCTACATACTCACTACACCACATACGTACCTACCTACACTACATACTCACTTAAAAAGATAAAGTTCATCAGATTTTGTTGACTCCACTTGACATTATTCTTTAGGCAGCCTTAATTTTACTATCAGTATCAGTCTCAAAAGATAAAAGTATCTCTGAAATATTAGAATAAAGGCTCCCGCAGACAGGCGCGACGCGATATTATTAGCACAATTTCTATGAAAAAGTGTCGCGCTGCCCGTCGCGCCCGCGATAGCGCGCCAGTCTGCACGGGCCTTAAAGAAGTAAGTACAACCAACGAATTGTTATCATCCTACCGAATGCCATGACCGAAAGAAATGTAGGATTTCTGGATCCGTACGAAGTCTGAAGCTTCACCTTTCTGACTGACCGACTCCTTTGACAATTCAAAAGTGTCTGGGAATCGTCGTCTGAAAATGGTTTTGAAATAAATGCTTTGAGTTTGGACATAATGTATTTGCGCATCTGTTTTGACTGACTGACCAAGATAACACCAACCAAACATACATATAAGCTGAGATTTGACAACAGATAAGGTAAAATATGCGAAAACGGCGGTAAATCTGGCTGTAAATCCATATTACTATCTATAATTATTAGTACTATCTATAAGTAAATGCAAAAGTACGTGTCTGTCTTTCTGTGTGTCTGTCTGTTACCTTTTCCCGCCTTATCGGTGGAACGGATTTCAATGAAATTTGGGACACAGGTAGAACATGACTGAATGGCATGGCTGAATGTTCGGCCGTTTCCTGACTACGGCGAAAGAAAAAAAAAACAACGGTCGAAGAGATGTAGTCAAAGTTCAAAACGTGACTTGAAGTTGGGTAAGGATTCAAAGTCAATTATGGAAACTATGGAAGTCAAGAAACGGCCGAGCTTTCGGCCGATACGTCGGATTATCGCTTCGGAGTAGGCCTCCTGGGTTAGGAGGGATATACTTTTTATTCCTGTAGTACGTTCCCGTGGGATAATTTCCGATCTCCACGCGGGCGAAGCCGCGGGCAAATGCTTGCTTGTTTAAAAATATGGCACAAGAAGAGTACCTACACGCTGAGTCATTTCCAGACTTCATACTTCCATTCATATTCAATGGAGCTATTCATCTTCCAATTATACTTGCCCTTGCTCTATAACCTTTGGCCGAAATATTTTTAACTCGGTCGGACATTGAACTTGCTATCTTAAAAGGCTCCCGCAGACATGCGCAACATGACAACGCAAAGTGACTCTAGTAAAACAATTTCTATGAAAACTTCATGGAAATTGTTCTACCAACATCGCGTCGCCCGGCCGCGTCGCGCCTGTCTGCAGGAACAAAATCAAAAAAATCATCAAAATCAAAAAAAAATATTTCACATAAACCTACATGGGCACTTATGAAACGTCAGAAGCTAGGTCCACCTTCATTAATTACTAGAAATCTTTTCATTAGATATCCACCAGTTTACTTTTAATTTGTCTTTAGGACGCTAATCATGTTCCGTGTGCTACTGGAGTACGAAACTACAAACTACCAACTTAAGTACTTTATTAGCGAGGTCTACAGCTGACGCGGCGAAGTTGTCATAAAAATCCCCAAAACTGAACTATTTTTAGATACCGGCTACTTCCTATTTTTCATTAGAGTTTCTTATTGTGTTCTGTTACTGTGCTGCTTGGATACTACATGTAACAGCGAACCCATAAAGAAAGCTTAAAATCGGCACCATAATAATCCCCAAAACTGATCCCATCCATGAGAAATGTTAATTTAATACAAGGTGGATCGATGTTATCGTGTGACGATTTGTTGTACTTGTCATAAGCTAGACGGCATACTAATTACCACAACTTCAAAATACCTATTGTGTGCATTCGTTGAAATACACCTAATTTATAACTGTTTACTTCGCAGGCAGTGGAAGCGATCCTCGCGAATGTACCGGAATGGCATCCAACACCGTTCTCGGGCAAGAAAGGTCAGTTAAACATGATACTATACGGTACCGCCATTATTAGCGCAGGTTCGCACAGGTGATTTTTTTTTAATCTAACCGTTGAACCGAGCGTTGAGAATTCAACAGAGTGCATCCTTTGCGCGTTAGAAAAGTGGACTGTTAACTCTCGGCCCTAAGCCGATTGTCGAAAATATAGTGCACGAAAAACATACGTCGCTATATAGAATCGCCCGTGCGTACGTGCTTACGTCGCTTTTGTTTTGACAACATTGATAGCGACTTTCAGACATGGTTTTAGCCGACTTCCAAATAGGAGGAGGTTATTTATGTTCGGCTGTTTGTTTTGATTTTTATGTATGTTCACCGATTTCTCTGTCAATTGTGGTCCGAAATTGAAAATATTTTTTTGTTTGAAATGGTATTCTCCCGAGGTGGCCCCATTGCCACCAAATCAGAATCTGATGAGGGGATCCCATGGAAGGAAATCCTCAAATTTTATAGGCATACCTATTGCGATTTGTCTATTTTTTATAGTAACTCGTGCATTTGCTCTCGGAAAGCATGGTTTGGTGAAGTGGAACTGATGATGATGGCCACCGGAACAACATAATAATAAGTATTTAACGGGTTGCGATTCGATTAGGTTCTTACCAGGAGAACTCAAAAATTAACAGCAGTTGTCTATTGTAACTTAGATAAATAAAAAACTGACAAAATTCTCCCGCTCCGCCCACAGCGGGAGAAGTTATTTGATAATTTCCCACCCAAAAACAAAAAAAAGTCACACTTGTGGGCGGCAGCGACAAAACTTATTTTTGCAATTATCGGATCACCTCAGCCAAAACTGGTATGATTACTTGAGATATCACACTGGCCCTACATCCAGAATTGAAAGAATGAAAGAAAGAAAAATGCGTTTAATTGAACCCATCCAGTGTCCGGATGGCTAGTAATGCATATAGGCTGCAGCAATTTTTTGCATAGCCTTTAATGTTACTGAAACCGACGATTTTAGTTTTAATATCTTTATTGGCGATGGTGTAGAGGCTGAGCAATTATTTTCTTTACCTACTGCTAATATTTTTAAAACCTTCGGATAAATGTTCCTGTATTTGTTCATAATTATTGTCTGCCAAAGTGCCAACGCACCCACGATACGGAAGGAATCCCAAGTGTGATTCATTCATTCTTTACTGATTAGCCTTATTCGGCAAGGTGACTGGCGCGAATTAGGTGTGTTTTATCACCCAGACATAAACGAAGACTTTAAGTAAACGAATAAGGATTTATGTTAGTCAACGTCTGGTTTAATTGTCTACTGTTTGAACTAAAGGAAGTTACGACTCATGGGCAAAAAACTAGTTAAGTACTGAAACTGTCTGCTAACATTAATTTATAAGTTAGTTTGTTCATTTATAAAACCTACTGTATTATTAGTATTATTGCAATTTTAGTTTGTCCCTGACTCTTGTTTATTTTTATACTAGCTTTTGCCCGCGGCTTCGCTCGCGTTAATTTAGAATTTGACAATCATTTCGGGTTGTGCTCTGCTTTTTGAATTTCTTTCTTTCTTTTAAATAAACGTTGCCCCACACTAGGAATTTCTCCTGTATCGTGGGTGCGTTTACAAACATTTAAACTCACATACACAAACAGCCAGACCCGGAACAACTACTAATTTTAAAGTACTATTAAATACATACCATAACATAATACAATCATGATCCGAAAGACACGTGACGCCATCTATTATCATAAGAACGTTACTGTTGTTTGCCTCTGGAACTTTTTTCCGGGATGTAAGGTACCTTAGGTCCGTTTTTGTACACCTGACAACGTATATGCAAAATTCAGGATAATCGGTTCAGTGGTTTAGGCGTGAAAGGTAACAAACGAACAAACTTACTTTCGCATTTAAAATATTAGTTCGGATATTTATACAATATACAATCTAACACTACAATATTTATATATTATGTACAACAATAAGAAGGAAAAAAAAGGGGAATTGCTCAATGGGCAACAAAAAATTCGTCCGCATAGCTTTCAGTGGGAAAAGTGCCCAACAGGCGGGCAGCGTTGCCACGTTGTATGGCAATGCTGATTCTTCGGCCTATATACAGACCAGCCCTCTGGTCACGTGAAGAGTCGACTACCCCCACCCCCCACTTGGCTATGTTCCGAAATACTCGATGAGCACTCGGATCCCAACCTCACGGTCCTAGTGACCCCAAACGGCTCAAATATATAGCTCCCAATAAGGTTCTCTTATCGGTTTTCTTATATTTGCGCTGTTTGAGGTTTTCTTCACCTGCACCAGCCGCCCCAGCACAGCCCGCTGTACTAGGAAGATCCAAAGGCCAATCGAACTTCCAACTTACTACAACTTATGGTTATTTCGTCAGGCCTCTTCAAATCGTCGCGTGCCAAGCCATTGGGTTCTAAAACAGCTGACACCCCGGTGAGGAGAGCCCGACGGATGATGTCATTAATGCTGGCGTGCGGTGCCAACCGACCAGCGCTTATGCTACAGGATAGGCCATAGTTTCCGAGACCACCAAACCGAATGGTTAATGTGGCTTGCAGCCACGCGCAGTCGTCCAATGCCATGCCAATGGATGTAAGAGTACTTCGAATAATTTGATCGATTTTGTCTAAAAGGTCTCTTCCATAAAGAGGAAGAGCGGAGAAAATACGTAAAATTTGTACCGAAACATTAATATTAGAGATTCTAACCGAAATATAAAAATAATTGAATAAGAATTTAATTTCTGTGTAGTGGATTGTTTGTCGGTATTTTTACAAAGGTAGATTTGACATTTTAAATAATTGAGATCAAGGCCGGTGGATTGGAACCGATGCTTTAGGAATTAGAGATCTTTTAAAACAGAGTCTACGTGACCTCCTAGAATCCTATCATCTAAATACCACTTGTATTATGGGGTGGATAGCCAAACCGAAAATGACTGGTTCGAGAGGATCAACTGGTTGGCATCCGACTGCAGATTCCGAAACTTATTTTTTATTTTTGTTCGCGATGGGTTTGCTCTTGACCTTAGTCTAGGTCAGAGGTGACAGAGACAAACAACAACAAAGCAACAACGTTGTCTCTGTATAGTAATTTTCATGGGTGCGTGAAGCACTGCCACAAAAAAACAACAACAAAGTGTCCTGTTAACGGAGTTTTACCTTCACGGAAATTTAACAAAACTGGAAAGGGCATGCAGCCGCGCAGCTCCCTTTGGTTCCAAAGCCAAGTTGTAGGGTTGTGGCGATAAGTCCCCTCTTTGAGGAGTGGCTGGAGAGGCGCCACGGCGTCCTCACCTTCCGCCTGACGCAGGTCCTCACCGGACATGGATGTTTCGGGAGGTTCCTGTTTAGGATTAAGCGGGAGGAAACGCCCGGGTGTCACCACTGTGTGGATCGCCCGGAGGACACGGTGGAGCATACGGTGGAGGTCTGCCCAGCTTGGGCGGAGCACCGCCGTGTCCTCACGGAGGCGATCGGCGGCGGCGATCTCTCGCGTCCGGGCCTGGTTCAGGCCATGGTTCGGAGCGAGAGTGCATGGGAGGCCGTCACCTCCTTCTGCGAAGCAGTTATGCTAGCGAAGGAGGAGGCGGAACGCGTGAGGGTGAGACAAGGTTCGCGCCCTCATGCCCCTAGTCGCCGCAGGAGACGCCCCGGGCGTCGGGAGTCGCAAGCCGATTTCCGGCCACCGTAGGCGCGGGCCTGCGGACGGTGAGCAATGGGTAGCTCGCCGTCCGATAAGGACCAGGCCCGGGTCCACGGCGCGTTGTGTTCCACGCGCGCCTCAAAGAGATGTCAGCACAAACTGACGGGGTCCGTTAGGACCAATGCCTGCCGGGGTTGCGAGTTTGTCCGAAAGGGATATCGTGGCCCTGGCACACAGGCAACGGAAGGAACACGGGTGGGTTTTAGTCAGTAAAAGTCTGACACGCCCTCCCGCTCCGCCCAGAGCGGGAGAAGTTATTTGATGATTTCCCATCCAAAAAAAAAAAAAAAAAAGTTGTAGGGGCTGGAATTTGTTTGTTAAAATTTCGTTAGTTTATTTAACTTTACAATTTATAATAAGTAAGATACCTACCAAGTAGATGTGTGCATATTGTGATAAATTAAATACTAATTATATATAATGTTACCTACTAATTATAGCATTATGAAGCCCTCTTGACATTGTGCATTTTCAGTATCATTTACTGTGTTTTATTATGTTGTCACTGTCTCAGGATAGTCTAGCGGTAGATGTTTTAAACTGGTTAAAACAATTTCTCGTTGTTGATTGACAAGCAATTAAATTAACATAATGGTTCCGACGTCAATACTTGCAAATTAGTTCTACAGTTTGCATAATTAGTTAGTCGAGAGACAGAATTCATTCCAAATTCATTAATAAGCTTTTGTTAAGAAATGTATAACTGCTGCTCTTTATTACTTCAATTTTGAGGTGTAGACGGTGGATGTAGACTGAAAATTCCTGCGATAAAGTCAGAATACAATAATAAGGATATAAATTATTTGATCTGTTTGTCAAATTTTCAGTCACTGATACAAAGTGACGTGTTGTCAACTTTTCATGTAACTTTTAATCTTGTACAGATTTCTAGAGCAAAGTATCAAATATCAATGACATGTCAAAACTGGCAGATTCCACAAAATTATCTCCACAAAGTATTTTAGCCGTCCATTCTCTTGACAAATGATGCTGTACTTGCTACAATGAGCTGTTCATAGGCGGTCATTATCAATTACTGTATATTATTCACTTGGTACTTTGCCTTGTTAGTTTGTGACACAGTTACCAAACCTGACTGTCCAGGGCCGTTGTGGTTCATTCAATGAATTCGTTAATCATTGACCAAAAGGACCAAATTATCTTTGGGCCAAAGGGCCTATTCTACGATAGAGAGTAACTCATTCTTAAAAACCGCACAAGAAGTCATGGAAGTTCTTGACTTGTGAACTTCTTGACTTGGTTTATGAAGAAATTAAGTAGTGAGTCTGACCATTCTAAATTTGATGTAGATTAATAATGCCGTGTGAGTACTGCACAGGGAAAATCAAGGCGTAGCAGGCATTCTGAAGATGGTGATAAGACTACGAATAGTAGCTTGAAGAGGATTATCCAACAAATGTTTCAGTTTTTACAGCAACAAAATTGTCTTTTATAGTTAATAAATTTTGTTTACCAAAGGCTACTTTAGTTTGAACTCAGAATGACACACAAGAAGACAAAGCGTATGATAGGGTACCTCGGGATATGTTGTGGTGGGCCTTGAAAGAGTAAGGTTTGCCCGGGAAGTATGTAGAGTTAATTCGTGCTATGTACAGTCTTATCTCGTACCTGTGTGTGGCTGTAGACTTGCATCAAGTCGGCTTTAAGTCCTTCTTACCTCTTCCTGTTGATTATGAACGCTCTGACATCGGACATACAGGAAGAGGCACCCTGGTGCATGCTGTTTGACGATGACATTGTTCTTGTCGATGAACATGGACCTGAGATCCAAAGCAGATTGGAAAAATGTCAACGGAAGCTGGAGAATGTTGACATGAAAATCAGCAGAACCATAACTGAATATAATGTTCTGCAATTTCGGCGGTCTCTCCAGTTCTCGAGCCATAGCGCTTGATTGCGCGCTTCTCCCAGTCTGCTCCGACTTTCGGTATCTCGGTTCACTCGTACAAAGCGACAGCAAAGTAGATCAGACGGTTAAGAAAATAATTAACACTGGATGGATGAATTGGCTTTCCCCTTAAACTTAAGGGAAGATCGTAAAATGATTAGACCTGCTGTCTTGTATGGATTAGAAAGTTGGGCCACAAAAGGGATTTCAGGATAAAGCGGGAGGAAACTCCCGGGTGTCACCACTTTGTGGATCGCCCGGAGGACACGGTGGAGCATACGGTGGAGGTCTGCCCAGCTTGGGCGGAGCACCGCCGTGTTCTAACGGAGGCGATCGGCGGCGGCGATCTCTCGCGTCCGGCCCTGGTTCAGGCCATGGTTCGGAGCGAGAGTGCATGGGAGGCCGTCACCTCCTTCTGCGAAGCAGTAATGCTCGCGAAGGAGGAGGCGCAGTGCGTAAGGGAGAGACAGGGTTCGCGCCCTCACGCCCCTAGTCGCCGCAGGAGACGCCCTGGGCGTCGGGAGTCGCAAGCCGATTTCCGGCCACCATAGGCGCGGGCCCACGGACGGTGAGCGATGGGTAGCTCGCCGTCCGATAAGGACCAGGCCCGGGTCTACGGCGCGTTGTGTTCCACGCGCGCCTCAAATAGTCGTCAGCACGAACTGACGGGGTCCATTAGGGCCAATGCCTGCCAGGGTTACGAGTTTGTCCGAAAGGGATATCGTGGCCCTGGCACACAGGCAACGGAAGGAACACGGGTGGGTTTTAGTCAGAAAAAGTCTGACACGCCCTCCCACTCCGCCCAGAGCGGGAACAGTTATTTGATAATTTCCCACCCAAAAAAAAAAAAAAAAAGGGCCACAAAAGGGATGAATGAAAGGCAATTGCATGCAGCTGAGATGAGAATGCTCAGAAGGATGTGTGGTGTTACACGAATGGATAGAATAAGAAATGAGTACATAAGAGGAAGTATGAAATTGTACCGGTGACTGAAAAGCTGGAAATCGGTTGTCATGGGCATGGGCATAATATGATGCGAAGGAATGAGGAAAATTTAGTGAGGAAAGTTTTGAGTATGAATATCGATGACTTTAAGAGTAGGGGAAGACCAAGGTAACGATCGATGGACTGTGTGAAAGATGATATGGCTAGAAAGGGAGTGATTACCGAGATGACGACTAAGGCCTAGCACGCACTGCCTTGCGGTGCGTTTATTCTACCGCACGCGGTGGGTTTTTGCTACCGTTCAGCATGCGTTTATTTCACCGCAATGCGACACTTCAATTCTATGACTACAATATGCGGTAATAAAAACGCACAGCAGTGCGCGCTCGCACTAATAGAGAAGTATGGAAGAGACATGTTGCGCCGACCACAAATAAATTGGGATAAGGGCAGGAGAATGATTATGAATGACACACACGATTCTTACTTTAGGCATTTAAGAAAGAAAAAAGAAAGAAAAATTGTTTATTCTGCACAAACAAGAATAATAATAATTAATATATATATATATTTTATTATTATTTCCTTTATTTAATTAGATACATATAAATTATATTTTTAAATATCAGAATATTAAAAAAAAAAACATTTAAAAATATAAAAAAAATAGTTGTCCACCGGTATCCACTATCCAGAGATAGGAACCTCCTCCGTATTATTATTATTTTAATTTCTATTTCAAGTCTGACTTGATGAAACGAAGATTGGCTACCAAAATAAATTCGCATCTCCGCCCTTGATTCTTGCGAACTCATTCAAATCAATTTATTCGAAATACATCCGTTGTGATGTGAGTGTCCCTTTGCTGTATTTAATTATTTATAGAATTACTGAGTCACAGTCACAATACCGTATTATCATTTTCTAGATTCATGGCTGCACTCATCCGGGTAACTGTTATGCACTTATTATCTGATTTCACATAGATCTGCGGGCTAATTGCGTAACACACTATCAGTAGGAATCGGTTTCAATTTGACAGTTCAACAACATTCATTGTGTTATTTACGTTGTTGAGCAGACAATTTTTTCTAACATATGAAGCAATGGATTAGCAATATACTTCAAAATCATTCCGATTGAGATCACAACTGTATTACGAAATTAGGCCCGTATTACAGAACGTCACTCAATACTCAAGCATTACTTAAAATTAGATTCAAGCCATTTGATTGGTTGAAACTAGTTTTAAGTAATACTTGAGTATTGAGTGACGTTCTGTAATACGGGACTTAGTGCTGGATGAACCGGTTTGGTGGTATGAGGAACAGCGTGTAAAGTTCCACCACACCCACCACCATAGAAAAGGAGGATTCTCCGACCAGACGAGGGTTGTGTCTGCACCTAGAAGGTTTAAGTCCCATGTAATCGGAGTCGAGGCTATTGCCATCAACCGGGCACAAATCCTGACTCCGGGCTGCTACTGAGAATTTCCTAATGGAAAAACCCAATAACACTTTGCCCGACCTGGGAATCAAACCCAGGACCTCATGCTTGCGACCACTAAACCAACGAGCCAGCCTTATTTATTGTTTTCTTTTTTTACAATGTTTTTTTTTGTAAATATGTGAGCACCATGTATCTATCACATAATTAATTTATATGTCATTGCTTCATTCTTAATTCTTTTTACCTATTGTGGTTTATTAATTTTATTATAGGTGCATCGTTTTCACGTATAATTATATAAATAATGTACCTATACAAAATATTGTAAAACATTTTAAAAGAGTAACGGTGGAGTTTCTTGCTCATTCTTCTCTATACCAAGCTACCTTTTGGAAGGGGCGACTAGAATCAATTCATTTTTTTTGTAAATTTTGACATTCAAAATGTGCCATACTTCTATGTGCCTATTTGAAATAAATAATTTTACTTTGACTTTGAATAATCTACATTCTAATTTCTAATATTACGTTCATTAACATCCAGTTTTTTATACACTTAAAACAATTTTGTAATTTTAATTAACAGTCTTAATTGAGTTAAAGAACCAATAAAACAATAACGACCAATGAAGACATGTTAGTATAGCATAATAAAAAAACTTTTATTTGCTGAATTGGATAAATCGCCGTCATTGTGTCTCGGAGCAGGAAAATAATAAGGTCACACCATGATAACAGTGGGCGCTGACTTCCTCTCTATTGATAACGAATTACATTTTAATACATACATTCATGTTTGTGATTTTATCGATGGATTGAATGGGGTTTGTTATGCGTGGTCAAGTACCTGGAACTTACGTACAGGTACTTGAAACCACGTGAATTCACGTGATGCTCAAGTTTGTTGAGTTAAAGGATTGTGGGGATTAAAATAACACTTGCCATGGTATACAGCCAGCCAGTTCTGGGCGAAGTCTTTCTTTTCATAGACCAATTATTTCTGAAGTATCCAATGCTTACTATAGAATGGGCAGCAGCGTTCTTTATGCATTTTAACACCATACTGCGACCGCCAACCCGCCTCCCAAGCGTGGCGATTATTGCACGCCCCTCCTTGGGGGAGGCCTATGTCCAGCAGTGGTAGACTTTTGGCTGAAATGATGATCTAATGCTGTAACACACATAATTATGACAATTAATCGCAACAGGTATCATTTTGACATTAGGGTGCAGTTCTATCCTCAGATTGTGATTGCCTACGACTACCAGGGTAATGCTCTGTGTGGTGCCGGACGTAAAGAATAGCACCACCGCATTTCTTCCCGTGGGAGTCGTAAAAGGCGACTAAGGGACTTACTAGAGAATGGGCAGCAGCGTTCTCTATGCATTATAACACCATACTGCGATCGCCAACCCGCCTGCCAAGCGTGGCGATTATGGCAAACCCCTCCTTAGGGGGAGGCCTATGTCCCGCAGTGGACGTCTTTTGGTTGAAATGATGAATGAATGACCAGGGTACTAGATCACAATACCAGGCTGTAATAGCCTCCATTACGATATGAAACGTCCGGTACATTCACAGAAGACGCCGTGTCATCCCATCTACTGCAGTTTGTCAATACGGATTGACAAGATGTCGCTAAACTGTTCATTATACCTGTATATTATCGAGTACTGCAAGCGGGGACTAGATACGCGATTCTCGTTACTAGTAAACAGCCTTTCCCTTAGTCAACCTTATAGGAGTGTCTGACCAGCTGTTTTTATTTACCAGGCTTTGTAGAGTTGCGTTATACATTCCACTATTATTTGTGAAAGTTCTGATAGAAGTTTGGTACATTTTATTTAGATAAAAACGGGAACAAAGTTCTAAGTAAGCTATGAAATGTGAAGCTGACGCTCAAAATAAATTTTGACAAAATGATTTTTAAAAGATAACAGAGAAATGATCAGATTCATTCAGAAAAGCCTTGCACAAGACCTACCTACTGAAAGTAACCCATGAAAATGTTGCAAGGTGTTTACATGACACATTAACTTTCCAAAGTAGTAACAATAACAGTATCACTGAATTTTTGGTTTATGAGGAAAAGTAAAGTTCACTCATCCACCATAGGAAAGGGAGGATCCTCCGACCAGACGGGTGTTGTGTCTGGTGGGCAACTGCCCGACGGTTGATGTCGGGACGTTGTATATATGCTAGTTGCGCGGTAAACTCTGCTTGCGCGATGCAGGATTTGCGTGACGTCACTGTGACGCGTAGTTCGTATGTGGCGATGTTGATGCCGCTACAAATTTGATCGAACACGTGCTCCTATGCTCAAAATATCATCCATGATACTATTATTCTAGAGAGGTATTGAAAGTTTGTATGTAGGGGTAATCTCTGGAACTAGGTGTAGGTACCAGTCGGATTTGTTTTTTTTTTTTTTTTCATTTGATAGCCCAATTCTTGAGGAAGGTGATTGGATTTTTAACATCAAATTACGATACGACCCTTAGGAGCGGAGCAAAAATAAAAAAAGTCAGAAAGAACACAAAATAAGATTTTTATTTTTATTTTTGGTAAACAAGTTTTGTTTCTTAGCTCTTTGGCTAGTTTAATCTACATTAACGGGTCCAAGCCACGTCAATGTAGCGTGTGTGTGGTGTTTTTTTTTTTTTTAAGAATTATTGTTATGAGGAATTATTTAATTTTGCTCAATTTGCATGAACTCTCTCACTATTCTGCAGGTGTTTAAAATTGCGGCTTTTTGGAGTGTTATGTAAATTGAGTCTTTCTCGTCTAGAAGTTTAAGGCTGTGGTGGAGGTGATTGGGTATAACACCCGTCGTTGAGACAACAATGGGTATTACCTAGACTTTTTCCTGCCTCCAAATTCTGGTTACTTCATCTTTTAGTTCAGCATATTTTATTAATAATAATATTATTATTAATATATTATATTAATAATAATATTATTATTAATATATTATATTAATAATAATCAAAAATATATAAATAATACATTTTATAGTCTTCATCTATATATTAGTAAAGTTCATTTATTTAGGCAATACTACTCAGCTGTGGAAATTGTAGACCTGTGGTCAATATGCCCTTTAAAATATAGAATGACGCCATCAGCAGGCAAAAATAATTAAAATTAACGAAACATTTAATTACATTCATCGTTGCACCTAGTATAGTGTGAAGGCCATTATTTTTATAATTCAACACGTTCACTGCGGAAAATACTGGGGCAGTGTTTCTAATAATGAGTGGAACATGCCAAAAGTTTTCCATAATAATAAAATATATTAATAAGTATTTGCGTCAAAACACAATCGTTGTTTTGTTGGCAATATTCGAGTGCGGATTAGTTATCTCGATATAGTGGAGTTGTTATTATATAGGTAGGTAATTATAACAGCACAACGTGCCGATATGAGAACATATTATACAGGGTCAAATTAAATTAGCTAACAAAACTCCGTAGACGTGATGGGTATCGATATCTAAACACGATAAAATAAAAATAATAAAAGATTTTTTTTTGGGTAAACGACTCCTGTGAATGCGTGAAGTATGAATTAAGAAAATCCCATCACATCTATGTAGCTTACACTAAAAAAAAAGACTGGTATTTCAAGTAACAAAACTATCAGTGGTTTGATGACCCCAAAAAATTTCATCAAATTAATTTAGAATAGAATAGAATAGAATACTCTTTATTATGTACACCATAAAAGTTACAGATATAAATGTTGAAATTTTACACAGGGTGACACAGTGGGCGGTCTTATCGCTAAAAGCGATCTTTTACAGACAACCAATTTCTGTTTTGTTTAATCATATTTAGGTATCGATACCCATCACGTCTGCAGAGTTTGGATAGGTATTTTAATTTGACCGTGTATATGATATTGGTATCCAAGGAAAATCCAATTGGTACCTAGTTCCTGTTCTGGAAACTCTGTTATGAACGTCTAGTGCATGGGAAAATCAATAGTTTCAAACCCAAATGCGAATGTAACCCTGTTTGTTTCACCGTTCACGTCTTAACGCGTGAACGGATTTCCAACCCCCATGCGGACGTAATCGCGGGCAAAATCAAACGATTACGTACGTTATACAAAGATCTTCCAATTCTTAGGCTTTTTGATGCATCCCTGTGCCAAATTGAATACGTTCTGGTAATCAATAGTCTTAAATAAGCCATAATTACATGCAAAGGCTAACTAACGCACAGTATTCTGCTGCGTCGTGGCATATGCGGGGAAAGTAATGTTCAAGCGAGTTTTATTTGTGTAACTCATCGAACTGAAAGTGGTCTCGTAGATTGCATCGTTACTGATTTTCTCCTTACATATTTATATCGATTTATATTTCTAACAGTTTTGTAGGTATATGCGCATCAGTGAATTTTAATTGACATGAGATTATATTAATTATTAGCAGACTGCAGAATGAATCTGTATACATATAAATCTCTCAAAATTATTACTGTAATCGGCTCAATTACCAATCGGTAAATCTGAGCTATGAACGTAGAAGTTTTAGAACATAATAATAAATCTTTATACCTACGTATTTCTAGTTTGTAGAGCAAGGGCATTCCTTCCCTTACTTCTCACATTAATTCTGTTCGCTGGTAAACAACAACCAATCATAAACGATGACGTGAGCCTTGTAGTTGTGACACATATCAAATTAATTAGCATTGCGAAAAGAATATATTTCTTTTCGCAATGCTAATTAATTTGATCATTTTTTTTGTTCATAATAAATAACAATTTGTTGTACAGAAGAGAAGACCGAGCCAGAAGACAGCGGTCGTCTCCGCTGCGAGACTTTCGATATTCAGCGAGTGCTGCAGCATGGTGCACACCTCATGGGCTCCGAGGGTAACGAGTACGACCTGGACGAGGAACCAATCAACGCTGCAGGTAAACAATAAGTAATGATAAGACAGAGACAGAAGGCAGTGATCGTCTCCGCTTGGAGACGTTCGATATCCAGCGAGTGCTGCAGCATGGCGCACACCTCATGGGCTCCGAGGGCAATGAGTACGACCTGGACGAGGAGACAATCAACGCTGCAGGTAAAGAATAAGTAATGATAAGACATAGACAGGAGGCAGTGATCGTCTCCGCTGCCAGACGTTCGGTATCCAGCGAGTGCTGCAGGATTTTACCATAAAGATTCCTCTTTCAACTGTACTGATTATGGTCTCAAACATCATGTCGTGTATGAACGTGAACGGGCGCATACAGGGTATTGCTCACTCCAGCTTAAAACATTCAGTGACATTTATGCTGACCCCAAACTTAGGGATTTTTCAAACATTTATATCTCTTGCGGTAAGAAATCTGAGAAGGCGTGTGACAAGAATAGTGTTATGTGGAATTGTGTATGGATATCTAGACCAAAGTAAAGATGGAAGCATTATGAAAAACGATGGCTCGCCAGTTCGGCCGCCGCCTGATGCGAACTCCCTTGTGCCAGGACTAGCGTGTCGTCAGCGTAGCAGTAAAACTAATCAATTAAATGACGGCTGACAGAGATGCAGACCGGCCCCGAAAACAAAGGTGATGTGAGTAGATTTTACTCCGTCAAGATGATCTAGAAATTTAATGAGTGATACTTGTTTGAATACGATCTACGTTACGCACGAGGGCGATCGATATCACTGCATTCACAACAAATCATTGATGAACCGATTCGGTATAAGCTCATGACGTGCACGGTTTAAAACGGCGCTATCAATTTAATACGCTGTCGGATAATGTTACTTGTAGTGCCGGCTCTTACGTCATCACGCCAGTCTAGATAGTACTCACAATAAAGTCTAGTTTATTAATAATTTAACCTATAGTACTTAACTTACTACCTATCTTTGAAGACGGAAAATGGTCCATATTATTTCGAAGAAGAGTTTTTCCTGTAACAACATGCTAAGAAAAATATAAGTGGTAGGTATAACGGTTGCTAAATATGCTTGTGGTCTGGTATCGAATAATAATGTTATTACTCAGTTAATTTGAAGGAGGAAGGAATGGAATTTTTATAACGAGAGCTGCAGGATGTGTCATAGGGATTAAGCGATTTTTTTTTGTATCGTGGTTTCGTCGGTATGTAGTCTACGTGCTGATTATACCGTAGAGTAAAAATTCCAGTGATTGTAGGCGAAAAACGGCAGCCGTAAAGTGGAAGAGATAGGGCTTACTCACTCGAAGGCGCTTGTGACGTCTGTTGGTAGATTAGCTCTCCATTTCTTCAAACTCATACGTCTTTTAAAATCATTGTTTGCATAATCATCTTTGTTGTTACCGCTCACATATTTGTCGAGTTAATTTCCTGATTATCTTTATTTGTTCAGATTCCAAGGAGCGCCTGGCGAAACAACGCCAACAGTTGAATGCCCGGCTGGGTCTCGATGTGGCCGCCAAACTTGGGGTCGATCTCACCACCACGATGTACACTAATGAGGATCTGTGCCCCGTTAAACCTGCGTTAAATAAGACTGAAGTATGCCGGGTAAGTTGATGTAAATGGAAGAAAGTATAAAGTATCTATATACCTTTTTTGGATCAGTTCTGGATAAATATGCTACAGCCTGATTTACACGGTGCAGGATGTATATCCGGTACGGCTCTAATAAAATCATTCCATATCCTAAGGGCACGTCTTCCCTACCATAACCGGCCCCCCCGGTCTACTCTTTGATATGCAATGGTCTCTGTAGTCCCTTGAAACATGAGGCTCCAGGGGCTAGTGCAAATTATTGGGCTCATTCGAATAATCGAGTCTGGTCAAACCACGCTGCAGGGGTCGGTGCATTTCATTCATTCATACAGCTTGATTTACATGGTGCGATTTAATTGCCTGAGGCATACCGCGCGTTGAAGCAACAAAAAAAGCCTTTGTTGCTTTAATTTTATTTGCCACACGCAATAAACTTAAATCGTGTAATTCAGGCTTTATTCTCCCCAGTACTTAATACATTCAATATTTCCTGCAAACTATTTATTTTCTGTAACCACAACGCAGTTACTGCAGTACTTTAACCGAACCTTTTACAGCCTTCAAAATGGTCTACTCTATTACAGACCTTTTTAATTACTATATGTATGAATTCCTAATTTGTCTTCTCCCCTACAGAGACCAGTACAAGAAATAGTAATATCTTCGAAGCCGTTAAGCTCTCGGGAGATGAACCTAGCCAAACGCAAGGCGCGCCTCGCGTTCAGCAAACAAAAGTCGCGCGACTGCAGTGAGGAAGGCTCCTCGGCGCCGCCCACGCCGCCTGTCGAGCCAGATAGAAAAAAGATCAAGTTGGAACAGCCCGATGAATTTGTATGTGAGTATTTGGCTGGGAGTCTTATCAAAGGGTATCGTGTTACCTCGTTACTGGCTTGTGGAGGCCATCAAATGCAATCAAAATATTTTATTACACATAAACCTACATGGTCACTTATGAATCGTCCGAAGCTAGGTGCATGGTTCCAATTGGTTGTTTCCTATGGAGAAGAGCTAATTAATAATTATAAATATACAAAATATAATAACATATATATTAATTATATATTTATAGATATTCGAACATAGTTGGGAAAATGCTAGGCAGATGATGATTGGGGTGTTGGCGGGATAAGGTTCTTTGAAGGACTCCTTTGAAGTTAAAGAATGTGAGAGAGAAATAAACGATTATATAGATTGGGGTCTAAGGAAGACGCAAGTTTATGTGCTGTTTTACCAATTAATTGGTATATCTGTTGATTGTCTCTGGATTTTTTTTTGTTTTCTATGTTTTATTTCAATACAGAATGCTTTGCACTAATTACTGTAATTGACAGGTTTTAAATCTACAAAACAAAGTTGTTGAAAGCACATTCATGTTTTTTTAAAAACACTGTATATTACAATAAATTTACAAAGTATGTAAATCTAAATCATTTACTGTCTTAATAAGACTTCTTACAAATTACAATGGGTTTCATACTTGCATAATTGGACAATTTATTGTAATTACAACAAACACGTCATTACTGTAGTTTAAAAATAAGAATATGCTAAATTTTGAGTAAATTGCATAATAACGTAACTATTGTATTCATTACATTGTAGAACTACCTCAATGTCATTTGTTTAAACCCCACAAATTATTGCATCATAGGTAGATTACCGGAAGGTAGAAATGCCATGCACTCGGATATTTTTTCCGACTTGATTTACTATTATATTTTCTTTACTGCTTATCCAATATTATGTGATCAAGGGTAGCAATATAGATTCGAAAATCTAGCCACCTTTTTTTTTTTTTGGGTGGGAAATTATCAAATAACTTCTCCCGCTATGGGCGGAGCGGGAGGGCGTGTCAGACTTTTTCTGACTAAAACCCACCCGTGTTCCTTCCGTTGCTTGTGTGCCAGGGCCACGATATCCCTTTCGGACAAACTCGCAACCCTGGCAGGCATTGGTCCTAACGGACCCCGTCAGTTTGTGCTGACATCTCTTTGAGGCGCGCGTGGAACACAACGCGCCGTCGACCCGGGCCTGGTCCTTATCGGACGGCGAGCTACCCATCGCTCACCGTCCGCAGGCCCGCGCCTATGGCCGGAAATCGGCTTGCGACTCCCGACGCCCGGGGCGTCTCCTGCGGCGACTAAGGGCGCGAACCTTGTCTCACCCTCACCCGTTCCGCCTCCTCCTTCGCTAGCATTACTGATTCGCAGAAGGAGGTGACGGCCTCCCATGCACTCTCGCTCCGAACCATGGCCTGAACCAGGGCCGGACGCGAGAGATTGCCGCCGCCGATCGCCTCCGTGAGGACATGGCGGTGCTCCGCCCAAGCCGGGCAGACCTCCACCGTATGCTCCACTGTGACCTCCGGGCGATCCACACAGTGGTGACACCCGGGCGTTTCCTCCCGCTTTATCCTGAACAGGAACCTCTCGAAACAACCGTGTCCGGTGAGGACCTGCGTCAGGCGGAAGGTGAGGACGCCGTGGCGCCTCTCTAGCCACTCCTCAAAGAGGGGACTTTTTGCCACAATTGTGGTGTGCCTAGCGCTAGGTTGCGACAATCGCACTCTCCATGTCGCCATGAGATCCCGCCGGAGCTCTGTCCGTTGTGCCGTGATTTCTCGCGGCAGCGGAGTTTCACCCCGGCGTTTCGCCTCCTCGCGCCACTCCCAGATGTGCGCGAAAAATCTAGTCACCTAAAAAGGATAAGTGGTTTTCGAGTTTTAATGTCGCAAACTGACAGAGATATGTTGCGTTTAATTATATATTTATGATTATGTAGGGATATTATAACAGATAATTAGTCTCCAGTTATCTGTGGCCGCATATCGTTGTATAGTAAATTATATTGGCGATTATGTTTCTCATGAAATTGAGTGATAACGATCATCTGTTATGAATAAAAAGATAGCCTAGTGATATACTTTTTAACCAACCGAGGAGGTTCTATGTTCGTCAGTACGTATTTTTTTTATTAAAACTTTATGCACAAGTAAATAACACTGTACAAAGGCGGACTTTTTTAAATGTATTATCATCGATATTTTCATCAATTGTGCACCGATTTTGGAAATATTTTTTTCATTTGGTAGAGGAAGCTTGTGCGTTGGTCCCATAGAAACGTTATTAACTTTGCTTGGGTTTTTGAGTTAGCTTCAATAATACGAATTATTCCGACTTAGTCTATGTGGATGATGTTATAATAACTTCCTGTCACTGTTTTTTACATAGCAGGTACTGGTATTCGAATTTGTGTGGGGTTGGTACCACAACTAGAAAGAAAAAAAAAAAAACATTAATTTCGGAAGTCGGTGGCAAAAAACGAAAATACAAAACCACAAGACACTGACTTCCGAAATTAAAGTTATTTCTCACTTTGTAGTGTTTTTTTGGAAATTTATTGTCTTTTTTTTTTGTAAATAGTTTTTATGATACAATCTTGAGACATAAGTGTCTCTTAGTTGTTCAAATAAAATATGTTGCAGCCAGTCATTATTTGTATCTTGATCGAATCGACGCATCGGCAAATATACGTTTATGTGATGCCCACACAAAGTAAAAACAATGACTATGCACTCAAACGAGAGTCATCGTCGTTCTCTTGGTTTTATCCCAATTTATTTGTGGTCGGCGCAACATGTCTTATTCCATACTTCTCACCCCCCTTTCTAGCCATATCATCTTTTGCACTCGCAAGTAGAGTAAACCTATAAATAAACTAACCTAACAAACCTGGGGTCGCCTGTCAATCTTAATGCAGCTGAATATAGACATCATTTAGTATTTTACACTACCGTCTGAGCTGACCTTCATAGACCAATTTGTATTCATACGGTATGATATGTCTATCCAAGTGCAATTGCTGAACGTGGGTTCCCAGGTTCTATTCCCAGGAAACGTTGTTGAGTTTTCCATCGGACATTTTTCAGTAAAAGCCCAGTCTGGATTTGAGCCCGGGTAATGGCAATAAACTTACCCCGAATGATGAAACTAAAACGTAAAGATGAAATATGCATACCTCTACGTGTCCCTGCAGGCGTGAGGCAGTTATCAGTTTAGTTTTCTGCCTGCCCTTCAAGGTTGCCTAAGGTAAACACTTCCCAGTACAGTGTTGTTTGTGGAGCTCGTATCAAGTTGTTTATAGGGCCGTGCCTCACTTTCAACAAAACACAGGTGTGGCCACCACCAAAACACAGGGGTGGTCCAGACGGGTGTGTCTATCACCTGACTATGATAAACTTTTACAATCAACTACTTGTAAACAAGTAGTCAATTAAGTAAAGGAAACGTTGTAATTAATTAGAACCACTCCCTAGCTATCATCAGGACTTTAATTATGTTAAAAATATTGCCCTTTGTAAGCATCGTTGACGTGTTGTGTTGCTCAA
Organism: Tiliacea citrago; assembly: GCA_963921375.1. Lineage (NCBI taxonomy): Eukaryota > Metazoa > Arthropoda > Insecta > Lepidoptera > Noctuidae > Tiliacea > Tiliacea citrago. The sequence continues at coordinate 5,746,080 of OY992791.1, read as the reverse complement.
CACGAATGACAAAAACTTTTATACTATATCTGCTCGGAAAGTACCTTATTACTACTTTTTAGGGTTCCGTACCTCAAAAGAAAAAAAAGGAACCCTTATAGGATCACTCGTGTGTCTGTCTGTCTGTCCGTCTGTCACAGCCGATTTGCTCCGAATCTACTGGACCGATTCAAGTTGAAATTTGGTACACTTATAGACTACTGTGACCCAAACACGGACATGTAACGTAAATAAATGAATTTTGAATATGATGGTCATTTTTGGGGGTAAATTAGGAAATTTAAAAAAAAAGTTTTTCAAACTGTACCGTGCGACACATCAAATGAAAGGGTTGTTGTAAGGATTTCAGATATATTTTTTGTGTAATTTTAAAATAAATGCTTTTAAAATTATTAACGAAAATAGATGAAAATTGACCATTCCCCGCCCCCCCTTATCTCCGAAACTACTGAGCCTAAAATTTTGAAAAAATTACAGATAATAGTTCTTTACTTATAGATTACAGGAAAACCTATAAGAAGTCTATGATATTATAATAACATAGTAAATCTCTCAATATTGTGCGTAAAAACTTACATTAGCAGTTGGAATGTTTTTTTTTTTAATATGATATAAGATAAGATAAGTCTTTATTTGCCTTAAACATGGTATAAAGTTGTTACAGTCTAGAATGTCCACATGTTTAGGTATACATAATCTTGTATCAATTGCATGCAAATAATTAATAAAATGTCGTAGATTAATTGGTTATACAATAATAGTCATTCGGATCATACTTCACAAACATTTTCATTAATACCTTTACATACATATTTTTTTATTTTCAAGTTAAGGAAATCTTTAATGTCATAAAAGTTGTATGTGTGAGGAAACATGTTTTTCTACTGCAATGTTAAGTTCGTAGGATAATTAATCTCATTACTGTTGTACAAATGTGCGGTTTGAAAAAGTATGAAAACCACATTGTTAACGTGCTGAGCAGGCAGAAAAAGTAAATGAAAATCCATTGTTATTGTGCTGTATTTTTTTTTACTTTAGGGAAATTCATTAACCTAATTAAATATAGTGTAATGCCAAAAGATAAGGTTTTTATCACTAAGCGCAAGATGATACTGCCACATACTTTTGCAGAATAATTATAAAAAAAAAAGAATAAAGAAGTGAAAATTATTGAGTTTTAATAACTGCAACAATTTTAATATACACTTGACTTTAAAAAAATGGCTATATTTTCCTCGTAGGTATAGTATAAAGTACTATGTACCTCTCCGAAGAAAGTGCGATTCCCAAATCGTGTGTAGGTATTACGGCCCTCGGCTGAGCCTCAGGCTTCAAACTACACACTCGTTAGTTATCGGTCATTTTCTCCCCTCGGTGAACAATGTACTAAATCTAGATTGCCATTGACACGCTAATAAGAAGAAAATTACGAAAGTAACAAATTACTAGTCTCATCAGTCTTATGTTTATGTATCAGAATAGAAGGAACCAGAATCTGACGTCATGTCTTTATAATTCCATTGAAAACAGCTAAGTAAATCATTATAGCCTCTTCTAGATAGCGTACTAGATAATAAAATAACTAAACTGGTTAAAGTGGCAAAAACTGCAGACTTTTTTTCTAATATCTGCTGATGGATAGATATGTATGTTTCAAGCCGGTTAACAGAAATGTATCTCGTCTCAACAACAACAAGTTATGTGATCAGTGCACATCCTCCACAATGCACATCTGTCTTTATCTCTAATAAGTATTAATCACGAGAGCGATAAGGTCTGAAGTCTGATTGTACGCTAAATTGCTCGCGTGATCTCGCGGCCTAGTTTACATAAGCCCCGCCTGCTCACTTCATTAGGACCTATTAACTGTTAACTGTGACTTAAATCGTGCTCGTTGTAATGCACGATGATCGTAACTTTTGCATCATTATATTACGTGTATGCAGTTCCGACATCAGTTTTTTTTATGTAAAGAGCACGATATTTTAATCAAATTCAATGTAATGAGAGATAACGAGAAATCACGTTTTTTTTTGTCGTTGCGGGTTTTTAATTGTAACACTGACCTCTAAATGATCCTTTGAATGACATCGCGGAAATGGTTATGGACTATTGTATTGTAATAATGTTTATAGTAACGAATACGATGATCGATAGTTCTAATACCGCCACGCGATGACAGTGTGTCATTTTATGACAAGTTCGATAGTTCTATCGATTTAATTAGAGATCTTTTCGATTGAGTTATTTATTGCACAGGGAATTTTTAGTTCAAAATAATTTCTTCATCACCAGCCTTATCAAGCGTAAGCCTTCATTATCGAGCTACTGCTGGACACAAGCTTCTTCTCCCCTTTTCCATTTCTTGATCGCGCTGACTCATTCAGGTCATTCCTGCTAATACTTACTTACTAACTTTTCCTTTATTTTCAACCATCATCTCTCCATCCTCAGTTGAAAGCACAGCTCCAGTACCAGACTGTTCCGGTTCCTGGGTAGAATGTACGCGATGGCCTCTAGAGGCCTGGGCGGGGGCGCTGCAGGCACAACTATTCAGTGCTGCCTGGGAGGCCAGACATGGAGCCGCCAGTGCGCTAAGGGAACTGCTGCGGGCCAGGATTGTTAGCTCTGCTGGACACGATGCCAATATGAGTAGTCAGGAGGTGAGTTAATATCGAAGCCAAAAAAGGTCTATTCTTAGGGCTTGTTGCCAAAATGAGCAAAACAAAACATTTATTTGAATGCATGCTTGCCTTAGAAGTCGACTACTATGACCGGTTAAGGGGGATGCGCTAAAGTAGCCCGCGAAATTAAAAATTTCTTACGTCTTTTACAATTTACAGGTCAGTGTCAGGTTGTATGTTGATCAAATTATGATTCATAACAACAATGTATTTATAGATTTATAAACATTAAAATCATCAATACAACTCTCTAAGTTGAAATTGCTTTCGCGGGCTACCCTGGCGCTTTTGCCTTAAGTCTGACTGTGTTCAACTATATTGAGAATATTGAGATCAGTGAAGTGACCTACGATAATCCTTTTGCTGGAAAGCGGTAATTTATAACTATACGTGACAAGTTGTTAGAAACATTTTGTTTAAAAACCACTAATTCAGAATCCCACACAGCCCATCGTGATTGAGTTGAATGGTTATTGTAATTTTTTCCTGAAAATAATTGATTTATTTTTTCTCTGATAGATGGAGCAAGCACATCAAGAATGGCTAGAGGACATGGCACTGAGGTTATTATGTGTTCTGGCGCTTGACCGATTTGGGGACTTCGTTTCTGATCAGGTAACTTTCTACGTAAATTATTATTCAAATATCGGACATTCCATTATTTATGCTTGTTGAAAGATGTTAACTTAACAGTTAGATGTGTTAAACCGGCTCCACTGCGCCATGTTTTCGTGTTATAAAAACACCTAACATCGTTACCTAACCAATTCAGGGGCGCCAAATCGGTTAGGGAAATTTTGTTTTTTAACACGAATACATGGCGCAGCGGACCCGACTTTACTGGGAAAGTTGCGTCACTTCGTCTTCTCAGCTTAAACACTAGGTAAGTAGGTAGTGATGAAGGGTGGCGTATTGGTGTCTGATTTTTGTAACATTTGACGTTCAAAACGTGCCGATTCTCTGCCTAATTTTAATAAATGAATTTTGATTTGGAAGCCGAACTTTCAACTTTTTTGTGATATGACCATTGTTTTTTGTATGTAGAGGTAATGTTCGGAACTACTGATCCGAATCAGAAAATTTCTTCACTAATGGGAAGCTACGTTATCCCTGAGTGTCATAGGCTATGTTTATGGTATAGTTGACTTCCACGCAGACGTCGCGGGCAGAAGCTAGTGACCTATATGACCTATAAAATATTACTTCATTGTAGGTAGTCGCCCCGGTACGTGAAACCTGCGCACAGACTCTGGGCGTTGCGCTCGCGCAATTGGGAGCCGCACGAGTGAGACGTGTGGCTGAACTGTTGGCGACGCTGTCCACGCACCCGCAGTGGGAGGCGCGGCATGGCGCACTGCTGGGTTTCAAGTATCTGTTGGCGGCGAGACAGGTTAGTGGACAAACTAGAATAAGACCTATACTTATTTATTGATTGATTTGGGATCTTCCAGCAAATAATTATACAATACATGACACATAAATAAAGGACAACATTGTTTACGCCGTATGTGCATCTGCAACGGGTCAACGTGTAGCTGGCTATACCTATAACGGTATTATGCAGCCGCTGCCAATAGCGGAACTTCGCCATGACGGGATATTATGCATTGGCCAATGAAATGACCGCTACATCACGCCATACTCGCGCCCGCTGGAAAACGGACGCCGCGAGCAACTTACCCGACCGCCACCTACACTACTGCATATTTGTGCTCGCTATTTTTAAGGTGTAAATCTAAATAATATTATATACTTTGTGTCGTTGCCTATTGTTAAACGCACATTAAACTCAAGTCAACAAAGATTCTAGTTTTCTTTAAAGTTTTTTCCCTATATCGAACAACATATTAAGGTATTAAGTAGGTGTTCACTTAAAGGAGACCACAGCATGACCCGTGACATTCAAGAAACAAAATGGCGGCACTAATCATTACCTCTCACTCGCACTTTCAAGATAGGAACACTGTTCGACTTGTGAAGGGAAAGGGCGGGTATAAGCTTCTTTTTTGGCTGCAAGTTTTAATTCGTTTCTTTATGACGTGGGTTATACGGCTGTTTTATTTAACATCTAAATTGAAAACAAGTAGGTCTCGTGGGTTAAAAAACATATAGGTATGATTATATTTTCTTTTAGTGTAAGTTTCAAGTCGCAGCATTGAAGTATTTAGATAAAATCTTTTGGTTTTGGTGGTCTTATTAGTAATAACAATGGCCAAAGGGCTAAGCAGGGGTGTACAGTACATATAGTACACCCACATTTCGCAAGTTATGTTTAAGTCCCATGTAATAGGGGGCGGGTTTATAGCCATCCACCGGGCACAAATCCAGACTCTGGACTGCTACTGAGAAATTACTGATGCAAAAACCTCTTAACATTTACTCAACCTGGGAATGGAATCCAGGACCTCCTGCTCAGTAGTAGCTCTTGCAACCACTAGACCAACGAGGCAGTCTTTTATAAATAAAGTTAACCAATAAGAGAGTATCATCACTATGGTAGGCTCTACACACAGTAACATTTTGAATTACTTGTAATTTAATCTTGTCCCTCCCCTTTCTAGGAGGTAGCATGCGAAAGCGGCGCCCTAGAACACCTAATCCAAGGTCTTGGCGACTCCGCTGAAGACGTATCCGCCGTGGCGGCCGGCGCCCTGGCGCCCGCCGCGGCCGCGCTGGCCGGGCGCCGCGCCGGCGCGGTCACCGCGGTCGTCGCCCGGCTGTGGAGGCTGTTGGCTGACCAGGACGAGTTAGCGTCGCCTGCTAACTCCTATATGGCGTTGTTGGCGGCGCTAATGGCGTTGCCTGAACCGGCTAGTTTGTTGCAGTGAGTATTTTTCGATTCGTTTTCAAAACAATAAGTTGAACTACGCATTATTATAGGTTAAATTAGCTGCATCATCAAAATTATGTAAATTACAACCAATTTTCGTACAATTATCTCTATATTTTTTTGCCAGAAGCCCTTTATATTCAAATATTTTCAAAATTATATCTAGTACTAGGTTTTGCCTGCTGCTCGCCCGCGTGGATGTCGGAAAATATCCCACGGGAACGTACTACCGGGATTAAAAGTAATAAATCATATGTGGGCCAGGTTATTAAACTATAAATTAGTACTTTTGACTACACACATATTATCACGCCTGTAATCCCCGAAGGGTTAGGCAGAGGTGTACTTTTGACTAATTTGAACAAAAACGGTTTATGTAACGGTAACGAACAAAAATGATTGTGACTATAATAGTTAGACATTATAGCCTCGCGTACTTTTTTTTGGGTAATTATGAATACTTTAAACATCTAGTACATTATTTTATAAATCATCAATAGTTTTCGCAGCGCACGCAAAATAATGACTTATATAGGCAAATTTTTGATACCTTGAGTTACATTATTGTAGTTTTCGTAGGGATCTCAATTAAAAAAAAAAAAAATTACAGCCCATGCTGATATTATAGCTTTCGATAGGTGTTTTTTTTTTTAAATCTGTTAAGTAGTTTTTGAGATGGATGAGTGTTTTTGGCCTATGTCCAGCATTGGACTGCGATAGGTTGATTGTTGGTTGAAGTAGTTTTTGAGTTTATCCATTATAAACAAACAAAAAATCAAATCTTTTTTATCCACAGCCCAATAGACCTAGCAGACGTCCTCCCCCGTCTCTGGCCATACCTGGACCACTCAACCAGTTCCGTCCGAAAGGCAACATTACAAACTTTACGTACCCTCACAAGACCTCTAGTCACTACCCACCAAAAGAATGGAAACGATACCAACGGAAATAATGAAGTTATCAAAGGGAACAATAACATCACAAAAGAGAACACTGACATTATTAAAGGGAATAATGACGTCACCAAGGAAAACAGTGACGTTGCCAAAGAAAATAATGACGTTACTAAAGAAAATCGTGACGTCACCCAGGAGAGTAATGACATTACCAAGGAAAGCAATGACATTACCAAGGAAAGCACTGACGTTATTATGGAAAACAGTGACGCCATCAAGAATCATGCTGTACCCAATGGAGATGACGCCAGCGAAGTGAATACCATCACAAACGGGGATGACGTCATCAAAGTGAATGTCATCACCAACGGGGAGTATGATCAGTGCTTGAACTGGACGCCCGAGTTACTGCAGGAGGCTATGCGGCATATCTATCAGAGGGTGCTGTTTGAGCATGTGCATGAGATACAGGAGATTGCTGTGCAGGTGAGTTACAAGAAAAAGTTAAATATTAATGAAAATCTCGATCTCCAATTTCTTGTAAGAATAGCTTCAGATTATGTGTGCTTTTAAAATTAAATCACTTTCACATGTTCCTCCTTTGTAATTGCCGCTGCCGCAAGAGTGAAGGCGCCTTTAAGGGGTCGTCCATTAATCACCGCATGTTTTTTACAAGTTTTTCTCCTGGTGATGCGTGGTACGGTTTTAGACGAAATCTCACTAAAGACGTTTACCGCTAAACGTATTTAAAACATCGTTCTGTTTCTGTTAATAGTTTGAATATGACAGAGATAGAATGATGTCTTAAATTCATTTAGCGTTAAAGGTATTGTAAACGTAGTAATTTGAGGGGCAAGTGGACCTTAGTGTTTGTTCCAAATAAACATTAATATTGTTATGGGCTACCTCTAAATTAATCTAATCTAGACTTTTGTTTATAAATGAGATTTCTAACAAGTTTTCTTTGCTTCCAGGTGTGGGAAAACTTCCTGAAATATGCGTCGTTAGGAGTGATACTTATAGCGGCGTGTCCAATGTTGGCCACGTGGCTCTGTCTCGCGATGCAGCCCGCTCGGTTGCCTGTAGAGCCTGGCTTGTTGTTACATCCGCCTCCTAAGGTAGGTTTACTTAGGAATATGTAGCACATTGACTTTGCTAAGTAAGCGTTTTAAGCGAATATGAACATTAATGAAATACAAATAATGGGCTAATAATTCGTTGGGGAGTCAGTATATGTAAAATACTGGTATTCAGCTACATCTGGTAAGACTGGAAGCCAACCCCAACATATTTGGGGTAAGGCTAGGTAGAAGTAGATTCGTCGCTTACTTTACTTAGTAAAGTCAAATTCCGGTCTTAGAATCTTGTACTAAGGGTGCAATCGACGGCGTTGATTATTGTCTCTTGAGGTTATAATCATAAGACTCAAAATACGATATATGTCGTCGAGCAATCGCGGTCAGATTGCAACCCTATAATGGACATAAGGGTGCAAACAGACCGCTGCGTTGCAGGATTTAGGTTCTATGTAGTTTAATTAATACAACTGGTTTCGTTTTGTTTGCTGTTATAATATTTTCTTCTCTTTCCAGGAACGCCGCACTCGCACAAACTCGCAGTCATCCGAGTGTTCCCTACCCCCCGAGTTACGCCCCAGTCAGAAGTGGTTCATAGGCGGCTCCGAGTCGCAGCCGTGCGCCACTCGCGACCGCAACGTCATGCGCGCGCGCTGCCTCGCCGCACACATACTAGGTACGTTAAACCAGAAAACGTATGCGCTTCGTGTTTCCGAATTAGCAAAAACATTGCGCCATGGAGTAACCCCCACAGATACAAATCTTAAAATTTTGTACTGCCGCGCAATAATAGGTTCTAAAAAAGTTAATAAACCTCTATTAATAAATAAAACTTTCCTCTTTATATTCATATATTTATTTGCATTCCATAATGTCTAAGTAAAGGTGTTACAATGGCTTAAAGCTAAGGTATAATTATGGACCCTGTAGGGCACAGCAAAAGGTATAATAAATTAATTCTAAAAATAAAATAAATAAGTATAATAAGAAAGAAAGAAAGAAAAATGCGTTTATTGGCATTACAGCAAAAAAAAATTACACCTTATAACTATAAAAACAGAAAACAATAATTATGATGCCAAAAGGGCCTCAGCTCAGCATAATGTCAGATGACAACACAAGGTGTACCACCTTTTTTTTTTTTTTTTTTTTTTTTTTTTTTTTTTTTTTTTTTTTTTTTTTTTTTTTTTTGGGTGGGAAATCATCAAATAACTTCTCCCGCTCTGGGCGGAGCGGGAGGGCGTGTCAGACTTTTACTGACTAAAACCCACCCGTGTTCCTTCCGTTGCCTGTGTGCCAGGGCCACGATATCCCTTTCGGACAAACTCGCAACCCCGGCAGGCATTGGTCCTGACGGACCCCGTCAGTTTGTGCTGACATCTCTTTGAGGCGCGCGTGGAACACAACGCGCCGTCGACCCGGGCCTGGTCCTTATCGGACGGCGAGCTACCCATCGATCACCGTCCGCAGGCCCGCGCCTACGGTGGCCGGAAATCGGCTTGCGACTCCCGACGCCCGGGGCGTCTCCTGCGGCGACTAGGGGCATGAGGGCGTGAACCTTGTCTCACCCTCACGCGTTCCGCCTCCTCCTTCGCTAGCATAACTGCTTCGCAGAAGGAGGTGACGGCCTCCCATGCACTCTCGCTCCGAACCATGGCCTGAACCAGGCCCGGACGCGAGAGATCGCCGCCGCCGATCGCCTCCGTGAGGACACGGCGGTGCTCCGCCCAAGCTGGGCAGACCTCCACCGTATGCTCCACCGTATCCTCCGGGCGATCCACACAGTGGTGACACCCGGGCGTTTCCTCCCGCTTAATCCTAAACAGGAACCTCCCGAAACATCCATGTCCGGTGAGGACCTGCGTCAGGCGGAAGGTGAGGACGCCGTGGCGCCTCTCCAGCCACTCCTCAAAGAGGGGACTTATCGCCACAATTGTGGCGTGCCCAGCGCTGGGTTGCGACAATCGCACTCTCCATGTCGCCATGAGATCCCTCCGGAGCTCCGTCCGCTGTGCCGCAATTTCTTGCGGCAGCGGAGTTATGCCCCGGAGTTTCGCCTCTTCGCGCCACACCCAAATGTGCGCGAGGACTTTCGCCTCCAGATCCCATGGCGGCAATCCGGCAAGGAGGCTCGCCGCCTCACGGGAGACCGTGCAGTATCCCCGTACCATCCTGATGGCCATGACCCTTTGGGACGCGTTCAACCGCTGCGCTGGTCGCAGCCTCAGAGAACGCGCCCACACCGGTGCCCCGTAAAGGGCCATGGACCGCACGATCCCCGCGTAGAGCCTCCGGCAGGAGGCGTTTGGACCCCCTAGATTGGGCAGGAGCCGCTTCAAAGCAGCCCCGGCCCGCTCCAGTCTGGGAGCCAAACGTCGAAAATGCTCCACGAAGTTCCACCGGCTATCGAGGACGAGTCCCAGGTACTTCATCGTCGACTCGACGCCGATGTGAACCCCTCCCGCCGTTATCTGGGAACCCGACAGTGGCGCGTTCCGAGGACCATAAAAACACATGGCCTCGGACTTGTGCAATGCCACCTCGAGTCCCAATTGCCGGATCCTATCGACGATTGTCGCAACCCCACGTGCCGCCAGTTCGGCCGCCGCCTGATGCGAACTCCCTTGTGCCAGGACTAGCGTGTCGTCAGCGTAGCAGACTACGCTGACGCCACTAGGGAGGTCGGCGCGCAGCACCCAGTCGTACCCGATGTCCCACAGATGCGGCCCCAGGACCGATCCCTGTGGGACACCGCACGACATCTCTCGCCGGTTCCACTCTCCGTGGTGACCGGGGTAGATGACGGCCCTGTCCGTCAAATAGGCCTCGACCACACGACAGAGGTAGGTCGGCATCCGGTGATACCGAAGTGCCTCCCTAATGCAACTCCAGGGCAGGGTATTGAAGGCATTGGCGATGTCAAGAGACACCGCCAAGACGACCCCACCCCGGGCAACAGCATCCCCCGTCGTGAGGGCTCGAACGCGCATGATGGCATCCACCGTAGAGCGCCCCTTACGGAAACCAAACTGGCTCTCCGCCAAATCCGGCCCCACCCGCACCAGCCGCCCGACAAGGCGGTCTGCAATTACTCTTTCAAAGAGCTTGCCCACCTCGTCGAGCAGCACGATGGGCCGGTAAGCGGACGGAGAGTCCGCCGGGCGCCCTGGTTTCTTTATGAGGACCAGTTTCCCCGTCTTCCAACGAAGTGGAAACTGGCCCCTCTCCAAGCATGCGCTTAGGAGCCCCCTTAGTCGAGGCCCGAGAGCCTCTAAAGCCAGAACCCAGGCTTTTCCAGGCAAGCCATCGGGTCCTGGGGCGGTATTCTTGGCATTCAGCCTACGTACCGCCACTCTCAGATCTACCTCGGTCACCTCTGGAGCATCGTCGTCGTCGGTGTGGTCCGCATCTGGCACCGCAGGAGGCGGAGCCATGGGCGGGGGAGTATGTTCCCCTCGCGAAGGGAACAGAGCGCTCACCACGTCCTCCACGAGCTGGGGCCGGAGACTCTGCGTCAGCGGGGGGGCCCATGGGCGGAGTTTATCTCGCACCCATTTGTAGGGGCGTCCCCACGGGTCTCTGTTGAGAGTCTCCAGCGTCTCCTCGCGGGCCAGTCCTCTGGCCCGCTGGATCTCTGCTCGGAGGGCAGTCTTCGCTGCTCTGTACCCCTCGTATAGCTCCGCCTGAATGGCTTCCGTATCCGGAGGGCGGACACGGAGCCTGCGGTGCCTGGAGTACCGGTGGCGCGCAGCAACGCACGCCTCGCGTAAAGCGGTCAGCTCACGCGACCACCAGTACACCTGGCGCCGGGCACGTCCGGGCTGGACCCGGGGCATTGCCACGTCACATATTTCGGACATGGCCTCCCGGAACCACTCCGCCTCGTCATTGATGTCGGCAGGCCTGTCCGGTGATGACACCCAGGCCTGCACGATCGTGGCTTCCAGGAGAAGCTCCCGGTCCAGCTGCTTCAGCGCCCACCGCGGACCACTCGGGGTCTGTCGGACCGGCGCGCCCGAGGTCTGGGCGGAGACGTCAAACCGGATGTACCGGTGATCGGAATAGGTCTCCACCCCCTCCATGACGCGCCAGTCGATGACACGCGGTGACAGAGCGGGGCTGGCGAACGAGATGTCCACCACTGATTCACCCCGCATCCGCACACACGTGGGGACAGAACCCCGGTTTAGGACGACCAGGCCTGTCTCCAGAGCCCAGTCCTCCACCATCCTGCCCCGTGTGTCCGTATACCGGGAACCCCAAGCCACGTTCTTGGCATTGAAGTCCCCGAGGACGATCACTGGGAGGGGATGGTACCCGACGACGACGATTCTTAACTCCCCAAGGGAGTTGTGGAACTCGGCGAGAGTTCGGTTCGGGGAGAAGTATACTCCCACCACGACAATCTCCCCGAACCGTGCTGCCACGCAACCCCCTCCCCTCTTGACGGCCTCAAGGGACGGGGTACCGGCGGCGGCCGATGAAATAATGGTCACTGAGCCGCTCAGGTCCTCCACCCAGTCGTCCCTGTGCGGGACAAAGTACGGCTCAGCGACCACGGCGATGTTAATCGTCCACTGCGCCATGCTCTGGAGCAAGAGATCCTGAGCGGCGGCGCAGTGGTTGATGTTCGCCTGGAGGAGACGTAATGGGGCCATTTACTGGCACTCCATTTCAGCCCCCTCCTGGGCCCCCTGTGAAGGCCCTGCCGCGGTGGTAGCGGCGGCAGCGACGACGGTGGTGGCGGCAACGGCGGCGGCGATAGTGGCGGCTGCGGCGGTGACGGCGGTGGCGGAGGGCTTGCCTCTGCCCCTGGGTTTGGGGGGGGGAGCGCAGGCCTTGCCCCCAGCCCGGTGATCGGCCGGCTTGCCAGCCGCCGCACAAGCAAAACAGTGCGGCGTGGCATTACAAGAACCGGCCTTGTGACCGGGCTGACCACAGCGGAAACAGTGATCGCTGCGGTCCACCTCCGAGGTGCAACATGCTCCCACGTGGTTACCCACCCGGCAGCGGAAGCACCTCAGAGGTCTGGGTTCCAGCAGTTTAACCTGCGCGGATACCCAGCCCACCCGGAGCCTTCGGCCCTCCCCGGCTATCTTTTGGGCCGCCGACACGGGGCAGCTCACCGTAACGGTTTGCATACCCGTGTTATCAGGACGGATGGTGCCCGCCCTCACCTGCTCGGCAGAGCACCCTCCAGTCCTAGCCACGGCGGCCACAACTTCTTCCGCCGTCACGCAGTCATCCAGGCCCAAAATGCGCATGTCAGCGCACTTAGTAGGCCTGGACACCCGGGCCTCTTCCGCGTTTAAGGACGCCCTGAGCCTTTCGGCAAGAGCGTCAGCGGTAGGGCCGCTGGCCGCCCCGGGGATCTCCAGCATCCGGGCCCCCGTCGCAGTGACCTTCATTCGGAAGCCATCGGCGACGCCGATCTCCTCCAGGTTCACTGCCGCCCACGCCTTAGCGAGCACCTCACGGTAGGTCACGCCCTTCTTCTCCGCTTCCGGCTGTAGTGTGATCACTACAGCTGCGGACTTTGGGGCGCGGAGCCTAGCCGCGGCGCTTCGCTTCTTGCGCCGTTGCCGCCTCTCCTTTTTATTGGCCGCCCTTTTGGCCTTAGCCGCCTTCTTTTTCTCCCCGGCTACTTGCCATTCGGCGTCGGCCGGAGAGGAATTAGAAGGCTGGGGGGGGGGCGACCGTCCTGCCGCAGTGGCTGGGGCCCTTGCCTTCTGAGTCACCGCCACCTGTGCAGCCGTCCCGTCCTTCTTGGGCTTAGGCTGCGCCAATCTGGCCGATTTGGCCAGAGGCGTGGGCTTGGCTGCAGGCTTGGCCGCAGGCTTGGCCGCAGGCTTGGCCGCAGGCTTGGCCGCGGCAGCCACGGTGGCCGCAAAGGTGGCCGGTCTGCTCGCCGCTAGCGGGGGGCGCAAGACAATGCCCTCAAGTACGGAGAACCGGCTGTTGAAGGCAGCCAGCTCTTGCCGCACCAGGGACAAAACCCGGTCCTCCGCCGGCAAGGGCACACCCTGCCCTTGCTGCACTGCTCCATGCGGCACCTCCGGAGGGCCAGCTTTTCGAAGCCGGGCCAGGTCCGCTCGGAGCTCCTCGTTCTCCTTTCGGAGAAGCTCCATAGCGGCTGTCAGGCGGCCGACCTCCGCCCGCATCTCGGACATTTCGTCCGACGTAAGCCCGGCCTGAAGGGCCCTCGCTGCCGCCATAATGGAGGCCGTAGCAGCGGGTACGACCTTGTCTTTGGAGGCTTGTATCCTCTTCAAGGCCACACCCCTGATCGCTGCTACCACGACCTGCTCAAAACTGCTGGCGACTCGCTCCGCCTTGGAGCCGCCAGCGGCGTCCGGCTCACCACCTGAGGTGTCAGAGGGCCCCTCCATTGGCAGCCTCTCGGCTCCCTGGGCCGGCTCGGCTGGGCTAGCTCGCCTGGGCTCGCTGGCTCGCTGGCCGGCATCCTGGGTGGTGAGCCCTCTGCCCCCACCCCGTCCTTGGACCCCGCCCCGCCGGCCAATTTTCCTCCGGCCCGAGTTCAGCCCCCCATCAGAGGACGACCCCTGGCCGTCCCCTGGCTTGGAGCGCTTCTTTTTGAGGAACTTTGCAGCCCCCACCTCCACGAGCTCCGGGCTCTTAAAAGAGCCCTTCGCGCCAGATGCATCGTCGGACTCCGACCCTGCATCACTCCCTTCCTCTACGGCAACCGGAGTAGCCGGGCGCACAAATTGTGCTCGCGCCTTTGGCACTCTTTGTGCGTTTTGTTTCGGTGCCGAGGACGTACTGGGAATAGAACCCAGCGACTCCTCAACACCGGTAGGTGAGCCACCCTGGCTCAATGCGTCCCCGAAGGACGGGTAAAAATCCGAATTGGATATTGGGCGTTCATTGTCCCCCCCAGAATACGAGGGACTGACCGAGCTCTGCTCGGTGAGGGATTCTCCTACTGCGGAGCAGCAGGTACCCTCCTGGGGTAGTTTGTTTTTATGACTCGCTTCCATATTTTTGCTGAACACAGCTTTGCCTTTTTTATGGGGTGGGGTCCCCAGACCACTCCTTCACCTCAGTCATGTCTGATGAGCAGACACGTACTAGAGGTGAACCACTCTTCCCACTCTCCAACGATGAGGAGAGAAACGCGCGCCGTCCAGAACACCAACAACTGTTGAAGTCCTCAGACGGCGCGCCCCTCGCGGAAGTCAGATGACATTGACTCCGCCCCATGTCTCTCTTAGTCAGGTCTCTCACTTGAGGCCTTCCGGCATGAGTGGCTCTACCGGCAAAGCCCCCAAGATCATTGAGACACGCAAGCCCCACCACGACGACAACGTGGAGACACACTCGGTGGGGAAGGTGTACCACCTGACGCTGATTTTCAGCTGCAACCCACGAGTGCCATACGTTAGAATACTGAGAGAATAAATTAAAGGTGATAATATAAAAAGCTCATACAAAATAAAATTGACTGTCGTCACATACATTGGCGTGTGTTGTGATTAATGGAAAACTAAAATAAATCCCTAAAAAATTATAAATAGATAGTTCCTTCATTGCAAAATCGTGTGACTGCGTTGTTCTACTAACCTACGAAACGGGTTTTGAAGCGGTTTTCATTACAATTTAAAGTATAAGACAATAAAAATTTATAAAATTGGTAAAATTTATAAAATTGATAAACAAAATGTTTTTATATGGCAGAGTAGGTAGAATAAGTAGTATACCTCTCATTGCGCGTATCATGATAATACAAAATAGACAAGTCCTTCTATGGCTGTAACAGCTCTGTATTAGATCTCATCATCGCGCGTTCGTATTTCCGAAAATTAACGATGATTCCCGAAACGTATACTTAGAAAGAAAAAAGAAAATATGTTTATTTGAAGTAAACATGACGCAAAAAAGAACATAAACACAAAAATAAGAAAAGGTTGGGGGAAACATGCAACATCATCAACAAGCAACAACAGCATCCAACTCATCATCAAAATCAACAACAACATCAACACAACTCATAAACAACAACATGTGTGTGTGTTGTTTCATGCAACTCTTCTTGGGATATTTGTATACACTTGTCTTGTTCTAGTAGGGTATCAGTACAAACTATATGAGAATACTACTCCGCCCGTAAGCTATCATTACTGTCATGAAAAGCTAAGTTTTTTGTAGACTGTTCAAGCTCCTCGACTATTAAGAGACAGGATGTTTTGAGTGGCTTTGATTTGCTAGTTTTGTCTGTACTTATTTTTTGTATGATGTCTTTGCAGGATACCTGTCTTGCTACCTGGTCCAACCTGCACCTGGTATAGAGTACAAAGCTGAAGATGAGAGCCCCATAGACTGTTATGTTAAGGTGAGTACAATAGCCATCACTTCCAACAACCTATAATAATAAATTAAAAAAAACTACTTCTTCTAAGAACGCATTTGACAGCAGTTTCATTAAAGGTATTCTTGGTAAATTCGTTACAATGGCGGTCATTTTTATGACCTCCGGATATGTTTCAGTTAAGATACCTGGCAGATAACTTAATACATAATTAGTTCCACCTTTTAGATCATCTAGTGGATAAAGACTAGGTGAAGACAATCAAACAAGCCTTTACACTAGAAGGGGTTTTTCTTGACCTTTTAAGCTCGTTAAAAGTCCTGTTACTATTTTTATTGTGTAATAATGTTATTAATTGTGAAATGTGGGACTGTAGGGACACCTTTGCCAAACCCTTAGGGGCTTACAGGTGTGATGTTATGTTTCCTTGTAATCCTAACTAATAATTATCATCCCACTAATATTATAAAGGCGAAAGTTTGTGAGTGTGTGTGTATGTTTGTTACTTCTTCACGCTCTAACGGCTGGACCAATTTTGATAAAATTTTGTATGGAGATAGCTGACACCCTGGATTAAGACATAGGCTCTTTTCTTTTTATCCCGGTATTCCCACGGGATTGAGACTTACGTGGGTGAAACCGCGGAGCGCAGCTAGTTATTTATAAATACGAAATTAAGTTTGTTTGTTTGTTAAGCCTTCACGCCGAAACGGCTGAACGGATTTAGATGAAATTTGGCACACAGATAGACCACCTGGGTAAGGACCCTTTCCATCTTGGATCGCAGATGAAGTCGCGGGGAACAGCTAGTAATGTTATAATGGGTTTTGTAATTGCAGGTGATGGTAGTATACCTCCGCTCAGGCAGCGCGCTACAGCGACTGGTGGCGAGTCTGGTTGTGTCCTCATGGGCGCGCCAGACCGTCGCACACGACCAGTTTCCGCTCAGCATACACGATGCCAACGAGGATATCACACATAAGGTCCATTTCCTTATCATTTCCAGCCTAATCACATAAATTAGAATAAAATAAAAAAAACAACGCGTTGGGATCTAGTGCGACGTGCGACTTCCGCGATCCCCGGCTAGTACCGGCCCTCCACTGCGGGCCACCTCAAGTTTGGGGGTGGACGTTTGACCTCCCCCCCCCCCCCCCCCCCCGTGACGTCTGAAAGAGGCGCGCGTGTAACACTACGCGCCGCCACCTCGGGTCCAGTATGAAATGTATAACCTAACCTAACATATTTTTGTATTATTGCAGGAGAATCAAGCTGACAAAGCAAGTAATGAAGATCAAAGTCCTGTATCAAAGTTGGCGCCACCACTTCTTACAAATACGTTACATACGGCGCTGAACCAAGCTCTCTACTACGATGAGGTCGCGTTGAACTGTAATAGGTAAGAAGATTATATACTTCATTGTGAATTGTTTAGTATCTAAACCATGCAACAATTTAGTTTGGTAAGCGACAGGATGAATGGTGTTCCAAATGATCGAAATCGAAACCAAGAAAATGTGCTAAAATTCATAACGTACGAAACTGTATGCCCAAAAAGATTTAAGATTTAAATAAATGTCTTTGTGTATGCCATAAAAAATCTTGCTCTTTTTAATCAAACCTCCTTAATCAAACCCGACCGTATCTCTAATCAACTATCGAATAAGCAAGTTTCAAATCCCGAGCTATTTGTTTGTTACTGCTTGCTTTAAAACCCTAACATTTTGTTTACTGACTGTTCATGATATTTTCAGAATACTGCAAGAAGCTCGCGATTTACACGCGATGATGAAACATTACAAATTACCCGTCGACGGTGAAGAGTTGAGCAATATATTGAGGCTAGAACAGGTAACTATCACTAAATATTATAAAAAAGTACCCTCGCCGCGTCTGTTCCTGAACGCGATAAATTCAAAAAATTACGGAACGGATTTTCATACAGTTTTCACCAATGGATGGAGTGATTCATGAGGAAGGTTTACGTGTATCATTCATTAAGGTTTTGTGTAAATTATCTGAAATATGACGATAATTGTTGAAGATGTCGAAAAAAAATCATGTCGACTGTAAGCTTTACTGGCGCGTTACGGTAGTAGGTTTCTGTGGGGTAATTTCCGACCTACACGCGGCCGAAACCGCGGGCAAAAGCTATTACATATATATACAAAAACATTTTTTTTTTTTTTACCTAAGTGCCCTTATATACAATACAATACATCAAAAACATAACATACATACACTAAACACACACAAATGTAAAAAAATAACTAAAGAATTCCTCTTCACCCTAGATTATGATGAAACAGAAGCACTGATGAAACCCCTATAATTATTAGTATTACGAAGCCTACACACCCACAGATACCTTCCCTCTCTACACACACACGACACACATCACTCACTCACACACACTCATACACACATTACACACTCATACACGTTCCCCATTACACCACATCACACGCGCTTACTCACACACTATTGCTGCTGTTACACGTTGTAGCTTCCCTAATTTTGTAAAATAATGTTAGCGGACTAATGGATGGCCCCTATAACACAGGATTTTCCTAGCATCGGGGTCATTATTCACAAAAATTGAGCACAAATGTAATATTTTACTAACGTACCGTACATTGTATTTTTTCTTTTTGCTAAAATAAATTATTCTTACTCTTATCTATATGAACTTTATTATGTAAATTCATGGCGACCCTACTGACATCAGTGACTATCTAGGCTCAATCAATCAACTCTGCCTTTCGAAGTCCACTGAACACTGGAACCTAAGCTGCTCTAGTATCTACGTTACTGGTTACTGCCAGCCTGCATCATCCTACTGCTTGGCAGAAGCCTCGACTTCTAACCATTACAGTCCAGAGCTAATGTATAACATTGTTTCTTTGACATTCAAAAGTGCCTTTTATGTGCCTAATTGAAATGACGTTGTTTTTGGTTTTGAGGATCTCGTGGCTAAGTTATCACAGCCGCATGGGTAGATCCATCAGGTTATGCTACGTTTGCCGGGGTTGGTCCGTGAATGGGTGACCATCTTTACATACCGAGTCTCCGCTGTGCCTCCGAATGCACGTTTTGCCCTTGGTCCCGGCTGTCATTCGTGGATCTTTGACAGTCGTTACGGGTCGTCAGAAGCCCGAAAGTCTGACAACCACTCTTACACCAAAGGGTATTGTACTACCCGTTATTGGGTTGTGGAGGTCAGATAAGCAGTTGCTCCATGTAAAATACTGGTATTCAGCTACATCCGGTTAGACTGAAAGCTGACCCCAACATAGTTGGGAAAGGGCTAGGCAGATTGATTGACTTTGATTTTGTCCCGCCATCGCGACACTTTCTGAATTTGTATTTACATAATACCTTTATTTTGCCATTTTCAGGTAGGATATTTAACAAACGTTTCGCAACCGATGGTGGCCGCCATGAAATTGAAACGGGTGGCTCAAACGTTAGAGGAGAGACGGAGGAATCTACAGACTGCCGTCAACCTATGCACTATCGAACAAGGATCGCTCAACGTCTCGTAAGTCTATATAAATAACTATTGTATTAGCCCAATTTTGGTTTTGTACTGTGTCATGATGATTTTTTAATCGTTGGACGACTATCGTTGGTTTCTGTTCCCACTGGGTTATGAGGAAAGACAATAGTAGTATGAATAATAACAATCGCACTGTACATTTAATGATGCCATTATCTTATCCATCTTATCGCCAAATAATCCAGCCTGAAACATCTCAGTTGGTAATTTCCTTGATTGCCACGTGTTGACCCACAACACGAGGTATTAACTCCTCGTCTATCCCTGATTTCTTACCTTAAATATTATTTTAGAAAATTGCTCTAATTTATTCAATCATCTTCCAGTGTCCAAGCAGCGTTAGCAGGTGCTTGCGCAAACCTACACCTCCTACCTGAAAAACTGAACCCAGTAGTCCGACCTCTGATGGAGAGCATCAAGAAGGAACCTTCTGAAGAACTGCAGCAGAACTCTGCTGATACCCTAGCCGCGTTGTTGTCGCAGTTAGTTAGTAGAGAGCCCTGTCCGAACAACAAAGTGCTTGTCAATCTCAAGGCGTTTTTGAGGTGAGTTTTGTTTAGCAGACTTATAAATGTGTCTGATATTAAACTACGATAGTGACTTTACAAATTTAAAGAAAAAAAAAAGAAAGAAAATACGTTTATTAAAGTTTGTTTTTTAATTTTAGAGAAGAGAGAAGATGATACACGATTACTATAATATCCCTCGCAACTGCACAACCTTTGATAGAATAGCATGCTGTGGTAAAAATATTAGCTGGTCATCAAGGTGGTTGCCGGTCGTAAATATTTTTGAATGCACTTCAAAGTTCTTTTTCCATGTCTTCTGGCACGTCACACAGTCTATGTCAAAAATGGGCGTCACATTTTTCACGTTCTAATAAACTATTTCGGTTGTCGGCTTCCGGAAAACGCACATTACGTAAATGACAGTACTTTTCCGAGTAGGTAATATAGGTAGGTAGGCCTTCAGAAAAAGGAAGATTTTACTGTTAAATCGATAATAACAAATTATAAATGATACCTTCCCGTAATCCTCATTAGTTTTCCTATCTAATAAAACAGCTACGTAGTGAAATAAAACTGACCTGATATTGCAGTGGCGTGATATGTTTTCATTTTGATAATATTCATTCACATAACCTACACACTTTATCACAATACGTCGAATCCACAAATATATTCACTAAAACTTCACTAGAATATGATGGCACATATGTTTACACATTCATAACATACTAAATATCACTACTAAATACACTATTTGCATGACACAACAACTTATTCTGTCAACCGATAAAAATTCTGCGAACGCCGGCGCGCGCCGGCGGCAATACTGCCTGGCCGGTAACGTACTTTGTCCCGCAACCGTCATGGTTGGCGCCAATTTGACGACTTTTTCTAATTAGACACACAATAATGATGTTAATACGTGATGGTATAAGTATATATTACTTACAAACTATTTACGAGAATATTTTTAGCAAAAACATGTTATAACACAACGGCCATTTTGGAAAAAATTTTAAGTCTAAACTTTCGTTACTTTTTTCGCCTATATACCGGTAAAACGGGGTGAATAAGGATGCAGGGGTGAATCGGGACGCAACTTTAAAATGGATTTTAACCTTGAAATAATTATAGTTTGTTGCTAAAACGGACTATAATGTGTTACCTGTATTATATTTAACGATTAAGTGTCTTTGTTGACAACAAACTATAATTATTTCAAGGTTAAAATCCATTTTAAAGTTGCGTCCCGATTCACCCCTGCATCCTTATTCACCCCGTTTTACGGTAATCATTACTTTTTGAAAAACAATTACTCAATACGGAATCTACACTTATTTCTCAGTAATTCTATTTAGATTCTTATAAGAAAACTTATGGTTTTCTGCCTCTATTCATCGTTTATTTCTCCGTTCGTTACGCACAAATTTATACACTTTGACGTTGGCCGTGACTGGAATGTCAGATGAATTTATTTATTCTTTAGTTCGTTCAAAATAATGTTTCTGCTGTTGAAAAATATTAAAATTAAGAGTGAATGAACCATTTCTTTCATATAAATACAGATCATATTGCTACTTGCAACACAACTACAGATATTTAGCGACCAATCTTGACCAAGCCCTTAAGTGTAACTGTCCGACTTAAAACACTTGGAGCATTTTTTCTTATGTCGAACTGTGTAACATAAGACATTCGAGGGGTTAGGCGCGCTGACAAGAGGCAAATGACAAAAGTAGGCTTGTCTTAAAAAAAAATCGCCAAATCTATATAGTTTGTGGTAGTGGAAAAAATATATTATTCTTGAACATATTTCTCAGAACTTGGTTGTTACCAAAACACGTTTAGAAAAAAAAAATCTGGGTACAAATGAACGGTAAACTAACCCTTTACTTTGAGTTTTATTCCAAAATATTTGTATGCAGAACTTGTTTTTATTTTTATTTTCGATTACTTGACTCATTTTTGAGTAAATAGATAATTGCTTTATATTTTGCAATAAATTACAAGCGTTGTGTCATCGCGCTTCTCTTTCTTTTGTATGCAGTCTGACAGTGACCTTGGTTTAGCTGTTGTCAGCGTCTTAACTGATGTAGCAAATCGTGCCAGGCAATTCAACTATTATATACCATTTCATTTAACTCACTATCAATTTGTGTTTTAATTTCAGGTGCGACCCAGAATACACGCCGCGCATTTCTCTAGAGAGTACTGAGGAAGCGAATGGCGACTCTGGAAGCGGAGACAGCGGTCCAGAGGGGAAAGGGGAACAGATACCACATGCGCCTGCGCGTATGTATTATTTTCAAGTTTTTAATATTAGAAACCAGGGAGATGCTGCAGGCTTAGAATAACATATATCATGCATTCGTAATTTAGTTTCTAAACACGTAAACAAATATTGTGTTTTCAGAAAAACCAACTATAAAACTCACACCTAAAGTTCAGTTTGCGCTACAATTTCAAGATTATGACTTTATCAATAGTGCCAGTAATTCTGAAACCAACTTAATTTACACAAGTATAATGTTGATATATTATGTTTAAGCGGATATAATACTAATTTGAAATAAGGATTTGAATGAATCTTAGAAAGATATCATCATATTGAACTGTAAATGTAACAAAATCTGGCTTTCCATCTGATCACTACAATAAATAGCTATTGAGAATATTTTCACAATCAGTGTATTTAGATTTGTATAGATTTTATATTTAGCAAAATTACAGACTGCTGCACAGAGCTGACAGAGCAGTGGCCCCGTGGTAATGGCCGCGACTTACTAGTTGGAGGTCATAGGTTCGAACCCGGACAGGCGCTTCACTTTGTGTAAATTGTTTCATTTCTGAAAACGGTGAAGGAAAACATCTTTAGGAAACCGGCATGTCCTAGAACCAAACATTTGAAAACATGTGACATGTACCAACCCTCACCCGGCCCACTCCCTCTGACTGAGAGGAGGCTTGAGTCCCAGCAGTGGGGACATTATAGGCTGATTATGAAGACTGTCTTTATTTTTGACAAAATTAATTAGAAACTTTAAAAAAACCCTCATTATAATAATGTGGTGATAGCAATTTCAGGATACTTACACTGCACTTGATTTTTGTTCGCCAGTGGACAAGCACTGCGGCATCCTGACGCTGTGGGAGCAGCAGCGCGGCGCGGCGCGCGCGGCCCCGCGCCGCGGCCGCCCGCCCGCCGCCGCCGCGCTCGAGCACGTGCTGCCGGAAGAGGATGAGGTACTCACTACATCACGATATACCACGAACCTTACTTGACCAGCAATATTGACCTACACATACTATACCCCCTCTACCCCTCTATACTTTTTCTGCTTTTTATGCTATATCTTGATAATGATTTCTAACAAATATCAACATAAAAAAAATATTGAGCCGTTACGGAACACTTGGCAGATGTGAAACATCGAAATTATTTACACCGGGTTTTTTCATTTTTAGCAGGGGGGGGGGGGGGGGGGGTGGACGAAGAATCGCCACGCGGCATGCGTCGCCCCGCCAGCAATCGGTTTTACGTGCACCTATACATGATTCACATTAAAAAAAAAAACAAATTTCAACATTTATATCTGTAATTTTTATGGTGTTCATAATAAAGAGTATTCTATTATATTCTAATACAGTCACAATTATTCTACTCTCTATCAGCCGTTTGTTTCAGCCTCGGCAAAAGTTACACGAGTGCAATTTACATACCTTATTAGCATTGTATGTTTAGAATACCTAAGAATGTGGATTAGTGATCCAACATCACGTTTAGTAGAAAAGCTGTTTTTTTTTTTTTAGTCTTAAATTTCTACTGTCTCTTTTTCAACAGGCTCGAAAACTACTCAGGATACAAAGACGAGGCGCTACGTTAGCTCTAACGAGCTTAGCGATGTACTTTGGTGAAGAGCTACCAGAGAAGCTACCCAAGCTGTGGGAGTTTATCACAGAGCCGCTCGAAAGGGTTCTCACTGACAGTGGTAAGCGAGATTTTATGTTTTTTACAGATAGCCTTTTATACTGCTATGTGGAGAATGTTCTAGTGGTCCTGGATTTTTAGAAAATCTTAGAATAACTAACTAACGCGTAATTGTAATGACGCTTTGAGGTGCATAAATACGATAGCAAAGTCTTGGTTCGTTGTTCTAGCGCGGGTATTACATGGGATGATAAATATAATTGGTGAAATGTGATTGTTCTGATCTCTCTTTAGGGATATAGGTGTGATTTTATGTATGTAATGATCTATTTTTAGCATCCTGTGATCTCTAAAGTGAGAATCGAAGTCACCGCGCCCAGCGATCTGTCGCAAAAACATTAAGTATCGGTATCGTCATTCAATTCACGTTGTTTATTAGACGGGTCGGTCAAGTAGTCACACAATATAGGTAAAAAGAATGTAGGTAACTACAATAAATACGTTACATGAGTATGATATTATGTATTTAGACGATTCAGGATCTGTCAAATCAAAAGGCCTGCAATTATTTAATCAGTTAGCGATCCATGATGCTGAAATCAATCGCTAATAGTTTCCTTGTCAATTTTATGACAAAGGATGCGTCCAATGGGTCAATGAACTATTGTCTAGATAGTCAAAAAATAATGTTCTTTAAAGATTTACATTAGATTTAGTAGTCAGGAACTTAAGAAAACTGATAAAAATATGGTTTATACTCCTAGGATTTTGGTATGTTTGTTTTACTATAACGTTTGTTTTTTCACAGAGTTAGAACAACAAGAATGCAGTGTAGCCGAAGAAATGATCGCTCGCCTACAAGTGTTCGAGGCGGTGTGCGGGGCGGCGCACGTGGCGCTGCGCGCGCGCCTGGCGGCCTGCGCGCGCGCCGCCGCCGCGCTGTGTCGCGCGCGCTACACGGCGCTGCGTCACATGGCCGCGCGCGCGCTGGCCGCCATGTGCCGCAAGGGCTATGGCGGCGTCATGCGGACTGTTATACTTGAGGTACTAACCAGTGTGTACACGCGCCTGGCGGCCTGCGCGCGCGCCGCCGCCGCGCTGTGTCGCGCGCGCTACACGGCGCTGCGTCACATGGCCGCGCGCGCGCTGGCCGCCATGTGCCGCAAGGGCTATGGCGGCGTCATGCGGACTGTTATACTTGAGGTACTAACCAGTGTGTACACGCGCCTGGCGGCCTGCGCGCGCGCCGCCGCCGCGCTGTGTCGCGCGCGCTACACGGCGCTGCGTCACATGGCCGCGCGCGCGCTGGCCGCCATGTGCCGCAAGGGCTATGGCGGCGTCATGCGGACTGTTATACTTGAGGTACTAACCAGTGTGTACACGCGCCTGGCGGCCTGCGCGCGCGCCGCCGCCGCGCTGTGTCGCGCGCGCTACACGGCGCTGCGTCACATGGCCGCGCGCGCGCTGGCCGCCATGTGCCGCAAGGGCTATGGCGGCGTCATGCGGACTGTTATACTTGAGGTACTAACCAGTGTGTACACGCGCCTGGCGGCCTGCGCGCGCGCCGCCGCCGCGCTGTGTCGCGCGCGCTACACGGCGCTGCGTCACATGGCCGCGCGCGCGCTGGCCGCCATGTGCCGCAAGGGCTATGGCGGCGTCATGCGGACTGTTATACTTGAGGTACTAACCAGTGTGTACACGCGCCTGGCGGCCTGCGCGCGCGCCGCCGCCGCGCTGTGTCGCGCGCGCTACACGGCGCTGCGTCACATGGCCGCGCGCGCGCTGGCCGCCATGTGCCGCAAGGGCTATGGCGGCGTCATGCGGACTGTTATACTTGAGGTACTAACCAGTGTGTACACGCGCCTGGCGGCCTGCGCGCGCGCCGCCGCCGCGCTGTGTCGCGCGCGCTACACGGCGCTGCGTCACATGGCCGCGCGCGCGCTGGCCGCCATGTGCCGCAAGGGCTATGGCGGCGTCATGCGGACTGTTATACTTGAGGTACTAACCAGTGTGTACACGCGCCTGGCGGCCTGCGCGCGCGCCGCCGCCGCGCTGTGTCGCGCGCGCTACACGGCGCTGCGTCACATGGCCGCGCGCGCGCTGGCCGCCATGTGCCGCAAGGGCTATGGCGGCGTCATGCGGACTGTTATACTTGAGGTACTAACCAGTGTGTACACGCGCCTGGCGGCCTGCGCGCGCGCCGCCGCCGCGCTGTGTCGCGCGCGCTACACGGCGCTGCGTCACATGGCCGCGCGCGCGCTGGCCGCCATGTGCCGCAAGGGCTATGGCGGCGTCATGCGGACTGTTATACTTGAGGTACTAACCAGTGTGTACACGCGCCTGGCGGCCTGCGCGCGCGCCGCCGCCGCGCTGTGTCGCGCGCGCTACACGGCGCTGCGTCACATGGCCGCGCGCGCGCTGGCCGCCATGTGCCGCAAGGGCTATGGCGGCGTCATGCGGACTGTTATACTTGAGGTACTAACCAGTGTGTACACGCGCCTGGCGGCCTGCGCGCGCGCCGCCGCCGCGCTGTGTCGCGCGCGCTACACGGCGCTGCGTCACATGGCCGCGCGCGCGCTGGCCGCCATGTGCCGCAAGGGCTATGGCGGCGTCATGCGGACTGTTATACTTGAGGTACTAACCAGTGTGTACACGCGCCTGGCGGCCTGCGCGCGCGCCGCCGCCGCGCTGTGTCGCGCGCGCTACACGGCGCTGCGTCACATGGCCGCGCGCGCGCTGGCCGCCATGTGCCGCAAGGGCTATGGCGGCGTCATGCGGACTGTTATACTTGAGGTACTAACCAGTGTGTACACGCGCCTGGCGGCCTGCGCGCGCGCCGCCGCCGCGCTGTGTCGCGCGCGCTACACGGCGCTGCGTCACATGGCCGCGCGCGCGCTGGCCGCCATGTGCCGCAAGGGCTATGGCGGCGTCATGCGGACTGTTATACTTGAGGTACTAACCAGTGTGTACACGCGCCTGGCGGCCTGCGCGCGCGCCGCCGCCGCGCTGTGTCGCGCGCGCTACACGGCGCTGCGTCACATGGCCGCGCGCGCGCTGGCCGCCATGTGCCGCAAGGGCTATGGCGGCGTCATGCGGACTGTTATACTTGAGGTACTAACCAGTGTGTACACGCGCCTGGCGGCCTGCGCGCGCGCCGCCGCCGCGCTGTGTCGCGCGCGCTACACGGCGCTGCGTCACATGGCCGCGCGCGCGCTGGCCGCCATGTGCCGCAAGGGCTATGGCGGCGTCATGCGGACTGTTATACTTGAGGTACTAACCAGTGTGTACACGCGCCTGGCGGCCTGCGCGCGCGCCGCCGCCGCGCTGTGTCGCGCGCGCTACACGGCGCTGCGTCACATGGCCGCGCGCGCGCTGGCCGCCATGTGCCGCAAGGGCTATGGCGGCGTCATGCGGACTGTTATACTTGAGGTACTAACCAGTGTGTACACGCGCCTGGCGGCCTGCGCGCGCGCCGCCGCCGCGCTGTGTCGCGCGCGCTACACGGCGCTGCGTCACATGGCCGCGCGCGCGCTGGCCGCCATGTGCCGCAAGGGCTATGGCGGCGTCATGCGGACTGTTATACTTGAGGTACTAACCAGTGTGTACACGCGCCTGGCGGCCTGCGCGCGCGCCGCCGCCGCGCTGTGTCGCGCGCGCTACACGGCGCTGCGTCACATGGCCGCGCGCGCGCTGGCCGCCATGTGCCGCAAGGGCTATGGCGGCGTCATGCGGACTGTTATACTTGAGGTACTAACCAGTGTGTACACGCGCCTGGCGGCCTGCGCGCGCGCCGCCGCCGCGCTGTGTCGCGCGCGCTACACGGCGCTGCGTCACATGGCCGCGCGCGCGCTGGCCGCCATGTGCCGCAAGGGCTATGGCGGCGTCATGCGGACTGTTATACTTGAGGTACTAACCAGTGTGTACACGCGCCTGGCGGCCTGCGCGCGCGCCGCCGCCGCGCTGTGTCGCGCGCGCTACACGGCGCTGCGTCACATGGCCGCGCGCGCGCTGGCCGCCATGTGCCGCAAGGGCTATGGCGGCGTCATGCGGACTGTTATACTTGAGGTACTAACCAGTGTGTACACGCGCCTGGCGGCCTGCGCGCGCGCCGCCGCCGCGCTGTGTCGCGCGCGCTACACGGCGCTGCGTCACATGGCCGCGCGCGCGCTGGCCGCCATGTGCCGCAAGGGCTATGGCGGCGTCATGCGGACTGTTATACTTGAGGTACTAACCAGTGTGTACACGCGCCTGGCGGCCTGCGCGCGCGCCGCCGCCGCGCTGTGTCGCGCGCGCTACACGGCGCTGCGTCACATGGCCGCGCGCGCGCTGGCCGCCATGTGCCGCAAGGGCTATGGCGGCGTCATGCGGACTGTTATACTTGAGGTACTAACCAGTGTGGCCTGTGAGAACAAGAATATTTCCAATTATGTTAGTATTAGAAAAAACATTGAATTTTGATAGTGTGTTTTTAAAAAGTGTTCACCATCAAAAAATCTTAAATGGACATTAATGAGGGTTTTCTGAAATGACGTTCACTAGGTGGGAGCAATGAGTCGTCAGGTCTGGGCAGACTGTGGAGACTGAATGATGACCGTCATCATATATTTTATATTCATTGTCAAAATGGAAGACCTCTTGTCGAAATGGCGTCAACTGGTGTCATGAATTTTCATAAAAAACGTTTCTTTAAACATTCCATCAGGTTTTTGGTCCAGAAAAGGTGAAAACTTATGTCTATCAAACTGCTACCGAATAAATTGCCACAGTACCCTCCGAGTACTCTAATATAAGATCGTCTGACTTATCTTTAAGTTGTTAATAAATAGTGTTCTAAATAAATAAGTATTTATAAATATGTATTTATTTAAAACATGGAAGACTAACTGCAAAATACAAAACATATTCGACAGAAAACCAATAAATAATAAACAAATCTTCACATTTAGAAACGTCTACTGCATGATATGCACGTTCAGCGCTCTCATACACTTTTTGTGTTGTTACAGTTGATCCCCGCACTAAGCGACGTGCGCAGCGACAACGTGCGCTGTGGCGCCGCGGAGGCGTTGGCGCGAGTCGTGGACGCGCTACAGCTACAAATTGTACCTTATATCGTGTTACTAGTCATACCTTTATTAGGTAGGTTACTATTGTTTTGTATTTTAATTAAAATATGTAGCGGCATCAACATCACCACATGCGAACTACGCGTCACACTGACGTCACACAAAATCCTGCATCGCGCAAGCAGAGTTTACCGCGCAACTAGCATATATACAACGTCCCGACGTTAATCATCGGGCAGTTGCCCACCAGACACAACACCCGTCTGGTCGATGGACCCTCCCTTTTCTATGGAGGATGAGTGAACTTTACAACCTGTTCCTCATGCCTGTATTACTTACAAATCATTGAGTGTTGCCAACAGTCATAAAATAACTGTGGACCCCTTTTTTGCGGCTTAGAACTTTTACGCACATATAAATAGAATAAATAATATTGTAAGTGGACATTAAACTCGAAACTTCGTCATTGTAAAATTAGGGCTGGCTTTTCACCAGTGCTGTAACTTTATAAATCAGATATTTCATTTGAATATAATCCTCATCGTAATATTATCATCTTTCAACGACAGCAGACCAATAAAAACTTCCCCTTACAGGCCGCATGAGCGACCACTGCGAGGCAGTCCGCATAATGTCGACCCGCTGCTTCGCTTCCCTCATACAACTGATGCCTCTTGACGGCGGCGTAGCAGAACCTCCCGATCTCTCTCCCGAACTGAGGGCAAGAAGACGTAGTGATAAACAATTCCTCGAACAACTGTTCAACCCCAAGACTATCAAGGACTACAAGATACCCGTGCCCGTGTCGGCTGAGCTCAGGAGTTACCAACAGGTAGGTGTGACATGTTTACCGTTGATTATCCAGGATATACAAACTTAGTTAAATAGACATCTTTTATGGAAATCGCAAAAACAAAATCAGCTGCTCCATACATTTTGTCGCTCACTAAGTGAACAGAAATGTATGAAACAGCTGATTGATGAAGCACAGGACCGGTGGTCGATGCAATTCTGATGGGACGTCAATTTCAAATTAACGGTAGAATGCTGCCATTTAAAGTGCACAAAAACTACCCCAAATATATTTTTCCCTTTTAAATTCCAGGCTGGAGTGAACTGGCTCCGCTTCCTCTACGAGTACAAGCTACACGGCGTGTTATGCGACGACATGGGTCTGGGCAAGACGTTACAGTCCATAGTGGTGGTAGCTGGCTCGCACTGGGAGAGGATCCGGCAGCATGCGCCCGCGTTGCCCTCGCTCGTAGTCTGCCCGCCCACGCTCACTGGTGAATAACTTTATTAGACTGGATGCCAACCCCAACATAGTTAAAAAGGCTTAGCAAATGATGAGCACAGATAATACCTTCAGTTTTCCTTCAAGAAGGACACAAAAACAGCACAGACGCGTCGCTAACAAATGTACATCAGGTCTATGGAGAATCCGAGAGATGCGCCCCTGAAGGTCTTTTGTGTGCAATTTTAAAGTTGCAATAATTCTTCTTTGCAAAACCAGTCTCTGTTCATTTTGTTGAGATTTGGCAGACAAGCCAAAAGCACAAGCAAAAGCTTGCTTCCATGCAAAATAGCGAGTATCTTATCAAAAAACAATAACAATATTATTCACCAGTTCTCAGCATCTTTGTTCAAGTTCACTGCCACATTCAACACTTAACAATAAAATCTCCCATTTCAGGTCACTGGATATTCGAAGTAAACAAGTTCATACCATCAAAATTCCTGAAACCTCTCCATTACGTGGGGATCCCGTACGAACGCGAGCGATTACGTCATCATGTCAAACACTACAACTTTATCGTCGCCTCGTACGATATCGTGCGGAAGGACATCGAGTTCTTCAGCAGTATTAAGTGGAACTACTGTATATTGGACGAAGGACACGTCATTAAGAATGGAAAGACGAAAGTTTTTAAGGCTATAAAGCAAGTTGTTGCTAATCACAGGCTGATTTTGTCGGGGACGCCGATTCAGGTAATTACAACATCATTTTATAGGAAACGGTCGATGATAGGACACATTGAGTAGAATAAGTTTGTGTTTTGAACGTCATCTTTGTCCCTCACAGCCTCTTTCTAAGGCTCGATGTGCCATTTAAACGCCAGTAATAATAATATAGTGTAAATAGAATTTATATTAAGAGCTCGAAAATAGCGCTTTGGGAAGCCAACCCGTATTCTGTAAGTTAATTTTATTACTTTTTCGAATCAACAGTGGTGATCATAACGCGACGTCATACGTTACATAGACGATTTAAAGCGAACGGAAGTGAATATATTATTGGAACATTCATATCTTAAATATCAAATACTCAAGAAGTATGTTCGGCAGAGAATTGAAACTAATATTGTATACTTAGAAAGGCATATTTATGGGGAATTACCCATAATCCAATTCATATATACAGGGTGTCCCGTAAATAATGGATCAAACGTAACGTGTAGGTAGCTTACCTCATTTCCAACAACTAATTTGAACAGTAAAAAAAAACCGATAAGGTAACCAAGAATTTTTTTTCTTTCGATTTTTACTATTTTCTGTACCAGCATTCAGTGTTTTTAATGCTGCTGCTGCAAATGGTATCATATTTAGGTGTGATTTTTGTCAAACATTTCTGAATAGTTTACTAATGTTATAAGATACCATTTTTTTAAATAACATTTTATTTGCCTTAGAAAAAAAATCTTGAATTGAAAAGTTTTGTTTTTACGATGAAAAGACCAGAATTGGAAAAATTATCCTGTAAAAAAAATGTATGACACCAAAGTGTACCATTATTTTAAAAACTTGTAAAATTACTAAGGTTTGCAAATTGGTATAAAACTTACGTCTAGTCCTTGCGGTTACAAAGATATTGCTATGAATGTGATGAAGAAGACAGAACAGAAATTAAAATGGGACAATCTAACTTTTCTTTCTCGTAATGGCTTATGCTTGTAATCTAAGCATGTGGTTAAGCGTGTAGCGTAATTCCGCGCCGATGACGTCATCTGTTCGGAATTTGGGACCGCTACCTGCGGAGTTGCACCTCACTCAGTGTGAAAGGGATAGATAGCGCCGCTTTTGTATTTTTGGTAAATCGGTGTCTTTGTGCAGGTATTTTTTTTCCTTCACCCTTCACTCATACAGGGCTTCATTGTTGCATGATTTTATTTGTTTAGTTGACACGAATCTCTCTTCGAGTTGATACGTACGTCAGACTACTTTCGCTCCCGCTGTGCCAAACTGTTGTGTTCCTTAAAATTAAACTTGTGCTGTGTTCTATGTTATCTATGTTAGAGGGTTTGGTTTCCGCACTTAGTCCTTCATGTGGACCATTGTGCGTGGGCCATGGCGGCCGTCATTGGTTTATTCCAACCAGCCCACCTCCCTCCAGAAGCTAATTAGATCCTCTGGTCTGCGTAGAATATCTGTGAAAGATCTGGGTGACCCGAGGGTTTCTGTTCTGATCTGGCTGACGCCTGTGCAGTCAAAGAGCACATGTGCAACGGTTTCATCAGCCTCCATGCAAGCCCTGCACAGAGGGCTGTCCGTTATGCCTATATTTTGAAAGTGTTTGTTTAGTGAGCAGTGTCCCGTGATGGTCCCCGTCACCAAGCGCAGGCCGTTCCTGTCCAGGCGTAGCAAACGCCTGGTTAGTCTGCCATCTAAGGATGGCATGGCTTCCCTGGACTGCCTGCAGCCCGGTGTCGAGGTCCACCAGTTCTCCGCTTGTGTGTGGGTGAACTCCTGTAGCCACCTGCGTATTTGGTTAAAGGAGATGGGTACAATAGGCTCGGGCCCACAGACTGACGCGCTGGATGTTCTCCTAGCTAGTTCGTCAGCTGCGTCGTTACCCAGAGATCCGCTGTGTCCTTTTATCCATTGCAGTGTCACTGCGTTACGGTGGCACACTGTCACCCGCTCCAGTGCATTGTGACATTCTAGTGTTAGTCTGGATGTAATATATTTTTTCTCTAGGGATTGCAGAACTGAGGCACTGTCGGACAGTATACGTATACGGGTGTCCGTAACTTTCCTGCCTTCTATGGCGTAAGCCGCTTGTATAATGCCCACGCATTCCGCCTGGTAGACGGTGTTGAACATTCCAAGCGGGCTGGATATATTTATGTTAAAATCGTGTGAAAAGACTCCGACTCCGGTTCCGGAGTTGGTCTTTGATCCGTCGGTGTATACTCTCATCTCTCTTGGGCCTGAGTGGTCACACCGTTCTTCTGTGAGTGTAACGCTGTAATGCTTCTGAAAGAAGTGTAGTTTCGGGGCTTTGTCGCAGGGTGATGCCATCATCGGTTGTCGTTTGATTGCATCTTCCCTTATGCGTGTGTGTTTGACCCTAGAGTCTTTGCTCAGGGTTCCCGATAAGTAGAGCCTGAAGGCGGCCAAGGCTGCCTCCTCCCGCACGATGAGGTGTAGGGGTGGCAGTCCTAGCATTACTTGTAAAGCGGCAGTTGGTGCAGTCCTCATACTGCCAGTTATTGCTACACAAGCAAACCGCTGCAGTTTTTCGAGGTCTTTTTGGGATGTGCTCAGGTCCGTCCTGGGCCACCAGACCAGTGAGCCATATGTGATAATTGGTCGGATGACTGTGGTGTATAGCCAGTGGGTGACCTTGGGGCTGATGCCCCAATTCCTTCCGAGCAGTCGTTTGCACTGCCAAAAGGATACACTGGCTTTTGTGGTAATGTAGTTGGTATGTTTTGCCCAGTTCAGCTGTTTGTCCAAATAGATGCCCAGGTATTTGGTTTCGGTTGATAGGCTTAGGGTAGTTCCAAAGAGTCGTGGCAGTTGTAGCATCGCCAGCTTCCTCTTTTTTGTGAAGAGAATCAGTTCGGTTTTTGTCGGAATCACTGACAGTTGGTGTTTGTTGCACCAGTCTTCTACTATTTTCAAAGCCTGGCGCATTAGGTTGCATAAGGTGTTTTCGTGGGTGCCATTTATTATTATGGTTATGTCGTCGGCGTAGCCTGCGGTGAAATAACCTTTGTCATTGAGTGTTTTGATGAGGCTGTCTACAACCAGGTTCCATAGAAGTGGCGAGAGGACGCCCCCTTGCGGGCAGCCCTTCGCCACGATGGCCCTTGTGGTGTCATTTATCGTGACCTGTACAGCTCTCATTTTGAGCATATTGGTGATCCAGCCGCTCAGGGTCGAGTCTATGTTGTGTCTGTCTAGAGCCATGTTAATGCTGTTAAACATGGTTTTTTTCAAAGGCGCCCTCGATATCAATGAAGGCAGCCAGTGATGAACATTTGTGGTCCACTGCGCATTCAATCTTAGTTCTTGTCTCTGTTGATTTGCCTGTGGAGTACGCATGCTGTTGTTTATGGAGTGGTTTTCCCCGAAGAGGTCCGTCTCGGATGTGTCTATCACAGAGTCTCTCCAGGGTTTTCAGTAGGAAGGATTTAAGGCTAATAGGCCTATAAGCCTTGGGTTGTGTGTAGTCGGTTTTGCCAGGTTTGGGTATGAAGATGACTTTCACTTCGCGCCATGCTAGTGTATACTTACTTAGTATGTGATACTTGTGCTGTGTATTTGGACTTTGCTTTGCCTAACGATTTGGAACTGTTTGTGTTTTGGACGAATGACTTGGCAATCCTACGGACTTCGAAAACAATCGTTTGTGTGAGGTTGTACGTGTGTGCAGTAGTACGATGCCTCGTTACGAGTACACGCCACGGGAGTATGCCGAAATGCATTTTATCTACGGAGAAGCGAGAGGTATCAGGCCGCAAGATTGTATCGTGAAAGATACCCGAACCGGGATCGACATCCCGACTATCGCGTATTCATTAGAGTGCATAACGCGCTTCTTGAGGGAAGAATTCTTGGCACCGGAGTTGGGGGTGCCAGTGAAGGGCGACCGTCACAAGTCAATGACGAAATTATTATTCGAGAAATCGAGGAAGATTCGTCGGTCTCAATTCGCGTCAGAGCGCAACGCACAGGTATTCCAAGATCGACGGTACATCGAGTTCGTGCGGACCCACAGTTTTTTAATAAAATTTTATGGAGTGACGAGTCTTCATGCCGGCGAGATGGATATCTCAATTTGCATAATTTGCACAGTTGGCAGCTGGTAAACCCACATTTGATGCGAGAGGACAGGAGCCAACATCAATTTAAAATAAATTTATGGGCAGGAATAATAAATGGGCAAATAATAGGGCCCTTTGAACTACCAGCAACTCTAAACGCCGAATACTATCTGCATTTTTTAAGGAAGTGAGTTGCCAACGTTATTAGAAAATATTCCAGAAGACGTGCGGCAAGCAATGTGGTTACAAAATGATGGTTGCCCCGCTCACTATGCGACGGCAGTAAGGGCGCAACTCAATGAAACTTACCCTGACAGATGGATCGGCCGATTAGGACCAATTTTTTGGCCTCCGCGATCTCCGGATTTAAATCCCTTAGATTTTTTTTTATTGGGGATGTTTAAAAGACAAAGTTTACAAACAACGAATAACGTCGGAAGAAGAATTACGTCAGCGCATCCAATCTGCTGTATCAGAAATAAACAACAGCCATTTTGTCCGTCGGATAAGAGCTTCCTTTATTAGGAGGTGCAGACTTTGCATTCTCGTAGGGGGACGTCAGTTTGAACATTTACTGTAAAAACAAAATAAACGATTTATTTGTGTTTTTTTTTAAATTTAACCTCCTAATTTTTTTCATACGCTGAGATACCTAAACATTTTTAAGAAAATAGTTGAATTGTGCACACTTTTTCAAATTTTATTTTATTTCGTAATTTGGCACCTCCGTCAGATTCATAGCAATATCTTTGTAACGACAAAGACTAGGCGTAAGTTTTATACCAATTTGCAAACCTTAGTAATTTTACAAGTTTTTAAAATAATGGTACACTTTGGTGTCATACATTTTTTTTACAGGATAATTTTTCCAATTCTGGTCTTTTCATCGTAAAAACAAAACTTTTCAATTCAAGATTTTTTTTCTAAGGCAAATAAAATGTTATTTAAAAAAATGGTATCTTATAACATATTAGTAAACTATTCAGAAATGTTTGACAAAAATCAGACCTAAATATGATACCATTTGCAGCAACAGCATTAAAAACACTGAATGCTGGTACAGAAAATAGTAAAAATCGAAAAAAAAAAAATCTTGGTTACCTTATCGGTTTTTTTTTACTGTTCAAATTAGTTGTTGGAAATGAGGTAAGCTACCTACACGTTACGTTTGATCCATTATTTACGGGACACCCTGTATAAGAAAGAAGGAGATATGCCCGGTAGTTAAAAATGTATCGGAACCTGGTGTCTCCAGTTTGTCCCTACCACTCGCCGCATATACATAATGCGGTTCAGTAAAAGCAATAGATACGAAGTCGCGTACTACACAATCAATTATAAACCTTATCCCGTCAAACACAGCGTGTATTTACCATGCACCGTTCAACTTATTCAAAAAACACACGAAAACATCGGTCAGTATCGTTGTGCTGTGCAAAAGCCATTTGTTTTACATAAACGCTAGTGATTGACTTAATCGTAAAGTTATCGATTCTTCTTCATCATTGTATTAAAAATATTGTGGGCTCCTAAAAATAAAACAAATAATAAATGTTATACTGATACAATTATTATAAATAAACAATAATGTAGCTAAAAAAATATATTATTAAGTAAATCAAAAAAAATATATACAATATTAGAAAATCACAATGAGTAAAAAACATTATTTCCACATGAGTCTTCCAATCGGGTTAAAAAGGTTGACAATTTGAAGAATAAACCATAATAACAATATTTTCATTAGGCAATCGTTGTAATTAGACATTGTTGTTGATAGCCTACGTTAGTGGATCTGCACAAGAACATCACTAACTCGTCGCAAGATACAGCGGCCGTACTACGCGATGCATCCGCATAAATAAAGTATCGTTTTGTGATTTTTACATTGTTTGTCCAGACACTTTAGCGACATACTTAGGTAGTGGTTAAGAAGCAATGTATTTCCTGCATAAATAGTACAGTAGTAGTAAAAGTAAGGTATCTAGTAAAAGCAAGAAATATTTTACGATTTGTTGTTTTTCATGATTTTAAAGACAAATATAGTAAAATACTTTTACATAATTATATATTATGTTAAGTCATTCTATGATTTATAAAGCTTTTAGGTAAAAGGTTGGCTTCGGTTTTTACAAGAAACCACTGAACAACACGGCATTCTAAAATGTTGTTACGATCCTGGTCGAAAGCGCGCTTGTTCGCAGAAACGACCATTTGCCTGTAACGCTTTGTTCATGTCGCGCGGACACAGACACTGCCTTGCCACTTCTCCCGTTTTTTATATTTCTATGATCCAATCCTATAATATAGGACGTTCTTTGATAGAATTTAATAAAATGTCTACTTCCGACATTATAACAAAAAAAAACAAGGGCAATGCATCCAGTTCGCGCGGAAACATCAAGATACAACCTGACACTGACCTGCAAATTGCAAAAAAAGTAAGAAAAATTGAATTTCGCGGGCTACAGCTGCGGATTCACCTTAAATGTGATCATCGCGCTCATAATATGTTAGTTTTTGTTTGGTAAAACTGAACGCGTGGTCGCGTCGACGGAAGGCGTTATCCGAACAAAAAATTACATGCACGCGACAATCGCGCGTTCGCGGCGATCGCTTTTAAATATGACGCGCGTTAATACTTAAGCATATAACAGCAATGTTATTTTGGTCAGCAATCACACAACACCTAACTAGATACTCAGCTGATGATATTTTAAAAATCCTTGTATCACAAAGAGGATAAGAAAAACTTGTTCAAATTTGATAGAAATCTTACAATGTCGTTGTCTTTTTTTACAGAACAACGTGCTAGAACTGTGGTCGTTATTCGACTTCCTAATGCCCGGTCTATTAGGCACGGAACGACAATTTACGGCGCGGTATTCACGACCCATCCTCGCTGCGAGGGACGCTAAGGCCACGCCGCATCAGTTGCAGGCCGGCGCGCTGGCTTGCGAGGCATTACATCGGCAGGTAAGTCCTGCTTATAAAAACATCAACCCGGTGAAGGAAAACATTGTGAGGAATACCGGAATGATCTAGAACCAAATCTCCAAGACATGTTAAATCCACTAACCCGCACTGGGTCATCTGCCCGCTTTCGCTTCCTCGCACTGAGAGTAGGTCTGAATCCCAGCAGTCGGATTATTATGTTTTGTGAAGCTACAGCCAGACATTAATTTGAGTTTTTGTTAGAACATAATTAAACACTACCGGCGCAAGAGACATGATCTGACTTTAAAAAACTATAAGGTTGAGTGATACACATACATACATAACATCACGGCTGTAATCCCCGAAGGGTTAGGCAGAGGTGTACATATAGTACACCCACATTTCGCCAGTTATGTTTTAAGTCCTATGTAATAGGGGGCGAGCCTATTGCCATCAACCGGGCACAAGTCCAGACTCCGGGCTGCTAACTTCCTAATGGAAAATCCCAATAGCATTTTGCCCGACTTCGGAATCGAACCCAGGGCCTCATGCTCAGCAGTAGCACTTGCGACCACTAGACCAACAAGGCAGGCGGGTTTATTAATTATTGTGTTCAAATATTTCAAATTTGATAATTCTTAAGTTTCTATCCTCCAGGTGTTACCATTCCTACTGCGCCGTATGAAGGAGGACGTACTAAAGGAGTTACCTCCCAAGATAACTCAGGACTACTACTGCGATCTGAGTCCGCTACAGCGACGGCTTTATGAAGACTTGTCGAGGGAGCACATGCCGCACGGCATTACCTCGCATCATACGCATGTGTTCCAGGTAAGGTTATATCGGAAGAAACTGTACTGCAGGTGCAACCACAGTGTGTTGTCATATTAAAATGCGTTTCTAAGATATTTTTATCATGTTTGGCAAAACGAGGTGAAACTGATGCAGCTTATTTCACGTTCATCATCAGCTACACTATCGTAGATGTTTCGCAGAGTTATTTATCCATTTATGAACACAAATAATACGACTTGAAGAAAGAAAGAACAGAAACAGAAATGTAAAGACAAAATATACATTACACCATAAAAATATAAGTTAAACTTACCAAGCTCTAAGCCAAAAATGCACTCAACAAGTACACCAGTGGCGTCAATTAAAATATAATTAAAGAACCAAAATTAAAACAATTTCTATTATCTAAATGCTATTATAATATCAATGAATATTTAAATGACAAATATTACATTACATGTTTTATAAAATAATTACAATATATTTTACAACTAAGTAGTCAAATAAAAGCCCTCATCCTCTCTTCTACTTTTGTTGAGCCCGACAGGGGTCCACATTGATAATATTTCGTAAAAACCTACCACCTAAGTTCACATGTGGAAGCAATAAATATATTGAGTATTGAATACCTCAAATTCTTCAAGCATACCTGCCGTATGAGATTTTAGTACCTACAGAAAGAAATGTAGTCATATTGTGTAAATCTTACCCCATCCATACAACGCTATCCACGTATTGACAATATCTTTATTTTCGCAGGCTCTCCACTACCTACAGAACGTGTGCAACCACCCGAAGCTAGTCCTAACATCAGAGCACCCAGAGGCGCGAGCTATTGCCAAACAGTTGCATGAGCAGCACTCCACGTTAGATGACATACAACATTCTGCGAAACTACCTGCTCTCAAGTTAGTATATTAAACGGGCCGATTTTTAGTGAATGATGTTTTTATTAAAAAAATTTTTTATTAAAAATTTGCACTGGTACAGAAAATCGAAAATATTTTTTTTAACTTCAATTTTTATAAATAATGCAGTCTATGCTATGTATGTCACTATAGTTACGTTACATCAGCGGTCGTCATACACGACGTATAATATACGTGAAGTTGCGAACTTTGTGTGGGGATGGGGCCCCAAAGCTGGCCGGGCCCCTAGGCCAGTACCTTGCTCTCTCCCCTCGTAGTCCTTAAAGACGGCAACCCGATACGACTGGAGAGAGATCTAGGGCAGAACAGACGGTGCCGGAAAGGCACGCAGTACCCACACTTCCTGGCTCCGGGCTGCTACATAGAAGTTCATGATCGAAAAACTCAATACGAAATAGTTCCAGAATCCTTAATAGTATAGTATACTATCCTTACTAATATTCAAAATGCAAAAGTGAGTTTGTTGGTTTATTTGTTACGCTTTCACTCTAAAACGGCTGAAGAAGAAATTTGATACATGGGTAGACCATGACCTGGATTACTACATGAATAATTTTTATCTTAAATAAAATTAATTAAATATTAATTTAAATAATAATACTAATCAACTACTCTTCTTCCTCAGACAACTTCTCCTCGACTGCGGCATAGGCACGCCAGCCTCTGACGTGGAACCCGAAGCCATCGTTTCCCAACATCGCGCCCTCGTCTTCTGCCAACTCAAGAAGATGCTGGACATCGTAGAACAAGACCTACTGAAGCGCCAATTGCCGGCCGTCACGTATCTAAGGCTTGATGGTAGTGTGCCGCCCCAACAAAGGCATGCGATTGTGACGAGGTTCAATAATGACGTGTCTATTGATCTTCTGCTGCTTACTACTGCGGTAAGTTGAAGCTTTATTAACACTTGAATATAACATTACTCCGACCTGAAATATTGTAGTTTGGGACAACATTAAAACGGTTTGCCTATAAGCCAGTTTCTATAGGGTGTCAAATTAAAAAACAATAAAAATTAATCGTAACCGTATACCTAGTTCTTGAAATTAAACATTTTTAATCGCTCATCTAAAAGAGTTGAATGTCAAACTCGTGAATAATTTCAGCGAATTTTGGCCCTATTGAAGTCTTTTATTTTGTTATTTCCACCTAATACAAGCAAATCTTTGCTTAAAAGGTGACTCCAAACATAACAATGTAATTTTGATGAAATCAACTTTTTTTTTTTTGTTATCCTAACTAATATAATAAATGTGAAAGTGAGTTTGTTTGTTACGCTTTCACGCTAAAACGGCTGAATGAATTTGGATGAAATTATGCACATAGGTAGACCATGACCTGGAGAAGGACATAGGCTACATATCCTCCTGAATCGCAGACGAAGTCGCGGGCAACAGCTAGTTTAGAATAAAAAGTGCTTATAAATATGTTTGTGTCTCGAGATGACTATCGACGTACAAACCATCTTGCGTATTGTTGATTGCGTAAAGTAAGCTATAATCACTCATTCTTGATTTTGTCCCACAGGTGGGCGGCCTCGGTCTGAACCTCACGGGTGCCGACACCGTGATCTTCGTAGAACACGACTGGAACCCAATGAAGGACTTACAAGCAATGGACCGCGCGCACCGCATCGGACAGAAGAAGGTTGTCAACGTGTACCGGCTGATCACCCGGGATACGCTTGAGGAGAAGATTATGGGGTATGTTTGAGAAATGTGATCTATTATTCCGTAGAAATTCTATTAGATACAGTTCAGGAGAGTTAATTTGACACTTCTGAGTTTTAGAAAATTTCTAGTATTGTACAGCGCCGTTCTGTCACTCTTATTTGACAGTCTCTTATATGCGTATTTACTAAAGCTCGACTTGCCATATACGGGCGCGTAGATACACCTCTTTTTCTCTATTCCTAGAAGTAGTAGTAGTAGTCTAGTTTCGTGAAGCATTAATTCAGTATTATACATCAATCAATCAATCAACTCAGCCTATAGCAGTCCACTGCTGGACATAGGCCTCTCCCAGGCACAACACCCTGTCCTCCGCCTTCCGCATCCAGTCTGTCCCAGCCACCTTTTTAAGGTCGTCGGTCCATCTAGCTGGAGGTCATATGCAACATTATTTTTAGTATATACGAAACCTGAATATAGTTTGTTCAGAATAAGGAACTGAATAATTTTTACACCATGTTATATTTTGTCCCAAAAATATTTAAGTGTGATGGAAAATGTTATCACCATTTAATTACTTACAATACAATCGCCGTACGGTTAGGTACCTATTATCAATGAGCGCAAGACGACCCTCAAGGCGCGGGGGCGCCATTAGCATGTTTTTGTATGGACATCCCGGTAACATAACAACCTTATAACTTTGTGATATTTCATGATACAGTTTTGAAATTTTGTACATAAAAATACACGTGTTTCGGGTTTCGCATATTATATACTAAAACTAACATTGTATATTATACATGTTTTCATTAAATTCCATCCTATCCTAACTAATTAACAATGCAAAAGTAAGTGTGTTTGTTTGAAACCATGATCTGGGTTAGGACATAGGATACTTTTTATCCCGGTAGTACAATCCCGTGTGATAATTTCCGGCCTCCACGAAGGCGAAGCCGCGGGCAAAAGCTAATGTTATTATAAATCCATAAAACTCATGATAATGATAAATCAGAGAGACGTTGTAGTTTAGTGCTATTTATTATATTGTTATGTTTTTTTATTTATGGACTGATTTCTGTATCATTGAATGCAATGTTTACTCTGTCAAAAACTACAAAAATATTTTTACCGCTTATTGCAACAAAATATTTATTGTATCATTCTTCCACAGCCTACAAAAATTCAAGCTACTAACAGCAAACACAGTCATAAGCAGCGAGAACGCCGCAATGGAAACCATGGGCACTGACCAGCTCCTAGACTTGTTTAACTTGTCAAGCAGCAACTGTGCAGCGCAAGAGCAGGCCGGCCCGTCTGGTGCGAAGTCCGTGCTCGAGACCCTACCTGACCTCTGGGATGATAAGCAGTATGAAGAGGAATATGACATGACCAACTTTATCAAGGGACTTAACAAAATGAGCGCTTAGCAGTGATGTTACGAAAAAAAAATATTCAATTGTAGTTTTTGTTTACTATAAACCTGATTAGTCAAGTGCTTTTCAGGTTTACGGTAAAAAAAAAACTAAAGTTGTATAATATGTCGCAAGATAATGGAAAATCCTCGGACATTGCAAAGGACCCGATTTTTTTTTGGAAACTAAGAAAGTTTTTCGTACCTACCATTTTCGTATTACCAGAATCGTTGCAAAAATCCGGCTTGTCTTAGGCAAGTCTGGAATAACCACTAGGGATTTTCGCAGAAGATTTTTCGATTATCAAGACATAAATACATCTTTATAATCAACAATGAACTTATAAATTTTAAGCTCTGTATTGCGCGAGCATGCTACTGTAAAGTAATTCAAAATGTTTGTAGTTTTATAGTACCGTTAATACGTCGATAAACTCACGCCTTTTCGTATGGGGTAGGTAGGCAGAGAGAATACCAAGTGCTACAATCTTTACACATTGTTTCGTACCTTTGATGTTAAAATATTTCGATAATGTTTCGAAAAATTCAAGTTCATGCTTTCATGTAGGTAATTT
Source organism: Tiliacea citrago (assembly GCA_963921375.1). Classification (NCBI taxonomy): domain Eukaryota; kingdom Metazoa; phylum Arthropoda; class Insecta; order Lepidoptera; family Noctuidae; genus Tiliacea; species Tiliacea citrago. The sequence goes on along the minus strand of OY992791.1, from coordinate 5,702,833 downwards.
GTACAATGTTAAGTTAGCGCGGGGTCGCACTGGTCATGTTTACGCGTCGTAACTGTGACGATATTGCACTAAGTACGATACTGTATTGTTGGAATTACATTTTAGCGGCGATCCAGAATATAGTTAAAAAACAAACAATCGCGGGGACTGCCGACAGTAGTTAAAACTTTGGAATAACATATAACAATATGTGCGTATACATGTACACAGGCCGACGCCAGTCTGGCGCAACACGTCACGAGACGCAGTTAGCATATCGATGACGTAAATCTGTAAGTTTTTTCTCTCCAAAAACGGTTCAAGGCGTAGGTTTCACTTAAAAAAAAAACAAAGTTTGTTTAAATAATGCTGAAATATACAATGCATGATAGATGATACCACCGACCGCCCGCTCCCCTTGAGTTTCAGTAAAGATGGACGGACTTCTTGAGAGATTAAAAAAATGTATGCCAGTGCGGCCACAGCTAACTATGACCTTCCTTCAAGGAATGTAGAAACAAAATTGAAATGTAAACTGTAACTGTCTTTAACAAAGTTTCTCTTTGAAGGTAGGTCGCTGTTTGAAGAGGCTGACCCATTCTAGTAGATATAATATAGGTGTAGACACAGACAACTTTAGAGAGTTGCCTTAGTAATTGTTCTATGAATCTTGTATTTGTTATATTTGTAGTTCTTAGACTAAAGTCACATCACAGGCATCACACATCATCGTTTCACTATTATTACGAGTAGAAACAAAAAAATGAACATAGTTACAGTTAATGCTGTATACAAGTTTGTTTGGTTTCCTTATTAAATTAAAACGCACTGTGCTTTCTAATATTGGTCAATTACATGGCTTTTATGAATGTTAATGAATTAGGTAATAAATATTTCCACACTATTATATTATATTTATGTTAAAACGCAAAGCAATTCGAAAATAGGCTATAAGGGTAAGTTTCATGAGAATAGAGCCCCATTTACACGGTGCAAATGGCATACAATAAAATTGAAGTAACAACTTTAGTGACTTGCATCGTCTGAACACTGTTTAGACAGTGAATATGTTATTGTTGTTTCAACTTATTGGATGCCACTGGCAATTAAAATGCACCGTATAAATCAGGCTTTAGTCTTTACTAATAATGCAAAAAAAAAACAGGAGTATACAGAGTGGGTAACAAGCATCCTGTTTAGGTAGCATTCATTAAATTTAACTTCACAACACTTTCCTGAAGTTCAAATATCAATAGATAACTTTTTAACATTGCATCATCTAGTTATTTAGGAATGAAAAATAATATATTAACTACTTGTTTATTATGTGAGCCAACCAAATTAATTTAGATGTAAAATGTTTGTAACCTACATCACTGACTCATGCTTATAATTTTTTAAACATATTTGTTTACGCACTACGTCGTAAAACATTTCAGTAGTGTAATTCTTTAAGCTATTTTCAAATGTAAGGTTCCTTATGTAAGAAATTACCTCAATGACTTGATTTTCCTTACGATTGAATAGTTAATTTATTATTGTAGCGTTATAAGGAACAGTCATGCTGCTTTAGTCATTTTTGTAGTATTTAGTGAGGTGCGCCGTCGATGGCATGTTTTATTTTTTAGTTCGAATGATTTTGTTTGCTGTTTTGTACCTGCTCAAGATTAAACAACAGTAATAAAAAAATGTTAAGTGTTCGGTTACGTTTTCAGTTGCATTTTCAGAGATATGCATACAAATTATTTTCCCTTTTTCTGTTGTGCGAAAGTAATGCTGTTGTTTAAACATTTCGGTTTCGTTTACGACGATGTTTTTCTATGTCCAATATGTAATGACTGTGTCGACGTAAATTAGTGTTATATGTGGCAGTATCACACGTACTTCCAGTCTAAATTGATGTAGTTTAATCTATGTTTGTCTACTTGTCTGGATAAAATAAAGCATTTTTTAAATACTTCTTTTCATTTCATTTATTCGTGAACAATTTACATTGTGTATGTATATTCAATACATGCAATTTACATAAAAATTATAAAAACCATGAATTATTAATTAAAATTCCAAGAAATTCATAATATTATAGTGCCCAACAGTTTCTAATATAATGTCCAAACAGTTTTAAAATACTACTAGACAGTTCAAAAATATTATAATTATGAAGTCAAACAATTTAATAGTACAGCCATACTCAGTGTGTTCCGCAAAAATACTGGTCAGAATAAAAAAATAATACTAAAGGAGTGTCTACCTACGGTCGGCACTGAAAATTTCGGGAATCAAGGAAGTGACACAACATTACTATTTAAAAATGTATTTATTGCTTTTCGAAGTATTCTCCGCGAAATTTGACACATTCTTCCATACGATGGAACCAATCATTGAAGCAACCATTCCATTCGGAAGTTGGGGTCTCCAAAATGGCAGTTTTGTAGGCGTCCACAGCTTCTTCAGGTGATTAAAATCTGTGTCCACGCAATTTATTCTTTATTTTAGGGAAAGTATAGAAATCATTAGGGCTTAGGTCGGGGCTGTACGGCGGATGGTCTAATAATTCTATGTTTTCTTGCTCTAAAAACTCTTTTGTTCTGTGCGCGGTGTAAGAACTCGCATTGTCGTGATGGAGGATGATGCGGCGGTTGCAGTTCTCTTTACGGAGTTCAGAAACGACCTGTGGCAAACAAATGCTAGCATACCATTCTGCATTAACCTTTCTTTGTCCCTCAAGAGGAATAGTCGTAACATGGCCGGTTTTGGAGACAAACGTGGCCACCATTTTTTTTGCAACACTCCGTGAACGAACAATTTTTGTTGGCTTTAACTCATTTTCGAACATCCAAACTCGTGACTGGTTTTTTGTTTCTGGTTTGTACGTGTATATCCAGGATTCGTCACCTGATACAATGTTGTATACAGCATTTGAGGATCCTGCGTGGAATCTTTCGAGAGTTCTGACGCACCAAGTAACGCGAGCCGCTTTTTGCTCTTCACAGAGCGAATGCGGTATCCATCGGGAAAACAACTTTTTTACACTTAATTGTTCATGCAAGATTATTTGTATTTGACTCATGCCAATGTCTAAAGTTGCCTGAATTTCGCGGTATGTCACATGTCGATCTTCCTCAATCAGCTTACGCACAGCATCAACGTTTTCTTGGGTGACTGCAGTTTTTGGACGACCTTGACGGGGATCATCACTGAGCTTGACACGTCCACGTTGAAATTCAGCAAACCAGCGATAAATTGTGGTTTTGGATGGGGCTTCATCACCAAATGCAGAAATCATCCGGTCAACACACTGTTTTTGTGTTAAACCAGTTCGAAAGTCATAATAAATCATCGCTCTTGAATTTTCTCGAGTCAATTCCATTTTCTCAACGACTAAACAAGTTTGACAAAACCTTGTGACAAGACCGAGAATCTTTTTTTAAATAAATAAATGGTATTCGATTTTTAAAACTACAATTAAAAAGACTTTAATATGACAGGAACAGTGGAAATATTCCATTCCCGATACTTTTAGTGCAGCCCTCGTACTATATTTTATTTTACTCTGGTACCTGAGTAACATAATATCAATCTCAATATTTCAACAAAAGTAAAAAATATGTAAATTTTAATGTCAATTAATATGATTATTAATGAAGAATACACATAAAACCATTTTTGATTACTTTAGGGCTCCGTCAAATATTTCGTTTTCGAAAAGGGTTCCGTCTCCAAAAAAGTTTGAGAACCACTGTAATAGTACAATGTCAAAAACAGTTTAAAAACAATATAATTAAAAAATGTCAAATATGTCTTGTATTATTTACGGCCAATAGCGCTTTTCAACGCAGCGTTAGAAAAACTGGCACTGGATTTTCAACTCTCGGGGTTGAGCCGAGCGTTGAGAACCAATAGAGCGCATCCCTAGCGCGTTAAAAAGAGCACGAATAGATTTTTAACTTGACTTATACTGTCGATGCATTGCATAACTCGAGCTGTGCATCTTTATAGCACATTTTACTCGCTCCGCTACACAGCTTAGCATTAGTGGAAACGGTTACATGGTTTCGTAGCTTAGCTTTCACATCCTCGCAACATAGCTGCATAGCACATCTCTGGTGGAAAAGCAGCCTTAGGGTCAGCGCAAACAGAGTGGCAAGATTCAGAGAGACTTGACAATATCGCGCGTCATGTGCTCTAGCGAACCCTACGAGCTCGTCGACGACACTTGCGAACAGTCGCCGCCGCAGCACATGAGTAAATGACAGGCAAGTGTAGAAAAGGCCAGTGTTTTTATCTAAAGTAATATTTTAAAGACTTAAAATTGTTTGAGGAAATTTGTGGGTCCCGCCTCGGGACCCACCACGACACTCGGGACTCCCGAGTATCTAGACCTGCGTAATCTGGACTATTAAAATAATACCAAGCTCAATACCAACATTATATTTCAGGAATACAACAAGACGCCCTTGTCTCGTCGATTCACGCACATTTGGATGGATTGGCAGTGCCAATTTGGTACAGGGTACATATATCTCACTATCGCACGTCAGCGACAAGGTAAAGTTTAAGAGCAATAACTCAGACTGCTCGCTTCTTTACCCTGAGGCATTTTAACAGTGAGGTGCCATCTTTCATCTTCCCAGAAGGAAGAGGTCATTTACCATAAAGTACCCCGTATGGCACCCAATAGAGAATGTTGTGACAAGAGAACCGGCACCACTGTCCTACACTGCTACTAGGTCTCTTATTGCCTCTTGGCCACAGAACACTTATACTCAGGAGCTCTTGGCGCTCAAATGACCGTGAATAACGTTAACAGATGAACGCTGTGTTGGTAAACAAATGTCACTACCTCTAGAAATGTACAAAAATATTCAAAATGGCAGTGTTAGTTTCGGTTTTGACCACGCGCCAAAATACCATTGTAGCTCTGTATCTACATAGAGGATACTAATCCTACCTGTTAGTGTGAAGGACCTTCAACATGAGCGGAAAGGGTAACCAACAGGACCAAGCGTCTGACAATAAATCAACGATTGGCCCCAGTAACTTTATAGATTCGAATTCTCCCACTCTTGTGAGTTTGCTTATTCACAGAGAACGAGACAGCGGTAGGCGTGACGTATGAATTGAATCGAAGTCCTTTGACGCAGGTATGAGTATGAGACTATGAGCTGTGCGGCCGACCACTCCATATGAGATTTTTTGCATACTTTTAGAACAGCAAGCAAGAAATATTATATTTGTCTCAAAAATCTACAGTGTTGAACAAGGAGATGCATGGCATGCTTATGGCATGGCACTCCTTACATTGGGTATTGCGTTGAATGAAACGTTACCTTCATAGTACGGAAAGAAGCCGCGAGAGCGCGCCAAAGTGCATCAACACCATGGCGAAAGCGACGTCAAGCGTGTGAATAATTTTTTGTTTTCTACGTGATATTGTTGTTATCCGCTTGTTTGTAAGTTGAAAGACTTGAAATAAACTAACTCACAGTGTGTACGTATTGCCTAGTGTAAATATTGAACATTAAAAGTTGGAAGTTTTGTGTGTGAAGTTGTAACGAACTCTCGGATCACTTTGGAGTTCAGGTGTCAACGAGGTAAGAAACTGATGCTTAATCCAATAATACGACTTCTAAATTTATCGCTTTGTATGCTAACATAAGTTATTACGTCCGAACAAGTTACGATTAGCCACACTTATTAGATTCCGTACAACATCATGTATGCACAGGTAGGTAATAGTTATAAATAATTCACTGTAAGGTTAGGATCTTGTCTTAGGTTGTATTGAAGACATTTGTACAAGTTTTGTTATTGTAACTGGAATGGCACATGATTTTGGTTATTTCGTGGCGGGGTGACGCTTACAAAAAGTTTTTGTTTACTAACTTGTGAAGTACCTACCTACTTACCTACTGACCTCATATTTTTCATGTGTGAGGTTCCTTTAAGAGAGATACAGCTCTATTTATATAAACATGCATCATATTGATGAGAAAAGTTTGATATTATTGTTTTGTTAGTAAGTTTTTCTCAGGATTTGCATGTTTTGAACACTGAAATAAAGTTATGGTCTGAGTTTTATTAGACCTGACTCCATCTATAAAAACTTAACTGGTAGACAAGGATGTACTTGGTAACTAACTTTTATTTCAATTTATTTTCTACATGAAAACAAGTTTTTCCACTTATTCACTGTCTATAGTTCTGTACATTCTCTATTATGTAATGTAAATAGACAATATGTCAATCAATGTAACTAAGAAAATTAAATGAGCATTACTTTGTATTCAACAAAGTCATAAGTCCCAAAGCTTTATTTAATTCTATAGATAGTTCTTGTTTTGTAATGTTCGAAAAACAGACAACATTATAATTTTAGTTTAGGGCCGTGATCAAATAGGCAATAATTTGCACTTTGCTCCTAGAGAGATAAACTGTCATAAAGTCTTTTTTTTACAGTTGACAGTTTCGTCTCTAATTTAAAAATTAAAATGTTCCTACTTATTTGTGTGTAATATTGAACTATTTCTTCAAATAATACCTAACTATCTATAAGTACCATAAAATAAAAGTTTCTTCCTAAGTAGTTTTGTTCCGAATATCAACAAATATTGTTAATAATTGACCTAATTATGTCTCATTCATTCATAATATTGTTCTATTTTAGTTTTGTTTACTTCTAATTTCAACTCTATATGGTATTCATATCTCATTGATCATTCTAAAATAATTGAGGTGTCAAGTAAGTTGAACTTCCGTTAAAATTCAGGTCAGGTCAGGTCCTCTGATAAAAAAAACAAATTATTATTGCTTTTGTTAAAAAAAAAATGTATGTAATTACTCCATTGATAACTACACTTCACATCAATATTATCATTGATTTACTTAAAACATTCATTAAATAATATTACATTTATGAATCTTTAATTAATGTTATTTATAATAACTTTCATAGAAGTTACAAAATCGAAATGCAAACAATAAAAAGTATTAAATACCATTTGCAATGGACAAAAAAAAAAAAACATGTGTATCCCATACGTTCCCTGCAATATCGCACATTGTAAAAACGAACGTAAAACAGAAACCAAAACCAAAAAAAAACAGAATGTGTCATCAATACGTCTCTTAAAAAAAAAAAGCAGGTTTGCAACAATCAATTCCCTTTGTACGCGACATCAATGGGAGCGGTTACTGTGTACCTATCCTTTGATCTCGCCGCCCTCTGAAGATGCGACAGAGCGCTAATACCGCCGTCCCGCGGAACAACGGCGCAACCGCCGCCGCGCCGCTTTGATGCTCTCGTGCACGAAAAATACGATATTATAATTTTAGTCGATTTTATCTCCCCTTAATTTGACTCGACTAAAATAAACTGGTGTATCACATTTTGTTTTTTTAATTACCTACATGGACGCGGATGAGATGAGTAGAGCATTTGGTGTATTTCTTTGATTTACTACAATTTTTTTAATATAATTATGGTTGCGGCTACTCACTTCATGTTGACTAGTTTCGAACCCGAAAAATATATGTCTAAAATCAGAAACATAAAAATAAATAAATGATTTATCACGAAAGTTATTAATTCACATTAAAATATTCATCACTACATAGTATAAAACAAAGTCGCTTCCCGCTGTCTGTCTGTCCCTATTGTATGCTTAGATCTTTAAAACTATTATATTAAATACTATTTAAAAAAATCCGCATCAAAATCACGCAACGGATTTTGATGCGGATTTTTTTTAATAGTAACTGTCACTTGTTTTTATGAAAGTACTACTAGCATGCGTTGCAATGTCTTTTTTTCAAAGTTTCATCACAATCGGTCTAGCCATTTTCGAGTTTTTGCGAGACTAACGCACAGCAATCGATTTTTTTATACAACATGTCCCTCAATTAACGCACAACCTCTTAAGGGGTCATTGTACTCATTATTATGAAGAACTTTTACTATAGAACCAAACCTGAAATCGCGAAAAAAAAATCAGCTGTTCCCTACTTATAATATGTTCGAATCGTAAGGGACTTACTAGAGAATGGCCAGCAGCGTTCTTTTAACACCATACTGCGATCGCAAACCCGCCTGCCAAGCGTGGCGATTATGGCAAACCCCCCTTTGGGGGAGGCCTATGTCCAGCAGTGGACGTCTTTCTGCTGAAATGATGATGTTCGAATAACTCGTCAAAATGTAGGGAACAGCTGATTTTTTTTTCGCGATTTCAGGTTTGTTCCCATTTGTCCCGGGACATGTTGTATACATATAGATATAATCAATAGATAAAATAAGCTTAGAACTTAAGGCTCCCGCAGACAGTCGCGACGCGACAATAGTAGCACAATTTCTATGAAAACTTTATGGAAATGGAAAGTGTCGCGCCTGCGATATCGCGCCAGTCTGCACGAGCCTTTAAAAGTGTTCTATAAAAAAAAAAAACTGTATCTATTTTTGTCAGCCTCAACATCATAGGAATACTTTTAATTTAATTATGTACTTCACAAATCCAATGTCCTTATCTCGTTTTACCAACTTTTGTCACTGTTTTGCTCAACGTTCTCTTTGTAACTTAAAGGATTTCTCCGAAATAAACTAATCTGGAGCGAGCTGTAAAAGGGAAGTACATTAAATAGGAGTTCGCAAGAAAATAAATAATGTAGGAAGATTCTTTTGAAAAAAAAAACTGAAAATGTACAGTTAATTCTGCGTGAGTCGGCAATAGCTGGCAGTTGCGACGTTTCAGTAATTGGCTGAATCGAGACACATCGCTAAAGGGGACGATTCGTAGCTTTGTCGCAGAAGTGCGACTTACTGTCCTTTACTCACTGACTTGCCAACGAGAAGTAGTGGACTCAACGTGAGTAGGAAGTATTTCAAAAGGTCTTTTTTGGTTGTCTGAGCTCTTGATAGCGTACTTTCTAGTATTTGTTCGTCTCCTCTTATTTAAACTTTGACTTATTACTTTTGAGGTCTCTACTCACTGCGTTCTACCATTTGAGTAGAAATTACGAACGCGGTGCTTTTCACAATGTCTGAATGTCTACTATTTTCATGACTGAACACGATGAAAAACTATTTTTGGTTCAATGAGAAATGCATTCAGATTACTCACACATAATACAACACATGAAAGAAACACCTAAGATCAAAAAAATCTCAGAACTGCGTTCTAATAAAAACAAACATCATTTTCAATCTTTATTTATTTATTGGATCTCCAACAGAAACTACACAATTACATGCAAGTATACATGGATCAGGGACAAATACAAGTATGCGCTTCCAATTATAGGAGAGCACATCATTTACTTATAATCTAGGTACAGTATGTTTGACTAGGTAAAACCATTAAAATAAATCAACATACATAACACGAAAATCATACAAAAGGAAACAAAGTGAATTACACCACCAATTGATAATACAAATAAATACAAACGAATAAGAAAAAAACCGGCCAAGTGCGACTCGGACTCGCACACGAAGGGTTCCGTACCATTATCTATAAAAACGGCAAAAAAATCACGTTTGTTGTATGGGAGCCCCCCTTAAATATTTATTTTATTCTGTTTTTTAGTATTTGTTGTTATAGCGGCAACGGAAATACACCATCTGTGAAAATTTCAACTGTCTAACCATCACGGTTCATGAGATACAGCCTGGTGACAGACGGACAGACAAACAGACAGACAGACGGCGGAGCCTTAGTAATAGGGTTCCCGTTTTAACCTTTGGGTACGGAACCCTAAAAAGAACAACCAAAAAAGACAACAGACAAAAACAACAAAATATTACGAATTGGATACCTACTATGATTTTTATTATGTCAATTTTGAACTTCGATAATTTGCATGTAATATCCAATTCATTATGCTTCGATACTTCGTTATACTGCCTACAGTGCCTTGGCAAAACGGCGAAGTGTCCGAGGTTTGTTTGGGATCGCGGTACATCGGCACATAGAATCTCTCAACAAATCTTGAGTCTATAAGAGAAAGTTTGTGCAATTGGTGTACAATCCAATGATTTCATCCAATCTTGTAACATAAAAGTTACTAAGAAGTCTGCATGCGGGCCACCCGGCCTGATCTACCAAGTTTCCAACTTTTTCTGATGGCCAAGATAAATATCGGAGCGGGACCGTGATTTGAAAGGATTCTGCACTCCGCAACTGTGGGCTGAATTAGAATTCCTTAGCCACTGCTATCTTAATCTTTTAAAGTAGCTTAGGTATAAGATGAAGGTCTAATAAAGAACGAGTGATGTAATGTAATTACCTTGATTGCTCATCAAAATGCCTTACATTCGTATCAATTGGTCTTCGTAAAATACAGACTGAAAACAAAATCGATCGTTATTTTTAAATGAAACATCAAATAGCAATATCTCAATATAAATCACGACATGCAGCAGCTCTATAGAGCTCCACATACGTAATATTCATCTCGCTATGCACACCGGCTCACGTAATATCAAATCGAATCGCCGCGCTATCTCGTCCACTTTGTGCGTCGCCGTGACTGGCGCCCAACCAGGGACGCAACGCAAATTGGCGGCGAACAATTAATGGCCACCTGGCTCCGTTGCTAATCGACCGATAGAATTAAATGAACGGACTGCACTAATTGCCCGGTAAGACAAAGGGGCAAACACTCGCCTTTGAGCTGCCAATGTCTAGTGTCACTTGAGGCGTAGACCGCTGCGTCGACAGACGGCCCTCTGCTCGCTTGTGTACTGTTGATATTGAACTGAGACGCTTTGGATGCGTCTGTTATTCACGTATATATGTAAGGGTTCAATAATAGGAACACAGGACAGTAGACGTAACCAGAAACAGGAGTGTGTTGTTGTTTGGCGACACTTCAAAGACAGTATCGGATAACTTGTATCTGGTAGGCATTAATCCGGATTCCCAGACAGTTTCTTTTATATACTGAAACAGGATAATTGGATAACATAAAACATAGATTCCAAATAATGTTTTTAATTACGTGTAGAGTCATTATCTATGAGAGAAAATAAAACGCTAATTAAACAGCGTTTCATCTTTAAATATGTATAGTTCTTAAAATTACTCTTATAACATTACAAAATCGTACAAGAAATGTTTAAATCAAACGTCCAAGTAACACCGAAGATGCACCTACATGGCGAATACCAATTGCATTTTTCAAAGCTCACTACAATGCAATAAAGCAACACAATTTACTTTAGAAATACCTTCTTCTTAACAATGTGCAGTATGCAGGAAAATCGACGCGCAGTGGCCGATGGTGCACAGCCGGAGTGTTCTAAACACCAGTGCCTTGGACTGAACACGCCAATTACACAGCATTAGATCGAGGACGTTTGTATCTGGCGTGCAGCCGTGCCCAATAAGGAGTTGCATGCCTACGTGCCATTGTTGCAGTTAACTGGAAATTTAAAATATAACTTTATTGGCGAAATTGCCATTAACACAACATTGGAGATAAAGAAAGGAAAGGGTATTAAAACTAATTGAGAAGGCAGTGATAGAAAAAACTGCATTCAATGGTTGAATTCCAGAGTCATGGCAGAAATAAACGAGTTTAAAATGTTAATAATAATCTATGAAATATGCATCAAGGAATCCAATACTTAATTAGCTAGAAAATTCTCCAAACACTTTATTAATTAAATTGACTGCAAGATTTTAATTAAATACCTTTGATCGATATTCTAAAATCTTTCTCTTTGACTTCGTTCTCGTAAAAATAATTATACGCACATACTGATGAATGAAATGTCATCTTAGTGATGACTACTGCCCACTTTGCTTTGGAATGGCTTTACTACTGTTGAAGAGGTTATATTTTTGGAAGTGGAGGCCCTGCATTCCCAAAATACAAAATCTTCATTATCTTTACCAAGGCGCGGGTTCTACTGTACAGTAGGACCCATTTAAATATAATGTTGCTCTTGATGTGGTCCTGGGCATGGAATTGCACGACTACTTGGACACTTCTAGTCTCTTTGAAGTCTCTGAAGGTATAAACATATAGGTTCATATTTTATGAAACTAGCAATTCATGTGTTGTTTCACAGTTCAGATGTTTATATCGTCATTAACTTCACAAAACGCATGCTAATGAAATCTTACTGCAAAGCGGCGTAATGTGTAAATAGAGCCGATTTTTAGGGTTCCGTACCCAAAGGGTAAAACGGGAACCCTATTACTAAGGCTCCGCCGTCTTTCTGTCTGTCCGTCTGTCACCAGGCTGTATCTCATGATCCGTGATAGCTAGACAGTTGAATTTTTTACAGATGATGTATTTCTGTTGCCGCTATAGCAACAAATACTAAAAACCAGAATACCCCATACAACAAACGTGATTTTTTTTGCAGTTTTTATAGATAATGGTACGGAACCCTTCGTGCGCGAGTCCGACTCGCACTTGGCCGGATTTTATGAACACGTGTAAGTAGTAGCTCTCAGTTATTTGATAGTAGTGTCTGACAGACGGTGACGGAGCGACATGACGGTTACACAACGCCTCATTAACTGAATCAGCTTTGACAAATAACGTTTCCCAATTAGCCGCAATGGACGATCCAAGTCAAAAATTTGGTCCATTGAACATTCCTTTGTTAATCTAATTGAATTAATGGATTGGGTTTACAGATCAGATAATTTAAGTGCCGGTGGCAATCAACGAATTGAAACTTATGATCGTTCGCCAACGCAACATGCCTTGTTCGCAACATTATGCCAGTAGTTATATTTTATGTGGATTCTATCTTGAAGATTTTCTTGCTGATCGCCTTTGAGGGGATTACGGCGAGAAATAAGTCAGGTTGTTTCTATCAGATAGAGTTTATCTCATTGCTACACAGGGTTCTTTGAGTACGGTAGTTGATAAATTAACAGTCTCTCGTCTCGTTTTAATAACATACGCTTTTCGTGGAAATTATTTTTCTGTTTACATTTTGTATCTGCAAAGTTTTAAAAAGTAACAGGACTTGTGTGAACTGTGAAGTATCAGATTCAGTAACATTCGCAGTCGATTGAAAAGTAAAAGAGGTGTAGTAAGTCGGTGTATGACACGGTAGCAGTGGAATCAGTGCGCTTAGCGCGGGGCCGCGGGCGTGGAGTGGCTCGTTATCGCACTCCCGCCGTGTATGGGCCCCCGCCGCCGAGAGCCGAGGCGAGGTAACGATACCCTGGAGTGCCGGTCACCGTACCAACGTAGTTACTCGCACCTCAACTAGACAGTTTTCGACAACTCCTACCAAAATAGAATCGTGGAATGCAAACGTACGCGGAAATTTCTTTATTGCCCGCTTTGGACGCTTTGGTGCAACCGGATTGAGGAATATTTGAAGGAAAGTACTGTTTATGAACCGCATTGGACTTAGTTTGGCTCGCTACGGGTTCAAATATTACATAATCTTAAGGTTTATATTATAATATTGTTGAAGAATAAAATAGCTAAGATATAATATAATATAACAACTGGAATAACATCGTCTTGGGTATATTGTAAGATGTTGTGCTTATTGGTGTGAAATAAATAAAAAATAAATAACTTAGCTGTTATATCTTAGCTATTTTGTTATATATTCAGATTACAACAACTTTTGCTATCTACTTACTTAAATGCAAACTTTCCGTTTTTTTATGAAGAGCACTTCAGTTCCTTTGATATTTTTGCTTAAGTTACTCGCTACTACGATTCTGCGTACCTAATGTCTGCTCTTAAGAAAATTGGATGATGGACTGACTACCTTAGAACCATAAATGGCAGAAGTTGATACACCACCATGAAGCTGAAGAAAATCGTATTGAGTAGGTACCTAATATAAAAAATACCAATACTTAATGACATCAATGGAACTGTCAAATGTAACAGCTTTTGATATACGAATCTGTTACTAGTTATTAAATCTTGGATCTTTTCGCAAGAACAAGCGTGTAAAAGAATATGTTAGTAATAAACAAGATCAAAAGTGGCAAACTTGTTCTCCATTTATAATTTGGCAGAAATATTTAGTGTGATGCAACGGTTCGCCTTTGATAGAAACTCGGATATATTAATGAGAGCTTCTGAAATGTCACAAAACTCGTGGAAAGGAAGATAAATCGACACTTCACACGTTCAGAAGTTTGAAGTTCACAAGTTGGCATTGAGGCCAGGCACGCCGCCCATCCGCGCACATCGAGCTACGAGCGATGCCTCGTACTCTATGAGAAGATACGCAGAATTACACTGGATAACATCTTAAGATGTATTTCATTTTATTTTGCTTTGATCTGCGTGATGTGTGGCAAAAACCGAATGATGAGTTCAATGAGATTAAACAAAAAACTGGATTGTTGGATCAATTTATTGGTGTTTCATCTTCACATCTTGTTCTTTACTCGTGCATTTTTTCTGTACTCATTGATGGTAAGTCTGAATGTATACCTTCTGATGAATGATGATACACATTTCATTCATGATCAAGAGAATTTGCAAATTATGAATGAGCCATCGACTTTTCTATATATTTTTTACACTTGTGGGCGTTGCTACGGTGTATTGAAATATTGATATCTTTCGTGAGTGAGTAATTCTTAATGAAAACGACGGAGGTATGGATCTAAAAATAAAGTTGGCCCATTCATGTCTTACCCTTGATTTGCGACACTTCGAGGCAATTCGCGCGTGGCTTTTGTCAATGTTCAACTTATAATAAATAACACGCAACTTCTTTCTACCAATTCTACGCTTTTTATCCTGCTTAATATTATTTCCGTATCAAACATGTTATAAAAAGGTGTCACGGCGGTCTCAGGAAGCATTCTAAAAAGAGAAGTGAGCCGAATCTATGGTTTGATTAATTGATAACAGTAGCTCAGACGTCGCGCGCTAGTGTTAGTAGCTCGCGGTGTGTTGTGGGTTTGGGGACGTAGAACAGTCGAGTAGCAGTAGGACAGGTTGGAAACAAGCTTTGTTACAGAGCACCTTTTGACTGCGTAAAAATTGGAATATCCCGTGGTGGATCTTTAGATGGCTCTGATTCCACTAATTTACAAACATTTCAGTGGTCTCTCGATTGTGTTTTTGACAGATTTTGTAGTACCTACCTATATTTTCGACTGCGTAAACATTGGCTTATCTTGTGATGTCTTGGGGCAAATAAAGATATTTTAAAGGTGGATGAGCAGTATCTATTTCCTGTACTAAATTTACTACCTTTGAAAGACAAGTAAATAAATTAGCACACCACATTATAGTGCACATATTGAAAGGTCTCAGAACTGCTCGTTGTATGACGTGTACGTTTATCTCAAGGAATAAAGTAAACAGGAACTCTATAGTCAACAGGACGATCTTGTTATTGTTAATCAAGTGACCAATTTCCGCAGAGGATAAGGAGTGCTAATTAAAATTGTAAATGGTTTCAACAGATTTGAATAATGTAATGTAATGCTCTCTGCTCTTTGCACCATATTGGATAAACGGGCTGAACAAGTTACCACTATTTACGACGCCAAAATGTATTACGTGTGGCTTCACTTTGCCTCAGATGATGCAAATGACACAATCCAACCTCTTTTATAACGATACATTTGCTTAATTAAAACACAAAGTTATAAAAGCAAATTAATTTACTGTAGATGATCTGACTTGCGGTTCGTAGCTCTCGTGAAAGTCGTGGGGCGGGGAGGGTGTGGGAGTGTCGGCTCGGTCAAAGGGCCCTTTGATGTTTGCCGCCGGCTTAATGCACCGCCCGCGGCCCCCGCGCCGCTCATCATTAGCAATTTCCCTGTAATTTATTATCTTTACCGCTATTTATTTGTACAATTTCACGGGTGCATGACGTTTCGCACCTCGGGCCGTGACCGATGCGCTTCGCACCAATTATATTGAGTCGTTATACCGGGATTTGTTATTAAAAAAATCGGTTTCTCGTTTATACCACATACGTTTTTTGCGGGTTGCAGATCTTTATTTTTAAAAACAGAATCACAAAATGAATTATTCAATTTAATTATTATATATTATTCCTTTTCATCGTTGATATCTCTAGTATATTCTTATCAGAACCTACGTAATTTATAATGGCTTAATTAGAGGATAAATAAAATATTCAACTGGCAGCGATATTTTATTTGCATACTTAGTGGGAATAACTAACCGCAAAAAATTAACAAATTCTAGACGAAGTCAAAAGTCAGAGATGTTGTGAATGAAATTCAAAATAACACACAAAAAATTATCTGGCAACCAGGGATGCCAACTAGTGCAATGTATTTTGCGTGAAAAATATTCGGTACGGAATTTTCCAGTCTTGATATAAAGCTTTTAAAGATCCGTACCGAAGGACCATTTGGCTACCTACACAATACCCAATTAAATAATGAACATAATTCAAATATAACTATTGTAGTACTAATGTAACAGGTGTTACGCATGCAGATACAGCTGTGCAACCACATTATAAGATAGGGTCCTCTCTGTCTCCTGATGAAGTGTCTGTATCCCTAAGCAAACAAGCTTGCTCACTTAAAACTTGCATTCGTCTAACCCTAAGTTTCAGCCCTGCGCGGCACATAGACGTGAGTGCCGAAAATCCAAAGCTCGGCACGTGCCTCTGTCGGCACTTGCGGCGAGCGAGGGCGCGGACTCATTAGCGACTCGCGACGTTTGAGCGTTTGAGCGACCTCCCGCGACAACGCGACTCAAACCTGAGCTTTTTGTCGCAGACCTGCAGCAGTCGCAGTGGAGTCCTACTAATGTCATTAAATGCTGCTTAGTTTATAACTAAGCTTTGCTTTTCGCTACTTTTTTATCAGCCTGGAAAACTTTCTTGTGTGTTGTACTGTACATGCTGAAAAATCATCGTAACTGGGTATAAAAAGCATACTGTTACGCATGGGAGATATCGATGATAGGTGCATTTCCGAAAGCACCAATAAGGCAGGCGTGATACAGCATCCAGCCGTGTTACAGAACGTTTCGCAAAACCACCAAAGCATTATTGGCATGCATTGCCGACTCTGCAAACGTACCGTGCTTTTAGCGCGCAAATTATTTCCAGCCCGCTTGGCACTCGCAAAATATATGTCACTATTTACGGACAGTGTTAATGTAATTAACAAAACGTGAAATCAATCAAAGCTGGTGTAAGGCGGCGACTCGCGCGAGATCAAAGCGGAGACACAAAGGCGCCGCGGTACGGTCGGCAGCGCGGCCCACTGGCCACTCCACATAGGGTTGCCGTTTGTCATTTTTGAAATATCACTTGCTACAATAAATAAATTAATGACTTTATCGAGGTTTGCTGTGTAGGCGTATCGCGCGTTAATAAGTACCTACTATTGAGGGTATTAAACCACACATAATATCTTGTATTATTTTTAATTACAGATTATGGCCTATCGCAGAATAGTGCTGGATACAGTACTCTCGTAATCTCGTTAAGTTGCACTATAAAATACGTTCCTGCGTTCTGTCTAGGACATCATACAGCTTCTTTCTACAAGTCATCATCACTCTTTTCTACTTTTGTAATCGCATCAAATCAACTACCAGAGACAAGAGAGATTCCTCTTCATTCTTTTTAAGAACTTTGTTTTGGTACAGATCTATGTCAATCAAATCAATAAATGAATTATGACTTCATAAAATGTTGACAGCCCTAGTTCACCGCATTCTGCTGACCTTACCCGCTATGCGATTGCACGTGCCAACTAATCAACATGTGCTCAAGAACTCGTGCGGGACCGGTGAGCTTCTTTTTCTCTTAGCTTTTGTCTTTGACAACATTTTTAATACATTTAACTAGCTTCCATCCCTTTGACGTACGCTGAGTAATATTACAGTTATGATATAAGCTCTAAAAGCATATTTATTATTAAAGCAGATTTTATAATAGTTTCTCAGCGCCAACCCTATTATGTTATATGAGGACATATAGCCAATTTTCGCCGACATTATTCGCGAATTTGGAGTTCAGGACTGATGGCTTTTACATGAGCTATTCAAAATTTGAATTTCCAGAACTATACAAATTTTCGGCAATTACTTTTTTCAAATTAAAGTGGCATAATTAGTCAGACCGTTTAAAAATACTTGAAACTAATGAATAAGACAATATTCTGCCCCAAAAACAAGCTAATTCCAGCAACCTAATTAAATAACATATCAACGCTAAGCCAAACCAATAACCAGTCCATAAAGCCGAAGCAAAGTTAAACACACAGATATGAAAACATAAATGAGTTTATGACACAAACGTGGTTCGTCACCGCACCGCAATCTGTGGCCTCGTCAAAGGCTTGGAAACGTAGATCACGATTGTCGACAGATGTTTGCAGAGCGGGGGCCGGGGCAAAGCGACCGCTCAGACGAAGACTTATGATATTTGAGTTGGGCGAGCCGCGGAGTCGCCGAGCACTGGTACAAGTTGGGATACATGCGATCTCGATACATGGATGTCGAGCTGATAAGTTTAGAGCTGATTTAACTTTTATAAATCATTTCTTTCATTTGAAGATAGAAGAAAGCGGAGACTGATAAGTGGCTGTAGTCCATTACGACAGGAAATTACTGATTGGTAATGAGTTGAGGTTTTGAGATGGTGAAGAAGACACTTTAAGCCGTTTAGCTTTGTAGAAAAGTTGACAGAGCAAGTCTAATATCTATAAAAGTTATTGGAATTTTACATGCAGGTAGTTACTGTTAATTAAATTCCATGAAGTTGTGTATGGATTGGATGAGGAGCTCGTCGCTAAGTAATAACAGCCGCACGGGTCGATCGATCAGGTTAAGGTACGTTTTCCGGGGTTGGTCTGTAGATGGGTGACCGAGACTCCTCCGCGCCTCGGAAAGCACGTTAAGCCTTTGACAGTCGTCAGGTCGTCGGGTCGTCAGAAGCCCGAAAGTCAGACAACCACTTAGTAACTGGGTTGTGGAGGTCAGATAGGCAGTCGCTCCATATAAAATACTGGTAATCAGCTGCATCCGGTTAGACTGGAAGCCGACCCCAACATAGTTGGGAGGAGGCTAGGCAGATTGATTGTAGTTGAGATTGGACTTCGCAAATAGCAAAAAATATGGTTAAAAATTGAAGGGTTTCCGCTTTACATCAGGCGGCAAATCAAACTAATTCCGATCGAGTCTCCAAGATTATATTCCAAGAAGTGAATATTAATTGCCTTCGGGTTCTATTTACTGGGATAGCGACGAGACATGACTTCATGGTTCTTGGAAATTTTACTGCTATCAGTGACGTAATTGCTATTAAAATACATATATTGGTATCTTTATTGGTATGTGTATATATTTTTCCGAATTCTGAGCTGAGGTCTGGGTTCTTGCTGAGGGATGGTAGGTTTTTTAAAATCATCAATACGAAAGCTCGTGCAGATTGGCGTGATATCGCGGGCGCGACAGGCAGCGCGACGCGTCTCGCGCCAGTCTGCACGAGCCTTATTGAGTTCGCATATGAAACAACTCTTTTTATCTATTGAACAAGAAAGTTCTCGCTGTCTTAGCAATAAAATAATTGTATTATTCATCGCAATATGTCATGAATAACTTCAGCTCTTTGAATGTATAAAACAATAACATTATAAAGATTTAGATAAAGATCTCGCGAATCATAAAGGGTTGAGTGTACGCGTCGCCGCTCAAAGCTCGCCACAATATTTATCGGCGGCGCTGTATCAATGCGGCACAAAGCGACGCCGGAAGCCCACCTCGCCGCGTCGCGACAACACGGGACCGCGCCAAATATACGCGACAGCGGATTTTCAGCGAAAAATTTCTTCAGGGCAAATATTCTTCAATATAGCAAATACGTATAGCAGGTCAATTTTGGACAAAAAATGCTTTGACCGTATGGTCATCAACTTATTATAATAGGTGTCTATCATTCAAAATGGGCCCTTTTTTTTTGGGTGGGAAATTATCAAATAACTTCTCCTGCTCTGGGCGGAGCGGGAGGGCGTGTCAGACTTTAACTGACTAAAACCCACCCGTGTTCCTTCCGTTGCCTGTGTGCCAGGGCTACGATATCCCTTTCGGACAAACGGACGGACCCCGTTAATTGGTGCTGACATCTCTTTGAGGCGCGCGTGGAACACAACGCGCCGTCGACCCGGGCCTGGTCCTTATCGAACGGCGAGCTACCCATCGCTCACCGTCCACAGGCCCGCGGCTACGGTGGCCGGAATTCGGCTTGCGACTCCCGACGCCCGGGGTGTCTCCTGCGGCGACTAAGGGCGCGAGGGCGCGAACCTTGTCTCACCCTCACGCGTTCCGCCTTCGCTAGCATAACTGCTTCGCAGAAGGAGGTGACGGCCTCCCATGCACTCTCGCTCCGAACCATGGCCTGAACCAGGGCCGGATGCGAGAGATCGCCGCCGCCGATCGCTTCCGTGAGGACACGGCGGTGCTCCGCCCAAGCCGGGCAGACCACCACCGTATGCTCCACCGTGTCCTCCGGGCGATCCACACAGTGGTGACACCCGGGCGTTTCCTCCCGCTTTATCCTGAACAGGAACCTCCCGAAACAACCGTGTCCGGTGAGGACCTGCGTCAGGCGGAAGGTGAGGACGCCGTGGCGCCTCTCTAGCCACTCCTCAAAGAGGGGACTTATCGCCACAATTGTGGCGTGCCCAGCGCTGGGTTGCGACAATCGCACTCTCCATGTCGCCATGAGATCCCGCCGGAGCTCTGTCCGCTGTGCCGTGATTTCTCGCGGCAGCGGAGTTTCACCCCGGCGTTTCGCCTCCTCGCGCCACTCCCAGATGTGCGCGAGGACTTTTGCCTCCAGATCCCATAGCGGCAGTCCGGCAAGGAGGCTCGCCGCCTCACTGGAGACCGTGCGGTAACCCCGTACCAGCCTGACGGCCATGACCCTTTGGGACGCGTTCAACCGCTGGGCTGGTCGCAGCCTTAAAGAACGCGCCCACACCGGTGCCCCGTAAAGGGCCATGGACCGCACGATCCCCGCGTAGAGCAGCCTCCGGCAGGAGGCGTTTGGACCCCCTAGATTGGGCAGGAGCCGCTTCAAAGCAGCCCCGGCCCGCTCCAGTCTGGGAGCCAAACGTCGAAAATGCTCCACGAAGTTTCACCGGCTGTCGAGGACGAGTCCCAGGTACTTCATCGTCGACTCGACGCCGATGTGAACCCCTCCCGCCGTTATCTGGGAACCCGACAGTGGCGCGTTCCGAGGACCATAAAAACCCATGGCCTTGGACTTGTGCAATGCCACCTCGAGTCCCAATTGCCGGATCCTATCGACGATTGTCGCAACCCCACGTGCCGCCAGTTCGGCCGCCGCCTGATGCGAACTCCCTTGTGCCAGGACTAGCGTGTCGTCAGCGTAGCAGACTACGCTGACGCCACTAGGGAGGTCGGCGCGCAGCACCCAGTCGTACCCGATGTCCCACAGATGCGGCCCCAGGACCGATCCCTGTGGACACCGCACGACATCTCTCGCCGGTTCCACTCTCTTTGGTGACCGGGGTAGATGACGGCCCTGTCCGTCAAATAGGCCTCGACCACGCACAGAGGTAGGTGCATCCGGTGATACCGTAGTGCCTCCCCAATGCAACTCCAGGGCAGGGTATTAAAAGCATTGGCGATGTCAAGAGACACCGCCAAGGCAACCCCACCCCGGGCAACAGCATCCCCCGTTGTGAGGGCTCGAACGCGCATGATGGCATCCACCGTAGAGCGCCCCTTGCGGAAACCAAACTGGCTCTCCGCCAAATCCGGCCCCACCCGCACCAGCCGCCCGACAAGGTGGTCTGCAATTACTCTTTCAAAGAGCTTGCCCACCTCGTCGAGCAGCACAATGGCCCGATAAGCGGACGGAGAGTCCGCCGGGCGCCCTGGCTTCTTTATGAGGACCAGTTTCCCCGTCTTCCAACGAAGTGGGAACTGGCCCCTCTCCAAGTATGCGCTTAGGAGCCGCCTTAGTCGAGGCCCGAGAAGGCCAGAATCCAGGCTTTTCCAGGCAAGTCATCGGGTCCTGGGGCGGTATTCTTGGCATTCAGCCTACGTACCGCCACTCTCAGATCTACCTCGGGAGCATCGTCGTCGTCGGTGTGGTCCGCATCTGGCACCGCAGGAGGCGGAGCCATGGGCGGGGGAGTATGTTCCCCTCGCGAAGGGAACAGAGCGCTCACCACGTCCTCCACGAGCTGGGGCCGGAGACTCTGAAGAAGAAAATGGGCCCTGGTCTTTAGACTTGAATGTTAAAGTAGGACCTCACATCCTGAATTTATTGCTTTGGCTTAATATCGGTTGAATTCATCAACTTTAACCTTCGACAGTAGATATACGATATTTCAGTAAATTAAAGAATTACTTAGTAAAGGCTCCCACAGACAGGCGCGACGCGACACTGGTAGCCCATTGCTATGAAAGCTTCCCGCTGCCTGTCGCGCCCGTGATATCGCGCCAGTCTGCACGAGCCTTCAAACGTTCTGATAACTTTTAGCATTTCTGGCCTTCAAACGTTCTGATAACTTTTAGCATTTCTGTATACCTTAAACAAGATTTAATAATTGCATCGGTCCCAAATATTGTTTCAGTAATCGCTGGAGCGTGACACTTGGCGCTTCCGTTATCTGGCCCATTGTTGACTGCCTCTATCACTGGATTCCTTGTCACACAGAGCCTTTGACGCCGCTCTTTGTTTGCCACAAGATCAGAATGAGACGCCGAAGCCTGAACCGATGCGTAACATCCATTGGGTGTCTCTATATTTTTGATTGTCGTAGTTTTTTCTACAATTTTAATATTTCCCGACTCATGAGAATACAGAAAGATGGTTTTCTTTTTTGAATTCTTGTTTCGTTTGCAGTGTCTACATCTGCTTTCGTTTTTTCCGGCCTTAGACATCTTCAATCTGAAAAGGGATGAAAGATTTTTGATGCTTCCTGTTTCTCTTGGCTCTTCCTAGCTTATTGGCAAATAGTATAATTTTTTGGTCTTTAAAGATTTCAGATCCTTTTGAACATAACTGTAAAGTGTCTCAGTCAGGAATTCAGGACCACAAACTAAAACGAGATTAAAGAACATCGCTGTTTCCCGTTGACAATGCAATTTTAGTTAATTCGATAGTTGCGCCCGCGATGTGGCACAGGGCGGCCGCCGACCGCGCGAGTTGCCTTCCCCGCTCGCCCGCCGAATATTAAACTAATTATGAACAAACCGACCAAGCCACAACACAAATTAAGCGTTCCACTCCATTAGCCCAACGAAATATTCTTACATAATAATACTGCGGAGGTTAAAAAGAGAAGTTTCTTTTTACGTTGTGTGATGAATTTAATTTTAGGTTCCCTTGATTTTGTTTGAGCCTTTGTACTATTGTAGCATATCTCGATTGGGTTGTTGAAAACAATGCACACATCCACTACGACTCTAACCCTTGTTATATCAACATCAACTCACATTCCGTGTGAAATATTGCACTCAATGCTTTCCAATTTTTTTAAATTGTTTGCCAAACTTGAGCTTTCGGAATGGGATTTTAGAAGAAGTCCTCTCCCTCCCTCAACCCCTTCCTATAAGGAGTTTTTAATAAAAAAAAAATGATGAAAGCCGAGGTTGGGGAGTCACGGGTGGAGGGCACTCGACGGCTCAATACAGGCGATAGGTATCAAAGGAGACCGATTTAATACGAAGGAATGATTTAATTACAAAGTCGCAACACGATCCGCTCTCTACTCGACGACACGACACGACGCGACTCGCACACCGACATCTTGTTAAGATCCTTGTATATGTTATGATGAGGTTTTGAAGACTTGAGGAAAGAGTGTAATGTATGTGCAGGAAGAATTATGTCATACTTGCATTCATAATTATTTTGCCCGTATCTCAATTTATTTGGGATTGGCGCAACATGTCTTACTTCTCTATTAGTCCTCAATTCATCATCTTGGTCATTTACATGGCGATCATAAAATAATTGAAGTGAGCCTCTTTATTTTGGTGTTATAATAATTAGCATTAGTTACATGCATCCAAATAAGTTAGTCGGGTTCGATTTCCAGCCAATCTTATTTGTGTTTGTTTTGCATGCTACCGAAAAGCCGGATCATTATTTCATATTAATGTTCTTTTTATTTCCTATTTGACTATATACAGGGTGGATTTTTGAGATAAAAAAAACTTTTTTTGATGCCAATCGATCCTGTTTCTTACAAGGATCAAAAACCTCTAGTCCTCTAGTAGTCGTTTCGTGTGTATGTACCTTAAAAGAAAAAGCCTGAAGTTCAAAGGGAGATATAAATGAGAATGTTCACTCCTTTATGTAAGGACCTGCTGAATTTTTTATAGATGCCTCCACCGTTTGGTGTGTAGAGTGCCTAATGAGTTGTCTTTGACGACTTAAAAACTTTGTACGTTGAAATACATTTTGTCTTTGGGCCCACACTCGGATAAAATGCAACATTTTATTCTGAGTACAACATCCAAACGTGTACTTTTATAAAGAGACAATTTAATGAGACGCATTCTAATAATGATGTCAAAGCAGTATTTTACCTGTAAAGAACAAAAACTGAGAATTAATAATAAAGACAGGATGGCCCTTTGTCTACATTTTCAAACCAATTGTCTGTATTAAAAGGATTCCACTACTCTGGTAACACCGATATTGTCGCTTTAGGGCTGCTGGATTTTCTCTTCTTGTAGCGCAAACGAAGACTAGCCACTCGGGACATCTTGCCTTTAATTTATGGGTACTTCTTATGTATTCAGAAATGTCAGTCTAAACGACTCTCGTCCATTTTGCCAACACGTAAATTTTAGCTTCAAGTAACAACGATTTCTGCATTGAAGCTCATGATTTGTTATTTATGACGTAGTATGTGACCATGGCACAACGAAGTCATTTTAGAAATTTTTGCATACCAATCTAAGTATAACTCTGCTCTTCGTGGAAATTCTATGTTAAAATATCTTATTAATTACACGTTTATGATTATAATCCAATTAAGTTCACAAAATTATGGCAACCCTGAATCAGTTGTTCAGCGTCGGCGTGCTTCAAAGGGGAATTTATTATTTAAAGTGAAGTTATTGAGTTTCGCTAAGGTTAAGTGAGCCTTTTGACTCGCCCCGTCTATGGAATGGAAGTGGTATGAGGAAATGGTGTCAGCTTCCTCTTTGCATGATTTTTAATGTCTATGAATTATCAATTTATCACTGTATTAAATTTCTTCGCTAGCTTCGGCGTACTTTGACATTTCTAATTGTCACGTTACTTAATTGAAATAACTTAAACTACTCGTACTAATTTAACTCGAATGTATGCATAATTGATTATACTCGCTTATGCAAAACAAGTGATAACACCACAAGCTAATGTGTCTTTATGCCACGCTCGAGCCCAGCAAGAAGCGCCTACTTTAGTAATAGCTGTTCTAAATGATATTTCCTCGATCGGCGACGCGACGGTGATAGCCCTTAAGGCAGT
This sequence comes from Tiliacea citrago, assembly GCA_963921375.1. Classification (NCBI taxonomy): domain Eukaryota; kingdom Metazoa; phylum Arthropoda; class Insecta; order Lepidoptera; family Noctuidae; genus Tiliacea; species Tiliacea citrago. Next base: position 5,677,401 of record OY992791.1, on the reverse strand, counting down.
ACATTTTTAAATAATCCATGTTCAAACAATCGTCTGTCACAAGTAAATGACAGGGCAGTAGAATACAGGGCTTTTGTAGCAACTGAATACGTTACAAATTTAATGAATACTTGTTTTCTTTGATCTAAGTATTTCTTTTCATGTCGCTTTCTTAGAATTTTTGTAAAGGGAAAAAAATATTAGAGAAAACTATTGGTAGAGCTGATATAATGGGCTTAACGAATTAGTTTGCGCGGATTTCCAATTCGAATCGATCATTTTGATAGCTGTAATATTTTTTCGCAAAAGATCTAAATGGCGTGACGAGTATGTATAAAAATTGCAATAATACCTAGTCATTTTTAATAAGATCCAAGACTTTTAATATGTACAGTTTCTCAATTTATGTAAGTCAGTATGCCAATCTGTTTTCTTCAGCAAACGTATCAGTGGAGGTTCTGTATCTCCCAGTTGATTAAACTAACCTGGCGTTAAACTAGGCAAAGTTGGATTAGTTTCGGCTCATCATACCTGCCAGCTCTGCACTCGAGCCGGTCTTCAATAACTTTGATAATATCCACTGGAGAATTGTCACTGTACCAACATAATAAGGTATTTGACAAGCTCTTTGTGTAATCGAAATTGAAATTAATTTCAGTAATTTAATTTCAATATTATCTGTTCGTGCTGCAATTATATTCGTTTTTATTTTACCACAGAGCGCAAAAATAATGGGTAAGGGCTAATTAGCTTGCTGATTATTGGTTTGGTTTACTTTATTTTTATATTTGTATTTTCCATCAACCCCCTTGTTATTGCCAACATTATTAAATTAAAAAAAAATATTTTATTCAGAAACTAGAGCACAATGGTCCTCAAAATTGAGAAAAATGTTCCTCAAAATATACTTCATTTCTACACCGGAAATTCTACGTAAAAATACGAAGGCGGATATCTTCAAGCACTTGAAATCACGGGATGAACACAACAATGCAATTTAGGCGTGGATGTCTACCGGCCCGCTTGCTGCATTATGTAGATTGTAGGCGAGCGAGCCGAGCCGTCTCGCCTCCGAGCCTCCGCCACAAACCGAATTTATCACATCGAGCATTGCCTATTCAATCCCCCAGTAACATCTGCCTGATGGATAGAAAAATGTACTGACGGGATTAAAGAATTGTGGAACTGTATTTCTGGTGAATGGTTTTGGAATATTGGCGTGCATTTTGAGTGCTGAATGGTTTTTGGTATAGGGTTCAAGAATTTTGTGGGCAATACGTTATGCCAAAACGCTTGTAAATATATATTATATTGGACAAGTGTTTTTAAAGAACTTATTAATTTCCGCAATATCAAGATAGATTTTAGGGTTCCGTACCCAAAGGGTAAAACGGGAATCCTATTACTAAGGCTCCGCCGTCTTGACTGTCTGTCTGTCCGTCTGTCACCAGGCTGTATCTCATGAACCGTGACAGTTAGACAGTTGAAATTTTTACAAATGATGTATTTCTGTTGACGCTATAACAACAGATACTAAAAAAATAAATATTTAAGGGGGCTCCCATACAACAAACGTGATTTTTTTGCTCGTTTTTGCTCGATATTGATAACGGCAACAGGTAGACGGTTGAAATATTCACAGAATATTTAATTATTTCACTTTAAAAATAAATAATTAAAATAAAACAAATATTTCAATATTTAAAAAAAATCACGTTTGCCATTTTTATAGATAATAGTACGGAACCCTTCGTGCGCGAGTCCGACTCGCACTTGGCCGGTTTTGTTTTTTAAATGAGCAGCACAATCTATTAATACTGATCTTACTATTGCTCTTGTATTGCACAATTTGCATTGCACAGAACAATATTAATATCCAATAAGTAACTGCAATAAAGACGTGGACTGTTAAGGGCTGATTATGAGATGAATTGGCCAGGAGTATTTTTGTCAACACATTCACCATGAGGGTCCAGCCGAACTAATATAATGACGAATATGGTAGAAATATGAATAATCACATATTTTTTTAATAAAAAAGTCCGTATTCAACAACATTCGCGAATCTTATCGGCGCGATCGCATTCCCTGCTGAATTGACTTAGCTGAGCGGAGTGCAGCCCGCCCAAATTACTATTTCAATATGAGTCGCGAGCCCGCCGCCAAGTCGAGGAAATATTGCGGGGACAATCCAATGTAACATTTGTTTTGCTATTCTTATTTTGATTGCTGTTATAAAAACACAGTATATTGAAATTTTGAGTGGAATTTTATAAAATTAGAATACTTACGGGCAATTTGTTTGTGAGAGATTATTTTGAACATTCTGTGACTTTTATGGCGTACAATGGCTTTCCGTTTCTACTATATTGTGATGTGACGGTATACTTGAAATCTTTAAACACTAACCTACATGCCACATAAGTCTTGATAGCCACTCTGTTACAGCTTTTGCAAACTCTAATCATGCTATTAAATAATATTTGACGCTTATTTCATGTAGCAAAAGAATATTTATATTAAATTTACGGACAAGTTGATAATAAGAAAAGCGTCTCGCCTAAAGGATACTCTTTTACATCAAACGGAATGCACTAGCACCAGGGTTGACGAGCCAATATTCTGTTCATCATATTATTATTTATTTTCTTTATTTTGTCTACAGGAAACGTACCTGGGGCCCAAGTCTGCTATTTTTATAAATTCAGTCATTCCAACACGATCCCATTGTCATGCCATTGTCATTTTGCTAAAAGCTCGTAATCTGGTAAATTCATATTGGTCGATCATTGGTCGGTCAGTGTTCTCGTAATATAATTGTGTTATTATAATGGCATTGTCGTATCGCCATTATTATAAAACCCATTAGTAGAAATGTCATTCATTTGTCATTATGTACGAGATTACCAATATATGCAATTTCTTTCAATGTAATGTCAGTGGCCGACCATTGGAAAGTCATAATGACGCCATTATAATAGTAGATTACCAAACTTGTCAAAAACAACAATTATGAAATCAATGATCGACCATTCTGACACTATTGTAATAGCAGACTTAAGGCCCTATCTGCCTGTATGCCAATTTGCTAATTTGTAGTGCCACTTAGAAATTGAGAACCTTGATTTGAATAGGATTACTTAAAATTCTAATTTTAAATCACCTTAAAGATGTTTTTCATTTGACAATTTTAATTTTATATGCTGAATTTTCGTCGATGAGTTTTCAATTACAATTCAATGTTATTCAAACAATAAAAGTTGGTAGGTATAAGTGGTGAGATATTAAGTTGAAAGCGAAATACAGATGTGTGGCGGGATTTATATCGCCAAATGCAACATACATGATAATTTTAAGTAGAAGAAAGATGAAAAATTTACTAAAAGATTTACTTTTTTTTATTTTACACTTTTTAGTTTGGATTATAAGACGGTAAATTAGGCTATTTACTCACGTATAGTTGGGTGATAACGGCCTCTTACTCACTTCAAAAGTTCGGGATAGTTTTTTTTTATCATTTCTCATTTAAATTACATCTAAACATATAATATGTAACTATATATTTTTGTAATCACCTTTAAAAACTCTTCATTTTGATACCCCACTCGATAGGCTATATTTATTTGAGATATTTTTTTTTTCGAAAACATCTTTTGCCACCAAAAATCCGCTATTTTAATTTTTAGTTATTTTATTCCTACCCAGTGACACTCGCGCAATAAAGACAAATCTAACGACATATCATTCATCAAAATCGGTTCCGCCGTTTTATAGTTACGAGGGAACATAGAGACAGACATACATATATACAGGTCAAACACATAACCCTCCTTTTTTGGCGTCGTTCGGTAAAAAGAAAAATGTAGGCGTAGATTTCAAATTGTTAATTGTCACGTCTGAGAGATTATAATTATGTAAGTACATCTGCTCTTTTATTTATATATATTTTTTTTAAATTTTCACCCCTGCGCCCCCTGCGGCCTCCCTTATAGTCTATAAACACATGGTTGCAGATAGTGATACTTTCTGTACTAAATAAAAGTTTTCGAAAATTCGCCATAAAATCAACCAGCGGTGTCCGGCTGGTGTCAACCCTGTGTCGTCAGTTCGGCGGTTGAAGGACGCGGACGGCGCAATATGAAAGGCTGCGAGCTTGTGTTCGGCACAACAAAGCTTTGTCTCCTCGCGCCCCTCGCGTTAACTTTGACTCGCAGCTCCAACCACTGACAACGCCAATTGGAAATTCGAACACATTTGATTTGGTATGAGTGAGGTGGTAAGTTACCACATTGTAATTTATGTTTAGGCGTTAAGGAATTATCTGATTCAATCAGTGCTACTTATTTTTTTGCGGCAATTAGCCTAAGACAACTCCAAAATTAATATCAAAATAAAAAATACTAAACAAATTATGTTTAATTGAGTCTAAACATTACCGCGATATTTGGCGCCCAACGTGGGACAGTTTTATTCCCAGTGGGACTGTTTTGTGTGTTGTAATCGTTAGGTTCTCTTTCATTATTTTTAATATAAGTAATATCATGTGCCACAGTGGGCTCTAATAAAAATAAACTTTTTATTTAATATAATCTTTATCTGGAACGAAGAATGATCTGGAAGGAGTTGAAGGTTAGCAATTAGGATCCCAAAGTGATGTCAGTTTGGTCGCCGAACGCCGCAGTCGGTGCAAGATGAAAAGCTTCATGTGTTCGGTTGGTTTAGCCATCGACAATGTTGTATAACTTAGTATGTATGGTGGCAACTTGATAACTAGACTTACAAAATACTTTTGTAGTGTAGATAGACTCATTTGTAAAGAAAAAAGAAAACAGTTGCAGGTGGAAAGTATGTATATTATTTCCGAGCTAAAAAGAGAGTTTTTTTCCCAAAGAAATGGACAGGAATAAGCTTCTATTCTGATATTTGTGTTTCATTTCATAATAGCCGCAATTATCCTTTTGCGTCCCACGTTGGGCGCCAATGAAATTTATAAAAGGCGACAAATTGACATTGTATAAAAGCTTTAATTCGAACCGTATGCTTGATGATGATAGTGCGCGTACAAAGAGAACAGAAGTAATAAAGGGGTGTCGAGTGTTCACAAGCGACGCAGCCCCGACCCGCCCCAACAAACAGCGGCCGATACTGCACGCTGCGTTGCCGCTATACCGCTTTGACGATTATTAACGACTTTATGGCTGACCTGACAAAATGTCATGTGCATTTTACTTAAAACTCGTCACTTGACAATTTACATACAACCAGGCATACGTAACACACACACCGCGCGGGTAGTTCCGCTGTGCAGCCCAACAGCTGCCATGTTATCGTTCAGAGGTCAAAGAGCGGCGCGCGGTTTAATCGCAAAGAGACAACTCAAAGTGGAGCGTGCAAATTCGAGGCCGGGCGGGAACAATAAAAGTGCAGGTGGACCGCGGCCGCCCCGCGCCTCCTCGCTCACATCAAAGGGGAGCCCGCGATACCATACAAAAGCCCTAATGAGACAAACCCGTGGCGTAATCGAGGCGACGGAAAAAGATGAGGCCCGAGAGGTACGAGGCAAATTTTAATAATTGTCAAAGCGGCGGCACCGATCAAACGCGAGGGGGTGCTGCCCTCCATGCCGCGCCGCCACACCACTCCCTCCCTCGTCGCCGCGCGCTCGCACCTGTGACGTGTGCTCACCGCGGGCCTCATTAGCGCTACTGATCTAATGCGACTTCGAACTTCGCCAGCGACGTCTAATTAAACTTAAACAGAATTTCAATTTTACGACTGAAATTTTAATACTTAAAGCTGGAGCCACTGAGGTTCCGCAAAGGAGGTGCGTTCAAAGGCAACGCCGCGCCGTGCACGTTTTCGCAGATATTAAATGTGTTGACAATTTAATTTTTCATTTCCTTTAGACGGCGGCGGGGGGCGGGGCGGGCGCCTCCCGGCCGCGGGACGCCGCTCCTTTGACGTCGCGATATTGTCTTTGTGCGGCGCGTGGGGTGAGGCGGGCCCGGCCGACAGAGACTTTGTCGCAATACAATGTGTATCAATAAAACTTAGGATTGGCTTTTAGTGGTTGCACTTACGCTTTGTGAGGCGGCGCGCTCACCCTTTGACATTATATGTGGGGCGCGGGCGAGCCTGTGGCTGTGTGCGTCTGTGTGCGAGTGTGGGCGAGTGTGTCGGGAGCTGAGTAATAATGCAGGGCGAGACGATCCGGCGCCGCGGCTGCAGTTCGGCCCGGTAGCACATACACGCGCGCTTTATTAATATCAGCAATCGCAGCGCATCAGCAAACTATCGTGTCGAGGATCTGCGAAGTGCCGCAACACAACATGCAGCCCCCAGCCCGCGGCGCTTCATAAACCCACGATGCACTACGCAAACTTAATTACTTTCTCATATTTATTTATCTAAAGTACGTAATACCGATATGAACAGAATACATACCCAACTTCTTAATCACACTATCACACTAATATTATAAATAGTTTGTGTGTGTGTGTGTGTGTATGTTTGTTACTTCTTCACGCTCAAACGGCTGGGCCAATTTAGATAAAACTTTGTATTGAGGTAGCTGACACCTTGGATTAAGACATAGGCTACTTTTTATCCCGATATTCCTACGGGATCGAGACTTACGCGGGTGAAACTGCGGGGCGCAGCTAGTATGTCCATAATTCACATCTAGCTGCTTGCTATACTCGGCATGTTTTTACAAAGAAATAATTTCTTGAGAACAAACATCTTGGCACGAACTTTGATGTCGAATGAATTAAAAATTACTTTAAAACATGAATGTCTTCAATCTTTCTATAGAATGCCTGTGGCTTATAGAATGATGATATTTTTTAAGAATAATTTCATTTGTTCAAAATACGTTTTGAACGTTAAGGAGGTATCGTGTTCAATTACATCGTTCATTATGTAAACTATCCTTTGTATATTACAATTCGCATCTTTTATATGTCGCTGTTTTCAAAGAGATGCGTAGAATTTACAAAACGTAGTTCGCTGAAAAAAGTCAAGAGTTTTTACCCTTTGACTGTAACTGACCCGGTAATATTGGGATTGCATTCAGCGCCGGCTGTGGCATGCATGTGGAAAATATTATCCGGCAGGGGCCGAAGGGTCCTTTGTCAGTCCACAGCGCTTGCTCGACTGACCATAAAAAGTATCCACATTTTTGTAATAAAATTACCTGTTTTAAAAGAACGTTACTACCGAGATTAAGGCGCAGAGCGATGTAGTTAGTTGCCGGCGGCTGATCAAAGGGCCCGCTGGTCCAATCACAAGGCTTAGATTGGCCTGGCCCCGCCCACTTTTAAGGCCACGTGCGGCGCGCGCACTGTTGTGTGCTAAATTCTGACAGTTGCTCCTCGGCAGCCGTAGGTGCCGCAGCGTTTTGTCGTTTTCCGCCAATTTTTCACGCTACGATCGCGTACTTAGAAATTGTATCAACTTTAGATTATTGTGTCATAAGTAGTGTTATCTTAAGTATATTAAAATCAATGTTTACAATAAGTATAGTAGTGTGTTTTCAGTGTCAGTGTTTCTCGCTTAACATAATTGGATTGTACGATAAATTAATTGGATTTTGAACCTAGTACAGGTAGTAATTTGAACTTTTCTGAACTAATAAATAACGAATGAACTAACAAAGGGTCACATATCGAGTGTGCTGTGTCGGCATCCCTCTTCGGTCGGTGGTGGGCAAGTTTTTTGTCAGAACTTAGTCGTTATTTAAAATATTTCGTTGAATGCGTCTATTGTTTCGTAAGTTCGGCTGTATTCGATGTTCCGACAATATTGTTTTGTTATTGTATAGATTTATTGTAGTTGTTCTCGCTTTAGTGGCACTTTTGATGCTTTGTTAATTTAGTAGTATTGTTTTTTATTAAAGTAGTTGTTTTAGTTTATTGTTGCTTAGTTATTTCATATGAAGAGCTGTTTTTAAAACATTGCATGTTCTTTATAGCTTGCTCATTGTTAAGTAGTTATGAAAAACAAACAAATAATTTACATTACTAAAGAGTTCTTCAACGAAGTGCCTACACACATGTACTTATGTAATACAACTAGCTGCTGCCCGCGGCATCGCCTATATGCCTTTTTAGAAATAATAGCCTTAGTTACTCCTTATAACATCAGCTATCTGCTACTGAAAGTCCCGTCAAAATCGGTCCAGCTGTTTCGGAGATTAGCCGAAATAAACAAACAGACAGACGAAAATTTTACAAACTTTTTTTTGTTTTAATTAAGATTTAGTAAAAAGCTGTTATTTTGACAATACAAACTAACACTTTAATTTTATTTATAATTTATAGATTTACTCTAGGGCACGGTCTTAAAGAAAAGACATCAACGCGTCTTGGGTGCTGCGAGGAAAAGAGCTGCGAACAAGTCGTAGATAATCTTTTGTCTCTTACAGGAATATAAAGATAAAGGTATAAATAATCATAAGTTGTGCAGGGATTCAATCTCATACAATCTACGTGAATATTAATACAAAAGAGTTTTTTTTTTAAGTTCTGTGACACGCTTTCAAATGACTAACAATAGTTTGCTGTTACCTAATTCAAAATATTAAAAAAAAAGCCGTCTCGGGACGACTGGCAGATGTGAAACATCGCACTACACATACATTTACACACTACTACATATAGACTGTATAAGTGTATAGTACCGATCGCCACGCGGCATGCGTCGCCCCGCCAGCAATCGGTTTTACGTGCGCCTATAGATGTTTCACATCAAAAGTAGTTTGCCGTATCGCAGTCATCCGGAAACATCCAGATTTGGGAACAAAGACCATTTGTGGGTACAAAAGCAGACCAATACCTAATAGTCGAAATACTCCATGGAGAATCGTTTGACAATATTGGAGCCGCAACGAAATACAGTCAAGGATATTAATTTTTACTTAAGGGGGATTAATGATTATAATTCTGTAAAGCCATATTGTTATGGCCGCGAATCATATTTAGATCAATCCCTGTTAAAGACCTGTTACTGACCTGCAAACTGCAAAAAACATAAAAAAAATTGAATCCCTATATCAATTTGCCGTGTTATAGCCATTACATACAACTGTCAAAGATCTTAATATACGTATAATTTAAGTCAATTTGCTAAACAATTCGTTTTTGACCGGTTTTCTATACGGTACATACAAAAAAAAAATCATTAACTTATGTAAATTACATTGTTATGTTTGGAGTCACCTTTTAAGCAAATATTTGCATGTTAGGTGGTTCTGCCGTTCCAGTTTACATCAAAATCAAACAAACAAAAAATCTGACAAACGTTGATTTTATTCCTCGGACTAAAGTCAGCCCTAAGAAACAAAACCGAATCTTTATGGTTAAGTGTAGGTAGATATAATCTCAGTCAGGGCTTTAAAATTCCGATAATGAAAAGAACCAACCATCAGTCGAAAATAATAATAGTAAAAGAAGCTTAAATATAAATTACAAGGCGTCGCAAATCAGACTAAACTTTTCATCGCCTGTATCTGAAATTTTATAAAGAACACTAGGATTGTTGGCAGTTCATTTCGATTAACATTATGCGACGTTCTCTTGCGAGGCTTCAAATAAAGCCAATTCAGCGGTTCAACTTGAGTAAAATATGTCATTAGCTACATTACCTATGTCCAAAGACAAATTATACAAAAAACCCTTCATGAAAGCGTAATGCTAAAAGCTGCTGAAAGGGTGCGCACGCGGCGTCTTTGAGCCGCAGACGAGACTCAGAAAGGATCGCTGTGTGCTAATTTCCAAACTCGGTTTCGCACAGATAAGGCTAGAGTCGGGAGGTAGGTGTCTTTGATGTAGCCGCCCGGCCCTCTGACTCCGGGGGTGAGAGCTTTCAATGAAAGGATTTTTTTTCATCTTCTTTTCCTTTGTACTTAATTTAAATTTCGTTTATATCAATGCTACGAGTTTCCTTTTGGGTGTGTTTTCTCTTTTACTTTGTCGCGTTTATCCTCTCCAATTTGTAATATTCGAGTTCGCTTTGTAATTAAATTTAGTGTTCGTAATCTGTTCTCTCTAATTTTTTTTTCTGTGCCTGCCGAACTCCGCCGACTGCCGGTGTAATTGCAATTTACAAATTAGGTGTCTCTTTGATTTCGAGTGTTTCTTAGAAGCGCTTATATTTCCAGATTTGATTATATTTTTTCCTTTGTACTATTCCTTTGATATTTAAAGAACCTTTAATATCTAGCACTTACATACTAGTCTAATAAATATCTCTGTCGACCTCTGTGTTTGCCAACTTAATAATCGTGTAATAGCTTAAAGGCAATTTGAAACGTAGGTATAATGTATTTAAAGTTGTCTCTGCCACTCCTTAACTTTGTTTAGTGTCAAAGGGTTCAGAGTTATCAGTTTCGTACTCGTTTTCAGCATAAAACGTCATTAGTGATGACTACTGATGAGGATTGAAATACTGTTTTAATATTGAAACGAATAATTGAGATTGTTTAGATAAGATAGATTGATAACACACAAAAGACATAGCACAATTAATAGATAACCAATTACAGGAATATAATATAAAACAAGGTGCCAATAGACAAAAAAAAAACATACTTAAAGAAATAGAGTGACACTATGACATACTTCAAATCAATATATTATCGAATATAGTATTCTTTTTAGAGGTATACAAATTAAAAATGAAATAATACACGTGAAAATAATATCTATGATATTGGCTTTATTTAACAAACTGTAAGATAGCAACAATAACTTCTTCTGTGTGCACCGTTTGTCGTCTTTGTGGATGCGTATTATCCACTAGAGTGTGCGTGGTGTGAAAATGGTGTTTCGAATAACTTGCTGGGATGGACGAATATGTCGACCGTAAAATGAATGGATAAGTTTGGCGAACCGAACCATGATTTTCAAAATAAATTTGCACAATTTGCAAGCGTTTTTCTGGCACCAGTATATTCATGGTGAAATGGCAAAACGTACTGACCGCTAATCAACTGTCTGCTGTCAAATTGACAGTCTGTAGAAACAATGTTGCCAGTTTAGAAACCAAACCTCAAAAAAATCACCCATTACAAGGTGCGGTGTGCGTCTCAAGGTTGCACCAAATGGGAGTCCAGCTCAGCATGATGATGAGTTTGATGGTAATACAAGTTGATTAGTGGTGTAGTTTGGGTTACTGTTAGTTTTTCATCAGTTGTTGTGCCGCTCGGGGTTGCACTCGCTCCTTTGTGCCAAGTTCTGTCGTTAAGAGGCCGCACAAAGTTGCCCGTGACTACGGCATTGGCACCACCCACACTATTAACATGACAAGGGCACTAGTTAAAGACATTTCTCGATTTAAACATCAAAGTCTATCGAACGTCTTTGATGTAAATCGGGCCATTGAAGTAAGGAAATTCAGTGTCATACGCTTGTTATTTTTGTGTTGGGATTTAAATTTACCTACGGGCAATGATATTATTTATAAAAAGTCGTAAATATTAGGTTACCTACCGAACATTCGATCTTCAAAAACGGGAAGATGTCACACTATTAGATGACACGTAGAAGTAGGACGGCATGTCGTAATTATCGGGAGCGGAAAAGAGACAAGACGAAGAAAACTTGGCTAATTAGCCAAGTTTTTACGTGCCACATGCGGAGTGTGTATAATCTATCTACCTCTTTTTAGCATTCCGTACCTCAAGAGGAAAAAACGGAACCCTTACAGGATCACTTCGTTGTCCGTATGTCTGTCTGTCTGCCAGTCTGTCAAAACCCTTTTTCTCAGGAACGCGTGGAGGTATCAAGTTGAAATTAATATCAAATACGTAGGTCTACGGTCCCTTGGTGCCCTAAAAAAATCAAGCTTTTATGTCAACGCAATAAAAAATTTCGGTGATTTATGCGATATATTTTGATACTCGCAAATAAATCAAAACTATAGGGTACTTCCCGTTGACCTAGAATCATAAAATTTGGCAAGAAGCAAGGTCTCACAGCACAAGTAAAGGAAAAGTCGTAAAATTGATAATCTGTACTTTTATCACATAAAAAAAAATATGCGAAAATTAACCGTGGCATATCGATGTATGGGAGAACATGTTTTTCAACTACAATGTTAAGTTTGTTTTTCGCATCAATTTATCCCAACTACGGAACCCTTCATTGTGCGTCGTCCGACACGCACTTGGCCGGTTTTTTTTACTTATAATATAATTGTCTACGGGCATCTGTTATTGCCAAGTAAACATACATTATATTTTGCTGAAAAAATCAATATTAAATTAAAAAAACTGAAAGACAATAAATGCCATGATTTGAAAAAAAATTTACCCAAGTATCATCTGAAATTCCGCCCTTACACTTACGTAAGATTTCTTCTAATGATGATGTTTGTAAACTGTGCGCGCTGTGTTGGAGCGGTGCATTGTAAAGGCGTCGCAACACAAAGAGTTGTCGCACGGAGCGACTTGAAACACGGAGCGTTTCCCAGCGCACACCGGGAAACGCTTGCCGACGCCGACGCCGCGCACAAAGGCGCCACTTTGCGGACACGTCTTTGACTTACACGAGTGTGTGACCCAACATTAATAACCTACTAATAGCTCTCCCCCTCACAAGACTATCTAGGCTTCGCTGAATTGATATGAGATTATGTATGCTCCTCTAACAAGTTTACGCTAAAACACAAAGGCTCGCTCAAACCAAGTACCGCTCCGTCTATACTAATTTCAGCTCAGCCTACACTTCAGTAAAAACGTGTGCATAAAACTAATGAAATATTAAAATTACACGAGCTTTTTAGCTCGAACAAAACACTCGTAGATTCAATTTTTCGCATAATTTTATTAGTGACAGTTTAATTAGCGCAGCTTTCATCGGGCCCGCTTTGATATTGTGAACGTTTCAAATAGATTTCACAAGAAGCACTTTCAAAGAGAGCACCCCTAATAAGTACTGAAGAGTCCTCGCACGTGTTTATCAAAGACAGCCTTTCGTTACTCACCGTCTGAATGGCCTCAAAAGAAACTCGTGTAAAATGCTCTACAAAGTGCCGTATCAAAGGAAAGGCGGGCGCAAATATCTGTTTCGTAAACTAGTAAAAACGGAGCTCTCAAAGGTACTGCGTACTCGCGGCAAATTAGGCGGAGTTAAATACAAGCGCCGCTCTCACAAATGTATAACTTTGAAAGTGACTCCTCGCTCATTATTTATGTAAGTCGCCGTAATCGTCAAACGGCGGGTGTTTTATTTGGGCTGAGTCGCGGTCCGGCCCAGCGTCCGTGGTCGTCATCTGCTCTGGCTCCTGTCGCGAAGAGCCGTCCGGAGCCACTTGTACGGCGCACGTGGCTCGAGTCCTCGCTTCACATGTGTGTATCCATTTAATGTTCAATTCCCATATAATTTAACTTTGCGATCAAAGCGAAATTTTGCAAAGATCTTCCCGGCGGCGGCGGGCGGTGGGTGCGAGCGGGACGCACACATTGGAGTTCTCGAGATCAAATGCTGGGCCAAATTAGTCACTCTCCGTCTCTCTATCTCAAAGCCGATCCGTAGCAAAGTTTGCGCGAAGATGACATCAAAAGGAAACCACACACTGGGGTGGCGCCGCCCGCGCCCGGCGCCCCCGGCCCCATACTTAAATCTGCCGTGTCTCTGGCTGTCTTATTGACACGCGACTGACAACTCGCAAGTCGCCAACGCCGCCGACTGTTTCAAACTCACTCCGCTTTACCAGACTTATTTAGTTAATTAATACGGAATGTCCTATCAAGTTGTAACTCCCGCAAGGCGGGCACACACTTACGCGGCTCAACTGTTAGGAAACTTTAATCGCATGGGTATGTTTGTACATACGTACTGGTATACACCACCCATGTTGTCAATCCCTTTAATTAAACGACACTAAGTTTCTTTGATGGACTTTGGAACTAAACGGGTTGTAATATCATTTCAGAATTCTAATTATTTAACTATGATTAATTTGGCAGATAGAGTCCATCGCATGTAATACATAAAACATTTCATGTTCGTCAACTGTCGCGGACAAAAAGTAGAATTTTGAAATATCTGACGCAAGAGCACTGGGTAGGCTTCTCAAAGTTCTGAAGCCTTAAAAACAAGTTTTAAACTTATACCAAACTCGAATTTCTCAACACAAAGCTGGCAATTGTATTCTTATTTCTTGGAAATTGCCTTTTTCACCGTTTCATAACGTTTCAATGTGGACATTTTGAAAATAATGGGAAAGTAAACGTTGCTTTGTGTTCTGTATGTTTGTTTTAATAACAAAATATGTTTTTCAGTTGCGTGCGTTTCATGTATTCGTAAACAATTAGGTGCCTTATTGTAGAAAAACTAAAGGTTACTTTGAAAGTAATATACTTAGTTTACTCTTGGAATGTAAACACTGTCCGAATCTAATGAAGAGAAAAATAATAGCATTTACTCGAGTACAATCAAACGTTTCATTGCCAAGACCACGAATACCAATATTTACAAAAAGTGAGTGTCTTAAATGTTAAAGAATTTCAAGTACTAAATATTCTTCAAACATTTAACAGTGTCAAAATGGGTTAGCAGTCTTAAAACCAGTAAAGTCACTCTTAATACGGTGATAAAAACTCCTTAACGTTAACAGTGTCTAACAAAGTCGATAACTCGTCGGCAAAGCGTTTAATAACAAGCCGTCTTCTAAAAAAAACAGTTAGGAATTTTGAAATCCAACACAAATTATCGCGGGGCGCAGGGATGTTGGCATTGTGCGCAAGAGTTTATGACGACGACGGCCACGCTTCCACGAACTGGGACCTTACCGACGCCAATACCAATAGATTCTGTATTAGATTTTCGGATTTCCAACTTTATCGCCTACATCATAAAGTGTGGAACCTAAAGTTTCAAAGATGTAAGGTCCCTGGGTTGTGTGCCGCCGCCGCCCGCCTACCTAAAACGCTGTCCCTGTATGACGTCACTCATATCAATGTTTGCCTTGTTTCCCCTTTAATTGAACTATAGCGTATTGTTTAGTCTTCGTTATTTAATCTGCCTCGTTGTTTTAGGATTCCTGTATGAGCATGCATGTTCATGACAAACCACCGCCATGGGTTTATATTTGTTCTTTATGGATCCATTGTTTGTAGTTCATCTTACATTATGAAGAGAAATATGTGGCATCAAGGGCTTACTTTTTAACCGACTTCTTCTGGTTTGAGCCCTACTTAAATTGGGGAAGAACTAAGGTTCTTTAATTGGATTTTGCTACTCTAATGCTATAGCACAGACTATAGACATATATATTCGATCATAATATGCTTGAGGCTCAACTAATGTGGGTTGACCAAATATTGAATTTAATTTTGAACAGACCTTTGTCCGAGCTCCAAAACTTTAAAATGTCATCCAGGTTATATTTCTCAAATCGCAAAGCTTCAATTTCTAACAAAATAGCATCTCCAAAAGACCTGATATCACGTTTTCAACGATTCTGCATTTATCATCGCTCTCCCTTTCATTTACAATTCATCCATCAACTGGTCTGTGATTTAATACGTCAGGCTATAAACCTCCATTATTATTATTTTGCGTTTGTGCCATCATTCAACTTTTTGTCCACTATTACTCCTGCAATATGATTATAATTTTCTCGCATCTGCTATACGTTTTCTTCATCTCAACAAAACTTGAACTTAAGTGATAGCAATGTTAAGGTTCGGTTTAGTTTGTCTGAGTTGTTACAATCGGCTTCCATTGAACGAAGACCGGTTTGGATAAGGAATGCCGCAGCGCAGTGTCCGGGCGGCTTTTTGCTTTGGCTGCGTGCGCACAGCCCACGCGGACGGCTTGGAGCCACGGCCCGCCGGCGCCAGTGCTGCTTCCCGCCTTTACGTTTGATGCTTGATAAACGACACGTTGCAAATATTTGATGTAATTTTATATTTTAAAGCCGGTTTGCTGTTCAAAGTTCCTTACAATGACATTGACTGAGAAGATATTACTCAAACTTCGTTTGTTATCCTTTGAAATCCCTTAGAGTCAATCAATAGCCGTTTCTTTTACACCTAATTTAGCAAGATTAAGGCTTTCATAAAACTCCTGGTAGAATTTCTAAAGATGTATAATCGTTTAGAACAATAACAATTCCTTATTTGTACTATGCAGTCCATGATTCTTTACAAATATAGTGGATTCTCTATCCGAAAGCTTTAACGGCACCAAAGTGGTAATCGGATTAAAATTTGTTTACCTGAATGCGTCCAAACATGTTAACTGCTCCAAAATCTCTAACAATATTTTGTTTCGTAATACTTGCTTGTTTTCCGAACACTGCGGGTGTTCGGAAACTTTTTATTGGATTAATACGTATAGATTAGCAGCATAATTCATACATAAATCTACCGTAGACCAGTATTTATATCTCACTTATCCGTCGACATCTGAGTGTCATTGGTACTTGACTATAACTATGAAAGCAATGGTGTGCTTAGCAGAATGCGCGGCCAGGATTGTTGGCTGTCGCTGCGACTTGATGGCACTGCAAATAATGCTGGATTACTTGCTACCATTAGCTGATTGTTACTTATTATAGGTACGTATTGTGGAATTAATAATGTCTGTTTATTTTATGACGCTTCTAGCTTGAACGACTGTTGAGAAAGTTGCCGCAGAAATTGTATTTGTCTTTATTGAGGGTTTCTGAAGAGGAGTTGTTGATCTTTTTAGAAAAAATCATTATGATAACCGTAGAATATTTTGAGTAATGTTCAGAGCTGACAAATAAATAGCATTATTTTCCATATTAATTGATTCTGAATTTCTGAACCTTCGTAAGCTGTCGCCATTTTTTCCAAATCTGTATACGGTCAATTCCATTTTTATCTGAAGTCCATACTTTTCGGACGCAGCAAAGAAATTCAATGGGGTGTGGATGCTCGTAAAATGCTGGCGGCCGAACTATCCACATTCACTGGTTTACGGCCATAGCAACTATGGGAAGTGAGAGTTACACAGCTTTAGCCGTCCGCATTACACACCTATGGAATTTACTGTTGAATTCTTGTTCGACCATTGAACGAATGGAACGTCTGAATGTTTCTTGATTAGAGTTAGCCGTACAACATATTTGTTTGAATAACCAATCGTTGTCTTTTAATAGAGTCAAAAATAGTTTTGCGCTGGGTTGGTGTCTGTTCTGATCTGATTGTCGCAGTGGAATCCGATTATTTATTAGAACCAATCTGGCGATTACTCTATATCAGCTATACTCAACCTGCGGCCCGCCGCGCCTTTGTTATTGGCCCATCCAAAAGTTACAAATTTATTGTAAACCATTTTAAATTTCATCAAACATCTTTGTTAAAACTTTTTTTTTCATTAATAAAGTAACTACATCGCTAACTTGGAATTACGTTTTAATAAAGACCTAAATAATTTTTGCTTGCGGCCCTCGACACCATGACTGAAACGTGTTTGTGGCCCCTATAACAAAAAAAGTTGAGTATGGCTGCTCTATATATACTTTCTAAAATAAAAAAAATAACAATGTTAGGAAGCAAGCTAACAATGACTTGATCGCGTGGTTTAGGCTGTTTTCAAATAACACAAGATCACTCGCGCAATTAATTGATTTTTCATCTACCGCAGATTTTTTTGCGTCTTCATCCTACTTTCGTTGGTCTATTACGAGTATGGTCTTAGGTAAACGCGGGTGTAGTGGACAGTGACCCAGAAGTCGTCAATTATCTAAAAGTTATCTAACAACATCATTATCTTTTTCTAGTAAACATTGAACTGGCCGATTTTTATGACAACATATTTTTGGTAACATATTATTGCAAAATTAAAATACAACTTTTTGCAAGTTTAGCTGATAAATGTGAAACTCAGCTCGTAGTTTTGTGTTTTGATTTGTGAAACTTCAGTGGGGTTTGCTACGGTAAGTCTGATTGTTTGATGAATTAGTTAAGGGTGCTATCATAAAAAAAAAAGGTTTTTCGTCAATTTCTTATCTAATTGTGAGAAAGCTAGAAATAATTGATACATTAAGTAAACATAACTCTGTGTAACTATAAAAGTACAGTTTCCGTGGTGATAAACCTTTCGTGTCAGTCTCAGCACCTGTTAATAGTTTCATCACTTTTGCGCTCTCGAAAATATAGGTTATTTCGCCGTTCATTTACTCAATGAAGATATTGTATGATCATAAAATAAAATTTTGATTTTATCGCACGGATAACTGAAGCCCAGTGTGTGATTTTTAAATTTCTTGATATTGTTTGTTAAATAATAGGAAAAATAAATCATTAGTGTTTTAAAAAAAAAAATGGTTTTTCAACATTCTTTTCTGAAACTATTTGTAACATTTTGATAGTTCTTTTTGCTACCGTTTTGAGTTGAAAATGTCTGCTTACATAAAAAATTTTTAATAACTAAATTTATGTTACTAAATTGAAGAAAAATGGTCCTAAACTCTACATGATATCGTCAATTTTGTGTGAAGAGGCAACAGAAATTATTTTTTACAATATTAGAAACCAACATTTTCGAATAAAAAATTGCTACCAATGGAGATGAAGGAGTAATCTATTTGTGGCAATTATTAGTTACATTTGGTTTAGTTAAATTTTGCCGCAAGATGTACCAAATGTGCAAATTTTTGTCAGATTTTGTGATAGCGAGGTAATTTGCTAACGCTATAACGTATTTGGAACACTTATCAGTTATCATAAAAGTATTTCTTTTTCCGAATGTGACATCTATTGGTACCTAAAAAGTTCTACTTGACCCAGAACTCGTCATTTTAGGGACTATTGTGACCATTACTGGGACACGCCTCTAAACTCGTCATATTGTAGATATTTTTATTGACCGAGCAAGCGAAGCGAATTTAATTTCCCCTGTCAGTTGTTGCTACTCCTCTCCAGGTCATATTTTACAACCGATCTGGACGAAACTTGGTATACAGGTTTTAAGACTTTATAGAATTTTTTGTCATAAAATTGGGTTTATCTTAAGCCGTTTTCGCTTCGCTCGCTCATTGCTTGAGTAAGCGCGCTCGCTCTGCTCAGTCGTGTCAAGAGTGGGCTCGCTTCGCTTGCTGTATCTGTATCGTAAGAGCGCTCCCTTCGCTCGTTCATCTGGTGGGTAAACGGGCTCCACTCCCTCGGCTCATAAAAAGTTTTCTCAGTTCTAACTTAACCTGCCTTATAGCGGAAGGTATAACCGAGCTGTAATAATCGCAGTCTAATCGGTGCTAGCTTTTCACCAGTAACTGCCGCGGTATGTTCGCTTCGCTCACTCAGATCGAGCGTGGATGTTACAGTTCCAATCAAACCCTCGCTTAGGTGTCCTCTTACTTAGTCTCCTGCCGTTAAACCTCCTAATGTTCTCGTAATCTTTACGCAACACTTGCACGATGACACGGCGCGGTGCCGCCTATGTTAGCGGATTCGGTTTCCGCACTTAGTCCTTCATGTGGACCATTGTGCGGTGCCGCCTTTTTCAGGTATTACCCTAGCTTTTGTTTTCGCTCATAACTAGATCATTGGCTCATTGTATTCCTTATGATGTAAAATTTCTTCGATTGTAGATTTTTTTTTACAATTTTTAGCTGATTTACAGGCGACATGAGGGGAAATCTTTTTATTTTAAATTTTTACGGTCTCCTATATTGTCGTAGCCGTAAATTGTATTTGCTCGACACTGGACTTCGTAGGCTCATTGCATTCCTCATGAAACAACCTTTCACCGTATGTGATATATTTCAATTCCGAGCAGATTTACGGCCGATATGAGATGACATCATAAACGTTTTTGCTAATTCCTGCCGATTTTTTTTCGGTTTCAGATACTGCTCTAGCTATTGTATTTGCTCGGCATTGGACTTTTGAGGCTTATTGCATTCCTTTTTTTAATTTCTGGCCAGATTTACGATCGATATGAGACGTCATCCGAAATTATTTTGCTAGTGTCAACTTCGAATGCATTTTTAACTCTACTTCAGCAAATATTTCTGTTGTTTCTCTTTAGATCCTGTTAGTGGTTTGTCAACTCTTGACAATGGCAACAGAATTACTGTTCTACCTAAACATGTTTTTGCGCTATACGAATAGTACTTTCGACGCATAGTGAAAAATAGAGGGTTGCGCGCATGCGTCTGCACTCGCTATGTGACGTCATATGAAAATTATATCCTGCTTCAAAATTGATACAAAATATGACCTATCTTTTGAATACTCTAGCATTCAAATTCTCGTAGTTCATAGCGGTTGAAATATAACATGATTTTTACGGTCAGATAATATCGAACTTACCACAAGTACACCGAGTGCAATGACGTTTTCACGTCAAAATTTATTATGACAAAAACTGACTCTGTGATTCTGATCTCTTATTTTTTTTAAGAAAAAATATATTAGAATTTAATTTATCTTCCTATCTAGCTACCTGCTCTGGCAATAGCTTACAACCTTTAGTAATTTCTTGGGATTTGGCCTTGGATGTGGCAAGTCTAAGAAACAAAAGGTAATATTTATTTATTACCTTTTCTTTCTTAGACTTGCCACTCATATCAAAGACAATCACAATTTGTTTTTATAGGTACTTATCTTGCACTTTATGTTCGAGACCTGAGAATAAAAAAATACTGGTATTCAGTAGTAACTGGTTAGACTAGAAGCCGACTCCAACAGAGTTGGAAGAAGGCTAGGCAGATAATAATAATAATAATAAAAATCTTTATTGTTACAAAAACCTTAGACATTGCTTAAAACTAGGATACATAACTTGGTTAAAGGTCATACTTATAATTTAAACCCTGAGTCCTAAACTAGGTGATCCTGTGACTTAGGAGTCAGTGTTCTGCTGTCACTGTGATACTAGAAACCTTTTATGTTGTGTTCCAACATTACAAAAGTAGTCGCAAAGTAAGTATAGAAAAAAAGTAAAAGTAAGTATGTATAATTATCAAATTAAACTATGAAGGTACTAGGGATATTGAAAACGACTTCTTAAAAGTGTATATGTGTGTGTATGTTAGAGTAAGGATGTGTATGTTAGAATGAGGGATGTATGTGAGGGTGTGTAAGTAAGAGTGTGTTTAGTAGTATTTAGCGCTTGCGTGAGGGTGTGTTGAAATGTTTAAGATTATGTAGTGTATATGTACTGCTGATAATTATGTTCCAAAATGAAGAGAAAAATTGCAAACACCAGTAAAACAGGTTACAGGCCTACTGGTGGTGCTGCAATAGTTCCTCTGTTCGAGCGTAGTCTTGATCCTGCAGCCAACTTTGTACTTTAATCTTAACTTCGTCCAGCTAATTGAATGGCTTTATATATATTCTTATAAATTAATGTACTTAGAACGTACAACTGGCGCCTAGCGAATGCAGTTTTGTGGCTTACTGTCGGGCATACATTTTTTGCTTTGCACTTAGTAGGACCTGATGGTATGTTTATTCTGAGAGTGGCTCGAAGGACAAAGAGCTGCCCCACAGTAAGTAATTTGCAGTCTGCATATAATTCAGTAGTAGGGAATCTGTATGGTCTTCCAAGCATAACCTTCAGGACAGCTCTCTGTGCTCGCTCCACTGCAATAAACTTGATTTTAGCGGCCCCTCCCCATACCGGGAGGCAGTAGGTGATAACGGACTGACAGAGCAAACCATTTTTAGAATATTAATGTCTGCGCAATGTCTCAGAGATTTAAAAATATAGATAAGTCTTCTAACTCTCGAAGCAGTGTTATCTATTTGGTTGTACCATCTCAGTCCGTCATCAATCACTACACCCAGGTACTTCGTATGATTAACCCGGGTAAGCGTCGCACATGAGCAAGAACTGAGATCAGAGCACGTATGTGCCGTGATTACAAATTCTGGTGGAGCTTTGTTCCTATAATTCATAAAGAAGGGAATGAAGTTTGTTTTGGCCACGTTTAGGGTAAGTAGGTTGAGTAGCAGCCAGTTCATAACAGTTTTTAAGGACTGCTCTGCAATATTCTTTACCTCGCTCCAAGTATTACCATAGACCACAATCGCGGTGTCATCAGCATAAGTGAAGATTTGTGATTTATGTAAAGGCAGCGTGCATAAGTCATTAATGTAGATCTGGAAAAGCGTAGGTCCCAGCACGCTGCCTTGGGGGACTCCATATGTTACAGTTTCTTCGTCACTTAGGCATGAGTTGATTTTAACAGCCAATTTTCTATTTTTAAGGTAGTCCTTGAAGAGTTCAAGAGGTTTGCCGCGAACACCTATACCCTCCAGCAGGGCAACATGACATGCGCGAGAACGCTCTCGTTCTCGATTTATCGAAATTTGTCGACGATTATGGTCATTCTAAACACTAACATAATCGATAAGCTCGAGTAAACTCGAGAAAGGCACTTTGACTGTTCTTTATCTCGCGACGAGAGACCGATGTAGCAAATTATTAAAAATAAATAATTTTTATGATCGCAACATCGGCTCATTCATTCGATCTTACGCATGGAATTAGTTTGTACTATATTGATTTTCATCCACCTCTTTTAATTTATGTCTAGTTTTTTTGTGTAACAGGCTAATTTGTTTAAAAATAAATGTTTTTCTTTGGCATGCTGAAATTAAAATACAAAACAAAATCACGCAAATGAAAATGAGTGAGACATTTTTGGTATGGGCAAAATCTGTGGTGTCGTGTCACCGACGTGCTAACCGAGTCATCAACATGCTAAACGCGTCACTGACTTGTTAACAGCGTTACCGACATGCTGTCAGTGTCCCCATGTAAACCAATTCACGACTTGCCAACCGCGTCTTCGACATGCTAAAAGCGTCCCGACATGCTAACTGCATCACCTTCTTGCTCACGGATTTCCGACATGCTATTAGCGACCCCGTCATACCACCTGCGTCACCGACATGCGAAAAGCATCCCGACATGTTTAAAACATGCTAACTGCGTCACCTTCATGCTCACAGAATCCCGACATGCTATTTGTGACCCCATCATACCACCTGCGTCACCGACATGCAAAAAGCATGTCGACATGTTTAAATCATGCCGACATGCTAACTGCGTCACTAACGTGCTCACTGAGTCCCGACATGCTATCAGCGTCCCCGTCATAGTACCTGTGTCACCGACATGCTAACTGAGTCACAGCAATTCGAACCGCGCCCGACATACTAACTGCGTCACCAACTCGCTAACCTAGTCACCCAGATGCTATCAGCGTCCCCGACATGCTACTTGCGTCACCTACATGCTTACCGATTCGTCAACATGTTAGCCACGTTACCGAAATGCTAATGTAACGTGTTGCAGCAGACTGGCGTCCCACAGCGGCTTGTGTACATGTATACGTATTTATTATGTTATTCCAAAGTTTTAATTTTTCACGTCTGTCGCCAGTAAATGCCTTTTTTTGTATCATAATTTTGTCTACTCTTCTCGTTGTCAAAATCGAGGACGAGTAAATGACAGAAAAATCAGAGATATCGCGTGTTGAAATGTCAAAATTCGAGATAAAATAGCTAACAATAAATACTTAAATACTAAAAAACAGAATAAAATAAATATTTAAGGTGGCTCCCATACAACAAACGTGATTGTTTTGCTCGTTTTTGTTCGATATTGATACCGGCAACAGGTAGACGCTTGAAATATTCACAGAATATTTAGTTATATATTCACTTTAAAAATAAATAATTAAATTAAAATAAAACAAATATTTAAGGGGGGCTCCCATACAACAAACTTGATTTTTTTGCCATTTTCATAGATATTGGTACGGAACCCTTCTTGCGCGAGTCCAACTCGCACTTGGCCGGTTTTTACATTTGCTTAAATAAGTATTTATTATCACACAAAATTATAGAAACAAACTACTTAGAATATCAGATACATTTTCTATTTCGTCGTGCAAAAACTTTAGTTCTAAATGAAATCCTACTTTTCACACAGTAGTTCTGTGAATTTCAAATTACGACGAGTATTGGTTTGTTTATCATTATTATTAATATACCTATTTATCAATATGAATGAATAAGTAATATAGGTATGTATACCATCAAGGAAAGCATTGCAGTATTTACATCTACAAATTATAATAAATTTTGGCCTTCACCTAAACCATCACCATTTCAAATATTAAAGCGTGTTTTTTAGTAAACTACACTTGTCATTAGAAAAATCGAAACACTTCCGTTTTAATGGTTTCTGTCCTAATTTAACACAAAAGAGTTTTCATTCCATGAAAAATCACATGATTGTATAGCTGGCAGTTTGGCCATTACGGTGATAAGCGAAAATTCAAAATTAGAATTTCATTTGTTTATTCTATAAATTAAATGATTCACTGTTTTTAGACAAATATGTGTTTAGAGTTGGAGTACATTTCACCTTTGAAAACTAAAAATTAGCGCTTATCTTAAAACTTTTTGTTCTGTGTTCTGTTTACTGTGTCTGTAATGTGACTTTGGGACGTCCGATTTTTTTTTTTTTTGATTCTGGACTTAGCGTGTTGTGGCTGAAAGATTGCATCTAAGCCTGTTGTCTGTTCATAAAGTCTACAAACGCTATCGGGAGACTGGTATGTTCACGCGCCAATCAGGATCTGGCAGGAATCAGCAGGGCTAACATGACATGCGCGAGAACGCTCTCATTCTCGATTTGTCGGAATTTGTCGACGATTATGACGTCATTCTAAACACTAACATGACCGTTATGCTCGACTAAACTCGAGAAAGGCACTTTGACAGTTCTTTATCTCGTGACGAGAGACCGATGTAGCAAATTATTAAAAAAAAAAAACAATTTTATGATAGTAACATCGGCTCATTCATTCGATTTTACGCATGGAATTAGTTTCTACTATATTGAATTTCATTCTCGTCTTTTAATTTATATTTACTTTTTTTGTGTAACAGACTTTTTTGATTAAAAATAAATGTTTTTCTTTGGCATAATACAAAACAAAATCACGCAAATGAAAATGAGTGACACATTTTTGGTAGGGGCAAAACTTGTGGGTTCGTGTCACCGACGTGCTAACCGAGTCATCAACATGCTAATCGCGTCACTGACATGTCAATAGCGTCACCGACATGCCGTCAGTGTGTGTCCGACATGTAAACCAATTCACGACTTGCCAACTGCGTCATCGACATGATAAAAGCGTCCCGACATACGACATGCTAACTGCATCACCTTCTTGCTCACAGAGTCCCGACATGCTATCAGCGTCCCCGTCATAACACCTGCGTCACCGACATGCTAAAAGAATCCCGACATATTAAAAACATGCCGACATGCGAACTGCGTCACCAACGTGCTCACTGAGCCCCGACATGTTAACTGAGTCACAACAATTCGGTCCGCGTCCCGACATACTAATTGCGTCACCAACTCGTTAACCTAGTCACCCAGCTGCTAACAGCGTCCCCGACATGCTACTTGCGTCACCTACATGCTTACCGATTCGTCAACATGTTAGCCACGTTACCGAAATGCTAATGTAACGTGTTGCAGCAGACTGGCGTCCCACAGCGGCCTACGTATTTATTATGTTATTCCAAAGTAGAGTTTAATTTTTCACGACTGTCGCCAGTGAATGCCTTTTTTTTGTATCATAATTTTGTCTACTCTTCTCGTCGTCAAAATCGAGGACGAGTAAATGACAGAAAAATCAGAGATATCTCGTGTTGAAATGTCAAAATTCGAGATAAAATACGTGCCATGTTAGGGTTTGTCGAGAAAACATCAAGTTTGACAGAACGAGTCGAGTATTTTGTATGGGAGCGCTGTCAGAAAACGAGATAGTTACAGAAATAGACAAGAATTACTCGCGCGAGAGTGAGTAATTGTCGCGTGTGTCATGTTAGCCCTGCAGGTCACTTCTGAGCGAGATGATCGATTTATTGTAACAACTTCTTTACGAAATCGACGCCTTAATGCTTTTCAACTGCAGCAGCAGCTTCATGTTGTACGTAGGGTGGCTGTAAGTTACTCTACAATTAGAAGAAGGTTGAAGGAACGTGGACTGGTACTGCACAAGCTAGCAAATGCGCCGAAATTAACTGCAGACTATCGAAGAGCGCGCCTTATCTTTGCACGTGAGCACTTAAATTGGTCATACCTCCAGTGGAACAAAGTCCTCTTTTCTGATGAGTGTAAAATTATGCTGTATGGTAACGATGGAAGGAACAAGGTCTACCGAAGAGATGCAGAACGTTTTGCACAATGCTGCATTGAAGAAAAGGTCCGCTATGGTGGTTATTCGTGGACGGTTTGGGGTAGGAATCACCGCCGACGGTAAGCCAGAGCTTGTTTTTGTGTCTGGGCCACGTCTGCCTGCACTAAACAGTCATCGGTACATCGAACAGTGTCTTGAGCCTCACGTGATGCCCTATGCACATTTTATTGGCAACGGTTTCATATTCATGCACGACAATGCTAGGGCTCACACCGCGAGTGTCGTACGAGATTAGGTTACCGAAGTCGGTATCTCCATTATAGAATGGCCAGCAAGAAGCCCGGACATTAATCCGATTGAACATCTATGGGATGAATTAAAGAGACGAATTCGTGCAAGAGATCCTGCCTCAGAAACACTTAGCCAGCTGCAAAATGCAATCCAAGAGGAATGGAATGGAATGACACAACATTTGATCGTGACTCTCATCCGATCGATGAAGAACCGTATCGAAGCACTAATAAGAGCTCGGGGAGGCAATACAAGTTATTAAATATCAGTAATGAAATAAATGTTTCTTAGCTTATTATTTAATTTACGTGTGTTGTTTTATCAATTTACTTCATACTCCATACAGGGTAAAAATGACTTGTTAAACAAAATACGAAACCTATGAAAATTTAATTTGAATTTAGAACATTAACATTAGGATTTGAAAACCTCATATTATTCACTATTAAACGACATTAATTTGACATATATTCCTAAATATACTATTTTTTCTGATAATCCTTACAAAACATAAACTTGCAAGGTGTTTAGATTTTTCTGTTGAGAAGTGTATATCATCTATAATTCTATATAATATTTGTGTCTTGTTTATATAATAGGAAAATCTTTCTTTCTTTTAATTTTTAACCGACTTCTGATAACTTTTGTTGGCTTGAGTACATCAGTATAAAAATTGTGTTTTTTAAACGGTTTTTCGTGTGCTTCTACGGTTTCCATCGAGTGGGTTTCAATCCCTAACTAAATTATTGATTTGTTATGACGCGGATACATTATGTCAGAGGGTTTTAATTTTGGACTATGGAAATGTTTTTAATCTCCAGAAGATAAGGCACATTTTTTTACAACCGATCTGTGGGTGCGTCTCATAACGTATAAACTCATTTGGTCTAATTTCATTTTATTATCGTTCATAAGATATAATCAACGTGAGATATACCAACTGTTGATATAATTTCTTTACATATAACATTTATTTATTCTAAAACTTAATTAGTATAATGTTGTTTGATATAACGTTTATGTAATCGAAAATCATTTGGTCTAACGTTTAATATGTACTTATATTGTTTATTTAATCGAAAATCATTAGGTCTAACGTTTAATATATATAAAAAACGTCATTATGGTTAACACCCCGACTCGGATAGGTTAGGTTAGAAGGCTAAGGCGGTTCATGGTTATTTTTTTTTTAAACCACCAGAAATAGGAGCTCCGCGAAGCGTGGCTCCGTCGACTTATCTTAGCGCAGGTGGTAATCAGTTACTAGTTATGTTAAATATCTACTTAGGTTACTATTACCTATAACTACGATAGAACTTACAAAGAATAAAACAAGGAAAAATTACTTTTAAATATTTATTAAACGAAATACAAAGTTATTGTTTTTTTAAGCTTAAATTAGAAGCCACAGCTCGTAAAAATTCACACTGAATATTCGTTTTGCCGATGCAGTATATTGTTAATTCTCTGTTGCTTTTGCTCATATTTTTTTTATATCTTTTGAGTGGTATGTCAAACTATTTTATATTTAAGGTATGTTATGTCAAACGATGTTATATTTAATGTATGTTATGCTTATAAAAATTAGTTATTTTAAAATTATATCAATCGTTCATTATATTAACTAATCGTTATATTAAATAAAACTATAGGTTCCGTTGTTATATGTTGTTAATATTAGAGATTTTGTTGTTAAATCATAAACAAATTGAGTATAGATCGGGGGTAAGTAATAGTACCCCCGATCTATACTCAATTGGTTTAGGTAGTTAAATAAAGGTAAACAAATCTTATAAAGGGTTTTTATAGAGGACACTTTATTGTTTAAAAATATGTTGTAGCTTTTAACCAAATTAAATTTATTTTTGGAATTTACGTTAGTTTCCTCTTTTATTACTGTATTATCATAATATTCTTAAACAACTCTTCGTAGATGTAACTGCTTCAGCACAATTTTTTTGTTAGTTTTATAACAATACTTAAATATTTTGTAATCTGTCTATTCTAAAGAGCCCAAAAAGACAGGATCTCTAAACGTGTGACGTAGCATGACAACTGAAGTGACAGGTATTACGTTTAGTCGGTTACTTGACAGCTCTCTCGTCACGTGGTTTTTTTTGTTTACCTTTATTTAACTACCAAGTTTCCTCTATACTCCGTTGGTAAACCAACGAAGTATAGACTTTATAAAATTTTGTTGTCGTCGGGGATTTTTTATTGGAGGGGTACTTCCTCCAAAAAGGGGGCTACTAGATATCTCCGCCTAATGGGATCCGATTTCGATGGTTTTATTTGAAAGGTAGTAACTTTAAGTTGTTCTCATAGAAATTTGGTGAAGATCTGATGAGGATCTTCGGCGTGATGAGCAGAATAGCTCCTCAAAATGAAGACAGTTCCACTTTTAGATTTCTACAAGTGGAATCGGCCCTTTAACTCTAGGTACCTCTGCCAATTAAAACCTATCAGTTATTTTTTCTAGCTGGCCTACAATTTATTACTCTGAAAATATTTTTCTTTACCATGTTTTTAAAAACAAAAAACATGGTAAGTAAATTTAATTATTGCAAAAAAGTTTGTGCTCGCTTGGTTTTGTGTTGACATCTAAATATCTTTTTTTAATAAAAATACTCCCTCTTTGAGTATCTAAGTAACCCGAGCACTTGATATTAGCATGGTCGGGCAAAATAATAGGGACATTCTCGGCGCCTTTGAGCAACGCAGTAATAAACATACAGCATAGTTTTCTAATTTCAAGCAGTCTCTCTTCAATATTAATTTAGTTATTTGAAAAGTTTGTGCCATGCAATCTCAAAGAGACTATAAACTTAATTTTATTTGTTTTGTTACAGGATGATATTCTCCTCATATACGGCACCATTCAGCTAAAATTCAAAGGTAAGATTCAATTTAAGCCAATCGTGATGATTTATGCTACGCAGTCTTATTGCAAAATTGAAAGCCAATTGAATTGTGATTTATTGTGATATGAACAAATTGCCGTGGTTCAAGTACCATGATTTATTTTGGGTCCCGCACTCCCGCTGGAATTAATCTACGCGTAAGTAAATAGAAACCGAGTAAATAAATCTTATAAATAACTATTTAAATCATTATCCTCTTGGATTTACGTATTTTGTACATTTCAAATGATTTAATTAGCTAAGTCGTGATTAATTTATACGTGCGGTGTCTTAAGTAATCCTCATATAAGTGTAACTGTTTATATTAGTAGCGGATTTCATAACATAGGTAGGTACCAGGAAAACCATTACAAAAAGTATTTAATTTGGCTACAACGTCAATTTCAAATAAAGTCCAGACAATGGCCGTTGGTTGCAACTTACTACAGCTATTATATTGTAACCTACGGCTTCCAATTTATTTCATACGTCCTAAAAGTAATCCGTCGCGTCGGCAATCTGGTACATTACGGATTTATTTCGTTAACGACATAATAACGAGTTATATATCGCATTTGTTGAAAGCACAATCGGGTAATACGTTACATTCAATTTTGAACTTTACGTTGAATAGAATAAAACTGTTCGCGCATGTGTGCAGCGTAAGCGCGTGGTGCTGATTCACATCTTTCGGTTATAATGCTTAAGCCGTCATTTTTACAATTGGTTATTTATTACTTTTCCTTGTTTTTAACCGCTTTTCACAGAAAAGTAAAGTTTCCTATTAGTTTAAGCAAAAAGCATAAAAAATTACACTTCACTTATGATAAAGGGGGCGTTTCATAAATTATTAAAAAAAAAAAGCATGAATACGCAATTAAGTTACACTTCGATAGAACTGAAGCACCTCTCGATCTGAAACCCATCAACCATTGGAACTAGCGAGCCACCGAGCACTCGTGAACCCAATATTTTTACATACAATAATTTAATTACCTTTCGACTCCAAAACTACCGATCTCGTAATCCCATTACTTCTACGCGTTTACTCTCAAAAGAGGCAACAGTTTAACGTTAAATCTCGCTTCGAGGCAGTAAAAAAGCGAATTTTTATATTAAACCGGCTCTCGTAGGCTGCATTCACGTGAGGAGGCCCTAGACGGCAAATTAAGTGACATTAGAGGCATAATGCCCGTGGAAGGGAGACGTGAAAGCGGAGTGCTGTTGTGCAACGGTACGCTAGTCCGTGGAGTGCGCTAACAGACGTTCACCACCTGGATGCCGATTAAACGCTGGAAAATATTGCAGCCGCTTTAAGCGCTGCATTGCAGCCTAGTTCAGCGACGCTCTGTTGGCGATTGTGCTTTTCAATACTTAAGAAACGTCCATGAGTTTCCTTGGAGATGTAAATAACATTTATTATGAATAGTGTAGCCACTTGTTACTAACTTTCCTGATGAATGCTGTGCACCTCCCTGGGGAGGGCTTACGGAGGCAACGCATAACATAAAACAAACGTTCAACCTAAGAAGCTTTTGCAATGAGTTTGCATGAACTTTAAAAATTGTTGAATCCAAAATCTACAAAGGAACATTAGCTGGCTTTTCCACTTAAGGTCGCACTGAAGCTAAAGCACTGTATAAAATTAATTCAGACAGACCATAGTCGTGGAAATAGTTTGAAAACCTAGATGTTTTCATGTTTGTATTTAAGGTACAAACATGACATGCCTTTGGAAGAAGAGAGTTCCCATGCAAAATATTGTTCATTCTTTATCACCATAATGAGTCTCAAAATTAAGAAATAAATGAGAAATGTACCTTCTGCCTGCGCTTCGGCAAAGGATTCCGGCACACTTCATCTAATAAATTCGATAATCAGCAAATAAATGTACCAACGAATTGTGTCAATTTTTTATCCGATCCGGAGACAATTGAAATCGACGCGTCGGTAACAGAATTACTTTTTTATTCATCTACAATTCTAACCGATCGCCCGGCAGCTGGGACAGCGACTTGTTTCAACGGTTTTATGAATTGCTCCTCATTTAATTTTATCCTCATTTCTTTCATTTTCTTTGTACGACTTCAGTGAGGCTTGATGATAGCACATTAATACATTTTTAGCTCAACCTTTGATGAGGGCCTTCTTGATTTGTTTTGATTAATTTTCCAAATGTTGTTGACGACTGCCCACTGAAAATGTATTTTAGAAGAGAGTGTTCGCAAAAGATCTGATTGAAAAATCTTGTCTGCCTTCAAGAGAAAGCTGTGTTATCTGGAAGAAGGGAAGGACACAGGCCTGCAATCGACCTCGTAGACATATTTCTTCAAACGGGAGTTCCTCTAGTTTAAATTAAATCGGCATCTTTCATCATTTCAGCCGAAAGACGTCCACTGTTGGGCAGAGGCCTCCCCTAATTTTCGCACCGTTCAACACAATACCAAAAAGGCTAAATACTACTTCTGAAACTGGTAGTTTTTCCTGAAATCCCCAAAACACCGTTACAAAAAAGGTTCCATAAAAAGAAAAGCTCTGCATTTCTGCTTCAGCATTTTCTAATTTCAACTTTTTGTTCCCAACCCGTTTGCAACGTTGCAAAACAAACTAGCCAAACAGAGGGATCCCCGATGATGGCAAATATAAATTAATCAGTTTTAAATACCAATTTGTCTGTAAGTTAAGTGCTTGACTTATTTAGCACACGTCATTAGCAACAAGAGTAATGTGGGTAACTAGCGATATATTTAAGTCCAGACTGAATTTTTTGTCTCTTGTCTGAAAACTGACATGCGGTTGTTACAGGGCTGCCAATTTGAAACAGAAGATTTTGGGTTACAAAACTTTGAAAATGATTAGATAGAGGTATTAAGTTTAACCAATAAACAATTTAAGGGTTCTAATCAAATGTAAAATGTGCTGACTACTCAATATGATGACGCAGGTTGCAGATGCGAAACAAAAAAAAAAAAAGACTTGCTCATAGCAGGTAGAATTTTTATCAAGAACTTTGATATTTTTTATATCGTTTTTTAAGCGTATCATAAGTAACTCATTCCTGTATTATCTTGTTTCCCTGTCCATGTGGCGTCCATGTATTGTCTCCACAAATAACATTGTATTTAGCGCTGGCGCCGGCGACGCATTAATTACGCTATAAATAAATCCTTTAGATAAAAAACGTATCGAGTGAGGCGGTAATAGATTTCTCTGAGCGACGCGACTTTTATTGTTATTGAATGGGGCGGTAATGTGTTGCGGCCAGTCCGTCTGTCGCGCTCGGTTTTATCCGGGATTTATTCAATGGAATGCATTTGTAATGACATTTTTACTGGAGGTACTTATAGATTTCCGTGTTAGTCAGGAAATTGTAGTCACGAAGAAGTTTTGGGGACTATACAAAATGTATCTCTATGTAATTTATTCAGTTGGACTTAACAAAATACTTTTTAACGAAATAGTATTTTACAAAATACGTGTCCATTTCTATCAATGCCGTGTCGGCAGCTCATGTCGTAAATTGGCGAAATCTAATTCAAGACGGCAGAAACTACCCACATAGTTCTACGGTGGAAAGGAAACACAATCACGACACATAATCACATTGAACCAATACGGAAAGAACTTCTCATTCTGAAGTCTACGTTATTAGGAAAACCACTATAAACCAAATGTACAGCGAAAGTGGAAATACGCTTCTTCTAAATTGGATAGGAATGATTTTGTTAGAAATCCGAGAGGCAAATAAGTTTACACTAGATGCGGGGGGAAAGTGAGTGGAGTATTGGAAGGCTAAAATCTAATGAAAAATAGGTATAATAATCTGAACTAAGTATAAGGATCTAAGAACAGCAGGCTTTGTTTAACTGATTGTCTTTCAATAGCTACTACATAACGGTTCTGATTCGTAAATTTGAATCTAGTCTTATAACAACCAGATTGTTTACCAAATTTTCCTGTTTAGGTTTTTCTACGCCTTATGCGTACAAAAACCTAAACAGAAAAATTTGGTCGAGAAGAATTTGGTGATTTGGATCGAATTATCGATCTTGTTAAGCTGAACTGCTTGAACATGTTACCATAGACTTCTTATAGGTTTTCCTGTAATCTATAAGTATAGAACTATTTTCTGTATTTTTTTCAAAAACGTAGGGTCAGTAGTTTCGGAGAAAAGGATGGTAAATTTTGATCCATTTTCGTAAATAACTCAAAACTATTTATTATAAAATTATAAAAAATATATATTGGGGACCCTCACAGTAAGCCGTTTCATTTAATGTGTCACACGGTACAGTTTGTAAAATGTTTTTTTTTTTAATTTGCCCCCAAATTGACTCCCATATTCAAAATTCATTTATTTACGTTACACGTCCGTGTTTGGGTCACAGAAATTCATATAATTATATACCAAAGGACATGTCCAAAAATGGTTTTTTATTATTCAATAATTCTAACCAGGATCAGTTAAATATATTTGGATAGACAACCCAAAAGCTAGTGGTTCTAACTATAATTTCCATTTTTGAGAAAAATCGTTTTTTTTTAATTTAGTGTGAATTTACTCCTAAAACGAACAAAACTTTCTAACTAACTAGTATATTAAAGTGAACACACCCTAAACAAAAATAAAACTTGTCAAAATTGACACATGGCACTGTTATAACTGCCTTTAAATATTTGATCGATGATTAAGACAATGTAAACAATAAGAAATAATATTTCTTTTTGACTGAAAATATCCCATTTCATCATAAAAATGTTTAGTCTAACGTTTTAGAATTGAAAGGGATTATATTTTAGATTTTATTTGGGTTGCCATCAACAAATAAAATATATGAAAAACATTAAATATTTTATAATTTTTCTCTTAAATGGAGGGGTCTAAAAATATTATTTCAGTGGTTACAAATTTCATATTTTTGTCGCTTTTATTTAGGTGTAGTTTGACGCTGGTTAGATTTTTCTCGGAATAAAAAACCAACGCCCATACAAAAAGCGGACATCTTAATCGGTCGACGAACAGACACACGACTGATCCGTTTGAGAAGGGTTCCGTTTTTACATTTTGAGTTACGGAATCTTAAAAACAACGATTCAAAACGACGTGATGGAAATTAGTGTATTAAGATAAAAGATGATAAGAGCATCCATGTATGACTAAAACATGTTATAGGGATTTGCCAAAACGCTCGGACCATATCTATTAACATAATCACAAGTTCTCATCCAAATAATGGCAATTCCTGGTGGTAAACATATTGCGTGTAAGGTAGGATTAGGAGATCATACTTATTTAATTTGACAATATGATTGTCAAGCAGAAGAACTAGTGCTACTATACTTCTACATCTCATTGAAATCTCATCTAATTCCCGGTCCAATCTCAAGGAGGTCTTCATATCAATTTAATAGGATTACATAATAGCAATTTTCCTGTATAAAAGTGTTGCGTCCATTCATAGCGAGGTAACAATAGTGTAATCTGGCACGTCGTCGCCGGCACTATTGTTGAAAAATATTTTGTGCACCTCCTTGACAAAATGCGAAATGAGACTGTCCGGAAATGAAGTAACCATAAAATTACCTTTACGGATTATTTTGCCTTTATTTCTTCTATTTTCTGCCTTTATGAGACTTTATTAGATGATATAGCTTGCCTTAATCATTTTATCAGTTGCTTCATTTTGTCCAACCGAATGTAAGAATGCTAAAATTACCAAAGCGTTCACAATGAGACCAGTCAGTTTTGCAGAGTCTACTCCGCTCTGTTAATTTTAACAACACAGCCGTCATTTTTATAAACTTACACAAACACCTGATGACGGTACAAATATAAACCCAGTAATATCAGACTAGATGTGTTTGACAATGAGCGTCCCTCGGTGAATGTCATTAATGTCATCCGCAGAGCTGTCGGCCCGCGCGGCGGGTGGCCTCCTGAACGATCTACGTCTACCATGTATATATCATTAAAAGTACCTACTACCTACTATTAAATTACTGGGTATTTTATAGAGTTAAACTTGTTTGTTTTGCGGATCGGGGAGTGAAGATAAAAGGGTGCAGGTGCCTAATTGTCGTGCAAATCGTGCTGAATGAAGGGGTCGGGTTTGTTGTGTGCCTATGTGGATGATTGATGGATTTATTAGAGTGCTTTCCGGCGCATTTTGAAATGATGAGTAACTTTTCTGTTGTTTTTTTGATACTTTGTTAAAGTTGTGATCAGAATGATTGAAATTAAAAATATTGCTATTGGCCTTTTTCAGGAATGTTCGTTTTTATTGTAAGACCGTACGTACGTATTCAGACAACAGTTTTTATACGCGACACGTAAAATGTTTGAAACTTTAAGGGACATGTTAGCGAGCACATTTGTTGCTAAAACGCTTTGAAACATCGTTAGGCTATTGTACAAAATTAGTTAGGATAGTTTACGAGCGCTATGAAACTGTACGTCCAGGATATTCGTAAATGGGAATGGCAACTTTACAATACGGCTCGCATTCTATGAAAGATGAACTCTTCGTAAATTGTCAACAGCCGGTAAAACATTTATTGTACATAGCAGCTTTTATTTACAAAAATATTTCTAAATTAACATATACATATAGTGATGACATAATTCTTATATCTTTCCTGTTCTGGCCTTACCACATGTCTTGGTAAAATAATTAGCCGGTCAGCGCAAGATCAGTAGTTGGTCTGACTGCCTAAGCTGCGCCGACCCTCGGTATACCAAGTTACACGTGGAGTTTATTTGAATACACTCCAAACGCACATCAATACCGCTTGTCAATTCTTTTCCCCTGACGATGACTAAATATAATTTTATCATTTGTTAGAGTCGATTACAATTGTTTGCTCGGATACACCTCACCCCTTCCGAGCTGCAGACAGCGGAACTGATGCGCAGGCGAACTGTTTATGATTATGAGTGGCAAATATTTTATTATGAAGATTTTTTTAATGATTTTAGATTTTTAGGGTTCCGTAATCAATAAGGAACCCTTATAGTTTCGCCATGTCCGTCTGTCTGTCTGTCTGTCTGTCCGTCCGTCCGTCCGTCTGTCCCCGGCTTAGCTCAGAGACTCTTAGTAGAAAGCTGTAATTTGGCATGGGTGTACATATTAGTTACGCCGACAAGTCCTAAAATATTTTTTTTTTTAGTGTAACCTTACACGTAAAGTGGGATGATATTTTTTTTTCTCGTCTATCCCATGGTATCGTTGGATAGGCCGTTTAAAAATATTGTTAGTGTGTGAAAAGCATTTTTCGATTCAGGTATCAGTTTGCGTAATATTAAGCTTTAAAGTGTAAAATTTTGTTGAAGTCAAGTGTCCCCCCTCCCCCCCTGCCAGCTAAATGGTAAAAAAATTCATGGCAGTAGTATATATAACGAAATTTAAAGGAAAACTATCACGGCTAAGTAGACCTTACGAGTAATAGTCGACCAACTTAAATTTGCAGTTGAAGAATTGACCGTGACGTATATCGATGTATGGGAGAACATGTTTTCAAGTAGTAGTAGTTGTCTGGGCTTTCTCCTTGTATTAATACAATTAATTATCGTAGCCTAAAAATAATTACATCGAAAATGCGTTGAAATTAGCATAATAGTGATATAACACTCAGGTTGATGTAAGAAATTTATTTTATCTATTTTTTTTAATCTATTCTGTGCTTCTTGAATTCAATTGAAACGCAATATATTTTACAGTAGGTACTGCGTAGACTGTTGGTAGATCATTGACAGAAATACTTACCAGTGTTATTAATTAAAATATATTACGCCGAAACCACATCGTTTACCACTCAGTCGGTACAACAATTAAATTGACTACTGCATAATACACCAGGGGCTATTACACAAATTGACGAATCTTTTATTCATCAATCCAATCATCCATACCGCTGAGGGCTGTTCGCGGGCGTCGGAGACTATCGAAATAAGAAATCTCTGTGTATTTTGTCTCTTTTTCTAACTTATACAAATCCTGCTACGCTCGAGTGCGACGGATGATTCGAAATTTTCAATTAAACCACAATTGGCTTAGTTAACCACTGTTCTCATTTCATTTGGTTTGTTTTCAAAAGCTGAATAATGATGTTTTTGCCATAATATTGTTAATGTTAAACGTCTGATGTAATAATGATGTGCTTTAAATTGTTACATTACTGAATGATTTCGATACTAAATTATATCATTTACATTTCAAGATTTCCATGCTGTTTTCACAATGGTAAATTGTCAACACGGTTGAATTTGCTGCCTACCTGATTTTACTATCGTGTTGGCTAGAAATATGAATAAATTCATGGATTGCATACAATGTAAGTGTAACTGAATCCAGAAGTCGTTATCTGTCGTACTGGTCATCCTGTCTCCAATTTCCAATACATATCAGACCGCAGGGAGACGCGGCCTGACCGCCTGTCCCGCGCTGCGGCCCACGTGGCTCGTCCATCGAACATGTCCATTTCACTGACGTGCCGATAAAAACTAAATCAACTTTGTGGTTGCAAAAAATGTGCAGTGTTCTGTCGGATAACCTGTCCTTTGACGGGCAGCGGTTTTATCGTAGTTCGATAGTTTTTGACGAAA
Source organism: Tiliacea citrago (assembly GCA_963921375.1). Classification (NCBI taxonomy): domain Eukaryota; kingdom Metazoa; phylum Arthropoda; class Insecta; order Lepidoptera; family Noctuidae; genus Tiliacea; species Tiliacea citrago. The sequence continues at coordinate 5,639,475 of OY992791.1, read as the reverse complement.
TTGGAAATTTTAACGGTCTGTTTTGGACGGGAAGGAGAGCTTGCTAGATGTCCATGAACGTTTTAAAGTTTTTTGTTAAAGGGGCCGCAGATTAGGAAAATTGGTCGGTTTTGGAGATGTATTGAGTAGTTTACGACAAAAATAATTCAGTGCATAGTAACTTGTCACTTGCCGTTGAAGCCTTGAAGATGATCACAACGATTATATATTTTTTGTCTCTAACCTCCCTTTATTTTTCTACACAAATAACCGCAAAGCAATACTGACGTAATTGATGTTGAGATTCAAATTAGAGACGTTCCGTCTGAAAAGTCCCCTTCCAACGTTGGAGACAGCTGCATTTTCCCGGGCCGTCCGCGTCCCGCCGCGAATAGTCATTGTATGCAAAACGTCGCGGCCAGACGGCCGTATTGTTCACACGAGATTAAGGCGGGGGCACGTCTATTATGCAAGAAGCCTGAGGAACGGGACCCTATTCCACGGATGATTGCGAACCTGACAGTGTTCTCAGGTGCCCCGGTTCGCGTGGGACGACTCTTAACATTTTAGAGGCGCTGAGCAGTTATGGGAAAAGTATTAAAAAACGGGGTCTATGCTGGATGAATGAAAAAGGCGCAGTATTAAAAGCCTTGAGTTGCCATCCCTTGTTTTCAAAACGCAATGTTAATTGAAAAAGAACTCGCTCACTTAAAATAAAACTCCATAAACCATATCAACAGTCTTCCTAACAAAATCCATATCTTTAATTAAAAGTATTAAAACCTCAAAAAGTCGACCTCTTCCTAATTTTCCGTCACGTTTTCCGACTTCCCGTTACGGCAGTACCTACTTATAAACACGTGATCCGTATTATTCGCAGTCCCGTATTTCCTTACCCAATCTTGGGCACTCTAGCGACGCACCTGAGACGTTTCAGACATTTAATCAGGCCTGTAATCGGAAAAACAATGCTATTGAGTGGAGGTATCGCCCTCGGGCGGGCCTGGCTTTTGTCGCGCCGGGACAACGGGACGAACCAATCTGTTTCGCAAATTACGTACGAATCTTGGGACGACGTGCTTTTTGCATGAGCAGTGAAGGAATGAGGAATGCTAGGTTGATTGAGTGGGATATTAAAGAGGAGGAGATAAAAGAAATGTTAGGTGGGTCGGTTTTGTTTAGCGCTCGCTTGTTGTGATTGTTTGTCGTTGTTTTTCATCGGTGTTGTGGTAATCTAACATTAATTTCTTGTGTTTGGTAAATGGTTTCTTTTGGACTCTGTTCAACTTTTATTTTTTTCTCTATACACATTCCGTTAGTATGAAGATTGAGTCCTGGTTTTATAGTACCATCAATTTCAATGCGTTTTACAACAGAATTGCTTAGTAGGATAACATGTTTTACACAATTTACGCCCCTGTTTCCGTTCCTGCTAGAACTTTATTCAATTCCCCCGCGACAATTTATCCTTCATTTCATATAATAAGACATTTCGCACGAATAGTTCTCTATCGAATTTGGCTGTACCTACGGTGCGACACGTGACTTTCCCCATCATTTGTGTACACCCACAAATTGAGTTAGCACTTTTTGTCGTTGCAAATAAAGCCCAAAATCCTTCTGACACGAAGTTGTACTTATGTGGATTTTTGACGACACCGGTCAATTTCTTGTAACTGTAGGCAAATGTACAAATTGATGACGCTGAACGCGAAGACAGTTCGTGACACTTGAATACCTTCGATTGGACGCTCTCAATTGGAAAACTGCAGGAACAGGTCAATTAGTTCAAGAACGTTTTGATGTTGGCACCTAAGTGGCAGCTATATTACTCGTATGATCAGATATTTATTTTCAGGTACTACCTACCTTGTAGTGTAGCACAACTGCACAATGTATCAACATCATTCGCAGATTTGTGCGAATAAAAGAACCTGACAAAACAAATGTATCGAGTAACTGTAATTTAAACACTTGTTATTCGCAAATTAACACCTACAACGGCCAAATTAATATCAAAGGATGTTTTACGATCTCGAAGACAAAATACCCTCGAACACGATTTATCACCTCACTAATTTACAGTTGTTTTGTCTAAAAGTCGAAAAAAAAACAAAACGTTAAAATTGAACCGCAAACTGAATTTCCAGAATGCCAAGATTCTGCCAAATATTCGGTTGGAAAATGCAGAATATTTACCAAAATAGAATTTATTATATCGATGCCGGTGTGGCGGTGGCCGGTGGCCGAAGATGCGTGCGGCAGAACTTTCGGTCGGCCGACCGCGACATATCCGCTGCAGACGGTACGGTAGCGGCCCGCTGCGGTCGACTGCGCTCTCCGCAACACGGAATTTGCGTCATACTGCCCGTCAGCTTTATGCATGAATGTGCTCGCAGATACGACTCTCGTGAAGTAACTGCATTTTTACGGATAGCGGAATTTCGAACGAATTGAATGGAGGATATTCTAGCAAATATTGCTAAGTATGCCTGAAAACTTCATACTAATTTTTAAGTTCCCAGATTTTATACAACTTGCGTCTTCAGATGAGAGGGTTTAAACTTTGATTAAATTAGGATTTGACAAAAACCAGCTGTGACTAGCTGTGTCTTTTAGAACGAAGTTACGGATAACCATATCTATGGTTGGTGCACCAATCGTTGTAAGCTTGTTTTAAATGATCTTTAACCTTATTACTGTTACTTTGAATCATAGAGGAGGAAGACTTCATTACTGCCTAGATATAATTGACTAAGAAAACTACTTTACGTATGCATGTCTCGTGTACAAAATACTATTCTCATTATGGTGCCTATCGGTAATGACGTTACGCCTCCCGGCTGATTCACTTTACGTGACACGCATCTACTTAAAATTGGTACTATAAAGGAACACGCTAAACTATTACATTAGCAGAGGACCTCTTAGATGCCGGAAATTGAAATTATGTGGATGGTGATTGTTCAAAGACAAATTCCGTATTGGTGATGAAATCCGGTCTGCTGGTGGTTTATCCTTCCTTTTGCATTGGGCTTAACAAAAATGATATTGTGTTAGTCTTGAAAGTTTCTGAGATTAGTTAGATCCTAGATATTAAAGTATCCAAAAGAGTATAATAATGATTGAAAAGTTTCAGTTTTATTTCTTCAAATTCGTTCTATCACAATTAAACACATCGCTGCAGTATCAGATTGAGAAATCTTTTTATATGATTTATAGAATCTACTTCACAAACCAATGTGTCAGTTGCGTCTGCGGAGTGCAGATACGGAGCTAGTAAGTAATCGAATTTGAGGAGTGAGTTCCGATTGACTTTACAGCTGCCACCTGTCTGCTCATAATGTCTGGTTCGGTGGTTTGTTGCTGACCATTGTTGTAACAAGCCAGCAAATAGAACACGTTTACATAGCTCGTCAGTATACTCTCCTTTACTTATATCCTGGAAATATGACGACTTTGTCGGAACTTTAAAACAGTGCAATACGATATTTAGATCATATCACTAAACACCTTTTCTTTCCTTCTACCTGACTAGCCCCAAAACACACAGCACCTTTAAGTTTCCTTATCTGATGTCGAGTTTAAACCATAATGCCTCACGTCTGGTCATTAACCTGTCACCAAGTAATACCAGTAATCTTCAAAATTCCGAAGATGCGCTGGCCCTTATACCAAGAAAAAAATATTGGACCAAAACTCCGAAGAAGCCCAGCGCAGCATTCTATCCCTGTAAAAAATTCCCTAAAGCATTACATCGTTATTTGACTTTGTGATTGTGGACACTAATTAGTACACATATAAGCAGCTTTGAGCTCATCGATATCTTCTTAAAATCGAATGCTAATTTAGACGTTTGAGGCACAAAGCTCGCGGCCGCGGCAGAGGACGGACATAGGTAATGTTAGTGGGGGCTAATTCGTCAAAGGGCGCTCGCGTCGCTTTGTCCCGGCTTATGGTAATCAACGTAGGCGTTGTGGCCGCCGCTGCGCCGTTCTCTGCATTTAATGATCGGATTTATTAACTAGGTACGTTAGATGATCTGTTTTACGTAAAGATTTTGGTTAATTAAAGGTGCTATGTCAATGAAAAAAATTAAAATAAAATAAGGCTAATAGCTGGGTCTGGAGCCTGGGGTAATTAACAAATGACTACCGTATTATATGCTTTTGCTAAGTGCAAATCCAGTAGTATGAAGGAAACTGCGGCTATATAGACCTAACAAGGTCTAATGAGATATAAGTAAACTTTTCCTTTTTCTTTTTCTTCTTTTTTCTTTTTTTTTAAGTGAACTTTATTTTTGTTTTTGATCTTTATGTTTCTATGAGTGTGTTTTTGTATAGTTTAATTTGTGATCTGTGCGAGTCCCAATAAATGCTTTTTCTTTCTTTCTTTCTTTCTTTCTTTTAATACGATAGGAGCTGAATTAAGAAATTAACCAAGGTTTCATTTGAAGGTTTGAATACATGAAAGTGGAGTTAGGCTTATCTATCAGTATCAATCAAGCAACTATGTGGTCTTGGCATGGCTATACACAGAACTTGGTTTACGGAATCATCGCATGTCCTCAGACCTCAAATTCATCGATTCTAGATTCTGGCATCACCAATAATCACCATACTAAACACCCCTTCGTCTTACTAGAACTAACATAGAATTCAATGATCAACAGTCACATGAATCACGTGTGACAGGGACAATAGTGCTGCTCACACGACGTTTATCTACGTCCCCCTTGCGATATGCATCGCCAATCAAATGATTATTCCCGTTCTAGACTCTAACCCGAGCGAAAAGGCAAATTCTAGGCACTTTGCTTTGTTGATCACCGCACAGCTCCCTGCGGTTGCCAAAGTGATTATTTCTTGGTATAAATGATAAATGATTTATTTCTGTAAGTAGGTTTGTACAAACACTTTTACACGTCAATCATATTAAAAAAAACTAGATGAGGTCGGCGTTTCGTATCCGACTACTCTGAGAAGAAAGGCCGAAACAAACTCCGAGGTCACAGTCTCTTTTTAAAGTCCAGACATAATCTTGGTCAGATCATGTGAAGACCATGTAGATTGGTGCCTGAAATGATCTTTTGACGAAAGAACCACACAGGTTGGGGGGACCTGTCCAGTCAGTGCACGCATTTGTCAGTAGTCGTGCAGCTCAACTAAGAACTTAAGGAGCTCAACGATTCAACGAACAATACCAAAGAAAGGACATTTGGGTAGGCCGCATAAAATCACTCAAACTGCCAGACTATGATAAAAACTAACTGAGAAAAAAAGAAAAATGAACAATAACCCACATAGTCTTCACATTTACAATACTTAAAACAATATAATAACAAAGTAAATATTCATGTCATTGTATATATAAAATTAATCAATGTCAATGTGTATATAAAATACGGATATAATCTTGGTCAGATCATTTGAGAACCATGTAGATTGGTGTCTGACATGGTCTTTTGACGAAAGAACCACACAGATTTGAGTGGACCTGTCCAGTCGGTGCACGCATTTGTCAGTTATCGTGCAGCTCAACTCAAAACTTAAGGAGCTCAGCGATTCGACGAACAATACCAAAGAAAGGACAATTGGTTAGGCCGCATAAAGTACTCAAACTGCCAGACCTGCATTAAGAATTTTTTTGATTGAGAATAAAAATAAAAAAACAATTCACATAGTCCTCACATTCATAATAATTAAAATAATTTAATACTTTACACAGTAAATATTCATGTTATAGTTTAGGTATTTAAAAATTTCAATCAAAAGAAAAATATAAATAGTTGGCAAAAAAAAAAATCAAATCAAGATTCACTGTAAAACAAACACGGTAAATAAAATAAGGGCTTCCTTTACATTGCTTGGTAAAGCTTGCTCTTCCTGATCACTTATCGAATGGACATCCAGGACGTTTTTAGGTTTCCAAACCTTAAAAGGTAAAACGGAATCTTTATAAGCCCACAATTTTTTTCATAAATAGTGTTGCTTTTTATCCACTTTCTCATCTGCTTGTAAGCGATGATGTGATCGCCTATGGTACACCCTTGCCTAGTAATATTAACTCGAGACTTGATGACTTCCACTTATAGATGGACATTAAACACAGAATCAGCTAAGTTCCACTCCTCAGTCTTAGTTTCATCATGTTATTTTACGTTATTTTGAAGACTGATACTTTGCCAGTAAAGAACAGCAGTTTTAGCACGAGAACCTTAGAGAAGCGTTTTGTCGACGGAAGAGACAGTAGAAAATTTTCGGTAGACAAGCTATTTCGATTCTACAGTAGAGTAAAAATATGAAGCGTCATGCTAAGCCTGCAGCAGTGAGTGTTGCAGATGCTTTAATCATTTAAATCTTCTCTTTAGAAACATGATATCGATGCTCTTTACACTGGCCTGTCCTGTAGCCTATTGATGAAAAATCAAAACCTTCGCGCTTAGTCTTCTTAAATTCCTCCCGAAACACGTTTTAATTTTAGACTTAGGTGATTGAATTATTCCTCACCGCTTCGCCTTAATGTGTTCTGAAAATGACGAGGATGTACGATAAAATCAATCCTCGTCGGTTACTTGTGACAAAGCAAACTTGATATAATGCTGTTATGAAATGGTTCGGACAGAGAACAAAACAAGACATCTAATTTATAAAGGGAGAATGCAGTTTCCCCGTGAGGTCAATACCTGCAAATGCACTGCCAAAGAAAGTCTATGCCACTATCTTGTTATTTGTAACGCATACAACTCCTTAACACCCCGCCGGTACTCAACGCGACACTCAACGCCATAGGAAGTGCGACAAATCGCAACTCCCCACATTGTCGTATCCAAAGAGTTGCAGGTTTAGGTGGTGCGCGGTATCATCGGCGAGTCAAAGGGCGCCGACAAAGCGTCGTCGCGGCGCGGTGCGGGCGGCATTAGCGGCCCGTTTGATACCCCCACCCTCGCGCAGGGTTGACAACGAACCACGACCTACGACAAACAGGTCGCACGATACCGACCATCCAAGTTTAATTGCTTTTTAAATGATGTGATGGATTAATTTTGTTTGAGTTGAACATTGAGGAATTATTGACCCGAATGATACAGTACGTCCGCGTCGTCAGTTGTATGCGGTACGTTTTTAATAAAGTTGCTTTTTCTAGCAGAAACTTTGTCTTTAACTTTCATAGCAATAATTTAACTCACTTAATTACATTCGAACATGCACCCAAAAATAATTAAATATTTTGTTAACTTCCCATTAGTTTATTCCTAGATCATAAGCAACATAACGGTTTTCCTTAGCCCAGCACCGGCCAGCCCTACCGCCTCCCCACAGCCGGCTCAAAGTGAGTGTGTTACTCTTTAACCTGCGCGATTCGCGACCGGCTAAACTTACCACTCCGCTAAATAAAGTTAAAAGGCTCCTCAAGCTTTGTCTCGCCCGCCTTTGATGTACGGCGAGAACATCCCCCACCGGCCTCCACACCTCCTCCTCGCTCGCAAACAGTTTACCACAAGCTGGAACTATTGCCCTTAATGCCTTTTCCGATTGGGTATACGGTACCGTGTACCCCTCCGGATTGATTAGTGTGTTGTTTAGTGCCAAAGGAATTTCTCAGGAAGCAGCCCGATCAAAGTGGCCGAGCCCCTTTGATGAGTGAACGCTAATACGATGAATCAGTACCCTTATCATTTTGATCTCTTGTTACCGATGGTTACTACTATTGATGTATTGGAAAGGCACTTTGGGACCGCTTTCAAAGGTTTTACGCTACTTTTAAGTGATATATGTTCAAATGTGGTGTTTGTTGAGGAAACTGGGAAATCAATTTAATTGATTGAGACGAGTGTCTTGCTAGCAATTCTCAGGAATCCGCTGGATGCGGGAAGCACAGAAACGGTCGAAATGGCGGTGCTTGGGGGAGGGCTATGTCCAGACCAGCAGTGGGCATCTTTCGGCTGAAGTGAATGAATGAACGAATTTTATTAATTAAAATACGATAATCTTAAAATACAGTATAGTTCGTGCTTCAGTTTATCCATCAGTCCCATGACTACAAGTGTCGTGAAATCCGGTGAATTCTAGCTTAGATAGAAGAACAGCCTTCTGCTAATCGTAGAAACAAACATTTAAAAATATAATACAAAACAACCACTTAGTACCTGTACCTATGAAAATATACGAAATAACCTGAAATAACTTTCAAACGAAATCAATTTGTTTGGGCGTAAGTAATTATACTTATACAAGTCGTATTAATACATAAGCCACGCGCCAGAAAAGCAAAACCTCTTCAAAGGATTTATTTAGGCTCTAGCCTGTAATTAGTTATTCTTTTATCTGTGAGTCTGTGACTGTTTCACTAAAATACCTATAATTAACTTTTTACATTTTCTTTCTCTCTTTTTTAATGTAATCCGCGAATGGCGGCCCAAAATGAAAGGACTACTGCCCCTTTGATCTTGCTGACTTGTAAAACCAATCATACAGTCGTATTTTCCCTTTTAACTTCACTTCATAGAGAATTTGTCTTTACTGAATGATACAGTAGTGAAATTAAGTTTTTTTAGCAACGTCCTTGGTAAGTATGTTAATTAAGTTTGTAGGTACGAGTAGTATAGTATAGTAGTACTTAGTAGTTTTTTGTGTTAAATATTTTGCTTAAAAATGTAATAAAAATACTTTAAATGAAAACAGTAGAATTCGAGGAAAATCTTATTGTCGCGAAGAGCAATAAGTTTTTTTTCCAAAGCCATCGATAGTGCATGCCCTACCTATGCTATACCATCCCTATGCTAAAAGTTTCATAACTCTACATGTACCTAATAGAATATTCCAAAATCAAATAAACAGTCACAGGAATTATCGAAATGCAAATGAATTAAAAGCCCCCTAGGAACACAGACCACAGACAGGTACAAACAGAATGTTACTAAATCCGTTTCCAGTAATACGGCTCGGACTTGCGAAAATTCAATTAGTGTAATAACAACGCACAGTTCCATTATGCCAATCAAAGGGAAACGAAAAGTTTGCGCACATCAAAGAGTCGCTTAGTGCGTGCTCTCGGCTAATGACGCTTTGGGGGCGGGCTTTTATCGATATCGATAGTCGATTAATCGCTACAACTAATGAAGTTATAGGGATGTTCGGTGGTATCGATACAAGATCAGTCGCGAACGTGGAAAGCACTATTAGCTAGGGAGTAAAACTGTATTACCAAAATATATTTAGACAAAATGTACACGCTATGATGTTAAAACATGTTTCTATTTTGGTTTATGGATGAGCCAATTATTTCGTGAAAACGTGTTTTTATGATTATTGCATTAACTTTGATTTGGTGAAAGTTTTCAAATAGTCTGTGCTGTGCTTCAATTAAACGAAAAACGTGAATTATCCGATTTTTTAAATTAACTATTGATATTTTAGTGGTTTCCGGCCGACAATGGACCATACGCCTTTTTCTCCGCGGGCGGGTGTCGATGCTCTAAAGACAGGTCTAGGATAGGAAGATTAGGAGGAAGTCTCTGTCCCTCCTTAGCGTCCTATTTTACCATTATTTCGTATTCTTCATCGACGGTTTAAATAGCCATTATTAGGCTCAAAAGTGGTCTGCTGTATTCACAATACGTATTGAATGAAATCAATAATTTGAGACCCCCCCAGCGACAGTCAAATTACAATACAATACATACCTACAAGATTTTGACAAATCAATTTTACCGTCTGTCTGATCTTCGCAAAATCAAATATCAGAGCTATACTCAGAGAAAGTCTTTGATATCCATCTATTCATTTCATCTGTAAATCGAGTTGGAATCCTCAAATTAATTCGCCATCAAAAGGTGAATATCATGACGTTGCGACACACCTACTTATAGAAGCCTACATAACTTAAGTAGGTGCTTCGCAAGCATGCTGATGGAAACTAATTGAAAATTTTATTCAGTATGCTTTGTTATGGAATTTTTTATTTCGTATAATTCAGTATTTCTGTTTTCGTAGGAACCATACAGTTGGTTTTCTGACCATTACTTTTATTTATTGTTCCAGATAATACGAAGCAGATAGACAAGACACAAAACATCGAAATGCAGCGGCATTAAGCTGCTACACAGGTACTAATAGAAACTTGCACATTTATTACCTATCTAATGAAATTCCGACTCAACCTCTGTAAAAGTTTATAGTTAGAATATTTTAGTTTTATTTTTGCCGCGCTTAAGAACTTTCGGAACAGTTACTGACATCTAGTGGCGCTTTTTGTGACAAATACTTTGCACGTGTTTGACATGATTCTTGGCGTCGTCGAAAGATGGCGTTAGACTACAGCTGTCTGTCATGGCTGGTTGTCAAACAATTGTCAAACCCGCTGTTGTATACAAAACGGATTCAAGCTAATTTAATATTTATTTCGAAGAAAGTTTTCAATTATTATCATCACTTAACATTGGAGCGGACTTCAAAACTTACGTCCTAAGTAAGAATATTCGTTTTCATGTAAGTTTTCTCTCAATAACGTTGTATAAATATAGCCCTTCCGGGTTTCGGCATGGTATTTCGGCATAAATAGCATTTATTGCCATCAATTCTGTCGGTGATGATCCGCTATTAGATAAAACTGAAGGTCTCCTCTTGTTTCTAATAGTTAATTGATAATTTTACACGTCATGATTGTTACCGCGACGTTACTTTTACGAGCTGTGCCTTTGTTTACAACTTGTTTCCTGTGTTTATGCTCGTCATGTTCAATGAAAATTTGTTGAATTTGGTATAATGTGACGCTTCGGAATACGCCTGGTATCATGACCTGCTCAAAACACTTTTGTAAAAGTTGTAGTATTTCTTTTCTGAAAAATGATTACTTTCCTTAACATATTTTTGTCACCTACCTCATAATATTTGAAAAAATCCATTTTATTCATCCAAGAAAATAATAAAAGTAAGTTTATTCATGCCATAATTAGTAAGGTGGTATAACAACAACATTTTTTGTGCACACCTGCATCTTCAAATCTTTTTTATAGTCCGTTATTGATTTTATATTTATAATAAACCCTATCCTAAGTACAACCACTATACAAAATATAAGGGCATGAGATTAGTCCGTACCCCATTGTGTTGAATATTCAGCCTCCGTCTATGGATCTTTCACTCGGACCATTGCGGTAGCGTTGTGCAGTCGTGCTGTTCTTAAAAAAGGAACTTTTTCTCAATAAAGATTATTAACATCAAGTTATAATATTCAGAAATCATTTTATAAACTGGTGTAACACAGAAGTGTATTGTTTGTTCAAGCACAATGAACATGGTAAGGTCCTTTATGGTTTTTTTATGACCCTATTATGTATTTTTTTCTTCATAACATGCTTATTGAACCATGAAGTTATGATTTAATTTATTTTGACATGCTCTTATTATGATTTGTACCAATACTAAGGGATGGTTGAATAGAAATTTAAAATTAATATTTTCATAAAGTTGGTAATATATTTTTTTGTGCAAAGAGAGTTATGAAATATGATACGTTATTCCTTATACTAAGTAGATTAATATGTAATGGTATAGCTTACACAATAACTTTCTATAGCATGGCATGCTCCGATGTGATGTTTCCTTCCAGCAGCGATCGATGCCGGAGACTCTTGACTTTGGCACGCTGTCTCATTTTTTGTTTGCTGTCCCTTTTCAACTTAGACAAATCAAATGCACTGGATATGATCCTTATTGTTTGCCTTATTGATTTTTTCTGTGGCTTGGTGCGTGGTTCTTATGGCATAACCAACTTTTTGACGTGTGAACAGAGCGCTTGGGTATATTCATACAGTTTTTTGTCAGTTATTGATGCTATAATAACCTTATCCATCCAGATAACTGTTTTAATTGCGGATATTTGGGTTTAAATAAGTGGATTCATAGTTTTTGTGATCTATGTTATTAAGAATGGGTGTAAAACGGCTTGATAAAGCATATATCTTGGGAAAATTTGCACCAGAGGTAAATCATAATGGTGAAACTGTGATGAATACACACAAATATAATAGTAATTTTTGGTTATTATGTAAATGTTGTTCTTTAATGTCTTGCCTTTTTTAGATTTAATAATTAACCTTTTTCTCATCACAGATGAGAAGTGAAGTGGTAGTGAAGTATTAATGTGTTATGAATGTTTGTGTGCAGGTGGTGTCTCGCCATGCAGCGCGCGGGTGGGAGAAGGGCCTGTGCGCCATGAGCCACACTCCTATAGGCGGCCACCCGCAAGGTAAGGCTTTTTTGAACCAAATTTGAAAAAAATGGTGATGGTGATTTGTTCTAGGACTGTAATTCTGTTTGGGAGCTTTTGAGTACACATATTTTATGCGGAATTCCTGACCATTTGTTGGGGAAAATGATAGTGCACATGCAAGTTTTCTGCAATATCCACATCAATCATGAGGTAAGACAAAAGTGTGAATTGTGATTTAATGTGTACAGGTTGGGAGCACAAGCTTGCTGAAAGGTCGTCGCTGCCGCCGGCTTCTGGGGAGGAGAAGAGCAAATCTCAGTCCAAATATGTGTTCGCACAACCACATCTGTCCAAGTGAGTACTAATAATGATGTATAGTTGTTCCTGCAGGGTTTTCTCATTTCAATATGGTCGATAGTGTAATTTATGAAGGGTATGGTAAAAGCAACGATTTGCCAGCAGAAATCTAAATTCAAACAAATTAATATTTATTCATAATCTGACATGCGTATATTTTCAAGCTACTATAAGAATGGTAATATTTTTAACCTTCACCTAAAACTGGGTGATCCGTGTTCATGACTTCTTGTTATCTGTAAGCTTTTGTTGAATTTAAGGTCGAAATTTGCGAGTACTCTCTTATGATAGGCACTTAAAGGCAGGTGTTTATAATACTTATGTTCTCAGGGTCAGCATGGCGTGGCGCGAGCAGACGGAAGGCTCGTCGGGAAGCTCGGCGCGCTCGCCCACCTCGCCGCCCTACATGCGCTGGGCACGCAGCCTGCACGAGTTGCTTGAGGTTCATATTCAGAATTTTAGGAGATATTAATGTTCTTTTAGGTATTGAGAATCCTCCTTAAGGGTAAAAAGACCCATCACGAAACTGTCACCATTCTGTACATCCAATTAAGTAAATTTGTGCAACAATAGGTAATAGCTGGGATTACTTTTTTTTTTATGTGAGTAATCGCTGTTTGCGGTAGTGCGCAATGTAACGCACGCTAAGCAGTGTGAGTATACGTGCATGCAAAGGTACAGGGATCGTGGAACTATTTAAAGTTAAGTACAAAATATAAAACTTAAAAAAAATTACACCATCCAAGTCGACCGTTCCATACCGTGGCACTTTCCAGAACAAACAAAAATCTTAATAACTGGAAGAACAAGTGAGTGTCAGCTTCTTTAAGGGTATCTTTACACCCGCCATGCGGTTAGGTTATTACCACTATTTTGGCTATAGGCTATGGCTTTTAGCTATAGATACTCAGCAGCTGCAGATCTATTCTGTTAAAATCTCACCTTGTAAAATTAGATAAAGAAAGAAAGAAAAATATTTTATTTGGGACAGGAGGTCATTCAAGTAAGCACCAAAGAGGGGTGACATTGGGTCCGGTTAGGTTAAAAATGAAAAAAAAATATGCTTACGTAATATTTTCAATTTAATAATAATTTAAAAAATCTCCAACGCAAAAACGAAAAGTGAACATTTAAAAAGTCAAAAATAATACCTATACTTGAGCCATCAAATTCGATTGAGTCTTTAATATAAATATATTTTCATTATAGAAATTGATGAATGACACGATACGGTTTGCTCATTGAAATGGTGCTATAATGTCCCGGCGAGGTACCGCTAAGTTTAAAGCAATAACTAAAAGAAGTTATGATAATGTGATAAGTACAATTTTTCTCCTAAATCATCTTTAATCTTAGTACTTAGCAATAGTTACTTACCTGCCTTACCTGTATTCTGGTGCGCTTTCAGCGAGCTCGAGTCCTGTTTGGTGAATTTAATTTAATTTAATTTCTTGTTTGGTAGTCATAATTCCTGGTTTTTATATACTTTTCGGTCGAAAAACGCTTCTTTTGACCAAAAAAACTAAATTTTTTGTTCGGCATAAATCCACTGACTACTTAAGTCGCTAGCCCGCGTGGAGACGCATCTTTTGACACCTCCACGTGCACCTAGTGCATATCTGGTGGAGAATAAGGAAACGAATCCAAACACTACATATCTGCATTTTTTTTTTCAAGAGTGTACTTTTGTTTTGGATATCCTGGCTGCAGCATCAGCTCATCGTGTTGCCACGATTGCATTGTATGTAGAATCAAATACTGATCAAAACGAATCCAAACACAACATATATGCTATTTTTTTTTTCAAAACTGTACTAGTGTGTTGGATATCCTGGCTGCAGCATCACACCAAGAATTCCATAATCTTGCGTAGTTATTATCATACATGGCTGTTTCAAATTTTAGGTCACACATAATTAATTATGTTTGAAAGTAAAGTAAATACCCATTATGCGTCTAAGATCCCTATCGCAGCTAACAGAAGAGTGGATAACCTTGAAACGGCTCAACCAATTTTGATAAAACATGTCTAAGAACTACCGCTAGAAAACCTGCTTTCAAATTAATAAAACCACATTCAAATCGGTTCAACCGTTCGAGAGCTACGGTGCCACAGACACACACACATAGCGGTCAAACTTATAACACCCCTCTTTTTTCGACGGGGGTTAATAACAGAACATTAAAACTAAAAAAAAAAACAATAAAAAACCGGCCAAGTGCGAGTCAGACTCGCGCACGAAGGGTTCCGTACCATTATCTATGAAAATGGCAAAAAATAACTTAAAAAAAAAAAAAATGTTTAATGTGAATATATAACTAAATATTCTGTGAATATTTCAGCTGCCTAACTGTCACGGTTCATGAGATACAGCCCGGTGACAGACGGACAGACAGACAGACGGCGGAGCCTTAGTAATAGGGTTCCCGTTTTACCCTTTGGCTACGGAACCCTAAAAAACATTAAAACTAACAAAATTGTGAAAACAAAAGATGTCCTATGTCAAGCCAAAAAGGCTCGAAAGTTAAATTAGCTAGCGAAACTCAGCAGACGTAAAAAGAAATATGGTTTTTGGGGGTCAACGACCGCTGGTGGGTTTTTTACTTAGAGTTTGAGTTTAAAAAATCTTTTTTTTTTTATAAAACGTGTTTAGATACCGATACCCATCATGTCTGTGAAGTTTACATAAAGAAACCTGCTATTTCAAGTAAGTACACTACCTGCGATTGAAGACCCCCAAAAAAACTCATCAAATTATTTTCTTTTTTGTTTGATCATGTTTAGGTATACCCATCAAGTCTGCGGAGTTTCGCTAACTAATTTAATTTGACCCTGTAGATGAAGAGCTGTCATTCCTCCTGATGCATTGACATTGTTGACAGATCACATCGTGCTCACTTCACCTAAAAAGTAAAAGGAATCTTATATTAATCTCTTTTTTTTTTAAACGTTGCCCCACACTAGGTATTTCTCTTCTATCGTGGGTGCGTTTACAAACATTTAAACTCACATACACAAACAGCCAGACCCGGAACAACTACTTGTAGGTCATACAAATATTTGTTCCGTGCGGGAATTGAACCCGCGACACGCAGCGCAGCAGTCAATCGCTTAACCACTGCGCCACTGTCGTAAAAATTAAAATCTCTATCTAATCTTTATCTTCTAAACTAGTTGTTTTAAGTGCCAGCTTGAATGTAGCTTGAAGTATTGTTGTGGGGTTATAGTACCAAGCGATGATGTAATTAATAAAATTAATAATTTAATTAATTATTATGTAACTATAAAATAAATTGTCTCACGGCCCTAACATGTGACTTGTATAATTATAGTTTTATTGAAATGGGCGTCAAGACTTAAGTATTCACGATGAGATTTTTACAGAAAAGATGGGCTGGTCAACCTTTAAAAACGCTTATTTCTCATCCCCCATAGGACGCGGAAGGCGTGCGTCTGTTCCGCAAGTACGTGGGCGGCGCGGGCGGCCTGCACGTGGACCGACTCAACTTCTACTTCGCCGTGCAGGGTCTACGCCAGGAGTGCGACTCTTCCAAGATCCGGCAGGTCGTGTCCGCTATATACAAGTGAGTGACTCCTAAGAAGAGCTTTAAATAGCAATCTTAAATGTACGTCCAGCGCCCCTTGGATAGTCAGCCCCCCATAGCTTCGTTCGTGTTAATATGCGAGAAGAAGAATAACCCGATTACCGGACCTACCAATACAG
This sequence comes from Tiliacea citrago, assembly GCA_963921375.1. Taxonomy (NCBI): domain Eukaryota; kingdom Metazoa; phylum Arthropoda; class Insecta; order Lepidoptera; family Noctuidae; genus Tiliacea; species Tiliacea citrago. Next base: position 5,623,198 of record OY992791.1, on the reverse strand, counting down.
AAACAATATTATACCAGGCTTTTTTTTTAAATATCTAAACATTTTGGGTCAAATATGTGTGTTGTAAAAAGGTATGATTTATTTTACGACTGTATTATCAAAATGCTGGGTGGGTTTTCACCAGAGTTCTGCGAGAAACCTGAGCAGTAAGCGAAGAAAAAATCCGCCGGTAGAATTGCTTTAGATTCAAAATTAATCAGCCTTAGGGATAAGAAGACTATCACTAAATACATACTTAAAGTCACGCCTTCTTTCCATGGGGGTGGTATGCAGAATCTACAGAACGCCACCTGCCCGATCTTAAATAATTCCACCCTTTTTTATCACAAATAACTTGATATTTATTTAGATTCCTGCGCAAGTCTCAGCTAGCGATGCCAGAGGAGCTGAAGACGCATGTGAAGCAGAGCCTCAAAGATGGCTCCAACATCGAGAAGACTATATTCGACAATATGGAACAAGAGGTATGCGGTTACAGGAATAATAGATAATATTAAACAGTTTAAAAACTGGCAGACCTGCTATAAAACATTCTTATCCAAAATGTATCTAGTCTACTGACTGTGTTATCTTCCAGTTAAGGTGAATCCGCAGCTGTTGCCCGTAAAATTCAAATTTTCTTACGTTTTTTGCAATTTGCAAGTCAGTGTTTGGTTGTATCTTTTTCCAAATATGATTCGCGACTATAACAGATATGTATATACAGAATTATAAGCAGTACATCTCTCTAAGTTAGATTTGTTCCATTGAATGATTTTGTTGTGAAATCATGACATTGGGGAACAAATCTAACTCAGATTGTATTTTGATAACTTTTGATAACTCAGATTGATTGATGTATTAATGATTATAATGCTGTAAATTAATATCTGACATAGTTGCGAATATCATATTTTGATCAAGATACAATCTGACACTGACCTGCAAATAGCCAAAAACATAAGAATATTTGAATTTCGCGGGCTGCAGCTGCGGATCCACCTTAAATATCAATTAGCGATTAATTTTCCCAACCAGTCTTACCAAGGGGTATCGTGTTACCCAGTAACTGGGTTGTGGAAGTCAGAATTATGCAGTCGCTCCATATAAAATACTGGTATTCAGCTGCTTCCGGTTTGACAGGAAGCTGACCCCAACACAGGGAAAAAGGAGCGAACCCATCGCGTCTGTGAAGTTCCGCCAGTTAATTTGGCCCTATATTTCGAAACAAGCAGGAACATAATAAAAGCTTCTTACAAAACACTCACGATCATAAATAAACCTATTCATCTTCCGACATTTTAATCGCAATAGTGGTATCGTAGGTGACGCGTGCGATAACGGAGACGACGTACCAATCGTTCCTGCGCTCGGATGCGTACGTGTCGTATGTCAGCGCCGCCACGCAACCGCTGTCATCGCCAGACGCCTCGCCGCCGCATCCTCCTAGAGAGGTAAGAATTGTTCTTAGTTTTTTTATATCAACTTATGATACTATTTTATGCAGACGTCACTTACAGAAAAACACATACAAAACGCTTTACCTTTTGTATGTGCTTTTCTAGGTTTAACATAAATAAATTATCTAACAGCAACGAATTTGTAATTATGCAGCTCTTTCAGAAAATGTAGGCAAATATTAATAATTTAAAATAAAACTTGCCGTTAAATACGCTCTTTAGATATAAATATCGGCGTGCCTGATTGTTACCAACGCACATATTGCTAGTATTTTTTTTAAGTACGGTACTCGCCCGTCTCAAAAGCAACAATATTATAATTTTTTTACGAAATATAAAAGTCACAAACAGCAGCTCAGTTTTTGACCCATAGGTCAGAAGCAGCTGTTCAGTTTTTGTCTCATAGGTTATAGTTCAGAAGCTGCAGCATATTTAACTTTTGCAACAGGGGGCAGTAGGTGGTCTGGCTACGCTACACGAAGGGCAAGAACTGGGCACGGGTAATGCGCCCGCCGCGCGACTGACGCACGACGCGTTACTAGCCACGCAGTCGCGTCGGCTGCACTCCGACGTCGCACCGTGAGTAGTCCGCTTTATTCACATCTCACTCACCTTTTGTATAAAGACCATAGATATTGACGTTGTGAATAGAAAAATTTATAAATGCGCTTATGCGGGCAATTAATGGCGCGATTCTTGGCAATATTATGACGTCTCAGCCCCACTGAGTAATTTGAGCAAAACTAAGATTCATCTTTCTGACTGACCGATTCCTTAACAAAAGTGCCTGTAAATGGTTTAATTGAAATAAATGCTTTGAGTTTGAGTTTCAACTAAGATTGTGTAGAAACTGCCAAAAATTGCGTAATTTTAGTTGCCCATTTAGCTGTATCATTAGATATGTCAGATATTTAGTTAGAAAAAAGTTTATAGGAACTTGCATTTGATTCATGATTTATAATTTTAATTTATTTTTTGAGAATCAAGTGTAAGTTTTTTGTAGTTTTGTACTGTTTTAGTCAAAGTAGAGTTGTTGTTATTAATGTTATCAATGTTTAGTATCTACTTTTTTTACCTTTTTTTAAGTAGTTCTGAGTACAAAACGTTATTACTATTAGTTATAGATTTGGCCTAGTTTAGATCCATCCACTTAAATAAAGAAACCAAAATTCTGAATTTCTCTCCAACCAGCAAACGAACACTTTATAATACTGACGTATCAAAATATACTCATAACTGAAATAGGGCGGGTTGTATCGAAGGACCAGTACCAACAATTTGAATATGAACCTTACGAAAGATTACAAAGGTCACCTAACGCTACATCAAAAAAATTATAAGCAGACCGAATATACTGTATTTAAATTAATCGGCAAAGCTTCACAGACGCGATTGGTATCTGCATTTAATACCAATAAAATATAGATTAAAACAAAAACAATTTCAAGTAACTAGGCCCGGCGCGAGGGCCAATAGGCCCCCGAGATCAGCTATTTACTTAAAAGTATAATATTAGATTTTTTATTTATTTTTGTTTTGATACGAGTAGATAAAAAAAACGGATATTCGGATGCATATTCACCTAAAGTTTGAGAGTTGACTAGTATGGAGTGCGCTTCGGTACGGGCTAATGTGTCGATTTCCAGGACTGACAAGTTTTTAAGAACTAATCTTTTGTACTGTGTAACCCCGAATAAATATATTTCATTTTAGAATAAAAGGTTTTGAAGAAATATTAATAATATTAATAAATTTTCCACAAAATTCTTGCCTAGTTCTAAATAGATAAGAAATAATTGTTATACTTAGGAATACAAAATTGTATACCTACACACTGTTATTAATGAAACCCCGCGATCCCGGAATAAAAATATATTTTAAGAAGCCGTTTCCATACTTTGTATCCTTTGCCGGGAAAAAAACGTACTTTAGGTAAATATGCATCCGAATATCCGATCTCTAGTTATGAGATACCGATTTCCACCACATCTGTAAAGTATCGCCAAATAATAAAAAAAAACCATGTGATTGCTCTTGTCCAAAGCAAAGATGATCAACCCGCCTTAGTCTTCGAGTTCATGATGTGTGACCCCAGCATTGCATGAGCGATCCAGCATTTAGCCTATTTACTTTAATTTCGCTCCGTCAGCTTGACTGATGTACCCATGTATTGTTTGCCCCCATGTTTTGTTCCGCGCTGCATGTTTGCTGCGTTCGCCGCATTACACGCTAAACGCTCTGTCTTGCCACCTCACATATTTTATACATACCTACCATTCCTTTATGTCCTTCCTAATTTTGCAACCCGCTGATTGACGATAAAAAATATTCCGAAAATGTCGATCTTTCAACATTTTTTTCTTTGAACATATATTTTTCCCATTTCACAAATCATATAAACTATCAACATCAATAACGATCTTTGACTTTCACAAAAAAAATCGTCAATCGATCTGTACCTTTCCTCCGAGCTAATCTTTTGCTCCATTACCCCTACTGCCCCATCTCCGTTCGTCCATGTCCTCCGTATGTATGTCGGTGGCACGGCAGACACCGCAAGCGGTCGGTGTACAGTGCGCACGTGTCGTACGCGGGCTACTGCCCCGCGTCCCGCCAGGACTCGGAGCGCGCCAGCCTCAGCAGCGGCCGCACCGACTCCGACGCCGTCTCGCTGTCCGGCAGCAGTGTGTGAGTACATGTAGTGTTACGTGTCGCGGCACGCAAGCGGTCGGTGTACAGTAAGGTGGCAGCTCTGTGAGTACCAGTGGTCCCAGTTGCGCCAAAACGAACCACCCCAGAATCTCGCAGTAATTCTCGGACATATGTATAGACACATCCACATAATAGATAGATACTACAAGTGGCATATTATGACTATACGTGACCTCACATAATTCTGCATCGCGCTATCCAGATTTTCCGCTCGATTAGTATATTTACAACAGCCTAAAAACAACCGTTGGCCAGCAGCCTCCCAGATACAACACGCGGCCAGTCGGAGGATCCTCTTTTTTTCAGCGAAACATTAAACAGCCCAAAATTATGTTAATAAAGTCAAACTTATCCAATATTCTAAATGTGACATTACATTGGTAATTTGTTATAAAGCATAAACAGTCCTCAACTTATGCTCAGTGGCGTAGCTAGGTAACCAAAGGCAAACCAAAGGGTAAAAAATAAACTAGAGCCCTAACTAAACTATTTAAAATTGTTTGTTCCGTATTCGTCGTTTTCCGAATTCGACGTACTCCAGATTCGACTGTAAAACCAGTTAAGAATACAGGGGAGGTCCCCGCAAGTTACAAACAAAGATGTTCGAGACTTGTTGGGATTTCCCCTGTATTTTTTCAAATAAGTTGCCATTATTAAAGTCGCGTTCCTGGAATCTGGTTTATTTATATTCCGAATGTGGGAGAAATTTTCACTAGTTCAATTTATAGTTTGTAAGTCCAGAGTCCGAGGTGCCCCCTGAGCTTGGAGGCCCTGGGGCACTGCCCCGTCTAGCCCTCCGGTAGCTACGCCACTGCTTATGCTTAAGAATAAAAATAATTTGTTCGCAATAATATGAGTACAGTACACAATTAGTTAGTAGGTATATTCTTACTTGTTAGGTTTCGGATGATAGCGGATTCATGCCACCGCGTGGATGGGCTCGTTATGGCATTTCTGGACCCATTATTAGTAATTTATGCGAACAAGAGTTCCATGCCCTAGGTTAAATTTTACTAGTTTCTTGGCAGTAAGAAGAACCTATGCAACTTCGATCAAGTAAGTGTATTATTTATTATGTAATATAGAAAGTATCTTTTAGTTTTTCTGTACCTTTTCTACCTAGCTTTAGAACTGCTTAACTTTTTATCACTAATTTATCATTTTGACCCCATCATCCGTGTGAAACGCATTAACTTGCATCAGACCGATGACCCTAATAACAAACTTACAAACAGATCCAAGTATCGATAGCTATTTTGATAGGTATAAAAAAAAACATTTGTCCCCCCTTTTTTACAGAAATCAAAATATTCTCTTTAGTAAGTACTTTTTACATTCGATTTTTATTAAATTAACTTTAAAATCTCATTAACATAATATTTTGTTCAAGTCGATAATGAAATTGCAGTGCTCATTAAAACCATTTTAAAACAAGCACCTTTTAAGTAAATATTTAAGATTAAATTTTCAATACTCAGTTAATACTATCGATATCCCTGTCTCAGTCGCACACACAGCTAACCCGTATCTTCCATCCCCCTCTAGCGATGGCATGTCAGTGCGGAACGTGCGCGAATCTCGCGAGTCGCGCCACCGACCGCGCCTGCACGGGCTCGACCGCCACGCTGTCATCAACAAGGAACAGGATACTGCCATGGTAAGATGAATGTAATAAACGAAGAATATTGTCGGCAATAGGGAATATGCACGTAATTCAAAACGTATCCATTATTTTAATATACATTGTGTAGGAGTCAAGAAACAAATTCCAATATTTTTTACATTTTTTAATGCATTACTTATTTTAAAATTAATTAATTTATGTTGCGTTTTTTTGTGGAACGTAACGCAAACTCAAAACGCGTCCTCTTCGAAAATGCCGGAAGTGACGAAAAAAAACATGTGAATAACATTTATTCTTTGCTAAATGCTTGAAATCTCACTAAGGTTAATATGTAAGTGCGATTGCTACTTGAATAAAGCATAAACAATAATTTAATATATAAGATTTGGGGCTAAAAAACAGATGTAAACAAAGCAGTTTCATGAACAATGACGTCACATCACGACCGCGACAGAAACAGACGTTTGAACTGTAGTAGAAAATTGTTGGAGTTTCATAATTTTTTTGAGCATCAATCAGTAGTATTTAACTTTCAATACTTTTCTTAGGTTTATATTACTGTCTATTATTGATTTAGTGAAAAAAAAAAACATGCATATTCCCTATTCTGTTGTAACTAAACCAAAAATGGACTGTTGCTATCTTTTACTAGCAGACAGCGCAAGAAAAGGACACTCACTACCGCGTTAGTTGTTAAATGTTCCTAGATCACATCACCAGGATAATAGCTCTCACAATGTGATTTTTTATAGTTCAGAACTGTTAAGTGCTACAAAACCATTGTGAGAGAAAATAAATAAACTTATTATTATATAGGATACATGGTTTCATAAGTCGCATCGACAGCGCCACGTTTTTTTTTTTGGGTTGGAAATTATCAAATAACTTCTCCCGCTCTGCGTGGAGCGGGAGGGAGTGTCAGACTTTTACTGACTAAAACCCACCCGTGTTCCTTCAGAAAGTCACATTGTCAGCGCCACCTAGTACTTAAAACGTCTTTAACCAAGGAGTTTTGTTCTCAACCTTCTATAATTTCTTTGCAGTTATCTATAATAGTCTGTGTGCAAAAGTATCTCCGTCTGTTACCTTTTCACATCTAAACCACTGAACCGATAATTATGAAATTTGACAGATAGATAGCGTGGGACTTGGAGAAGTACATAGGCTACTCTTCATCCTGTATTAAGAGCAGGTAGTCTAAATCAAATTTCGAACACAAGCTCCGCCCCTCGCTCCCCGCCACTCCGTTATGTGCTAAACGCTAATACATCACTAATAAAGTTGAATATCGCGTGCGCTCTTTGATCGTGTTCGAGCACGAAACTAAATAGCGTAAGTCTCAATTCTTATTTCGTTTATAATTAAAGTAATAATTGATCTAGAGAAAAAACATCTTGTGTCGAATAATAAACTATATTTTCTTGCTGTGAATATTTATTTTAGACATAAAAGCTAAACAATCTTGTTTGTATTTTATAATTATCGTTAAAAAAGACATGATTTTCGAATAAAAAATTTATTGAGAGCAAATATTACAATTACGTCTTCAACATAGAAAGTAAAGATCCGATAAATCATATACTTATTAAAGTTTCATTTTTCTTGTATGTGTGACTGTTTCAGAATATTCATGCATATTAACATAAAAATAGGGAGCCTCCTCTTAAATATTAGTATTAAGAATGATGAAATAATAAAAACACGCAGATGAAGTTGCGGGCTACAGCTAGTAAAAATATAAGTGCAAAAATTATAACAACAGCAAGGTCAACAAAATTAGAATTTAAATGTTTCCGGATTTTCATAGTTAATCCAATAATAATAATAATGAAAAAAATATATATATGTAATGGATTTAATATCCATTAATTCCGTTCAGGTAAATATCTAATAATGTAACAATTCAGCCGGTGATAAGGCACGTTCGACTCGCATTGTTGACTTTTATTATCAATAAACACACTGCAACTAAGATTAATGCCATTTCTCTGACCCTCAACAGTCAAGTGCAGAACGCCACCAGTTATGTAGTTTGCACATAAATCCAGTAGTTTCTAATACCAATAAAAGAAGTATAATACAAGAATAAACAGCTAAAGGTGACGCAATAAGAAACGCACTTTTAATAGAAGACAAAATGGAGGTACAGATGTGGACACTAAACTCTTTTGATCTTCTCATATAATTGATTGAATTTAAGATTGCCTGTCGACAGGCAAAGTCATAATGTCCCTTCACTCATATAGATAGTGATAATATAAAGAACTTTTTGATATAATTTTGTCGTTTCTAGAAGATACACAGCTTTCACATCGCTTCTGACGTATTAAGAATAGTCTGTTCAATAATGTTGCACATCATCAATATAAAAATATCGATTGCCTTGTCGTTGAACTGTCCCTATTAGCAACTTTGCCAGTATTTTTATCAAAAACTGTTCAAACTTCTAGAAACTTTTTCTCTTGTGTTCAATAGTCATTAATCTCTTTCCAGGTGATCCCCAGAACTCTGCGTGTGCAGTCGGAACAGCTTCGCGTGCTGCCGCCGGCGGAGTTCGCGCCGCTGCTCATAGAGAAGCTAGAGCGCGTGCGCCGCGACCAGGAGAACAAGGAGAGGCTCGAGAGGCGCCTCGCCGAGGTCAGTGCCGGCTGTTGTCTATATGACCTTACAGAAGAAAGTCTTTGAGTAGTGTAATAAATAACACTACTCTGAATTTAGGAATCCTAATTAGGATTTTAAATTATCCGAAGGCAGTAACCGTCTTATCTGTTTTCTTTCACACTTTTCGAAATCTAAATTAGGATCTCTAAATTCTCAGTAGTGGAATAACCTTTTTGTGTATATAACTTCCCACACTTATCTTGCAACTGTTTTCCCTACCAATAAGGGTGGAGTGACATCTAGCCCGCTATATTACGCACGCCCAATTACGCACGCGCTAAGGTGAATCCTCACTAAGTAATTAGTGAAATAACACCCCGTCGTTTGCGCAACTCGCACCGTCATAAATAACGACAAACCATTAGCTGGCCGCATTTTTTTCCATACCCATTTACTGGACAACCCAATTAAGTATGGCAAGTACTATGGATAAGTCTCTGTCGGAAACGGATGTCAGCTTGGTGGGGAACGTTCTCTCAACACCACCTAACTACGTATTTCAACGTGCAGGGAAGAGATGCAGAGATGATATGGATGACTCAATCAGTAAACAGCTGGATGATTTCAAGGAGGAAATGAGGAAAATGATGACCTTCTTCTCAGAAAAACATGGCAATGAGACACAGCATATAAACTCAACTTTAAAAGAAATTCAACAGTCTAATATTAAAATAGAGAGTTCGATTGCGTACCTAACCGCGCAAAATGAGGATCTTACAAAAAAAATCAACAAGCTTGAAAACAAATCTGTAGAAGACAAAAAACTCATTACTATTTTGGAGAATAAGATTGAGGATTTGCAAATGGGGGGACGGAAAACAAATTTTGTTGTGAAGAATGTACCAAGAAAAAGTCATGAAACCAAAGACGACCTCATAGAAATGATCATGTGTCTTTCCCGAAACTTAACCTGTAATATAAATAAATATGACATAAAGGACATCTATAGAGTGCGTGGAAAAAACCATGACCAACAAAATACTCCTATTATTGTGGAGACAGGCTCCACTTTGTTGAGGTCTGAGATTCTGAGGATGGCTAAGACATATAATTTAAAAAACCAAACTAAATTGCGCTGCAAGCACTTGGGTTTTAAAACACAAGAAGATACCCTTATCTTTCTGTCGGAGCATTTAACCCCAAAAGGATCGCGTCTACACTTTCTTGCTCGAGACCTGATTAAATCTGGGGCCTACAAGTTCTGTTGGACTGCGTATGGCAAGGTTTATATAAAAAAGGATGAACATGCGCAATCTATAGTTATCACTTGTGAAGAGCAGGTACATAAACTCTTAGGGAGTGCATGACTTATGACTTATAATACTTTGTGTGCACCCCGTTTACCTAATTTGCTGATAATACTTTCGTTAGTTTCTACCCCAAACCTGTTATTTTATACTTTTTCTGTAAGATTTTTCGCATTTTTACTGTGTACTTATATCACAATGAGTTTGAACTTAATGTACGTTGCTAATCATACCAACACTCTCACGCATCCTCATTTGTACAACACACACACTCACCCCTTTACACATGCTACATACCATAACAACACATTCACTTACATTAACCTAAAACCTAGCATAATGTGCCCAGTCATCAAAATAATACATAAACTTCTGCAACTTACTCTAAATAACCTAAACACTTATCTTAAAGAAACGTATATTCTACTTACAAATACTTTAAATGAATGACGCACTATTAACCGTAACCGATATAGATAGTATCGAAATTGCCCGTTCAGTCGAATGCGGGATCTCAGAGCTTGGCAGACACATACAAATTAATAAGAATGACCTCACTATTATTTCCCAAAACATAAGGAGTATTTATTGTAATTTTGATGATTTCGTGCTCAACTTATCAACTTTTCCGTCAGACACAGATATTATTATACTGACGGAATGTAGGTTAAGTGCTAATAAACCTATTCCACAACTGAATAATTATGAATCCTACTTTACTAAACGGCAGCTAAACCAAAATGATGGGGTAGTTGTGTATGTAAAACACTCCTTGAAACCGAAAGTTACGGAAATTGAGCTATCACAAGCGTCCTGTCTTCAACTGGACATTCTAAATAACATAGTGTTATGTACTTACCGCTCCCCCTCAAACACAAACACGGATAGCTTCATAAACTCCCTTAGTACTTACCTAGATAAATTAAACTCTCACAAAAGCATTATCCTTGCGGGAGACATAAATATAAATATTAAACCTAAAGAAATAGAATCGTCTCATGAGCGTAATAATAGGAACAGTTATCTTAATATGTTGTCATTGTATGGAATACTACCTGGACATACGCTACCCACTAGAGAAAGAAACTGCCTGGATCATTTCATGCTAAAAATCAATAAAAAGAAGGTATCGGCATTTATTGCCATACTTCATACCTCTATCACTGACCACTTTACAACATTTTTGTCCCTGTCTAAACTAAAAAACACCCGCATTCCAAAAAAAACCGCTACAATTATTGACTTTGAATTAGCTATGAAGGACTTACAGGAAAAGAATCTAGCCGAATTGCTGTTTTGTAATGATCCAAATCTACTGACCAACCTTCTCATAAATAAACTCACGAATACTTTAAAAAGCAGTAGTACCACCCGCACCATATCAAACAGTAAACAGATTATTAAACCATGGATTACCAACGGCATACTACGTTGTATAAGAAACCGTAATAAATTGCAAAAACGTTATAAATCTGATCCATACAATGATATTACAAAAATAACTTACAATAGATACAGGAATTACTGTAACAATTTGATAAAAAAACTAAAACGTAAATATGAAAGGGATCTGCTAGCAAAATCTGTTACAAATAATAAGCTACTCTGGAAAAATATTAAAGATATCACTTATTCCACCAAATTAAATAATCACAACTCTGAACTACTAAATATTAAGTCTTCTCCTCTTGAATCAGTAAATTTTATTAATGATCATTTCGCTAACGTTGGTAAACAGTTGGCTCAGCAAATTCTGCCTAGTAATAATTACCCCATAAATCAACATATGAAGCTACCTGTACAATGTAATTCTTTTGTTCTCCTGGATACTGACCCCAATGAAGTTGATCGAATCTTGATGGGTCTTAAATCTGATAGTGCCCCCGGTTGGGATAATGTCTCGACTAAATTTCTAAAGCACATACGAAAGGAAGTTGTTCCAGTAATAACTCACCTTGCAAACCTCTGCTTCCAAAGCGGCATCTTCCCTGACCTACTAAAACATTCCATTATTACTCCCGTTTATAAGGGCGGGGACAGAGACGATGTCAACAACTACAGGCCTATATCTGTTTTGCCATCCATTTCTAAAATACTGGAAAAATTAATTAATAATAGACTAATAAAATACTTTTCAAAATTTAATTTACTATCCCTCAACCAATTTGGCTTTAGACGAGGCTTATCCACTGAGGATGCAGTTACAGCACTCAGTTCTCTAGTAACTGAACACCTTAACACTGGCAATAAATGCCTGACTGTCTTCCTGGACCTTAAAAAAGCTTTTGACACCGTCTCTGTCCCTGTTCTTGTGAGTAAACTGGAAAAAGCTGGAATAAGAGATACCCCTCTGAAATTGCTTAAAGACTATCTCTCGTCTAGAAAACAAAGGGTAAAGGTGGGTGAACTGACCAGTAGTGATGCTGAGGTCACATATGGCGTTCCCCAGGGCAGCGTACTGGGCCCTACACTATTCCTGGTATATTTAAATGATCTCTGCAACATGCATATCAATAATGCAAAAGTTTTTTCATACGCCGATGATACCGCTGTCGTTTTCTCTGGGAAATCCTGGCAAGACGTGAAACTCAAAGCAGAGATGGGCATGGCACAAGTAACTAATTGGCTAAATAATAACCTGCTCACTTTAAATACGTCAAAAACCAATTACATTTGCTTCAGTATTAACAAAAGTAGTCAACCAAGCGAGGATCTCAATCTAAGAATACACACATGCGGTGATACCAATAACAGATACTGTTATTGTTCATGCATAAAACAAGTAACTCAAATTAAATATCTAGGCGTGATAGTCGATCAGCGGTTATCCTGGTATCCACATCTAGAACAGGTCTCAAATAGGGTTAGGAGATTAAGCTGGATCTTTAAAACACTTCGACATGTTGTTCCAAATAATATTACGAGTAAACGAGACCCCCCAAGAAATGTTCTTAATGAGATCTACATGGCTTTGGTGCAGTCTGTCTTGTTATATTGCATCCCTATTTGGGGAGGTGCAGCGAAAACTAATTTTATAGACGTGGAGCGATCCCAACGAGCTCTGATAAAGATAATGTACTACAAAAGTAAAAGATATCCTACTGATATCTTATATAAAATGAGTAATCTGCTTTCCGTAAGAAAACTGTACATTATCCAAATAGTTTTAAAAAAGCATAAAACCCTGCAATATGATCCACACTTATTACGAAAAAGGAGGACCGACATTGTTGCACAAATTCCTAAAACCAAAACCATGTTTGCTTGTAGACAATTTAATAAACGGTCTGCTCAACTGTACAACAAAATAAACAGACATATTAACATATACTCAAAAAAAAGTTATGAATGTAAAAAAACAATAACCAGTTGGATAAAGACACTTACATATGATGAAACGGAGGCACTTTTAGAGCACATAAAGTAGCAGATACACTCACACATACACTCTCACTTACACTTTAACATACACTCCTTACACTCTAACATTCACTCTCATTCACTCTCGCATACACTCGCGCACACACCCCCTTTCACTCTCACATACAGACACACTACGCACTGGTATTCACACTCGAATCACACTCTCACTAACATACTTGTTTTTATTTGATATTTTAAGATATTTTAGGTAGGTACCTACGGAATTGTTTTATAGATTAAGATTATGCTGTACTATGGAAGAGCGGAGTCTCCTAACACAGGCATTGTTTGCTTAAAAGGAGGCTCCAGACATGAAACCCTTTATATGTAAACTGAAGCATAAATAAAAACATTTTTTAATTTTTTTTTTTTTTTTTTTTTTAATATTGGAACTACGCAACCCGACAGCGACCAACAATTTTCAAACGACAACAAACCTTGAGGTCTGACTTCATGTAGAATAAAATCTGCATTCTTTGCAATCAATATTATTATTGGGTATAGACAGCTAGATTTACCACACATTTGGCCAAACTATCCTTTTTAACAATGTAGGAGCTACATACCTTGTTTCTCCAACCACCAATCTGTCAACTTGTACCCTGATAACAAATCCTAAACCAGAAATTAAAAATATGTAATTAAATAAATTTTCTGTGTACACAGGGTGACGGCGAGGAGACTTCGAGTCAAGTATTACCTCCGCAGCTGGTGGCGGCGGCGATTCGCGAGAAGTTGCAGCTTGATGATGACAACGATCAAGATATTCTCGGTCAGTATACAAGAGCAAACTTACTAATTTCGTGGTGGAGTCATGAAAACACGGGATAATATAAATGTTCATTTAAAATCATAGTTGATTTAAAATTAAAAAATAAATAATTGATTGGTGCTGGTTTTATAACATAAGATTATTTTTTAATACAAAGAGGAATGTCTAATGCTAGGTAAGGTGTGAGGAACACACAGTGACTAGTTGGTAATTTTAAAATCGCACGTCCACACAATTTTGAAATCGCCAGCGAGTCACCGGCGACTCAAGTCGCAGCGTGTACCTGGCATAAGGAGGGCTCTCTGTAGTCTTATGCAGAAGGAAATGAATTCTCCATAATTATCGATTTTCATGGTATTGTCTATACAATCATACTCATCCCCCCGCAGACCAGCACGTGTCGCGCGTGTGGTCGGAGCGCACGCCGGGCGCGTCCCCGCCGCCCGGGCGGCGCGCGCGCCCGCGCCCGGCCCGGCGCGCGCCCTCGGCGCTATCAGCTGACTCGGGCCACTACGATGCGCCGCCTGATTCGCTGCATCATCCGCTTTCGTTAACGCGCAGGTATGTGGATACCTAAAGAAAGAAAGACAACACCTTTTTTGAGAACATCATAAGGCCCATTCGCGTCACAAATCCCAAAATCCATTTAAAGCTAAACGTACTTAAAACGTCAATCTCTCTGTCATCTTCAAACGGTTGACAGAAATAGAACGACCATTTAAATCCGTTAAGCGCTATTACATCTAGTGATTTGTGGTGCACGTGGGCCTAAAAGACGCCCAACATATTCTACAAAATAAATACGAAACAAAATATTTTATACATTTACCAATATGAACACGAATTTTTAAGCCATTATAAATATAAATTGCGCAACATTGATTCAGCGACATGTTTTTATATTGCAGGTAATATATTGCTGGCAACATGCTTTTCTGTAGTGTTGCTAGCAACATGATCAAATTTCATATTCATGGTAATCAAAAAGTGCGCAACATGTGTTGCAAAACAGAATGTTTAACACCTTTTGGAACGAAGTTTCTTGTCGCACGTTGTACTCTGAACACTTAGCGACCGTAACAAAAATGTTGTCACGGTCAAAATATTACACTTTTTTCTCTCCAGATCTCACTCGCAAAATTTGCAAAAGACAACCAGGTGCCGTATTATGACGTTTTAATGCCATCATGATTCCAGTGCAAGAGAGAGATGGATCTATACTTGACCGCTAGCACCATCCCTTTTTCGGTCTGGAATCATAATGGCATTTATACTTCATAATACGGCCCCAGGGGACCACACCTCTCGACTGTTTTATTACTAATTTTTTCTTCTGTCTATTAATACTTTTGATATTTTCCTTTATTTAAACGATATTCAATACTTTTATTATTTTTATTTATTTATTTCAATACGATTATTTCATAATTTACCTCAGATCGTTCTCCAAGAAGACGGTCACGGAGCTAACCGACAGCGGCGTGTCCGTGGTGTCAGAAGGCGGCGTGGAGCCTCGCATCTTGCTGTGGATGGCGGAAGGCGAGCGGCTGGAGCGCCGGCCGCACCGCGAGCACTCGCGCGCCTCGTCCGCCGACCGCGACGAGCTGCGGCGCAAAGACAAGCTTCCGCGCAGCGCACGGTACACACATACTCATTTGTTCATTACAATATTGTGGTTCCAAGTATCTCAAGCTTTTTTGCCACACCATGGCATGCCATGCTGTAATTGCCATATAGGGGTACAATAGTTAGAATTCAAAATAATAATAAATAAAATAAACAAAACATTTGTTAAGTAGTGACCTTCAGTCGTACCGGATATGCATCCTTGTGTAAGCATTGGAATAGTGGAGAGTCGGGTTGTATTTAACTATGGGTCTATCTTTTAACGACGTCGCCGCCAGGTTACGTTCTGGTCCAGCTTCGCCGAATCTTGAATGGTGAATCTTTTGGCGGGGTTAAACTGCTTTCTCGACGTTTTGCTATATCACTAATTTGCTGTGTTACACGTTGCTGTTGCTAATGTCTTCGTCCGAGGTCTCGTTACTATCAGTTTCTGGTTTTCTGGAACGAAGATCTTTAACGCGGCTCGCGGTACTCGAAGTAGTAAGTCACAGTTAATAGAATACAATGACGTCCCACTTGGATCCCCCGAACCCAAAGCCACAAAACCTAAAAGGAATATTGGGTTGGGTTACAGCTACCTCAGTCCATCACTCGAATCCCGAAATGTCTAAAAACAGAATGCGCACTCACAAACGACAAACAATTTTGGAACACTACAGCATAGCACTGCACTGCACATAATGTCATTATAATTGACACACACGTATTATAATTTGAGCGATCAGCAGATGCCTAAAAGATTTGGAATGATCTCACCAGATTAGCTTGGACGGGAGTCAGCATCATTCGGCAGGCACAATTAACTCCTCGTATGCACTGGTTCGCTGGATCAGGAGCGCAAATAGGCCTAGTCCACGCCACCTTTGCACAGCTCTAAATATTTATTTGGTGACACAAAGACACAACAAAATAAACATGTGTCGCGCTGTAGTAAACGCACAGTAAAAAAATATATTTGTAAATTTGACGGAGACGACTCTCGATCTCGACACGCCTGTCAGTCAATGTCCAACGACCGACCCGTTTAAAGTATGATTGTTCATAATGTACTAAACTTTAGTTCTCTGAACAAGCTATCAATCACTTGCGTACGTGTTACCCAGGGTCTGGGTTGTGGTGGTATGAAAGGCAGTTGCTGCATGCAAAAAATTTTTGGTATTCAGCTGCATCTGGTTAGACTTAGACGGATACAACAAATACAAAAAATACGAATACAAAAAGCAGATACGGATAGATGCTTCGATTTGTTGGCCGTTTACTATTTTGTTGAGTAAACTGATACTTTTTGACAGGCTTACACTGTCCTTCCATATCTATTAACAGTGTCAATTCGAAAACATTGTAAAAGACAATTATTTTGAAAAGAGTAACAGTGACGTTTCTTGCCGGAAACTTCTACCTATGAAACCTATACTCACACACTGACTTTTTTTTTTTTTTAGAAAAACATACTTTTACGATGTTTGTAAATATGTGAACACCATGTATCAATCTAATAATTAAGTTATTTTTCATTGCTTAGTTTTTAATTCGTTTTACATATTATGGTATAGTAATATTATTCTAGGTGCATCGTCTTCACAGATAATCATATAATTAATGTACTCAAACAAAATATTGTAAAACATTTTTAAAAGAGTACCGGTGGAGTTTCTTGCTCATTCTTCTCAATACGAAACTACCTTTTGGAAGGGGCAACTAGAATCAATTCTATTTTTTTTTTGTAAATTTTGACGTTCTAAAGTGCCTCTTATGTGCCTATTTGAAATAAATGGTTTGACTTTGAAACAACCGATTGGAACCGTGCATCTAGCTTTTGACGTTTCATAAGTGCCCATGTATTTTTATGTAAAATATGAAAATTTTGAATTGAAGTGAAATTGAATAGACTGAAAGCTGATCTCAGTATAGCTGAGAAAGGCTTGGCAGGTGGTGATCGAGCTATCACGCGAATTATCGCCGTATGGAAGCAGGTTTACAGCTAGTAGTGCTCCCCACAGAGGCAGCGGCAGCAAGCCCGGCAGCGGCGGCGCGGGCGCGGCGCACACCGTGGTGGTGGTGACGTTCCTGGACGAGCACGTGCCCTACCGGTTCAAGGTGCCCGCCGCGCCGCTCACGCTCCGCATCTTCAAGGACTACCTGCCTAGGAAGGGCAACTATAGGTAACGTTGTACATAACTAGCTTCTGCCCGTGGAGTAAACAATATACAGGGTGGAGTTTTAGGTACCTTAATCGTTGTAGCTACAGGACAACGGTCTTAGGAGACTGTCCTTAACTTTTGGTGCCATATTGTTCAGCATTCACAGATTTTGACAAAAAGCTATAGTCAGCAAGAAGATGGGTAGTTTTCACAAAAACTTTTTTTGATACCAATCGATTCTGTTTCTTATTAGGATTAAAAAAACTATTGGACCAAGGTTTGAGTACTAGAAAAGTCAGAAAACGCAAAAAAACTTCCCATTCTTTTGCTGACTGTAATTTTTTTTTTCAAACTGTAAATGCAAAAAAAAAAATTCAAAAAGTTATGGACGGCCTAAGACCGTTTTCTTGCAGCGATAACGATTAAAGTACCTGCCCCATCTCAAAAATCCAGCCTGTATATATTTTCTCCATGAAAAAATACTAAAGGCTCGTGCAGACTGGCGCGATATCGCGGACGGAACAGTCAGAGCAATGAGTGTCGATCTGCACGAACCTTTATATTTATGCCAACTTTCAAGAGATTTCTTTGAAGATTATATATAGCTCCCAAGACTCAACAAAACCAAAATCCATTTTTATATGTAGGGTCAAATTAAATGAGCTGGCAAAACTTCGCAGACGTGATGGTTATCGAAATTTAAACAGGATAAAACAAAATAAAAAGTTTTTTTTTAACTCATACTTCCAGTAACAACACTACCAGCGGGCGTTGACCCCAAAAGAAAAATCATCAATATTCTTGATTTTTTTTTAAATTTAATTTGACCCTGTATATAAAGATCATAATAGCCTTCACCTGTAACAATTCTGAATTCTTCCGGTGGGTTTAAAATACTCGTACTCTTTTCGTAAGCATGTGCTAATTGTATGCTACTAAGTAGCACCTGCTCGGATGCCATTGTGCTTCTACATAGCATAAATGTAATGAGTAATTCATAATTTACTCTGGCCTCTGGACTCTGGACACAAACATTTCGTTTATTAGGGCAGGACAAATTCATAAACTATTTTATTTTAAACATTTTTTTTTCTATTCTAATTCTCGTAATACTTTAGCTAACACATTCATTAGACGACGACGCGATAATCTTACTTGAAGATCGTGGCGAGCAAAGCTGTCACGACTATCAGTGTGCGTACTATGACACGTTTCTCTTCACACTGGATATCTGCTATTATTATATTTGGATTTGTAGGGCATTCTATCATAGGTTACTTGAATTTTGTATGGATGTGGTACAGTATTGATATAACGCCCGTCTTCCCGATTTCAGATACTTCTTCAAAACGAACTGCGCGGATCTAGACACCGTGATCCAAGAGGAGGTGAGCAGCGATTCGGATACACTCCCCATGTTCGAAGGAAAGGTCATGGCGCGCGTCAAGAGCATCGACTAGTCACGTTGTAGTGTGGACACTGCGGGCACGTCGGACACTGCGCGGTGAGGACAACACTACTTATGACGTCAGCAGGAAGGATTGTTAGGTTTATTTGAAGTACTATGTGATTTAAATTAGGATCGGATTTACCTTTTCGACAGAATGATGGTGCAACTAGGTTGAAGTCGTTAAACATCCCCTCACAACATAATCAATGGTCGATCAATGTGTTATCTGACTGCCATGCACTACACTGGATCAGTGTCAACGATCAACGTCGATCTACAGCAATCTAGTTACACCAATATTAGAATAGATTGAGGCAGTTTGCAACAATAAATTTTGTCATGCTGACGAAGCTTTGCACGGACCGTGCTTCACTAAGTGACGATAATTTAGATCGCATAGTAGCAATATCCTAGTGCGATAAATATAAGTCATGCCACGAAAGTAAAAAATATAATTCACAATAATATTCAAAGTTACTTTTGTTTAATTCAGATGGTCTAATGACGTGGCAATGTATTCTTAATCGTTAAAAAAATGGTGGGTTTTTTTTCGTGGTGTTAAAACGGAAATGGTAATACCAATATCAGGTAACAGTGGAATAATCCGCGATATGAAACGTATAACTGAACCGGTCAAAATTACATCGATGTATGACAGTCCGCCAGTGTGAACGCGTGCGAGTTGAGTATGCGCCAGTGTGTAATCCCCTTTACATGTCGCCCTGTCTCATGGCGTATTTAATATTATGATTGTTATATGTGAGCCAGTGACATTACTGATTTTATTATAATGAATAAGGTTAAGTTATCGAAAACTGATAATAAACTTTTTAAAATATTGTGCAGCGACGGCAGGGCGGCTATAGATTAAATAAATTATTTATTTTTAAAATGTTACGATAAGTGTAATCGTAATAGGTATAACTGCGCGCCATTGTATAAATTCTGTTCCTCATTGACTCTTTAAGCTTTTTTTAATTAATTTTAATTATTTTTTTACTACGAGCTAGTTGAGTACGCTTACTATTGTACGATATTTTTTTTAAATCGCAGAATGACGGTATGCAAACATTTTTTTTTAATATTCCTAGTGTTACATGAATGACTGCTTAGTTTATATATTTTTAAATTAATATTTTAGATGTTAAATTACGTGTTCTGTTTAAATATAAAATATAGTTTCGTTGAAATTGGGGATTCGTAATTTGTGATGGAAGTATGAAATACCAAACTGGTGCAAAAAATGCTGGTGCCTGGCTTCTCGTATTTATTATTTACTGCACAGTACAATTAGTTTTATAACTATATGTAGAAGCTAAATTATCGATTTATCGATTACAATATCGAATGATCAAATCGAGATATTTGTTTGTTATCGTTACGTCTTATTATAGGAAAATTTACATGTATAAACTGCCATGCACCAGCATGTTTTCTACCACTTTGCCGTTCAATTCAAAATTATTGACAAAAATCGTACGCACGACGGGATCTCAATCAAATATCAATGTAATGAATTAAACTGCACTTATAAGTGGAGACATGTTTTATATAAATAATTTCCGTTCCGCAGCTGTGAATAGAACTAATTAGCGAAATAGTTTGTAAGAATAAATTTATGTTTATTCTGTATTGCGACCGGTCTTAGCCGAGCTCAGCTGTCTGCACGGTTGTACTGTGGTGGACCTTTTATTTCTATTAGTTATCTTTTTATGCACAACTTTAGTTTAAAACTTCTGAAACTGATCAGTAATGGAGACTGATTTCAAATGACTCGATATACTAAGATGACGTCACTCCTCATTACTGTTACAGTAACTCGATAAGGCTGCTACTAGTTCTGTTATTCTTCTCGTTTTCTGCAACTGGCAGTACAACTGTGTCGGCGACTGAGCCAAAGTACTTTGCTATAATATCATTGCCAGACTGAGTTTCCCTAAGTCATCTTCAATTATACTAACTAGTCTACGTTCGCGTTGCATGAAACTTGTCACCTGAATCAATATCACTAAATTATCAGCTGTTAACTTAATTATTTAGCTTTGTCTATAAAATGTTTGAATAAATTGTTAGTTCAGAGCGAGTGTCGTGCAACGCGAACAGTTTGATACCAGTACTTATTTCGCATATTGTATAATATTGTCTAGGTAAGTTAGCATGTCACGTCCGGTCCATTATGTACCAACAGTTCAGCTTGTATTGTTTGTCAAAACTTCTTGCAAAACACACAGAACGTATGTGTCATAGATATTCACGAGTTATAACCACAATTATCCCACATTGGAATAATATTTAAAATTATTTACCCATTCAGCTTTCTTTACAAAGTTTCGACAGACGATATAACTTGCAGTGTTGCCATGTAAAATAGAAGTACAGAGGAATGTTGCCAGCGAAGAGTGCACCTAATGTTTGCACATTTATGAAGAGAATCGGGTGCGGAATCATGTGCCTTCAATGTTGATAAAAATTTTCATAGTTGATGCTTCTAATTAGTTGTAAGTTAACACATTGTAAATATAGAAGTAACGCTACGATCGTTTCGAACTCTTTATTTTTTATTAATTTAATTAAACAAATCATTTTTTTTTTATTTATTGCCTAAGTTTGCGTTGTGACGCGAATCATCAAACACAAAAAATCGCGATCGTGTGAATTATGGGTCAATCAATTCGGACTTTTAGAGAATGTGTTTTAATAAGTAATAACTCCCAGGTGCCAATTTCACCGGAGTTTAGACGTCGCTCAAATTTAGAATTTTGTGTTGTATTTAACACAACATTGTTTTATCACTGCCAGTGTGTTTTCCATTTATTTGTAAGTTCAAAGCTTGCCAATTCATCTAAAGCTGTAGGTTCGCATATATTGGGCCTCAGTGTAACTTTACATCATTATATTTTTGTAAATAAATCGTAATATTTTGTGTTTGATGCGCAGTACATTTTTATAATGCCCAGTAATATAAACAGTGACCGCGCGATGCCCGGGCACTTGACAATATGACTGTATAAATAGATGAATTACTATATCGTTTTTAAATTATATTATACAAGGCACTTACGATGTGAAAGTACCTTTGTACTACCAAAAAGGTCCTATAGAGGCATGTGTGTGCGTGTCGACTCCGATACGTACGTCGATTATAATGGATAGAAATATTAAATAATTCATATATTCGATATAATCACTCGAGTCGATACCTGCAGAATTAAGCCAAGGGCTCCAAACTATGTCGGTTAAAATGCTTGTTAAAATTGTAAAAAAATATAATGTTTTCCAATTTAGAGTGTACGGATGTGAAGATAAACGATTTGTAATAAAACCTAAGTATTAATTTCAGCAATGATACGACACGACACACGGCCGCTTGCTCGTCAACGGCCGATGGTAAATAGTAAAAAAAAATCACTAATCGGACTGTATTATTTTTTTATCTAGCACATGTAACATTTAAAAAATAAACTGGAACTGTGCCATATGCTCTTGACTTTTATTTTGTGACTACAAATAGTTGATCGCCTTTTACATTCTAGGAATACAGCACATAAGTATACTTGCCGAGTACTAAGTCAATCCCGACTAACGGAAAAACCGGCCAAGTGCGTGTCGGACGTCCGGGTGCCGTAGTTAGGATGAATATATTATTTTACGCATGCAGTGTATGCCAAGACGAGCCAAAAACAAAAACCACTACCTACCTGTTCTCGAAGCGTTTCGTCATATTTTCAAACTTCGTAGCTTCGGCCTGGATAGTGCTAGAGCTCACATTCTCAGGATAAGATGTAGTTAGCAGGCTGATAAAACATACTAAGTTTCATTTGTCTTTCAGCTTTTATTTTTGCATTTTATTAATACCTAAAATACGTCGATTTCGTCATTGGCTGACTGACTGACTCACACATCAAAACCTATAGGTAACTTCTCGAAGTCCTAGAAAGTTGAAATTTGGTATGCAGGCTAGGATCTGCAGACAGTCGCACAAACAAAAAAAAAAAAAATCTAACTTTCACCCTCCAAACGTATATAAAATAAACCTGTAGGGTGCTTTCCAAGAAAGCTGAATTTTGGTATGCACCCAAAACATTTCATGTAAAGTAGGTTGATAAGACTTACATAACGCTTTCACTGTCAAAAAGTTATTAGATCTAATGTAGACCCAAGCCCCTGACTCTACAAGGCCTAACTCTACAAACCTTACATCTTGGTCAATATTTATGGCTTTGCCGTTCCATTGAACTATTGCTTAACAAAAGATTAAAAGACACCGTGACTTAATTTCTTACCACAAGTCCATAGCAGTGTCTGTGCGACGGCCAAGGCGTACCTACATTTTGACCAAGATGAAAGGTTTGTAGAGGGAGCTTGGTTCTACATTAGCTCTGATAACTTTTAAACAGCTAAAGCGTTATGTAAGTCTTGGCAACCTACTTTACATGAAATATTTTTGGTGGTAATAAGTTTGCATTTCTCAAAAAAAAAAGTTATTACTGCGATTGTATGTTGTATATTTACCTAAGATAAACAGCCCAGTTAGGTAGGGCTTACTTCGAAGAGGTCAATCGTCGAAACTGCCTCGTCTGGCCAGCGTTCGGGAAGCAACGCAATATCTTATCGTCCCACATAGCGCAGTGTCTCAAGACGAGTCTCTGACCAGTGCGTTGCCAGTGCTGACCTATGGCACTGAAATGTGGTCGCTCTCAATGGGCCTCATTAGAAGGCTAAAAGTCACCCGAAGGGCAATGGAGAGGGCTATGCTTGGAGTTTTCCTACGTGATCGAATCAGAGATAAAGGCATCCGCAGGAGAACCAAGGTAACCGACATAGGTAGCCCGAAGAATTGCAAAACTGAAGTGGCGGTGGGCAGGGCGAATTGCACGCAGAACCAGGGCCGAAAGGTTTTGGAGTGGCGACCGCGCACCGGAAAAACGTAGCGCCGGAAGGCCTCCCACGAGGTGGACCGATAACCTTGTGAAGGCCGCAGGAATCGGCTGGATGCGAAAAGTACAGAACCCCAGCCTATGTCCAGCAATGGACGTCTTTCAGCTGAAGTGATGACTGCAATTATTGTAACCGAAAATACCCCATAACTCACAAATTTTGAAATAATAAAAAAGTGACTTCAAAACATCATCAGCTATTTAATATTTAATCCAACGATACCCCACACGCTTGTATGCATAGATTTTTTCTTTCACCCCCCCCCCCCCCCCCGTTTTCATTTATGGGAATTTCCACCCCTAATCATTTTTTTCGTTACTTATTTCACTACACCATTGTTTAGCGGTGCACAGAATACACCCCCAATTTTTATCGATAGTGTACGAGTGGTTGTTTAAGTTCCATAGCGCCAGGCAGACATGACGAAATTATAAGGGTTTCGTTTTTACCATTTGCCTGCGGGCCCTTAAAAAGGTAGCAGTGCTACCTTCTAACAAAAATAGGTTCTAGTAAGAAATACGTTTGAGCTATTTATTTATTTATTTGTTAACATAGGTAAAGAAATACAGCAAATACAACAAATACAGCGGCGTGTCAGACTTTTACTGACTATAACCCACCCGTGTTCCTTCCGTTGCCTGTGTGCCAGGGCCACGATATCCCTTTCGGACAAACTCGCAACCCTGGCAGACAAATATTTGTATGACCTATAAGTAGTTGTTCCGGGTCTGGCTGTTTGTGTATGTGAGTTTAAATGTTTGTGAATGCACCCACGATACAGGAGAAATTCCTAGTGTGGGACAACGTTTAAAAAAAAAACTAAACTAAGGCATTGGCCCTATCGGACCCCGTCAGTTGGTGCTGACATCTCTTGGAGGCGCGCGTGGAACACAAAGCGCCGCACAGTGGGCCCATACTGGAAATTAGTGGACTTAGGCAACAAAGTTCCTATATCGATGCGATTTTTTTATATATGACGTGTTATATTATTCCTGACAACTTTTATTCTTATAAAATTTCTTCTAAAGTTGATAGTTTGTCTTGAAAAAATTTAATTAGATTTTTTTGTATGGAGCGAATCACGTTTAATTTTTTTTCTTCAATTGTACTAATATGTTGAGTGTGTGGCGTGAGTATATGATAGCTAGGGTCATTCTCTATCCATGAAAAAAAAATCAGCGCCGGCCATCTGCGGCAAAGCGAGTAATCATTCGGTAAAAAAAAAATGATTTGGAAGAATTTTTTTGTCATTTGAAATAAATTCAAAGCATATTTTTTGTCTCATTTGGCTGTTTTCACCTTCTTTTTAGTTAAATAAATAGTTTTAATAGCGCATACGTACTTATAACTAGTAATTCTGGTAGAGATTTAGTTATTATTGCATGTTATCGGTAGCACCTGCATTGTGATTGATGACTCATTTGTTTGTGCACTCGGCTAAGCGCATAACTAATGAGTCATCGAAAAATGCTCGTCTCTGATTGGCTGAATAATTTTCACTCACTGTTATGTCCACTACTTGAGTAATTAACACTAACTATAAATATAAAGACATTCATTAAGTCCATCTAGTTTCGCTCTTGTCGCTTGTTTGTGAACACAGTGAAATACTTGTATTTTTATATTTACATTAGAACTATGGCTGGATTTTGTACCAGCCTAGATCGTTTTTGTGAAATTAAGAAGTGGCGGTGATCTGAAAAATCATATGTTTCTGTATGAATGTATCATTTCTGTCTTGACTACCGAAGTTTCTGAAGAAGACAAGAACCGAATCAAGGAGTTCTGTCGACTTTTTTGTGTAAATTTAAATAAAAAGTGGATAGAGTCAAGTAGAAATCAAAAAACTTTTATGAATCGTGTAATTAATCGCAAGTGGTTGGAAAAAAACATCAACTGGCCTGTTTGTGACAGTGTTGATCTGAGAAGTGTGATGGGCTTTTCGGACGCAGCCTTATCTGAGCTTGTGGATATAGATTGCCATGTTCCTACTCTTGCAGTATGTACTGCGGAAGCGGGAACATCTACAGAAAAGGAGCACAGAAAACCGTTCGAAGAGTTAAGTAATAAGCAAAAGAAAAGACGTTCTACTTCCATAGTAGAAGAAAATTCCGAGGAAGAGTTGCAGCACTGGTACATAACAAAATTGAAAGACAACGGCAAAACGAATCTGGCAAAAGTGGTCGAATACCTTTCCAGTAATCCAGATGCGCTATCCGAAGTAGAAGAGAGACTATTCAAAAAGCAGAGCTTAAGTACTGTCTCTGAAGATAAGTGTTTAGCTCTTTATACATCAGTTGCGCTCTCGAAATGGAAGTACTTAGCTCTTCGACAATTTCTGAAAGAAGAAAACTGTGCTGCCTTTCCATCTTATCCAAAGCTTGTAAATGCCAAGAAAAGATGTTACCCACCACAAGAGAGTATGGAGATTACCGAAAACGGAGCTCACATTAAATTGCAAGCGCTATTGGACCACACTGTGGAGAGGATATTACTTGATATAAATACTGTTGATAGGTCTCAAAATGAAGAACTCAAGTTGACCTGGAAATGGGGACTTGATGGTTCTTCGTCGCAGAGTAACTATAAACAGAAAACGTCAAACACAGCTACAGGGTTCGATGATTCATCAGTAGTCATGATAAGCATCGTCCCTCTTCGGCTAGTGTCTACTAGGCCATCATCTGGGAATGAAAATCTAGTTTGGGAGAACCCCACACCTTGCTCAACTCTGTACTGTCGACCAGTGAAGTTCACTTTCACTTCGGAGACAGCTGACTTTATAAAGTCTGAAGAGTCTGAGATGAAAAAACAAATTGATGAACGAATATCTACACAGTGTGGAAATATTATTGTATCACATGAATTGCATATGACCATGATTGATGGAAAAGTGGCCAATATTATTGCTGGAGTACCATCATATGCAACGTGTCCCATTTGCTTGGCAAAACCGTGTGAGATGAATAATTTAGACGCTTTGACTTCTAAACCACTTCGTGAAGAAATTTACAAACAAGGAATTTCTTCACTGCATATGAAGATTCGGTGTATGGAATGTCTTCTCCATATATCTTATAATCTGGATTTTCAACGATGGACTGCTCGCGGCGAGCATAAGGCTTTGAAACAAGCTAAAAATACCACACAGCAAGAGTTTCGTGAGCAAACTGGAATGCTGATTGATATAGTCAAACAGGTATGTATATAATTTTCGCTCTCTTTATGTTGTTTGTGAATTATATCTCTATGTATTGTATATTACAGTATTGTTTTCCCATTTTAGGGTTTTGGAACTACAAACGACGGGAATACAGCGAGGCGCTTTTTCCAAGATTACAAAAGATCTTCCAGAATAACGGGAATTGACGAAAATCTGATTTTCAGATTTTCCGTTATTCTACAAGCCATATCATCAGGCAAAAACATTGACTGTGAAAAATTTAGAAGATACTGTAGAGAAACAGCTGATGTGTACGTGCAACACTATTCGTGGTACTACATGCCAGTTAGTGTACATAAACTTCTAATGCACGGTACAGACATCTGTAACCACTTTGGTGTTTTGCCAATCGGTAAGTAAAAAATAAATATAGTTTGATGTATTATTTGACTCGATTGCGTTTTGAAATTAAAATGTATGTACTTATTCGTTTTAGGTACCTTATCTGAAGAAGCTTCGGAAGCCCGTAATAAGGACTTCAGAAACGTCAGGGAGAGGCACACTCGGAAAACGGGGAGAATAGCAACAAACGAAGACATCCTCCATGGACTTCTAATAAGCTCTGATCCCCACATATCCTACATAAGGCCTAAAATAATGAAACAGGTTCATAATGAGTTGTTGCCTGAAGCAACTCAGTTGTTACAGACTACTGAGCCTCCCTGTGACAGTGAAATTATGGAGGAAGAAGAATGCCTCATAGCAGAGTCCGAAAATTTGCCGGACCCACTAGCACTTCTGGAACAAGAAATAATGTGATCCGGCTCTAAATTATTCCCACAAAAGCCCATCAGGGTTAGGAATATGACAAACAGCCCTTTTCAGGGCTACAATTACTTCACAGTTTCATATTGATCATACGTACGATAACTTATACTATAATAATATACATACAGTTGAATATGTAGATAATTATCAACGACTTGCCCGTACAAATTTAAATTATTTCACCTATCATTAACAAAATTAGTATAACCTGAAACATTACGATATATTTATTCAACAATAGATCAACGTGCAGTTAAAAAATAACACAGCCAATCAGAGACGAGCATTTTTCGATGACTCATTAGTTATGCGCGCACAAACAAATGAGTCATCAATCACAATGCAGAGCACCTGCATTGTGATTGATGACTCATTTGTACCTATAACATGTAATAATAACTAAATCTCTACCAGAATTACTAGTTCTAAGTACGTATGCGCTATTAAAACTATTTATTTAACTAAAAAGAAGGTGAAAACAGCCAAATGAGACAAAAAATATGCTTTGAATTTATTTTAAATGACAAAAAAATTCTTCCAAATTATTATTTTTTTACCGAATGATTACTCGCGCTGCCGCAGATGGCCGGCACTGATTTTTTTTTCGTGGATAGAGAATGACCCTAGCTATCATATACTCACGCCACACACTCAACATATTAGTGCAATTGAAGAAAAAAAATTAAACGTGATTCGCTCCATACAAAAAAATCTAATTAATTTTTTTCAAGACAAACTATCAACTTTAGAAGAAATTTTATAAGAATAAAAGTTGTCAGGAATAATATAACACGTCATATAAAAAAAAATCGCATCGATATAGGAACTTTGTGGCCTAAGTCCACTAATTTTCAGTATGGGCCCACTGTGCGCCGTCGACCCGGGCCTGGTCCTTATCGGACGGCGAGCTACCCATCTCTCACCGTCCGCAAGCCCGCGCCTACGGTGACCGGAAATCGGCTTGCGACACCCGACGCCCGGGGCGTCTCCTGCGGCGAATAGGGGCGCGAATCTTGCTCCGAACCATGGCCTGAACCAGGGCCGGACTCGAGAGATACAGCTACCCTAAGGTTAGCTTTAACGTATTTTTATTGCAAGTATTTCATCTCGTCGCAATATCGGGCTTAGTGTGGGCCGAGTTCTAGTGACAGTCGCAGCAAAAAAAACAATAAGATTTCCAGTCAAAATATTTTATTTGAACATCTAGCCCTTTTAGGCGTCCTTTATTTAGAAACCACGGGTAGTTAAAAATAATTTTTAAAAAGCACGAAAGGCATACACAATCATCCAGATGGATCAGATATCTGAAGGCTACTATTGGCCTAATACAAGAGTGGAAAATAAAACTTATAAGTATTTAGGTATACTGAGGGACCTCCATAAAAATAATACTGAACAGCCAAACTAATAAAAAATCTTTTACAATAAAAATCAATAAATGAATTAAAGTAATAGAATTTAGAAAGAAGCGTGCTTAAGTAACTAATCGAATGAAAGCAAGTGACAATAACAGCATTCTTTAAAATTCAATCTATTTGACATACTCTTTATTGTCTTAACAATCACATTCTCTAATATAAAATATAAATCACAAAAAATGTGATCTTATCATACATCTCTGTTGGAAATCACGACAGACACAAATGTTCAATTGGCAATGCCGGGGCACCAATCTTTACTTAATCTACACTAATATTCAGGAAAGTACAACATAGATATTTATCACAATCAGCAAGCAAGTTGGTCACAGTTTATAAATCACACTGGTTCCATAGCCATAACGAAACTACTAAATCACAATATTAAAATCGTTTATTTATTGAACTCTAGCTACTTTTTTACAATTGATACAATTTAATATGTGTTTTAAATGCTTGTGCATTAAAGAACCTCATTTAGACACAATTAAAAAGCTTGAAACAAATGACAGGACGTAGGTCCCAACATCTATTTTAATGTGCACTGGCCAGCCAGATTTTTTAAAAGATGTCTGAACGCTCAGTCACGTTTAGGAGGTGTTATTAACTCTCCGCCCTCCTATCGGATATTCTTAAGGCTGTCTGTCCACCAGAGCGGAGAAACGGAGAAATAACCAGTAGGATTGCAAATCCCTGTCCACTTGCAATCCTATTGGTTAATAGTTCTCCGTTTCTCCGCTCCGCAGCCTCGCTTCGCTCCGGTGGACAGGCAGCAACGGAACTAACCTGGGGGTCTACTCCTAAGCGATTATCCGAAGTATCGGCCGAATTTTCGGCCGTTTTATAACTTCCAGTTTCCTTTTTTTACTTTGAGTCCTCACCCGACTTCGTCACATTTTTGACTTTGGCTTATCTCTTTCACTGTCGTTTTTTTTTTCGCCGTAGTTTTCCATACTTAGCCGTAGTTAAGACACGACCGAACATTCGGCCGATACTACAGATTTATGTTCGGAGTCTTATTTCATTTAGCCCCCTCTAAGGGTGTCTCTTAGAGTGGGTCTAAATGAAATAAGAAAGTCGATAAGCGAACTTGATGAAAAGACGCTAAAAGGAGAAGCTGCTACCTACGACAAAACATGGACATTCTCTCCGCCTGCTAGCCTACATCGGGGGGGCATGGGAACGCGTGCCTAATACGTTTCGTAAAAAAATTACTGAAAGTCATTTTGAAGGATCGAGCACCCCGCGATGAGGTTCTAAATACCCTGCCGGCTGAGGTGGAACACGTGGTGAACAGCCATCCGCTCAACCACGTGAGCGTCGAACCGCATTCCGATAAGCCACTGACACGTAATCATTTTCTTCTTGGCTCTTCATCTAACCTACCTACGATCAGTTCAAACGATGAGTCAGATACATACCTACGAAAACAATGGCTTATCTCCCAAAGACTCGCTTATTTGATTCGGAAGCGTTGGGTGAGGGAGTTACTACCAGATATGCGACCTACAACCAAATGGCATCAGGAACAAACACCCTTGAAAGTGGGTGACCTTGTCTTAATCGTCGATCCTGATTCTCCGCGCCATGTCTGACCGCGCGGTCACGTGCCGGCACAGTAATGGCAGGCAAAGATGGACGCATAAGAGTATAAAAAAACCGGCCAAGTGCGAGTCGGACTCGCGCACGAAGGGTTCCGTACCATTATCTATAAAAACGACAAAGTAATCACGTTTGTTGTATGGGAGCCCCCCTTAAATGTTTGTTTTATTTTAATTTAGTTATTGATTTTTAAAGTGAATATATAACTGAATATTCTGTGAATATTTCAAGTGACCTGTTACCGTTATCAATATCGAGCAAAAACGAGCAAAAAAATCACGTTTGTTGTATGGGAGCCCCCTTAAATATTTATGTTATTCTGGTTTTTAGTATTTGTTGCTATAGCGGCAACAGAAATACATCATCTGTGATATGACAGATACAGCCTGGTGACAGACGGACAGACAGACAGACAAACGGCGGAGCCTTAGTAATAGCGTTCCCGTTTTACCCTTTGGGTACGGAACCCTAAAAATCAAGGCTGCTATGTTGCGTCAGGCAGCCGCACGCATTGCTCGCATGCCAACGGAAGATGAGTGAGTACTGGGGGAGGGGGGAGGATCTTAACCGTGTGAACCTATATGTCTACCTATTTTAATATATATGTTATTAGTACCCTGTTGTTTACTAATAAACTTAAGAGAATAATGTACGTTCGAGGAGCTTGTTAGGGTGCGAGGGGGCTGAACAACGTGGGCCGCCGGGCAGGGGAGCGTAACGTTTAAAAAAATTAATCTTTACTTTTGGTTTCTTCATTACCTCCCCTACAAGTGTGATGATACAGACCAGACCAGTGCCGTATGAGGGCGTCTACTCCCTAATCACGGAATCCGTAGTTTCGGCCGAAGTTTTGGGCGTTTCCTACTCCGTATCACTTACGGACATAAGATTAGTTCAGAGCCCGAATTAAAAATGAATGACAACATGATTTGATAGTGTTCCCTAATCCCGATGTGCATTAACCCGTTAGAAAAATTGAATTTCTCACTTGTTTTGACGGATCAACTACTTTCGGACGGGCCCGTATCTTCGTTGACGGACTCCCAGTTACCAGCATTGGCGTTGGTCACAGCTGTAAGGTGCGTCCGTTAGATTTTTTCAAGCATAAAATCTAATTGAATACTGACAAGATTGAACTATTATAAGTTAAGTATCAAACATATTTTCTTGTCTTCCGTTTCAATAGAACTACATACATGGTAAAGAGTTAATTCATATAATGGTAGGTTAGTTTCCTATCTGAAGACGTCTCTTATTCCTCGTATTAGATGTTCGACGAACGGGTCAGCTTCGTCGTAGCCCGCTGAACGCATGTGGTGCGATGCGCTTGATATGCACTGTAGAAAAAGGAAAAACAAACCGTTATTTAAAAATTAAGCTCTAGCTAAAATAAGTTCAACCGCTATCATGGAACTTTCTAGCTAAATGTGTGTGATCTATCTATACAGCTCTACGGCCACTAACTCTGTACAAATCCAGACTCCGGACAAATCCTCTTGGAAAAACAATAAAACGATTTAAATTTTCGCTAGTGCCGAGCACGAGGTCCTGGGTTCCGATTCCCAGGTCGGGCAAAGTGTTATTGGGCGGCTTTTCCACCAGGAATTTCTCAGTAGTAGCCCGGAGTCTGGATTTGTGCCCGGTTGATGGCAATAGGCTCGCCCCCTATTACATGGGACTTAAACATAACTGGCGAAACATGGGTGTACTATAGGTACACCTCTGCCTAACCCTTCGGGGATTACAGGCGTGATGTTATGTTATGTGATTTAAATTTTTGTGGTAATTATGTCTAGCGTTTTGGCTAAACTGGAACTTGATACGAGGGCGGCACTGAAAATTTCGGGAATCAAGGAAGTGACACAACATTACTATTTAAAAATGTATTTATTGCTTTTCGAAGTATTCTCCGCAAAATTTGACACATTTTTCCATACGATGGAACCAATCATTGAAGCAACCATTCCATTCGGAAGTTGGGGTCTCCAAAATGGCCGTTTTGTAGGCGTCCACAGCTTCTTCAGGTGATGAAAATCTCTGTCCACGCAATTTATTCTTTATTTTAGGGAAAGTATAGAAATCATTAGGGCTTAGGTCGGGGCTGTACGGCGGATGGTCTAATAATTCTATGTTTTCTTGCTCTAAAAACTCTTTTGTTCTGTGCGCGGTGTGAGAACTCGCATTGTCGTGATGGAGGATGATGCGGCGGTTGCAGTTCCCTTTACGGAGTTCAGAAACGACCTGTGGCAAACAAATGCTAGCATACCATTCTGCATTAACCGTTCTTTGTCCCTCAAGAGGAATAGTCGTAACATGGCCGGTTTTGGAGACAAACGTGGGCACCATTTTTTTTGCAACACTCCGTGAACGAACAATTTTTGTTGGCTTTAACTCATTTTCGAACACCCAAACTCGTGACTGGTTTTTTGTTTCGGGTTCGTACGCGTATATCCAGGATTCGTCACCTGATACAATGTTGTATACAGCATTTGAGGATCCTGCGTGGAATCTTTCGAGAGTTCTGACGCACCAAGTAACGCGAGCCGCTTTTTGCTCTTCACAGAGCGAATGCGGTATCCATCGGGAAAACAACTTTTTTTACACCTAATTGTTCATGCAAGATTATTTGTATTTGACTCATGCCAATGTCTAAAGTTGCCTGAAGTTCGCGGTATGTCACATGTCGATCTTCCTCAATCAGCTTACGCACAGCATCAACGTTTTCTTGGGTGACTGCAGTTTTTGGACGACCTTGACGGGGATCATCACTGAGCTTGACACGTCCACGTTGAAATTCAGCAAACCAGCGATAAATTGTGGTTTTGGATGGGGCTTCATCACCAAATGCAAAAATCATCCGGTCAACACACTGTTTTTGTGTTAAACCAGTTCGAAAGTCATAATAAATCATCGCTCTTGAATTTTCTCGAGTCAATTCCATTTTCTCAACGACTAAACAAGTTTGACAAAACCTTGTGACAAGACCGAGAATCTTTTTAAAAAAAAAAAAATGGTATTCGATTTTTAAAACCAAGGAGTTTTCAATTAAAAAGATTTTAATATGACAGGAACAGTGGAAATATTCCATTCCCGATACTTTTAGTGCAGCCCTCGTAATGTATTTTTTTAAATAAATAAATTAATTAGGATAACACTTTTTTCGACCTTGAGATTGAACCCAGGATCACTCAACAGTCGCGCTTGCAACATTAGACCAGGGGTCTTCAACCTTTTTGAAGTAGACGGCCGAGAATACTTTGATTTTGGTTCGGCGGGCCGCAACACAAGGGAAATTGATTATATTCCATTGTGTAGATATCTAAGTAATTAAAACCGGCTAAGTGCATGTCGGACCAAGTACAATGAAGGGTTCTGTAGCTGGGATGAATTTATCCCAAGAACAAACTTAACATTGTAGTTGAAAAACATGATCCTCCATACATTCCAACTGCAAATGTAAGTTTGTACGCACGATATTGAGTGATTTACCATGTTATTTTAAGATCACAGACTTCTTATAAGTTTTCCTGTAATCTATAAGTAAAGAACTAGTTTCTGTATTTTTTTCAAAATTTTAGGCTCAGTAGTTTCGGAGATACGACATGGTCATTTTTCATCTATTTTCTTAAATAATTTCAAAGGTGTTTATTTTAAAATTATAAAATATATATATATATGATATCTTTAAAACAAGCCCTTTCATTTGATATGTCACACGGCACAGTCAGCAAAACTTTTATTTTTATTTTCTAATTATCCCCCAAAAATGACCTCCATATTCAAAATTAATTTGTTTACGTAACACGTCCGTGCCTAGGTCACAGAGTTCCACATGTGTACCAAAATTTCAACTTAATCGGTCCAGTAGGTTCGGAGCAAATCAGCTGTGACAGGCGGACAGACAGACAGCCATACACGAGTGATCCTATAAGGGTTTCGTTTTTTTCCTTTTGAGGTACGGAACCCTAAAAAGCAAGAATCATTGCAGTTATTTATTATACAATTTTACAATGCTGGAAACAGGAAATGATACTAATAAAATTCAATCAATGAGATGTTTGACATTGTTGACTCATAACTAATTTATGAATATCTGCCCCAATAGTGGTTGTTGCAATTCTTAAACTGTTTTCGCGCGTTAGTGCCTGTCTATTTTGATTCAATTTCTAGACATGAATAGTAATAAATAAATTAAATTTTACCAAGCTATTGCCGGGCTGCCAAGGAAGCCACCGCGGGCCGCGGGTTTAGACCTTTTTACATTCAACCAATGAGGCAGTCAAGGCAGTTACTTCCAATATTTTTAGTATAAAATGATCCACCTACTTTTTCTAAATACGTGATCCCAGCTTGTGGACACACATCCTTGACCAAGTCGACACTGAACTCGTTCCTGCTGAGGTTGTCTATCATCACGGCGCGCAACTCTCGCAGGAAGGTCGACAGGTTGTCAGGTGTGAGGTCTGCTAACAGTTTCACGCTGATTTGGAAGCCAGTGGGGAGGTCTACGTCGTCGTCGCCTTCGACGCGGATACAACTAGAGACATAAACAAAATTAAGTATGTTTTTTTTTCACAAGTCGTAGATGCTAGATCGCGATCTGCCTTATCGTAACTTGGGACTTTAAATTAATCTTATCGGCGGTACTCAGTCGTCGTGTAACGAGCTCACGCAACGAATGTTTGCAAAAAATATCGTGAATCGAATGCTCGCGGTGTCCTGATATATTTATCGTAAACCAACTAAAATAAAAGGTTAAGGACGCTATCACATTTTGAACTCGCTCGAGTTTAGGTATCTGAATCGCAACACAACAACATTACGCGCACAAACACATTGAAACCGCTGACCGCTCGATTTTATACGTAACTTAACTAATCTTGGTACTTGAAGGTATATTTTTTTTAATTTTACTGGTATTGATTGAATAAAGTTAATTGTAAGTTGGCAATCGAATTTGAGTAACTGTGGCTAAGTACTATCTGCGTGATAATTATGTTTTTAGTATTTTTAAAATTCATCAGCCATCAGGTACTTGTAAATATTATTTTTGCTGGCAAATGTTGGAGCATTACATAATCAAATACTAGCCTGGGAGTTTATCGTAGACTTTCGTTGTGATATTTAAAAATAATCATTGCCTTATGAAAACAGTATTTTATTTACAGAGACTGGGGCGCGATTTCAGTACTTTTGATAAAAATTAAAACCAAAGTAGGTAGTAAAAAGTATATTTTCATTTCATGTTTCAAAGAAGTTCAAATTTAGAATGAAGGTCAGCTCTTTCTAGGGTTCCGTATCCGAAGGGTCCAAGCGGAGCACTATTGCTGTCACTCACGTGTCCGTCTATGGAAATCTATCTAAACACAGGTTTTACAACCAAACGGTTGATGAAGCTACAGTCTTAAAATTTTCACAGTATAAGCATCTTGTTAACCTTAGTTTTTTCTTTATTCATGATGAGATACTTCACGCCGCAATCAAAAAGAGGAGTGTGGCTACCTAAAAGGATTAGCTGTTCAAAAAGGAAATCCATCTCGATTATTTTTGTGCTTTTTGGCTTATATTCTCTTATTGCGCATTCTTGATCCTGAAAATAAAAAACCGGTCAAGAGTTAGTCGGACTCGCGCACTGAGGGTTCCGTACGTATATATGATGTGGATGATTTCTGAAAAACTGTGCTATTTAGAGACATCGTTTTATTTTTCCTGTAGGTAATCTTTACATAAACTTCTATCACACAGAATAATTTCAGATTTTTATCTATGCAAACTTCAGAGATAAGGGGAACGGTATTTTTTTTTACATTTTGCTCCAAAAGACGGAAACCACGCTGCCTAAAAAAAAGAAGATTTTTGAGAAGGTGCAAACAGCGCTCTTTGATATGATACCCCACATGCCCTAGTAGCTCCATTTCAAATTTTTAAGACCCCCTTTCAGTCCGTTTTGCAAAAAAGGTACATTTTTTTTAATTTCTTGTTTGCAAAATAATTGGGCAAAAGTCATCTAAAACTATTCTAAATTTCAAGTTGATAGCATTGGTAGTTCTTGAGATATCCAGGTGCGACAGACAGACAGACTTAGTCTCACCATAAGGGTTCTTTTTTACCATTTTGGTACGGAACCCTAAAAAGACAACATTAGTAAGTACCTAAGGTAAATCAAATAAAACAAATTAACAACAGACGTATATCAACGTCTGTAACAAAACTCCAGAGTAGATTTGTGATTTCTGAATGAAAATACAGTCTCATTACTTTTGTTTACTGCTACGTAACTGTGTACGGTTTTTTTGTCCTTTATCCAAATTTCTGAATTCGTGGCATCTGTAATAACAAATGTAAATATTTTAGCAATGCACACCACAATCAAAAACCATACTTGGTGTCGAAAGTTATAACCATCTACTATTCTGGATTTATGAATTGACAACTAAGTCGATTTATCACCAAAATGTACATCCGCCACCATGAATCATAAGTTGGATGGTATATTTGTAAACACCACCTTCAACAATTGATAACAAACCTCCACAATTGCTAACAATGTCGAATTTTTATTTAAAAAATACACCCGCCATCTTGGATAAAAAAAAATGAAATACGTAATCACCACCCCCAAAAACCCCAAAATTGACTATGTATCGAATATCTCAAAAAAAAAATATTTCCGCCATTTGATTAAAGATAATATAATTATTTACACAATGTTTATCCGTAATCTACAACCATGACTCATACAAAAATTTTGAACTATGTATTTATTTTTAAAACAAATTCCAATAATCGTACTTACTTTTATTTCGGTCCGAAAAAGTATCAACTTCGTCCTCCCACAGTATACAATACAGCACACACTTCTGTACGTAAATATTTTTTTGCGAAAAATCGATACACCGGTGCTTCCACGAGCGCGTCTGAGCGCGGAATGACGAACCGCGAGTAGAAAATGTATGGAGAAATTTGAAGGCGCTTCTTATTTTAATCATAAATAAAAAAGTTATTTATTTACTTACAAAATATTTAGTTGACCGTATAGAGGACTATATAAACAATAGTTTGTTATTATTTTTATGTATAACTATGCAGTGGATTTAGCTATATGGGTTCCTATTCAGACCTATATTTTTTTCATTTGTTGGTTTTATTGTGATTGTTAAAACGTATTTTCGTGAAAAATTTGTATGGGGCTATACAATTTTTATGTGCCCATTCTGGAGACGAATATATTATCTTTAATTTCAGACAATGATATCCTTGCAGTTGTGACTCCTAATTCGTTAATACGGTACCTGAAAAGCACTGATATTTGAGGAAAAATGTGATAGCGTCCTTAAACTATGTTTTTTTAAAGTAAAACTTCTTTACGCACCCTTGATGAGTAAGCTGGTGAATGCGTGACGAGAGCGTTATGTAAGCGAGCGAACGGAAGTTGAGAGGGACATATAAGTTAGTGAAGATAGAAAGAGAAAGAGTTACGTTTCGTATATTACTGATTAGTATTACTATTTGTAAGTTTCACGTCAGTCGTGTGGTCTAAAGCACACTCCTTTTTAGGGTTCCGTACCCAAAAGGTAAAACGGGAACCCTATTACTAAGGCTCCACCGTCTGTCTGTCTGTCACTAGGCTGTATCTCATGAACCGTGATAGTTAGACAGTTGAAATTTTCACAGATGATGTATTTCTGTTGCCGCTATAACAACAAATACTAAAAAACAGAATAAAATAAATATTTAAGGGGGCTCCCATACAACAAACGTGATTTTTTGCCATTTTTATAGATAATGGTACGGAACCCTTCGTGTGCGAGTCCGACTCGCACTTAGCAAACAATACACAAGATCATCAACGTCATTTTTACTTCGAATGTAGTGAATAGACTTCAGGAATATGAATCAAATCTTCCATGTCTGTAAATATTATGTCAAATCTATCTGCCTAGCGTTTTCCCAACTATGATGGAGTCGGCTTCCAGTCTTCCAGGCTCTTACAACCGGATGCAGCTGAATACCAGTATTTTACATGGAGCGACTGCCTATCTGACCTCCACAACCCAATTACTAGTTAACAGGATACCCTTTAGTAAGCCTGGTTGTCAGACTTTTGGGCTTCTGACTACCCGTAACGACTGTCAAAGATCTAGGAAAGACAGTCGGGACCAACAGCTTAACATGCTTTCCGAGGCACAGAGGGATCTCGATGTTATTGACGTGTAAAAGTGTTTGTACAAAACCTACTTACAGAAATAAAAATCATTTATCATCATTTATGTGTAATGAATGGTCACCCATCCACGTACCAACCGCGGCAATCCTAGCTTAATATTCGATCAACCCGTGCAGCTGGCTTATATAACATCAAACAAATATTTCCGAATTGAAATTCCCTTAAGAGCGTGGCGATACATGAACTGCCCATACAAACGTAATACCAAAATCATTTAAAGTTTGAGCATATTTCCACCATATTATGCTGATATTCGGATTTAGACAGTATTTATCTAGATTCCTACATCTTTTTTTTTTTTAACTTACCTAATATGAAGTTTTAGCGAATTGAATTTTACACATTTTTACAGCGTAAATGACATGTTTTCATATTGTTTTTCTGTATTATAAACTAAACAACAATATTTGAAATATTGTTTATGCAGGAAAAAAGTTATCAAGTTACAAATTAGCGAAAAAATATTAAGTTTTCATTCATCATTTTTGGTATTACGGAACGCATCCAAAGTTATCATAAATTTTCAATAGCTAGTAGTGCTATCGCGTCAAGCATAATGTCAAGTGCGTGGTCGTACTGCGCACGGTAGCTGTGTGAATCGCTCCGACAGGCACTCACACTAGCCCTACGACTCCAACTGTTTGTTGTCATCTACTACAGCTGTCAGTGTTTTATGATTACTTTACTGTACTGCACGTGCGTACGTATTTGTTTGCGAAATTGTAGGTATTGCAATAATTTTCTAACACTATTGACCTTTGCTATGATCTTGGATTTTGATTTGGTATCGAGTAACATACCTACATTCTTACGACCTTTGTTTTGTTTATGAGATCGCGCTTTCTCAACGTAATTACCGTTCGAACGGAACGTTTTGGTTTTGGTTTAGCTGATGTAAGAAACGGTATCGCGCTATTTTTTCTGAGCGACAAAACCGTTGACGTTACCCAATACTGAAAGTTCGATCGATCGTTCCTCCAACGTAACTTCCAAAGTAAAGCTAAATCGTTTCCGTTGAAATGATTAGCGCGATACGAAATGTGTCTAACGTAACGTTTTTGGTTGTGGTTTAGTTTTGGTATTAACGTTCAAAATTAGCGCGATCGGCCTGGTTTGGTTGCCAACATGGACTCCGAAAGTTGGGATGTATCTCACAAGCGGGCCGAGGAAGGGCGTGCCAAGACGTTTATGACAAGACATGATATATTATGTCATGTCAATTTGTAATAGAATTTTATGACAAAACAGTTTTATCGCTCAAACTGTGATAAAATGTGTGACTCAAATCATGTCACAGTAGGCCGTGCTCGCCCCGCACGCAGTGATATATTATTATAAGTTACCTACCTGCCTTCATAGCTACTAATTGTTTAGATACTTCTAAACTCGGACAAAGAACATAAAAATATTTTTTTTCTTAGGCTGTTTTGTATTAGTAGGTACCTAGTTATATTTTGTATAAACTAGTACCCATTTACCTACCTACCTATCTTTAGATAACATTAGACCTAACTAAATTTAAATGTGTTGAGGAGCAGTAAAAAGTCTAAATTATACACACGGCTGAAACAAGCTGCTAACTGCGGGAATTCCACGGAAGACGCCCGACCTGTTCTTTTGCTCTTATCTAGTTTAGTACCTTACACAATTGACATAAAATTGAAAGTATCAGGGCTTCTAAGTACGTCCACCTTTAGCCAGCGCCAAAAACCAAGACTCAACACACTATGAAGTATTTTCTTTCTGCGTCGAAAATTGATTCGTAAAGTCGTAAGAGATAAGGACTACAATCGCGTATGCAAAAAAGATACTTCCATACCTACGTAAAAATACTTGCATAGGAAATTGTTCCGTGCGGTCTTACCGATAATGATCATGATCGCATTTGCGAAAAAGTAATGCGACCATTGAAAATATAATTAAGTAGTAGGTACTCGGTACGTAGTTTGTAAACATCGCTGTTGCTCAGTGGAAAGCACAACCGACCGAGAGCGATGTGTCATATTTCCTTATTGCTTCGAGAAGGCGCGCACCGTGGCTTCTTTTCTAGAACATTGATCCGTAACTATAATGTAAATAAGGATCAAAATCACGTAGCATCGACAGAGCGATTAGCCGACCTCATCTAGTTTTATTTTTTTAATATTATTGACGTGTAATAGTGTTTGTACAAACCTACTTACAGAAATGAAATCATTTATCATGTCACTGTTCCGTTGCTTTACTCATATGACCGACCGGGCTTAGGTAATAATTATCTCAAGGACACTGCTGAGACTTACGGTGATCGCCCACGGGCGTTTTTCTCGGCGATTTTTTCGGAGATTTTTGTTAGAATGAATCTGACAAAAATCGCCGAGAAAAACGCTCGTGTACCCTTACACTGCTCGGTTCACTCTACTGGTACTGTGATGTTTATCCTGCGCACCCGTTAAGGTGACCATACGACGTAACGATTATAAGAAAGAGCCGATTTTTTTGATTATCCTATGATAATATGCAAAGGTATATTGTTATATTACTTTATGTCCAAAGTACTTTTAAATGTAGGTATATAACATTATGTACCCATGCAATAATAATATATGGTCACCCTACACGACTATATCACGTTGTGACTTACTTTTTTTTTAAATTGGTGAATACATAGGTACTTATATCCAAATTCAAAACGTTTATTGCGAACTAAGTTGTTGGTGTTATGTGTTAGTATCTCTAACTATGAAGTAATAACATAACTAAATAAATGTTTATTCATAATACTTGTTTTTTATTTTTATTATTCTTAGCTCAGAACTCTGTTATTTATGTGTATTTACGGACATGGTGGATTTATACATTATCGGAATATTATTTTTTACTAATACTTTGCATAACACTTTTATTATTTGACTTGAGTTGTATTCATTATTTAGTGATAACAATATTTGAAGTTCAGTAAAAGGAATACAGAACTATGACGGAAGAAGTCGACGGTAGTTTTTTAAGTTTGAGACCATCATATATGAAATAAATAAACATAAACAGGATCAAAGTTAATAAAGATAATAATAATAAATATCCCAATAATTTATATTTACGCGACGAGCGTGTGATCCCTTGGACGATATAATATAGGTACCTTATGTATGACGTATCTACTAGATTTTCTCTACAATTTTCTCCTAATATGTTGAGATATCGGCATTCTAAAAAAAATCCAAAAAACGCATTACTAGTCTGTACATTTACTAACGATTCCCCGAAGTAGTCAACAAAAATAAAGCAAATAATGAACATACCTAATT
Source organism: Tiliacea citrago (assembly GCA_963921375.1). NCBI lineage: Eukaryota > Metazoa > Arthropoda > Insecta > Lepidoptera > Noctuidae > Tiliacea > Tiliacea citrago. The sequence goes on along the minus strand of OY992791.1, from coordinate 5,580,640 downwards.
TTACTAATAAATATAAATGCCTTCGAGTAGATAAGAATGAACGGTAAGTACAGTAGCTAATAATAGCTATCTATCCACTTATATACACACACACACACACACACGACTGCACACCGCGACCGCCGCTCGCATACTTTGTCAAACAGAGATAGCAATATTCCGAACGAATTTTGTGCTCGCCTCGACTTGCAGTTCCGGGCTATGGCAGCCGGCCCCTTAAACATTAACGTTACGACGCCACGTCGAAATTATTAGTGCTAGTCCTAAATAAATGGGCTGCCTGCTTGTTGTCCAATAAAATAAAATAAGCTCTCACCGATACTGCGAAGCCGTCCTGCCCGTGGGCCAGTGCTGGCTGGTGATGAAGCCCAGGAAGGGCACGTGCGCCCACTCCAGCGCCCTCTGCAGGGCGCGCTGTGACGTCAGATCCTGTGCGGACGGCGCCGCCGGGAACTGCGGGTGCGAGTGGTGCCAGCCGCACACTAGCTGGCCTGTGCGCCGGACGGATTCGGCTGCGCGGGATTGGGATACTGTAATATACGAACATTTATATGACATGAGATTTCTTCAATGATTTCCCAGTTTACCATCCATGGCAAAGGTTCTATTATGGAGTATGGTCAATAATCTTGTCATATTCACAAGCTGTAGTCAGGACAACAATGGTTGGTGAAATTGAACGAAATTAAAACGATAACGCTTTGTGTCGACCTTCTCGGTAAAAGTCACAGTACCTACATATTACGAAAGGAAACAGCAATAGGCATAGGCACCAGGTAATATTTTCACTGTTTCTAGTTTCGATAAAGGAGTAAGACCAGAGGCGGCTCGTCATAAAGAGCGCTGGTGCAGTGCACTCCCACGAAAATAGCATAATCTATATTTCTTTATTATAATCCTTTACATACATTATTTCTACTATGCCCATACGCATACAATAGCAGTTTATTAGAAAACCATTTCCTACGCGTACATTTGGCGTCAAGTTGTAACGTGTGGAGCGCCAGCGATTGCGCTCCTATGAAACAAAGTTCAGTACGATTTCTAGCACTGTATTCAATGAGTGCGAAAGAGAAATATCGACACAGTCCGACGCGTGAAACAAAAGATTTTGTATGAGAAATTAGCCTAATTTGGAGCGCCGCTCACGCGCGACGTTGCCAAACGGCGCAAGGCGGCCGCGCGCGGGAATGCAATCTATGCTTATGCGCTGTTGCCGATCTTATGTAAACAAACGGTCGGCTCAACTCGGCTGTCAGTAGATTCGCAGTGTTTATTCTAAATAATTATTGAAAATAGTTTGTGCGCGACATTTGTATTAAAGATGGAACAATACATTGTATCTTTTATTAAAAATTGTGAAAAGACTCTCGGAATGCGTATCGAACTGAAAGCTAAGGGCCACCACGTCCCGAAATTGCACTTTCTCAAAAATGTGTTACGAAAAATAAATCTTTTACGCGTGGTTTTAAATCTGAACAATATTTCAAAACACCTTGGTTGTGTGGATGTGAAGAAAGCAACAAATTATTTTGTTTCCCGTGTCTGGTGTGAGCCGTGGTGGTGGTGTGGGAGTGGTGGTGAATCTGCATGGACGGAAACGGGTGTTGGCGATTTAGCGCATCTTTCAATAAAAGTGATTGAATTAAATTCACATTCGCAATCTCGATTTCATATCTTATGTGAAGTGCAATTGGCATCTATCGGCCGTCAAGATATTCGTAAGGCGCTCGATTCTGCGTATCGAAAATCTATTAGAGAGTTCAATGAACGCGTTGATGAAAATCGATAAAGATCGCCGAATGGATTTTCTTTACAAATAAAATAAATGGTAAGCTCTAGTTCTACGTTTCTTTTTTTAGTGAACCCCCACAAATAAATGTCACGAGCCGCCTCTGAGTAAGACATCAAAACTTTAGTTGCACTTCTTGCAATATTTGGCCGGATCATACAAAATATTGCTGGCAACCTGTTGCTAACAACTATTTTTTTTTCTTTTCTCCTTTTATCTACAATCGGCTGTTTAGTCATAATTAGATCTCTCTGGGGTGATTTCTTTTTATTGCCATTCCAGTGAATCTGTGAATAGCACCATCTACATGTGGGAACAGTTCAGTTCCTTTGGTCGAGTTTCAGTATTTGCCATCTTTTAAACGTTTTATGTGGTGTTTGTCTCTAAGTAGATCTTTAGCTAACGTGTTGCCGTGGTTGTTTAGTCTTTCTTTGTACATAGCCCCGGAGTTCTACTCTATAGGTCCAAATTGGTTTTATGATGGCCTTGTAGACAAGCATTGCTGAGAGTTGTGATTTTCGTCCTAATAGCCATGAGAAGTATATAGTATTAATTGTATATTTGCTTCTGTTTTCTTGGCCTTGAATGTGGTTTGCCCATGTCAATCAATCGTTTATCTAGATGCAAGCTTAGGTATTTTACCGTGGTGCTGGTTGGCAGGGCTCTTCGTTCCATACAAACAGGTGCGCAATCCCCTTTTCGGAGTGAGAATGTGACATGCGTGGAATTTGTTATGCTGGGCTTGGCGTGTGGGAAGCCACACGTCGATCTTATCCAACTGTGCCTGCAGTTTAGTGGAAGCTTTTACGAGGTCAGTATCGCTTGCGAGACATGCAGTATATCATCTGCATAGGTCGCTGTTACTACATCAGCAGTCTCAGGCAGGTCTGCCATATATATGGAGTAAAGTGCAGGGCCTAGTACTGCTCCTTGTGGTACTGACGTTTTAATTTGATGAAGCTCTGAGAATTCCTATTCGTATTTCTCTTGAAACCATCTTTGTTCCAGATATGATTTTAGAATCATGTAAAATGAGTTTGGAAACAGAGTTTTAAGCTTGAATAGAAGTCCCTTATGCCATACTTTGTCGAATGCTTGCTGGATGTCTGTAAATAAAGCAGAACAGTACTCGTTTGTCTCGAGGGATTATCTGATCTTTTGAACTACTCTGTGCATTTGCTCGACTGTAGCATGTTTTTCCCGGAATCCCAATTGGTGATCTGGAAAAATCTTGTTCTCGTCCAAGACTGGTTTTAGTCTGAACAACAATACTTTTTCAAACAGCTTTGATAGAACTGGGAGTAAGCTTATAGGTCTGTATGAGCTGGGTTCAGTTAGTGGTTTTCCCGGTTTGGCCATCATGCATATTATTGAAAACTTCCATAAGTTTGGATAGTGGTGTACTCTGAAGTCTACTTTATCTTCAATTTCCGAGTAAACACTTCTCCTAGGTGCTCAACAAACAATTCTGATTTCACTTTTTCGCTTTTGGCCCACGGTTTTTCGGTGTTTTTTCGTATCGGTGGAATGTGGTTTTATGGTCTTTTGAAGTCTTTTGTTATTTTAGATAGGGATTAGTTGTCTTTTTTATGGGTAGACAGTTTGCAGCTTCTGTTGAAAAGTTTCATTTTCATTTTACTCTATGAGTTCTTTTAGCTCTCTGGAAGTATTGTCTAACAACAATTTGCAGTAACATTATGGCTCGTTTAGAAGCGCCTTTAGACATAACTCAGTATTATCTTACCGGGGTCCATATCACAGTGCGTACTACCGGCGGCGGCGGCAGCAGGGCGGTAGGCCGTCACGGTTACACACACGCGGCCCGCCTCACTGAGCGAGCCGCCCAACAGTCCCATCACTTCACCGCGGGATGTGTGCGCGTGACCGTCCATTAGAAGAAGCGTGGAAACGTTCACACGGACATCGAACGGCGCCTGAAAATTACAGTTATTTTTTTTTATTAGTTATTGGCACAGCTATAACATGAATTATATTTTAAATAAGATGAAAAATACTAGTAGGTACACATCCCAGATGACAAGCTATTAACAGCATTTTGGCTTAATAAAAGACCAATAATTAAACCTTGAGGTACGCCAATATTAACCAGTTACATGAAAGTTCTATTTATACAATCTTTGATTCATGAATGGGAAATTGGTGGTTATAAATATTTCTGTAGTTATTTAATGATCACTCGGATACAATATTACTTAAATTATGTTTTCCTTTGTCAATACAATCAAATGCTTGCGAAAGACCATAAATTCAAAAACGATGCCAATGCTTATATGCTTTACTGACTGGTTTCTCAGCATTATAAACTCGACAGTGCAGCAACTGGATGGGCTGTTTCCGCGGCACTCGCTCCCTCCTCGGCTCAGCACCCACTGCGTACAGGTCGCCTGATTCCGTATGCATTATAGTGTAGCCGCCACCACCGTCCTGAGACATAAAAAGTCGGAGTAATAAAATGTCAATAACATGAACGATTTTGCATGACAGAAACATCAAATAGAAGCTATTGAACATGCCTCTGATACAATCTATAGATCTTCTTACGGAGAAGTCTTGTTCTCAAACCTGGTTCGGATATTGAAATTGCAATCATCTAGCTTAGGCCTATGTGACCCATCATTCGAAATAGTGTTTGTATGATGTTGACCTCCTAAGCTAGAATAAGTCAATAATGATTTTACATTGCATCAAAGCAATTTTCCTATACCAAAATTAGTCTTAATAAAACCCAACTGATAAAAAACTAAATATTCTTACCAGGGTGATTTTCTTAGGTCTCTTGCGCATGGGCTCGAACTTGCTGAGCGGCACGGCTACAGGGGCGTCCTCGTTAGTTTTACTTTCCTTTTTAGGTGTAGTCTTGGGAGTGCTACTCTCACTGTCGCTGTCCACATCAATCTCTATGTCGCTGTCAGGTTCCGAGTCTTTCTTCTTTTCAATTTTGATCTGTAAAATTATTATTTTTTATGAATATTAACATGACCTGTTTGTAGTTTAACTCTTTATAATCTTCTTCTATACATCAGGTCAGATTCTTCGCTATTTTTCTCCATAAGAGTCTACAGTACAGCCCATGTTTTGGCTAGATTGCTTGACTAATTTAGTCAAGTGTAATTGAAATAACAATCCTGAATATGACATAGATCAGATCCTTTTACAAACTATATCCATTGACGAATGGGTTTGGAAAAGGACTAAGGTGGTAGAAGCTTTTTGTGGAAGAACATAGAACTCACCACTTGCTCCCCTTCAGAAACTGGTAAAGCTAGTCCAGAGCCTAACACTATCTGCATCTTAGGGCTCTTCACACTGTCCTCTGACAAACTAGAATCTTTCCTTTGCCTCCCTGGAGGTGACTTCAGTAACTCCTTGCTTTTATTCCTAGTTGCACCTTTATCATAGTTCCTAGACTTTTTTCTCCTATGATTACCAATCTTCTTCTCAGCCTTCACTTTTTCCTGGTACTTAACTATATTCTTAGACACAATGTCACTCAAATCTAAATCAGAACCAATAGATTCTGTTGACCCTATTATCAAGTCATCCTCATACAATATCTCAGCTGGGTTTATAGCTATCAATTCAGCCTTTTTATCTATCAACACATCAGGTCTTAGTAAACTTTTAGAATTAGTATTTTTTTTCCTGAATGGTTTCTTTGGTACTGTAATAGTGGGTGCTCCAGTAGTTACCATGTTTATAACATTATTTATATTGGTCATGTCATCAGTTACTATTTCTTCCTGGACAACTGCTGGCACATCTTCGTGGTCCTCTGGTTTGTCAAGGCCAAATGATGGAGTCTCTAAGTTGACACCATATTCAGCTTCAATCAACGCCTGTATCTCTGCTTCAGTCTTTGTTTTCAATGTTTGTGATATCTTGCGTACATTCCTACCATACTTTGCCTGTAAACAAAAATATTATTTCAATGACAGACAATTTGCACCATTTTGAACCTCTGAGCATCAGGGGAAATAAAAATGATGCTGTCCAAATATTTAGCCCTAAGACAACCCTTACTGGTTCCAGGTGTAAGAGAGGTGATTTATCTCTATTTTTCTGTGTGTTTGTAATGTGTTTAATATGTGATTACATCAATTTTAAAGGTTTACTCATAGCTATTTTATAATTAAGTCATATTTAATAATCATATTTTATTAGGTAACATAGAGTAGTTTTAGCAACATCTAAGTAGCATAGACAAACAAAATGCTTTCAAGAAAACCCATTAGCCCACTTGTAAATTGCAATAGCAATTTGTAAGCACTGAATAAAGTTACTGAGTCTGTGGAGACAGCTGCATCGATAAGATATTCCGCATTTGAGACATGTAATAAAAATTCATAGAAAAACTGGCACAAATTCTCACCATTTCCTTAATGAGCAGGTCCCTCTCTGTTGGGCTCCATGCAGTGTGAATATCACTGTAGTGCTTGTCTGAAGAATTGTTCCCATAAAGCTTCCTTGGAGAGCCTTCTTTATACCTGTAAAGTACAAGTTTTACAAATGTTATTTAATTTTATATCCATGAATAGCAAAAACTCTACCAAAACAATCAAATTATGCTACTGTTTGATAATTTCCAAGTTAATCAGTGTGTAAAGCTGTCAATAAACCACTGCCTGAGATATTATTCTATGGCCAGTAGTAGTTTATTGCAAGTACAGTTACAATCAAAGGCATGAGGTATTAGTGACGAAAGATGTAAAAAGAATAGAAAAGTAAATAATAAAAATATTTTTATTTATTACACTTTATTGTACATACACAACAAAAATACATAACAAAAAATAAATCAAACACTACAAAATAAACAATTGGCTGCCATATCGCTTTCTGCGATCTCTTCCAGGCAACCTAAGCCTAAGCCTAGGCTTTTTAAGTTTTAAAAAGAAAAGTCATCTGAAAAGGTTTTGCTCATCACAGGGATATACCAAAGAATCAGAACTTACCTTTTACTTTGTTTATCGTACCAGTTCGTCTCTGTGGAGTCGAGCAGCCACTGAGGATGCACCGTGTCTTCTCTGTTGGAGCACGAAGGGCTACAGACAACAGATGCGCAATTTTTTACGACACCAAACAAGTTATGACTAAAAACAATGAATATTGATTTAAAATATGTGATACGTCTAGAATATGGTGCTGTTGCACTTTATTGAATTATATCGGTGGCGTAATAACAAGAGAGGTAAATAAAAACATTGCTTTGTTTGAAGAATTGGTGACAACAAAACATTGTAAACATAACCGCAAAACGTTGCGTAACCAGATCATATCACTTAATCTATATTATGTATCTAGGGATTATATTGTTATGATAAATTTACTCACATTCCTTGGCTATTTTGAGCAAAACAAGAATTAAAAGAGAAATCTCCTAAAACGTCAATTTCGTCGTCGTCCGCCATTTTTTATTTTGACAAGCCGAGTGAGCTCAGAGCACAGAACACTTAGGGTGCATTCCGAATTAAGACCATAATCGCTGTAATCGATCTTAGCGCGTTCCCTATTAGCGTGAGCGCGGCAACGTTGTCGCGTGAAACGTAATAGATGACGTCATGACATGCGCCATCTTACGATAACGCTGACCATGCTCTAAATTAATATCACCGTGAGCGCTGTCAATAATGACAGTTGCGTTGTTTTGTTTTGAGTCTTATCTTATATTTAATAGCGTGGTTTTTTCGAAATTGTGCTTCTGGCTACAGTCGCCATCTAACCAAAGAAGAAGAAGTGCACAAATGTGTGTGTGTGTGGTGTTTAAACAAATAAATACTGTAATCCAACCGTGAGCGCGGTCACGAGCGTACCGAATTGTTGAAAGTTGCCGGCTGTCATAATCGTAATAACTAATTCGGTACGAAAATTATTGATGTGAGCGCTGTCAGCGATTAAAGTCTAATACGGAATGCAGCCGTATACTCAGAGAGGCTCAGAGTGCTGCACAAGTCCACCAGCCACCACAAAGGAGTGTAGGGATGTGAGAAAATCAGCGATCATGGAAAAAATCAATGTTTTTCTTATGAAAAAGGATGTTTATATTGATTTACATATTGCAAAAAATCGATTTATGAGATATCGACATGAATTTACTTATTTTATGCTTTTTAAAGGGTGGCAGGGACACCGACGCTTAACCTGATAGCCAGCTAAGAATTGCAACGCCCCCTGCATTGAAATTCGTCGTCGGTTATTAGGTTGTGGTTCAGAATCATGTACTGAATTTATGGTTTCAGTTGGCGCGTCGTTGTCCCTGCCATACTGTGGGTGCATTCCGAATTAAGACCATAATCGCTGTAATCGATTTCAGCGCGCTTAAACGCGTTCCCTATTAGCGTGAGCACGAAAACGTTATCGCGTGAAACGTCATAGATGACGTCATGACATGCGCCATCTTGCGATAACGCCGACCATGCCCTAAACTAATATCACCGTGAGCGTTGTCAAAAATAACAGTTGCGTTGTTTTGTTTTGAGTCTTATCTTTTTTTTTTCTTTTTGGCTTCGCACGGTTTGTGCATTCAGCCAGTGTCATGTAAAATTAGGTAACAAGTACAAAGTTACTTAAATAATTATGAAATGAACTCCTGTCATCTATCATCTTTATCATGCATTGAATCATGATAAAGATGATAGATGACATCCCGCCCCGCTCCCCTTGAGTTTCAGTAAAGACGTGGCACTTTACTGAAACCTCGCGCGGACTTCTTGAGAGAACTTAAAGTGATGTTGCACTGTTTTGTTTCATTTGCCTACATTGATGCAGGTTCACGAACACTTAATGGTTAATAATCCACCACTATTACACATTAATATTCGGTTAAACACAAATTTTAGAAAATAAAACAAAACTGCTAACATGACGCTTCACTTTCCCGCCAAGAAGTCGAGTCTTATCTTATTTATAATTCTATTCTATTCTATTTTTAATTGTGGCAAGCAAAGCCGATGGCGACTATTCTGCCAATGTCAAAAGTGAATTGGAAAAGCAAGTGTGCTTTGTTATTGAAAAAAGAAAGATAAAAATCTTCGATACTACAGTTGAACTTATTGTAGATCTTGTGGGGTTAGTACTGGACTGAAACAAACAAAAAGATAAAATTACGTAAATATTATAATTTTTAGCACATTAAAATATACATATACCACATCCACACAGACTTATTATTTAGGGGAAAAAAAAACATAATTTGATATTATTGTGACGGATGAAAATCATCAGCGCCACAAGCAGATCTGGAGAGGGATAAGTTAAAAGCGAAGGGAAATTAATCGGAAGAGGGATCTTAAATTTAAGGAGACGGTTATACAAATCTAGAGGAACATTAAAAAAATATGTGATCCAGAGTGCCCTCCGCCAACCCGCATTCACAGAGAGAGGAGTCACGGATACGGATTTTGTGTAAAAAGACGGGAGTGCAACAAAAACCTAAGCGGATTCTACAGGGAACAGAAATAACAGTTTTAGATACTTTTTTATGACCGAAAAACCACGGTTTTGGTTTTATGGTCGGTTGCACTGCATAAAAAAAACTGCCTTTCTTTTTGCTTGATATATTCCACTGCTCCTGCCAGGAACACTGCAGGTTCAGTCTTGGAAGGGACAATAGGTCGTAACCCTGATAGGTATTGTGCGTGAGATCTGACGAGGAAGATGAGCAAGCATCTTTAGCCAAAGCATCAACACATTCGTTACCCATAATACCACAATGGCTAGGTATCCAAACCAGCTGAGCATCCCTTTGATTATTAGCGCAGGACAATAAAGAGTTTTAAATTTTTAAAATAAGGGAACTGTGCAATTTACTTTTAAAGGGATTTTGGACTAAGGCTTGCAAACAGCTAAGGGAATCTGTAAAAATAACGGCTTTCTCAATATTAAGATGTGACTCTATAAAAAGACAAGCTTCCAATATAGCCACACACTCACCAGTGAATACAGAAGATTCCTTAGGGCATTTAAACTGTAAGATAATTTTGGAGTTTTGATAATAGACCGCAGCGCCAGTGTGACTCAGTAGCGAAGGGTGATTTTATAAGAGAGATAAGCCGGAGCAATAAATTATGTTCTATATAAAATAAACTCCTCCTGACGACGTCGATTTTGTATAGAAACTGAACTCACAGCAAGTCGGACGCGTCTGCTAGTTATTTTAGAGCAAAATGTTTTGTTGTTGGGATATAAAGACAAACGTGTAATGTTAGGCGTTTTGTAATGTTTTAATTGTAAATACCTACTGTGTGATTATACATATTATTTTGCATTATTAAACACTACTGATTGTGCCATTTTTCAATGACGATAGATTGGTTGTGTTCCGAATTTCCGAACGGAAGCCGGTAGGAATCGTGTTATACGGTGGTTTCGCCACTGGTGTGACTAAGATCGGCTAGTTTCGAAGCATCCGTAAAAAATAATTGAAAACCATTCCATCGCTCGCCCACCACCGCATTGAAGGCCAAATTCGCTGACGGAGATTTTTTGGATATACCAATATCAAAGATAATTTTTGGGATATAACTTATAACTTCATAAGCAAAATTAAAAAGTGGTAATCTGGGATACTGGACGATCGGGTTGACTAAATTTAGAATTAGTCGAAAGGATTTTAGGATTAAGGGGGTTTCTTTACTTTTCCAGTAATTTGAGCTTCTGCATATGGCATCTAACTCATTCAGTCTGCCTATAAGAGGGTGGGAGGATCTACATATTAATCTAGACACAAAACGGGAGGCCAGATATTGCCGTCTAAGGGCAAGTGGAGGTTCAGCACATTCGACCTGCAATGCGTTAACGGAAGAGACATACATTCATACAACCTGAGATGATTCGGAGGCATTTGGACTGTACTTTATCCAACCCGGCCAAAGCACCCTTGCTGCAAGGAATCAGAAGATATGTTCCATAGTCTAAAACACTACGAACTAGGGCACTGTAAACTAATTTCATGGTGTAGGGGTGAGCACCCCACCAAACACCCGCAAGAACTTTTAAAATAGAAATAATTCTTTCACATTTTTGTATAAGAAAATTTATGTGATATTTGCCAGTTAATTTTGTATCTAAAATAACGCCTAAAAATTTAACTTTACCAACTATAGGAATATTGTGGCCTAAAATGTTCACTGAAATATGAGGAATTAGTCGTTTGCGAGAGAAGATAACTGCCGAACTTTTTGGTGCAGATAACGTCAGCCCATGGCTTAAAAGCCACTGATTCAAAGAATCCAGAGAGAGGCATAAATATGAGGCAGCGTCAACAATGGAGGAATCTGTCACATACAGAACAATGTCATCGGCGTATTGTAACATCTGACAATTGTTATTTAAGCAGGACCCAATATCAGCCGTGTATAAATTGTAGAGTATGGGACTGAGGACATAGCCTTGTGGGAGGCCCTTCCATGACTGCCTTTCATCAAACTCCTCACCCTGGACTCTCAGAACCAACGAGCGCGACAATAATAGCTCACATATGCATCGTATCATCTTAGCCGGAAGACTCAGCTGTTGCAGTTTTTGCCTGAGTACGGGAAGAAGTACATTGTCATACGCAGAGGCGATGTCAAGGAAAGTGGCAACAACGGCTTCATTTTTAGAAAAAGCTAAGCGGATGTCCGCAACTAAAATACCAACACTGTCCATTGTACCAAGCCCTTTCCTAAAACCAAATTGGTGATTTGGCAGTAAGTCTCTCGATTCGACTATCCACTCGAGACGGTTTTTAATAAGGTGTTCCAGTAATTTGGCTAGGACTGAAGATAAAGCGATTGGCCTAAGGCCATTCGGATCATCTGCATGTTTGCCTGGTTTCAAAAGAGGGATAATAATTTGTACTTTCCACTGATCTGGGACCCAACCATGAAAATAACAAAAATTTAAAATATTTCAAAAGTAGATTTTAGCCTTTTCACCAGAATGGGTTATGAAAGAATATGGTACGCCATCAATGCCAGGTACTGAGTCCCGGACATGTTTGAGTACCACATTCAATTCCTCCAAAGTAAATGGCGCATCGAAAGGATCCTCTGTTACATTAAGCAGGGGTGCGTTTTGATATTCAGATGAGAGTGGAACATAAGATGGTGCTATTTTGTCAAAAAAATGTTCAGCTGTTTCCCTAGTGATTGGTGAAGAGATTGATGGGGAACATCCACGTCTAAACCTATTGATATTTTTCCAGACAAGTGAAACTGGAGTAGAGGGAGATAAGGAGGTACAAAACTTAAACCAACCCGTACGTTTATTTTTACGAAGAAAACGTTTGGATCTGGCATTAACCTGACAGTATGCCAACAGATTGTCAGTGCTCATATCTGTATTGTAACACACCTCGGCCTCCTTCCTATCCCTGATCGCCGAAGTGCATTCTGGATCCCACCATGGCGGTGAAGGTATTTTATTACAGGCACAGTTTTTTATTGGGAAGCAGGAATCTGCACTGGAGGTAATCGCTGTTACGAAACCCTCATAACAGTTCTTGGCATGGCAGTGACCAGCAGTATCTGATAAATTTGAATTTAAATTTGGAAGAACATCAATTTTATCCTCCAATAATGATACAAATTTTGTCCAATCTGGTTTGGACAGGTTATATTTCAAAAGTGGAGCGGAAGTTTTTTCTAAATAAAATTTATTAACCAAAGTAATGACTATAGGGTAGTGATCACTACCATGCGACAAGGTTGTGCATTCCCAGTGAGTCGATGCTGCTAACTCAACCGAACAAAATGTAAGGTTTACGCAACTCTTTTGCTGTCCTGGAAGTGATCGTCGTGTTGAGCAACCGTTGTTTAAAACGCAGAGATCCAAGTCATCCAAAAGATCAACTAGAGCTACACCAAAGGCATCACAGCGTTCAGACCCCCATCTATAATGGTGGCAGTTAAAGTCGCCCATGACCAGTATCGGACCATGAACATTTGAAAAAATATCTTTTAAAATTATTAAAAAATCATGGTGAGGATGTGCAATATAAATGGAAAACACTGTGATGCCCTCAACCCTCCCTGCGGCGATGCTCATATCACCCGTAAGTGAAGGTGAAGTAAAGGGAAAAAGTGGGACCCGGTTGTTGACTAAGAGAGCCGACCCTCCATAGCCATCTGGTCTGTCACATCTGAGAATGTTGAAATGTGGCATACGAAAGTTAAGACTTGGGGTAAGCCAAGTGTCAAACAAGTACAAGCCAATGGCTTGTACTTGTTTAAAAGAAATATGAGGTCGTGCTTTTTATGCCACACGCTCCTCACGTTCCACTGTAGAAATACTTGGCGAGACGCCATTTCTAATATCTAAGAAAAGAGTTATAAGTTGGTCGGCAACGTTGGACGGTGATTGGGAATTAGAAGTAGAAGAAGATATAACAATAGGTAAGAGTTTAATAAGTAGTTCAATAATAGAAACAGTACTATTATTAGAAGAGACATTATTATAGTCGAGAGCGCAGCCATTCGGCTGTGAAATTTGGGGGGAACTAATTATTTGCTGATGAGCAGCTTTGTCATAAGACGGGTGAAAGAGGAGCATTAGTCTTAGGCTTTAGGGTTATTGTCTTGCGATAAGACTGAGAAATCGGAGTTTTCGTAATGTTGGCATAATTGCGGGAAACTATTGGAATGGATTTACTAGCCTCAGCATAGGGAATAGATTTCTCAGCCATAACGGTCTTAATGGCTTTCTGTCTACCATGCTCGGGGCATGACCTGCTATTGGCGAAGTGATTACCCGAACACAGAATACAGAAGGCCTCGCCCTCAGAAATGTTACAACTATCACCTGGGTGATCGTGGCCACACTTACTGCAACGTGGTTTTTACCTACATACATTTGCCACATGTCCAAATCTACAACATTTGCGACATTGAATGGTGGGAAATATGTATTGCTCAACAGGAAGGGATGTATAACAGCAGAAGATCCTTTTGGGTAAGACTTGTCCATCAAACGTGACACAAGTTTCAGTGAGTTTCCACTCATTATCCCCGTCTCTCTGAACTTTCCTATTAATTCGACGAACTTTAAGTATTTGCCCACATCCTGAGGGCACAGATAAATATTCAATTGCTTCATCTTCTGATATGTCTGAGGGGACACCTGTTACTACTCCCAACCTTGTGATGTTGAATGTAGGGATAGAGGCAGTGTAACTGTACTTGGCTAACAGAGTGTTAACCAAGAACGAATTGGCATCCTGAGGGGAAGTAAACTCTACAGATACGCGATTTCTACCAACTCTATTAACCCCACCACGAACTATGTTCGCAATGTTGTTTGTGATTAAAAACTTTCCAAAATTAACCGGGTGTAAGGTGGTGCCTGAGTTGGGTTGGGACTCTATACGGGACACGTGTACGATGTAAGGAGCCTTGTCTATTGCCGAATATTTGTCGCGTCCAATTTGGCTTTTCTTTTGTTTGTTTGGGGGGGTAGGTGTCAAAATAATATCTTCGTTACTGGGACGTTTACGGGAAGATTGACCGTACTGGGATTGGGATACATCCATCCCTGTAACACTACATACAACATCCGCAAATTGCGATAATGGGTTTGGGGAAAGAGGAGATAAATGAACTGCAATGTTGGGGGGATCAGGATCAGGCGGTTTATTTTTAACCATCTTGGATAAAAGAGATTAAAACAGGACAATCACAATACAAACCTGTTTACGAACACAAAGACAACACACTTAAGTAATCACAAGTCACAAAAAAATCAACAATCACTAATAAAACAACAAAAAATTCTGAACACACGTGCCTACCAACAACACCGTGGCGAGAATCTCCTTATTTATAATAGCGCGGCATTTTCGAAATTGTGCTTCTGGCTACCGTCGCCATCTAACCAAAGAAGAAGAAGTGTAAAAATGTGTGCGTGTGGTGTTTAAACAAAGAAATACTGTAATCCAACCGTGAGCGCGGTCACGAGCGTACCGAATTGATGACAGTTGTCGGCTGTCATAATCGTAATAACTAATTCGGTACGCAAATTATTGATGTAAGCGCTGTCAGCGATTAAAGTCTAATACGGAATGCAGCCTGTATTACATACATTTGATTAAATGATTATTAGTTTACAAAACTGAACTGTGATTATAGATATTTCAGGCGTTTAATTTAATATCTTAATATAATAAGGAAAAAATCGATTATTTTAACAAAATTGTTTATCTTTATTACAAACATTGATTATATATATTATAAATAAATAAACCATTTTTTTATTGATTGTTTTGCCTAGCAATAACAATTAATAATCCATTGTTAGTGTATTATGTCACATCCCCAGAGGAGTGCACAGATAACTATATACTAGTCAGAGACAGATAGGACAGTACAATGGTTGACGATTAATTCCAAAAATATGCGCCAAGCGCTAGTGTCGAAATGTCACCTAGTGATTACCCACAGCTTAATAGAAAAGTGACGATAGCGATTACCATAGAATATCGATAGCATAGTGATGTCCCATGGAAAATTCTTGTAGGGTTAATTTTATTATTTGCTAGGTTCAATAATTTCCTTTCGTTATGTTCATTGGATACGAATATAACGAAAGAAATGTAAAAATAAAACGACATTTCAGATTGTTGCGTGTTTTTCGAACAACAGTTTAGACCTTTCAAAACTTGTATATTTTTCATTATGTTTGGCGTCTATCCAAAAATTGTAGAGTTGACGAGCGTTCGGCTTTATTGGTCCACGCAGTTTGCCCTGGACAATGCTCCCTCGAGATCCGTTCACACTATCAAAGAGTTTATCGGTGTTTAGCTTCGCCTGTTGTAGCCATTGTCTCACTGACATTTTGACCGGAGGCTGTAGTTTCTGAAATATTACATGATTATATATAAGTATAACAAGGGCAATTAGCAATTGGCTTTCTTCTTTGTGTCCCATTTTTGTGTTTTGTGCTTTGGTACTCTAAAAATATTATCAACACCACATTACACATTATAAATTAATTTCAGCAAACCAGTTTATTGTTCTTGGAAAATACAATCTGTCAGTTTAATAGATAAATACAACGCCCAAAATGGCTGCCAACAACATGGCTACCGAAAGTAGCGCCATAACGCATTTTTTGGAACTAAAGCTGTCGCAGGCCTGGAGGAGTGCAGTGAGTGTGCCTGTGCTGCTGCTGACACTCATTCAAGATTAATATGGCTACATTCCGAATTATGCCTTGTTCGCCCACAGGCAGCGCTCACATCAATAATTTGCGTTCCGATTTATATAACCCGATTTTGACAGCTGAGTGCTGTCAACAATTTGGAACGCTCGTGAACGCGCTCACATTGGTCGCTCAACGTCATAATTTTATCGTAACCCCAAACCTTGTACACACGGCTACACATGAAGCTATGAATTTCCAGTATAAGGTGATCTCGCATTATATAGGATTTACGAACAAAGAGAGGTCAGCGTATACTGGAAATGTGTAGCTGTGTGTACAAGCAAAATTCAAGTAAACGGAAAGGTGCTTTTTATCACGCTATTCAGCCCCAAGTTACACCCAAGCCTTGGTTTTACCCCTATAAAAATTATCTAAGAAAGTTATTTTCATTATTTGCCGTCTCCGTCTCAGAACAACAATGGCCTATAGCCATTGTTGTTCTCCGGTTTTTCTTCACAAAACCTGGGTCAGAGACTCATCGCTCTGCGAACGTGGGTTGGATGAAGGTACCTTGGAGCACATCTTTTTTAACTGCTCCAATAATAACCCAGCTCATGACTTGTATAGTCATCTCCCTAAATTAAAAATCCATGTCCCAACTAACTTTCCATCCTTACTAACATATTCTTCCCCAAAGCTCTTTGAGGCTTTGATGTTTTTTATCCGCGTTAATGATATTGAATTTTGATTATTTTTGTGTTGTTTGTGATTATTTATGTACATATTTATTAATATAAATAACAATATTCTTTATCCTTTTGTTTCAGTGTACTAATAGTTGTCAACAAGTTTCACAGTAAATTCAATTACTAAATAACAAATTAACATATTATTGGATTTAGTTATTTTTTATTTTTTTCTTCCTCCGCATGTTTTCTCTCAACACATCTGACATTGGCAGAATTGTCGACAACGGCACCATTGCCAGAAAGAAAAATAGAATAGAATAGAAAGACCGATTGGATATTTTTTTGAAAATGGAAGTTCAATGCATTGGCACTTCTGTATTGTTGGTTGACTCTATCGACTCTGTTAGTTTAAAGACATGATGTGACTCAAAACAACACAGCACAACTGTCATTTTTGATACCACTTACGGTGATATCAATTTAGGGCATGGTCGGCGTTATCGCAAGATGGCACATGTCATGACGTCATCCATGACGATTCACAGGACATCGTTATAGCGCTCACGCTAATTCAGAACGGATGTAAGCGCGCTCAAACCGATTACAGCGCAATTCGCAATACGCCTCCTGAGTACAAATAAGACTATATTATTATTAATTATATTATAATTATTTGCTTCATAACTTACTTCCTTAATAATTAGCCACACGGGTTGATCTTCACGGCTAAACAACGCTTCCCGAGATTGGTCCGTGAATGGGTTACCATCCATTATTTACTCAGTATTCTAAAGTATCGGTACGAAGAGTGGCGTAACTTCAGACCAGAGGCCCCTTGTGCTAACTAGAAATCGGGCCTCCATCACCGATAAAATTAATTATTTCTCTAAAAAACATTTGTGTGACATAGTGGCGCTGCTGCCGTATGTGGTAGAAGGCCTCTTTTTGGTTGCTAGCGCTGGTTGCCATATGCTACCACTGCTACCACTATGGCAGTGAACTCTGTGAAAGCGAAGCGAGCTCGAAAAATTTACGTTTCCCGCCTCTGATAGTTATAATTTTCTTTAGAGCATTTATAGTCATAAGAGTATTTCAAGTTTAAGAATGATGACAACCTAATTATTTTTTTAATTTGATTGACTAGTAGGTACATCACTATTGCTGTCAAAAATTCATGGAGATAAAGATACGAACAACGAGCTTGGACTTCTTGGCGGGAAAGTGAAGCGTCATGTTAGCAGTTTTGTTTTATTTTCTAAAATTTGTGTTTAGCCGAATATTAATGTGTAATAGTGGTGGATTATTAACCATTAAGTGTTCGTGAACCTGCATTAATGTAGGCAAATGAAACAAAACAGTGCAACATCACTTTAAGTTCTCTCAAGAAGTCCGCGCGAGGTTTCAGTAAAGTGCCGCGTCTTTACTTAAACTCAAGGGGAGCGGGGCGGGATATCATCAATCATCTTTATCATGCATTGAGTGGAGTTCATTTCATAATTATTTAAATAACTTTGTACTTGTTACCTAATTTTACATGACACTGGCTAAATGCACAAACCGTGCGAAGCCAAAAGGAAAAGAAAAAAAAAAAAAAAAAACAACGAGCTTTCAGTTTTTATAACCCCATTGTTGACAAATGACAGCTCACAGCGTTATAATCGGAACGTATAGATGTGAGCGCTGTGAGCGACTACGGTTTAATCATTGATATTTCCTACTTCAATGGGTTTAATTCGGAATGTACCTTTCATCTGTCAAACACACTGTCAATGTCACTGTCGGAAAAATGTAGATTTTGCTATCGTCAACATGGTCGTATTCTTCAACATCAAATAACAACAAATTATCGCGACGCGACTAGCGACTAGACGCAGAGCACAGTCATCGCCCCAGCGGTTACTTAACTACTGTGAGCGGAATCGGAATCATCGTTAATGTGCTAGCGACAGACTCAGACACTTGTTGTGTGGTTTGCGGGTTGTTACGAAACATGAATATTATTCGAAAACTTACCGTGGTCGCAACCTCGGGAATTCGCAGGAGTTTCTCCGTCTCCACTACAAAAAATGCTACATATTCGTGAGTGCTAATTGATTTATTAATTGTACCGGACACTGTCCGCCGTACTTAGTGAATTTTGTAGTTGTAGTAGCCTAGGTACTTGCCAATCTAATCTTATTTCTTGGTTATCAAACTTTACACTCTCTCCACTTCACTTGATGTTTTTATAGTTAATAGGAACCTTATTGATTTTAAATTTAACAATCTTTGACTAGAAATAATTAGAGATAAATCAAATACCAACGGTAATATTTCATTATGGAATCAACAATACAAAAAGATAATTATTGTTGCGCTGTTTCTCTCACCTGACTGAACATATTTCAATCACCTTGTTTTTATCATTTATAAAAAACAACTTAAAAACAAAACATTTTAATTTGATTTTTGATCCCTGAGATTATTCAATGTATACCATGTTACACTGCTTACACTGATTAATTTCTTAGTATTCTCTGTTGTCTCTTTACCCATCTGTCTCAGAAGGAGGGTAATGATTTTAAACTTTAAAGTACCTAATATTGTTTTTATTACTTTAATGTGTTGTTTTGTTAGATTAATCTTTTCAAATAACTATCATTCTAAATGTATGAAACTTTGACTGATTACTTTACCCTAAAAACATTCTTGTATACCTTTCTTGAGTAAAACATCAAACTACAAACAAATAAAAATAGAACCAGTATAGTATCTCTTTTTATCATTGTTTTTGTTTCAAACCAGTTGCACTTATACATGGTCATGATGTGTGTTTAAATACGATATATGAGAATAGATGATATTGTGGAGAAATTAAGCAGTCAGTAAGTTTTATAAGGTGATATCAAGCATTACTGGCTAATAATAAAGTTCCCATGTTATTAAAATCTAACATTACTACTTTTCAAGTCTCATAACACATTTAGCAAAATCAGCCTATAATGTTCCCACTGCTGGGACACAGGCCTCCTCTCTGTGAGAAGGAGTGGGCTATAATCCACCATGAGGCCTCACTGCGGGTTTCTTCACAATCTTTTCCTTCACCGTTTTGAGAACAGTGGTGATGAAATAATAAAGTAAGCACCTGTCTGGGTTCGAACCTACGACCAACAGCTCTTAAGTCGCGGCTGTGACCACTGGGAAACTGCTGCTAACACATTTAATTCATTCTATAATACCAAATCGTGTGAAAAAAAATAAAACATATTTTACAGAATTTTAACAAAATAATACTTTTTATATGAGCTTGAATTTGTTTCTATACTCTAATCAGCTCTAATACTGTCGATTTTTGCTGTTTATTTTATAATACTAAAGTATCTATAATACTAATTTATACAGAACTATCTTTATTTCTCTCTTCACAAAGGTTCACATAGTTATAGACATAGAGACAAGAATTATAGGGTTTTGACAAAAATGCATAAAATATGATCCTATAACTATAATATACAATGTGGGATAAAGTGCCATCATTCATAAAGTATGTAAATACCTAAGTTGATTGTTTCTTAGAAGTGAGAGTAATGCCTATTAAGAATGTGTGCTGTTTTTACTTTGTAGAACTGAGCAACTACAAGGAAAATTCAATAAAATAACTTAATTAAAAATTCATCCATTCATCCTAACTTAGGAATAATAATAATGTTAATATTAAGGTATGCTAACTATTGACATGATTTTCACAAAAACACGGTTTACAAAAATAAAAACATTAAACTTTTAACAAATATTTGTTTAGCTTAAAAGTAATGTTTAAGTACTTAAAAATGTTGAGTGACCAATATAATGACTTAATGAGTCATCCTAATCATATTTGGATGAGCCTAACCGTAATTATTATTATTCCATTTACAAACAATTGTAAATGGTAGTGCATGCTGTGCTAGGTGTGTAGGTTACTATAAGTAATGAGGCACATAGACTTAAGTTTGCCATGTACAAATTTTAAAGTAATAGTGTACTCGTTGTTGAAGAGCCTAATAAATAAATAAATAAATATTTATGTGAAAAAAATATAAGTAGAGTAAATATCGGTAGTCATGGGGCACTGCCGACAGAAGCGAAAACTTAATACTTTCAAATAACTTAAATATATTTTGTTTACTCCAAAATCTGGCTCCTGCACTTTGTCCTATTATTAATTCATAGTTTGGGATTTTGCCTGGAAGTCCCGTCTCAAAACTTATCTGTGTTTGTTCATTATGTTGTAATAGCTTTTGCCGGCGCGGCCTCGCCCCGATAATTATCCCACTGGAACCCTACTACCGGGGTAAAAAGTATCCCAACTCCTAACCCAGGTGATGGTCTGTGTACCAATTCTCATCCAAATCCGTTATCCATTAAGGCGTGTAAACGTTACGGACAGAATTACTTTCGCATTTATTTATAATATTAATATGGAAGCATGTTTTTTTTTTATGTCGCCATTATCTTCTTCAGCCTCTAACAGTCCGCAGCTGGTCATGGACCTCTTCAACAACACGCCATTTAACTCGATACTTGGCTACTATCATCAAGCTGCTACCATTTTTCAATATTTTCATTTAATGTTTATTTTCAGATGCAAACTACTGGTGGTGGGGGGCGGCTCGGGAGGATGCACGATGGCTGCTAAGTTTGCAAGGAGGCTGCCGAAAGGTTCTGTGGTAGTCCTTGAGCCCAGTAAGGTAAGCAGTTCTCGGATACAATACAACCATTAAAACTATAAATAACTCGGGGTAGGTACATCGCCCGTGGGGGCGCAATGTACCCCGAGTTATTTATAGTTTAGTTATCGATAGACGCCAATTATAGGTTTTTCCTCGGGTCTTTAAACCCGCTCTAATTAAACCCATCTTCAAGAGCGGTGCCAGAGACTGTGTTAATAACTATAGGCCAATCTCAATACTGCCGACCTTGTCTAAGATCTTAGAGCGTCTAATAAACAACCGCCTAGTAAGTTTCTTGGAATCAAAAAACCTTCATTCAACGTCGCAGTACGGTTTTCGTTGAGGAAAATCTACTGCTGACGCGGTGCATGAGCTTACCAATACTATTGTTTCCAATTTAGACTCCAAAAGAAAATGCTTAACCATCTTTCTAGATCTGGCCAAGGCCTTTGACACGGTCACTGTCCCTCACCTTTTGAGGAAGCTAGACAAGATTGGAGTGAGGGGTCTTCCTCTCTTACTCTTTGAAGACTATCTCAACAATCGTACACAGAGAGTGAGGATAGACAGCTGGACCAGTGATGAGGTCAATGTAAGCTATGGTGTTCCCCAAGGAAGTATTCTTGGACCTTCTCTGTTTTTAGTGTATATCAACGACCTTTGTCAGCTACAACTTCATAACGGAAGAATATTAACCTTCGCTGATGACACTGCGCTCTTGTTCTATGGAAATAGTTGGTATGACGTTTTTCGTAATGCGCAGGATGGATTTCAGACCGTTTGTACATGGCTGAAGAACAATGTACTAACGCTAAATGCCACTAAAACGAAATACATTACATTTGCTCTTAGAAAAAACCTTCTACCTCCTACGGCTCTATCTATCACTGCTCATTCATGTCGCCAGCCGGTGATGACTGGCTGTGACTGTCCGACTCTCCAAAGAACGGAGTCCCTAAAATACTTGGGAGTCACTATAGACCAATCCCTATCATTCAATTCCCACTTGGAGGGTCTTGTTACCAGACTTCGCAAGGTAATTTATATATTTAATACACTAAGACATATTGCTGACCGTCGAACAATCAAAATAGTATATGATGCCCTGTGCCAGTCACTTATTAACTATTGCGTAACCTCGTGGGGAGGGGCCGCAAAAACTCATATTTTGGAGGTTAAAAGAGCGCAGCGGGCAATTCTCAAGGTTGGAGCTGGACTGCCTTTTCGATTCCCTACTGCGCAACTTTACAGAAAATGGGATATTCTGACAGTTAGACAGACGTTTTTGCTTAACATAATTCTAAAAAAACACCCAGTTGAAGTACAATAAGGAAATAACAAAAGGTAAACGCAGGAAGGGTACAGTATGCCATAAACCCTTATTTAAAACCAGCTTTTCTCATAAATTCTACTGCTTCCTTGGTTCATTCATCTACAACAAGGCAAACACCGCTCTTTCCATCTACCACAAGCCCAAGAGTTTTTGTAAGGCTTCTGTGAGTAAATGGCTAAAAACTCTGGATTATGAAGCAAGTGAAAAATTATTGGTTCCTATAACTTGACACTTCTTACATACACATTATCTCACATAAAACGACATACGCTTCACCTACACAATTCAACTCACACTTACGCACACAACACACAGTCAAATCCACGCTCGAAAGTTTGATTTATCGTTATGTTGCTTTGTATTATTTATTTTTTACTTTCTTATATTGTAAATTCTCTTCTGTTTCATAAAACCATCCAATGTAAGCTTGTACATTAAGAAGCGTCGTGGGGTCCTGGTGACTTGTACCACAGGCGCTGCTTGCAATGCCTATTTCAAGCACCAGTAATAAGATCTATAAGACGTCGATCATGTCCTATTATCGCTGATTGATCGATTTTATCGATAGACTAGTATTGTCGGTCGACGTGTTTTATAAGCCAGACTAGCTTTTGCCCGCGTGCATGGAGGTCGTAAATTATCCAACGGAAATGTACATTGTACATCCTACTATCGGGATAAATTTAACTCCCGCGTAGAGAATACAATCCTGGGATCCCGAATCTCGGGATCCCGGGATCCCGACCGTTTTCTGGCCCCGAAAATCCCGGGACTGTACTTGGCTAATCTCGGGATTTTCGGGATTGCCACAAACAAGTCTAGTTTGTATTCCGTAGTCCGTTGCGCCTTGAAAACAACCTTGCCTAGATTATTTTAATACATTACGACAAAAAGCAACTCGTACAATACGTAGGTACCCACTATTTACTACACAGGTACAGTCTAATAAAGTTCTCTAAATATAAAGTTCTCTCGTAATAAAGTTTGACAGAACGAATCGAGTATTTTGTTTGGGAGCGCTGTCAGAAAACGAGATAGTTACAGAAATAGACAAGAATTACTCGCGCGAGAGTGAGTAATTGTCGCGTGTGTCATGTTAGCCCTGCTGATATTGCAAAATCTTATACATGTATAAAAAACTGCTTATTCATATCTCCACATTGCTTATTAGGTTAGTACTAAAAGAAACTCAACCAACCATTCCTGGTTCCATAGGCTTAGCATGAGAACCGTAGAGAAGTATTTTAAAGTAGATAAAAATTACGCTTCTGAGTAGACAGCTGACAGTTTTCTACGAAGAAAGATAGACAAGCGATTTCTATTCTACAATAGAGTAGAAATAGAAAGCATCATGCTAAGCCTGCTTTTAGAGTTTTAATTTTGTGTAATAAATGAAAATCACCAGTCTTTCAAAGAGCATGGGAGATGGGCTTCAAGTTAATCTTTGAGGATAATTGATGAAATTATTGTTGCTCTGCTATTATTACTAATATTCAGTTTGAAAAGCCTTATCAAATCCCCCTTAAAGTTTAAACTTTAAGTTAGCAATTACCCATATTTATGGGTCTTGAGATACTTAGCTCAAGACACCATCTTGAGATACTTAGCTCAAGATACCATCTTGAGATACTTAGCTCAAGATACCATCTTGAGATACTTAGCTCAAGATTCCATTTATTATTTTATGCCTAGTATCTTGAGATAATGCTTGTGAAGCATTGATGTCTCAATCACCCGTACAAAGGTAATGGGTAAAACTGACATTAGAAGGTCACTAGGCAACTTAGAGAGATTAGATAATAACTTATTGAAGACTTACTGGACTTACTTATTGTCTGGAGTCTTGACTGGGACCAACAGGCCATTGCATTATAAACATCACTGATCATAAATGCTGTAAAGCTCCAGACCGTAATCATGTAAAATATATGGAGTAGGTGCCGATATTAACTATTTGCTGTCAATCAATTACCCGTATTTATGGGTCTTGAGTAGAGAATACAATCCCGGGATCCCGAATCTCGTGATCCCGGGATCCCGACCGTTTTCTGGCCCCGAAAATCTGACTGTTCTTGGCTAATCTCGGGATTTTCGGGAGTGCCACAAACAAGTCTAGTTTGTATTCCGTAGTCCGTTGCGCCTTGAAGATAACCTTGCCTAGATTATTTTAATACATTACGACAAAAAGCAACTCGTACAATACGTAGGTACCCACTATTTACTACACAGGTACAGTCCTTATAATATGTTTGTCGTAGAACTTAGAAGGGACTTCCCCACTCGGAATACTTTAATACTCTTAAGGTAATTCCCCGACGAACCAACAGGGGAATCACCCGATCATCTCATGTCATAATATTGTTGCGGGTATTTCCCGTCGGTCGGGGAATCCCTGAACGAAAGTATAAATATGCAAATCAGGTTTTATTTTTTTCATTTATTGTTCTGTCAGTGACGGGTTACGTAGGCTACGTCAGTGACGACGGGTTACGTAGGCTACGTCATTAAAATTTAAAAGTCAATTATCTGAAATTAAGTATTTCAAATGGCGGGAGACTTTGTTAGACATAAAAAAGACAGTGATACGACGTCAGTGTGGAGTTATTATTTAGTTGAGAAGGACGGGAATAGTGCTAAATGTAAGCGATGCCCAGCCATCCTCAAGACTTTGGGTGGATCAACTAAGGGATTACATACACATTTGTTATCAAAACATAACATCAAGGTTATATCAGCTTCAACAAGTCAAGATTCTGAAAATCTGAACACAGCACCGCCGCCAGCCAAGCGAAAGTTAGATAATTATTTTACTAAAAGTGCCGACGATAGCCTGGATGATATTTTGGCAAGAATGATTGCATTAGATGGATTTCCATTCAGTGTGAATAATAATTGCTCTTAGCAAAATACACGGACTTACCAAAGTCAGCCGTCACTGTTCGAAAACGTGTTATGAATTACAGTGAAAAAATCAGAAAGCAAGTAACTGCAGAATTAAAACATTTGAAAAGTGCAGGTGAAAGATTTAGTCTTTCTTTCGACGAGTGGACTTCAACTTCCAATAAACGATACATGGCGGTCAACGTTCATTCATATAAAAAATTTTGGAACTTAGGACTTGTTCCTATTTACGATAGTATGACAGCTGAAAATTGTCTTCATATATTGCAAGAGCGTCTAAGTAAATTTGACATTTCCCTAGAAACTGACATCGTGGCTATTGTAACCGATGGACCGAATGTTATGATAAAGGTGGGGCGGCTTATTTGCACTGAACAACAACTGTGTCTCGCACATGGTATCAATTTGGCGGTCTGTGATGTGCTTTATGAAAAACATAATAATTTGCAAGATAGCCCTACCTCAGATGATACTATAAATGAACCAGCTGTGACTGTTGATTATATGGACGACAGCGATGATGAACACCATTTAGAAGACTTAGACTGTCCAGAATCAGGTTTAATCTAATGTCACAAAATGATCTTGCGCCAGAACACGTACCAGAGTTAACACAATATGAAAATATTAATGAGCTGAAAAAGAAAATCCGCAAAGTTGTAGTGTATTTCAAAAGATCTCCATTGAAAAATGAAACAGTATTTCAAAAATATGTGAAAATTGAACATGGAAAAGAGTTGTCACTTCTTTTGGACTGTAAAACCAGGTGGAATAGTCTTTTAACAATGCTGGAGCGATTTTATCTTTTAAAAGCATGCATTCAAAAAGCTCTTATAGGTCTCAATCATCCAATTCGTTTAGAAGATGTTGATTTTGAATTGGTAAATAAAATTGTTGATGTGCTGACCCCAATTAAATTGACAGTAGAAGCAATCTGTCGGCGAGATGCTAATTTATGCACAGCTGATGCCGCTTTGAAATTTCTTATAAAACAACTGTCTAGCAAAAACTCAGCACTTGCCAAAAAAATTAAAACATCCTTAGTGGAACGTATAAAGCAACGACGAAGTGATGATTTAACTGGCGTGTTAAATTATTTACAAAATCCACGAATGGATGTTGAAAATCAGTTATTATCGGATTTGGAATGGCACGACTTATTTCCAGTTCCGACTAGGGCTTGCATTCGAATATTCGAATATTCGAATTATTCGAATAATCAACTGTTTCAAATATTCGAATAGAAATTTTACGATATTCGAAAATTCGACCGATTCCTAGAAAACAAAACTCAACAATCTAATGTGCACCAAAATTCAACGTTCATGCACGCCGTCCAAACAAGGTTACGTCGTTCGACGCGCGAGCGTTACGAGTGTTACTATACAGGATTCGGCAACGATCGGGAACATTCGGAACGGAAGATGCGGCCGGCGCGCGTTCCGGCGGGTGGGGGTGGTTCGCCATTGTGCATTTGTCCACCATTTGCACGCGTGTTTGATTGTTATTATTTTGTGTTTTATTTTGTTTAGTGTGCCCGTTGTTTTATTGAATGTATAGTTGTATACCCAAAGACAATCCAGTGAATCAGTTACGTGCTTTAACGTAAGTAGTCTAAGTAGCTACTAGCTACTATAATTGCATTTCTGACTTATGATAATTATTTTATTACAATACTAATTATTCTAACCTCAAAAATGCAGCTTTTTTACTAGTTAACTTAGCTAAAGCTTTTATTTTGTGAACTCGTTTACTTCTCATTTGTGTTCTTTTATGATTTTTTAAAACACTATGATGTGTGTGTTGACGGTTAATTTTTCGACATTTCAGGTATTAGATTAAACATTAAAACATGGAGCAACTACAAAACAAATTAGAATTTAAAGAGTACACCAAAGGTACGCGAGATAAGTCGTCAGTATGGAACTTTTTTTTGAGAACTTCAGATGGAGTTCATGCGCAATGTAAGAAGTGCAAGAAAGTGATTAAATGCCGAAACACAACTACATGTCTGCATAACCATATGAAACTTCACCCTGTTGAGAGTACTAGGGTTACTGTTGATGAACTTTCGGTGCCAGGGACATCGGGCACACACACGAATCTACAGGAAAATGAGCCAAAGAAGAAGAAAGTTAAATTGATTGACGACTTCTTTAAAAAATCTGATAATTTGGAAAATATAGTTGCAAAAATGACTGCTTGTGATGGTCTTCCATTTAGTTTGTTTTGTACATCTGATTCCTTGCGAAATCTTTTAAAAAAAAGTGGCTATGAAGACTTACCGAAATCACCAAATACAATTAAAAAGATCGTGGTAGAAAAGAGTGAGCAATTAAAAGGCGAACTTAAGGAAACATTGCAGAAATTGAAAGCCAAAGGACAGAAGTTTTCCGTCTCTTTAGACGAATGGACTTCAGCCCGTAACCGACGGTACATGAACGTCAACATTCATTGTCCAAACTTTGCAGGCAAGAGCTTCAGGAATCTGGGACTAGCAAGAATAACTGGCCGGGGAACAGCAGAACGTTGTGCCAATATTTTGAAGGACAAACTAGCATCCTATAATCTTTCTCTAGAAATGGACATAGCATGTGTGGTGACTGACGGAGCAAGTGTGATGTGTGCTATGGGTCGACAATTGCCTTCGTACCATCAATTATGTTTTGCACATGGCATTCAATGTGCAGTGTTGGATGTAATTTACAAAAAGACGCAAAATGCCCAAGAAGAAGAATGGGAAGAATCTACAGAAGACACAGGGGCGACAGGACAGGATGATGACTCTGACAGTGATGAAGAAGAAGGTGGATTTGTAGTTGGGACTGGAAGACAACTGAACAGGAACCAATATGTATACGGGGATGTAAATTTAAAAAATGTTATAGATAAAGTGAGAAAAATTGTTAAATTTTTTAGGAAATCACCCACCAAGATTGAGTGTTTCTATAACTACCTTCCAGAAGAACAGAAAAAAATGGGCTTGATCCTAGACTGTAAAACCAGGTGGAGTAGCTTGGCTGATATGATCACAAGGTTTTTGGTACTAAAAGAACCTATCATGAAGACTCTTATTGATTTAAAGAACGACATCACATTTAGTTCCTCTGAGCTAACTTTACTCCAAGAATTGTCCACTTCTCTCAATATTGTAAAGGTAACAGTTGAGGCATTGTGCCAAGAAAATGCAAATCTGCTTACTGCAGAGACAGCTCTACAATTCATGGTTGCGAAACTTCAAGCGACAAACAGTTTTACAAGTGATCAGCTACTCCAGGCTCTGAAAAGAAGAATAACTGAGAGACGCCTACTAGATCTAGTGTGTACGTTAAAATATCTACACAATCCCAGAACATATTACGCAGAGATACCTTCGGATATTTTTCCATCTCCAGGAAACGACACGATTGCTAAAGTTATAACTGAGATTAACGACAGACACTTTAGTCAAATACTAGACTTTGATGACAATGAAGATAGATCCTTAGTTGATTACCAGCAGCAGCGACAGCGACAAAATGAAGTAATTCAGGAAACTGCAATAAGCTTCAAGGAAGAACTACAAAAAAAGATCGATGAGACCGTATTAGCAACTTCTTGTACATCTACCGCAAATTTATCATGCAGAGAAGAGTTGGAAACGTCAATCCTAATGCAAATGGCGCTATTTGATAGAGGAGGTCCTAGACAAGTAAATTTGAGCCAAGCGTACGACTTTCTGCAGTGTATACCACCTACAAGTGTAGTGTGAAAGGGTGTTTTCTTCCAGCAAATATATTTGCAACCATCTAAGATGTGCCTTAAACGATGATTCCATGGATGCTCTAAGTTTCCTTAGGTCCCACTTCCAGGGAAAACGTTGAAGGACACGACAAAGGTATAAGATAGGATTAAAAACGTACTGTAATTTTCTGTACGAAATGTAGCGTGCTACTTAGATGTGATCTGATCTCGTGATTGATTATTTTTGTTTTCACTAAAATTTAATGTTAAATTATCAATATCATCACACATTGTTAGTGTGACATTGACAATTAACCATTAAGAAAACGATTTTGCATCGAAGTTTTAATTGCGTTACTTACTTGTTATTGTTTTGTTTGATTTTATTATATTATTACAATATTCATAACTGATTTTTATAAGACTGTGTTGTGTTTGTGTCCAAGGTTGAAAAACAAAACAAGATTAGTTTATTTTGATAACTATTGTTTATTTTAAAACATTTTAAGCATTTGTTTCTAATTTTTGCGAATATTATATTAGAATAACATTGTGGTGTGTTAATATCATCAGTACAATATTAAGTTCACCATTAAAAATCTTCCAATTTTACGTTGATTATTGTGTTAGCTTAGCTATGTTATTTGAAGAAACAAGTTGATTATTTGCAGTTTAATGTTAGCTATTCTAATCCTTCGTGTTCTTCTAACAGAAAAAATGTTATTTTAATTATTTTTGTAACACTGCGTTAGCTTTAAATAATATTATTTTGATTTAGAGAATAAAGACTATTTAGAAATTAAAGGACATGATTTCTATAAAACTTAATTTATTTATTTAATATTCGAACAATATTCGAATTATTCGAATATACCTCACAAAAATATCGAATATTCGAATTGCAAAATTGTCGAATATTTGCAAGCACTAGTTCCGATACAGGCTTTAGTGAGGAAGCAAATAAAGAGTATTGTTAAAAGACTTAATAGTCGAGATTACACGGAAGAAGAAGCAAGGTCAGGATCACAAACAGATGATGAGCTAAGGTCAGAAACCTCCCAACCCCAATTGACATTAAAGGAAAAGTTACAGCTGGAAATTAACAAGAGTATGAAATCCCCAGATCCTGAAGTACAAGTACAAAATGAATTGGGGTTGGCAAATGTAGTAGACGTGAAATGAGCCTGTTCGAAAATGGAGGTGTTCGTGGATATCACTTAGAAACAGCATATAAGTATCTATTGTCTATTCCTCCAACCAGCGTAGAAGCTGAACGAGCGTTTTCAGCTGCTGCTTATGTTGGCAATAAACTACGAAGCAGGCTCGGAAGTCAAACATTGGATGCTTTGATATTTCTGCGATTATATTTTTGAAATTCTAAATAGTTATTTTGTGCTGTTTTTTAATTTCTTGCAAAAGTATAGTATTTTTTAGTTTGTGTTTTTTCTTTTCTTATTATTATTCTGATTTGTGTTGTGCAAAGACATTAAAGACATTTTTTTTTAATTACTCGTGTTTTTTTTATTTTAGCCCAATTAGAAACCACATAGAATAGAATAGAATAAAACTTTATTTCCAAATGTACAATTTACATAAAGGCGATAGGTTAGTACTATGACAATATTGTTTTTTTTTTTTTTAAACTGCATAAATCACTGATTATTACCTCCGACACCCAAGCTAAGATTAAACTTGTGTTATGGGTGCCAGGGCTCTCTCTATAACTAAATATTTCCAATTTATACAAACTAGTACGGAGTTTCGTTAGGTTAATAGCTACCGGGTAAAACGGGGTGAATAGAAATGCAGGGGTGAATCGAGACGCAACTTTAAAATGGATTTTAACCTTGAATTACTTAATATAGTTTGTTGCCAAGGCACTTAATCGTTAACTATAGTACAGGTGACACAATAAAGTCCTTTTTGGCAACAAAAGATATTATTTCAACGTTAAAATCCATTGTAAAGTTGCATCTCGATTCACCCCTGAATTTCTATTCACCCCGTTTTACTTGAATACTAAAATAAAACAAAGTTATTAAATTAAATTAAATAAAGAAACAGGAAAAATAAAGTAAAAATAAATTGTATGCCTCTACAGTGTTAATTTGGGAGTGTACGTGTCGTGTGGGTGTGTGTGTGTGTGTGTGTGTGTGTGTGTGTGTGTGTGTGTGTGTGTGTGTGTGTGTGTAATCCCGGGATGAGCTCGGGATCCCGGGAAAAGGCTTCAAAAATCCCGTAAGCCCGGGATTGAAAAACATGCTCGGGATTGTATTCTCTACTCCCGCGCCACCTTCAATCATAATTATTTTGTTACGGTAATTTTGAATCTGTGATATCTTTTAAAGTGTTCCTTTTCCTTTTTATAATTTATATTTTAATATAAATTATATGCCCAATTTAAATAACATATTTTACTGGATAAGGATTAATGTAATACCGGTTAAAGCCAATTAAATTTTAATAAAATTTTAAAAGATAAAAATGGTTGTGGGTCATCCTTAGAAGATAGACATAATGCTATCGCGGACTTTTTTGTTGAACTTTTTAAGATGTACAATAGAACATAAATTTTATGTATCTCGTACGGTTTACGCGGCGCACGCCAGTAAAGCTTCCGGCATGATTTTTCCGACACCTTCAACAGTAATCGTCATATTTCAGCCAATTTTCACATTTCTTAATGAATTATACACCTAAATTATCCTCATGAAACACTACGTCCATTGGTGAAAACCGTTTGAAAATCCGTGCAGTAGTTTGTGAGTTTATCGCGTTCAGACAGACAGACGAGGCGGGACTTTGTTTTATAATAATACTAGCTGCGCCCGCGCGTGAACATTACTTCCTGAATTTATTTCGAAAGGTATTTTACTACAATAGGTACTTAAATATTCACGTATAGAAATGATGTGTCTGCGTTCTAGTTTAACATATTTTTTTTTGCAATATTTAGTTGCAATATATGAAGGCGTAATAACAGATTTAAAAGTCACTAAAGTCATATATCTGCGCCTTAAGACCGTGAATCCCTCGCTTATCGCCAAGTGGCCATTCATTAGAGTAAACAATGGATACATAAATGGTAAATATATTTCTTTAATAAATGAATAATAGCTATTACATGCACATATTAATCACCATGCTGCTCTTGAGTGTCGTTCTATGAAACATGTCTTTATAGGTATGTATACACCTCAGCTATTTTAATTAATAATAATAAGTAATATAACCATTCATAGTTTGAGACAGGAAAACCACATTTGTGGTTAGTCTGAAGTCTAGCCATGTGGGCGACTTTAATTATATCTACACCTCTTTTCCTATTTCAAAAGAAAGGCACTTCCTGTAGGTATAATAACAGGTATTTTATGAAATTAAATTAGGAGGAAGGAAGTTTGATCACCTGAATAGTAAAATAGATGAATATTGTTGAGGTATATGTGTATTTCTGCGAATTGTGTTGATGACTGACAGATTTAATTGATTATGATTGACGTCCCCATAAGTCTCCCACATTCCTTGCACAAGCTTGTGGCTCTCTTGGACGCCAAGTCTGGCGGCGATGTTTTCGCGGACGAATGGAAAATGATCTTAAGTACGATGTTTGGAGTAGTGTCAACCTGGGGGCCAAGTCTGCTAACGCAGTTGTGTCCGAATGGCCGATCATTGGCACCGTAATTGTAGTTTGACAGTTTTGCTAATCTCCTAATTGAAAGGCGTCTTTATGATTTTCCGTTGACGTGCCACTGATACTCCATTGGAAAAATAGTCTGTATTTGGTAATCTCGTACTGACAAGCTCCTATTATTTTGACTTCCCTATGGACCACTGTCATGCCATTATGAATTTAGGAGGTTACAAACTAATGGCACAATGGTCATGGCGTTGCCTTGGTATGGTCGTCATAATGACCAATCATTGGAAGTAGCAGACTTGGCCCCCTGATGTAGTGGGCCTATTGCCATTTTTTCTAAAGTAAAAATATACGTTTTTGGGAAAACCAGTTTTGGTCTTCGGCGTTCAAGCTGTTATAATGTTGTTCGAGCCTATACTTTTATGAAACTTCAAATTATGACTTATCTAGGAAAAACCTTTCACTGTAAACAGCTGGGAACGTTGAGGAAAATATTTGAGGAATTCATTTCAAGTTCATGATTTCAAATTAAATGAAATCATCAACATATTGCTATTGTCATAAAATCATTATTTTCTTTCTAGTTACTGTTGACATTTTGGTATGGATAAATAAACGAAAGCATGCTCTGACCTTGTTTACCCTAAAATGATTTAGTAGAGTGGGGATAGAATGTCCTTTTTTTTACTTTGCATCTCGCAGGTTAACCGAGGTTGTCATCTGCTTAACCGGAGTATCCTGTGGGTACCTCAATAAATTAAGGCCAGCCAGGGCATAAACATATAAACTAAGCGACTACACGCTAAGGCCTCCCCCTGTGGGGTATGGATCTCGACTTAGGGCATCGCTGGGGGAGGACAGCAAGGGACAGGCTGGGTCGGATTAAGATAGAATGTGGATTCGCTCGTTTGGTTGAAAGGGTGGCCCTTTCAACCAATCATCCTAACCTAAACCTAAACCAAAAATCCTAACTTTCGTACCTTTTCTATGAAGCAATGCACACTACATGCGAACCGCACCGCACTTTTTTGTATGAAAATGCGGCTGTCATGTGCGCTTGGCTTTACGGGTACTTATGCATTCGGCATTGTACTTTGCACAAACATTCGCTGTTTTAGCGTAGGTATGCCAATGATATGTACACATGTTAAGTGTTCTTACTAACTGACTCCACTGGATAACACGTGCAGGTAATAATAGTAACACTGGTGTTCTTCTTTATTAATATTCTCAGGCTGTTGTTTTTAAAAACGAATGCGTGAAGTTATTATTAAAGCTTTTTTCAGAAATTCAGATTATATACTGCCTGGCTGAGATGATTGAAAACAAATCATCGCAGTTGCTTGGGTTTGATAAGTTTTATATCAAAACTTGGCCATGGATGTTTTAGTAGTTAGCTGCCTGGGTAGGTACTTATCATACAAATAGTTATTTTGTCTCCTGACTGCTTCTTTGGTCTAGTTGTCGCAAGCCCTACTGCTGCGCATGAGGTCATGGGTTCGATTCCCAGGTCGGGCAAAGTGTTATTGGGTTTCTCCATCTGAATTATGTCAGTAGCAATCCGGAGTCTGGATTTGTGCACTGTTAATGACAATAGACTCGGCGCTCGCCCCCATATACACGGGACTTAAACAAAACTGGCGAAATGTGGGTGTTCTAAAGGTCTCTGCCAAACCTTTCGGGGATTACAATCGTGATGTAATGTTATTATTTTGTCAGAAATGTTATTTGTTTAAAAAAAATATTTTGCCAAAATTGTTGTTTTGTTCAAAATTGTTGTTGTTTGTCCCCAGGAACATTACTACCAACCGCTCTGGACCCTAGTCGGTGCTGGAGTTGGTACAGTCAACGAAACTCGACGAACAGCGGCAAGCGTTCTCCCTAAGGGTGCTAAATGGATACGGGATACGGCGACTTCTCTTCAGCCTGATCTCAACAAGGTGACGACGAAAGAAGGGCATGAAATTAACTACGAGTACCTCATCATAGCGGTTGGATTAGAGAATGATTATAAGAAGGTAAGGATTTGTTTTGACTATACCTTCTTTTCTTGTGTCGGTAGTATGTTGTTCTTGTATCATAAAATATGTTGTAGTAAAAATATTAGCCAGTTATGCTGCGGCCACATTGTCGCTATAGGCGAACTACACTTTGTGTACTATTACTATTGGTAATCTAAGCATCTTTTTGGAACGGCTGGACCGATTTGGCTATTTCTTTTGTTTAAAATGAAAGAAAAATTGGTAAAGTTGCCCGGAAAATTCGAAAATCCGGGAAAAACTGAAAGTGCTATTTTCTGTGGGATTTTTTTATGAACTCAAGACCATACCCTGTCATAGTCAACGTCCTGTCAAAATTTAAATATTATTTAAATTTAGGGTTAGGGTTAACTTAGGGTTTTTCACTATTGTACCTATTTGTGATATGGAATTGGAATTGTATACAAAGGTGTTTTGTGTCAATACAATTATTTTTTAAATTTAAATTTTGATAGGACGTTGACTATCGGTTCATCTAGTTATAAAATAAAAAAATGTGGCAAATCACAGACAGTCACAGTTGTTAAGTTTTACGATACCTACATAAATGATGTTGGTCGCTGTGATTAACTCAAGACAATGTTTATCTTCTTTCTCCAGAATTAGCTTACCTACTGACAGGTTATATGAGGTCATGTAATTGGTTATTTTATTTGACTGTGTAAGACTTACACAGTCAAATAAATTGATTTACACTGTAAGCCAATTTATTATTGACCTAATCTACTCATTACAATGTTTTTTTTATGAGTTGTAATGCATTTAGTGGTTAGCTAGCGAGAGGCTTGTGGCTAAGTAATAACAGCCCCACGGGTCGATCGATCAGGTTAAGCTACCCTTGCCGCGGTTGGTCCGTGGATGGGTGATCATCTTTACATACCAAGATTGGGTAGGTAGCGTCGGGGGTCGGGTTTGTTCCATCCCTCAAATATGGCGACTAGGGGGGGTAGTGACTGATCTTTGCGTCATGCTCGTGAACGGGTGATGCTTGTGGTGACTGGTCGTCCTGTTGACCATTGTTTTGTTATTGTTA
The DNA here is from genome assembly GCA_963921375.1 of Tiliacea citrago. Lineage (NCBI taxonomy): Eukaryota > Metazoa > Arthropoda > Insecta > Lepidoptera > Noctuidae > Tiliacea > Tiliacea citrago. The sequence goes on along the minus strand of OY992791.1, from coordinate 5,544,666 downwards.
TTAGTAATTAACTGTTTATTTATTTTGATGGTCCTAGTTTATCATTTGCGTCTTCGAGTTACAGTTATAGCTAGGTTTTTGTAGTAGTAGTTAAACTGGTGGCGTATTACAGCGGCGAGGTGTCAATTTTTGTATGAGAGAAGCCGAAGCGAAGCCAATTTAAATTACTTACTTATCAATAAAGTAAAAATTAATTAATTACCTTAAAAATAAGTCTTTCCTTTACTCAATTTTTATACCATATATCGTCAGTAGCAGAACCGAAAAGACGCATCACTATACAACCAGAACTTTTTTGTTTGTTATTTCAATTCAAAGCTAATAAAAATAGGCATTTTTGTTGTTTGAATGTTATAGTGAATTAAATACCCGTAGTGTAACTATATTTCATGGCAATAGTAGATATTATTGACTGTGCCATTTTTCAATAGCGGTAGAGTAAAGAGTTGTTGATGCAAACCTCCGAAGGGAAGCCGGTAAGAATCGTGTTATATGGTCGTTTCGCCACTGGCGTATTATGAGTTTATAAGAGTTTAGTACCATCATGATTCCAGTACGAGAGAGAGACGGAGTTATACATGACTGATAGCACCATCTCTTGTTATTACTGGAATCATAATGGTTCAGATTCCGATACTATGTATTATAAACCTTCTTATTCTCTCCAGGTACCAGGTCTGTACGAGGCGTTACATGACCCAAGGAGCACTGTGTCATCGATATACGACGCGCAATTCTGTGAGAAGACGTTCGAAAATATGAAGCACCACAAAGAAGGCAACGTGATCTTCACTTACCCGGATACGATGATCAAATGCCCCGGAGCGCCGCAGAAGATTGCATATCTGGCCGACTCTTATTTTAATAAGGTATGTTTTATTATATCCTCCGGTTTTTTACAAGAAAACCTAATTACAAGAACAAACTTGAGATTCGACAGCAGATGTATGGGTTTGCATTTTAGTTTCCAAACATATAAACAAATGTCTTTTTGGAAAAATAACTTTAATACCCATACATAAAGTTCAGTTTGCACTACACCTTAAAAAATCTTGATCACTTCTTCAATAGTACTAGTCATTCTTAAATCAACTTAATTCACACTAGCATAAAGTTGATATTTCTTTTAGTGGAAATAACATCAATTTGGAAACAAAGATTTGTATATGGTATGGGCCTATGGGGTAACTGGGGGTTGTTTCCCAATGTCGCGGAATAATTTCGAAGTAGCATCGTGTCTCAGATGTATCACGTCGATTTACTATATTGTCGAAGTAGGTACTACAGTATGCCGGAGTAGAGTATGTCGAAATTGACATACTGCGGACTAGAATTAATGTCGAAGAAGTATGTCGTCGAAGTTTCATCGTTTCCCAATTAAGTCATGTCGAAGAAACGCTTTGTTTCAGAACAGGTGGTCTACTCCGAAGCGTTAAACACAAGTATCGGCCGAATGTTCGGCCTTTTTATAACTTCCATAGTTTCCTTTTTTGACTTTGAATCCATACCCGACTTAAAGTTATATTTTTGACTTTGGCTTATCTCTTTGACTGTTTCTTTTTTTTCTTTAGCCGTAGTCAGCCATAGTTACCCGTAGTTAAGCAAAGGCCGAACATTCGGCCGATACTTCGGTTTAACGCTTCGGAGTAGACCCCCTGTAGTGTCGGACTTAAGGTATTTCGAACTTAAGTATTGTCGAATTGAAGACGTGTCGGAGTTCCATATTGTCGAAATAAAATCTTGTTGTATTACGATTTGTCAAAATTCAGTTTGGTAGTCGTTGAGCGCAAAACTGCTGTCACGGACTGCTTTTAAATTCGTCAGTATCTAAGTATACATCATCTGTGTCATATTGCGAGTAAACGGTGACACCTTGGTGTGTATGGAAAGTGTTGCAGCAGCCGCCGAGGCGCCTCCGTGCGCCGTGACACTATTGTCACGGAGCACGGAGGCGTTGACCTATGTCAACCAAAACAAATAGCAACTCATTGATGAAAGTCGAAGTATATTGTTTGTAACATACACATCCACATTCATTGGTAGCTGACCAATGTCTGATTACACTACGCATCCGGTTTTCGTGTTGTTTGTTTTGAAGCGCGTTATGAATACATTATGTTTCTGCTCTCGCTTGATATCAAGGGTAACCTGCATGTCGATTCTGTAACCATCTCACGGTAAAAACATACGTGAAGTGAGCGTGGAGTGAACTTTCAGTGTCATCCCACCTGATGCTAGGGATGGACCAAGTATTACATTTACAATCATAATAGAGATTTTAATAATATTTTGTATGCTAATTCTGTTGATTATTTTATATTATTTAAAGGCTAGTATTTAAGTGTCTAAACATAGTAATGTTTAAGGACTAGTCTAGGAAAAACAATGAAAAAAAAAAAAACAAAATTGAGTTTCAGACTGAATTTCTGTTTTGCTATTTTATTTAAAAACCTCCTACTTGGTAATGTTTAGACAATACTAGCTTTAAAATAATATAAAATGATCAACAGAATTAGCATAAAAAAAATATTATTAAAATCTCGATTATGATTCTAATTGTAATGCTTGGTCAATCCCTAGCATCAGTGAGATGACACTGACAGCTTACTCCACGCAATATTTCACGGTGAGATATTTACAGAATAGCACTGCTGTACAAGTGTAATATACTTAAGGTCACGCCCTTGACTTCTATCTAGGACGTGTCCTGCGTTTCATTGATTTATGTTATTAAAAATTCTCATTAGCAACCATAAATTTAAACTCAATCTCCATAATTCATTTATTAAACTGGCATTTTTGAATTGTCAAGGTGTCGGTCAGTCATTCAGAAAGTTGAAGCTAGTTCCAAAACGTACATCTCTATGGAGATGGGCAAGAAACTCCATGGACACTCTTTCTCATTGAACAGCGGTGCGTGGCGTGACAAAGAGAGCATCACTGTCGGTTGGAGTTTCTCCTGATAGCTATAACTTGGGACTCATTAAGTCACGGGTGAATAGGTTACTTCTAGGCAAGCTCGCTCCATTCTAGACCACATCATCGCTTACCATGAGAGATATAGTAAGATGGTAGTCAAAAGCGAGCTTAAAACCACTGAAAGATACATATTTTTCGCAGAAAATCCTTCATCCTTCATAAGTATATATGCGCATATCAGGTCATGAGTGGACGTTTGTCCATCCTGCGAACATATTTTATCATTGAACAGAATGATGCAAACGTCAATGTCTAACAATAGAACCCGCGCAAGATTTGTAAGAATTATGTGAGTCAAGAAGAGATTTTTCCTCCTATTGTGAATGGAAATAATTCTATGAATGGAACTCTGGACTGTTACATATTGTTTCACAAGAGGAAAAATGTTCATATCCTTCATCTAATTGTGTGATTCAATCATGTTGATATCAACAAATCCGATCACAGTGCAAAAAAACTGGCTATAAAAAGCATATGGGGAAGACCTTTACCTAGCAGTGAAATTGAATTAGGTTCATAGGTTGACAAAAAATATCGATTCAATATATTTTTGTCAAATGGATTTACAATTATCGTGATTGCTTATTTCTTTTTCAGGACTTATAAATACATAATTAAGCCTAGCTAGAACGAAAACCAAGAAATATCACTATTATTATTATCACAAAAATAGAATAAGTGGTTCTCGAGTTATATGCGCAGTCGTAGACAGACAGACAATGAGACGTTGTGCTTTATATTTACTTATTAAGTAAGATAGAAGATGGGAAAACATAATTATTATGAGCTTTATTAGTAACTTTGAATAAATACCAGGCTAGTATCACTGACCACTGTTATAAACAGAACATTATTAACCCGCTCAAAATTTGGATATTGCTCCGTAATATTTTTAGCTCTTAGTCTATTTATTTTTATAATTTCTTGTTTTTCTTTTTTATTTTGCATGCTTTTTTAGTGTTTAGTTTTAACATTAACAAAATAATTTAATTGCACGTAAGCGCACATCGCATTAGTTTTATACGTTGTTTTTATAATATGTGGAAAATGTCGCGGGTTGCATTTACTCACTCTACAGCTCAAATTTGATGTATTAATGTAATGTGTAATTGTTTATTTTCCCAAATAAATAAAATAAGAATGGTGAAGGAAAACATCTTTAGGAAACCGGCATATCTTAGAACCAAAAATTCGAAGCCATGTGATATCTACCAACCCGCACTGGGCCCGCGTGCTGGATTACGGCCCACTCCCTCACAAAGAGGAGGCCTGTGTCTGTGCAGTGGCACATTATCTTTTGCTTATGCTAACCCTCTAATCTCCCCTTTTTTTTGAATAAGTGATTTATACTTTCCCCGACACGAAGACCGTATCTTGGACCCCACGCTCTACACTACTCTACAGTCAAACGGTTGCACGTTCAAGTCGATGATAGTTCTACAGAAATAGTAATGGATTGATGAGCGGAAAATGTATTCCTAGAAATATACATTTAAACTGTCATGGCAGAGTTCCAAATTGTATTTGATGTTCGTGGATGCACTGTCATGCACTTTAACAGTTACGTACTGTTAAAATTATAATTTATAGCCGTTAACTATGTTACAATGCACGTAAATTTATGTCAATATTTTATTATTCCTGTGTGTGAGTTAGTGCTTACGTATCATATACTGTGCATAGTAACTTAGTCTATTAAATTTTTTATTTGCACATACCTAAACGAATGTCAATGTAAATTAAATCACAATGAAGATATTTTACATTGGCAAACCAAACCCCCCCCCCCCCCCCCCCCATTAGGGGATGCTAATGTCCAGCAGTGGACGCCATTCAGCGATTACAGAAGACTATTGACTATTTGTAAGTCATAAAACTGGTTTCAAGTTGTAGTGCAAACTAAAGTTTATGTGTATGCGTTAAAGTTGTTTTTTAAAAACAAATATTAGTTTACATGTTTGGAAAGTAAATTGTGAACACAGCACGACGATTTATAAAAAGTAAAAACTGTCCCTCTTTCCATAGACAAACGTCCGCTCAAAAACAAACATGATCTACAACACATGCCTGCCAGTGATCTTCGGAGTCCCGAAGTATGCCGAAGCGTTGCTGAAGGTCGTCAAGAAGAAGAACATCAACGTCAACTACAAGACAGTGCTGAAGGAAGTTAGGCACGAGAAGAAAGAAGCGGTCTTCTTTAATAGAGATGATGAGTCTATGGTAAGAATAAATATGTATTTTTTAGGATTCCGTACCTCAAAAAAAACGGAACCCTTATAGGATCACTCGGAGTCCGTCTGTCACAGCCGATTTGCTCCGAATCTACTGGACCGATTAAGTTGAAATTTGGTACACATATGAATTTTTGTGACCAAAACACAAACGAGTTATGTAAATAAATGAATTTTTAATATGAGGTTCACTTTTGGGGTAAAAAGTAGAAAATTTAAAGTTTTGCAAACTGTACCGTGTACGGAAATATCATGAAAGAACTTGTTACGAGGATTTGAAAAGTTTATCATCTGCCTAGCCTTTTCCCAACTATGTTGGGGTCGGCTTCCAGTCTAACCGGATGCAGCTGAATACCAGTATTTTACATGGAGCAACTGCCTATCTGACCTCCACAACCCAGATACTGGGTAACACGATACCCCTTGGTAAGATTGGTTGTCAGACTTTTGGGCTTATTTGAAAAGTTACTAAACAAAATATTTTTTTTTTTATAATGGTCTATAATAAAATTATAGATTACAGGAAAACTATAAAAAGTGTATGGTCTTCAAATAACATGGTAAATCACTCAATATTGTGCGTACAAACTTACATTTGCTGTTGGAATATAAATGTGGGAACATGTTTTTCAACTACAATGATCAAAGTTCTTTCTTGGGATAAATTCATCCCAATTACGGAACCCTTCAGAAGGCGTGGTCCGACACTTACTTGGCCGGTTTTTCATTGATGTATGATTTTCCAGATAGAACGTGCGGAAGAAAACTGTGACGCCCATAAATGACAGCGTGCTCGAGGAGACGTATTATTTTGAATTTAAATATGACCTTTATTTGCATTACATTAAGAACATATCACGCTAGTTTGAAAGAATACGTTTCTTAGACTGCACTGTCATTTTCAGGGCATAACAGTTTTTCTTTCGCAAATTCAGAGCCGTAACTTTCGCTTAAGTAGCCCCGGGGCCTGGACAAAAAATGGGGCCTCGTTCATCAATAATGTTCAATGCTTGTATAGGACCAAAAATACTATTTAATAGACTCTTATTAAAATATTTATTATTATGATATTTATTTTCGCAACGTAAACAAAGCATCTAAGACAAAACTCAAAAACTGTGACACCGTCTCAGTTACAGCTCAGACTGCAAGAGCATGAAGGCAGGTTCTCAATTGTAGAGCTGCACAGCTAATATGCGCGAAATTCAAATGGATGGGACGTGAAATTCAAATTATTGTAAAATGGACTTGAAATTCTTTTTCGGGGCGTTCTCGTAGTACGGCTGTCAATTTTGCCTCCGTGCCCGGGCCCCCCTAGTCGCCTAGGGGCCCCGGGGCGTTGCCCCGGTTGCCCCATAATAGTTCCGGCCGTGCTCACATTCTATCTGGAAAATAAATCATCTCAGGTGTTTTTAATAAAATTATTCTTACTAATAAGATCATGCAAGAAAATTTATTTTTGGGATAAAAACTTAACATCAACAAGTGATAACATGAAATCAGGCCCGCGTGACCCGAAGAGGTAGAGGTGTATACTTACACACAGATACATTTTGCAATTTTGTTATAATTCCCATATAATAAAGGGCATGTATAAAAACCTAGAGTGATGAATTGAAACATATCCCTCACTTAGAATCTTGACGAAAACAAGAGTGATCGATGATCTGCCTAGCCTTTTCCCAACAATGTTAGGGTCGGCTACCAGCATAATCGGATGCAGCTGAATACCAGTATTTTACATGGAGCGACAGCCTATCTGACCTCCACAACCCAGTTACTGGATAACACGATACCCCTTGGTAAGACTGGTTGTCAGACTTTCGGGATTCTGACGACCCATAACGACTGTCAAAGATCCACAAATGACAGCAGGGACTAATGGCTTAACGTGCTTTCCAAGGCACGGAGGGGTCTTGGTATGTAAAGATGGTCACCCACCCACGGACCAACCGCGGCAAGCTTAACCTGATCATCATTTCAGCCGAAATACGTCCACTGCTGGATACAGGCCTCCCCCAATGAGGGGGTTTGCCATAATCGCCACGCTTGGCAGGCGGGTTGGCGATCGCGGTATGGTATTAAAATGCATAGAGAACGCTGCTGCCCCATTCTCTAGTAAGTCCCTTAGTCGCCTTTTACGACCCCCACGAGAAGAGATAGGATGGTGCTATTCTTTACGTCCGGCACCACACGAAACTATTTTAAAATTGTGTAATGATTACTTTATAACTCAAAAACCAGGTAAATTATATAACGTAACTAAAAAAAAACTAATATAAATATAACATTAATAACTTAAAAATGCAATGCGGTGTACAATAATATATTTAACAAATAAATTAATATAATTTACAACAATACAAACACCTACTGGGATTCATTCGGACATTCCAAATGAATAAGTTAAAAGGAAATTACTTTACCTATTGTATAACCACAATATATTAATAACAAATAATAACATCATACCCCGAAGGGTTAGGCAGAGGTGTACCTAATAGTACAACCACATTTCGCCAGTTATGTTTAAGTCCCATGTAATAGGGGGCGAGCCTATTGCCATCAACCGGCCACAAATCCAGACTCCGGGCTGCTTCTGAGAAATTCCTAATGGAAAATCCCAATATCACTTTGCCCGACCTGGGAATCGAACCTCATGCTCAGCAGTCGAGCTTGCTACCACTAGACCAACGAGGCAGTCAATAACAAATAATGTAAAAAGTCACAGTGAAAATTATAGGCACAAACCGACTGTTTAAAACTTTTTACAAAAACAAAAACAACCGACTTACAAAAAAACAAAGTCGGTTGCATAAACTAAAATACAGATCCAAAGACACCGACTTCCAAATTTGAATTTATTTTCCACTTTGTAGTGGCTTTTTGGGAGTTGGTTGTGTTTTTTGTAAAATGTTTTTTATTTTTTACTTTTTAGTGGGTCAGTTTTTAATTTATCTAAATTACAATAACCTGATGTCATCACCTTTTACAAAATATTGCTCTTCCCGATGCAGGGACGTTCATTGTTGAGAAGTTCTCATGCTAAGAACCAGGAGAACTGCCACTCACCATATGCATTGTGACGAGCTTACATTGCTTAACAACCATATTAAAGTACCTAATCGAATTCCAACCTGTTAAATACTAATTATTAAGTAGTTCCGGTGGCTATCTGTGGTCTTCATCATCAGTTCCACTTCCACTGCACGAGTTACTATACAAAAATACCCAAATCGTTAGAGTGGGCCTATAAAATATGAGGATTTCCCTCGATTTTCGCCCCTCATCAGATTATGACTTGGTGACAATGGGACCAAATCGGGAGCATACCCTTTCAAACAAAAAAATAATTTTCAAAATCAGTCCACAATTGACGGAGAAACCGGTGAACATACACCATACATAAAAAAAAAAACAAATATACAGACGAACATATATTATAACCGCCTCCTTTTTGGAAGTCTGTAAAAAATTATAAGAAGGCCAATTCTCGTACTTAGAAAAAAAAATTTCAAATTCAAGTCGCCATCTTGACTCAGCGCAATCAATGTCAAAAATTTAAGTAAATTAAACATAATTTTGATAGATTGAGTGTTACATTTGACCAATCCGTACCAATGAGATCTATTAAGGCAGCACAATGCGTTTTATAATTTTCTTTCGCTTGTAATAATAATAAGTGATAATTATATCAACTGGACAATTGCTACAGGATTATAAAACTCAATACTTAGTTCTTATTTACAAGGGAAACTAAAATATCAGATTACTGATAAACTGCATTGCATTTTTATAGTGAAACATTGTTTAACACTTCAATAAACCCAAAAAACAGATTACAGTTGAGCAAGTATTTTTAGGGTTCCGTAGTCCACAATGAACCCTAATAGTTTCGCCATGTCTGTCTGTCCCCAGCTTGGCTCCGAGACTCTTAGTACTAGAAAGCTGTAATTTGGCATGGGTGTACATATTAATCACGCCGACAAAGTGGTAATATCGACATAGTATAAAATCAAGAAAAAGCTTTTAGAGTACCTCCCTTGCACGTAAAGTTGATATTTGTTTCCTCGTCTACCCCATAGTGTGGGGTACCGTTGGATAGGCCATTCAAAAATATTGCGGTTCGGTGGAAACCATTTTTCGATTCAGGGATCCATTTACGTAATATTAAGCTTTAAAGTACTATTTTTTGTTGGAGTTAAGTGTCCCCTTGCCAGCTAAATGGTTGATTTTGGATATGTGAAATAATTCATGGCAGTTATGGCAGTAGTATATACAATAACGAAATTAAAAGGAAATCTATCACAGCTAAGTAGGTTTTACAAGTTACCGAGTTATAGTCCACCAACTTACATTTGCGGTTGGAGAATTGACCGTGACGTATGTATGGGAGAACATTTTTTTCAACTGCAATGTTGTTTGTTTTTGGGATAAATTCATCCCAACTACGGAACCCTTCATTGTGCGTGGTCACAACTTGGCCGATTTTTGTTCTAAACAATTTGTTTTTGAACAGGAAGTAACGATGGACTACTCAATGCTACACGTGGCGCCCCCGATGCACACGCCGGCTTTCTTGCGAAACAGTACCTGCCTCGTCGACAAGTCCGGTTTCTTAGAAGTCGACATGTACACGTTGCAAAATAAAGAATATCCCAACATATACGGTATCGGAGACTGCACCGACACACCGAACAGTAAAACTGCAGCTGCTATCGGTAAGTACTGTAATTTTGAATCTTTTAAGGTTCCGAGCAAGTCTCGATTCTCATTTGCATAGATTTTATTATCAGTGTCATATAGTGCAAAAATCGTCAAACGACACACTGATCCTAGATGGCTAGTTTTCGAACACGATTGACTGGGCGATTTTAGTTCAATTTTGCACTTTATGTCACTGATAATTAAATAAAATTTTCTATGTCATTAGACAATGTGTAATATTCGTTGTATTCTAAAAATGTATCTTTTGTGCATAAAATGCATTATAATTACACATACTGAACTCTTTTACCATGTGATAGGCAAATAGGCTGCTTTAAAACCCCGACGCAAAAGAGAGGTGTTTATTAAATTATTTGTCTGTCTATGTGGCACTGGCATCGTAGCTCCCAAACGGATGGTCCAATACCAGTACGGTTTAGTTAGGGTTTTACTTAACTATATTTTCTTGAATGGCTAATTGGAATGTTAACCGTCCTAACTCTTTTTTTTCCGTCCTAATTCTTTCTTAAATCATATTTAGGACTAGCTGCTGTCCGTGGCTTCGCCCGCGTGGATTATTCTAAAAAAAATCTAAGTTATAGTTCTCAAAAAATAATAGGCCCGTTTTGACATTTAACTTGAATCGAGTTACTCGATACTCACGATAAATCGATTCAAGTTAAATGTCAAAACGGGCCTATTATTTTTTGACAACTTTACCCCTTATAACATCAGCTATCTGCCAGTGAAAGTCCCGTCAAAATCGGTCCAGTCGTTACGCAGATTAGCCGGAACAGACAAACAGACAGACAACAATTTAAAAAAAAAAAATTTGTTATATCGCACACCTAGATGAAGTTTAGCACAACTCAAAATAATCCAAAATTGAGTTATTGCAATTATCGGAATCAGCGCCGAAAACTACATAAACTCCAAAGACACCTGTGTACAAACTTCATTCCTAAAAAACTAGATGGCGCTGTAAGTCAGTCTTTCTGAGTAGCTCCACGGTCACCCCCCACCAACAACAGTAACGCATCACCAGTTACGACATGTCAGCCGCAGGGGAATATGCTGTCAACTCGCACAAAGACTAAATTATTACGACTTAGTTTTGTATTCGTGGCAAACCGCAGTAATAAAGCGTGAATTATTTTGAGTTGATTTTGTATTCGTGATTGAATCGGTCTTGTTTCTTGGGTGTTCTTCAAACTATTTCCACTTATACCAGTATTGTTGACGAATGTAAGTAATTTTTGTTTTACTAACTAATAATAGTTTAGTGTTGGTGAAATTATTTGGAACTATTTGAGTTGGTCTGTTATTGCTGGTTAAATTTAAATTCGCTCTTATTCTAAAACAATAAATGCTATTGTTTATTTTGTTATAGGAATATTTAGAGTTGCCTTTGTATTTTTGAAACTGATTTAATAAATTTTAATTCTTTAATAAAATACTGCAATTTATAAACTTTTTTGAGTTAATTTGGTATTCGTGAATTTTATTAACTTCGTATTTTTTTGCTACAGATGATGAGGGGCCGTGGCCTTTTACTTCTACAGAAGGTGATGGAGACCAGTTCAAATGAGCCTGAACGCAGTCATGTGGAGAAACAACTCCAAGAGAATTCCACAACACCTTCAAATACCACCATGGTGATGGAAGAAATCTCTGAAAATGGCACCATGGAGTCACAAAAGAATCCAGCAACGTTAGCACCACCATCAGCCAGCACCCAGGTGAAACCATCGTACTATATTTCTCCGGTTAACAGCGAATGTAGCGATTTAGACGATTCAGATGCGGATCCGCCCTTCAACCCACCTCCCAAAGAGAGCTACCGTCCATCACTCGTCGTTCCAAGAAAGAGGTATCGATCCTCCAGTACTACCTCGTCTTCCAGTTCTAATAGTCCCAACAAGACTACACCACCAACTCAACTCTGCAACTCCGTGCCATCTACCATGCCGGATTCTGCCAATCTTTTAAACGACAATCCGGTTACTGAACCATCCACCTCTCAACCGATCATAGACCAGTCTGCTGATCCTGAAAGCCTACAAAGAGGTAAAAAAAAGACAAGAAAAAGATCTCGTTCCTCCAGCTCCTCCTCTAGTTCTAGCTCATCCTCTAGTAGTTCCAGCAGCTCTTCAAGCAGCAGTAATACAGAAATAGGTAGTAACTCTGTGCCGTCTGCCATGCCGGATTCTCCCAATCTTTTAAACGAAAATCCACCTGTTGAAGCTTCTACTTCTCAACCGATCATAGACCAGTCTGTTGATCCTGACAGCCTTCAAAGGGGTAGGAAAAGAACAAGAAAACCAGCTGGTTGGCTCACAAATCTTAAGAAATCTCGTCGAAATACCGGAAAGGCTTATGTAAGTTCAACTAATAAGAGAGTCCCTGAAAGAGCGGTTAAGCCTCCATGCCACGATAATTGCAAATTGAAATGCAAATCTAAAATAAGTGAAGTATTACGCAAATCTTTGTTCGACAAATTTTGGGGACTAGGCGAACTTCAACGGCAAAGAGAGTTCATTGTAAGGCACACACAAGAGATTAAGCCTAAATATAGATACAGCAGTACCCAAAATTTTAGGGCACTAAATTCTGCATTTATTTTTGAAGTTGAAGACACTCGTATTAGAGTCTGCAAGACTTTTTTTAAAGCTACACTAAACATAAGCGACCAATGCATTAGGACAGCTCTTTCAAAACGACAGGAGGGCGGTTTCATAGAAGATGACCGGAGGGGTAAGCACGGACAGCATTCCACCATAGATAATGAAATAAAAGAAAGTGTCGTCACTTTCATTAAGTCTATCCCCAGAATAGAATCTCATTACCTTCGAGCACAAACAACGAGAGAATTCATTCCAAGCGAAAGATCACTTGCGGATCTATACCGAGATTATAAAGATCTACGCGAAAATGAATGTTTACCATTTGCTTCGTCATCAACTTTTAATCGTATTTTTAATACACAGTTTAATATTTCGTTTCACATCCCCAAAAAAGATGCGTGTGATCTTTGTGAAACATTCAAAAATGCTATCGGAGAAGAACAACAAAAACTGCGTGAGGCTTATGACCAACATTTGAAAGAGAAAGTGTTGTCCAGATCAGAAAAGGAAGCTGACAAGAAAAGGACAGATGTAGTTGTTGCAGTTTACGATCTCCAAGCCGTGATGCAATTGCCAAAAGGGCAAGTATCCTTGTTTTTTTATAAATCTAGAATTAATTGCCTAAATTTCACGATTAGTGACTTGTATGCAAAAGATGTAATATGCTTCTTTTGGGACGAAATCGAAGGCAAACGTGGTGCTGTGGAAATTGGATCCTGTGTACTGCAATATATACAAATGGTTGTTGAGAAAAGTACATCGGGTACCGAACTGGACCTTATATTTTATAGTGACAACTGCTGTGGTCAGCAAAAAAATAAATATCTGCTGTCTGCCTACGCATTTGCTGTTGCAACCATGAGAGTAAACTCAATTACTCATAAATTTTTGATTCGTGGTCATTCGCAAAATGAAGGCGATAATGTGCATAGCGTTATCGAAAAACAAGTTAAACGATACACTAAATCAGGCCCGATATACTGTCCACAACAATACGCGACTTTAATAAGAACAGCTAAAAAGACTGGGAAACCTTATCATGTGGAAGAACTTACACATGACAAGTTCTATGATCTGAAAGCCCTTCAAGAAGAATGGGGAAACAATTTCACTGTTAATGTTGACAGAGAACAAATAAAATGGCACGATATCAAACAACTTCGCGTTGAAAAGCAACAACCAATGTCATTTTTTTATAAAACTTCTTATGAAGAGACAGTTTTTAAAAAAGCGTTTGTAAGAAATCAAAGACGCACACAAGATCACCAATTTTCTCCAACTTTGACACAAGCGTATTTGCAAAAAATACCATTGGGTGCCAATAAAAAGCGGGACATTACGGAACTAATTGATAAGAATATTATTCCACAGAGTTACGTCAATTCTTATTACAAAAATGCACTAGATTTATAGAATAAAAATTACGCGAAGAAATTTCTTCCAAACAATACCTACATACATAGGTGTATGTCGGTATTGTTTGGAAGAAAATCTGAATACTTATGTTTTTATGTTTTTTGATAACTATAGATAATACTAAAAAGTCTGATTTAATTAAGTAAAACAGTTTACAATTCTGTCGGTGAGCCTGTAACAATACTATTATAGTTTTAGATGCCTATAATAGATATTAGGTAAAGGTTGAAAATAAAAGTCTGATTTAACTAATAAGTTTAATCCTCTCGATGAGACTGATAATAATAGAATAGTTAAGTGTTTTAGATGCCTTTATTAATGTTACCTTTTTGTTGTAGTTTTTTTTGGTTATTTAAGTTAAGTGAAAACAGATAATTGTTGGTACCTAGTACCCACATTTCTCATGCCTGTTATGTTGAGTAATAAGTACGTGTTTTTGTAACTAAGTCATTCTTAAAATATCTTCCAAAGACTGTGCTATTTATAAAAAAATATACTACTTTTCCTGTAGTTTATAGACTTAATGGTCTAGTACTGATTAAAGAGAACTTAATACCTAAATTATAAGAAAAATGTCTACTTTGTTAAACGTTTTACTAACCTGTTCAAAGTTTAATGGATCTCAAATTAGAATAATGTAAGGTGTTCATTCTATTTTCCGAACAAGTGATGTGTTTTTGATTATCTTTATTTGTTTGTTACCTTAATACAAAATAAAGATGTGTCTTAATTAAATATAATGTTTTACTTCATTATTATAATAATTATACAAATAATAATTTAGATACACTACTCTTTATGTAAAGATTTTAAAAAAATATATTCACATTAAGACAGGATTAATTTTAAAAAAATCACTAATATGAAATCAATTTGAGTTGATAAAAATATTGAACAATGATTTAGTCACGATTACTAATATAACACGAAAAAAAATAATTAAAAATGTATACGTGTATTTGAAGGTAAGTAATTGATCAAATTAATATCTTAGTAAAATAATATACAACCTCATCCAACAATCATTTAAATCGGTCAAATAGAAAACGAGTAAAACGTTTTTTGCTGTTCCTGAAAAAAGAGGTATTTTGAGTTGTGCTACTCTTTATCTAGGTGTGCGATATTATTATGTACCGTAAATACTTTCATAAGGATTTAGTAAACAGCTGTTATTTTGACAGTACACATAGACACTTAAATTTTATTTATTGGTAAGCATTTTAGTAACCAATCAATATTCCATTCCCTTAGCGCAACAATGCTACGTGTTAGAACACAACCTACTCAGCACGATGAAGAAGGACGAGCCCAACATGAAGTACAATGGCTACGGCGCGTGTCCGCTGCTGACGTCGTACAACACGTGCATACTCGCTGAGTTCACGTACGGCGGCGTCGTCAGGGAGACCATGCCTTTTAACCAGGTAACTATCAACTTCATAATTATGTACTTTCTGAGTTTATCTTGGACATTACTGACATCGTTGAAGGAAACTAGGGGGTCTACTCCGAAATATCGGCCGTACATTCGGCCGTTCCTAACTACGGCTAACTATGGCTGCTAAGGCGAAAAAAACAAAAAAAAAACGACAGTCAAAGAGATAAAAGTCAAAATTGTGACTTGAAGTCGGGTAAGGACTTAAAGTCGCTCTGGCGCGTTCGCGACGTATAGCGTCGTCCGTACGCACACTATAAATACTACCGACACCGGCGCATCTCATCACTAAACTAAACTTATTATTTTTTTCGGTTACACTACGTTGTGCAAAACGGTTATTTATATTTGCTTTGCATAAATGGTCTTTTGTCGAGTTATCACATTATCACTAATATTATAAAGCCGAAAGTTTGTGAGTGTGTGTGTTTGTTACTTCTTCACGCTCAAACGGCTGGACCAATATGATAAAATTTAGTATAGAGGTAGCTGACACCCTGGATTAACATATAGGCTACTTTTTATCCCGATATTCCCACGGGATCGAGACTTACGCGGGTGAAACCGCGGGGCGCTGCTAGTGTGAAGGAAGGGCTAGACGGGGCAGTGCCCCGGGGCCCCCAAGCTCAGGGGTCCCCTCGGACTCTGACTTACAAGCTATAAATTGAACTAGTAAAAATTTCTCCCACATTCGGAATATAAATAAACTTAAACCAGATTCCAGGAACGCGACTTTAATAATGACAACTTATTTGAAAAAATATAATATATAATACAAGCGCGCGACTGTATTAGGTACGACGAATCTGGATTACGACAAATCTGGAGTACGTCGCATTCGGAAAACGTCGAATACGGAACAAACGATTTTAAATAGTTTAGTTGGGGACTTGGGTCCGAAACGATTTTAAATAGTGTAGTTTATTTTTTGCCCCAGGGCCTTTGGTTACCTAGCTACGCCACTGATTTACACCTTGTATTAGTCCTACTACGATGCTTATCTTCGATCAATAATAGTACAGTCCGTGACCAGCATTACCGGACCGTTTACAAAGAAGAATAATTGTAAGAAGGGTCAGGTAATGCTGGTCACTGACTGTACTAGATTAAGGATCTGGAACAAAATTAAGTCGAACAAGTGGCCGCGTTTACACTTACTTATACAATTATATCTCTTATTACAAATTCCAATTCAATTTTTTTATTTCAGACCAGGTGATCCATATAGTGTTAGTATGAACTTAGCCTATGTTAGTAAACTCAATAACTTATAAATATAATATGTACAATAAGTAAACACTAATTGGCTACATGAACATGCGCACGCACATGTCTGCCAGCTCAGAGCCTTATAAATGGTCCATCAACCTTGTCCGCCAGTGTAGCTAAAATACTGTTAGGGCTACCCCTGAATCGCCGCAACATCGATGCATACCGTTTGCGCATGATAGCATGAAAGTCATCTATTCGCGCCTCCGCAAACATGCCCTGCAAAACCGTGTTTCTTATTACGAAAACCGAGTTTTCGTTATTACGATATATATAAAAAACTTTAATAAATATTATTAATTTTTTTTCTAACAACTTCAGTTTATGATTGCAATATTTTTATATTTAAGTCCTGTCATCGGAGAAAGGTTAAAAGCCGTCAATTTTAAATGTCCCTTGAAAATCATCATAATCTACCTAGCCTTTTGCCAACTAAGTTGGGGTCGGCTTCCAGTCTAACCGGATGCAGCTGAATACCAGTATTTTACATGAAGCGGCTGCCTATCTGACCTCCACAACCCAGTTACTGGGTAATACGATACCCCTTGGTACGACTGGTTGTCAGACTTTCGGGCTTCTGACCGTAATGACTGTCAAAGATATTAATGACAGCAGGGACCAACGGCTTTACGTGCTTTCCGAGGCACGGAATGCTGTTGCTTGAAAAAAGAGTATTTTTTATAAAGTCGATGATGCTTATAATTTAATTTACACTCTTGTGTAAAACCGCATGTAGAGCTTAATTTTGTGATTATTCATAACAATCCCCTTTTTGTTACAGGCAAACGAGAGCAGGATAGCGTTCCAGATGAAGAGGCATTTGTTCCCCTTCATATACTGGCACATCATGCTCAAAGGATACTACCACGGACCAGAGACAATTAGGAGAATATTGAATCCTTTCCGAGACTGAGCGTAATACGGGAATATTGAGTAAACGATGTCTATGTACTGTGATGCGCGTCGAAGGAGTTAGGTAGACGAGTATGTGTGTAAACGTGCTTTGAAGTAAAGTCGCGAATATTGAATGATGTTAGGAACAATTAAATTTAAATAAATTAAATAAAATTTAAATATATAAAATTAAATTTAAATAAATAAAATAAGAAATCCCATAGAGGTTCGGAAAGGCTGATGGAAGTTTTAAAAAGAATATTGAAGAAATAAAATTGTAATAGTTGTTTTCCTGTTGACAGCGGTGCGGACGAATTTTTTGATGACCTATGATTCTGTCCCCCTCCTTTTTTATATACATGTACATATTATTATTTTAAGTCTGTTATAGTTGTTTATATAAATGTTTATTTAATTATTTTTTTGACGTGACCAGCTCTTTTTTTGAGGTGCAGCTTTAATGGATTTTTTCAATGTTCAACTTATTTTATTTTGCATTTATCTTAAAAGTTCACACATCAAGGAAAACTCTCTAGTCTCTGGTTTTAAACAATGAATTGCGCAGTAAATACATAGATATCGTTATTGTCCGTTAGTTTGTAATAACCCTGTAATATTATGTAAAATGATTTAAGAATAACAGCTATATGTATATGTATATAAGAGCGATTGATATAATCATAACAAAACTGTCGAGAGAGAAAAATGAGTCAATTCGAAATGTTTTAAGAAGTAAATTGTAGTTTTGTGAACACTGGTATTGGAGAACTGATTAAAGGCTCTTACAGACTCACGCGATAGGCTCCGAAATATAAATTGTGCTACTAGTGTCGCGTCGCGCCCGCGATATCGCACCAGTCTGTACAAGCCTTAATAATATACTTTGACAACTATAGTGCGACTTGAGGTCAAAAATAAGTGGTTGCTCGTACTAGTTTTGGTCGTTCAATAAGGTATACAGTGCGTTCACAATAACGTGACGCGTGACGCGATTGGTAGCTCTGAACTTTATTCGTTATTTTTTTTGTTATCAATCATATTTAGGTAACAGGTACAAAAGGTTGTTTAAATAATGATGAAATTAATTTATATTCAATGCATGATAGAAGATATCCCCCCGCCCGCTCCCCTTGAGTTTCAGTAAAGATGTGGCACTTTACTAAGACCTCACGCGGACTTCTTGAGAGAACTTAAAGTGATGTTGCACTGTTTTGTTTCATTTGCCTACACTAATGCACGTTCTCGAACACTTAATGGTTAATAGTACACCATTATTACACATTAATATTCGGCTAAACACAAATTTTAGAAAAAAAAAAAACTGCTAAGCTTCACTTTCCCGCCAAGAACCCCATTTTGTTCGTATTAATAGAGTTCAAAATGGCATGTAATCACCTGCATCCGTCAAGGGGTTGATTCTACCTGTCATACTGAACAATTTTCTCTATGAAACTCATAATATTTATTTAATCATTTAATTCAAGCAACAAGACTCAGTGTTAGTAACAAAACACTTACAAACTATGTTAGTAAAACACAAAGACATTAAACTATTTACTTAACAATAGACGGGACATAGCGAACAAATTCGTAATCCGATACATTTGTCCTAGTGGGCAAAAGTCGCTTCGTCTAGTGTGGTGCATGTCAAGTCGTAATTCGCATTCGTGTCCACCAAAAGGTAATCATTTTCGAAGTATAAAGTCTAAGTGCAATATGGTATTAAAAGTGTAACGTGTCAAACTTAGCTTTTATTGAATTTTGCTATATTACGCTAGATGGCGTCACTGAGACATGGGATCACAATTTTTCTATGAAATTACTTCTGATAGCCTCTCTATAGTATCTATCTTAAATCTCTTTGGTAAAACATTAACACAGAAACAACTTGTGACATCACTTGCTGCAAGGTGACAGGCTCAGCCGATACCTTGCAGCAGTGGCTCACAAACGCACAATCTAGCCTGCTTGCTACCATAGACAGGATGCTGTTGGTGCTGCCCCGCACCCTACTAACCAGGGATGCGCGGGATGGGATAATATGCGAATCGTAAAAAAATAAATAAATATTCATAGATGCATCGAAATAATCTGTACTCTTGCATAGGAATTTGTTCTTCTTATCTCAAGTCGGATATGAGTTTCATAGCGATAGTTGTTTAGTATGACGGGGGACCCCCTTGAATGATGCAGGTGACTAAATCGCCACCCATCAATGAATCTTTAAACTGACCTGTCTCGTAATATATCTAAGGATTATATTGTGCTTAGTTTCCATAAACATCTTTTATCAAAAATATTTTTTTGTGAAAAATATAAAATATTTTATTTTGAATTGTTTATTTAATGCAGCCATACTCAAAGTGTGTTCCGCGGAACCCTAGGGTTCCGCAAAGCCTCTATGGGGGTTCCGCAAAATTACTGGTCAGAATAAAAAAATAATACTAAAGGAGTGTCTACCTACTATATTTTATTTTACTCTGGTACCTGAGTAACATAATATCAATCTAAATATTTCAACAAAAGTAAAAAAATATGTAAATTTTAATGTCAAGTAATATGATTATTAATGAAGAATACACATAAAACCATTTTTGATTACTTTAGGGCTCCGTCAAATATTTCGTTTTCGAAAAGGGTTCCGTCTCCAAAAAAGTTTGAGAACCACTTAATGGTTACGAATACCTATCATATTGGTGACTTTAGTTATTGAACTCCTCTGCTTGATCGTCCGACTTTATAGATGTTTAAACGCAATTGAAACGCTGTCGCTGTGTTGAAACTTAAAAATGCCACAAAGGATATCTGCAATGGGTTAAGTATTGTAAAGAAGAAGAAAAGAAAGAAAGAAAGAAAAATTGTTTATTCTGCACAAACAAGACACACTTTACAATAATAAAAAATAAAATAAAAATCAATAGCACCAACAACAATAGCAATAGCAATTAGTACGAACATGCTATAATGCCTTGCAACTGTAACCTGTCAGTAAATTTATGATAGATGTAGCCCGCGACTTTGTCTGCGTGTATTATGTATTTCCAGTGGCGTAGCTAGCACGGGTGACACCCGGTGCGCATAATTATGTCACCCAAGAATAAAAACCGGCCAAGTGCGTGTCGTGGCAGGTACTGTTTCGCAAGAAAGCCGGCGTGTGCATCGGGGGCGCCACGTGTAGCATTGAGTAGTCCATCGTTATTTCCTGTTGAAAAACAAATTGTTTTGAACAAAAATCGGCCAAGTGCGTGTCCGACCACGCACAATGAAGGATTCCGTAGTTGGGATAAATTTATCCCAAGAACAAACTTGACATTGTAGTTGAAAAACATGTTCTCCCATACATTCCAACTGCAAATAATGTAAGTTGGTTGACTATTACTCGTTTTTCTTTTAACTGCGTGTTTTTTTCCGTCCCTTTTTTGCTATAATGAAATTATTTTGTTTGGATAACTTGCCTACAATGGCTTCACGCCTAAACTAAGTGGTTTATTGTTGAAAAACGTGACAGTATGTGTAATATTTGTTTTTCATGGTCAGGTCTCACCCCTAATCAGGGGGCACTCGGTGCGGACCGCCCCCGACGCCCCCCCCCCCCCCCTAGCTACGCCACTGTGTATTTCATAACTTTTTAATACAAATATCCAGGATGAGGAACATGTCGTTCTCCAGGTCCCAGGCTACCTATGTGTCAAATTTCATAATGATCGGTTCATTTGATAAGGCATGAAAAGGCAACAGACTGACATAGTTACTTTCGCATTTATGATATGGCCATGGATATGGATTTCTTTATGAATTATCCCTGTTTCTATATTTATTTTATAAGCACATAGTGATAATAAAATGTCCATAACGACTCGTTTATCTAATAAATGTTTATAATATGTAAATAATGAGCATTCATAAACATTCGTTATATTGTTATATAAATGTTATACACGTTTTTAACTAATATTTTATGGTGTATTATTTTATTACCTTTTTTTCTTAAAAAAATAAACACTTACATCGACTGTTAAAATTAGACGCCAGTACTTCACGAAGAGGTAGGCAGATTGTTTGCATACTGTATGCACCCACATTTCACGATTTGTAATGTAAATAGAATAAAGATTCATGCCAACAGAAAATCTAGTTGGCTTCCTAGTAAAATCATCAAGTAAAAGTGGCGAAATGATTATTTGTCCTAAAAGATCCAATTAAATGTAACAAATGAATGTGGTCTTCAAAAGGCTCGCTCCGCACACTAAACATGCGGTCCGGTGGCACTGTGAGGCAAGGAAAACATACAAGTAAGTATTAGGAAGTGCCTGATAAATGCCATTTAAAACTGACCTATTAATTTTTATACCTTGATGTAAACACAGCCTCATAAAAAATACTGCATCCGGTTAGACTGGAAGTCGATTGCCTAAAGTCTATTTGCCTAAAAGCCTATGTAGTTGAAAGAAGAAAGAAAGAAAGAAAATACATTTATTTAGCACAGACTAAAAGGCACACAATTTATTATACAGCAGATAAAAAAAAAAAAATTATAATAAAAAATCAAACAAGTAAAAAAGTGTAAAATGCGGTGTAAGAAATTAGCAGTAAAGTGCGCCTCACGGCTGCGCCAAAAAGGTCCAGTTCAGCAAAAAACTGCCAGACAACTAGTGCCTGACGCTGGTTTTCAACTGGACCTGAAAGTGTGAGGTGACGGATGTAAATCGGTTTTATACTGCAACGTGTGTATGCATACATAAATAGAATCAATGTGGGTCAGATAAAAAATAATAACGAATAAGTACATAAACAGTGTGATTTTTTGTAAAATTCCAAAAACAAAACAAAAAGCCAGTGAGCTGAGCCGAGCGCGAGCATGAGCAAAAGCAATAAGCAATTCCCAGCAATGAAATTGTATAACAACAGTTCGGTGTAGTTGTATAATTGTATTATTATTTGTAATTAATTGTATTATTAATTGTATTGTATGTTCGGTGTAGTTGATAGGTATTCAGTCAGTTTTCCAGAACGTCTAAATGCTGCCAGTAACGAAGTCGCACGGTGTGGCAGTGTGACTTCTCAGCATATTTTCTTGATCAGAATTTAGGGATTTGTGATATTGTAAAAGATCTCCAGACTGCCTCATTCCTCAAATGGTGGCAAGCGCGACTAATCACCAATACACTAAACTTCCCCTTATTAATTAAAAACTCTCGAGTAAAAAAAATATGCCAAACTTTAACCTCGAAAAATGTATGGCTCATCTAAAATGGCTGGTTAAACTGGTTATAACTTTATTCAGTGTTTATTAATAAGGGCGTAAATTACTTAATACGTGTACCAGATGTAAACTCCTGGTGGTCGGGGGTGGCGCTGGCGGCTGCAGCGTTGCGTGGCGCTTCGCCCGCAGGATGAAGAAGCACTGCATCATTCTGCTGGAGCCTTCTACGGTAATACCTACTATAATAATAAAGGAGCTTGTCCTACTGTAAGGCAAAGACCTTTTCTTGGACTGTCTTTCGCTGCTCTTGTACTAGCACGAATTGTGTAATCCACGCAGTGGGCTAGTAATACTATATTATCTGTCGCAGTGGTAGAAATACGTCAGTCAGCGAGGTGGCAGTGGAGCTTAAGGCCCAGAGTATGTGATAAGAACGCAGCTGTACGTGTCGCGTTTGCATCACTGCACGAAGGCAGAGGAGATCGTGGAGTAGGCACATATTGGTGAAAACCAATTTCACCTTAAGAGTCGAGAAGTTGGAGTCGTGCCACAAAATTAACTTTAAATCTTTTATGGTGCGCGTTCCGACTCATCACCTGGAGACCTTTATGAAGGAAGAATTATGATTCAAAGAGTGTCTATAAGTACCATATATTATGTACTGTCTATCTGTCTACATTATAAGTACCTGCTACCTATCACCATTCAAAAGTATTATAATGCACTTCTGTCCTTTTGCTAAATCACATTTAGTATTACTATTCCCCAGATACACTTCTACCAACCCGCGTTTACGTTAGTGGCAGCGGGGGTAAGAACGCTGGATCAAACATACAAGCCGCTTCCTAAGCTCTTGCCACGCAGCGTCACGTGGCTTCATGACAGAGCTGAAGACTTTGACCCCTGCCAGAACTTAGTCTGTACCTGGAAAGGCGACAAAATATACTATGAATTCATGGTCGTCGCTGTTGGTATCAAAAATGATTATGATAAGGTAACATTTTCGTGAAATAGCTAAAACAAAAATGTAATAGATAAAACACTATTTACAAAAAACAATCGACTTAAAAAAAAAATGAAAATACAGAATCAAAGACACCGACTTCCGAAATTAAATTAAAATATTACATGTCGATGTACTACAGGTACACCTCTGCCCAACCCTTCGGGGAAACAAGGCGTGATGTTATGTTATGTGCTTCCGAAATTAAAGTTATTATACACTATGAACCGTTATTCTAGACCTATACAGTGAGACAGCATCTTTCCGGATCTGACGTCACGACCTCTCTTGTTCCCCCTCTCATCCGGCTCCGCCCCGCTGTGGCCGGGGGGAGGGGGCGTGGAGCTTGCCCGAACAGTCAGGCGCTCTCTTCACATTGGCATCGTTTTTCGGTGCGATCACACCTCTTTTATTGCGGGCAACAGCGCTGCTGTTTTGTGTTTAAATTTTTAGTTCGTGGAAAAGCTTTATTCAGTGGTTATTTGAAAACTCGGTAATAGTGTTTCGAGTACTATTGTTTTGAGTGCGGTTTTGTATACGTAATGGAAAAATCCACGAAAGCGCCTGCCGAGGGTGACGGGAGTCGCCCGCCACCCCCTGCATCACCGCAGGCATCTTCGTTGTCTTCGTCGTCATCGAGCAGCTCCGCCCCACGTCGGAGAACCGTCAAACGTCAAACAAAGAAACCGAGCCCGAATACGATTCTGATATTTCCTTACATCCATCTGAAGGCTTGAGAGTTTCTCTTGAGAATGATCACCTTCTCAGTAAAGCACAGAAGGCTAAAGTATTCGAATTTCCGGTATCCACTACCCTAAAAGAACCTACTGTTGAAAATGCCTCTGAGGGTAGATTACATCATTTTGATACTAATGATTGGCAAAGGGTTAGGTACCTAGAAACTGAGAAAAAGTATGTCGCTAAGCCAGGTTTTTACGAACTCGATGTTAACACTGAACTTAGACATTGTGATACAAATTCTTCTTGGCTTAGATTACTTGATAGATCGTTTGGAGCTTTTACTCATGGGCTTATACAACAAAATGAGCTGCTAAGAAACAACTTTCAGCAAATCATAGAATGGGCGCAATCGCCTGGCTGTGTACTTAACGCTGACACGCTTTTTGAAAAGATTAATGCTTCGTTTTCCGAAAACTCATCTTACATGAAAGTGTCCGAGGATCAAAGCAAATGAGTTGTGGAAGACGTGCTTATATCATTCAAAGACGTCGTGACTGTATTTTGTCGGGTGTCAAGGACAAATATGTAAAGGTGGACTTGCAAAAGATCCCCCCAACAATATAACCTTTTTAATCCACAGGATTTAACCATATTTTTACAAAAGGCTGGTGGTACAAGTAAGTTGTTCTCTGCCCAAAAGCGCACTGCGGAAGAGCCTCATGCCATGTCTATGCGGAATAGACAGGATGGCCCTCCAGCTAAGCGACCACGCAAGCCCTTTCACGCTGACAATCCTGGGTTCGATCCCCAGCCATCCACGAGCTTTCAAGCGCCCTCCAAAAGTAGAGGCCGAAAGTCTGGAAGCAATAAATCCGGTACAAGGCATAATGAAAACAAAAAACGGTCCTTCGGCAATCTTAAATCCGATCAGTATCGTAAGTGACTATCCTCAAGAAATTTTATTTTATGGCGGGCGGTTAAAAAATTACATTCAAATTTGGATGAATTACGGTGCTCCAGAGAACATTATAAAAATGATATCTGGTTACCCTTTTCGACCGTTACCTACCTTTTTTTACCGAATTCCCTTTTTCAAAATACCCCCACTTCAAAGTCCAGACTTATTAACACGTTTTCAAACCCCAACGAGCGTATTGATGTCGCAACAAATCGAGATTTTGAAACAACAGAAAATCTTGATTCGAGTAGATCCATCTCCAAGTTATGTCAGTCCGATGTTTTTAGTGCAAAAGTCAGATACCAGCAATCGCCCGATATTCAATTTAAAAAATCTAAACCGCTATGTAATGCAAATAAAGTTTCGCTTAATAAATATGTACCGTGTGCCGGATTTCTTGCAACCGAACGACTGGGCGATCAAAATAGACCTTTCTCAGGCCTATTTTCACCTAGCAGTCAGCCCCAGTCATCAACCATTTCTGCGAGTATTATACGCGACAGAAAAGAAGTCGAGCCCGAAGCTCCTTCAGATCACTTGTCTGCCATTCGGGCTGTCATCAGCACCCAGGGCATTTGCGACAGTGACAAATTGGGTAGCAGACGTGCTGCGCGAAAAGGGCATGCGAGTTATCGTCTATTTGGACGATTATTTAATCGTGAACCAAGATCCATTAACCCTAATGGACCATGCTGCGGAAGCTATAAGAGTCCTAACAACATTGGGATGGATGATCAATTACAAAAAAATCCATATTGATCCCTACCAAGGCAGTAGACTATCTCGGCATAAAATGGAATCTCGCCCTGAATTCCAAGTATTTGCCCCAGGAAAAGGTTTCCAAAATCTCCAATATGATATGCCATATACTACAGACCAGGTAAATCGATGGAGTTTGCACGACGCTCAATGCTTGCTAGGCATGCTAAACTTTGTAGCCTTCGTTGTGCCCAGAGGTCGGCTTCATTGCCGCCCGTTACAAGTAGCTTGCAATCAGCTTCCAAAGCACCAAGTACACTAAAAACGCCCACTCGAGTCGGAAGTGTCGACGACCTTAATGTGGTGGTTACGAGCTCTTTCCACAGGAACAGCGATACATCCAGACCCTGTCTCACACTATGTAACGACAGACGCATCTGCCATAGGCTGGGGTGCCATAGTAGACAACGCTTGTCTGAGCAGATTATGGTCCCTGGAGCAGAAAAAATGGCACAGCAATTTAAAGTAAATGTGGGCAGTTATACAGGCCTTAACCAATCGTCAGCAATCGCTACGTCATTCAACCGTGCTAGTTCAGTCGGACAACAAGAGTGTGGTGAGTTACATGCGGAACGAGGGGGGCCTCCGATCACAGAACCTCTACCGGCTAACTTGCATGTTATTCGAGATTGCGGACGTGAACAAGATTCACCTGGTCTCTCAGTACCTGCCCGGTCAGGTAAACACAGAAGCAGACATGCTATCAAGGCTCAAATTACCCAGGGAGTGGACCCTAATGAAAGAGGCATGTCAAGAGGTATTTCACAAGTTCGGAATGCCCGAAATCGACTTTTTCGCCTCGAAAACCGCACACGTGCTTGCGCGCTACGTCTCACGAGATTGCAAAGACTCGAACGCAGAGTTTCACGACGCCTTCAGCAGAAGGTGGTCATACCGTCGATCGTGGTTATTCCCACCACCACACCTAATTCCTCGAGTTCTGTCACACCTCATCCTGTGCAAGGGTCGTTACATCCTAATAGTACCGCGCTGGTCCAAAGTGTTTTGGCGGCCAGTCCTGAAGGGAGAGCGGTGAGCGCTCCTTTACCCATATTCAATGCTCATCGGCGGTTACTAGATACACGGACTTATCTGCCTCCGGTTCACGTGGACCAGATGTATCTAGAGGTGTACGTTACCCCAGCAGGAAAGTGTCTCCTAGAGTTATATGAGTGGAACATTTAATTGGTGCCTTAGCTGCTGTAAATGTGCCCCCACATAAAAAATGTGTGCCCGCTGTCGTTTTGGAAAAAAACGGATAAAACAATTCCTGCTGGGGTAACGTTTTTCTAGCAGGAAAATTCTAAACGAATGATCGGAGAGAGAAAAATTGTGCATGGCCAGATAGCTTATATGTGTGCCAAAATGTGCCCCCATAAATAAAATCTGTGCCCCTTCAGGTTTTCGAGATATTGCATTTCCTGCTGGATTTAATATATATTTTTAATTAGCCCCCAAAACTTTTGAACGTGACTGTAAGGACAACAGCTCAGGTATAATACGTCCAATAAAGAAGGTCATCGATATGTATGAATCCATCGCTTTTTAGTAGTCATTCGAATTTGGTCGGATAACCAGCCGTTGTTTACATATTTTGGTTTTTTGTTAATATTTACTTAATGCGAAACATTCCAAGCTGAATATTTTCACCATATATTTTTGACTAAAGGCACAAGATTTTGGTTTACACCTACACATCTGGGATTGAGCCGGTTCCTTGTATTTTGCCGTCAAAGTTATGACACCATCGTTTTGACTTTTAGCAAGATTATTCAAAAACGCATGCATGAACAGTTTTGAAACTTTGTATGGTTATTATTAGCGTCAAGAAGGACCGAATACAATTTTCAGCGAACTTATACCTTATCTCATTTAGGCGCTGCGATGTTTTTTCGGGTTTTCATAAAACCGCGATAACTTGAAAACTACAAATATTTTCTTAAATCTAATTGGGGCACTAAGGGGCACACATTAAGAGCTACTCGTGTATGTTTATTCTACAGGGGCACATGCAATGGTTTTCGAGATATACGATTCTGCAAAACGTTACTCCAGCAGGAAATGCAATATCTCGAAAACCTGAAGGGGCACAGATTTTATTTATGGGGGCACATTTTGGCACACATATACAACGTGGCGATTAGGTTATCACATTAATTCAAACCACGTATTCTACATTACGTATTTTAAGCATACATAAATAAAATAATTAATAAAAGTTAACATTCTACCCGTGAGACCTTTTTTTCCCTTTTAGTATTTAACAACATCATGTATTATAACGCCCCGCGCGTGAGCGCAAGTACCTACCCTCCGCTAGTCTCACTGTCGTTTGGCGTGTGCGCCGCCCGCCGCCTAGACGCCCGCGCCGCGCGCCGCGGCGTTGCCGCTTTTACAGGTCAGTAAACTAATAGTATCAAGGGTGGATTATTTATTGCCAATTTTTACGCTATTTAGTTTGTTAGAAAAATTCAGTTTTCTATTTTTAGGTCTATTTTTATTTTTATTATTTTAACAGACTGATAACAACTTGTAATAACCGCTGTACTATTTAATGTGATAACCTAATCGCCACGTTGTATAAGCTATGTGGCCATGCACAATTTTTCTCTCTCATTCGTTTAGAATTTTCCTGCTAGAAAAACGTTACCCCAGCAGGAATCGTTTTTTCCGTTTTTTTCCAAAACTACAGGGGGCACACATTTTTTATGTGGGGCACATTTACAGCAGCTAAGGCATCAATTAAATGTTCCACTCATATAACTCTAGGAGACACTTTCCTGCCGGGGTAACGTACACTATCTAGAGGCATGGCTAGTGAAGGGTGGTGTGCCGAATTAACAAATTGGACTCAAACCGAAATAGACCTACGTAATTCTAGGTGGCGACCCTCCACGAAGAAAATGTATGCTGGTATTTGGAAAAAATGGTTAAATTGGTGTGCTCATAATATTTTCAACCATACAAACCCCTCTGGTGCCCAAGTTGCTAAGTCCCTAGCATACTTGCACTTAACTCTTAAACTGTCATATAAAACTATTTTAGTTTATAAATCAACAGTTGCCACTTTGGCCTGTTCTAATGGACAAATCATAAGCAGTGATCCTATCGTTCAGAGAATGTTAAAAGCTTGCTAATGTTGATTCCAAACCTAAAAATTCTTTCATTTGGGATCCACGTATTGTGGTAGAATGGCTAAGCTCTAACCAGCCGCCTCATGCAAGTTTATTCCAAGTATCTCGTCGCACAGCACTGATATTGCTACTCGCTTCTAGTCGTAGAGTCCATGACCTGACCCTGTTACGGGTTGATAGTGCACATTTTGAAGACAATTCTAATCATATTGTTTTACACCCAGCATTTGGCTCAAAGACAGATAGCTATACACACAGACAATCATCATGGAAATTGCACACACATACAGATAAATCCATATGCCCTGTATGGTGGATACGTAGGTTGATATAAGTATCATCATCACGTAGAATTAACAATGACATTAATAATTTATTTATATCAACTCGTGGCAGAGTCAGGTCAGCCTCCCGAACAGTGATTGGAGGTTGAGTTAAAACTATTCTTAAGGAGGCAGGAGTAGAGGCTACTCCTGGTAGTACTCGAAGTGCCGCAGCATCTCTCAACTGGCTCGAGTGCCACAATATTGACGAGATTATGGCAAAAGGGAACTGGCGTGTCCCCAACACATTTGTACGGATCTATTCAGCCGAAATTAACACGTCGCAAAGTCGTAACAATTTATCTCTGACATTTGAAGCTGTGTAGATTCTAAATAATATATGATTACCTACCTATTAATCAATGTAATTTCAATAAATAATTCAGTTCAAAGCAACATTTATTGTTATATTAAGTTAAATTGATTTATTTAATCTAAGTAGGTATGATATGCATAATGAATGTAACTTTAGTTCAAAGCAAATCTTAATTCTTCGAATATCATATCAATAAACCATACATTGTGGTGCTAATCATGTTATGTGAATGGCAAAAATTATGTATGAGTAAGTTCTTATTACTGTGGTACCTACTTAGTTTTGGTGGTTCAGATAAAATCTTTTTCTTTACATAATTATACAGTTTTTTACATTGAGTCACTTTCATTTCTAATAATAATGTTCTCACACAGAACAGTTATATTTTGTATTTGTTATATATTAAACAAAATTATTTAGATACCTAAATATTTTCTTTTTCACACATTGGCATATACTTAGCTTGCGACCAGGCGATAATAAAGACATCTCACTGTATAGGTCTAGAATAACGGTTCATAGTGTATAATACAATGTTTTACCTTACGGAACCTTATTCTAGACCTATATTTTGAATCCTGCCTGGTGGACTCATAATCCACCGGAAGTGAGATGCAATGTGAAGAGAGCGCCTGACTGTTCGGGCAAGCTCCACGCCCCCTCCCCCGGCCACAGCGGGGCGGAGCCGGATGGGAGGGGGAACAAGAGAGGTCGTGACGTCACATCCGGAAAGATGCTGTCTCACTGTATAGGTCTAGAATAAGGTTCCGTATATAATATCTGTTTTATTTTCAGGTAAAACATTATATTTTTCACTGTTTAGTGTTTTTTTTTGTAAATTTTTTTTTTTAAATACACCGATTAATTCTATAGTGTTAATCTAGGGCCTAAAAAATGTTGACTGATGTAGGTAAAGTCAGGGCAAAGTATCGTTTAACAAATTGACTACTTGCTAACTTAAATTGTTCGTC
Organism: Tiliacea citrago; assembly: GCA_963921375.1. NCBI lineage: Eukaryota > Metazoa > Arthropoda > Insecta > Lepidoptera > Noctuidae > Tiliacea > Tiliacea citrago. The sequence continues at coordinate 5,513,763 of OY992791.1, read as the reverse complement.
TATTCAAATCATAACTGTCATTCTTTGACAGTTGTATGAAATGGCTATAACACGGCAACTTGGCATAGTGTGTCAATTTGATACACAATTAATTTCCATGACTATGCATACCTACTTACTTGACAGACATTTTCACTCGATCTAATATAGCGTTACCATCATCGAAGCCGTCTATATAAATTTGTCACTCTCGTTTTCTCAGATCACAGGTCTTCAAAAAGCGCTGGACGACCCTAAGAGCACAGTCTCCACCATCTACTCCCCGTTCTACTGCACGAAGACTTGGCAGACCATACAGAACTTCTCCGGAGGTCATGCGCTGTTCACGTACCCTGTGGTCGGCGGAAAGTGTTCCGGAGCCGCTATGAAGATCATGTTTTTGGCTCAAGATCACTGGAGGCAGGTCAGTTGGGAGAATTTGGTTATTTGACGGAAGTAACTGCCTCGTTGTTCTGATGGTCGCGAGCGTGACTGCTAAACGTGGTGACTTATAGGTACGATTCTCGTGTATGACAAAGTGTTATGGGCTTTTCCATCAGGAATTTCTCAGTAGCAGCCCGGAGTCTGGGTTTGTGCCCAAAAAATAACAATAGGCTCGCTATATTTCGGGCATGTGTTTGAGAATAGAGAAGACTTAAAAAAAAAATAGTCATGTGTTCGAGACTTGTAGATTTAACTACATAAAATCTACTCAGTGACCAGTAATATCTCAGGAAGATTTTCACAGCTTTATTCATGAACAATAAATTATGTCTGAAATTACATGGTATAAAAAAAATACATAGGGAAAAACACGTTAAATATTACAACAATGCATAAATACAACATTAGAGGTATATACAGAAATCATCACAAGGAAAGCCGCTAATTAGGTAGGTACTTATATATGTATAATTATACAAATTGTGTGTAGGTACATGACCAGCAGAACAAGGAGTCACCATGCCAGGAATCATTTCCCATGTTAGTTATGATCTAATGGAAGTTTTATGTTTTACAGTAAATATTTACAAAATGCTTTCTAGTGTGGGTTTCCCACAATGGCATGATTTTGTAGGTGCACGAGAAAATGTTTGATACGAGGAAAATATGGCAGCATCCTTAGAGGTGTGTCACTGAAAGGATTAGGTACTATTCCGTGTTAGGTTAGCTAGTTAGGTCTACTAGGTACCTAATAATTATATGTCGCTCTAGATAATTTGGGAAAGGTTACCCCGAATCGATTTCGCTTTGTCACAAAATATGTGGATTTAACACAAACATAACATCACACGTGTTTTCCCCGGTGGGTTAGGCAGAGGTTATTACCTATGGTACACCCTAATTAGCAGAAATATATGGACTACTTTCATTGATTGTTAAAGCAAGCGAGCAACCAACTCCGCAGCTATTGCTGAGGAGGTTGTTGCTCCATTTCTGACACCAACTGATCATTTATAATCATATCTAAATCATAATTCCAGAACAAAATCATCAAGAAGACGAACATAACTTACAACACGGGTGCAGAGAGCATATTTGGCGTCCCGAAGTACGCGGTGGCTCTGAGGAAGCTGGCGCTGAACCGAGGCATTGTGCCCAACTACTTAGCTAATCTGGTGGAGGTCACTCCTAGTGGAGCCGTGTTTCAGGGAAGCGGCGGAGAGGTTAGTTATATACAGTACTTATGAATGACTCAAACTCAGTCAGTCAGTCTCAAAAAGATGTATAAGTACTTACCTTACTCTTTAACTGATGTAATTGGCCTTTGGCCGTTTTATGTTAAAGTAAAATAAATAAATAATAAACAAATTACATCGACAAGAAATCCTTTGATTGCCTACAATTTGTGGTCTATAATTATACTGTATCAATGTGTAACTGCAATTAAGTACCTACCTAATGTGTAATATGTTTGTTGAATTATGGAACAAAGCTTAAATTGTAGACAATGAAATGAATTCTTGTCCATGTATGCTGTACTTGTATAGGACAGATGGTCACGGAGTTGGCGATTATCTGACGATTGTGTTGACTGCTCACCCGGTGATAGTAACTTTTAAAGTGCAATTCAGCTTTCTACACAATAAAAGAAACAAAACACACACTCATTAGAAGTTAACCTTTATGTGCCCTTTTATCCCTTTTTTTTTTTTTTGGGTGGGAAATTATCAAATAACTTCTCCCGCTCTGGGCGGAGCGGGAGGGCGTGTCAGACTTTTACTGACTAAAACCCATCCGTGTTCCTTCCGTTGTCTGTGTGCCAGGGCCACGATATCCCTTTCGGACAAACTCGCAACCCTAGCAGGCATTGGTCCTACCGGACCCCGTCAGTTGGTGCTGACATCTCTATGAGGCGCGCGTGGAACACAACGCGCCGTCGACCCGGGCCTGGTCCTTATCGGACGGCGAGCTACCCATCGCTCACCGTCCGCTGGCCCGCGCCTGCGGTGGCCGGAAATCGGCTTACGGCTCCCGATGCCCGGGGCGTCTCCAGCGGCGACTAAGGGCGCGAGCCTTGCCTCACCCTCACGCGTTCCGCCTCCTCCTTCGCGAGCATTACTGCTTCGCAGAAGGAGGTGATGCCCTCCCATGCACTCTCGCTCCGAACCATGGCCGGACGCGAGAGATCGCCGATCGCCTCCGTGAGGACACGGCGGTGCTCCGCCCAAGCCGGGCAGACCTCCACCGTATGCTCCACCGTATCCTCCGGGCGATCCATACAGTGGTGACACCCGGGCGTTTCCTTCCGCTTTATCCTGAATTATGTGGTACCCCTAAGGACTATACAAAAATAATCATAGAAATTAGTCGACGTGGTAAAGAATTATCGGTGAACATACAAAACAAACAAAGGTCCCTCGAATTGAGAATCTCCTCCTTTCTTTAGGGATTCGTAGTCAACAAGGAACCCTTATAGTTTCGCCATGTCCGTCTCTTAGTACTAGAAAGCTGTAATTTGGCAGGGGTATGTATGTTTCTATGTATAATATTCACGCCGACAAAGTGACAACAAAATCTTGAAGAAAAAAAATTTCGAGTCGGTTTACTTAAAATACACACACACATACATAAACTCACGCCATGGGGGTAGGCAGAAACTATAGAACGCCACCTGCTACGCTCCTTACATACTCCTTTTGCTTCTCCTACGTTCATACATCTGGTCATACACGCACGCCGATTGCGAGTACTACGCACCTGACCTTTCTGAAGAACATCACCAATTTGGTCACTATATGTCCTCCTAGGGCGTCAGCGTTTCCACTCACCTCTGCTTTATAAATACCTTTTGTTAGTTGTTTACTTAAAATAGATTCTAGCAATTGTAAATCCTTAGCGAGCCAAAAAATAAAACACTGTAGTTTTTGTTTTTTGAGACAGCTCATCGTCTACAACTTACAATAGTTTTAGTTTCCTAACATGACGAAGGAAAGACCTAGCCAAAACTTCTACAAATAAAATGATTTAACTGCATTAAAACATGGAACTTTTTTACTTTTGAAATCTCGGTGTATTAAACGCCTCTGCTGATCCCGTCGGGAAACACGTTACACGATGTCATCTTAGGACTAAAAAAAAATCTTAGCACAATCGACCCAATAAAAAATAAAAAATAAATATAAATTCATAAATTCATAAATAAAGACATAAATTCATTCAAATCTAACCCTTCTGCCCCAGACAATAAACTTCCCGTACAACATACTCCACGTCACGCCGCCTATGTCTCCGCCATCCTGCTTACTCAAGTGCCAGGCTCTGACCAATGAGGCCGGATACCTGGATGTAGATGTCAACAGTCTACAGCACAACCGGTTCCCCAATGTGTTCGGGTTGGGAGACTGCACCTGTACGCCTAATAGCAAGTCTGCGGCTGCTGTTGGTAAGAGAGGACCACACCTTAATTAAATTAATGACCTTAGATAATTTAAATTCCATCGCCACTTACTCAACTATTTACTTTAGCATTTTGTATGTTAAGTCTATTTTTGAGTGACCATTTGTCCCAGTGGCCCATTTTTTTTATGGCAATGCAATTTGTTCTTTGTCTTGTATTACATTGAGTTTGTGTTCTCAAACCTTAAGAAATCTAGAGTTTCTGAATTAAAATAATTGCGTTAAAGTCACGTATTAAGATATTATTTATGGGGCCTTTCTTTTTGACAATGTAAAAAGAATATATATAAAAAAAAACCATAGCTGCATAAGTTGTTGGAAAAATGTAAGTATCAGCATGACAGAAAAAATTACGCTTTTATGCAATAAATACTAAATAATTTGTGCAGAGTAACTGCCACGGTTGCGAGTTTGTCCGAAAGGGATATCGTGGCCCTGCCACACAGGCAAATGAAGGAACACGGGTGGGTTTTAGTCAGTAAAAGTCTGACACGCCCTCCCGCTCCGCCCAGAGCGGGAGAAGTTATTTGATAATTTCCCACCCAAAAAAAAGAGTGCAGAGTAAGATACCTAGCTCTGCAAAGTTTAACTTTCGTGAACGTCGATGTGCCATTTTTAAATGCACGTGGGCGGTAACACAGCGCCTTGAACCTATATCGTAGCAGTAAGAACGGTTTCAAGTGTTACTACTGACTACTGCAGCAGTAGACTGCTCACCATCATGCTCATGCTTTCAGTTTTTATTTTCATTTTACTTTGTTTTTTATGTTTCTCTATGACTGTCTTATTTTAAGTTGTCAACTACTTAGTAATAAAAGATAGAAAGAAAAAGTATTTATTGGGACTCCCCAATAAATACTTTTTCTTTCTTTCTTTTAGACCGTAGGTACCTATGACGTCAAGCAAAATAAACTTGTAATGCTGGCATTTCACTTGGCATATTTTGTATATTTGTATTACCAAGAAACTAGCTTTTCTTTTTCTAGAATGTCACAATGCACCGGTACGGGTAACGGTATTCAACCGTAACACAGTTACCGCTGTTTCCTTTTATTCATTGCAGTGTCTGCAATGAATAAAAGGAAACAGCGGATTACTAGTGTAATAATAATAATGACGCAGCTGACGAACGGGCTAGGAGAGCATCCAGCACGTCAGTCTGTGGACCCGAACCTATCGTACCCATCCCCTTCAAACAGTTACGCAGGTGGCTACAGGAGTTCACCACACAAGCGGAGAATTGCAGGTGGACCTCGACACCGGGCTGCAGGCAGTCCAGGGAAGCTATGCCATCCTTAGATGGCAGGCTAACCAAGCGTCTATTACGCCTGGACAGGACCGGCCTGCGCCTGGTGACGGGGACCATTACGGGACACTGCAGCTCACTAAACAAACACTTCCACGCAATAGGCATAGCGGCCAGTCCTCTGTGGACGGAGGAGGAGGATGCATGGCGGCTGAAGCAACCGTTGCCCATGTGCTCTTTAAATGCACATGGGTCACCCAAGTCAGAACAGAAACCCTCGGTTCACCCAGATCCTCTACTATATTCTTAACACACCAAGAGGCGTGATCAACTTCTGGGTGGGCTGATTGGAATAATCACCGACAGCCGCCATAGCCCACGCACAATGGTCAACATGAAGGACTAAGTGCGGAAACTAAACCCTCTAACATAGAACATTAACCAAGAAAACTAATATTTTCGGACTCAAATCAAATTCCCAGCTCCTCAAAGCTACGTATTGGAGCGCAACCTCGGAAACGTGATGGCCGGCAAAAGTCCCACCACCAAGTATAATGGGTACGGCGCCTGTCCGCTCCTCACTTCCTACAAGAGAGGTATTCTCGCTGAGTTTCTGTATGACAAGAAAGTCTGGGAGACGTTTCCTTTCGATCAGGTGAGTTTCTTGCATTTTTTTTGTACTTGAATTCAGAATCTCAGTTAATTATCATTCATACACTTACTCAATTATCAACTTTAAACGTAATATGGCCTAAGTTGATTTTTGTGTTACCATCAGTAAAAAGAGGTCGTAATCGTTGCAATGGTAGATAGTGGTATGGTAGGTATTTGAACATCGGTCATGGCTGACACTTAGTTTGTTGTTCTAAATTTCTGATAATTTTCTGACATTCTGAATTTAACTTTAGTAATGGTGGCCAAGACCACCTTCCATACATTTTTGCCTATGTTCCTTTATAATATATTCCATTAGGTGTCATTTACCTATTCGGTGAATAATGCCTATTTAGAAAATGTGAAACAGGCCCAATCAGTCTCATTACAAATAACCAGTAACTTTAGTCTAAGCCCGCAAACCTTCTAGCCAGTTATTGTATTGTGTACTTTAGGCGTAGTGTGTATGAAGTCGGTCTCTTTGGATCTGTATTTGAGATTTTTGCCACCGACTTTCGAAATTAAAGTTATTTTTCATTTTGTAGTGTTATTTTTGTAAAAAGTTTTTTATTTTTCACTTTTTAGTGGGTCAGTTTTGAATTTATCTAAGTTCCAATAGCCTAATGTTAACTGCTCATCACCTTTTACAAAATATTGCTTTTCCCGATGCTGGAACGTTGATTGTTGAGGAGTTCTCCTGGTAAGAACCAGGAGAACTGCCACTCACCATATGCATAGTGACGAGCATAAATTGCTTAATCGCAACCCGTTAAATAGGGGTACTCAGTATTATATTGTTCCGGTGGCCATATGTGGTCTCCATCATCAGTTCCACTTCACCAAATGGTGCTTTCCGAGAGCAAATGCACGAGTTACTATAAAAAATACCCAAAACGCTATAGGTTTGCCTATAAAATTTGAGGATTTCCCTCGATTTCCATGGGATCCCCTCATCTGATTCTGATTTAAATGGGACCACCCTTTCAAACAAAAAAATAATTTTCAGAATCGGTCCATAATTAACGGAGTAAACGCGTAACAAACATACAAAAAAAAAAACATACCGCCGAATTGAGAACCTCCTCCTTTTTGGAAGTCGGTTAAAAACTGACCTTAGGATCGAGTCCAAGTTGTCAATTTTGTGTTAAGAACTTTATCCCAGTCCACTTCAGTCGGAATAAAGTCCAAGATACAAAACATTATTATGTGACATTATTGTGACATGAGATAGGGCGCCATCTCTACGGGCGGAAGATTCGCGGTGCAAGTCGCGCCGTGCCATCAAATTCTGGCTGCGATGGTATCGCCGTGTGGAGATTGCTTCATAGTTTCTATTGAATTTGATACCACGGTGGGATTACCGCCGCGATTCTCTCGTCCCTGGAGATGACGCTTATGCACATAAATGGCCCTTGGCTGGAAGGTTTGCGGGTTTAGACTGATGTGTAGGTAGATGGCGCCTTAGTAAGAAAGTTAAGTAAAGTAAAGGCTGTTCGCAAAGTGTTGTTGTAAACTGTTTTCGGGTCCACCTAAGTTCACACAATTTATTGAAAACCTTATTTTATTTTTAAACCTTATTTTCAGTCTATAGAACGTCGACTATTCTATCAAATGAACCAACACGTGCTCCCATACTTGTATTGGCGCAGGCTTGTAAAAGGCAAGTGGAACGGACCGGGCACCATACGCCACGTCATCAACCCTTTCAGAATGTGAAACGACTGTATTTAATATAAATATTTTATTAAAACTTTTTATACAACTTATTTTACTATTTATTATTCTACATGTAAATAGTATTTTGCGTGTGATAGTCATATCTACGATTGATGAATTAAACTATTCTGTAAATTATTATTTGAAATGATTATTGATTGAAACTTACGTATTCTCGATTGAAACAATAAGCTACCGATTTGAGTTTAGAAAATCTTCAAAAAAATACATAATATGTAGGTACAACCTTTGATTATTCATATGTCTAGATAGTGTTGCGCTTCAAAATAACTAAAACAGGCTTGATGGGCTGGAGTGCGTGACAATGACGTCTTACACTCGCGCGCGCCACGTCCTTGTGTTATTATAGTGTGCGTGCATTTTCGGCCAACAGTTGGCCGCCATTCTTTTCGACGAGTTCACAGCTTTGACTGTCTATCTAGACATATTTATATCTTTGAGTACAACGTCATTTCTTGTCTTTTTAAACTACCCACCGTTTTTAAATGTAGGCTTCTGTGGTGGTCGAGCAGAAATATTTTGGTGTATAGTCTCGTTTCAAAAATCTGATAAAAGTGTAAACAAACCCTGTTGAAGTTAAATTCTTACGCAATCACTCACTAAAGGGAATTAGTAACACATTTATCTGTATTTAGAAGGTTTCAACTTTAAATGTCAACACCTTTTCCAACAATTATTATTTTAATAAATCATCATTCCAACCGAAAGACGTCCGCTGATGGACATATGCCTCCCCCAATAGGCGCAGAGGCGCAGGGACGCAGAGGTTGCCATAATCGTCACGCTTGGCAGACGGGTTGGCGATCGCATTATGGTGTTAAAATTCATAGAGAGCGCTGCTGCCCATTCTATGGTGTTAAAATGCATAATCTGCATTCTCTAGTAAGTCCCTTAGTCGCCTTTTACGACACCCACGAGAAAAAATAGGAATAACATTATTAAATTGTAATTGAAAAATCATCGACGAAAATTGAGGTTATAAAATTTAACTCAATTGTCAAAAGAAAAACATACGGTGATTTAAAATTTGATTTTTGCGTTTAAGTATTTAAAAAATCAAATCAGAGCGCTCAATTTGTAGATGGCACTAGAAATGGACATACACAGATACGTTTTCTGATTCATTTGTTTACATACTTATTTATCAGATAGTTTTGAAACAGACCATACCATAAATCATATTTTATCTTTATATCTGAAAAGAACCTACACAATACTGATATATGGCAATGTAATTGTACTTATGACTAAGGAATCTACTACTTTTTAATATACATGACGTATTTACAATTCTATTTTGAATAGCAAACACCGCCATTACAACATTTATTCAACTTGAAGTTAAATCTACTTTTGGTTCGTCGATTTGGTTAACATCTACTTTATTAACTTAAGTATAATACAATGACTAGCCCATAGAAATGGGATAGATGACTTAAAATGATTTAATACCTATGTGTTCCACTCCCGGTTTCTGAAAGCATGATCAAGTTTCTGAACACGAAAATGAACCAGACTTTAAGTCTATAATACCTCAAATTGTTTAGCATGATCCTCCGTTTTATCTAAAATACTGCTGCAATCATTTTGAAATAAATATATGGTAAAGTTGAGAATTAATTTTAGATATTTACTTACTATATTATGTTTGACGAAAAAATGATTCCATAAAATATTCTTGAAAGAATAAAATTATAAAGTTACCTCCAAACAGAACAGTAAACCGCTAATAATAATACTCCAAATTAGATACGTCAGTTATTCTTCAAATTAGATCAAGGAGTCTTCCCGGATTTAATGAAATACAGTAAGGTAATACCACTTTTCAAATCCGGAGACAGTAAAGACACAAATAATTATAGACCCGTATCCGTTTTGCCGGTTTTCAGGAAGGTGTTTGAAAAGGTAATGCTTAATCAAATGCTCAATCATTTCAACGCGAATAAAATCCTTCACGATCAACAGTATGGTTTCACCAAAGGACGTTGTACGACCGACGCCGGTGTAACCTTATTAAGACACATTTTTAACGCGTGGGAAGAGGCCCAAGACGCCATAGGTATCTTTTGTGACCTTTCCAAGGCATTTGATTGCGTCGATCACGAAACCTTACTCTTGAAGCTTGAGCATTACGGACTTGGAAAACTTGCGCTTAGTTTAGTAAAATCTTATTTAAACGATAGACAACAGCTAGTTCAAATAAATGGTATCAATTCACTCGGTTTAAAAGTAAAAATGGGTGTTCCTCAAGGCTCGATATTGGGTCCTTTCCTCTTTTTAGTGTATATTAATGATCTTCTCCATTTATTAAAAAATCAACCACAAATGGTGTTATTTGCTGGCTGATTTTTAAGGTAGATAGACGTGCTTCAAATTTTGACGACGTAAATAACGCCCTACTGCAGGTCCAAAATTGGTTCACTGCCAATAATTTAGTATTAAATGGAAAGAAAACTAAGTGCATACGATTTTCTTTACCAAATGTAAAAAGTAGTGATTATGAGATAGTATTGAATCAAGAGAAACTAGAATTCGTCGATGAAACTGTTTTCCTGGGGATCACGCTCGACTCTAGGCTTCAATGGGGTCCTCATTTAACATCTCTTGCAGGACGGCTAAGTTCAGCAGCATATGCTGTCAGAAAAATCCGTCAATTTACTGATGTAGATACCGCGAGGCTAGTCTATTTTAGTTACTTTCATAGTATCATGTCTTACGGTATTTGACTTTGGGGACGGGCTGCAGATATCGAGTCTATTTTTATTCTGCAGAAAAGAGCCATCAGAGTCATATATAATCTCCGCAGGCGCAATTCTCTCAGGGAACTGTTTAAGAATATTAACATCATGACGGTGTCTTGTCAATTTATCTATGAAAACATCATGTATGTAAGAAAAAATTTACTTCTTTGTAGTAAAAGAGGCGAAAGACATAATTATAGTACTAGAAGTAGGGATCTATTAGCTCAACCAGGTTTCAGACTGGCTAAAGTAGACTCATCTTTCATGGGGTACTGTTTAAAATGTTATAATAAAATTCCTCCCCACATACTTCAACTGAATGAGACGAAATTCAAATCTTGTATAAAACGCACACTATGCAAGCAGGCATATTATAGGCTGGGGGATTACATCGCTGATAGAAATGCTTGGCTCAATGCTGGTCCTGCTCCACAACGTCAACTAATTGATTAACATTTGAAAATACTGTTGGAGCTGCTGAAGATTGTAAGACTATCTTTTCATTGTATAAACTCAATCACCTTTGTATTATATAATTGCATAACACAGGTGTGAGTACTATGTAGGTACAATAGAGCTACCATTTACCGGGTAATATGTCTTTCATTGACTTGAATATGTCCTGGCAGCTGAGAGTATGTCATGCTCACTCAGATGTCTCGCTGATGGTGGCGTGTGTGTTGGATCATTTAGCTCCCTTCAAAATGGTTGAGCTGAATGGTGCTGATCCATGCGTCATGTTCGTGAACGGGCGCTGTCAGTTGGGACTGGTCATCTCTTAGCTGCCACGGCTTATTTTTAATTATTTTAGTTTTGAATTGTTTGTTTTTATCACGGACGCTTCTGACGTTTTGCATCGTTCTCACATGTATATTTTCAATAAGAATGATGTAACCAATACTTTGTATCAAATATTTTATTTTAAAAGAGTGTCTGTGGAGTTTCTTGCCCGTTATTCTCCATAGGAACCTACTATTTGGAATGGGCAACTAGCTTCATATTTGTAACTGACCGACTTGTTGACAATTCAAAAGTGCCTGTAAATGGTTTAATTGAAATAAATGCTTTGAGTTTGAGTTTGAGTTGAGTTTGAGTTTGATCATGAAACATTGCATAATAACTGAACTAAATATAAAGCAGATACTATGTTTATAATTTATTTTTCAAATAACCTTTATTTTCGCCGTAAATAAAAAAACCTAAACTATCGGCGCCTTGGAGCCTTCTCCCTGCCTGTCTCGCTTGCTAGCGTGACTGCGAGCAGTAGCGTGCGAGCGGGATAACGAGTGAGGTGGCGCTGAGGTATTATGGACACTTAAGAAACCGTAGGTTATCTCTCTCTCTCTCTTCAATACATTCACATTGTAATACTACATTTTCAACTGAATTTTCAAATGTAACTCAATTTTAAATCGATATTAAGGCGCATCGACTCGTACTATCAATTTAAGGTGTATGTACTGTATCTTTAGTCCTAAAAATAATTGAAAGAACGTCTAAAGTTGAGTGTCACTTGAATTCGACCGAAAATTATATTATTATTAACTTTTTAGAACAGTCCTGCACTTAATCAGGATCTGAATCATGCACTTAAACTTTACTAGTATTCAGCGTAGTAAACTGCTCCTTACTCCCGTTGGTAATATCGGTGGCACTTTGTCTCTTCCTCCTCATCGCTGCCCGTCTGACGCGGTACTTCTTCCGAGTCTTCACCAGGTATACCGCGAGCGCTATCGCTATGAGAAGGGACACTATAATGGAGGCGCCTAGGATTAGAGCGAGCGAGCTGTAGCGAGATGAGCCGTCTTCTGTTGAAGGTTCCAGCTGTAATCAGTGTTGAAGAGTTTGATTTGGTAGCAAAATAATAGTTAACATGAAGGATTGGTGGTTGGTAGGAAGGTGTTTTGTTTTTGAAAAATAATTGTAATGAAAAAACACTGTAATTATAAGAAATTAAAGATTTAGGTGCGGAATAAATGTAGTTAGCATGAAGAAAGAAATAAGTTTGATGTTTTTTGGAAAAAAAACGGTATGAAAAAAAACCGGCCAAGTGCGTGTCGGACCACGCACAGTGAAGGGTTCCGTAGTTTGGATGAATTTATCTCAAAAACAAACTTAACATTGTAGTTTTATTTAGGTTAATCATTTTGAAAGTATTTACATAATTAAAAAACTAAACAGACTTAAAATAAAAATAATAATTTGTATATAACAAAGGGGGGGAAAAATCATAGGGCATTGAAAAATTCTTCCGCATCGCTGTCAACAGGAACAGTGCCCAAAAGGCTGGCAGCATTGCCACGTTGTATGGCAATGCTGATTCTTTGGCCAAAAAATAGGCCAGCCCTCTGGTCACGTGAGGAGTCGACCAACCGCTTGGCGATGTCTCGAAAAACTAAGTGGGCACTCGGACCCCATGGCCCTAGTGTTTCAACCCCAAACGACTCGAACATATAAGTCCCAGTAAGATTAAAGTATTTGCGCCGTTTGAGGCTTTCCACACCTGCAGCAGCCGCCCCAGCACAGCTCACCGTGCTAGGAAGATGGGAATATATACCACATTGTAGTTGAAAAACATGTTGTCCCATACATCGATATACGTCACGGTCAATTCTCCAACTGCAAATGTAAGTTGTCGGCCAACTTTCATTTGCAGTTGGAGAATTGACGCAATTATTACTCGTTAACTTGTAAGGCCTACTTAGCTGTGACAGTTTTCCTTGCACTTGACTTTAACAAAAACTTGAACTTTAAAGCTTAATATTACGCAAACGGATCCGTGAATATTTTTGAACGGCCTCTCTAACGATACCCCACATCATGGGATAGCCGAGAAAAAAAAAACTAATTAAAACTTTTTTTTTTAATATTTTAATTTTATCACTTTGTCGGCGTGATTAATGAAAACTCATGCGAAATTACAGCTTTCTAGTACTAAGAGTCTCTGAGCTAAGCTGGAAACAGACAGATAGACAGACGGACGATGGCGAAACTATAAAGGTTCCTTGTTGACTACGGAACCCTAAAAAGGATAGATAAAAAAATGAATAGAGCAAAAGTGGGTCGTATTTTAGTCACAAGATTTTTTTAGTGTCCAAGGTAAGAAACTAATGCCCGTTTTCATTTGCCCGCGTGGACCTGTTCACGTGTACACTGTGTGTCTTGGCCGTGGCGACATTTTGTAAACGTCTCTTTTGTAGGATTGCAATGTATCGATCGTGAGTATTCGTGAGCGACTCCTAATCCTACCTTTTTTGAAAGCTGGATCCGCTCCTAAATGTAATGCCAAAATATTTTTATCTCTCGGCGCTAACCCAAGCGTTGAAAATCTAACAGTGCTCTTTTGTTTAGGCATTACATGTAGGTGCTGCCTAATGTTAGTGAAAACGGGCTTAAGAATATATCGGACTCTCACCTCCCTTACTTGAGCACAGTTAATAATCAATTTAACTTCCCATTCTTAATTGGTAGCGTACATTAGCAGGTCGTAGTTTCACCAGATCAAAAAAACAAACCGTCTGAGCAATTTTTGAGCTCCGAACTTTATTTCGACTACGGTAAAGTTATTATCGGACTAAGTTGCCAGTTTTGTATAAAGAACTGTATTTCAATCACGGTTACGTACTTATTACAAAAACTGTCTCGATGGTTAACACTATGTCACCAATGTAGGTAGTTTGTTCTACTCAAAATCGCATGAGAAGAGAAGACGAGAAGTAAAATATCCAATGCCTCGTTGATACTGACCATATAGTTCCCATGCATGCTCCGTAAGTTCCCGTCACGGCACATGGCGCGCTCCGTCCAGTTGTACCAGTGCACCAGCCGGAGACCCTCGAATGCACGGGGGGAACCGCATCTGGAAAATAGATCATTAGAACTTTTAGCGTGTCTGTTTTTATGGGAGTCAGAGAAAACACGCGTTTCAGCCTAGATAATGAACAAGGCCCCGTTACACACATCACTAAATGCGTTTAGCGCTAAACATATTCGTATCATCATTCATCATTCTGTCTCTGTCATTTTCAAACGATTGACAGAAACAGAACGATGTTTTAAATTCGTTTAGCGCTAAACGCCTAGTATTTATTTATTTGAGCAAAATTTATTAAGGTAATGAAATGCATGTGTTTCTTTCTCATCGACCGACCTTCCAAGTCGAAAATTCAATGTCGTGGACCATGTAGTTAGTGTATTTGAGTTTACTAATATAGGCTGGTCGTGTCAATATTCGAATTTGATTATATGGCTAGAAATTGTCAATTGTAATTTAATAGACACATCAGTAGCCAGAAGTGTAGATTTTTTCTCGGTTGGAGGCAACAGACGAAATGCGGGAGTATTTTCGGCTATCGCAATGAGGGTTCACTGTCCTCCCCTCAACCCATGCGCGTGGGAGTCCCTCAGGGCTCTATACTATCTCCCCTCATCTTCACGCTGTTCACCAGCGACATTCCCAAAAGTAAAAAGGCTTTATTCGCCGACGACACTGCCATTTAAATTTACTATACAGCAGGCTTAGCATGACGCTCTCTATTTCTACGAAGAATCATCTTTCTATACAAATTGACATTTTGGTTCTCCATTTTTGACATCGCACCGTAGAAATCCTTACAATCTGTAATTGTCTTTCGTTTCTAACGATCTTTGTCTAGGTCCTTTTTTATGTAGTTAAATTGTTCAGGAAAACGTATACTTTTACAATGTTTCTAAATATGTGAGCACATATACAAAATATATACAAAATATTGTAATGTACAAAATATTGTAAAACATTTTAAAAGAGTAACGGTGGAGTTTCTTCTCCATACGAAACTAACTTTTGGAAGGGACGACTAGAATCAATTCTATTTTTTTGTAAATTTTGATGTTCAAAAGTGCCTTTTATGTGCCTATTTGAAATAATTAAAAAAAAAGCATTCAGCCGTGATGTTTTGTCATACCTGAGTTCAGCTAGTAGTCGGGAGTGCTTGGTGGCGTACATCTGAGGCAGCAGCTCGTCCACTATCCACTGCATGTCACAGTTGCAGTTCCAGGGGTTGAACTGCAGGTTTACTCCCTCGCTCACTGCAGACCAGTCGACCAGGGTCTTCGGTAGGAAGGTGAGGTTGTTCTTGCTTATGTCCAGCTGAAATGGTTATGACTTGAGTGAGTTTTGGTTTAGAAGATTATTAGGAAAACCTTTATTAAAAGGGGAATTAAATCCAATATTTTATTCAAAAACATTTGGGTTTTTTATTATTTTATTAGGGGATTTTGTAGCAACTTACCCACAAAAAATTGTCTACTACTGCTAAATGTTTTGACGCTGTTTTGGTTAACAGAACTAAAGCTTTGTTAAAAGTAAGCCGAAGTTACTACATGACTGCCTCTAGTGAATAAAACGATACAATAGAAAACTAGGTAAGTATTCTTTTCCAACTTACCATACACAAAGATGTACCATCTAAAGCTCCCGCCTTAATCTCCCCCAAAGAGGGACAATTAGAAAGATAAAGAGAGAAACAATTAACATCATTGTCTGTCTCATCTGCCGGTCTCCCCACCACATTGCTAAACGCTTTTTCTTCTACTACCGACAAAGCTTTCATCTCATTCATATACAAACTCCTTACAGCCACTATATTTTTAAAATAAACCGTCTCTATGGGGTTGCCATCAAAGTGAAGTTCTTCTAAATTGGGAAAAAATTTAGTGCTTATTGTCTTTGGTATTTCGGTTATTAAGTTGTAGGATAGGTCTAGAATATACAGGCTGGGTAGTTTCTTTTCGATGTTCAGTTCTTTTATTTGGTTTCCACCAATGTTTAGTACCTGTAATTTAAAGGTTTTAGATGTTAGTTTTGACTAGAACAAAAATCTGAATATTCCAAACTATATTTTTTTTGCATTTCTGCATGTCATATTTTGCTAATAAATGATGTAGGTATGACTAATGGAATGATAACCATAAGCCCGTGGACATACAAAGATACATACGGGCCGATTATATAACCTTTTTATAACTCGTTTACAAAAAGTGAAATTACGGCGATCATTATGAAATATTTTTGAGAGATTTTTCGTTGCCTAATGGCTCTAGTATTCAGTAGTATCATGATAGAGTTCTTTTGTTTAAAACTATTGTCAGTAATAAAGACCTTACCTCCAAACTGTCAAAACTGACTGCATTTTCATCATACAAATCCGACAATCTATTATACGATAGATCAATATACTTAATGCCACTAGGAAACTTCGGCCAATGGTACAAAGTGTTGATCTTTAGTATGGCAATCTGCAGCGTCGGGGGCAGTGCGAAAACCAACGTTATATTGTTCTGGGCAAGGTTCAATTCTCTTAAATTCGTGCATGTGAGAAAAGACTCTTCTTCCACAATTTCTATTATGTTGTTTGATAGGTCCAATAGTTCTCTGGAAAGAGGAATACGTTATAATTAGAAGAGACGATATATTTAAAAAAAATTACCTTGGTTCGATTCTCAGCACCCTAAATTGCGTAACACACTTTGAATCAAAATCCTAAAGATTTTGAAGGAAATTGCTAATTCTATTAATCATGTTTGAAAAATACGTAGGTCTGCTTAACAACGTGAATAAAGCAATATATACCTATGTTGTTCAACTTTCAAAGGCATTGTCCTTGTAAGTACCTATGTTTCGCAATTAGGTACCTAACACACTTTGAATCACAATCCGAGAGTTTTTATTTTATTTATTAGGGACAACAAACAGCAGTATATTAAATATTACACATGATAGGAGTACTAAACTAATAGAATTAACAAATACACTACTCACGACGTTATCCACAGATTACCATATATAATAATTAGCATAGGTACTGTTAATAATAACAATAAGGGCAAACTTAAAGATACTCATTACAAGGTTATAATTATTACTCGGTTTGTTTTTTAAAATGTATCTCTGAGAGCATAAAATAAAGTGAGAAAAAAAAACTAATAATATCTGCGTCTTAATACTAGGGACAAATGTAAAGGTTTGGAATCAGATAAAATCGGCATGCAAAAAACTAACTTAAAGCTACATAAATACATGAGGTATAGGAAACAAAATTAAGTAACATCGAAACTTATGGAAGTTTCTTTTTTTTTCTTTTTCTTTTGTTTCTCTTTCCTTGTTTCGAAGGATATTGCTAATCCATTGCTTCATAGTTTGAAAAATCCGTCTGATCAACAGCGTAAATAACGCAATGGCCATGTGTGGACTATCAAAATGAAACCCATTGCAATCAATTGTCTTTTTATTTATGTGTTACAATTACCCCGCTGGTCTGGAATAGGTTTTTAAAAGAATTTCATAAATGCATGCAATTTCCTTCTAACTATCTACCGAACGAGTCACAGACCCACCTTAGACATTGAGCTACTGTTACAATTGCTAATATAAACATACACCATCTGTGTTTATTTTTTGTCTAGATTATACTTATCAAGTTATCACACAGGTTAAACTGTGTATAAATCTGATAAGGCACAGAATTAGAAAGAACTACTTAAGTACCTACCTATATTTATTTAGTTATACCGTTATGTATTATCTATAAGCTGATGCTTGATATACTGATATATATTAGCGGTGAAAATGTTCTATTGGTTTATATTTGTTTCAAATACAGACTGTGTTTCACAATATTTATCGTAGGAAAATATCTACCATTAAACTACAAAGATAAAACACGTCACATAGGTACTTAGTTTTTTTTCTGTTCAAAATAATCATGAATATTTATTGTAACAATAAGATTAGGAATAGGTACTTCATTAATTTTGTTTGCATTAATTTATTCAATGTAACAATAACATTGCAGGCGTTCAGTAGTTTGTGCCTACGCCCATAGGCAGGTGTGAGTTTATTTATGTAAAATAGTAGAAGATGGTGACAAAATAGCTCAAAAAATAATTCGTAAAACATTGAATAACAGACTTTATTATGAGTGGCATTAAATGCAGAGTGGTACTAACATCAACATTGCTTTTTATCCACCAGTGTCCTCACATAGGTTCAATTTCACTCTAGGCCCCTCCATATAAGAGTATATTTTTCAATGTCAAAAAAAACCCTGTGCTCTGCAGTTCTGCACTCCTCTTAGGTCTGTTTCTGAGTTGTATCTTACGCCTATTTGATTCAACTGTTTTACAACAATGATTAAACACTAGCCAGTCATATTTTTGTAGGCGGTAAGACTAGCTACTAACAAGATAATGTTGGTATTACAATGTTGCTTGTTAGTACTGGCTGATATAAAAACCATTAGTCTTGATAAACTCGTGTGGTTGCGGCCTCTGCTCTACTACTTTCTGTACTTTCATAGTTATGATGCTTCACATAGACCTTTATCCTCGTTGTTATAAGGGTGCTTTCAGAAGTAAAATAGCTGAATAGTATCTGAGGATCAACCAACTTCTAAGTACTTTTGTCTATGCAGTTTGCAGTTGTGTAACTTTTTGTCAATGAGTTTTTATGCAGAGCTATTTTTAACGCATACTCCTGCACTTAGCTTTGGAGACACTAGTGGGTTGGAGAGGTTTTATTAACTTAAATAATACTTACAGGCTGTTATTAGGAGGGAAGGAATCCTTCGTAATGGATCTGATTCTATTGTCATTTAAATTTAACCGCTTTAGTCGCGCCAAATTCTCAACATCATTCCTTTGAAGTAACAAGTCGAAAATACCATTCTTGCTTACATCCAGGTCTTCAAGCGCAGTCATTGGCTGTAGCGCATCCAGCGGAATCTTCTTCAAATCATTGCTTTGTAAACTTAACTTCTTTATATGACGTAGACGTTTAAAATTTAAAGGATTGAAATCCGATAGCTTATTATGCGACAAGTCCAGATCTTCTAAACCTTCAATTTTCGTGAATAGGTCGGGTGTGATTTCGTTCAGTTCATTGTGCGAGAATGACAGGACTTTCAAATTTGGAACGTCACTAAAAGGATCTGGCCAGTATGCTTTTATGGCGTTGTTTGTGAATCGCAGCGTCTCCACTAGCGAATTTGGCGGCAACCTGAAAAATATAGAACACAATGCTGTAATTATTGGAAGTCGTTAAAAACTACATAAATCCTAATCAGAGCAATAACTCCACTAATTCAGCCTATCGGTGATCACACAGTCACACGACGGTATCATAGAATGAAGTTAATTCCTATCTCTATGCCGGAAGACTGTAGGACTCCAGGACGAAGCTTGTTTATGAAGATTCGCGGGACACATTGGTTTCTATGAGACTACTATCAATTTCAATCATGACAGCATACGAATACAACTGATTCGCCTGCAAGGTTTCGTCCTGACCGTAGGTAATGAACAAAAGGACAAATCCGCACGTCCTTTTAAATTTCTGGTCCTTATACCTGAGTCCCGTACGGTATATCGAATTACCCTTGAACGATATAACTGTCTACAGAAAGCATGGTTCACCGACGAACGGTAATACGAGAAAACTATTAGTCGATACCATTATTTAGCGACAGCACGTTTCGCCGAATAACGCTACATAGAATGAATGGTTGGCCGATACCAAGATTTGCCGATGTCATGGTTCGCCGGAACACGCTTGAACTAAATAATCCTTTATCGGTAGCAGTTTGCTTTATCGATGCGATATCGATATCGACCATGACATCGGCAAATCTTGGTATCGGCCAACCATTCATTCTATGTAGCGTTATTCGGCGAAACGTGCTGTCGCTAAATAATGGTATCGACTAATAGTTTTCTCGTATTACCGTTCGTCGGTGAACCATGCTTTCTGTAGACAGTTATATCGTTCAAGGGTAATTCGACATACCGTACGGGACTGCTTATACCTACCTAAGTTACGGGTATTCAGAAGACCAAAATTCTGACAACCAGTCTTACCAAGGGGTATCGTATTACCCAGTAACTGGTTTGTGAAGGTCAGATAGGCAGTAGCTCCATGCAAAGTACTGGTATTCAGCTGCATCCGGTTAGACTGGAAGCCGACTTCAACATAGTTGGGAAATGGCTAGAGAGATTGATTGAGATAAGTACCTATCCTACTTATCAGAGGACGTTCATAGGATTAATTAATTCGTAATAAATTAAACATTTCCTTATATAGTTAAACACTAGTTAGTTATCATGCGTAAGTATTGCGTATGGTTACACAATTGATTATATAATTCATATTTTTATCTCACGCCTATTTGGACTGGAGTTAGAAGCGGAAAACCGCAAATATGAAAAATCAACAACTTTTTATTCGTTTTGCTGAAAGCTATTGCCATAACTAATTAAACAATCTCTGCCTCGTTGGTCTAGTGGTTGCAAGTGGTACTGCTGAGCATGAGGTCCTGGGTTCGATTCCCGGGTCGGGGAAAGTGATATTGGGTTTTTTTATCTGAAATTTCTCAGTAGCAGCCCGGAGTCTGGATTTGTGTCCGGTTGATGGCAACAGACGTGTCTCCTATTACATGAGACTTAAACATAACTGGCGAAATGTGGGTGTACTACAGGTACACCTCGGCCCAACCATTTGGGGAAACAAGGCGTGATGTTATGTAATTAAACAATCATGCTTATTTTACAAATATTGCTGTTAGTTTAGAAGTGACTTGTTGGACAAATAAGTAGATGTGGAATTAGCTGCTTCGTTTTATGTGGGGTCCCTATGTTGTTTCGAACGCCGCTGTTGCGACACACGCTGTTGCGAATTATTTTTCCACTGCCTCACAGGTTCGAAAGCTCACGGACTCGAATGAAGTAGTCGCGAAAGACGCTGTTTCGAAAAACATTTTCACTGCCTCATACGCTCGAATGCTTGTGATTTCGATTTATTTAGTCATAAAGTGTACAGAAAAGTATTTAATCATTTGGGTTAGGTTAGGTTAGAACAGTGACCATTAACGCGCGAAGGCGAGCGAGCGAAGCGAGCGTGCCGCGGCAGCGGCCGCCGAGCGCCAGGTCCCCTCTATTGTTGGTAAATTCAGTTACCAAAACAAAAACTCTTCATCAATATCCAATTTAACTCACAAGCATTCGAGCGTATGAGGCAGTGAAAATGTTTTTCGAAACAGCGTCTTTCGCGACTACTTCATTCGAGTCCATGAGCTTTCGAACCTGTGAGGCAGTGGAAAAATAATTCGCAACAGCGTGTGTCGCAACAGCGGCGTTCGAAACAACATAGGACTCCCGTTTTATGTGATTACCTTATGTTGTGCCGACAATTTCAAAAATAACGGTCATTGTACCTTATAACTACAATATTAGTTTTAGTATATGTGAAACCCGAAACACGTGTCTAGTATTTTTATGTAAAGAATGTATGTACAACATTTCAAAACTGTATCATGAAAAATCACAAAGTTATAAGGTTGTTATGTTACCGGGTTGTCCGTCCAAAAACCTGCGGCGCCGCCCGCCAGGGTCGTCTTGCACTCATTGATAATAATTTGGCAGTAGGTACCTAACTGTACGGCGATTGTATCGTAAGTAATTAAATGGTGTTAACATTTATAACCATCACACTTAAATATTTTTGGGACAAAATCTATCATGGTGTAAAAATTATTGAAATCGATTCAGTTCCTTATTCTGAACAAACTATATTCAGGTTTCGCATATACTTACTAAAAATAATGTTGTATATCTTTCTGATGACAAAACGTACTTATACCTATATCGAACCCAAAAGAGTTAACAAAATGGATCACATCCTGAAAGCCTACAAACCGTCCTAGTTTTGCATTTGTTTTGAGTTTTGAAATTGTAGTTTAGAATTTATTGCCAAATTTTACGGCAATCTACAAAAAACAAATCGCAGATAGTACACAAATTAAAATTATAAAACCGCATTTTAAAGTTAAGTAGGTAGCCAGAAGTAGGTGGACGCATAAACTCTGATATGACATAAGTCGGCCATTTCCCCCCGACACCGCGCTGATGATTTGCAAAACAAACGCAGGTGACACGGTTATGTGGTTGATTGATGTGACACCCGGCGAATCTTGAGACGATGCGGGATAATGACCTTACATAGTTACAGAAAGCTTTTTGAGGGATTTCGGTTAATCTCCGTTTTAGAATGGGTTAGGCAGAGACAAAGTCATCAGTTTAATATGTCAAACGTTGTCATTTTTACTTATTCACAAATCCGAGCTGGTACTGCGGAATTTCTGATGGAACACCACAATAACATTTCGCTTGACTTGGAAATCGAATTCATTCTCATTGTCAGCTATCGTACTTGCTACCACTAGACCGACGCAGCAGTTTTAAAAGGTAAATATTTCGAGTGAAATCTTATATTGTTAAGGGGGATGCGCTAAGGTAGCCCGCAAAATTGAAAGTTCATAGAATCCTATTCTACGAAGAGAGTTAGTTGTATTGCTGATCCTAATGATTATAATTCTGTAAAGCCATATTTGTTACGGCCGCGAATCATATTTAGATCAACATACCTACAACCTGTTACTAACCTGCAAATTGCAATAAACTTAAGAAAATTTGAATTTCGCGGGCTATCCTGACGCTTTCGCCATGACCTCATAACGGGGCTGACTGCCCAGGGCGCATTGGATAGTATTCAAGTAACATCACTCGTGTAGTTTCTTTTAATTCACCCTAGTAATTAAGTGATAGCTGCGGGGGAATTTCGTAACACACTATCAGTAGCAATAGGTCTCATTTTGACAGTTCAACAACATTCATTGCGTTATTTACGTTACAGAAAAAATTTCCGAACATATGTCGCAATGGATTAGCAATATACTTCATAATCTTTCAGATTGTGATTAAGGGCGTAGTACCGCCTTATCAGCCGTATTAATGATACAGGCACCCAATCTACAGAGACGTGTGTGAGCAAAAATTCATAGAATATTATCCAAAACCTCAAATTCTTATTGATATGAGGCCCGTTATGAGTAAATATAAATACCTATAGAAAATATTTTAAATTCACGTAATTTATCAATGGCTTACAAAGGCTTGCATTCATTTAGTAAAATTACACTGAAAATTTAAATTCTAAAATTATTAAGATCACAATGACAGCTCCATCCTGGCATCCTGACTGAGATACTAGCTAGTACAGTCAGGATGTTCCAAATTTCGAGCTAGCTTAGCTCGCTCTTGCATTCTCTTAGTAAAATCACAACGAGAACTTAACCTAGTATCCGAGTCAGGGTGCTCAAATTTACTAGCTTACTTCGCTCGTTCTTGTATTCTCTTAGTAAAATCACAATGTAAACTTTACTAATTTATAGAAGGTACGCGCTACTTTCTAAAAAAATCCCATCCTCTGGAACTTCGCCGCAGTCTGGTTAAAAGGGCCCCCAACAAGTTTTGATACAGGGTCCCTTATAACTGGCTACGTCAATGATTGTGGTTGACAGTGATTTACGAAATTAGGGTGCTGGTTGGAATCAATATACATGTACCTACCTAATCCGCAAGTTCTAGTTAAACAATCCACATTGTAAAACTTTTTAGTCCAGGTAAGTACTTAGTTATATGCAAGTCTAGGCCGTTAAAGGTGACCGGCCCCTAAAATCTCACAGAAGATAGGTAGAGGTACTATTTTAAGTTTTTGGGCGTCGTAACTCACATACGGGCTAACATAATGTCAACACGATGTTCAGTTACTAATTTCAAGACATGCTCTGGTTTGTTCTAAAGGATTACTTAGTACTGCACACTTGCACAGTCTGTTAGTGTAGTTCAAAGTTTTATTTGGGGGAGGGGAGGGAACTTCTCTGTTTTGAACAGGGAACTTGACAATACCTACTATTTCTCCCTCAACTTAGTCGCACTACGATTCTGTAGCGGCATCAATATCGCCACATGCGAACTACGCGTCACACTGACGTCACGCAAATCCTGCATCGCGCAAACAGAGTTTACCGCGCAACTAGCATATATACAACGTCCCGACATCAACCGTCGGGCAGTTGCCCACCAGACACAACACCCGTCTGGTCGGAGGATCCTCCCTTTTCTATGGTGGGTGAGTGAACTTTACACCCTGTTCCTCATACCACCAAAATTCAATATTGTCAATTTTACACTAATCCATTTAATTAATACATCTCTCTAAGTTAGATTTGTTCCCGAATTGTCATGATTTCTACTGGCTACAGCTGCGGTTTCACCCTTATCTCCCTTATTACAAAAAAAGGTTTATCTTCAGACCCAGGTTTAAAACATGGAGCCATTATGGAATTTCGAACTTTATTCCGACTATGGTAAAGTTCCTAAACACAAAACTGACAACTTAGTACCGAACTAAGTTTTCAGTTTTGTATAAAGAACGGTATTTCAATCACTGTTACGTTCTTATTACAAAAACTGGCTGCATGGTTTAAGCCATGTCAAAATATACATCTTGTTTTGTAATAAGGCGATATGAGTTTAATTATAGGCATAGACAAAGGTTTTAAACGATCGATCGATCTATTACATCAGACGACTGTCTTTTGCCCTGTCCTTTATTGTTAGGTTTCGTCTCTTTCAATAAGTAAAAACAGGTTAAATAAATGACAATAGTAATTAATACTAATTGTCTTGAACGACCTTGTCAACGAATGGCCGGTTTCCTCTAATTTGGGAAGAATCCGGAAGGGAGTTAAAATAAAGATGTCCTGTTGACATCAATAAATGTTGTATCTAAAGAATGAGGTCGGAAAAGGGTCATGACCCTCTAGCAACACCACCAAATATTGAACAGTTGGTGCCTAGAAATTGGTAGGTACTAACATGTAGACAAGGGTTATAAGAGAATTCATTTCTTGAATGTGTTTTCTGCGGAATGCAGGGCTTCAATAATCCAGCGGAATGATGAAAGTTAACAAGCGAACAAGCAACATCACTGGGTACCGTATTCTTAGAACCACTGAGTATTTTTTTACCCAGCTCCTTAGGATCAAAGGTTGAAAGTATCGAATCAAAGATTGAAATTGATCAGCCCCTACCCCAAAAAAGGCTCGTGCAGACTGGCGCGATATCACGAGCGCGACAGGCAGCGCGACGCGCAGGGCGACACTCCATAGAAATTGTTCTACTAGTGTCGCATCGCACCTGTCTGCGGGAGCCTTAATGAATTACAAATACTATGTCACAACAAGACTTATGGACCCACTTAAGAGTAAGTGATAATCGTATTGCACACATCATTAGCATCGATAAAATTGTGGTTAATGGTAAAATGACAATGTAATTATCTGAATATTCTGTTTAATATTTGTTTCTGATAATTTAAATGGAAGCAGTAGAGTTGGTACCTACCTACATATTATGTTATTCCGTTTTCCGTTGAACTTTGCATTTTCGTAAAGGCCTTTTCTTCTCGTAATCTAATCTTAAATTGACGATATCAAATTATTGTGTTTATTGTTTGTGAGAGTTTACCTTCATGAAATTCATTAACTGCGAACGTACCTAATTTCAGACAACATGCACATTTGATGGTGATTATAGGTACTATGTGGAACTGCATCTTCACTATAAATTATTTGACAATATCATAACAATTTATGTTCGGATTATAATTACGCTAATTGTGTAGTCTTTTCCTTTTTTTTCACTTACCGGCAAGTACCCAGCGACTTGATATGGTTTTCCCTAAAGAACTCAGCAAACAAAGATCAAGATACTCGGTGTGTAAACATATTTTAAAGCCCTTTAATTAGTCGTAGCGAACGTGGCGATAAGCAGTCAAGGTGAAAACTAAATAATGCATAGTCAGGGTCAGGATTGCCTGAGAGTGTAGGCCTAGTACCTAAATTAAAGAAACATCATAAAAACTGAAGAATTGTATACAAAACCATGGTACTAAAATGGTTAAACGTGTAGAGATATGTTGCATCATCATCATCCTGCCTCGCCTTTTCCCAATGTTGGGGTCGGCTTCAAGTCTAACCGGATGCAGCTGAATACCAGTATTTTACATGGAGCTACTGCCTATCTGACCTTTACAACCCAGTTGCTGGGTAACACGATAGCCCTTGGTAAGAGATTATATGTTGCATCTGATTATGTTATGAAATATTTTTTGAAACTTATCGAGTTTGTGGTTGCATTTATGCTTGAAAATTTTCCGAGTACGAAGTAGGTGCTCCTATCTGGTGACTTCCGCCATTATTATAATTCCCAGCATCCTGAATGACATCAGTCGCCGGACCAAAGGACCAAATAGATTTTTATCAGCATTCCTGATTCGAACTTACGACATGGTCTAAGAAATTGTCGCTGCGCTATTTGGGACATTGACCTAACGTTGTAGAACGATTACGCCCACAGTCATGGCTGCTAGAAGCATTCCGGATTAACTGAATTTGGAAGAAGATTAACGGTTCTAATTAAACTTTTTGTATGATATATTTAGAATTACATATAACATTTACTTACTTGCCCAATGTAGACAGTGCCAGTCCGTCGAAAGTGGCTGATATCTTCAATCCGTTAGGATTCAAAGGCCAGGCGATCTTGTCCAAGTCAGCAACATTATCTATTCTATCAAACTCTGAACACTGAACGTACAACACTATATGAGTCCCATCGATATCGGGGATTTCACTGCACGTACAAACATCACATAACTTAATAAGTTTTAAAACCTCTTCACCGAAAACTTCTTCGATAACGTCTTGACCACTTCCATTTTTGAATATTAAAAACAGGAACGTCAAATAAATAAGGGCGCGCATTTTTTTACTTTAAAAAAATGATAACACAAGCCCATCTGCGTTCGACTCGTAATCGCAGTGGAATGATAAGTTTCCCTATCGTTGTGTTATCGGCATCGCCGCTGTGTGTGTACATTGCTGAAAATGACGCACACTAAGATAATAGAAGATTAATACGAATTCTACGTGATTCATGGTCCTATCTATGAAAGCTACCGGTCCTTTGAGGAAAGGTATTTGTAACACGTTACAAGTTTAAACAATTATGTCTCGAGTCTCGTACATCGTTCATATCGCGCAATATATCCGAGCTAACTAGTGTAGCAGAAGATCTGGTTGATAGATCAGATATGTAGCTGTTTTGTATTTATTTATGTTCAGTTCACTGAAGCACGGTAAAGGACAGCTGTCTTTAAGTTTAGAAGACAAAAGATGGATATGGGGTGGTTTCATTGCTTCTGGAGGAAATCTTCCGGAATTTAGATATTAAACCTTTTTGCATTGCAAACATTTCCAGCTTCCACACGCGAATTGCGCTGGAGTTGTTTGTCACTCTTTTGAGATGAGAACAAAAAAGTGGACGTAGCCACAGAAACAGCACTTCACTAATTAAAAAACCAATGATTTTATCAAATAAATGCTCACTGAACTAAAACAAACGTTACAGTGAGGTTCGTCAGGCACGTAACGTACGGTCGTACTGCGGTAACTGTTGATAGCCCGTAACTATCCGTAGGTAAGTGTGTTATTATAGAATAATACGAAGCGTCGGCGTCGCCGTAGGCAGCCGTAATGCGAGATACATTGACCACAATGACTTGTGTCCAAGGAAAGATTGCGATATAATCTGACACCACTAACGAGCTTGGTTTGATCTGTTTTAGGAATTTGATTTGTATGACATAACATACTTCACGATATTTTTACCGAAGGTGATCTATTGTACACCCAGATCTATTTAATTGCACACCCACATTTCTCCAGTTATGTTGAAGTCCTGTGTAATAGGGGGCGAAGCCTATTGCCATCGGTCGGGCACATATTCTGCTCCTGAGATATACCGCAAAGAGAAATTAAAAATCAAGTACTTAAACAAAAAATAATACATTGACAATAGGTAGAATTGTACAGAACAGTAGGTATAACAGTTCTCTTTCATTCAGGAATAATTATATAGGTACCATTAAGGCTCCGGCAGACAGGCGCGACGCGACACTAGTAGCACAACGGCTGTCCCATTTCAAAACATATCGTGTATCATGTTACACATGTTTGAACAAATAAATTTATCTTTAAGAGACTTTTTTTTCTTACATAGTTTTATTGGATAATTTTGCTAACCTGGACCAGTTTAGCAGGATTATCCAATGAAACGATGTACGCAAAAAAGTGTCCCTTACTAGGTTTTGAAATGGGACAGCCGACTATTTCTATGAAAACTTCATGGGAAGTGTCGCGCTGCCTGTCACGCCAGTCTGCACGAGCCTTTAGGCAAAACGCGGCAATGTAATCTGTTCTAATTCGTGTCTGGACACGCGGGCTATAACGTTCTAAAGGTTCGTCTTACCCTTAAGATTATCCCAACATATTATTTGAGGTCGGCGCAACATGTCTTCTGCTTCCATACTTCTCTATGAGTCGTCATCTCGGTAGTCACCCCCTTTCTAGCCATATCATCTTTAACACTTTTATAGCATATCTTTGATGCAAAAAAAAGAATTACCTATTTTTGAATTTTCTTGGTATCAATTAAAACAACACATTCATCACTACAATAATACAGGGCCAAATTAAATTAGCTAGAGAAACTCCGCAGTCGTGATCGATATTTAAACTCGAAAAAATAAAAAGATTTGATGAAACATTTTTTGGGGTCAACGACCGCTGGTAGTGTTGTTACTTGAAGTGTAAGTTGAAAAAATCAGTTTTTTTCTTTGTTTTATCGTGTTACTAAGACATCTATACCCATCACGTCTGTTTACAAAATTACAAAAAAAAAACAGGTTTTTTTAAACTGATATTTCAAGCGACTACACTAAGTGCGGTTAAAGACCCAAAAAAAAACATCAAATTAATTTCTTTATTATTTTATCATGTTAAGATACGGTTTTTTCATATTTTTCAGTAAAAAAACCAGTTTTTGACCATAACTCAAAACTTTTGTATAGCATATATTTTCACTAATTTCATCGCTCGCTAGCCCGCGCGGAGACGCGTCACAAAACAAAAAACACATCACGTCTGCGGAGTTTCTCTAGCTAATTTAATTTGACCCTGTATATAACAAATCAAAAACATTTGGAAAAACTAGGTCAACCAGGAAAATGTTGCCATTCTGATATTTGGCCGGTGTGTAAATGGGCTAACGGGCGCCGCACAGTGGGTCGAAACGATGATTTTAGTGACTTAGGGATCAACTTTGTTTTTTTACTTTTTCCTTTATGCGGATCGATAGAACTCATTAACCTCAATAATGATTGTTCAAATGCATTTTGTGATATTTTTGTATGGAGCGGATCAAATTAAATTAAATTCCTGCTAAGTGGCGAGTGATCCCGCTTTGAAACTATATTTTTCTTAAAGCTTGCCCAGTCTACTATCATTTGATGCTATGAACATTTGCATAAAGTTGCAACACTGCCAAATAAATGAATCCAAAAAATTGCAAAAATACATTGAATAATTTTTATTTTCTCAAGTTCTTTTAAGTTAAAATTGATGTGGAATAGTAAGTAAAAGCACTTAATAATTCACATAATTAATTAACAACTAACGACAATATATTAAGGTTCGTTATTAGCTTAAATTTACTAAAAAACGTATTACTTAAAAATGTGGATATCATTTATCTATAAATTTCTATTGACTGTAATTAGCTTGACTTTTTACTTTATAAAAAACAATGTTTTTCACTTTTAGTCATTACTTTAATGTTAATGAGGGTAGTAGAAATATTAGTAAACATTTGATTGTCACTGGAAGTATAAAATTATCATATATTTACTAGTGTTCGTTTATTCGTACTACTATTAACATCTATTGTGATTGTGATCGTCCCTTTTCGTTATAATGGAAAATTTAGTTAACAATTTAGATTTATTTATGATTTTAAGAGAGCAGCTTAAGTCGCTGTCAGATAGTAAAAAACTCCTCCAATACCTACAAAATAAAATAAACATGACGCAAGAGAACAGTGCTAAGCTCCAAAAATTCTGTACGCGCTTTTGTTCAAATTTAAGTGCAAGATGGGAACGAAGTAGTCGCACGTTAGCACCGGTTTTAAGAAGTAATGGTGATTGGTTAGAAAGTGCGATAAACTGGCCCGAAGGAGTAATACCTGAAACTGTGAACAGGAAAAGCTCGAGATTTGTGATATTGAAGATGTTGAAAATCTACCACCATCTGCTACAGAAGCTTCAACATTGACATTTACACCTCGAAAACCTTTCGAAGAATTGGGCTCCAGGCAAAAACGAAGACGCGTTGATCAAATAAACCAATCGCTTTCGTTATCTCCGGATGAACTGAAAGCTACTACAATTGCTAGTTTAAGAAACACTGGAAATGAGGATGTAGGAAAAATAATGAACCATTTGCTAAAACACCCCGAAGATCTAGAAAAAGTTAAGCAGTGTTTAAGTGCAAATAAAGCAAACAGTAGTACATATTCACCCGATAAGGCACTGGCTTTATTAGTTTCACTTAAATTAAGTAAGTGGCAATGTATAAGCCTAAGAGAAGCAGCCAGTGAAAATGGGTCTGATTTATACCCTTCTTATTATAAAATTAAGCAAGCAAAGTCAAAATGTTATCCAGGGAAAGAAGACAACTATAACTGAAGAAGGAGCTGCTATTAAACTGCAAGCATTACTCAACTTGACGGTTTCTAGGCTTTTAGATGTAATTGCTTTGGATTTGGACTCGGCAACAGAGTTACTACTTATAAGCAAATGGGGCTTTGATGGAGCCTCAGGTCAAAGCAATTACAAACAAAAGACTGAGAAAGAGTTTGATGACTCTACTATATTGATGGCCAGTCTAGTTCCTATAAGGCTTCAACAATCTGATGGAACAATTGTTTGGGAAAACGACCGACCATCATCGACTTTCTATTGTCGTCCGATAATGTTTAAATTTACCAAAGAAACCCAGACAACAGTGGCAACTATAAAGGGTAACATAACAGAAGAAATAGAAAGACGTCTGCCAACAAGAATCCACCAAGTAGAAGTTAAGCATCAATTTTACCTGACGATGATAGACGGCAAAATAACATCATATTTGTCGGATACATCTGCAGCTGTCTGTGATATTTGCAAGGCAAAACCGTCAGAGATGAACAATTTAGAGGCATTTTCTCAAAGAGAAAAAAACGAGGAAATGTACCAGTATGGTATGTCATCCTTACATGCCTGGATAAGATGCATGGAGTGCTTACTTCATATCGGTAAATATAATTTTATTACTTCATATTTTTTCATGTTTGTAGTTACCTGTGAGATTATTTTTAAGTGACATTTCTTTTTTTTTGCAGCTTATCGTTTGGACTTCAAAAAATGGAGTTGCAGAGGCGACGACAAAGAAAAACTGTCCCTTAGAAAAAGTGCTATACAGCAAGCATTTATGAGAGAATGCGGTTTACTCATCGACATAGACAAACATGGAGTAGGCACAACCAATGATGGCAATACTGCCAGAAGATTTTTCAGGGATGCAGCAACAACAGCCCGCATAACTGGGATTCGTGAAGATTTGATAGAAAGGTTTCACGTGATTCTTCAAACCGTCGCATCTGGAGAGCGCGTGGACCTTTCTAAATTTTCCGAATTTTGTAAAGATACGGCAGAATTGTATGTTACCTTGTGTCCCTGGTATTATATGCCTTCCAGTGTACATAAATTGTTGGTACATGGGAGTGACATAATAAAGAACTTTGGTGTCATACCTATAGGGAAACTGTCGGAAGAGGCAGCGGAAGCTCGTAATAAAGATTTTAGGAAATATAGAGTCATTCTAGAAAGGTAAGTAGAACGGCGACAAATGAGGATGTTTTACACAATCTTCTTTTGTCGTCTGATCCAAAGATCACAAGTCTACGGCCTCGATTGGCGAAACAAAATAGAATGGTTCTCTCTCCAAAACTCAAAGAGCTTCTGCTGAGTTTTCCTTCAGAATCCGATTTAGATTTTATTGATTTAGATAATTTACAAGATAGTGTATAATAACATTATTGACAGATTGTAAGTTCCTTGATTTTTTTATTAGTTTGTATGTCATGACTGAAAGGAAATAGTAAATTTCATTTCATTTTTTTTTTTTTTTTATTACCTTTAGTAAATTTGTATTTGCATGTATCTTTACTTACTATTCAGTATTAAATCTAATTTAAAAGATTTTATAAGTTCATTAAATAAACAAATAGAAATGAATAGATCCACATTTTTAAATAATACGTACTTAGTAAATTCAGGCAAATCAGGGACCTTTAAATGTATTGTCGTTAGTCTTTAAGTAATTATGTGAATTATTAAGTGCTTTTACTTACTATTCCATATCAATTATAACTTAAAAGAACATCCGAAAATAAAAAATGAAGCTTTTTATTCAAAGTATTTTTTTCATTTTTTTCGATCCATTTATTTAGCAGTGTTGCAACTTTATGCAAATGTTCAAATCATCAAATGATAGTAGACTGGACACCCCCTAAGAAAAATATAGTTTCAAAGCGGGATCACTCGCCACTTGGCAGAAATTTTATTTAATTTGGTCCGCTCCATACAAAAAAATATCAAAATGCATTTTTCCACCCAAAGGAGCAAGTATAGGAAAAAAATTATCAGAACAATTATTATTGAAGTTAATGAGATCTATCGATCCGCATAAAGAAAAAATTAAAAAAACAAAGTTGATCCCTAAGTCACTAAAATCATCGTTTCGACCCACTGTGCCGACCAAATTTGCCTCACGGATTTTATGAGACTACAAAAGGATAGGGGCGACCCAGTAGGCAGCTGTAATAAAATTATGCATATTTTTCATTTTGATTGTAAAGGGGATGTTTTTGTGCGGCTCACTATACGATGTTGTTAAAAAGCATTGAAAAAGGTACTAGTAACTAATAATAACAATCAAAGCTTTCTAATGTGTAGAAGCCCAATAATCTGTTTGGACAACTATAAGACTTATCTAAGGCCAGTCATAGGTATATAACATCGTAGGTCGCATAAAATTGCACTATTGGTACTAATTTTTTGGGATGTTGTTAAGATAGATACCAAATAGTGTAAAACCAAGATTGCAGCTTCGAAAGAACTTTTTTTTTTGTTTTCTGGGGTGGAAAGTCCTCATGGATGCCCTCCGCCCTGGGGCGGGCGGAGGGGTCTGTAGAGACTTATACTGACTAAAAACCACCCTAGTGTTCCCTTCCCACACTTACACCAGG
The DNA here is from genome assembly GCA_963921375.1 of Tiliacea citrago. Taxonomy (NCBI): domain Eukaryota; kingdom Metazoa; phylum Arthropoda; class Insecta; order Lepidoptera; family Noctuidae; genus Tiliacea; species Tiliacea citrago. Next base: position 5,480,388 of record OY992791.1, on the reverse strand, counting down.
GATCATGGGATCATATGCGACTTCCAAGACCTGTTTTAACTGCGTGGTGGCTTCTTGGCGGGAAAGTGAAGAATTTTCAAAAATTTGTGTTTAGCCGAATGTTAATGTGTAACAGTGGTGGATTATTAACCATTAAGTGTTCGTGAACCTGCATTAGTGTAGGCCAGTGGTTCTCAAACTTTTTTGGAGACGGAACCCTTTTCGAAAACGAAATATTTGACGGAGCCCTAAAGTAATCAAAAATGGTTTTATGTGTATTCTTCATTAATAATCATATTACTTAACATTAAAATTTACATATTTTTTTACTTTTGTTGAAATATTTAGATTGATATTATGTTACTCAGGTACCAGAGTAAAATAAAATATAGTAGGTAGACACTCCTTTAGTATTATTTTTTTATTCTGACCAGTATTTTTGCGGAACCCCCACAGAGGCTTTGCGGAACCCTAGGGTTCCGCGGAACACACTTTGAGTATGGCTGGTGTAGGCAAGTGAAACAAAACAATGCAACATCACTTTAAGTTCTCTCAAGACGTCCGCGCGAGGTTTCAGTAAAGTGCCACGTCTTTACTGAAACTCAAGGGGAGCGGGGCAGGATATTATCATCTATCATCTTTAACATGCATTGAATGGAGTTCATTTCATAATTTGTACTTGTTACCTAATTTGACACTGGCTAATTGCACAAACCGTGCGAAGCCAAATAACCGAAAAAAAAAAACTGCGTGGTGGTGCTCGAAATATCTCCAAATTTTTGGACTTATTTCAGTTTTTAGCTTCTAACTTCTAAAAGGTGCATCCTACGGAAAAACTATACAAAGTTTGCAACAATTTGAGCACAACCGTAGGTCCAATAGAATCTGAGATACATTACTTCAAAGATTGGCCATTTTTTCAAAAAAAAAACAAAATTATAGTTTGCAGCTGTCTCCCGCTGACAAATATCCCGTAACGCAGGGCGTGGAAAGACTCGTCTTTTCCCCACCATATAGTGTCACAAGACATTTGTTGCCACCAGAGGCTATCTCCTCATGAGTTGCGTCATGGCTGAGAAACGTGGTAGCCAGCCTCAAGAAGGTCTGGCTGTTTTGAAAGGACGCCTAACATCTTCGTTTTCCCTTGCCAGAAAAGGGAAGAAGTGGTATTGCAACCACTTCAGGCGTGAAGGAACAACTCTATTCCAGAGGGGAATGAGAGCTCTCCTCGAATTAATAATGTTGAAGAGAACTGCTCACAACCTGTTCCGCCCTTGCCACTTGTCTAGAAAGACATTTTGTATGCTGGATCCCAATCCGGAGCAATTATGACGTGCTCCTTGCTTTCTCTAAAGCTGCCCTCACAGTGAGGCAGTCAGCGTCCTCTGGGGCTTGTTTCGTTTCGATCCCTTTTTTATCCAGTCCAGTGCAGATGAAGTTGACCAACCGCGGCTTGTTTTTAGGGTTGGATATTAACTTTTCTTAGGGCCCTGTAATCTTCATCTGTCATGATGTCTTTCCTCGTAGAATGAATATATTAACCGATATCCTGCTCGGAAGACGGCTAAAACAACAATTTTTTTTTTTTTAGGAAAATGGCCAATGTTTGAAGTGATGTATCTCGGGTTCTATTGGACCTACAGCTACAGCTACGGCTGCGCTCATATCTGTATACCTACTTTAACACGTTCAACGCCATGTCGGACAATGCTGGGCGACACTTAACTTTCTCTATAAGCCACACAAAAATTTGAAATTGACAAAAAAACGACTTTTCGTTTTATTTAATTATATTAATAAATATGCATTTTTAACTTGCATAACATTGACATAACCGCGAAAATCTTTATAAATGTGAAGATAACTCATGTCGCCCAACATTGTCCCCCATGGCCTGCTGCGTATGATTATTTGAATCGCCGCAGTGTCGCCCACTCCCGCCGAGCATCCCGTCCGCGCGCCCCCACTCTAACGCCGCGCGCCGCTAGCTATCTTTGTGCGCGCGCAATTCTCAGTGCCCCGCAGGACGCTAGGGAGAACGCTAACTGCGCATTTTTTTTCCCGCCAAATCATAAACACGCTACGACTACTAAAAAACTAGACTAGCTTCTGCTTGTGATTTCATCCAATAGATTTATATATTTTTATTACAAATGTGTGACTTTGATGATGCCTTTGAAATAACGGAGGAAGATCTGACACAGCTTCAAAACATTGAAATATCACTGCTGAACAGTAGTTTTCGTATTAGTTCAGACGAAGAAGAAGAGCAAATAGCGCCTACAAGGCATACACGACGAGTACGTATCATCAGATCGGATAGTGAAGACAGCAATTCAGGATATGGGGTCAGTACGCAAGAAACTTCAAGCGTTACACCTACCACGAGTTCTTGGAGTGAACCAACAGGTAATCAACGCCAAATAATTCCTTTTACCGAGGTTTCTGGTGCTCCGCTGCATGTCAGATTATCTATGAATAACAAATCGCCCGTCGATTTTTATTCACTCTTTGTGACTGATGACGTGTTTCAACAAATAGTGCATAACACAAATCGATATGCTATTCATAACATTACCAATATGCCTGAAGCTACAAGAGGTGCACGTATTAATCAGTGGAGTCCGACTAATATAGAAGAAATAAAAAAAATGTTTGGCCTAATTCTATTCATGGGTTTAGTGAAATTACCCAGATTGGCACACTATTGGTCTAAAGATAAAATTATCGGGCATCCCTTTCCGAGAACAGTGATGTCCCGAAACCGATTTGAATTACTTTTGAAAATGCTACATTTTTCTGATAAAGATGATGAAAACAAAGAAGACCGACTACATCGAGTACGTCAACTGGTGGATAATTTAAATGAGAACTTCAAAAACAACTATACCCCTGGTGAAGATATTTGTATTGACGAGAGCATGGTTCCATTCCGTGGCAGAATAATATTTAGGCAGTATAATAAACAAAAAAGACACAAGTATGGAATCAAAGAGTTCAAATTATGCACGATTCCTGGGTATACTTATAAGATTAGCATTTACGCAGGAAAAAACGACGATACAAATACAACGCCTACAAACGTAGTCATGTCTTTATGCCAAGATTTGCTCAACAAAGGACACACTTTGTATACCGATAATTGGTACACAAGTGTAGATTTGGCACGGCAACTATTAGACAAAGAAACTCATTTAGTAGGCACCATTCGAAAAAATAGAAGACAGCTTCCCAAACATGTTGTTACTGCTAAGCTCAAAAAAGGCCAGTTTGCTGCAGCCGACGGAATAACCATGATGAAATGGAAGGACAAGCGCGATGTGTACGTTCTGTCCACGAAGCATTCGGTACGGTTTCATCATGTAAATAAACGAGGAAATGTGGTATCAAAGCCAAAGATTGTTGTAGACTACAATAGAGTCAAAGGAGCCGTTGATTTGGCTGATCAATTAGCTGCTTACTCTACACCACTGAGAAAAACAATAAAGTGGTATAAAAAACTCGCTATTAATTTATTGCTTAATACTACGTTAGTAAATGCTATGATTCTATATAAAAAAGTTACAAATAAACACATTTCTGTAGTAGACTTCAGGAAAGAAATATTACAAGAGTTTTGCTCGAATCCTATGACTGAGACGGATGAGATTCGTGAAAAAAGATCAAAAAGAGGGAAGCACAAACTAGTAAAGAAAGAAGGAAAAAGTAGTACTATTAGAAGAGGGTGCTGTAGAAACCAAGCGAAAAATAAAGTAAAAAAAGTAAACACATTCTGTGACGACTGCCCAAATAAACCGTTTCTTTGTTTAGATTGCTTTAATAAAGTACATCGTTCTTTTTAAAATATTTCTTTAATATGATTGTTATTTTGTTACTTTTAGTTATTTCTAAAACTAAAATACCGTTTAATTTATATTAATTTACGTAGTAAATAATGATAAAAATGTAACACTTTCAATCTGATCAGTGATCTCAAATTATTTTTTAAGTTTCATTGTGATTATAATGTACCAATTTCATAAGTTTAACACAATAAAACCGAGTTTGATTAATACTATCATGATCTTTTATTTCATCTTTAAATCGTACACAAATTTTTTCCATAAAATCGTAAAAATAAATCAATAATGCATTACACAAAAAAAATTGTAAGTTAATGCAAGACTATTATCAGAAAAACAAACATAACTTTTTAACAAATAAATATTTTTTGAGTGCTGATATGATTACACTATTCTAGGAGGCCGCGCGGATCATGATACGTACAATATTGCCTTGTATTGTTGACCGACAGCTCAGAAGAGACCTTTAAACATAGCTCTGACTGTCGGGCAACATTGTCCCCCACGGCCTGAACGGAACATACTGGTGTCGCCCAACATTGTCCGACATGGCCTGAATGGAAATTTATCATTTTATTCCGTGGCGTTGAACGTGTTAAAAATTAATATAGTGACTTTTTCTGTAGGATGCTTTTAGAAGTTCACGAGCATAGAGCAGGTTTTTCGAGCATCGCGCAGTTAGCTCAGGTCTTTTGAAGCTGCAAACTTGGTTTTACACTATTGGTAACTATATTGTAACAAAATCCTAAAAAATCAGTATAGTGCAATTTTTTGCGAGCTAACGCGATTTTTGTATCCAGGGTGACTGGCTTATTATTTCGGCTCTTGAGTATCAAAAAACGGTTCCAAAATCAGATCAGATAGTATTATTTATGCATAATTATGTTAGTGTAGGTAATCTACGATAAATCTGTTAAAAATAAATATTTTTATACATGCTTAGCTTATAAATATTCTTAAATTATAAATAGGATAAATAAAATATAAAAACAAATCTATTAAAATATTTTTTATTAAAATATGTATAACAGTAAAATACGTAGATAATAATAATATTGAACAAATGAACATGTTTATTATACTTATAAAGACATTCGTTTTGACATTTTTAAACTTTATTTTATTTACCATAGAATATAAATATAACTATCAAATTGTGGCCCCTACTCGTATAACTTATTCGTACAAAGTTACAAACAACAATACAGACTGATTACTATATTACGGGTAAGTATATTATGCGATGGACAAGTTAAGTAACGTATGTTTATTAGTTGTTAACCTCTATGCTAAATCAGTCGCTTTCTATTGTCATCGAAAAAACGACAAGGCAGGATAAATCATTCTAATTGCATAACACACTTTCATTCCATCCATTGCTTCACATTTTTGAAAAATTCATCCACTCGACAACGTGAATAACGCAATGAATGTTGTCGAAATGTCAAAATGAGAGGCAATGCAATTTTTGAGTATGTTACGCAATTACAGGACTTACATATTTATTACCTCTATTATGCAAACAACATTTCGATAAAGATAAGTAAGTACAAACCTAGCAATTTTGTAGCCTAAAACGAATAAATTCAATCAAAATAACAAAATACTGCATATTTTCTAAATAGGTTTTAAGCCCAATATTCGTAAATTTGATTTAAAAAAAAAACATTCTAAAAATGGAATGTCGCATTTAAAAGTAAGTACAAACAAATATTTTCTAAGGCGTTATAAATGCGATTACCCTTAAATCTATTAATATGTGGAGATAACAACTTTAAGACGTCTAGGTTTACTCACGCAGCAGATTTTTTTGGTCTATAAAATGGTGTTTTTATAGTGGGTTTTGAAATAATTTTGCCGTACTCTGTTGCAATGTTTTGAGAAGACCCAGTTTATTTATTAGCTATTTAAAGAGTCTACTTTAGCCAATACGCTCATCTAAAATCTTTGAATAAATTATGATGCGCTCACGCAAAACAAACACGATTATCTCTCCCGAATTCTAAAATGCCACATAACTATTAGCCCACTTAAGGCGACATTTTTTTTTAGCGTTCTGTGGATTTTCACCTCTGTGCGTCGAACCGAGCGTTGAGAATCCAACAGAGCACATCCTAGCGTGTTGTAAAAGCGCACAGCACATCCTAGCGTGTTGTAAAAGCGCACAGTTGGATTTTAAACTTTCGGCGCTAAGTGAGAGTTGAAAATTCAGAGTACAGATGTTCTCAAAAGTCTTTCTGTCGCTACAATAAACTTTGAAGTGTCAGAGAGAGAGTTATAATTGGCCCATTTTGCATTATGAAACGTCCTTTTTCCCTTTCAGATGGCTACTTAACACATTAAACACAAATATCAGTTTTGTGTACGTATCAACTTTCGAGTGATTAAATTATTATGTCAGTTATAAAATCTGTATGATTACTGAAATATTACTAATAAAAATATTATGCAGTATAACGTTTAGCTAAGTCTTTTAGAATATTCAAGTTAATTTATGTACTACCTATTTACAACTTTACAGAGACTAATGTGGAATTCGATAAGAAAATAATATTGGTCCTTTGAATCGATATAAATTATACGAAAAACGAACATGAAGTATTTTCATAAATATTTTAATTAATTGGCACGTTGGATGATATAAAAAAGCTCTGTACAGTTCATGTTTGAGTTTTCGAAATTGAGCTTATAACACGAGCCTATTTCGAACCGCTTCCACCACAATCCGTCGGTTTCTCACACGGTTTCTAGAACATTCAAGAAGCTGCACCCTTATTGGACGAGCGGATATGGTGAGAGCGATTCGAAATAGGTTCGGGTAATAAGTTTTTTATTCAACACACGACATCAATTTGACGTTCAATGCCAAGTGTCAAAAATCTATGGTCGATTTAAAGATAGAGTGCGTTCACTATAACTTGACGTAACGTAACGTAACGCGATTGGTAGCGCTGAACTTTATTTAATAGAGTTCAAAATGGCGACTGACGAACAGAACAACTAATCACCTGACTGAAAAATTCAGTGGTAGGTACCAATCGCGTCACGCATCAAGTTATAGTGAATACACTATAGTTTGACGTATAGTGCCACAACGGCACCAAAAAATCTTTTTACACTACTCTGAATTTAGGACTTCTCATATGGATACAGAAAAAAAATAAGGAAAGGGTTAAAACATACATACATAAGGAAAAATAAGGGGGCGGGATAAGAAGTATGATTTTAATTAACAATAACTCAGGAATCTGAATATTTTCTGATTCTGACTCACCTGACTTGCTTCAGTGTAGTGTAATAAGCTTTGCCTACAAAAATCAACACATTGTTAATGTCGTTGATAAAACAAAAGAAGAATGAGAAGTACAGTGTTGCTTATATTGAAACGCGTTCGTGAAACCGCGATCCTGAAATTGCAGGGGGACTTTCCATTTTACTTTCAATACGCGTCAGGAAATCGGGCGATAGGGTCATAGGACCCTATCGCCCGATTTATGGAACGAAAACACAAAAATTAGCTTACAAATTGTCAAGCTGTGATTGGTTGAATGAATTATCAACAGCCAATCGTATCACTTGGCTTGCGTATAATTTCGACGTGTCGATAATTTCCGTTCCAGAAATTGGGCGTATGTATAGCTAGACAAGAGTAGAACAAGTTTACCGGCATCGCATCAGAGGGCGTTGTGTTCCTTCAGCAGGTAGTGGCCGACGAGTCTTTTCTGTATGTCCGTCACGCCGCCGTAGATCTGCGTGCCTCTTGCGTCCCTGTGGGAGGATTCAAAATTAGTAATAAGTTTTTTTTTATATTATTGTGATTTGAGATTCACCAACTCTGGCTTCAGGATGAAGCCTGAGCCCCAACAGTGGAACTATTTTAGGTTTACATTATAGTTTGATTTTTCCTATCTTATCTAATATTATAAACTAGCTGCGCCCCGCGGTTTCACCCGCATAAGTCTCGATCCCGTGGGAATATCGGGACAAAAAATATCGTACGTCGTAACCCAGATCATGGTCTACTCATGAGCCATTTTCATTCAAATCTGTTCAGCCGTTTTAGCGTGACAAACAAACTTACTTTCGCATTTATAATAATATTATAGTTAGGATGCAAAAGTGAGTTTGTTTGTTGGGGCAGACCATGACTTGGGTTAGGACATAAGATACTTTTTATCCCGGTAGTACGTTCCCAAGGGATAGTTTCCGACCTCCACGCGGGCGACGACACCTGGTTTTTATTGGTAGGGTTCCGTACCCAAAGGCCGCAGGGGCGAGCCGTTCATAGAGGCAATTAGGCCTAGCCTACCCTAGCCCAAATGCATTTATTTAACTATGTTATAAAATAATACAAAATATTAAAAAAAAGTTAAAACTCTTGTTAGAACACTTACAGCAACTTCTCGCACCCGTGTGACGTAATTACGCGCGTAAGTCAGTACGTAGTAGACTGTATAGGCTCCAAGACGAATTGCCTCATTTTGCAACTTATTCATTGATAAATTTAAGCACACTGATGCATATTTTGTGTGTCTGAACGGCACACATGTCTAGATTATGGGCGTCGATCATGGCTGCTACACAGTTGCGGTGTGTTCCGAGTTAGACTGTAATCGATTTAACCGCGCCAAAATACTTACCGTAATGCGAAAACGATGTGACCGCTGTCAGCGATTATGTTCTAATTCGGAATGCAGCCTTGATGACGCCAATAACCCGGCCAAATATTGTTGCCCGCTTTTGTAAAGCAACTCGATATGAAAATGTCATAATTTTATCTGCCAGTATTTTACCATCGACATTTTCAAGATAATATTTTTCATAAATGCGCCATATTGTTTCATCGTAAGAAGCAATTTATAACGCGTTCTTACTTCCTAAAATGTCCTAAATGTTTTAACCTATTAAGTTATACAGGGTGGAAACTTTCAGCGGGGCAGTAAGGGGAAGTACCTTATCCGTTGCAGCTACGCGAAAATGGTCTTAGGAGGCTATCCATAATTTTTTATGGAATTTTGATACCCATTCACAGATTTAAAAAAAAATATACAGTTAGCAAGAAAATAGCCATTTTACACAAAAACATTTTTTGATGCCAATCGATCCTGTTTCTAATACTGATCAAAAACTTTTATGAGACCAACTATCGTTGGAGTACTCAAAAAGTCACAAATTGCAAAAACTTTTCCCTTACATTTTGTAAAGAATTTGTGTAACTGTAATACAAAAAATAAAACAAAAGACAAATGATCACGTAGAAATTTACACATATCAAAAAGATGGCGTATTAAGTTTCTTTTTTTATTAACTAACATAACTTGATGATGTTATTCTTATTTAAAATCTTGCTGTTTCTTGCCCTACGATATCAAGTGCTCGAAGTGACCGCCATTTTGACGAATACATAAATTGATTCGTTTCTGTACCGACCTAGTGGCTGCTGACAATTTATTTGTATGAATTCCATACAAAATTGTGGTTACTGAGTCTTTAAGTTCTTGAACATTATCGTATTGCTTTTTGTAAACCTCAGTTTTCAGGTAGCCCCACAAAAAGAAATCAAGAGGTGTCAGATCTGGACTACGCGCTGGCCAAGAAATAGGACCATGTGTTCCCATCCATTGATCACCAAACTGTCGGATCAAAGTCGAACGCGTACTGCGGCTGTTGTGAGGTGGAGCGCCATCTTGTTGAAAAAACATTCTTCTTGATTCCGACAGTGGTCAATCATCGACGAGGTTTTCAACATTCTCTAATATTCTGTTGTTATAAATGTTGGAATTCAAGGTGCCTTCATAAAATTCCACCATTACCACTCGGTTCCACATTATACCACATCAACAATTAAAAGAAAATCGCACTTGATTATGTGTTTCGCGAAACCTGAGAGGATTTTCTCTATACCAATAATGGTGATTTCGCCGGTTGTACATTCCATTATTAGAAAAATTTGTTTCATCAGACCATAATATGAAATTCAGAAAATGGTAATCTCTGCTTATTTTTCCTCTTAACCACCTGCAAAAAGTAAGTCTTCGAGCGGCATCCCCTGAATGTAAGACTTGAACTAGTCGCCCCTGTCGGTAACATTTATAACCATACTTCTTCCATATCTTTAGTACAAAACGATGTGAGACACCTACTTCTTCAGCGACTGCTCTTGATGATATTTCTGTTCTTACACTTATCGAAGCTTATCCAGCTTCGATAAGTGTAAGAACAGAAATGATCAAATTTTCATCTAGTATAAATGGGTGGCGTACAGATTTTTTTTTTGATAACCTTGTAATAACCTTTCTGGTTGGCACATGACGATTTGGATGTTTGATCCTATACCATTCTAACGCAGCCGAGGTATTTTTATTATTTACATAATATGCTTCTAGCAAGTCTAAACGTTCTAAATTGGAGGTCATTTTTCTCTTATCAATAGCTGTCCAATTATGCACTTAATGTAAAAACCACAACACACTCAGAGCTTTTCTGACACAACAAACTGTCAAGATTGTTTTTTATTTAATAATAACGAGTTCGAAATTTGAATTGTTTTTAAACTTTATCTTTTTATTCATTCAACAAAAAGATCTCAACCGTCACTAAAAAAGTTTTTGCGTAAAATTTTCATACAAAATGTACGGTAAAAGTTTTTTCAATTTGTGACTTTTTGAGTACTCCAACGATGGTTGGTCCCATAAGTTTTTGATCAGTATTAGAAACAGGATCGATTGGCATCAAAAAATAAAAGTGTAAAATGGCTATTTTCTTGCTAACTGTATTTTTTTTTGAAAATCTGTGAATGGGGATCAAAATTCCATAAAATATTATGGATAGTCTCTTAAGACCATTTTCGCGTAGCTGCAACGGATAACGATCGTTTAATACTTCCAGTAAGTGGAGTGAGGGTGAGTTCTTGTAATGTATAACTTTTACAGGCTTATTTTCAAATATTAAATCAATAAAAGTGACTACTTTGAGGGTCATCATAACTATGTAGAGCGACGTTGTGTTTTTTTTTTACTATCAGTATTTCGTGGCCTACCCTCCGTGGAGAACCACTGCCAAAGGGTAAAACGGGAACCCTATTACTAACGGCCAGTTTCTGCATCAAAAGTAACAGCCAAAGTAACGTCACAAAGTCAAAGTAACGGTTAAATTTATTTCTTCATAATTTTAGCTGTTGCTTTTACTGTTACTTGTGCCTTTAACTTTTACTGCTCATCAAGCTGAGGTGAAAGCTATAGTGAATGTCATTTTGTCAAAGTTGTACTGTTGTAGCTTAGACTTATTCAACGCGTGTATACGCTGTTAGCTAACATAAATCACTGTGTATTTATCTGTGTAGTAAATAATAACTTAGATTTTAATTTATTAATATATTATTAAAATGGTATCAAGATCGTTTAGTGAAAGTTCAAGTTGATCGTACGTTATTTAACGCAGGGGAAGAGGCTGATTTTCTGTTCTGATACAGAATATATATTGTTAATCCATTTGTTTTTATGTTTAATACGACCTTTTCATATTTATTTATCAACTTTTCAATTTCAGTACCTACTAGTGAAGTTGGAAGATCTTTCACTGTAAATAATAAAACAACATTTGAATTGAATGTTTTGGTACTCATAGTAAATAGCTCTAAACAATAAGTTACTAAGACAAAAATAAGTTTAGGGATCTTTTGTAACAAATACAAATAACTACAAAATTAAAAAGTATTATTTATGCACATAAACTTATTCAAAACATCTAACATGTCGTAATTTAAAACACCGGTCACATAAAATAAGTTAAAGAATCTTTTGTAACAAATATAACTTTATTAAAATGAAAAAGCATTATATAAACTTATACCAAACATCCAACATGTGGTATTTAAATCACCGGTCACCTAAAATTTATTACAATGTAGGTACTATTATTGATACTATTTATAATATTATCTTGTACTACTATTTCTTCATGAACTGCAATAAACTCCATATTCAATGTAATACAGTATTTTAATGCAATTTCAATAAAAACAGTCTAGACGTTCGAATTTACAATGCGGTGTTGCGAATGCTGTTGGTTACGAACTTACGAAGGAAAGGAACTCAAGAAAGAACTTTCACTTTGACATTTTTTTAGACAGTGAAATTGTGGTGCTGCCAAGTGTAAAAAAAGCTCTCCACGATTTTTTGGGGTAATTGCGACGTTTATGTAATGGCAACTCTTTTGACTTTTACTTTAGCTGTTACTTGAACGAAGAAACACATTTGCAGTAGTTTTTTTTTTTTTTTAATAAACGTTGCCCCACACTAGGAATTTTTCCTGTATCGTGGGTGCGTTTACAAACATTTAAACTCATATAGACAAACAGCCAGACCCGGAACCACTACTTGTAGGTCATACAAATATTTGTTCCGTGCGGGAATCGAACCCGCGACACGCAGCGCAGCAGTCAATCGCTTAACCACTGCGCCAACCGTGCCGTCAATATATTTTATTTTATTTTATTTTTATTTTCTTTATTTTTGGAAGGCTTACAGACTAATAACATTATAATAACAATAATATATATCTAAGTTGCTAATTACAAGCCCCCACAGATAAACTTAAAATGAGTACTCCCTCATAGTCTAAGTCCCGCATTACAGAACGTCACTCAACACCCAAGCACTACTTAATACTAGTTTCAAACAAACGGCTTGAATCCAGCTTCAAGCAACGCCCGAGCGATGAGCGACGCCCTGCAATACGCGCCTAAGTTACATCATATAAGAATAACAAACCTAAGTAAATAAATGATTACTATTCTATTTTAAATATATACTACACGAAATCAACCAACCCCGAGGGATAGCTAAATAGCTATCCCTTAAAGCTACAAACAAACAGCAAACTGTGTTTAATCTTAATCTTAAGCTAATTTGTCAATAGTCAATAAACGGATCATGTGCAGGCAGGTGCCTCTTGTACAAAAAATGGATTCGCTAAGAGCTTCCTTATTGTGCTTGCAATGGTGCAGAAAAGGTCAATACCTTGTTCACAACAAATCTCGTTAAAACTGCGACTGGCTCTACTAAAGTATGCATTACGCCTGTAATTTGTGTTTGCATAAGGTACGTGTAGAAGTGGCCGTAGTCGCAGCCCCATCTGATTAGTGCGCATCATTAAGTTTGAAACAAGTTCAGGACAGTCAATTGAACCATTTGCGATATTAAACAAGTAACAAATATCATTAATATGACGTCTTCGATCAAGTGGTAGAAAATGGTACCTTCTACATCGGTGAGTTTAATCAACAGATATTTGATTCGCCCTGTAATCTAGGTACTTAAGAAATTTTCTCTGAATGCCCTCAATACGAGACTTGTAGATCCCGTATTGAGGGTTCCAAACTTGTGATGCATACTCAAGGTGGCTGCGTACGAACGAACAATACAAGACTTTGATCGGCTTCAGTGATCGGAAACATGCCGAGGTTCTCATTATGAAACCAAGTGCTCTTGACGCTTTATTTACTATGCTATCAATGTGCTGATCAAAGAGTAGCCTGCTGTCTTGTATAACCCCAAGATCCCTAGTACTATTGACTTTGCCTATATTGATATTGTACAGTTTATACGTAGAATCGATTATCGACTTCTGGCGCGTAAAAGTCATGTGAAAACATTTTGAAACATTCAATTCAAGTCTGTTAAGTCTACAATATTCTTCAAATCTATTCAAATCGGCTTGTAACAGGTGCGTGTCAGATATTTCTCGGATAGTTTTATGAATCTTCATATCGTCAGCATAAAGTAAAATGTAGCAAGTTTCAAAACAATGCTTGACGTCAGCAATAAAGAGAGTAAATAATAGGGACCCTAATATAGAACCCTGAGGAACACCCGAGGGGACAAAATACCATTCAGATGTGTACCCCTGAAGCACCACAGCCTGCGTTCTGTTATCAATATAAGAGGAGAACCAACGATACAAATCTCCATGTATTCCGGCTTTTAATAGCTTCTCCATAAGCAACGCGTGGTCAATACGATCAAAGCATTTACTGTAATCAGTGTAAATAACGTCAACTTGCGCACGCTGTTCCATACCCTTGGATATAAACTCATGGGACAAGATTAAGTTAGATGTAGTGGAACGCTTTTTGATAAAGCCGTGCTGCTCATCACCAAAGTTGCATTTCATAGCATCGTATACGTCGGTAAACACAATGCGTTCTAGGATTTTGGAGAACAGACATATTTTAGATATTGGTCGATAATTAGAGATATCCGACTTATTCCCTTTTTTGAAAACTGGAGTAACGAACGCTGATTTCCAAACTTTCGGAACTATACCTTCTAAAAGTGACCGCTTGAATAAAATACACAGTGGCACAGCGAGGCTGTCGGCACAATTTACAATTAATACTGGAGACATTTGATCAGGACCTCCAGATTTGGAAAGGTCCAATGTCTTTAATAACTTTAAAACTTGAGAATGAGACACACCAATTGAACCGATGCATGACGCATTATGTCCAACGCTACTGCTACCGGAAGTAGCAGGCACAGGATCAGGTTCCTGGAAAGTTGAATGGAAATAGGCTGCGAACGAATTGCTGATCTCCCCACCTGTACTCGCGGTCGTATCACCATAATGCATTACTTTTGGAAAAGTCCCGGAGTTTCTCTTGCTCTTGACATACGACCAAAAAGATTTTGGGTTCTCAATGATCGCCGATTCAATTCTATCCATGTATGTATTGAAACAAGTTTTCTCCAAGTTGACCGCTCTATTCCGTAAAATAGAAAAAGACTGAAAGTCAGACATATTACCGTATGTTTTGAACTTGCGATGATATTTATACTGCTCCTTTAGTACTTTGACCAAAGCCGAATCGTACCAAGGCGGATACGATGATTGTCTAACTGATTTAATGGGGATATACTTATCTCTAAGCTCATACAATTTATTATAAAAGATGTCAATAGCATTATCCAACGAATCATCAAGTAAAAACTCATTCCAGTCAATTTGGTCAAGTTCCGATTTAATAGCCGCATAGTCACCCCTGGAAAATACATACTTCGTAGTCAATTTATCAGTCAATTTATGAATCTCAACAAAATCGGCATTAATCATTAATGGTACATGATGCAGATCCACAGGTAATGATAAAGGATCGTGACATTCAGTGACATTGACAGAATCGTTAGAAAAAACTAAGTCCAATAATCTATCATTGCTGTTTCTTTCGCCGCTATATTGGGACAGGTTAGAAGCGAGAACTCCATCAAAAAACTCTCTCAAGTGATCACATGATACATTTTGCGGGATCAGTTCATTACCGTCCGAATTTACCCAGTCTACATTATTACCAAAATTAAAATCACCCATAATAATGAATTTATCCAACGGGTGGGTCATGATCAACTGGTTAACGTTAATACTAAAATTATGTAATTGATTATAATATGAATTGCCAAGGTTTTCCTTACAAAGATATAAGGCACAAATGTGTAAATTATAATTTACCTCAGGCCTAGATCTTCTTAAGATAAGTGAGACCCAAATGTCTTCGGCAGAACTTCGCCAATCCAGTCGTTCTACAACAGTAAGCTCACTTCTTACCGCTATCAAAACGCCACCGCCTCGCTTTTGAGAGGTTCTAGAGTAATCACGATCACGCCTCAACACCAAATAGCGACCATCAAACATCTCACCACTAAAGATATCATCCACAAGCCACGTCTCAGTGAACACAATTACATCATATGCATTAAGCAATATTTTATGAAATATATCGTTCGTCTTCGTACGCAGACCACGCACATTCTGATAATAAATATTAAGATTAGCCATCACTAGTAGAAACTATAGCACGATAAAATAAACATTTAAAAAGGGCGAACAAAATCGAGTTATGGTTATGAGTTAAAAACTGTAAGCAGTATTCATTGCCTCGAAAAAGTAATAATACGGAGGTAGAAGGTAATAATGACTTACAATAATCTATTAAGCACAGCAGATCACAGTATCTAAACACAAACAACTTCGAAACGCATAAATCAAATGAGCTTTGAATACAAACAAAAGGTGACGAACGGTAGCAAGATAATAATCGCTGGCAGCGTGAAATGGTAATAACACACATAACAGAGTATTCGAGAGAATACCGTAATCCAATCGCAATAAGGTCGTAATTACGCGGACATAATAGTTTCATATAAGTGTTATTTTCAAAGAACTTACTAATTAGCACCGTGCAATAACACAGAACAATTAGGAAAACGCAAGTAGCACACAACAGCTTGCGGTTCCTAAACCGTTTCTGGGCACAACTAATAAAATATGTTAGCACTGCAGTTGTATTAATGTTTATATAATATATAATTAGATAATTTTCGCGAGGTCCTTTTCTGATTTCACCATCATAACTGGGGTGGTGTCCATTTTTCTCGCATGGATTTTTGAGTGTTTGACCCATACATATTGAAAATCCGTTTCGGACGCCAGTTTTTTAGTTTTAGATAGCAGTATTTTATTTTTTGTCGTAAGGTGGTCATTTATATATATCCTCTGATTGCCCGCTAATCCAATTTGGTTGGTTATTAGTGGCGATGTCTTGGAAACATATCTGGCTGCAGCAACAAAATCATCCTTAACGTAGCGATTACAGAACGAAACAATTACTGGTTTTATGTGATCTTTTTCGCGAGTAGGCACTCTAGTAATAAAGTTGATCTGACTTTTGGCAATGGGATAATTAATTTTGGCACCAATACTGGAGATAATTTGGAACAAGTTTTCATTATTCGATGGCGATAAACCTTTCACTTCCACATTGTTCATTCGCGACCATTGATCCTTGTTGTCTGAATCTTCTTCCAGTTTATCCAGACGCACCTGAAGCTGATCTATCTGACCCTGAACCTTTTCCAGCTGAACAACACGCTGCTCCATGTCACTTATCCTTCCATTAAACTCCTTTACAACTTCATTGAAGAACTTAATTGAATATCAGTAAAGGTCAAGGCAAATATCAGTATCAGTAAAGGTCAAGTAAAAGTCAATACTTTGACAGATTACTTTAGTTGCTGATGAAGAAACTGGCCGTAAGGCTCCACCGTCTGTCTGTCTGTCCGTCTGTCACCAGAATACCTGAACCGTGATAGACAGTTGAAATTTTCACAGATGATATATTTCTGTTGCCGCTATAACAACAAATACAACAAACGTGATTTTTTTGCTCGTTTTTGCTCGATATTGATAACGGCAACAGGTAAATGCTTGAAATATTCACAGAATATTTAGTTATATATTCGCTTTAGAAATAAATAATTAAATTAAAATAAAACAAATATTTAAGGGGGGCTCCCATAGAACAAACGTGATTTTTTTGCCGTTTTTATGACAGAACCCTTCGAGTCCGACTCGCACTTGGCCAGTTTTTTATAAAGGCAGCGGAAAGTATTTTCGGGTTTCTCCATTAGGAATTTTCAATAGCAGCCCCGCGTTTATACTCGGAATTTTAATCGTATTCAGTAACTTGACAGTTACAAAGTACAAAGCAAAATAATGTTACCATAGTGTTGGGATTGTAAACGAATATGCTAAAAAAATTACTGGAAAAATAGTGTAGTTCGAATAAAAAAAAAAAAATGTTTTGGTCTATTGGCATATTGCATATAATTATTTAGGAAGTCTTTTAATCTTCTATACGACAAAATAAAGGTTTCATTTATAACTTTAAAGCCCAAGGCCAAGAGTTAAAATATTTTCAGTTCATTAACTTTTCAAAAACGTGAAATCCGTCAAGTCGTTATTAAAATTATGTTATAAGTATACAAAAATAATTTAAAAAAATTACGTCTTAAAATTCAAATGAAACTGCATGTAATCACACTAATATTATAAAGGCCAAAGCTTGTGAGTAAGTGGGTGTGTGTGTGTGTGTGTGTTTGTTACTTCTTTACGCTCAAATGGTTGGACCAATTTTGATAAAATTTTGTATGGTACCTCCATACAAAATTTTATCAGCTGACACCCTGGATTAAATATAGGCTACTTTTTATCCCGATATTCCCACGGGATCGAGACACGCGGGTGAAACCGCGGGGCGCAGCTAGTGATAATATAATTTCGTTCATTCATATTTGAATGTTAGGGCTCCAGCTCCTGACATGAACCCTATTAATAACCGTGATTATTTTTCATTAATAAATAAGTACAACTTTACCTATAATGTCTCTCAGCATCGTAATTAACCGACAGACCGCGCCCCCCAAGGATCTGAACGCAGTGGTCTGCGACAGCGGTGGCGTTCCGACCCGCCATGTACTTAGCCATCGCACTGTTCTTCGTGCTAACGTCAACGGCCGCCCGGTATGTCGCGAGACGAGCGGTCTCGACTAACATACACATATCAGTAAGGCGGTCCTGAAAAAAAAAAACATTTAATAAAATATTTTTTTTTTTCTCTATAGCAGCAGCCCAGAGTTTGGATTTGACCAAGCGCTAAAGTAGCCCGCGAAATTCCAATTTTCTTACGTTTTTTGCAATTTGCAGTGTATGTTGATTAAAATATGATTCCGACCGTAACAAATATGACTTTACAGAATTATAATCATTAGTTTCAACAATACCACTTCCTAAGTTACAACAGGTGAGCCTCCTATTAGACGGGCCTTGAACAGACATTAAGTACAAGAAGCATTAATAAAATACAATAGCCTTACCAAAAAAAGATGACAAAAAAAGAGCATAAGATTGGAAAATTCAAAGATAATATAATTATATGTACCTATACGTTTTTAACTGACACTAGGTAAAATAGTAAAAAAGTTCTCAACTTCCGTATGGATGAATAACCTAATATAGGAAATAATTTGCAGTTATTAATAAATATCAAACAGTTTATTAGGTACCTTGACAGAAGCTAATCTGGACAGTGGTTTTCCAAAAGCTATCCTTTCCTTAGCGTAAGAGATTGCTGTGTCGAGTGCTGACTGGGCGATTCCTGTGGTAAAATAAATAGGATAATAAACATTTGGTAACTATTAACGCATCATCATCTGCACCAGTGGCGAAAGCACCATACAGCACGATTCCTCATGCACCCACGATACAGGAGAAATTCCTAGTGTGGGGAAACGTTTTAAAAAAAAAATATTGATAAGTAAGTTAAAACCGGCTTCGCATTGAAAGAAAAGAAAGAAAGAAAGAAAAAGAAAGAAAAATGCGTTTATTGGCATTACAGCAAAAAATACACCTTAAAACTATAAAAAACAGAAAACAATATAATTATAATGCCAAAAGGGCCTCAGCTCAGCATAATGTCAGATGACAACACAAGGTGTACCACCTAACGCTGATTTTCAGCTGCAACCCACGAGTGCCATACGCTAGAATAATAAACACATAGCGAAGTGTGTGTCCGTGTTTAATTAACTAAGAGAATAAATTAAAGGTGATAATATAAAAAAAGCTCATACAAAATAAAATAAAATATTGTGACATACATGTATGTGTGTGTTGTGTTATTATTAATGGAAAACTAAACGGCTTCGGCTTCTCTCTTACAAAAAATCTGCACTGCTCGAGCCTCACGTGATTAATGGGCGATCCCACACAGCTACGGGATCGTCCAGATCAGAAAAAGAGTAGTGATGTCGCGAGCCCGGCTGCCATTCGGACAGCAGCTAAGACCGAGTGCACGTCTCTATCAATATTATAAACAAGTCTCTATAAATATATATAATGGTGTCTCGTCATTCATTGGTTTCAATCATCTCCCAACAAGTGATAATCACCATTATTCAACACGGACATAGATCCCCCCCCCCCCCCTCAGGGGAGATTGCCATATTCGCCGCGGTTGGCAGGCAGGTTGGCGATCGTATTATGGTATTAAAATGAATAGAGAACGCTGCTGCCGATTCTCTAGTAAATCCCGTAGTGAAAAGATGGAACACCATCCAATCTCTTCCCATCTATTCTTTACGTCCGGCACCACACTGAACAGGGTTTATATTGTTGGTTGTCACTCACCGACAGCATGCGCCGCGATGCCAATACGGGCCTGGTCCAGCTGTTCCATGGCTATACGGAATCCCTCGCCGGGCTGCCCCACGATGTAGTCCCTCGGAATGCGGACCTCCTCCAGAGTCACGGGGCACGCGGTCGCAGCCCTGAGGGTTTCGCTTCAAATCTATTTTATAAGCTCCTTTTGTTTCCTGGTTTGATTTTATGGCCGAGTGCTGGGTGCAGTTTGCCTGTCTATTTTATTAACTGACTTCAAAAAAGGAGGAGGTTATTTTATACATGTAACTAACACAAGGTAAACTATCTTTACCCGTTCCTATGGGAATATCCATGCGAGTGAAACGGAGGACAGTGTATCGCCCGGAGGACGCGGTGGATCATACGGTGGAGATCTGCCCGGCTTGGGCGGAGCACCCCCATGTCCTCGCGGCGGCGATCCAGTCTCCAGTCGCAGTGCGGTACGGTGGCCGATTCCCGGCCACCGTACCGCGGGCTTGCGGACGGTTAGCGATGGGTAGCTCGCCATCCGATAAGGACTAGGCCTGGGTCGACGCGCGCCTCAAAGAGATGTCAGCACCAACTAACGGGATCCATCGGGGTTGCAAGTTTGTCCGAAAGGAATATCGTGGCGCTGGCACACAGGCAACTGAAGTAATACGGGTGGGTTTTAGTCAGTAAAAGTCTGACACAGCAGCGGTAGAAGTTATTTGATAATTTCCGACCCGTAAAAAAAAGGGGGTTGCAGGTAAGGTGATGGGTATAATATTTTTATTATTATTTATTGAATATTATTGGATAGATTATTATTGTCAAAAAAAATATGTTTATCAAAGTCATTTGAAATGACTTTGATAAACATTCAGACATTCATGATGAATCATTGAAACGGATCATATTTTATAATAGACGCTAAATCGAAATTGCAAATTAGGTACGTAAATGTCATACCCTTATAAATAAATAGTTATATGTAAGTTCAAATCCAAACATGCGTTAAAACATGCGTTATAAATTACAATTAAATCGAACTAAATTACACCATTACCTTAATTGTTTGTTAAAGTTTTACTTTTTATAAAAAAAATGTTTATACTAAGATATACTTTTTGTTAAACAAAAGTTTATGAATTTCTTATGAGGTTGAAGAAGTCAAACAAATTGTTATTTTTATTCCATGCACTAAGGAATATAGACCAATTGATCTCAAGACCTTTCCCTGATGTATGAAAATCTCAGCTTAGTACCATGTGAGTTGGAGGATGTAATATCTTTATGGCGTAAAATCGGTTTGTAAGTTTAAAATGCCCGCATTATGACTGCGTGTGTAAAGCACCTAAGATTAATGACCCCTCCAAATTGTGATGCATGCAGTGTTAATATGTGTACTTGCAAAAGATTTCAATACATACCTTACACTCATGATGCGTTCCTTCTTCCCCCTGAAGACACCTTCAGTTTCCATCGGGATCAGGAAACCTGAGTGAATGGAAACTTATTAGAGTATTCTTGGAGAAAAAATATAATTGTGTAAAAAAAATTAAGAGCTAAGTTCAAGTTATATCATTTTATGTTAATTTGCATGAATATTCTGAAACAGTCACACATACGAGCAAAATTAAACTTTAGTATATGATTTATTGGATCTTTTTCTTTCCATGTGTAAGACAGTTACGTAATTGTAATATTTTCTCTAGATACATTTTTTATTCGAAAATCATGTCTTTTTTAAGGATAATTATAAAAACAAACAAGATTGTTTGGCTTTTATGTCTAAAATAAATATTCACAGCAAGAAAATATAGTTTATTATCCAGCCAGATATTTTTTGTCTAGATCAATTATTACTTTAGTTATAAACGAAATAAGAATTGAGACTTACGCTATTTAGTTTCGTGCTCGAACACGATAAAAGAGCGCACGCGATTTTCAACTTTATTACTGATGTGTTAGCGTTTAGCACATAACGGAGTGGCGGGGAGCGAGGGGCGGAGTTTGCGTGGAAATTTGATTTAGACTGCCTGCTCTTAATATTAATGACTTTAAAAGTGAAAAACCATAGCAGCTTCCATATTATGATCTGACTTTCATTCTATGCCACCTATTTGCGCTACTTTTATGTAGGTTACATTAGCATTAATACATAATAATGATCGCACTAATCATCATCTGACCACTGACAACCCTTTCCCAAGTATGTTGGGGTCGGCTTCCAGTCTAACCGGATGCAGCTGAATACCAGTATTTTACATGGAGCGACTGCCTATCTGACCTCCACAACCCAGTTACTGGGTAAAACGATACCCCTTGGTAAGACTGGTTGTCAGACTTTCGGGCTTCTGACGACCCGTAACGACTATCAAAAATCCACGAATGACAGACGGGACCAACGGGCTTAACGAGCTTTCAGAGGCACGGAGGGGTCTTGGTATGTAAAGATGGTCACCCATCCATTGACCAACCGGGGCAAACGTAGCTTAACCTGATCGATTGGCCCGTGCGGCTGTTATTACTTAGCCACAAGCCCTTGAGCAAAGCAAACCCCAACACGCATCCCACATCCTATAGTCCGTTGGTTTAGGTAGTTAAATAAAGGTAAACAAAAAAACCACGTGACGAGAGAGCTGTCAAGTAACCGGCTAAACGTAATACCTGTCACTTCAGTTATCATGCTACATCACAGTTGTACTCCTCAATTTAGCAACGTTTTATTTCGTTGGCGTTTAGAGAACCTGTCTTTTAGGGCTCTTTAAAATAGACAGATTACAAAATATTTTACTATTGTTTTAAATGTAACAACCAAAATTGTGTTCAAGCAGTTACACCTACGAAGAGTAGCTTAAGAATATTATGATAAAGTTTAACAAACATAAAAAAACAAAACATAAAAGAGGAAACTATCGTATAAATCAAAAATAAATTTAATTTGGTTTAAAGAGTTACGTTTTGTTAAATAAGAAAGTGTCAGCTATAAAAACCCTTTTTATGATTTGGTTACTTTATTTAACTACCTAAACCAATGGAGTATAGCTAATATTATAAATGCGAGACTGAGTTTGTTTGTTACGCTTTCACGCTAAACGGGTAAACGGATTTGGATGAAATTTTGCACATGAGTGGACCATGACCTGGATTAACACAGGATACTTTTTATCTCGTTAGTACATTTCCGTGGGATAATTTCCGACCTCCATACGGACGAAGCCGTGGTTAAAAGCTAGTTCCAAATAATCATACGTGTCACTGTTTCCTCGCACTATACGACACAAAATAAATGACGTATCGACTGACGATTTTGGGTGCGTACTGAATTGCGCTTTAATCGATTTGACTTTTCTACTAAAATAACATTAATATTGGAGTTACGAGACAATAAAAATATTTGTTGATTCGCCATTATGTTTATAAAATTACAAATTACAACACTGTTGAAGTCATCCAGATAGAGGTAAAACTTAACGTTATTGGGTGCATTCCGAATTAAGACCATAATCGCTGTAATCGATTTGAGCGCGCTTAAACGCGTTCCCTATTATCGTGACCGCGAAAACGATGTCTCGTGAAACGTCATAGATGACGTCATGACATGCGCCATCTTGCGATAACGCCGACCATGCCCTAAATTAATATCACCGTGAGCGCTGTCAAAAATGACAGTTGCGTTGTTTTGTTTTGAGTCGCACCGTATCTAATTAGCGTGGCATTTTCGAAATTGTGCTTCTGGCTACAATCACCATCTAACCAAAGAAGAAGAAGTATACAAATATGTCTGCGTGATGTTTAAACAAAGAAATACTGTAATCCAACCGTGAGCGCGTTCCCGAGCGTTCCGAAATGTTGACATCGTGATACTACCTCGGAACGGAAATGGGTAAAACGGTATTAGGGAAATGCAGCCTTTGAATGACGGTCCATGACAAAAGTAAGCGCTCAGCGCATTTGCAGCGCCACGAATTCTCGAATTTTATTAGAAATACCGTCTCTAGACGCGCGCGGCGGCGCGGCGGCGGCGACCTGGTGATTCCATGCTCTATAAGATACAAACATAATGCAATTTATTGACTTACAAGCGAGCCCTTTGTGTCTGAGTTCTGGATCGATGGTAGCAAAAGTAACGAGAGCTTTGCCTTCAATAGCGTTGGTGACCCAGGTCTTCTTGCCGTTCAGAACCCAGTAGTCACCATCGAGTGTAGCTGTGGTCTGTATCCCAGCGACGTCAGTGCCCGCACCTGGAAGGATCAATCATATTTATTGCTTACACAACTATTCAAATTAGCGCGATATAGTCTATGTTGGTTTTTGAGTGGCGTTTGTAATAAAAAGGTTCTCAAGAAAATTATGTGCAATGGAATTTCAACTTTGTCTTAAACGACATAAAGTTTCTGTTTCCAAAACTTCTGAATTTCAATATAGTCCAGTAATTTTTTGAGATATTTGATTTTGGCCTAGGTATTTTTGTGATTATAATTTTAGTTTTAAAAGTGAGTTAGCATTGTGATTGATGTGACAATATTATGAGAAATCTTTTATACATCGTCAGGTGACTACCGTGACTACGATAATAGGTAATAGTAAAATTAATTAGTCTACATTGTAATCTAATAGTAATGAATAAACATCCATTCCAGTTAAATTGTAATTGATTTGCATATTAGTTACAAATTCGGGGCAATCGGTTATTGAACCGATTGAAGAACATTGGTTATTCTGAGGTCGAGAAACCATTAAATCGCGCGGTCATATTTAATTAATTTGCGATTGCATTTAGTTTCCAATATGGGATGTGATGAATATGCGGGTTCAAGTTTAAATGGATGGGACCAGGACGGAACCTTTTTAATAAAATCACCAAACCAAATTACATCAGGCAAGGGTTTTTTAAACAACGGAAATGCTAGTAGGTAGGTATAATGATAGAGACATTGGCATTTTAATCTTAAAGGCTCGAACAGACTAGTCCGACCGCGGCCGGGCGCGACGCGACACTAGTAGCACAATTTCTTTGTCGGTGCCTGTCACGCCCACGATATAGCGCGAGTCTGTACGAGCATTAACTCAGATTTAGTTTGTAATGTTTCTGTTTCTAATACAATTTTATTTAATAAGCTATAGCTTATATCCTCCATAACTTACGAAGTAAAAAAACAAAAACACTACCTGGTTCACTCAAAGCGAAACTCCCAAGAGCGCCTTTAGCGAAATCATTCAAGAATATCTCTTTCTGCTTCTCAGTTCCCTTCTCATTCACCAGGTTCAGGTACAGGAAGTTGTGTATGGAGAGGATCATGCCAGTGCTTGCACAGCCCCGGGAGAGTTCCTCAACGGCCAAGGCTACAGACAGGTAGTCTAGGCCTAAGCCACCTTCCTCTTTGCTGACGCAGGCACCCATCAAACCCATGCTGGCGAGCTTTTTGATCTAGAAGAGAAGAATTATATTTTATAAATCAGTTTTAAAATTGGTGATAGATGAGAGACAGAGAAATCATGGCAGAGTAGTAGGTAGATGAAACATGTCGTGGCTATCGAATACCCGTTTTAAAATATCCGAAGACACATTTAGATTACCTCAGAATTAGGCGGATCATTCAGATACGGATACTGCGTCGTTGTGACTGCTTGACTGCTGAGTATGGGATAATGGATTCGATTCCCAAATTAGACAGAGTGTTATTGAGTTATTGATTCTGATCTAGTGGTTGCAAACGCTACTGCTGAGCATGGGGTCCTGGGTTCGATTCCCAGTTCGGGCAAAGTGTTATTGTGATTTTCCAATAGGCATTTCTCAGTAGCAGCCCGGCGGCGTCTGAATTTGACTTGATTTCCGGTTGATGGCAGGGTCGCCCCCTGTTAGGTATATGGAACTGGAACATAATTGGCGAAATGTGGGTGTACTATAGGTACAGCTCTGCCTAACCCTTCGAGGGTTATAACAGGCGTGATGTTATGTTAATCTGAAATTTCTCAGCAGCAACCCTGAATCTGAATAATCTCAATATCTACGTGCCTACCTGACCTTCTAGAAAGGCATGTATTTTCGTCAAATTGATAAACCCAACATGCAGAAAGTTGATAGCAATGCACTACCTTATTTGAACTTATGACATCATAATAATATCGTTCATTGTCACACAAAACGATAAGAGTAATCCCGTGTCTTTATCGTGCTTTGGTACTTTCAACCGCACGTCAGTAGTACTACGAAAACCGCGCTTACTGCTACGTAATAAAGGCGCTGTAAATGTAAAATCGTTACTACGGCCGTGCAGTTGATTATACTAGGGATGCCTATCCATCATCTTCTTACTTAATCCTGGTTAATAGGAGATAGCTGATAGTAACACTTGAACTACGAAAACGCCATTACTGCTACCACGGAATAGATTATTTATCTATTCCGTGACTGCTACGCAATAAAGGCGCTGTAAATGTCAAATTGTTACTATGAAGGTGCGGCTGATTATACTAGGGATGCCTAACCATCTTCTTAAGACTCGTGCAGACTGGCGCGACACTTCCCATTAAATTTTCATAGAAATTGTGCTACTAGTGTTGCGTCGCGCCTGTCTGCGACACACTTTTAATCACAATTCGAGAGTTTTTGAAGAATATTTGTAATCCATTGCTACATATGTTTAATAAATTCGTCGCTCACGCTGATAGCACACCTCCGCCGCGAAACTGCAGTAATCCAATTGTACTGGTTCGCGTCATGTTCCGCTACTCGCATCCGATTCGAGTAGCGGAACATGACGCGAACCAGTACAATTGAACTACTGCGGTTTCGCTGCGGAAGTGTGCTACCAGCGTCAACAACGTAAATAACACAATGAACATGGCAGAACTGTCAAAATTAAAGAAATAGCGATTAATTGTCATTTTATAAAAGAAAGAAAAATAATTTTATTTGTCACAGAAACACGTGCAAAACATATGAAAACATAAACTGGTAAAAACAAATAGTCGGCAGCTGCACGTCATGACTGTGACAAGAAGTGTATGTGAGTGTGTGATGTGTGTTACGCTATTACCCCACTGATTAATAATAGCTGATGCTATAAGCCCTGAGCTAAAGACATAAATAAAGCCGGCCCATTGCGTGTTGGACCACGCATAATGAAGGGTATCGCAGTTGGGATGAATGTATCCCAAAAACAAACTTAACATTATAGTTGAAAAACATGTTCTCCCATACATCGATATACGTCACGGTCAATTCTCCAACTGCAAAAAGGTAGTAGACTTTTACTCGTTAACTTGTAAACCGTACTTAGCTGTGATAGTTTTCCTTTTAATTTCGTTATATATTCACATTTCCAAAAACAACCATTTAGCTGGCATCTTGACACTTGAATCTACCAAAAAAATGCACTTTAAACCTTATTAAGCCCTGAATTGAAAAATGGTTTTCACAGACCAACAATATTTTTGAATGGCCTGTCCAACGATACCCGACACCATGGGACAGACGAGAAAAAAAATATCTTCCCCACTTTACCTACGTGTAGGTAAGGCACCCATTAGCACGGGTCGTCAAGTATTCTCTCTGTCTTGACTCTACTTTCAAACGCAAAGCATTTATTTTATAATTAAACCTTTAAATAATTAACCTAATAAAGGCTCTTGGGAGTCGGTCATTCAGAAAGAAGCTAGTTGCAAATTCCAAAGCGTAGTTGGTATGGCCCTATGGAGAAGAACGGGCAAGAAACTCCATGGACACTCTTTTAAATTATATCGTTAAAAACCTACCTACTTTACTTTTTAACCGACTTTCAAAAAGGAGGAGGTTATAATGTTCGTCTGTATCTTTTTTAGAGTTCCGTACCCAAAGGGTACGAGACGGGAACCCTATTACTAAGGGTCCGCCGTCTGTCTGTCTGTCCGTCTGTCACCAGGCTGTATCTCATGAACCGTGATAGTTAGACAGTTGAAATTTTCACAGATGATGTATTTCTGTTGCCGCTATAACAACAAATACTAAAAAACAGAATAAAATAAATATTTAAGGGGGCTCCCATACAACAAACGTGATTTTTTTGCTCGTTTTTGCTCGATATTGATAACGGCAACAGGTAGACGCTTGAAATATTCACATAATATTTAGTTATATATTTACTTTAAAAATAAATAATTAAATTAAAATAAAACAAATTATTAAGGGGCTCCCATACAACAAACGTGATTTTTTTGCCGTTTTTATAGATAATGGTACGGAACCCTTCGTGCGCGAGTCCAACTCGCACTTGGCCGGTTTTTTTTTTTAAATGTATGTTCACCGATTTCACCGTGAATAATTTGTGGACTGATTTTGTAAATCATTTTTTTGTTTGAAAGGCCTATGCTCTCGAGGTGGTTCCATTGTCACTAAGTCAGAATGTGATGAGCGGATCCCATGGAAATCGAGAAAAATCCTCAAATTTTATAGGCACACCTATAGCGATTTGGGTACCTATTTTTTTATAGTAACTTGTGCTTTTGCTCTCGGAAAGCACCATTTTGTAAAGTGGAACTGATGATTAAGACCACTGATGGCCACCGGAACTACTTAATAAGTATTTCACGGGTTGCGATTCGATTAGGTACTTTAATATGGTTGCTAAGCAATGTCTATGCTCGTCACAGTTTATAATTATGTGGACCAGATAGTTCTTACCAGAAGAACTCCTCAACAATTAACGCTGCTGCATCGGAAAAAGCAATATTTATTAAAAGGTGATGAGTAGTTGACATTAGGCTTAGATAAATTACAAAGTGACCCACTAAAAGTGAAAAAGTGAAAAATAAAAAAGATTTTTCTAAAAAAAAAACAACCGACTTCCAATAAAAAAACTACTTACACATAAAATTTTCATCTCATCATCTCGGAAAGAGTATTTTTGCTCTTCGATATCTGAGTGCAAAAGCCGTTTTTATCTGCTAGAGGATAAAGTAAATTGAATTTAGAACATCGTGTGCACTAATAGTTTGTGAATTCAAAACATCATTAAACCTATTTACTTCTCCCTCCATGGTGCCGAATTTATCATACAACCTTTTTTAATTTGTTAAAAACTCAGACTCTGAACCTTCTTGGTGTACGCGCGCCATTTTCTTTTCACGTCATATTGTTAAAACCTTAGGTTAAAAACAAGAAACTTGAAAACAAGTGAAAAATGTAAAATGAGTGGTTCTAGCGACGAGGAAGTTTATTTGACGCCAACAGAATTGACTGAAACTGTTAATAATGCGCAAATAAGCTTTCTCCGTCAACAATCACGCGAGAAGTATTTGAAACAGTACGACTCAGATTATCTTCTTTCTATAATCTGAGCAGTACGATATGTTTAACACGTGGCGACTAGCTAAAGGAGCCAAAACTTTCTCAGAAAACGTTTTGCTGCCATATTGTATTGAATTATCCGAGACCAAGAAATCAAGCACTCTATGGAGTACCTACGTATTCAATGCTAAAAGCAACAATAAAGATGAAAAAAGACATACATATCGACACCTATCCTAAATTAGTGGCATTTTTAAAAAGGGCCTCATCTGGCCATCTGGTTGATGACCTGAAAAAATCGATTATTTGTTATGATTTAAAGATTATTCTGTAATACTTACCTATCATAATGTAGTAGTTAAGAGTCCCGTACGGTATATCGAATTACCCTTGAACGATATAACTGTCTACAGAAAGCATGGTTCACCGACGAACGGTAATACGAGAAAACTATTAGTCGATACCATTATTTAGCGACAGCACGTTTCGCCGAATAACGCTACATAGAATGAATGGTTGGCCGATACCAAGATTTGCCGATGTCATGGTTCGCCGGAACACGCTTGAACTAAATAATCCTTTATCGATAGCAGTTTGCTAGCCAACAATAGAGGGGACCTGGCGCTCGGCGGCCGCTGCCGCGGCACGCTCGCTTCGCTCGCTCGCCTTCGCGCGTTAATGGTCACTGTTCTAACCTAACCTAACCCAAATGATTCAATCTGGCAAAGAATGTATATACGCTCTGGGGCCCAAGTCTGCTATTTTTATAAATGCAGTCATTCCAACACGATCCCATTGTCATGCCATTGTCATGCAACTGCTATCGATAAAGGATTATTTAGTTCAAGCGTGTTCCGGCGAACCATGACATCGGCAAATCTTGGTATCGGCCAACCATTCATTCTATGTAGCGTTATTCGGCGAAACGTGCTGTCGCTAAATAATGGTATCGACTAATAGTTTTCTCGTATTACCGTTCGTCGGTGAACCATGCTTTCTGTAGACAGTTATATCGTTCAAGGGTAATTCGATATACCGTACGGGACTGAGTAGTTAATACCTAAACTGAAATAAAAGTATCTTGTGATTGTAAATGTTTTTTTTTTTGCATTTAGTCATTTCCTCGCTGAGGTGGGATGAAAAGTTACGTACGCACTTGAGTGCAAAGATTTTTCACCTCGTGCTCTTTTTATTCCCTCGCTAACGTTCAGGATTCTAAATTTTAGAATCCTTCACTTGCTTAGTCATCAAAATTGAGCACGCGGTTAAAAAGCAACTTTGCACTTGTTTAACAAATAACTATTGTCACCGACTTCCGAAATTAAAGTTATTTTCCAATTTGTAGTGTTTTAATTGGAAGTCGGTTTTTTTTCTTGTATTTTTTTTTATATATTGAGGTGGTATCAATCACCTCATGTATCACCATAATTTAATCTAGTGATAAAACATTCTGAACCACATACGGTTTTATTGAAAAGGCAGATAATCTATCTATTTACTTGTATGTGTATCTACTTATCTCTACATTGTACCCCGTGTTTAGGAATTTCTCCTGTATCGTGGGTGCGTTTACAACATTTAAACTCACATACACAAACAGCCAGA
Organism: Tiliacea citrago; assembly: GCA_963921375.1. Classification (NCBI taxonomy): domain Eukaryota; kingdom Metazoa; phylum Arthropoda; class Insecta; order Lepidoptera; family Noctuidae; genus Tiliacea; species Tiliacea citrago. Next base: position 5,449,695 of record OY992791.1, on the reverse strand, counting down.
CCCGCGAACAACTACTTATAGGTCATACAAATATTTGTTCCGTGCGGGAATCGAACCCGCGACACGCAGCGCAGCAGTCAATCGCTTAACCACTGCGCCAACCGTGCTGTCATTGGATTGGAGCATTTGTTGGCTTAGGTATCCCCCCGTTCATGGCCTTAGGTACTGGATTGAAGTCATTTGGGATCATTATAGCCGTAGCCTATTATTGCCATCAATAGAATACTCTTTATTTCTTTATTTTTTTCTTTCAATTATTGCAGTAATGCTAGGGAGAGGCCTACACCCAGGACTGGACATGTTTCAATTGATATTGTGATGATGATATATTACAAGATGTTTGTCAGCTAGGGAAGTACAACAAAATAGTAAAACAATGGTGCCACAGCCTACTGTCACCTCAAATAAGAGAAACACTGTCAAACATTTGATTAAATCTTTTAGAGATAAATAGCCACAAATCCTCGTACCTATGGATATGATAACAGTAAATGTTATGTCAGAAGTATGTTATTTTGGAATTTTATGGATAAGTTTTTTAATCCATTATTATAAATATTTTTTAATACCAACAACACTACAACCTGCATGGTAGAAGACTCGAAGTGCTAGGGGCCTATACTTTGCAGTAATGCAAACAATTATATGTGCAAGTAAATAAATCAATTAATATTTGATTTACTCTACAAAAATTACTTAGCAATGGCACACTACTGATAACATGGATATAGTCTTCATTTACAAACATTTTCATCACTACCTACTTATAAAAGTTATTAATAACCACATTTTTATAATCATGTAAGTAAACATATGTAAGAAACTGCTGTAACTAAAAATAATTTTCAATAAGCATACTAGGAAGAATACTCACAGGTTCAAATGGGAACCGGGCCTCAGTGTCATGTTTGGCTGCATTGGGCTTCAAGTGCTCGATGGCAAAGGTCCTCGCCATCTCCTGAACGCATTGTTGCTGCTCCGTCAGCTGTGTTGTAAAAGAGCGGCGTTGAGACAGAGTCTTCAGGCATTGTCGCGAATAAACTGAAAAGGTTTAGTGATGTTAACATAAAAAAGTTACTCATACTTAATAATGTTTTCTTACTTTTATAAATGTTTTATTCAGTTTTAAAATTAACACTAAAATAACTGTAGTGAACTAACCTCTTGTCACTTACACAAGTTCAATTAATTAAACATGAACAAGGGCAAGGTAATAAATTATCAGATTTAAATTAAAAATGTAATTTTATCTATGAACTTTTAGTACTTACTGCCTAATTTCGAGGATTTCAAAAGCGGACTTGTAGCCATTTTAAAATGCAGATAAGAACTGATGTTATAACACCGCAACAGTACAAACGAACAACTCTGGTAACTCACAGTTGACACTCGGATTGCGATACGAATGATAATGATAAACCAACAAGGTCACACAAACATACTACAATACAAAAGTAACTCCTACTTCCAAAAACTGGTTCCCGAAATTGTGTCACGAATTTCAAGTTAACGCACAAGTAGTTAGCACAGTAATGGAGCGAACCACTTCTTCAAAACACCGATTAAAGCAATAGATTTGCAATTTGCATTAATTCTGTTTTTTATTTAGGTTTAATGTGGCTAAACTATTTTAGGATCATATTTATTATAGGCCGTAACACGCAGAACATAAGACCTATTTTATCATAGCAATGTTGACAGAATTGTATCAACAATTTTCGTATTACTATCAGGACATTGACACATGTATGACATTTCTGACAATAACGTTAAGTTTTACCTCTATACGTAACGTTAAATTAAGTAGGTACCTACAAAATGGTTCATTTATATTTTCAGGCATTTTTTCCATTAAAACTAGCAACTGTGTTATGAAATTCTTAAAAAAAATATTTATGCTTTTATTTCAGAGAAATTGGGCTACTTTAAGTTTTACCTCTATCTGGATGACTTCAACAATGTTGTAATTTGTAATTTTATAAACATAATGGCGAATCAACAAATATTTTTATTGTCTCGTAACTCCAACATTAATGTTATTTTAGTAGAATAGTTGAGATTTCTGTGCTGAATTGTTGAATGTGTGCCACTTTATAAGGCTGCATTCCGTATTAGACTTTAATCGCTGACAGCGCTCACATCAATAATTTGCGTACCGAATTAGTTATTACGATTATGACAGCCGACAACTGTCATCAATTCGGTACGCTCGTGACCGCGCTCACGGTTGGATTACAGTATTTCTTTGTTTAAACACCATATGCACACATTTGTACGCTTCTTCTTCTTTGGTTAGATGGCGACGGTAGCCAGAAGCACAATTTCGAAAATGCCACGCTATTATAAATAAGATAAGACTCAAAACAAAACAACGCAACTGTCATTTTTGACAGCGCTCACGGTGATATTAATTTAGGGCATGGTCAGCGTTATCGCAAGATGGCGCATGTCATGACGTCATCTATGACGTTTCACGCGACAACGTTTTCATGCTCACGCTAATAGGGAACGCGTATAAGCGCGCTAAAATCGATTACAACGATTATGGTCTTAAATCGGAATGCGGCCTAAGGCTGCATTCCGTATTAGACTTTAATCGCTGACAGCGCTCACATCAATAATTTGCGTACCGAATTAGTTATTACGATTATGACAGCCGAGAACTCTCATCAATTCGGTACGCTCGTGACTGCGCTCACGGTTGGATTACAGTATTTCTTTGTTTAAACACCACACGCACACATTTGTACACTTCTTCTTCTTTGGTTGGATGGCGACGGTAGCCAGAATCACAATTTCGAAAATGCCACGCTATTATAAATAAGATAAGACTCAAAACAAAACAACGCAACTGTAATTTTTGACAGCGCTCACGGTGATATTAATTTAGGGCATGGTCGGCGTTATCGCAAAATGGCGCATGTCATGACGTCATCTATGACGTTTCATGCGATAACGTTTTCGTGCTCACGCTAATAGGGAACGCGCTAAAATCGATTACAGCGATTATGGTCTTAATTCGGAATGCACCCTTAGTCAGTGATGTGTGCTCCGGGTCGATTTTTTATGACAGTAACAAATTGACAATGTCACTGATTGACACTAGTGATTGACTAACGCTATTTACGCTATTGACAGTTGCAGTTTTTATCGAAGTTCATGCTATTGTTTCGAATTTGTGTTTTTGGAAATTAATTAATTTATGGATTCCATTATCAATTCAAAAGTGAATTCGCAATAAGATAATGTAATCTAATTGTCGTTGTGATTGTGTCGTTGCGAATTAACTATACTTACCAAACAAAAACAAGGAAGTTTCAGTGCTTTTCAACGACACCCATTTTTCAGTCAACATGACTTCGATTTTCGACCAGTACGAGCAAGCGTCGCAGGGTTCCCAGCGACCTAAACCTGTGACCGAACCAATGGTGTCCTCGGGATACATAAACATGCAACTAGAAGATAATACACCCATGTTTTCCAAGAATAAAATGATGCTGAAGAATCTGTCAGATCTGATAACACATGCTGCGGTGTCTAACGATTACCTGGTGCTTGCGATGGCTAATGGAAATCTGTTTCGCCTCAATCTAAAGAAGCCTGATTGTGGTCAAGGTAAGACAATTCAATTTTTCATGTATAGATTGTTAAAATTGAATTTTGAATACTAAAACAACAAAATAATCAATTTCAGAAATCCAATACTCAAAATTCGTCCAGCCAAACTCAAAACTAACGGGCATATTCCTGGATCCACTCGGGCATCACCTCCTCATGGCATTCTCATCAAAGAACAAAAAAGATGGGTCCCCCGAGCTCATATACTTGCATCAAAACAGTTCTAAGTCCAAACAGGTTAGCAAATCAAAGAACTATGAAGTGACAGAAGTGGGTTGGAACTGGGAGAACACTTCAGAGCTGAACACGGGTCCGATACTGCTTGGTACATCGCAGGGACATATCATTGAGACCGAGTTGGAAGCTGACAGTGACAGGATGTTTACAGCTAGTAATCAGTATTGGAGAGAGGTAAAATACTTATGCAATATTTAATTATAATAACAGTCCTTGTTTGTTACTATAAGGTTTTACTGATTTCATTCAATTTATTAGCTATTGGTGATTTTGAGCTAAATTATCTTGGCATGGGCTTGTGGCTAAGTAAGAACAGCCGCATGGGTCGACCGATCAGGTGAAGCTACGCTTGCCACGGTTGGTCCATGGATGTATGACCATCTTTACCAAGACCCCTCCTTGCCTTGGAAAGCATGTTAAGCTGTTGGTCCCAGCTGTCATTTGTGGATCATTGACAGTTGTTATGGGTCGCCAGAAGGCCAAAAGTCTGACAACCAGTCTTACCAAGGATTATTGTATTACCCAGTAACTGAGTTGTGGAGGCCAGATAAGTCTCCATGTAAAATACTGATATTCAGCTGCATCCGGTTAGACTGGATGCCGACTCCGCCGATAGGCAGATAATAATGTTGATTTTGAGCTAAATGAAAATGAAAAAATATGTTTAATTAAGTTATTGGATATTGGTGTATAGTCAACCACATGTCAGTGGTAACACTTTGACTTTGAGCTGGCCTTGTGTAGTACGCAGTTACTTTAGAATAAGAGGCCAGCTCAGACTTGAACTTGGTTTTTTTTAAGGTTCCGTACCTCAAAAGGAAAAAACGGAACCTTTATTGGATCACTTTGTTGTCCGCCTGTCAGTCTATCAAGATCCTTTTTCTCAGGAACGCGTGCATTAATAAAGTTTAAATTCATATCAAATACGTAGGTCTACGGTCCCTTGGAGCTCTAAAAAACACATATTTTGATAGTCTCAAATAAATCAAAACCTAAAAGGGTACTTCCCGTTGACCTAGAATCATGTAATGGTCTCACAGCACAAGTAAAGGAAAAAGTCGGATAATCGTTAATTTGTACATTAATCACGTTTAAAAAAAAAATTGCGACTACAAACTTATATTTGCAGTTGGAGAATTGCCCGTGACTTTTATCGATTTAGAACATGTTTCTCAACTAGGTACACGCAGCGTCAGTATGTGCTAACCCCTCAAGTTTTAAAATATTACGCTGCATTGAATTTGTTACGAATAATCTAAAGAATACATTAAAAAGAGTTAATTGTTTCGAACCATCGCATCACCTAATTCACCGACCATCGTCATACTCATACCGGCAGTTTGACGAACTGGCCAGCGAGGCCATATAAAATGCGATGAAATTGTTATCTACAATCGTTCGAGTCACTTTATCTTTTGGTCTCTGTCTAATCTATAGATGATATAATTAGAGGGTATTTACTTAAGTATTCTTAATAACATTAATCCATACCCTCAGGTTATAACTACAACGTTTGATGTATACGTTCACTTAAGGGATGTCACTTGTCTAGGAACCTGTTTGTGTCAGTTAGCAAAATATCATCTATTATGATAACTGTAAATTATCAAATCAAATTGTAAAATATAAATATTTGTAGTAAAATAAGATCAGTTTTGTTAAATAATAGCAATATCAAATATAATTAAATGGTCTTGATTTTTAAATTATTTATAAATATTACTAAAACAAAATGGAAACATACTGTAAATTAAAAATATATAATAATGAACAATATATAAAGCACACGTCGTGCCTAGGCTTTGAACATCCAATCTTATGCACGGCAAGTGGTCTTGAAACTTACGCACTTTTTAGACGTTGAATAACTCTTCGTAAATGTTAAACCTATTATTGCTTGTCGTTATACGCAATAATAAAAGTATTAACATTTTATTGAACAAACAATATTAAAAACACAAAAAAATTAATACTTACTTAAACTTATTTATTCACTAAACAAGACATTAATAGTAAAAAAATGTTTTTTTACAAAAACACGGACTTGAACTCGCATGTCTATTAGGGGGGTAACCACTTAATGGAGCTGTGTGTACCATGTTAAGTTTGTTCTTGGGATAAATTCATCCCAACTACGGAATCCTTCATTGTGCGTGGTCCGACACGCACTTGACCGGTTTTTTTACCTGTGATGGTGTGGTTTACTGTACTAAACACAAAACCCCTGGAAAACCCTAGGGAATAGGGAATACTGGCGTTATTTTATATTTTTATTTGAATCACTGCACTGTTCTATAAACTACTATCTGTTTAATTAATATGATTTGATTTTAATTTTGTTAATTTCTCACACAAGCTGCCTAGTTACCTTCCTCTGTATGGAAGCAAGGATATTGATGGTTTGGTAAACAAACATTTTTGCTTTCAATCATTCTTTTATTTTTGAATCCCAATTCTCTCGTAATTGCTTTACCACTTTTGACAACAATTCCCAGTCAATTTAAACTTCACTACGGCGCGGGCTACACAGAAGGGACTTGAGACGAGGATGGGACGCAGACGCAGCATATCTTTCACGTACCTTCATTATTCTTCATACAAAATGGATTAAGGTGATACGTAAAAAAAAAATCATAGCGATTTGGGCGGGCATAAGAAAGCGACAGAGCCAGTTACTTCCACATGCGAAAAAAGAGAGCACAACAATGCGCTGGAACCAAAATAAAACAACGTAAGAGCGCCAAACCAGATAAAAATCGTTTAAAATTAAATTAAGCTATGTATCAAAAATATGTTCAGCCAGAGCCAATAAAAATAAATATATAAAAAAGCTGTTCCCTACATTCATGTTCGAATAACTCGTCAAAATTTAGGGAACAGATGATTTTTTTTTCGCGAGTTAATTCCAGGACATGTTGTATATCATTTGAAAAGTCGTATATGCGTTTCGTCCGTGCCGCGTCTGCGTCCCGTCCGTCCTCGTCCCTTCTGTGTGGCCCGCGCGCTTGGAACTAACTGTAACATAGACAAATAGACCTTATTGTTTTATGATGCAAGTGAAATTCAACCTTAGGGTTTAAGCAATTGCGAAATCGACTATATTACAGTGGAACCTTTATTTTCTGGCTCGTATTAGATTTGCAAAATGAAAAAATCTGGATTTTAACTTTTAGCCGGGCTACTTACTTGTTCCGGTCGGTTTGTTTCAGCACAGCCATAGACATAATATGTTCAGGAAAACGCCGCTCGGTATAGCTCGAATTGTTTCGAGCCGACCTGGTCATGATTCAGCAAAGGTAGATGCTGAACTGGGTTTACCGATCGACACGTATGTGTAGTAAAAAAATTGCTTTGGGTCGTTCAACAAATACTGCCGAATCGATTGTGCCGACCCGAACAAGAGTGCAGAACCCCTTAGATGATTAAAGACAATCAAGGTTCCACTGTAATGAGTTAAGGTTGTACTGACCAAAGTGTGCTGTAAATTGGTTTGATTCAATTCAGAAATATTGGTCTTTTTATTAATATCAAGCAGTTCAAGTAATATGAATGGCTTATGGCTTGGGTGGTACTTGTAAACAGCAGTCCTATTGTTGTGGCTAGTTAAAATCTTAATTGTCATTTCCATACCATAAATACAACTGCTAGAGAGATTGTATTCTGGGATATAAATCCGTATAAAGTAACTGCTATAGTTTAGCCTAACTTTAAACTTGTGCCTTAAAGCTTACGATTGTTAATCTGTTATAAAAAAACTGCAACCATTGACCAAAACCATTTCTATTTTCAGATTTTCGACATCGGCAAAGGTACTGACATGCCAATAACAGGCATACAGTTCCATAGAGTAAATAACACAAGTAAATACTTCATATTTATCACTACACCAACTAGGCTGTATCAGTTTATGGGCCATGCCATTACCAAAGATGATAAACCCTCCTTACAGTCTATTTTCTTCTCATATTTGACTATTCCTGAAACTGGCTTCCAAGAAATTCCATCTACTTTGAAATACTCAAAGCTTCAATTCTTTGATAAAAATGCGGTACCTAAAACATTTGCTTGGTTGACGGAGCCTGGGATATTTTATGGGCAGGTTGGTACAAAGTAGTATTTATTCAATATTTATTTAATAGAATCAAGAGAGCTGTGGTGGCCCGTGGTAACAGCCGTGACTTACAAGTTATAGGTCGTAGGTTCGAACCCAGACAGGCGCTTTACTTTGTGTAAATCATTTCATCACCACTGCTCTTAAAACGGTGAAGGAAGACATCGTGAGGAAACCGAAGTCCTAGAAAAAAATCGAAAACATGTGACATCTACCAACTCGCACTGGGCCCGCGTAGATAACAGCCCACTCCCTCTCGAAGAGAAGAGGCCTGTGTCTCAGCAGTGGGAACACTATAGGCGATTATGATAGGTTTATATTTAATAGAATTGGGTTCCGGACATCAGGAACCGACAATGCCGTAGGCCCAGAAGGGGTTGGCGTAACGAGTTAGGGCCTGTGCACACTCTGAAACGCGCCGTTTTAGAAACGTGCGTCGACGGCGCGCTTTTATCCTAAAGAGCAGTACAGGCTTTGTCTGACTCGCGTGCGTATCGCGTCTGTATCGCTACATACGCGCGTCAACGGCGCGTTTAAAAAACGTGGTGGGTATAGGCCCTAAGACTCCTACGTAAAATTTAACCTAAATAAAAAAACAGAATTTGATCAATGAAAAATGGAAATACGGAAGCGAGACCATTACCCTGCAGTACAGGCTCATAAAAATAATAACTTTATCTATGCAGAAGCTAATATACGTCTTTGTCTACACTCCCTTTCATAATTGCATATATTCATAATAGCCGAATACCGTTCTCAATTTGAGAATCGAAGTCTCCCATCAGTAGCCATACAACATTTAGGTTTCAGTGTAACAATGCATTATTATTCCATTTTATAGTAAAATTTTCCTTATACTCTTGCTATTATCGTTACAAATTCACGTCATAAACGGTTACAACCAAAATATATAATTTGTCTAATTAATTTGAATAGTATTTTTACCTTATCACTTTATCAGTTATCATCATACAATCAGCCTATAATAATATAACATCGTTTCCTGGGTGTCCTGTTGGGACCCTACTGAAGGCACCAAAGTCGCAGCCAAATTCTGTGCCGGACTCAATTTAAATGCCTCTTCTCTATGAGACGCCTTATATATTTTGAGTCTTGAATTTTTTAATTGTTCTTACAGTTGGACCCAAGTTCCCAACAGAATTCAAACTCCTTGTTCACACAAGGCGCACTCATCAGTTATCCTACTACCGGTGACGAACAGGAAAATGCTCCTCTATCATTCGTCCTCACAGAGTTCCATGTACTCCTTATGTACTCCGACAGAGTTAAAGTTATCTCACTTATAAGCCAAGAACTACTTTTCGAAGACAGATACTCGGAAGCCCATGGAAAATTAAAGAACATAGTGAGGGACACGAAAAAGAGAACCATATGGGCAATCACAGACAAATGTGTGTTTAGATACAAAGTTGTTCGGGAGGAAAGGAATCTATGGACCATTTACTCTGATAAAGGACAGTTCGATCTAGCCAAAGAGTATTGTTATAATAATCCTGCGTACATAGACGTTATTAACGTAAAACAGGCCGAACTACTATTCAATCAAGGCAGTTATGAGAGAAGCGCAGAAATATTTGCCGATACGCAAAAAAGCTTCGAAACTATTTGTCTCAAGTTTTTGGAATTAGAACAAATAAATGCTTTGAAAGTCTACTTAGGGAAGAGATTAGAAACTTTAAAGGAAGACGAAAAGACATTGATTTCTATGCTAGTAATTTGGATGACAGAGTTATATTTATCTCAGTTAGGTTTACTTCGACGCACAGGGAAGCAAGATTCTGACGAATACCACCAAATACAGAGTAACTTCGAGATATTTTTACTGCATCCGAAAGTTGCAAAATGTATGCAGCACGTGAAATCTGTAGTATACGACTTAATGGCTTCCCATGGCGACAAACAAAACCTGATCAAATTAACGATTATTAACGAAGACTACGAGAATGTAGTAGCTCAGTATATTTATAAGAAATCATACTTAGAGGCTATTGAGACCCTGAAAACGTTGAAGAGACCGGAATTGTTCTATCATTTTGCTCCGGTACTAATGGAGGAATCGCCGAAACATACTGTGAACGCTTTGATATCTCAAGGGGCGAGATTGAGCCCTTCTCAATTGCTCCCTGCGTTTTTATCTTGTAAGAATGACAAAGAACATTTGTCTGAAGTGATCAGATACTTAGAGTTCATTCTACAGCATTATAATGTGAAGGATAAGGCGATACATAACTATTTGTTGACGCTGTATGTGGAACATGACCACGAGGCGCTGATGATGTATCTGTCGAGGCAAGGACAGGATGTTACGATGGTGAATTATGATGTGCATTATGCTTTGAGGTGAGTTTAGGCTTTGCAATATTATTTAATTGTATTCATCCTGTTTTCCTACATAGATCATGCAACACCCTTCCCCTTTTTAGGGTTCCGTAGTCAAGGGACCCTTATAGTTTCGCCATGTCCGGCTGTCTGTCCGTCCGTCCGTCTGTCCCCGGCTTAGCTCAGAGACTTAGTGCTAGAAAGCTGTAATTTGGCATGGGTGTACAGATTATTTACGCCGACAAAGTCGAAAATAAAATCTGGAAATAATCATTATTTTAGGGTACCCCCCTTATACGTAAAGTAGGGATGATATTTATTTTTCTCGTTTATCCCATGGTGTGGGGTATCGTTGGATAAGCCCTTCAAAAATATTGTAAGTGTGTGAAATCCAATTTTAGATACAGGGATCCGTTTGCGTAATATTATGCTTTAGTGCTAAATTTTGTTAGTCAAGCCCCCCCCCCCCCCTGCCAGCTAAATGGTTAACTGAGGATATGTGAAAAAATTCATGGCTACTGCCATGAATTTTTTCACATATCCTCAGTTCGTTCGTTACATATACTACTGTATATGTAACGAAATTAAAAGGAAAATTACAAGTTAACGAGCAATAGTCGACCAACTTAAATTTAGAGTTGGAGAATTGACCGTGACGTATATCGATGTATGGGAGAACATGTTTTTGATTACGCCCTTACATTTCACGAACGCGCATCAATCCAATCCATTTTTCCAGATTATGTCGCGAAAAGAACCTATCAGAAGCGTGTGTAAAGTTATCTGCACTGCTGGGTCTATGGGATTCGGCGGTGGAACTAGCGCTGCAAGTGAGCCTCACTCTCGCCAAGAGCATAGCTGACATGCCGGAGCAAACCGAGCTTAGGAGACAGCTGTGGCTTAATATTGGTAAGTAAATACTATTTTAACAAGAAATCAAGATAACATTTTTATTGTAACTTCCTAACGTTTCAAAAGTGTCCATGTACGTTTTAGGACTCCATCAGAACCCCTATTTAAGACCTTATTTACAAGGAAGGAATTGGGGGGGGGGAGGCACAGAGGCATCCCCCCCCCAGACGGTTGTAGAGATTCCATCACAGTACATACTTATAGGCAAATCAAATTATCAGTCTACTATCTTTATTAAACTTGTAGTTTTTCTGTTAATTATTTTCATACTTTAATAAACCTTTATATAAATACTACAAGTTTTATTTAACAGTTATATATTGTTGATTAATTTTGCCCATCTGCCCCTTGTGCCCCTCCCAGAAAAAAATCCTGGATCCGCCCTTGCTTATCTACTTTGTGGTTCTGCACCTCGTGTTCTATCGGGTTTTAACAGAAACACTAAACCATCACAGGGATTTTTTATTTTTTTTGGGTGGGAAGTTACAGTTACTGGAATGGTTAATATGAAACTTCCTTAATAATTTTCCAGCTGAAAATGTAATCACGAAGACTCAAGATATGCAGGAAGCGATGCGTTTCCTCGAAGAGTGTCCGCTCATCAAAATAGAGGACATACTGCCTTTCTTCAGTGATGTCGTCACCATAGATCACTTCAGACAACCTATCTGCGAGTCCTTACAGGTAACGTATCAAAAATATTACATTAATTTTATCTATCGTTTTGATATGAAAAAGGTCCTTTTTTGTGCCTGTCGGTACAAAACGGATTTTGATGAGGTTTTCAGTTGCACCATTATTCAGAGAATTTATTCCGGAAGGTTATGTGTCCAATACTTACATTCATATTGAACTTAAATATTGTCGGCGACGAGACCAAGAAAAGAATATTAGAAGAAGAGAATATTCAATGTATCGATTCAGAAAGAATTTCCTAATATCTAATTACCTAGATTTTGTTATTATAATGTTTATCTTATTCTAATTAGTTTGTCCAACTTATTTTTTTTATTTTTTTTCATATCTTAACCTAATAAGACTGAAACAAGTAAAGCAAATAATTTTTTGAATAATGTTAGGACTGTCGTATAATTACGTAACTTGAAAATGTGTTTTTTGTTTTGTAGCGATGTTTTGATAATTTTAGTTTTAAATGATAGAATCATGCTAAAAACCAATATTCCAATTGATTTCAAGTTAATCGGACAACGCGTTTAGGTAAATTATAAGCAAATTAGTTGAATGAAAATGTACCGACCTACATATTTTTAGAGTTTATGTTCTACGAACTTTTTAGTGTTTGTAAATTCATTAAATATTATTATTTAAAATAATTAAGGAATATATAAGAAATGGTTTGTAATTGTAAGGATTATTAAAAATTGTAACGATTATTGGTAAAATTGAGTAAAAATAAAGGCTTTTAAGATTTCGGCTTAGAGAAATTCGCAAACAAAATAGGCCCAAATTCCGCGGTCCTCTGTAAAGTAACTTAGGCCGGTATAAAAGACTTGCCATTTGCCATAGTTCGATTAACTAGTTACGACCTCTCAAGGTCAACTACAAGATGCCATACATAAAAAGAAAACTAGTACACTCAGGTAGTAGGGAACATACGTCAAAAACGTTAGCAGATTGTCCCAGGACGACTGCGGGTGTTAGACGTGCCCCTTTCGTCTGAAACAAATTTATTGAGGACATCTCGGATGTTTCGTCAAGTCGTAAAAAGCGTGCGTAACAGGGACGAATCGCTATTTCAGACTATAATCGTCATATTCGTCTGGCTAGTCTTTTCCGAACTATGTTGGGGTCGGCTGTAATGGTCATATACAGCGTGTCGCTTTAGTGGCGACATTAATTTAATACACATAAACGGTTACGATATTTTAATTTTATGAGACGTTATTATTTATTAATTGATTAACAATTTTCTAAAATAGCATTTTGGAGCAACCAGTACTTAAAGAACTGTAGCGCAGAGGTCATTTGTCGGGGATCGAATCATAACATCGCATCAATGAAATTAAAACGAATAACGTGCAGAGCAGGTGAATTAAAGGAAAGAGATAGCTTTATTATTTAATTTGTTTGAAAATTTAAATTCACATTGTACGAATTATTTTATCTTACTATATTTTTTATGATTACTGGCCACTAGTCCCCCGTATTAATGTCGCTATTGTAGCGGCACGTTGTATATATTTTTATTAGCCTATAGTCTGCCCCACTGCTGGGCAAATGCCTCTCATTTTTCCTTCCAAAATTCTCTCCCTGTATTTGACATAGCTAGCTTGCGACATGCGCATGTACCACCTCTGCCTACCCTTTCAAGGAATACAGGCGTGAGGTTTACCGGTTTAAATATTCCGCTCCAATTAATGTTAATTCGTTTATTTTTAGGAAAATAACAACCAAATAGAAGAAATGAAAACTGAAATGGAAGAAGCGATAGCGTCTGCTGAATATGTAAGTAAAACAGTTTTGTCTTGTTTACAATAAGTTGTGGCAAGTGAGGACTTGGTGGACCTCGACACCGGGCTGCAAACAGTCCAGGGAAGCTGTGCTATCCTTAGATGGTAGGCTAACCAGGCGTTTATTACGCCTGGACAGGACCGCCCTGCGCCTGGTGACGGCGACCATCACTGCTCACTAATCAAACATTTCCAATAGGTATAACGGACAGTCCTCTGTGCATGGCTTGCATGGAGGCTGAGGTGACCCAGATTAGAACATAAACCCTCGGGGAACCCAGATCTTTCACAGATGTTCTAAACACTATGTCTAATCCGAAGCGCTAAACCGAAGTATCGGCCTAATGTTCGGCCGTTTTATAACTTCCAAAGTTTCCTTTTTTGACTTTGAGTCCTTACCCGACTTGAAGTCACAGTTTTGACTTTGGCTTATCTCTTCGACAGTCTTTGTTTTTTTTTTTTTCTACGTAGTCAGCTTTATTTAGCCGTAGTAAAGAAACGACCGAACATTCTGCCGATACTTCGGATTTATGTTCGGAATAGACCCCCTGACCAGGACACGTGATCAGCTTCTGGAGGGAGGTGGGCTGGTTGAAATAACCACCGACGGCCGCCATGGCCCACCTGAAGGACTGAGAGCGGAAAGCAAACCCTCTAACATAGAACAATCAGGGAAATGCATTTTTTTATTGCAGATTATCACACCAAGTAATTTAGCCATGTTATAGTAATTTCATACTCAGTGAGTGAGTGATTTGAAAACGAGGACAATTTAAGTTTACATTCAATTTGTTAAACAATCAATTTCCCAGACTATAATACATACGTAGACTTTTCACAAAATTGATACATTGATTTTTTTTGTTACTCAATAACCGTTACCTTTCAGGTCCGCGCCGAGATCCAGTCGTTCCGCAACCGAAGCGTCACCGTGCTGGTGTCGGACGTGTGTTGTTTGTGCGACATCGCGCTCCTACTGCGCCCCTTCTACCTGTTCCCCTGCGGGCACAAGTTCCACAGTGACTGCCTCACGCACGAGACGCTGCCTATACTCAGTATGTACAATATAAAGGCTATTATGGCCTGGCAATCGGTGAACGAACATCATATAATTTTTGCAAGCAACTATTCATTGAACTGCTGGAGCTATACTTGACGGCAGAATCTTAGATAATTTACTTTCGCTGCCAATAACCAAAGTATCTACGTCTAAGTTGATTTTTAGTGACCCTAATAGTAATAGTCCTCCAGACCGAATTTGGCCATGGTAGCCAATCTCCGCAGGAGATAAATTATAGTTAACAAGTGTTTGCGCAAACACAGGTGCACTCACTCCTCATAGTCCGATGGGACAGCAATCCGACACGGCCGGAGAGAGATCAAGCGCAGGATCAACAGCATAACGTGGTTTCCGAGGCACGGGGGTATCACACCGCCAACTTCTAAACTCCGGGCGTTACTGAGAAATTCCTAATGGAAAAATCCACCTGGGAATCGAATCCAGGACCCCACGCTCAGCAATGGCGCTTGCGACCACGAGACCAACGGGGCAGTGACTCTAAAAAAAAGATTCTAAAAATTTTTTTGTTGCAATGTAATTTGAACTTTGACAGATATGACGTTGAATTCGTGTTTCCAAAACATTATAATTATCTGAGATTCAGAAAACCAAAATCAAAAGTCATTTGTTCAAACTAGGTTGAGAACCAAACTCAAAAGCATTTATTTCAATTAAACCAATTACAGGCACTTTTGAATTGTCAAAGAGTTGGTCAGTTAGCCAGAAAGTTGAAGCTATTTGCCCATTTCAAAACGTAGATCTCTATGGAGAAGAACAGGCAAGAAACTCATAGGACACTCTTTTAAATCAAGATATTACAAAATCCTGGGTGCATTATTCTTGTCGCTTCTATATGTGAGAACAATGTAAAATAAAAAATATTTAAAAACATTTCGGTAAATAAGATTTAAAGATTACAAATAAACACTTTTCGAACGTCAAAAATGACATAAGGCAGTCCCCCAAAACGCCAACTCTTCACCACTTCCTAGTGCTTTAGCTGGGAAGAAGTGGCCCAACAAATGCAAAACGCAATTATTAAAGTTCCGCTTTTGCATATTATCTTTGTTGGTTTACAAGTCTATGCACGTCCATCCATGGTAACGTTTTGACATTGACAGCGCCTTTATTTCTTAGTTCATATTAGCGTCGTAACGGAGTTCATACTAGGGTCGTAACACAGTTCATACTAGGGTCGTAACGGAGTACATACTAGGGTCGAAGCAGAGTTCATACTAGGGTCTCATGCCACATGGGCTCATGGCCTCTGCCTCCGGAAAAGTGGAACTTCCGCATGAAATCGTACTTGCGCATCCGTCTCCGCAAGTTTGTAACGGATGTCTAATAAAAACAATCGCCTCCAACTAAGCGAAGACTCTTTCTTGAGGTGGAGATATAATAAGGTTTCAAGTTTCCGCCCCCATGTCACCGCTGTCGCCAGGTAGTAGGTAGCAAGTGAGCAACTGTTTAGTGGAACCGGTTTAATTTAGAAAACTTTTTTTTAAATTAATTTTTAATTAATTTTTTAATACTTTTTCCAGATCCGTTACATCACTAGTTCATAAGCTACCTTACCTCTGACATGCGGCTAGCCTCCGATACCTACCATAAGCTATCTTAACCTCTCATTTCCCCACAGGCCCCGCCCGTCGCAACAAACTATCAGACTTACAACGCCAACTCTCCGTGTTATCCAACATCGAGCTAACGACGATCCATACCAACGGCCTGCCTCTACGAGAGATCTTGAGGAACGAAATCGATGACTTGGTCGCCAGTGAGTGCATCTTCTGCGGCGAGTATATGATCAACTGTATTGATAAGCCTTTTATCACGGATGAGGATTGGGACAGGGTTATGAAGGAATGGGAGTGAGACGAGACTGTTTTTTTTTTATTATAGAGTTGATTTATTTTAAATTATTATCGAGTTAGATAACTGGACTGTTAGTCGTGCGTGACGTCAATCGCAAATATTTGATGGATTTGAATGGTATTAAGACGAACGCAGGACCTATGGCGCTTTAGCTGGCTTTCAGTCAGTATTGAGTGTGGAAGTGGAGTGGTAAGAGAGAAAAAACTTACGAATCCATGAAGCAATTCTATTTCTCTCGATCATCACTCTGCTTTCTCGGCTAGCTTTGGTGGAAAGCAAGCCTAAGCATGCACCCGTGGGCGGCCTCATTCAACCTAGTTGTCTTTCAGATGTTATTTATTGATGTCGATATCATTTATTTTTGATCTATGTATATGTAATTATGTAACGTTCTGTAGTATGCCACGGCGTGGAAGTACTCTTACTCCGTACTCCGTAACGAAATCGAGTCGTCAGACCCGTTATAGACCACGGGTCTGACTTACTCGATCTTTTCTATTTATTTGTCCATAAGATGTCGCATTCTTAGACATTCTTCGAGTTAGAACTTCCGCGCTCTAGCTTTATGTAATTTTATTGTAGTTTAGCTTTTCAAAGTGAATTTATAGACAGTCAAGTAAAACTAACTTGTGTAGATTAGTTCTCTAATAAATACTAAGTGATATGCATGTATATTTAGTTTGTCAGACTGATATATTGAGCAAATAATCTTAAGTGACTGAAATGTGAAAAAGTATGTACACTTTGGAACAATCTTCATGTTCTTTGCATTCTGTGATAATGTGATCATGGAGATTCCTATGTAAAATAATTTATTATTTAAGTAATATATGATTATGTAATGTAGTTAATAATATTTTGTATTATCAAATATGTTTGTTGTGTAGTCAATAATAAAACACTTATAAACGGATTCATTATTTATTCAGAAAATTGTGTTATCAAGTGATGATAAACAATAAATTAATTAAATATTAGGACAAGTTTCAAATCCTAGAGGACAACAAATATCTTTACACATTTGTTTAATATTAAAAACGTAAAATGTACAAACATAAACAATACAATGTCAACACCTGTGTTATTTATGCACAATATAATTAACACGAAGATTAAGGAAGGCATACACAGGCCCCGTGCGTGGATTACGAGTGTGTAACTAATGAGACAATTCACTATTGCGAACTAACTTTATTGACTAGCAGCACCGTCTACGTCCATCACCTGTGGCTCCAACTTATCACCTTTATCATCTACTTGCATTATATCTAAGTTTTCTTTCTTTTCGTCCACTTTTTCTTCCTTATTGCTATCTTCTTGCTTAGTACTATCATTAGGTATATCTTTCTTGTTTTCTTTGCTTTTATTGCGTTTCTTTACTACTTTAGTGCCCTTCTTGGGGCTTTTGTCTTCGCCTTCTGGTTTCTGTTCACTACTTTCGGGAGGTGTATCTTCTGGTCGTGTGTCGGCAGCTTGTGTTTGTGTGGCCTCCTTATTGTCCGCTAGTTCCGTCGGAGGTTGAACTTCTTCGACCTTTGCCTCTGTCGTTTCCTCCTGCGGTTTCTCAGTCTTCGCTTCCACTGCTGGAGCGACGTGTGCCGGCTGTTCAGCTTGCTCCTGTGGTTCGCCTTGGCCCTCCTCTTTGGTGTTTTCCTTCATTTCAACCTCACCATTTTCCGTAACCTGTTCAGCTGCGAGCTGTGGATCGGTATTTTCATTCATTTCTACATCTGTTGGTTGAGGTTGGCTCTTATCGGCAGCGTTACTTTCTGCTTTGGCTTCTAATACGGCTATACATTTTTGGATGCACTTGATGGCCTCCTTCCTAGCCAGCCGAATGTTTTCTTTGCCATCAGTTTCAATTGTATCTAATTTAATGAGATTCCTAGTAAGCATTTCATCTAAGAACAAGTATTTCTTATCATTTTTGGCACCGCCAAAGTTTTCAACCTCAGTCATAAGATTCAGTACATCTGTTTGAATACGAAGAATCTGTGTGATGGGGTCGTTGACCGGAGTTTGTTTGGGTTGAGGCGGAGTCTGTTCCCGCTGCGGGGCTTGTGGCTGCTGCGGAGCTTGTGGCTGCGGCGGAGCTTGCTTCTGTTGCGGTGGCGGCGCAGGCTGCTGCTGCTGCGGCGGCCGCTGCTGAGTTCTGGACGGAGGTTCAGTCTTATGTGCGTTCTGTTCATGGTGTACTGGCACTTTCGCAAAATGTTCTTCGGTGTGCGGAGGCGCTTGCGGTTTAGGTGATTGAGCGCGCTGCGGCGAGGCACCGCGGGCGAACGCCGCCTGCGGGTACGCTTTTTGCTGTGTGAATGGTTGTGGCCCCTGTCTAAATCCTTTATTAAAGGGCGTGCCAAAGGCTCTCGCGAAGTTGGGCGGATGGTGGTAGCCAACGGGGCCGTCGTCAGCGAAGTACTGTTCTCTGTCGAGGTGCGGCTGCGGTGGCGGGGGCACGTACGCAGGCTTAGTAGTTTCACCGAAGTGCGTACCGTGGTCGACTGATTTGTTGATGACCGGCTCGTCCCTGCCCTCCACGAATATAGGTATGTGTCGCACGTTGGAGTGCTGTTCGCCGTGCTGTGGCGGGTGATCCTGGTGGTTTTGTCCACTCATTTTGAAGGTTTGGTTAGATGGTGCGCTACTGTCTGGCGGCGCTGACATAGACCTCTGATTTCTGTCGTCCGCATCGACCAGGCTAGGGTCGGCGGGGCTTTTCTGGCCGAGATCGACTGTGTTCCTTAGTCCGTATTGTGGTAGGTGCGTTTGAGGTTCGGATTCTGAAGGGCCTGGTTCAGGTTCTTGTTCAGTCTGTGTAGCTGCGGTCTGCTGCTGCGCCGGCGGCGACTGCGGCGGATGCGGCACGTGTGGTTCTGTTGGTTGCGGCTGCGGCTGCTCGTCGCGGGGTCCGAATCTGCGGTTCCAATGTGAAGGGAAGTGTTCTCTGAACTCTGGCGGGATGTCGTCGAAGGGGAATCTGTCGAAGCCACCAAAACCGTCGCCGAAATCTGGAATTACGAAAGGTATTTTAAGCACACCTGCAAAAGGTCTTGGTTCAGAACATGTTCTGATACAGCTCTACATACAATGTGTTAGCAACCTATGTATGTTGTCTGTAGACAACTGAAATCTGACCTTTCTATCTCAAAACCAAGTTTTTATGAAAATCTATCTTCATAGTGATCAGCTCTTATTTTTGAACAAAATCATTTGTGATAGTGGTAATTCGTACCGTCTGTTGCGTCCTGGCTCGAAGGTCGCCTTTTCCTGGCCCAGGTGGCTGGGCGCTGTCGTAGACGCGCTGCTATGTCAGGGTGTCGCGATGCAAGCTCGCTCCACGCGCCCGAACCCTCCTCCTCGTCAAACGGGAAACCGCGCTGTTGACAAAAACATAAATGGTTAGTTTAAATGATTCTTCAAGCAAACAAAACGTAACAGACATTTTATTTACACACGAATGTATCAATCAAACTGGCGAAATGTGGGTGTAATATAGGTATACCTTTGGCTATACCTTCGGGGAATACAGGCGTGATGTTATTTTATATTTAAAACATCATTCTGTATCTGTCATTTTTAAACGATTGATAGAAACAGACGATGTTTTAAATAAGTTTAGAGGTTTCATTTAATAATTTGTGGTGCAAGCAGGCCTTATTACCTACTTCTGATTGGTATTAGACTTATTGAAGATGGGTTTTACAAGCAATTTAATGTGTGTCGATGAGTAACCGGCTTCAAGATCGGAATGACACGGAATCGTCATTATATCAACGATAATCTGGAGCGTCATGTTCGCGCGCACGTGTCGATAATGAAAATAATTTAGCTTTATCCCTAACATACCGATTGACGACTGTTGTAATTATTATGAGTAGGCATGTGTATCGATCGGCTAAATGGAATTCTATAATTGAACTTATTTATATAAGAAGTTACATGGCCACCCAGCAGTAGCGGCCACTTCACAACGTGATCGTTGTAATTCCTAAACTGATACATAAATATATCCGGTGTTGAATGATGGTATCCGACTGGTATTGTTTAACGCAGCTTCTTAATTTTCCTTTATTGAAAAAACATCCTCGAGACAAAACTGCCATCATTTAAATTGTCTTAAAGGAACGTCAATACAGGAAGCTCATATTTATTAAATGGATTTCGCAAGTATCCGGATGGAGCGCTTATAAATATGTAAAGCGACAAGTGCTTGCTATAGTGGATTCCGTACTTTGAGCCACCTTACTCCTCCAGTAGTTACGTGCGAAGGAGACGGAATACACGTCAAAACAGAAAAGGTACATAGTAGTCACATTTGCGTCGCCAGATACAACCATATAAGGCAAGGACGGCCGAGGAAGTGACCTTACAGTCCAGACTTTCGTATTTTGATACTACGGTATCATTACGCGAACGAACGTTCCAATGATTTACGCAGTGCGAATAAATATTAATAATTTCGATAAGTGCTTGCTTTTGACATGTTCGACACACAAAATGGTCAATTAACATAGCTCCATCGTTGGTTTACGATGACTTTAGTGAACAACAACAGTAAATAAATACGAAGGTTTCTGAATTAATCTCGCTTTGATCTTTTCTCGCATCCTTATGATTATAAAATCACTTGTTATCAAGAATAACCTTCGAACGTAAATAGCAACGAGGCTTAACTTTTCTGATTCCGCAATTTATTAATTTATTGTATTCCTGTTTATTGGAATGCATCTCCAAAGACAAATGAACAGGTTTGGAGATACATAAAAATAATAGTTAGCAACATTTCGCAATTGCGAGTCTATTAACGCTTGTTTGATTAAATTTAAAGTTCTGCACTGAGTCGGAGATAAAATACAATACTAAAAAGCGTTTCGCAGCATCTTCAATGTGTTGTGAAACAATTCAAAGTGTTTTGTCAAAAACTCTTTGTAAACAAAATAAACTACTTCCATCGAAAAAAGACTCACGTCAGAAGTAAGTCACAGAAACAAAGAAAACATCATCAACATAATAGATCGCGAACCGAATGCTAGACCGACAACTCCGGCAATATTGTTAGTTACGTGGAAAAAGCCAGGAATGTCTATTGTTGTGCTAGGAAAGCGGTATTATGGCATGAAATGTACAAAAGCAAAGCGATACTGATGATTGTAAATGGTGACATCACCGTGTGGGTTGGAGTGAACAAAAACCGATGGAGATCGTTACCGTTGCGTCATGCGATTATGGACGATCGTTGGAATACGCAACAAACGTGTGCTGGCAGAATCAGGGGCACGTGGACGGTCTCGTGAGCTAAGAATGTAGCAATAGTGGTAATTTCAAAATATTTTTATCCACGCTCACGTGGCACTTGAACCAGTATGATTATAAATAATTATAAATGAACAAGATGATGTAACTCAGATAACGGTAGTCGAGGGTTCTTAAGTGTTTACACATCCGAAACTGCACTTAAACTGAATTGAAGATAAGACAGAGGTAGGTATGCCATTTATAGGCGATGAGCTAATAGTCACTAATGATCTGTTACAATTAAGTTTGACAGAAGCATCTGTTACATAGGAGGAACTGAAGAATACCTTTAAACTCGCGAAGATTTTCTCTTTCCCTTCAAAAACTGAAGATTGGATCTTCAGTTTTTAAAGGGAAAGAGAAAATCTATTATATTCGTATTAGTTTTAGAAATTGCTTAATTTCGTGCAGTCTCGTGTAGTTGTCGCAGTCTGATATAAAAATGGCATGTCGTATTCGCATAATCGTTACATTGCGCTAGGAATAAGTGCCCAATAATATTTTGAGACATAATCACAGAGGTGGGTGACGCAAGTGAAGTCGTTGACCGCCGAATATACAACGTTCTGTTCTGAACTGAGGCAAGCAAAATAGATAAAGATGAGACGTGCAAAAAATCAATCAGGTTTTTGCAATATTGCCGAAAACACCGCCCGTTACTGCAGTCCATTCGCAAGTTTTATTTATTTTAATTTCAGTTTTATCCTATTGTCTTTTATTTTACAACTTCATACATTATCTTGTATGGTAAATATTTAAACTCAATACCCCATAAATAAAGACGGTAATTAAAATTTTATCGGCTTGAGATCGATTCCCCGATAATCATGCGATGACCCACTTAATCTCCATAAACAGAAACATGAATCAAGGCGTGGGATGGAACTGTTATATCTACTCGTAAGACTCTTTTAAGGTCTTTTATAAAACATCCGGTGATTATTACCTTCCTAATAAAGCCAATCTGAAGTAGGTTGTCTTTCGTTCGGTCAAATTTGCATAGGACACTAATCCTCGTGGGCGCTCGCGTGACGCACCGTTGAAGGCACAACGTTAA
Organism: Tiliacea citrago; assembly: GCA_963921375.1. NCBI lineage: Eukaryota > Metazoa > Arthropoda > Insecta > Lepidoptera > Noctuidae > Tiliacea > Tiliacea citrago. The sequence continues at coordinate 5,426,719 of OY992791.1, read as the reverse complement.
AAGTCCGCTTATGTACGTGAACGATACATTTTACCTCCCTAAGAGCACACTGGCATAGGTGACATCACCGTCCTAACTTAGCTGAATATTTACGAAGATAATTTCATAGTTGGTAGACCGGTTATCCATAAACTTAAACGGATCGTTACATGCGTGTTGTTTGTTAACTCTTCAAGGTGCGAAGACCATTGATTGGTTACTTGAATGATAAGAGCCAGCCATTGGAAATAACAAATAAAAGGCCAAAGAAAATTCGTGTTTTCAATTTTGCAAGTCTGAAGGACAAACTAATGACGAAATCCAAGGCAAAACATGAATGATAATATTAAAATCACGTTTGCAAATAGCAGCAGTCACAGCTGGAAATATTTTGTTTACATTTGTAAAGTCGTATCATGTGGATACTTACATGAAAGTGATGTCGTAATGTACGAATATCTCTTAAAATGATGGTGTCGTTATGAGTCGAAACACTGTTGGAATAATATCGCAAAGTGAAGCACTATTATTGGGAGCGTATTTAGAGCGAGCGTGCACTTACAGATAAACAAACCAGAAGGGTTTTAGCATTAACAGAAGCACGAAAGGTAAGTGAACTTTGAATCGCTCAAGAATAACGCTGACCAAAGCCGATGACCGAATATGTATTTCCGTTCATAATTTATGGAATTAATAATGATAATTCGAACTGTTTGATGTAGCTCTCCATCAACGTTAATTTTAAACAGAAATAAATGGGTATGGTGCTTTTTACTAAAAATAAATCTGTTGGTCTGCGAAACCGCAATCTAAACTTTAACTTTGGAAACAAAATGCAATATTCTGCGGTTTTCAGATGGGTTAAAGAAATTATTTGTCGTAGGCAGTCTCTATACATGGTATTTCGATAAAACCAAAGCGCCTCGTCGGCGCGGCGTCGCCTCTGACTCACGAGACTCAGCGCATGACGTCGAATGTTTACAATGATCTCGTGGTAGTTATGGACGTTTTTGTGGGCAAATATGCGAAGGCAGACGCCAGTGCTGTATAAATATACGGACTTTTAAAAGAATTTCAACTCGCGAAGTTTACACGAAGTATGGCGAATCAAATGAGTCAAGGGCCAAGGCACTGAAGGAGTGAAAGATAAGAAAGATAATTCTGTACTTTCAAGTGCTGTCTTTTGTCAAGGGTTTCAAATAAAGATAAACAGAGAGCAAATGGGAATATGACAAAATCGTTGGGCTTTGAGCGAAAGTACGAAATAAAGATTTTTTTTTAAAATACTCTAAGGCCACAGGTACCTCCATTCATAGCTCTACAAATGAGTTCCATAAGAATAGGAATTAGTCATAAAGTAATAATTTGAGCGAAGGTAACACCTGTGCTCCAGACAAGCAATGTCTTTGACCATGCTACCACCTGGCCAGTTTCCAATTACTAATGCGAACAAGGTAACATTCTGCAGGTCATCCGGCTTTCTTATACTTGTGTTAGATCATCGCTAATTTAAATAGTATTGAGTAGGTATGTAGCAGAAATCACTTTCATAAAAATGCCCAGTCTCAGCCTCAAACAAGTTGAAGTTGTCAATATTGAACTAAATTATTATTATTATCAGTGAATGATAATGATCATCATGTAGAAGTAGCAACCTAGCATATTTAAATGCCAATTGTTGTGATCTTTAAAGGTTTTTCCTTGCATGTTGCAGTGCAGGTGCATTGACAAAACGATAACGAAAGATAACTTCGTCGCTATAACTTCAAACAAACACATGAATTAATAAGCTGATAAGTTTGAGAAAACTTACTTCGCTGCCATGGTACTCCGGTGGTTTATCCAATACCACTGGAGATTCCATTTCCTTATTAAAATCACTGGAATGTTTCACTTATAACCACTTCACAAGTAAATAACGCGAAAGTTCTGACGTGCTTGGAGTAACGTTCGTCACTTTGTCTCGATTTATACTGCGACGATCGACGCCGTACAATCGTATTTATACAACGTGTGGGACGGCGGCGCTACGAGTTCGCGGACCGTCCAGAGGGTTCGAGAACGACTCAGCAACGTCGCCGTATCGCCGACAACAAAACCACTCGACAGAGTGTTATTGTTGGACGATATACATGGGCGCGTCCGTTCGTACCAAAAGGCTTTTACATTGAGTTCGTTGTATAAAAGTGGCAATGTACGTGTTACATGAGCGAGACAGTCGGGTTTTCGTACTACTCCCTATCGCGCCTGCGTCAATTTTGTCTGGAAGCTTCCCGGGGTGGTTGAACATGTAGGGTGCAAAGCGCTCGGTGCGCAAACAGATGCAACTCCTTTGGAACTTTGTCGAAACTTCTAGACAAGGATCGATCGATAGTAATGACGATAAAGTTTTAGCACCTACGCTCTACAAAAAGTTGTGGGCAATTGAGTGACAAATAGAAGAATAAATAAAAAATAAAACAAATAATTAATTTTCAGGTCGTCACGTGTGAATCATTGTGGACATGTATAATAATGGACATCACAATGACAATAACGGCTTGTATGAATTTATATTTTTTTTCCTTCAGCGTGCCTTATAAACCAACTGATTAATGTTGAGGGTGTTGCATTCATACAACCTACATTAATTTACGTTGCAATTGTTCTTTAATAAAAATGGACGGTAAATGTAAAAGGTCCTTGTTGGTCAGACGTGAAATTAAAATTAATCTAATTTAAAATGGTTAAAGAGCTTTGTGATTTTGTAATGGAAACATTTTTAATGATGATGAGGATGTTATTTTTGTTCTGTTTGTTGTAATTATCTAATAAATTTTCTCGAAACATTGGAAATTGACTAAAAGCTAGTTAAAATAATTTTAAATCAGCTTTTGGTATGGCTTGCAATTTTACTAGTTTTAAATCATGATCTTCAGAAACTTACAGTACTTTACAACGAAGCAGTTTTTGAACTGAAATAGATGTTTTATTTGCGGCATTACTCATGGTATTTATTGTTTGTATAATATTTTATTGGATTTCGCTTCTCTGTTTCGCGTTTTCGTAAAAATGTTACGCCCAGCTGCGCTTAGAGTACAAAACAAATAAGGGCAGTCCATATTGAAATGGATAGTCAAAACAAAAGATTGTGTACAACGTTTGTGATTGGCCGAAGCTATTGGAAAATAACATGACTATATAGGTCTAGGGGAGTGCAGGCGGGCTAAGAAAGCACTCCCTACATTTGATGGCCGCCTCATGAAACAGGTTCTCCGACTAACTAACAAATATACTATAGTGGACATGGGTCATTAATTAATAAATACTATTTATCGTAGGAGTCAGACAGTCCGCTGTGCAAGGCCTGCATGGAAGACGAAACACCTCATGTGCTTCTATACTGCCCGGTGTACGCCAAATACAGGGCAAAGCACTTCGGTAACACAAGTACCCTCCGTAAGATTGTCAGTAACACCAAAGCGTGGCTGGGCTTCCTTGAGGAGCTGGGGTGAATGGAATAATCGATTTTCCCACCTATTACGTAAAATACGCGCTTTGACGTGGAGTGCGGACACCAGTATGTATTACCTATAATAATAAGGTCTAGTCTAAAAGTTTCTAGAAACGTACAATTCAAAACAATACTACGAATTACTACTTTGAAATAAAACGGGTGACATATAATATTGTTATCAATAGCTTTCTGCCAAAAATAACGCAGGGCAGATGCAGTATTATTAATCATTGCTATTATAATCATATTATTGTACAAACATTTTTAGATACAATGACAGTCGGACAACTACATCAAGGTTGTTATACTTATTACTCATTGATAATCCATACTTCCATAAATCATAAATAAATACGAAAGTAATACTATCTGTCTGTTGCCTTTTCATGCCCAAATCCGTACAGTCGTTTAGGAGCGAAAAGGTCGTTCATTCCCCACGACACCACTGAAAACGACACCACCGGTGGTGTCGTGGGGTAACCCACTTCCTATTGTTATTATTTTTGACCTCTTCTTAATTGTTTAATCCACTTCAAACAAAAGGAGCAGGATCTTAATTCGTTAAATAAAAAAATAATGTATTTTTGAGACGGGGCAGTAACCATGGCCGCTACATTGAAGACTAGCCGAAAATGAACAAAACAAATGTAAACTTCACATTTCGAATGAATACGCGTAAAATTTTTTTTTTACTTTGGGAACAGAATTTAGACAGTTACTTGCAATGTGATTTCTGTAATTCTAAGAAAAATGTCCTCTAATAATGTTGAACGTTAGACCAGGGACCATTTTGGTTACCCATTAAAAGGGTTTTCGATAGGGTTTTTTCTAAGCGGTTAAACAAAAACCCATACGATATGGGTAATCCTTTTGAGCGGCTTAAATTAAATTTAGGTTACCCGTTGAAACTGTTTTCGATTTAAACCCATACGGTATGGGTAACCCTTTTGAACGGCTTACTTTAAGCCATTGAAAATTAGCCACACCGTATGGGTTTTTGATTAACTGCTTAGAAAAACCCTATCGAAAACCCGTTCCATTGAAAGGGTTTTCGATAGGGTTTTTCTAAAATGGTAAATAAAATGGTCCCTGGGTAGAATAGAGAGAGAATTGGTCATGCTACGCGTGCTGGGCGGATATCGAAATAACATAATATTATGATTTTTTCATGTCACTGGGTTTCAAGTATAAAACCCATTCAATGGGTTATCATGTAGCCCTTTCATTGGGTTTCTAGTATAAACCCATTCAATGGGTTACATCATAATAAAGGTAACCCATTGAATGGGTTACCCCCTCGAAAGGCTTAACCCTTAACCGGGGTTGTACGGTCCCTGGTTAAGACTTGTATGGGAAAAGTTTTTGCGATTTCTGTCTTTCGTAGCGGCCAGTCTATTTATCATAAAACAATCTAACATTGTAATTGAAAAACTGTTCTCCCATACATCGATATACATCACGGTCAATTCTCCTACTGCAAATGTAAGTTGGTCGACTATTACTCGTAAACTTTAGTAATTGAAAAAATGTTCTCCCATACATCGATATACGTTACGGTCAATTCTCCAATTGCAAATGTAAGTTGGTCGACTTTTACTCGTTAGCTTGTAAAGCCTACTTAGCTGTGATAGTTTTCCTTTTAACTTCATTATATACAGGGTGGATTTTTGAGATGGGGCAGCAGTACGAGGGCTGCACTAAAAGTATCGGGAATGGAATATTTCCACTGTTCCTGTCATATTAAAATCTTTTTAATTGAAAACTCCTTGGTTTTAAAAATCGAATACCATTTATTTATTTAAAAAAAGATTCTCGGTCTTGTCACAAGGTTTTGTCAAACTTGTTTAGTCGTTGAGAAAATGGAATTGACTCGAGAAAATTCAAGAGCGATGATTTATTATGACTTTCGAACTGGTTTAACACAAAAACAGTGTGTTGACCGGATGATTTCTGCATTTGGTGATGAAGCCCCATCCAAAACCACAATTTATCGCTGGTTTGCTGAATTTCAACGTGGACGTGTCAAGCTCAGTGATGATCCCCGTCAAGGTCGTCCAAAAATTGCAGTCACCCAAGAAAACGTTAATGCTGTGCGTAAGCTGATTGAGGAAGATCGACATGTGACATACCGCGAAATTCAGGCAACTTTAGACATTGGCATGAGTCAAATACAAATAATCTTGCATGAACAATTAGGTGTAAAAAAGTGGTTTTCCCGATGGATACCGCATTCGCTCTGTGAAGAGCAAAAAGCGGCTCGCGTTACTTGGTGCGTCAGAACTCTCGAAAGATTCCACGCAGGATCCTCAAATGCAGTATACAACATTGTATCAGGTGACGAATCCTGGATATACGCGTACAAACCCGAAACAAAAAACCAGTCACGAGTTTGGGTGTTCGAAAATGAGTTAAAGCCAACAAAAATTGTTCGTTCACGGAGTGTTGCAAAAAAAATGGTGGCCACGTTTGTCTCCAAAACCGGCCATGTTACGACTATTCCTCTTGAGGGACAAAGAACGGTTAATGCAGAATGGTATGCTAGCATTTGTTTGCCACAGGTCGTTTCTGAACTCCGTAAAGAGAACTGCAACCGCCGCATCATCCTCCATCACGGCAATGCGAGTTCTCACACCGCGCACAGAACAAAAGAGTTTTTAGAGCAAGAAAACATAGAATTATTAGACCATTCGCCGTACAGCCCCGACCTAAGCCCTAATGATTTCTATACTTTCCCTAAAATAAAGAATAAATTGCGTGGACAGAGATTTTCATCATCTGAAGAAGCTGTGGACGCCTACAAAACGGCCATTTTGGTGACCCCAACTTCCGAATGGAATGGTTGCTTCAATGATTGGTTCCATCGAATGGAAAAATGTGTCAAATTTCGCGGAGAATACTTCGAAAAGCAATAAATACATTTTTAAATAGTAATGTTGTGTCACTTCCTTGATTCCCGAAATTTTCAGTGCCGCCCTCGTAAGGGCCGCTACCTTAACCGTTGTAGCTACAGGGAAACGGTCTTAAGAGACTGTCCTTAACTTTTTGAGAAATTTTGACCTGCATTCACTGATTTCGAAAAAAAAAAAAGTACAATCAGCAGGAAAATGGGCAATTTTCACAAAATCTTTTTTTTTATGCCAATCTATTATGTTTTTTATACGGATCAAAAACCTCTAGTGGGCCAACTGAGGTTTGAGCACTAGAAAATAACTTTTTCCATACATTTCGTAGGAAATGAGACTCCTAACTTAATACGTTGGGGAAAAAGTTTCTTCGCATTTTTTAAGAAAATTCAAAACATTTTTTAATATAGTTTATTTACATTTAACTAAAGTATGAAGGTACCATTTTGTTCGATAACTTTTTGCCATTTTGTAGGTAGGGACATGATCCCATTACTATAGAAATTTTGGGGCTTCTGATCAAAATACCGCGACAAGTGGTTTCGGCAGTCCTCTCGTGATGTTAACCTGACACTGCCTAAAGAATTCTGAAGAGACCGAAACAGGTGGAAATCTGAAGGTGCAAGGTCAGGAGTATACGGCGGATGCATTAACACCTCCCAGCCAAACTCTCTTAATTTTTGCTGAGTCGCTAAAGATGTGTGAGGTCTAGCGTTATCATGATGAAAAACCACACCCCTTCTGTTGATTAATTCCGGCCGCTTTCTCTCAACTTCTTGCTTTAATCTCATCAGTTGTTCGCAGTAGAGTTCAGAATATATGGTCCTGCCTGGTGGTAACAGCTCATAATGAATAATTTATTTATTTATTTAAAACTCTTAAACTATCATTACAGGTTTAGAAACCTAATGCGATAGCTAAGCCTACTTATAATATTAACTATTTTAAATAACACTATTACTAACAATTACAAATAACTACACAATACATTAACTGCCCTTCCAATCCCACCACACACACAGCATCACCTTGTTGCGAGTTAACCCGGGTTTCGCCACAGTCTGTGAAGCCTGACCGGCCTTTGACCACGACCTTTTTCGCACGTTCTTGTCGTAGGTACGTGATCGACTTTTCATCACCAGTTATCAGCTTCTTCAAAAATGGTTCGGTTTCATTACGTCGTAATAAAGAATCACAAATGAGTACACGGTTCATTAGGTTTCTTTCAGTGAGCTCGTGAGGTACCCTAATATCGAGCTTTTTGTGTACCCAGTTTTTCTAAAATGTGCCAAAACTGTTTTGTGGTCAATTCCCAGTTCTTCAGCTACGTCTTAACTACTGATCTTGCTCGACCTTTTCAAAAATGGCATCCATTTTATCTGTAATAGGGCGACCAGAGCGACGTGCATCTTTGACATCAAAATTTCCGGGTTGAAAACGTTTAAACCAAATTTGTGCTACTCTCACAGACACTGCACTAGGTCCATAAACATCGCAAATTTTTTTCGCGGCTTGCGTTGCATTTTTACCTTTTTGTAGTAACATTTTAAAATGTATCGAATTTCTTCATTGGATTCACTTCTTGACAGTACGAAAAACAAATGAAAATCACACATTTTCCTAATTTGAATATGGAATTATGTTCTTTAAAATTTAAACTTTCAATGATACTAAAACCAGCCAGATACAAATAGTATAGCCAAAGAGATTTTATTACAAGTTCATACATACTATAATGCGAAAAGACTTTTTCCCCAACCTAATATGCGATTATACATAATATTTAAAACATTTGTTTACATACTCACAAGACGCGAGCAGCCAGAACGTGCGCAATGTGTGCATGAAAAAAAAAATATGTACGTGTTTCGCGGGCGAGTCATGACATTATCATTCTGTTTTATTATATGACACGATAAATACGTCTTCAGCGCGGTCCAGACAGCAGAGGCGTTCTGTTCATTGCTCAAGGTACATACAATATTTCAACCGTCAGCCAAATGACGACGTCTTTGGGAGAAAAGCAGCAAGATACTATAAGAATAACCTAAATAGAACAAGGCTTGGAAAGCTAAAATTAGTAAGACCTTCCTCCACTCGCCAAAATATTTAATTGGTTAACTACTGCCACGGCTATTCGACTTGTGATCCAAATGATTTTAAAACCTATATTAAATTGGGTAATTGCTTCGACCGCGCCCCGAATCATTTTAACAAAAATTCGCGATACAATGTAAACTGAAACATTAGTTCCTACTTGTTATCTAACGAACTATTATCAGCTGACTGCTATTTGGCAATCAATGCATGGTCGTTGACCGAGTATCTCACATGGTGTTGAGGACGCAGTTGGAATAATAAGTTCCTCATTCATTTAGCTTTATTCGTACAGTTGGTTAATTTCCTGCGCTAAAAAATAACGACTAATCAGCCGCAATTAACAATTTAAAACCGAATTTTAATCAAGGTTTTTGAACAAAGAAAAGGAAGTGTTAAAATAAATAAAATGTTTACACGTCATGTCGCAGCAAATACTGGGTCTTGCGCAGTGCATTTTTATCATGAACACCAATTTGAACAGGTATGCAGCAAAGTAGCTATTTTTAACAGCGTTAATGTCAGGATTCCTATAGGAAGCTAACGCCGATAGCTCACATTGCGTAGTCGTGATTAGGCTAAGGGTTTTTAATCAGACCGACTAGCAAGAGTCACAATAAATTCACATTTTTAAATCAAAAGATATCTTAAATATTATGACGCCAATCTCACCGCGAATGGAGAAGAAACTTACAAGTTTATCACCATTCGATATAAGTGAACGTATTTGCGGTAAACGTCTAACTATAAATATTTCAGGGCTAATCAAAATACTATAGACAAGCAAAGTGGGCCGCACGGAGACGTAGGAGGGAAACTCGCTCCAAATACCTAACGATTCTTATAATAATGTTGTGCAACATGGAAACAATTCGACCCCTGGATAAGACGTTAGGGGCAAAGTGAAGAGCAGCAACATCCAGAAAATAGAGCACAGATCGTCTGAATGTCACATGCATATCTATCTTATACGTCTCTATGAAGTACATAATATTATCGATGACGATTTAAAAGCCTAAATCAGTTAATTAAAGCGTGTAAACAAAACATTGTATCGTTGGCAGCACCGTGTGATCGGTGTTACCAACAAATACAATACTCGTATTTGAGAAGCTATTCATAATTTGCATGTACCACCGCACGGTCGCTCCAATAACGATTTTAAAGCCAAAATCAGTTAATTAAAGCGTGTAAACAAAACATTGTATCGTTGGCAGCACCGTGTGATCGGTGTTACCAACAAATACAATATTTGAAGGTATTTATAATTTGTATGTACCATCGCACGGTCGCACTAATACCAATGACTGTGGTGTACTCACGTTTCGCTTCATATTGTACTGTAACAGAATTATCTCACGTTATTATAATTTTTAACTGCCGTATTAACATTTCGGTGTTGGAATCGACACTGAATTTTATATTTCCGTCTCAGCACCACTCACTCGTTCACGTATGCGCGTCGTATTGTATGTGCTGTGGGTGGCTGCCGCGAATCACCGAAATAGAACTTTTGGAATAACACTCACAAATTATATTCCTTGCGTCACTAGTAACGTTTGAAGAGATGAAGATCAAGAGCGTATGCGCAGACACTATGATAGCACACGAAATTTGTCGTAAATAATCTATTTATCATTATAAAGCTAGACAAAACATATAATTATTTTTTTACTTGAAATTATTATTGCAAAGAAATTGATGAATGTTAGTGCCATCACTTCAATCAATCACTAAAACCTTTAGTTGTACATTAATAACTTAAAATGTTTTTAATCCAGCATTCTGAAATCAGACCGCAATGTATCGTTTTAATGTAAACAAAGCAAACAACTGGGTCAGAAGAAAACACAGTAGGATCCCAAATAACTGAACGATGATTGGCTTGTGAATATTGCTTATACTGGAGAGCAACGCAATATACTATATAAAGTTATATACACATTAAATTGTTTAAAATATATGTCTTGTTTTAAACATAATTTATTGACAGTAAGCCTTCGACTGCAGTTTCATTGAAAATTACTTTGTTGCAGGACATATAGAACAAAGTAAGCGACGACGACGTCTCTAAGGTTGATGCGATCAAGGCGCGGCGCGTGCTCGGTCTCATTTTCTTCCTCCATAGGTGCAGTAAAAGGGAAGTCCTTGAGCAGCCCACTACTGTACTGATTCATTATCACCCACGCGCATAAATTGATAGAACACTGTAGTGTTGCAAGCGATTTGCGGTTAGGGTTAACAGTATATGAAGTCAGAATTATTTGCTTTTATCTGTCGTGGTTTACATATTATTCTTATTTTTGTTTATTAGAATTTATTTAGCAGTAAAATGAGGTTTGTAATTGCATTTGTTGTTGCACATAATATGGGCTAAATTATATTCCTTCAGGAACCTTTGTCCTATCTTTTCTTTACTTCTTTATTTTATCATCCCTCGTCTGGTGTAGGCGGGGTAGCCAAGGTTCCCGAAATCATCACCAGCCTAACCTTTTCAATTATGTTGGGGAGAGCTTCCAGTGTAACCGGATGCAGCTAAATATCAGTATTTTACATGGGGCGACTGCCTACCTGACCTCAACAACCCAGTTACTGGGTACCGGGGGTCTGACGACCCGTAACGTCTGCCAAAGATCCACGAATGACAGCCGGGACCAACGGCTTAACGTGTTTTCCAAGGCACGGAGGGGTCTTGGTATGTAAAGATGGTCACCCATCCACGGACAAAACCGCGGCATGCGTAGCTTAACCTGATCGATCGATCCGTGCGTGTATTCCCGAAATAAAGGTGATTTATTGTCATTTGCCATGTCTTATGTCTACCGAAAATGTAGCCCCTTGTGGCCAGTTTTATGATACTTTTTAGTATCAGCGAACAGCGACTTCAATCTTCTTCGAAAGTAGATTGCAACAGCATAGAAGACGATGAACCCGTCCACTGAATGGTGGTCGAATGATTGGATTATCAGACGTCAGAGTACATTTATCGCAATGCAGCATCCATTTCTTGCAGTGATTTTACTGCACCGTCTGCACCATGCTTTTGCGTATGTGATTTGTATAAATCCATTTGTACTAGTACTTATTCGATATACCAATCGGATTTATGGAAAATCTACTATACCTACTTAATTATAATCATAATATATATATATTAAACCAGAATAGTTTGTTTGAACACGTTAATCTCTAGGACAACGAGTCGGATTTGAAAATTATTTTTGCATTTGATAGCGAAATTCTTGAGGTTATATAACATCACGCAACAACTCTAAGGACCCCAGCAAAATGAAAAAGAACAGAAAAGACAGAAGCGAAAACGAAGTAATAGCGCGGGCGGGCGATGCGATGCCACGCAGTAGGTCAAGGGAACAAGAAATTTCACGCGGACGAATTCGCGGGCAGAAGCTAGTAATAAATATCTGTGTACTCGAATGTTCAAAACACTGTACATGTGTTTCAACCCTAATGAATATCAAGTAGCGAGAACTAGTGTTAGTGATGATAAATAGATACGACACCATACCTACTGTCTTTTTATTCCGGCCGCTTATTTCATCGTTGCTGGGGTTCTATTTCATTGTCTAGATTACGTTTCCTGTCATTCTCATAAGAAGACTTTGTGTAACAAAAAGTTTATTCTTCGGTTTTAAGATTACATTTCTATAATTTTACTGTTGCTGCTCATCTTATCTCGTTTCGTTACTGCCTTTTCTACTGATTCAGTTTTGTAGCCATTTGGTTTAGATTAATCATATACATAAATTACGTCGCGTAATTATCATAGAAACCTTAAGTACGCAGTTCTATAAAAGGAATGACACTTACTTAAATGTCATCAGCAAACAGGCGTGGTGATTTATTTGAGGCTACGCAATTTCTGTCATACGGCAAATCATAGGATATTTTAGGTCTTAACATAATTTACCTGGACGACCTTGCGCGCTATTATAAAGGTAGGTACTCGTGTCACGGAATATTTTTATTTAATTTGCGAATTCATGCTAATGATATCACGCAACATTTGAGTATTAAACTAACAAAATTCAACACAGAAAAGTCGTCACCGTTTTAGTGAACTCATTTTGCGATAATCGAGTGTACCGAACTATGTAAACGTGTGTCTCTAAACAAGAGGGAAGCTCCTAGCTTTTATCAGCCATCTTGTCGTTCATAATAACAGGTCAATGTATTAGCGGGAAAGACTTATATCGATATTGAAATAATTTAGTCGACCTAAATACTTCTAAAGTCTACGATGTTCGCTGTTACACCAATAAGAAAATCATTTTTATGTACCTACTCCAGATCTGTCAAATCTTTCGTGAGTGTTACGTGCGCTTGCGTCGATCTGATGTTGAATACAATGTAGACGTTCCATTTGGAATGCGGTCGTGGCTACAACACAGATTTATTTATGTTGTGTGTAACGGAAATCATTTTGTGGTTCAAAGTTTGCGACTCTGAAAACGTCGTGCGTCAAACTGCCTGCACATCTTTCTGGTTAAAAATTAGGTAGATGCAAAATATTCAACATTAATTTGTGCTGTACAGCCAGTATCATTAATTAATTTATTACTGGACTGGTAAAAGTAATCCCAATGACATCAGAAAAGCTAGAGGCGAAATCGTCGTGCTTAAACAACAGAAGAAAAACGAATGTTCTTTGCTTCTAATCATTCAATTAAATCCTCACCAAGGAGTAGCATGAAATCGGTTGATTCCATCATCGGACCGTGCCGAATCAATCAGTCACCGCCGATCAAGTTTACGACTAGTGTAATTGTCATTTATTACCCTTGAACTTCTGAACTAGATGGCCCAATTCATTGTTGTTTGTATTTACTCTATCCATAAACGCAAAGACAACTTTCCGGGATAACAAACAACTAATATTATTAAGTAAATGTGAAAGTTTGTATGTCTGTTACTCTATCACGCAAAAACGGCTGTACGGATTTGGATAAAATTTGGCACACAGGTAGGTTATAAATCCTGGATTAACACATAGGATACATTTTATCCCGGTAGTACGTTCCCGTGGGATAATTTCCGACGTCCACACGGACGAAGCCGCTGACAAAAGCTATTCAAATGAAACTTTAACATTTTGCTATCGCTATGACTAAGCAGACTAGAAAGGTCCACGCAGGGAAATGACCGATAACTTGACTCTGAGAAACGCTAAAATAACTTTGTTTTGATTAATTATTCAATTATGCCTATTATTACTCAGCTGAGATAGCTTTCAGAGTTCAAGCTCGGGATCCATTCATTATTCTAATTGACAATGATAAGTTTACCAATAAGCTACTATAGTTCTCGTGTGTTGTGCTTGTGGATAATAAAAAAATGGGAAATAGCTTAGTTTCTTTCTATTAAAGAAATTGGCAACCATATTTTCTCTGTAAATTAGCTCGACTGATAGTTATGTGAATTTTTGGGAAAAGCATGATTTAAATCTCATTAAGTAGTATGATTTAAAAATCATTAAGTAGTGTGATTTTTGAAGGTCAGTGAAGTAGCAAAATTGATCACTGATCTTCAAAAATCGAACAAATATTACAATTTTGCTACTTCTAAATTGTAATCTTTCTATTTAAACTTCTTGAGCTCCAAGTAAGAAAGTAAGTCATAGTAACTATCATTAAATCCTTGCAATTAATCTCGCTATCTCCTAAGAACTCTTCAGAAAATGATCAGTATTCAGTACACATTTGCGCAGTTTGTTGTGTTGATACGTGTTCAAACGTGTTATTACGTATTATATTAGCATGGCTTATGTAATCAGACGAAGCCGGATATCTAATGATTCTTGTCTCACATGCTCCATGTTTGATAAAGGAGTTGATTTATTGATCACCAGTTCTTGTTGATATTATAATTGCATTAGGGAAAGCAGAAAACTAATTTATTTTTCCTCATACCTTACTACCTAAACAAAAATATTCTGATGCATAATCAGCCTATAATGTTCCCACTGCTGGGGCACAGGCCTCCTCTCAGTGAGAGGGAGAGAGCCGTAATCCACCACGAGGGCCCAGTGCGGGTTGGTGGATGTGACATGTCTTCGATTTCTTTTTCTAGGACTTGCGAGTTATTCTTCACGATGTTTTCCTTCACAGTTCTTGAGAGCAGTGGTGATGAAATCATTTACAGAAAGTAAAGTGCCTGCCTGGGTTCAAAGTTTTGAACCTACGACTCTTATGTCGCGGCCATTTCTACTGGGCCACCACTGCTCTTTTTATGATGACTGCAATGAAATGCAGCGATGGAATTGAACTACGAAGGAAGGAAAAAAATATGAGTAACGATAACAGGTGCAGTGTGTTACAATAAAAACAAAACAATAATTTTCAGTAATCAATTTGACGCTAAGATGACACTCACGCAGCTATCCAAAGCTGACGAAAATCTCGATGCTAGTAGGATAAACAATACAATCGTGCCAATGCCCCGAACTGGCCCATTGCGGGGTCGTCAAGTGACTGTCAATAATGTAAAGAAGAAGACGCTGTCTTCATAAAAACGAATGTAGATACGATATACTGTGTTATGGTGTGAGTAACATATCGTTGTTTTCATATGGCAAAAGTCACAACATAGCCGTGAGACGACACGCTTCATGCTTCGACGGCTCTCCGCATTGTTCTAAATACTGCACAGATGGACAATACCATTTAAATTGTAATAAAATGTGCGAATTTCCTGGAACCCTTGATTCATCGATTGACGAGAATATCTTGAATGAGAAATTAATTTCTGAATACGCTAATTTGAATAAGCTTTGAATAAAAGTATTATTATGATTTTTGATTATTAACTGTTTTGTTGGTCTAGTGGTCGCAAGCGCTACCGCTGAGCATGAGGTTCTGGGTTCGATTCCCGGGTCGGGCATATTGAGTTTATCCATCTGGAATTTCTCAGTAGCAGCCCGAGTCTGGATTTGTGCCCGGTTGATGGCAACAGACGTGCCCCCTATTACATGGGACTTAAACATTACTGGCGAAACGTGGTTGTACTATAGGTACAGCTCTGCCTAACCCTTCATGGAATATAGGCGTGATTATGTTGATTATTTATATTTCTAGATGGAGTGTCGCGCTGCAAAAGAACTGAAACAAACAGCCCAACTTTGTTATATGCTGGTATGCGTGCAGACTGGCGTGATATCGCAGTCGACAGGCAGCGCAACACTTTCCATGAAGTTTTCATAGATATATATTGTGCTAGTGTCGCGTCGCGACGGTCTGCGGGAGGCTTTACATTCGCGCCACGTCATTGTGCTGAATTGTGTTATTATAGTGTCCGTGCATTTTACGGACCACAGTTGGACGCTTTTTTTTTTGACGAGTCACAACTTTGGCTATCTAGACATTTATTATATCTTTGATTATAACCTAATTGATTGATTCATGAACGCAGAGAATACAGTCAGTAGCTATTTATTTTGGTGGAGGTCAGATAGGCAGTCGCTTCATGTAAAATACTGGTATTCAGCTGCATCCGGTTAGAATGAGAGCCGACCACAACAAAGTTGGGAAAAGGCTAGGCAGATTGATTGAATAAGGGATGGGTTTGTATGAAAAACAAAAGCCCAAAAGGGGAAAAAATAAATAGATGAAAGTTTGTATGGGAAAGTCCAAATCACACAATCGGACAGAATCTGTGACAGAAAATCATACAATGACACTACGTCCTGTACCTCTACCTACACCTTGGATTATAAGCATCTTATATGTAACACCTGTTCATTTACGTATGAATCACTATGCGTCAAGAATTAAGGCTCCTGCAGACAGGCGCGTCGCGACGGGATTCTGGTAGAACAATTTTCATGACGTTTTTATAGAAATTGTTCTGTAAAGGCTCTTACAAACACACGCGATATCGCGGGCGCGACATGCACCGACAAAGGAATTTTCTTTGTCGGTGCCTGTCGCGCCCACGATATCGCGTGAGTGTGTAAGAGCCTTAAGAGTCGCATCGCACTGTCGCGTCGCGCCTGTCTGCGGGAGCCTTTACCAGTGACATCAACAAGGAAAAAAGATAATATACTGCACCTATTACTTGTACCTACATAAATTGCATTCAAGTCATTTGTATCTTCGTGTCATAGCATTGACCGTCCTGTTGCCAACGTCCTAATCCTAAGTGAAGAAGTTCGTGGAGATAATAATAATATTTTTTTTATTCACTAAACATAAACTTTGACAATAAGTACGTATACGGAAAGGTAAACAGACTTGAAGATTGGATACAAAAGGTAGTTAGTGACTTTAGTGAGGTCGAAAGTCCATTAAATAAATAGGTACCCCCCTGCCCCCCAAACTAGGAAAATCCTGTATCTTGGGAGGCAGATGTCTTGACATGTCAAATTTTATTATGGCAGTAACATATGGGCGTTTTTACTATAGGAACACCAAAAGTTATATGTTATGGCTTTTAAATGTAGATAGACATGAAAACAATGACGCGCAAATTTAGGAGCTAATTTCATCGATTTACCACCCATTAAATGGGTTTTGGCCCCATTTATTTATTGATGATCGAAAACATTTCAATCTCCACCAGATGCAGGTGGCGACTTGGCGTGATCGATTCGTCGATAACTCAGGTTGTGATCATTCGTTAATTTACACAATCTCACTCAATGAACAGTCACAATACATTACAGGTAACTATGACTAACATCAAAGTGTGCCAAGTCCAATTTTACGCAGTTGTGGGACGACTTCCAGTACGCATAAACACCGGCACAAGATATTTTACGCGTACATTAATGGGATAGATGACTGCTGACGAGAGAAATTTACGTGGTTTCAGTCAACTTATCCAAACAATAAATCAAAAATTACGTTGTCAATTCATGGGTAATTAATGTTGATGGAGTACCCACTTAAAACTAAAGCCAAAATCGTTGAGCATTCTTGTCTGTATCTCTTGCCATTTGATCAAAAGGCAATGTTCTGTTCAATATCCCATAAAACCATAACCAGAACGGGGAATCATAACATAAATCTGAAGAGCAATCAATTTCGAAACCATAACATCTGCTTCAATCTGACAACTCATAATTAAAACATTTAACGCTACCCAGCACATCAATTATAATTAAATTAAAACAATACGTATGTTGAAGTAACATGTGATGTGACTCAACACGCGATTATTCATTGATTATTGTACAACAAACAGACTCTGGAAACGTGTGTTTCAGCAATAAAAGCATTTTATTTTAACATTCATCTTGTGCAACTCCAAAACTGCTGTAAAATAAACCACGAATTTCTGCATAAAAGATAAACTTAGAATCCATCGGAAATAAGTCTTTTCGCAGCACGCCAAAGGATGAAAGAGTAATATCATTGATGTTATGGAACATCTGTTATTTATTTGTTTCGTTGTTAGAGCAATAAAAGTCTGGCAACAACTGCGGAAAGCGATCAGTATTCAGATAGCAAATGCAATTTACTTCTTATGGGCAGTTTGCATGCAGACCGCACGAATGCACTTTGTAAGTGCCAGTGGAAAGGCAAAAGCACTTCGCGTTTACGCTACGACACAATAACTCGTAGTCCGTAGTATATGCTAGTGATATAATGAGTAGTCGGCATGCTGATGCTTATGCAGTTAAACATTATAGGTTAACTGTTTTACAAAAGCTACAAAACAGAAATCGTTTCCTGACCACTTGGCAAATTGGGAGCACTCTTGTTAAATGCCTGCAAATTGTTTCCAAACTACCTGCTAACCAGTTTTGTAGTCCATTCAACCGAAAGCAGGTCGAAGTCGGTTACGATTCTAAGGCTTCTGCCTCGAATATTGCGGGCAGATCGCGTATATAGCGGCGTAGTGTTATGTTCGTGGTTGTGTCGTCGAGATTTTTGTTTTTATTCGCGAACGAAATGTCTGAACAGCGGCGACAACATCTTTTTGATTCAACGTCACAAAAATAAATTGAACAACACTGCAATGCAGACGCGCGGGCGGTCACCGCTTGACTGGAGTGCACCGCTCGTTGCCCGCTTCCGCGCCGCTGTGTTCAAGGGCCGGTCCATTTGATTTTACGCATTAGTTCCTGCCGCCCCGCTGCCCGCAAGATTCGAGGCAGAGGCCTTATGTTCATCGTAGTTTTAACTCGAAAACACGAGGGTTGACTTCAAATAAGCTGAAGATTTTTAAATTTTGGAGATTATTCTCCAAGAAATTCAAATTATTCAACATTGACACCGAAACACTAGGGACATAAAGGTTTGTACCTAGAAAACTGGTAACGCTTATTTTATGATGCTAAACATAAAGGCTCCTGCAGACAGGCGCAATATCTCGGGCGCAACACTATCCATGAAGTTTTCATAGAAATTGTGCTACTAGGGCCTTTAAACAATCGTTAACTATTTTCTAGTTACAGTTTTTCATTTTCATTGAAGCCATCAAAGCTATGGCAGACAACAAATGACATTATAGTAATTACTATTAATACTCTCAATTTGGGAGGCGTCGATGGTTAGGTCTATCAGGCGTCGTACGCCTTGATACCTATGATGATGATGACAGATAAGCTGATGGATGAGTACTTAACCTTAAAATGTAAGTGGAACCTAACTCACGACCGCCTGTACAAAATAAAGACGTAATATAAAAAAGAATTAGAAAGAGACAAAGTGGTGAGCAATGTTTGTCATTGAATTTTTGTAGATGCTCTTTTCTAAACGTGAATATTGCGTCTCTATTATTTGTAGTCCAAAGACACAATGCACACATTGGGAAGCAGACAAAATATTTGGACATCAATAAAATTCATGGACTGGTTAAATATGTCGGGCTTACGACTTATTGGCGTCTAAAAAAAATTACAGCGAGGCCTGATAAGTCAGTAAGCCAAATACAGCGGCAGAGATTTCAGCGTTGTTCAAACAAAGCAAGTAATAAAATATTGGCAGATTGATATATGGCTGAAGCAATGATACGCCTACAAAAACGCCCCCTGTGGTTGTTGGAGCCAAAAAAATCATGGGCACCGGTGAAAGCACTCATTACTTCTTGGGAGGCGGCGACTAAGATTACTCACTCATGTAGTAATGGGGAGTATTTGTTGAGTGTCAAAGCTGCACCTTGTGATACGGAAGTAACAAACAGTATCAAATAAAACAATATTGGGCGAATGAGAGTTCGGATTTCCGACTCCGACCTTCGTTCAATTCATTTATTAACATGCAACCTGCGTGTAGGAGTGATAACGTGTTTTTAAACGTCCGGCATATAGACGCTACGTTTCTAATGACTTAGGGAAATATGGATAGAAGTAAACTAAACTTTTTTAGAATATCACCAGCACGAAGTATGGAACATTTCATCCTAGAACCGAATTCTCAACTTGCAATGCACAATCAAAGCTAGTTTGCAGATTGTTTATCAACATTGTAGTAAGGAACAATAAACGTTGAAAGAGTCTATTTGGCCCAGAAAGGAAATTGGCCATCCACTTGTATATATATCTAGCTTTTATGTTGTTTCCTCTACGATCACTTTGGAGCCATTTCCGTAGCGTGTTTCGTAGCAAATGATGTAGCGAATTGGAGGTACTCAATAGGTTAAAGACCTCTGGCCTACAAAGTTTTACACAGTTTAAACCCTTCTGCTTACGAGCTTGCATTATCACAACAACCGAATGCAATGAAATATTTAGCAAGAAAATTGCAAAAACATAAAAATTTCATATCACATGCTTTAAAAGTAAAACCCCACATTATGTTGTTGCTAAACGTGAAGTATGCGAAATAAACAAACAAAATGCGAGGAATTTGTATGGCAGAAGCATCTCGCAGTTTCTAAGAAAAACAAGACATTCAAGGTGACATAAGTACGAGCGCAGAATGACGCGAATCAATGTCTGTCGCGCTAACGAATGGAGGTAATGAGAATACTTATGATTGATGGCATGTCTGTACTCGCTACTATAGGCTTGATACTATGACTTATGTTTACTGACGGCCCGTTCCTATTTGTCGGGTGTTGGATCCTTCTATTAATCGGATGTCCCCGCCCGAAAATTAAATGTAGGTAATTAAGTTGGAGAGATTGTCGGGCCCATCCGACAAAATGAGAAAAGCGCCATTTAAAATGTTCTACCACTAGAGAAACCAACATTTTGTCGGATCCGACACCTGACAAGTGGGAACGAGTCGTAAGAGAACAGGACTAGCCAGAAAATTGCAACAATGCTACCTGAGCCTGTGAATACACGACACTGATTAAAGGACTGCTCAATTATCATTGTACGGACGACCAACATCAATCAATCATTTGTAACCAACATCCGCTTTTATGTACAAAAGCTATCTTTATTGTGCCTAGGTAAATATGTAGATTTACATGGTCCTATAGTCTAGAACATTATTAAATTCCGCTTAGTAAAAGCAAACTAAACAGTCGCAATCTGAAACGGTTGTCGGAATATGACTTTCAAGTATCTTTGTTTGTAGGCATAATGAACGATAATCATCTTGATTGAAACAGGTATTGTGGATCAGGTAAAGTTTCATTCGTCAAATATAATTTGGATTTGTCACAATACGAGCACCAAATAAACAAAAAGGCTACCCTGCAAGACGTCAGAAATTTAGCATAGGTAACTATTTCATTCATTCTACAACCAACAGTACTGAATGAACCAAATTAATATTCAAGTTGCGCAGAGCTAAGCCAATTATACGAATTACTATAATACAAACCTCTGCCCGATATTACAGTTTATTGCGACGTTTATTGAGTCGACGAGATTATTATGCGCATCTTATGTGCAAGATATTCAGACGAATTAGTGCATAATGCTTATGAGAATAGGTACCTACACGATGATTTAAGTGGTATAATAAATCACTGAGGATAAAACGATGCCTGGGAATTACGGCAAACTAGTTTACATCCGATTCTACTGATGATTTGCTGGAAAAATGATTATGAAAATATTGAATTGTGCCTGATAGGCCATTGTGAGCAAAAAATCTACATACTAAATATCATAAATCCACTGAAAGAGAATGCACAGCCTAAACCGCTGGGTCTTGAAGCATGAAGTTTTGCACAAGAGTTACTTATTTTACGAAATAAGTGAGCACTAGGGAAGGATTTTTGAAACTACATCCCCAAAAGGGGATGACAATTCGTATGGAAGAAGTCATTTTTGCCGATGGGCAATGTCATCGGATACACACTCTGTAACAAACATAGGACTTTAAGTTGGATCCGCAGCTGTCCGAAAGGGATATCGTGGCCCTAGCACACATGCATCTGAAGGAACACGGGTGGGTTTTAGTCAGTAAAAGTCTGGCACGCCCTCGGAGAAGTTATCTGATGGTTTCCCACCCAAAAAAAAAAAGAAGCTTTGCACTTTTCAGGTCAGTGGCAGGTTGTATCTTGATCAAAATAATATGATTCGCGAAATCGCGACTATAACAAATATTTATTTACAGAATTATAATCATTCGATTCATTAATACATATCTCTAAGTTAGATTTGTTCCATTGAATGACTTTTTCATGAAATCATAACATTGGGGAAAAAATATAACTTGAGATGTATTAATGATTATAAATTCTGGAAATACACACATGTTCATGTTGCGCGAATCATATTTTGATCAAGAGACAAACTGACATTTTCCTGCAAATTGAAAAAACGAATTGAACAGAAAATTTTAATTTCGCGGGATACGTTATAGCATTCTCCTTAAACTTAACGTTATTTACAGGTCACACGCTTTATTAGTTAGTAGCAGACAATAAATAATATTGCAAAATAAATAAAGGAACTCTGCGGGATATTACATAAGAACTGTTCAATAAGGAGATATATTAATTTCTGTAATTTATTCACGTCTCCGTAAACACGGAAAGAGAACAGCTATTGAAAGTAGCTTAACACCTACGGACCAAGCGTTTGGAGATGATTGTCGGTTACGTAACTAAATGATGATAAATGATTCTATAAATGAACTGGCTGGCCATTTATTTCGCCTCATTAACCAAAACTGTACCGTACGTACATTTATAAGTTCTGTGCTTCTGCTCGCGTAGAAGATGCCTTAAAACAGATCCTATGATACTCCGGAATAGTGTAACTTTCTACAGGTGAAACAATTTTTGTAATCGAATCAGTACTTGCACAATAAAGAAAAGGGAGTGAAGGAAAATAGAGTGACAGTTGACACAGCAGCAGGGGAGAATGGAAGCAGAAAACGTGTTGCGCAGACCCCAACTAACATGGGACTAGGTAATGAAGATGATGATAGATCAGTACTTACCACCACCAGAAATCACCACTTACAAGCAAACAGACAATTTTACCTCTTTTAAACAATATTAGTTTATATTCATCATATGAACACGATCGGATGCTAATCATGAACATAAAGACCAAGGCTGAAAATCTAATGACCAGACTGTCTCCAAGAGAATCCAAATACTCTTGGACGGATAATTTAGCACAGTTTCTATACAAATGACAAAACTTTTGCCAATTGAATAGAAGCGGAAGTAAATTGCATTTCAAATATGAACATGCAGCATTCAGCAACACCCACAGTTTAGTGACGTCACTTTTCATGTGCTACGTGAGACCTGTGTTGTAGATCTGGCCACGTGCGTGTAAACAGCGAAATTACCCACGAAATATGATGAACCTAGTAAGAAAATTACTGTGACTTATTGGTTAGATTACAAAGCATAATCAGCCTATAATCTTTCCACAGCTGGGACACAGGCCCAAAGCCAAGACACGACTTGATCTGGATCAAGCTTTAAAAACCATTTCGGGAGGAAATGTAGGAAAAGAGGATCTTTCTGTTTTCTGATAACTTTGAAGTACAACAATTAGCCTGTAATAAAAGCGTGATTATCGACATGACGACTATTATCTGATAGGAATGTACGATGTATCATAACGTTGTAGACACACTCATGCTATATCGCGTGTAATACAGTATTCATGTTGTCTGCGGACGTAGTTGCGTATGTGTAAATATCCTAATAACAGTTAATGGAGTGTGCCCGGCACAAAAATGTTAGCCCAACCCAATTCTCGGAGTGTCGGAACATGACGTCAATGTATGTCGTGATTCGTACAATTATTACTTTCATTTTATTTCGCGTATGTGTCCCGCTGATACCCCGCGGTAGAACTACAAAAATCCAAGGTTTGCCTATCTGTGAAATTATGATAATCCGAAAAGCAGATTTTTATATGAGGGCCCTGGACAAACTATTACAGGTTATAGTTCTCACGAATAACAACTTATACACAGTCAAAATGGCCTAAAAAAGCTTATAAAATATTTGAAATTGACATTATCAAACACTTTTCACACGAATTTTCTTTACTAACCATCTGCTTAATAGATCATCAATATTTTGATGCAATAAGAGCAAAGAACCGACCAAGAGTTGAACGGCATACATGGCTGTGGTAAGTAACGAAATTTATTATTAGTAGAGAATGTAGGCAGCAATAAATGTCAATCAGTTTAGTCAAGAGTATAAATAAAGTTGGGCGAGGCGTGCCCAGATGCATGGATGTTCCCATACATAATTATGTTGTAACTATCAACTGGAGGACAATAGTACGACGTAGGACAAACAGACTAAATAGTAGGTATATAGATAGAATTCTCTATTTAAAAAGCATTGGAAACGAAATTACATGGGCTGTTACAGTGAAAGAGTTCCATAAACAACGAAAGTGAGCAAGAACGGAAAATAAATTCCTGGACTATGTTGGATAAGTTCGATCGGCTCGGAACTATTTGGACACGCGAGATATCTGAAACAAATGAATTCAGACTGTTCTTTTTTTTTCATTACTATGGTTTATTATGCGTTTTCTGTTAACACATACCTAGTGTGAAGTTGGTTTTTCCGTGTGTCTTCATAATTTAGTAGCGTCCCTTACAGATTTTCGAGACAAAGTTTTACGCAGTTTAAGATAATTCATCCCATAAAGGGGGTTTTAAAAGCAGACGAAAGTTTGTATAGAATTTTGTAATTTTTGCCGATGGGAAATCCCATCTTGCGGGCGTACGGCTGGTATATTAATAAAACTGGTAATATTGACTTTAAAACATTTTAAAGACCCAATTTTTGTGTGGTAATATTACATTATCAAGTACAGGCGAACTTTCGTGCCGCTGCTTTTAGTCTCTTTTTGTCGCGATAACGAACCTACGACAAAGCCTAATGTACCGTAAAACGGGGTGAATAGAAATGCAGGGGTGAATCGAGACCCAATTTTATAATGGATTTTAACGTTGCAATAATATATTTTGTTGCCAAAAAGGACTTTAATGGGTAAAAATTTAGTATCGTTTGGCAGGAGGAGGAGGGTAGCAGGGGGGAAAAAGGGAAGGGGGGTGTTCCCTGTTTCCTGTGGCACTACTCCCATGAAAAGGTAACGCACCGTTCTTGAGAAAAACGAATTATTGTAACCTAACCTCAAAACACATTAAAGTTGCTTATAAGGCGTAGTTAAGCGAAGGGTTCAAAAAAAAATAACAACGAAGGGGATGGCGGGGTCTGAGTTCGCTCGCTTCGCTTTAGAAACATTTTTTAATTTAATTAATTTCTCGAAAAATATGCATTACCTTTTAATGATAGTGGTAGCGTTATAATCGGGGACCCAACCCCTACCAGTTTTAACCCCTTTTACCCCCCAACTCCTGCCAAACGATACTAGATCCAATCCGATAATTTTTTTATTAAAACTAATTAATTGAAGATAAAATTGTTTGAGAACATTGTAAGAGACCAAAAACACATTATCATCATCTGCCTATTGCAGTTCGCTGCATTTTTTTTCACAATATCTGTATTCACATAAAAATAATATTGCGGAACAACAAGACTTTCTTCAAGTATATTCAAGTTCTCAATAAACAAAAAAATGTTTAAGAGGTTAATTTATTTGGCCAGACACCAAAAGAATTTAGCCAATAACTTTTACAATGTTGTAAATAATAAAATTCTCTTTTTCTGTTGAGCTAGTGTAACAGAACTTTCACTTTTAAGGAGACAGAGATTTCTACAGAAGGCTTTCTAGTTGCACTTACATCCTTGTTTGCAGAGTGAAGTGACAATTTCAAAGGTGCAAAGAGATTCTGCTCAATCATTGTTATATGTAGGTACTTATGCAAGTATACAATTGGCATGGCCACCTCCTGGGCCCAAGTCATCTAACATTATAATATATTTTCACATTTGTATACAATCAATCAACTCAAAAAGAAGATACTTTTAAACCAGTTTTTATTTCTAATATAAAATGTTGTACTTATTAATTGGCCTGGGCAATGTTTTTGGTTTCAATAAATGATGAAACTTTTTCTTTAGACTTTGTATACAGTAAATAAGTTTAGAACATAAAACTTTAACAGCAGATATACCTAAAATAAAGGCATTAAATACAGTATAACTTCCGTCATTATCATCCAACATTACACCAGTAGCAACTGCCACCACAAATAGAGCAACGCAATCACTTCATACGAGTAGAGACATCAATATTTGACATTTCAAGGTCCAAAAGTTTGGCTTTGCAATACTGTAAAAAGGATTTACTCACACTTCACAATTTTGGCACAAAATGCATTAAGCAATTAAGCACAATTTATAGTTACAACACCACATAAATTTTACAAACAAATCAAATGCAAACTTCACAAAAGGATGCCCAATTCTTGTTCAAATATTGGTTTATCTACAGCAGAGAGACAACAAAATGTGTGACTAACCTCAAAAGCAGGCTGTTAGGAGGCACTCAGGAACACTTGTGTTATAGCAGGCACGCATCAACTATCCTGTGGAAGACCACCATATCAGACCTCTGGCGACACCTTCACTTTGATCCCAAATTAATGTTAATTAATAAACTAGTTATTACACAGTCAAGGATACTACAGTTGGGTATGTGCCAAAAATGTGCTGCAACTGTAGGTAAGCAAGCAAAACTGAAACTCATCGATGAAATCGTCACAGCACTTTACGCATAGACCGTATTATTAGGTTATTATGTCAATAATGCAGATGAGTGTAAACAGACTGAAGGGAGTCTTTAAGAATCCGGGCATCGGACGGGAACAGTGTTAGATACATGCATTAGATAGCAACGCTGCGCACGACATCGCTACACAAATCGGAAGGAAATAAGATATCATATAACATGAACACTTACAAAACTTCTTCCTCTCAAAGGCATCTCACGCACCAATAAAAAACACAACTATTGTCACTTCGTATTGAATTGAGTAATAGCACTCTTTGCACATACACAGTCTTTACACAATTTTTCAGTTCAATTTCAACAGCATTACAGCAGACAGCAAGTTGTCTTGCAGATTGCAGATAAAATTTGACAGAACAGAAGCGCTAACACAATTCTAGAACAATCATCTCTCAATGACCATAGACTAACAAAAAAATAAACGAGTGTGCTTTAGACTTTGAGTATTGGTAAATTAAGCTCTAAGGCTTTAGACCTTAGACCACATGGTTCAAGTAAAACTTACAAATAGTAATACTAATCAGTAATATACGAAACATAACTCTCTCTCTTTCTATCTTCACTAACTTATATCTCCCTCTGAACTTCCGTTCGCTCGCTTCCGTAACGCTCTCGTCACGCATTCACCAGCTTAATCCCCAAGTCAAGCGTGCGTAAAGAAGTTTTACTTCAAAAACTAAAACTTAAAACACGTTATTATAGTCGTCACCACGTCGCCTCGCGTCGTTAGAGTTCCATCCTAAAAGAAAGAAACACTAGTTCTATATTGTACATTTTTAGAGCACTGTAAACCCTCAGCAGAATACGTGTAGTGCCGTTGAGTAGTAGTACTACTTAATCTGTGCGTTGAGTGTTGATAAACACATAGAATAATGCTGTTATGGGATGGTGAGACCGAAAAAGATTGATGTAGAGAAACCTAAACATTAGAGGTAAGCATTACTTCGTCCGACTACAGAACGCCACGTTTACGTGCAACTCTTTTCGCGAAAAGCCAGAAATCTTTTAGGCTTGTTGTAATTGATTCTGATTTTGCATACAATATTAGATGAATACTTTTTAACACAGTGCACGGTGTGGATCATCAATCACTATCGATAATTTAACAGACTAAATCAGTGTTTCTGTAAGCAAACCAACATTGTTCTACATTCAAGAGTAACCACGGAGGTGCGGTTGACTGTACATACAATGGCAAATTTTACCAAACGGTTTTATTTTATTTAGTCGAATATACGATGATTCCTCTAGGCTGTAGATAAAAAGCGGTGGTCGATGGTCAACTGTCATAGTGCTTCTCACGAATGTCAATGTCATGATGAGATGTCATTTGGTCACTTGAGTAACTTGAGAACACGGATGGTAGGGATGAAAGAAGTGCCAAAAAGTATCGATAAATATCGTATAGATTTAAAAAAAAAATGGATATCGATATCATCTTAATCAGCCTATAATGTTCCCACTGCTGGGACACAGGCCTCCTCTCTGTGAGAGGGAGAGTGAGCCGTAATCCACCACGCGGGCCCAGTACGGGTTGGTGGATGTCACATAATCATCGATTTTTTGGTTCTAGAACATCCTCACGATGTTTTCCTTCACCATTTTACCGAAACATCGATAGTAAAATATCGATACATCGGTGAAATTTTCTAAAAAGTTTATGTATGTATTATATGAAATTGTATCGTTTGTTTTTATTCATAGAAATACCAAACTTGAAACATCATTTCTGATGTCTAAATTTACACCTCTTCATATTTTTTAACTATTAAAACTAGTTTACTTTTTTACGGCTTGAATTCTAGCAGTTTTAGTCAGTGGGGACAACGGTGTTGCTATTGGAAATATATCGTATTTCATATATTTTCGATACTTGATATTTTATATCGATATATGGAAATAATAGATGTCGCCGAAAAATATCGCTATATCGATATATCGATATTTTTTCTACAAGCCTAACGGATGGGATGATACCAACCACAGCCTCACAGAAGTCAGAACGAGAAAAAGAGCGGGAAACCTAACTTTGAGGACGTGTCCTTTTTTACTTAAATTGAAAATAATTAATTAACTTGTATTATAGGATCAGTAGTAGTAGTTTAGTGTTTTATCTTCTTTCACATTTATTTTAATTATAGTTCTGTATATTTTCTTCAGTAGGGTAAGTTTTTTTTACTAATATTTCATAGCGGGAAAATGAAAGACCCGCCTGACCCGGGGGACTTTGTTCCCCCGGCAGGCAATTTTGTAACTATAATTTCAAATGAATCGGGCATGGATACCGATGGGTCGTCGTCGGCTCGCCATTTAAAAAGAAGCCGCATACATGTGTGCAAGAATTGCAATAAACGCCGTCGTATCCGAAAAAATCAAGGTTCAGAGTCTTTGGGTTGTGGTTGCTTGGACTCTACACCTCCCTCTCTAACTCCATCGGAGCCTAAAAGCTCTGAAATAATTTATAAAGATATTCCAGATATTCCTGCTCCGCCTCCAGTTATTCCCACTCAGATTGGTCGAAAAACATATGATAAAACTGACAGCGCGCCATACGTTGTTCATGTACAAAAAATTTTAGTATCACCAGATGATGGAACGTCATTGCACCCTATTACATTTGGCAAGTTCCTAAAACACAACGCTTTCCAAAATATTATTAACGGTAGCGTCAAAAAAATCGGGCGTAATAAAATATCTATTTCTTTTTCCAATTTCCTGGACGCAAATTCTTTTATTACACATAATAGCCTTGAAACATATAATTATAAAGCTTTTATACCTACTTTTAATGTTACTAGAATGGGTTTAGTACGTGGTGTTCCTGCGGAATGGTCTCCAGAGGAAGTTATTGATAATATAACTGTACCAATTGGTTGCGGTCCAATTTTAAAAGTCAGACGCCTCAATTTTAAAACTGTTGTTGATGGTACAACCATTTGGAAACCATCCCAATCAATAGTTATTACTTTTGATGGACAGATTCTGCCTAAAAGAATTTTTATGTGCTATAATGCATTACCTGTAGATTTATATATTTTCCCTACTGTACAGTGTTTCAATTGCTGTCGTTTTGGTCACACAAAAATTCAGTGCAGGTCCAAACCTCGTTGTTATAAATGTGGCCAAGGCCATACTGGGGACAGTTGTGAAAGAGAACAAGAAAGTGCATCTTGCTGCCTTTGCTCTGGTTTTCACTATGCTACTAATAAATCTTGCCCAGAAATGTCTAGACAAAAATTAATTAAAACATACATGGCACAAAGTTCAGTATCTTATGCTGAAGCGGCAAAAATGTATCCCCCAGTTACTAAATCGTATGCCGATACACTTTTGTCTTCTCCTTCCAAAAACTTTGCAGATACTCCATCTTTCCCTTCTTCTAATAGAATGCCTGTTTCAAGTAGCTATAAAAAAACTGTCTTCCTTAAACCACGCTCACCTCCCAAATCTGTACAAGGATATAATAAAGAGGCTCACAACGCCATTATTAAAGATTACGACATTCCTCAACCAGCAAATGGTTGTGCTTTTTCTAATCATAACAATGGACAAATTGATGCCAGTTTTTCCATAAACGATTTTCTTTCTGCATTACACAATCTTCTGTCTCAGTTCAACATTTCACCGTCCAACGTTGCCCCATCTTTCAATGTATCACAATCCATCCTTAATGGACAACACATCCAAAATAATCCAGTGGAACTGCCGCAGTCTAGTAAACAAAAAGAGTGATGTTATACATCTTTTAAACAAATATGAGCCATTTGCCTTTGCTTTAGCAGAGACTTGGCTCAAACCTAATCATATTTTTAAAATGAATGGTTATTTAACCATTAGAGAGGATAGATCTGATGGGTATGGTGGAGTAGCTATACTTATCAAGAATTCTATCCCTTTTTCTACCATTACATTACCTCTTCATAGTGAGGAAATTTCAATTGTAGCTATTAAAGTGCATCATACTTGTCTTGTTTCTATTTACATTCCTCACCCTTCTTTTTCTGTTCTTCAAGAGATGAATAATCTCGTTTCTTTTCTTCCAAAGCCATTATTAATACTGGGGGATTTTAATTGCCATCACCAATCATGGGGTTGTTCAACTTCGAACTGTTATGGTGATGAGTTAATAGATATAATAGACTTACACAACTTATGTATTTTAAATTCTGGAGCTGCCACTCGTCGTTCAGATCCTAATCAGAACCAAAGCGCAATTGACCTTTCTATCTGTTCTCCAAACTTAGCCTCTTCATTAACTTGGCATACTTTAACCTCTACTTATGGTAGTGACCATTTTCCAATAGTTATTTCTTATCCTCTTCCCAAACCAAATGCACAATTAAGGAAATCAAACTTAAAATATAAACTGCCTAATAGAAATAATACTGACTGGGGCAAATTTAGGAACATTGTTGACAGTAAGCTTAGCTCCTTGCCCGTAATTTCTGGTGGCAATGAAAATAGTTGTGCTGAAGCTTTAGCACACATATTAATTGCAGCGGCTGATGAAGTTTTTCCTGTAAAAAATAACAATATTAGTACAATTCCCTCGCCTCCGTGGTGGGACTCTGAGTGCACTGAATTGATTAAAAAACGTAAAGAGGCTGAATATAATTATAACGCTGATATGTCTGATACGAATTTTGATATCATTACTAAGTTAAATAATGAAACTTATAAACTTTTTAAAAAGAAAAAATTTGAATCTTGGCGTAACTTTTGCTTATCAATTTCACCGAATACTCACCCTACGATTGTTTGGCGCAACATTCGTAGATTTAGGTCCATATATAACAACCCTTCTCCTATTCCTGATTCTTTAGCCAGTGATTTTTTTGATATATTAGCTCCGCCTTGGGTTCCTGAGGCTAAGGCTATTTGTACTAACCATAACCTGTCTCTCGTTTCCAATATCCGAGACACTCATACGACGCTAGATCTTGCATTCACTCTCACTGAATTAAAGGTTGTTATCCATAAAACTAATGATTCTGCACCAGGCATTGATGGCATCCCGTATTCCTTTTTTGCTAATTTAAATGATGAAGTCCTCAGTTATTATTTAGAACTTATTAATTCTATTTTTTATACAGGAAACATCCCTGTTGAATGGAAACGTCAAATGGTGTTGCCATTCCTTAAACCAAACAAACCTCCTTCTGATGCTTCTTCATACCGTCCTATAGTTTTGTCTTCAATTATGATGAAATTAGCGGAACACTTAATTAAAAATCGCCTAGAATGGTATGTTGAAAGTAAGGGTCTCTTGGCAGAATCACAATATGGCTTTAGAAAAGGTAAAAGTACAACTGACTGTTTAAGCATATTAACATACGATATTCGGTTATCCTTCTCTAATAACCAATCCACCGTTGCAGTTTTCCTTGATATTAATGCAGCTTATGATAATGTTGTATTATCGGTTTTACAAAATAAATTAGAAGCCTTACAAGTTCCATTGAATTTGTTAAATTTCATTATTAATATCTTGACTGAACGCTCTGTTAACATGTTAATAGGAGACCATGAGGTATCTCATCTTGTATGGAGGGGTCTCCCACAGGGTTCTGTGCTCAGTCCCCTTCTATACAATATCTACACTTATGATTTAGAGTTATCCTTAACTAGTCATGTTAAGGTTCTTCAATATGCCGATGATTTATTATTATATTCTTCAAGTCCATCTGTTGAGCAAGCTAGCTCTGCCATCAATTCTGCTTTATCTATTTTGGCGTCATGGTTACATCTAAACGGTTTGGATTTATCCACGTCTAAAAGCGCGGCTGTTTTATTCACCCGGAAGAGAAATATTCCCATAGTAAATCTCCATTATAAGGAAATACCTATCCCATTTAAAGATAAATTCAGATATCTAGGTATAATACTTGACTGTAAATTAAGTAGTGTCCCTCATTGTGAATATATTGTTAACAAATGTGAAAAACACCTAAACATGCTTAGATGCCTCTCTGGGGTGTGGTGGGGTGCACATCCCTTTTCTTTGAAACTCATTTACAACGCAATCATCAGAAGCACTCTGGATTATGGATTGTTCGTTCTAGAGCCAGGTAATGTCATGGCTTTTAAAAAATTGGATCGCATCCAGTCTAAAGCATTACGCATTATTTCAGGTGCAATGAAGTCTAGTCCCATTAATGCACTCCAAGTTGAATGCGGGGATGCTCCTTTATATCTTAGAAGACAATTCCTATCTGACAAATATTTGTTCCGGATTCTTCAATTCTCAACTCATCCTCTCATTCCTAAACTGGACACATTAGTGTTGCAGATTGAATCATCAGATTACTGGTCCCATAGACGTGATCCTTGTTTAGTTGTAAGTTATAAAAAATTCCTTTCACTTTCTTCTCCTATTCACCGTTCCAATAAACTTCCCATATTTAGCAATAGTTATGAGAGTTTACAATTCAGTCCCATTATAAAATATAACTGTGTAAGTAAATCAGATCCCGATTGCCATTTAAGTTTTAATCATTTTCTGGCTGAACACGTAGAGTACCACCATATTTATACGGATGCTGCCAAGCCTTCTCCGACGGGTTGTGTTGGAATAGGTACTTACCATTCTCAATACAACATCGAACAAAAAATAAAACTGCCTCCGGAGACTTCTGTTTTTACCGGGGAATGTTTCGGCATTTTTAAAGCCTTAGAATATATCCGTATTTTAAAGCTCAAAAAATCTATAATTTTTACTGATTCTCAAAGTGCTCTTCTAGCCATCAATAAATCCGCTTTCGAACACAAATCGCAGTTACCTATCATTTATTTAATAAGAGAATTTGCGTTCAGGACCATTTCTGAGGGTAATACACTACAATTTGTATGGATTCCGGCCCATGCTGGAATCCATGGCAATGAAGCGGCTGATAAACTTGCCGGTGATGCGGTGCAGTGTGGGGACTTAGTTCCTTATACAAATTTTAGTTATGACCTCGTATCGTTACCAAAGACTTTTCTTCGGGAAACCTGGAAGGTGGCTTGGGATATCGGAAGTAAATCGAAGGGACGTTATTTTTCGTATATTCAACCCGACGTTCCAGAAAAACCGTGGTTTGGCAGGGCCAAGTTTGGCAAGATGGAGACCTCCATTCTAATACGGATGAGACTGGGTCATGTTTGTTCTCCAGCTCATCTTGCCAAACTTCATATCATCGACGATCCCATATGCTTGTGTGGCACAGATGTAGGCGACTTAGATCACATTTTTTTCTCCTGTCCCTTATATGACCGTTCTTCCTTTCTTAGTAACCTCTTATCCCTCCATACTCCTTTTCCTACCTCAATACTTTCTTTACTTTGTACAAATAGCTCTCTTGTTTATAAATGTATAGTTTCATTCATTACTCTAAATAATATTAAGTTGTAATTTATTTTTTATTTTTTTATAGTGTAATTAACGTAATACTGATCCTATCCCGTATATCCTAAATCCCGTTAAAATTTATATTTATATTAATTTTGTTTCCCTACCTTTTTATAAAACTAAAACGTGACATTGGCTAAATGCACAAACCGTGCGAAGCCAGAAGGAAAAAAAAAAAAAAAAAAAAAAGAAGTCAGAACACTACCTATTACTCCTTGCACAGCCTTTTGAAGAATGAAGATGTATTTTGTGATTGTTGTGTTGTGTTTGAGCCTGCATTCTTAGGTTGCATAGTTGAAGAGTATTCTACTACCGGCTCAACTGCCTTCACAGTAAAGTGTTTTTCTTCATGTTAACAGCAGTAAACAAGCACCAAGATGGAATGTGTTAAAATACAAAATAAGATAAAGTTGTTGTTTGAAAAACTTACCGAGCCGAACTATGTGCTCGATAGCTACTATGCCGATGGGCTTATCACGAAACTATCAAACTGCGCCGATCCTGGTAAGTATTATTAATTATCATTTTTGTAAATGGACATTACTATTTAGTTTCACAGTGTATCCCAGATAAGTTTCCAGACAGAACTAGCTGGGAAATGTAGCTAAAGTAATTAACTATTGTGCAAGAAACGTAGTATTTGTATTTGATTCGGTACTAATTGTCAAAACAAACAAGCCGATAGTGCTTTAGTATGTATAATGCAGTTTGAGTAGTGCTGTTCGAGAATTATTCTACAAATTTTCCTCATTTTCACATGTTTTGACTTGATAAATAATCAGTCAGTGGGTCGTCTTAGGGGCGGTCTACCCTTACTGTTAAGTTCTGAGACCTTATCATCTTGTTAAAAATCAGTTAACATTTAGTACTTTATTTAATAAATAATAAAAAAGAATTCGTCTGTACAATAACTGGCTGCTAAAAATACTGTCGTTACAAGTTTAGATTCTTCTTAATTCAGCCCCACATACTTTTGTTAAAGAACCAATATATCTCTATGTATTAACATCCCAGGATGTTTGGTTATTAATTATTTGTTTCTCATGAATATCTTTCTTTTCAGAGGTAGCGTTTCTTAAAAGTGCGCCCTTACTGTCTGATATGATAATCGAAGCATTAGACAATGCTGACAATGCACACAATACAGTCAAGGTGTTCCTCACGAGGGTCCTCGCTATCGCGTCGCAGAAAGAGCTACATTTCGCTAAAATGTTTGCTAAGCAGGGAGGCAGAATTTGCGCAGGCTTTAAAGAGATCTGTGCACCAAACACTAACCCCAGCATAAGAGTAGCCTATATGGAAGCAGCATCAAACATCGTTAAACACAACTCAGGCGTAGCTTGGCTTCTAGAAACAGGCGTATGGAAAGAAATACTCAGTTTATGTAATGAGAAATCAACTGTTTTTGTTGTACGCCAAATATACAAGTTCATGT
Organism: Tiliacea citrago; assembly: GCA_963921375.1. Taxonomy (NCBI): domain Eukaryota; kingdom Metazoa; phylum Arthropoda; class Insecta; order Lepidoptera; family Noctuidae; genus Tiliacea; species Tiliacea citrago. Next base: position 5,391,367 of record OY992791.1, on the reverse strand, counting down.
CAGAATTTCTTTGGAAACTCAACGATCTTGGCGATGCTGCTAATATCAGAATAATAGTCAATCACTTAATACAACCCATCAGTAAATACGATTTCATTAATATTCAGACACTAACGAGTGAAGAAGAAGAAGAAATATGTATTGCAGTAGAACCTACGATACAGATACTGCTCTCTGCTGTAAGCAAGGAATGTCGCATTGAGAATACAACTTTGCTTATAAGTATACTAATCAAGGAATTCTCAATTACTTCTTATTTATACGTAGCGTTCGAGCGGATTCGCAAAGACGACTTGGCTTTGGTATTTTTGAAATTAATGTTTTGGTTGACACTCGCGAAAGTTTTTCTCGGAAAACCGATGTTGCCCGGAACACTTTACAGTGCCGAAGATTTCCTTGAAGTAGCAGCTTTCAATTTCAATGTCATCCAATCGTTTGTACAGCGTCGCAGCGCAACATTGATTCTAGACTTTTGTTCTGCTTGTAATATCATATGGAATAAGTTATGCAAAGATAAGGAACCTGGTATGTACCAAGAAGATGACCAGAAGCGAATCAAAATGAAAAACCAGATGTTGTTTGTATTTTTAGTGCCTGTTTTGGTTTTTGTTACTTATGGGAAGCCTCAATCAGCTCTGACTAATGCAAGGATTCATGATTATATAGAGAGACTTTTGAACCTCTCCTGCGAGTATACAGCGAAGGCCGCTTATGCTCTAAGAGATTTGACTGGAGAATTGGACACGTTGGCAGTAATACTTCAATGTGTTAAGAAACTCATCCATTTGAAGGATCATTTAAATGATGAGCAAGCAAATCTAGTTTTTCAAGCCTTGTTTTACGTACTGCAAGAGTACAATCCGCTAGATATGAATGGGGACCCGAAATTAGAACATTTTGAAGATGAAGAAAAGAAAAACCTTGTGATGACGTATGTAATGGACAACGTGCTGTCCTTGGTGACACACCGGAATATCAACTGGCACGAGAGTGTGGAAATCATGTGTTTGTACAATATTGTTATTAACAATCTGGAGAGATCTAACTTGAGTTGCAAGGTGAGTTGAGTGTAACTTTTATTTATTGCCTTTTTTGAACCTCCGTGAACATTTGAGTTTTCCTTGCTCTAATTTTGCTCCAGATTGTCCTTCTAATACTAGAATTGTTAGTATATGTACCCTTTCCTTTTCAGTTCGTGGTAGTATCCCTAAAAGTGATAGGGTTGACAGTGAAGAAGTTCCTGCAGCCAAATCTGAGCTTACTGGTTGATTCCAAACCAGGCGGCTCAATCCATGATCTAGGCAAGCTCATATACAGAAAGATGCAAGACCGACATTGGGAGATCAGGGACACTGCCTTGGAATTATTGCACATTTGCACTGACATCGCGTATATAAGTATGTGACATTTGTATTTTTGTAGTTTCTCTAATTCTGAATTGTGTAGTAAACTTATTGGATAGTTTTTAATATCCGGAGAGATGTGCCTCCATAAAAGTTACTTTAACAAACTACTTTACCAGACACGTTGTCTATTAACAAAAAAAAAACTTTATTATATGTACTGATACGCCCTTTGTAATTGGTTTTCAGAGTTCCCACCATTCCAGAAGCAGATTTTGGAGAACAACCTAATCAACGTTGCAGCAACAATTGCCTTCAACGACTATGAGTCTTATGTGCAGGTGTCGGCGCTCAAGTGTATCGGCGCAGCCAGCCGAATCAACGTTGTGTGGGAGCAGTTGATCATAGAGTATCCTGATATACAGGTACACAGAACTGATGATTGATAAATTGAAAACGTGTACCTATAATCTGTTTATGGGGTACTGTGTTAAATGTTACAACAAAATACCTTGTGATATATTGCAATTAAATGAAAGAAAATTTAAAACTAATATAAAAAGTACACTTTGTAAACAAGCTTATTACAAATTAGAGGATTATATCCAGGATAAGAACGCTTGGAAACATGCTGGTCCAGCTCCATAGGACAATCTAGAGTCTAGACAAAATCTAACTGATTGCTATTTTAATTGTATATTTTATTATTTTTATGACATTTATTTTACACTCAGTGATTACCTTAACACACACTGATTATTTTAGGAAAACTTTTTTTTTTTTACAATGTTTGTAAATATGTCTGTGAGCACCATGTATCTATCACATAATTAATTTATCTGTCATTGCTTCATTATTAATTCTTTTTACCTATTGTGGTATAGTAATTTTATTCTAGGTGCATCATCTTCACATATAATTTTATAAATTATTGATGTACCAATACCAAATATTGTAAAACATTTTAAAAGAGCAACGGTGGGGTTTCTTGCCCATTCTTCTCCATACGAAGCTACCTTTTGGAAGGGGCAACGAGAATCAATTCTATTTTATTTGTAAATTTTGACGTTCAAAAGTGCCATCTATGTGCCTATTTGAAATAAATAATTTGACTTTCACTTTGTTTCAAAAGTATCTGCTGAAAATGTTAACAAATGAATCAGAAAGCGTACTTGTGGATACCAATTTGAAAGCCACTTACAAATAGTGCTTATTTGATTATTTGCAAAGAGATTTAAGATAGATAATAGAGAGGACAATTGATGTAAATTTTATAACCTTAATTTTCGTCTATGATTTTTCAATTACAATTTAATAATAAATATAAAGTATGGACCATGGACGTATAAAAAAAGACGGACGGAACTCCCGCTAAGACAAAACTGAACTGTGTCCCGTAATGGCGTGAGTGAATTTAGGGTTGTCATGTTACCCAAATTTACCCATATATTATTGTTTTATTTTAAGACAAATACAGGTCGGCAGACAAGTTTCTTGGAAATGTCGGCAGAATTATACCGTGCCACTTTAACAGGTTAATGGTAAGAACCAAATCTCCCTATGAAAATATGTGCAATTAAAAACATAGTTAATAATTGAAAATATTTTAATTGTAAAAAATGTTTACTGTATCTATTGTAAGTACAACAATTGAAAATATTTTAATTGTAAAAAATGTTTACTGTATCTATTGTAAGTATAACATCCCAAATGCTGAATAATTTTTTGAATCCAGTGAGTTTGACAGTTACAATTTCAATTTTTTTTAATCCAATCATTTCTCCATACTTCATTTTCTTTAGGAAATCTAGTAAAAAGAATATAAAATAACTAGTAATAAATAACCTAAATAAGTTGAATTGATTAAAAAAACATAAATTTCCTATATATTTAGGGTAATTTGCACACGTGAATATTGACAACACTGGCCTTGTAATGAATTATTATGTTCTGGTGAATGAAGATTGATTGTAATCTATAAAATCGGGAACTAAGTTGTTGAATTATTCATTTACCGTGTTATGAAACGTGATTTCTGGACTTTTTTTCTTCTGATCACTACGGTTTTTACAACATTTCACCACACAAGACATGCTGTATTTCAATACTTTTTTGCCGCGTAGACGTGTCGAATGTGTTTACGTTTGCACGCGTAATGCTGTGAATGTGTGCGTACGCCTGTGTATGCCTGTACGTACAGCGAGTTGGCTGAGTGATCGGTTTTCTGTTAGCGAGAATCCGTCTGACTTTTTTTTTACGTCCATGGTTGAAACCTACTAAATACAGATCAATTTTGTTACTAATTCCTTTTAGTGAGTGATTGCTGAAAACACTAACTAACAGATAATTTCCATATTCTTCTATTACATCTGTAATTTTCCTTTTGGCAGAGTCGATTACTTTACATTCTACGCAACAACGAAGAAGGCATTGTAAGAAAAGAAGCATGCAATGTCCTCTGCAACTTGTACCAGAACATGAAGCTCTGCCCCGGCTTCACACAGACCCTGTACGAGCACATGGCCTCCTCCGCCCTCACCGACTTCCACTGGGAAGTCCAGATCAGTGCCCTCAACTTCTGGAAACGTGTCTACTACTCCCTGCTCAACGGACAAGGTATGCTTGACGGCAACTTCCCCCCAGTCACATTCTCTAGGGAAACTCGAAAGATTGTCACGTTAAACGAAGCAGAAATACAGAAAAGACTGATAAAAATTCTAGACGAACTATCAGCTATTGGATGCCTCACCGTCTTCGTTACATTACTTCACGACCAAACTGAAGTATGCATAATGGATGCTACCCTAAACATAGCACAGGAATTGTACGATATTCTCAAAAGATATAATGTGCCAGATTTATTGACACCAAAAGAGGGAGAAATAACTAGCATAGAAGAACTCCTAGTTCATATTAAGGAGGAAAAAGTAGAAACTGATGATAATGTGGAGATGATGGACGTGCAGAACTCTGAAAGCGTTATCGAAGATATACTAAACGCAGACGATGTAAACTTACTGGCAAGAATCTACGAAAGACACATGACATTACAAAGTACTAAAACGCAAGACACCTTGGCACCTTTAAAACCAAAGATAAAACTAGTGAGATTCGCATCACCTTACTTATTTACTAATTACATCAAAAATACAGACTTCAAGCAAATAATTGAAGATAAAAGAAAATGGAACGACGGTATTAGAAGCTTTTCGTCGCTTCTCGATGATGTTCTTGGCTTATACGAGTTGAATCAAGAAGCCAATTCTTTAGATTGTTACTAGTGGTAAGATGTAAACTCTGTTACTTATAAAAAAATCTACTAGAAGGCTTGAGATTATATTTTCTTTGTAATTATTTAATATTTTTTTATTTAAAAATTAACAACATAAATAATACACATCAAAATACTTAGATCATTTGAAACTTAAAAATGTACTCCGTGCTTAAACCTAAAACTTAAACATCTAATATTTCATCTAGCAACATGTCTAAACTAATATAAACTTCAGAATTCCATTTCTTTTTGTCTTTTATGATTGAGCGAAAATCCGTACTTTTAAATATTTCTAGAAACTTATTTGGATGTATCATTTCTTTTTGTGGGATGGTCAATCTGTAATCTTCTTCCATTTCATCGGATTTCGTTTGAAAATATCTGTCATGTACATTCATGATGAGCTGACTTTGATCCATATTTAATATGCTATCTATAACTTTATCCCTGGTATCCGTATTACTTGTGAAAGTCAAATCCATTGCCATTTGTTCGTCATTCTGTTCAACCTTTGCTTCCATTGGATATGTTATAGCGTTATCTTTAATTATTCCGAATTTATATTGATCTAGTATTCCTATCAGTTCTGTAGCCATGCAGTAGGCCATTTCCATAATTTCTATATTGTATACTTCATTCATACATTCGTAAATTACCGTTAAGCAACCTATAGAAGATAGATCGTGCATTATTGAAGTGAGTTGTCGTATTATTTCTTTGTCATGCAACGTTATTATCTTCCTCTTCTCTTTTGAAAACGTGACGGACGGGAACTTTCCGTCGATCATTCCCCTGTAGGACAGTTGACTACATATCTCGTGTTTCCAGAACTGTAATGCCGCCAACTGCACCTCCCAGTACAGGTCATCCAACGCTGCGGCCATCATTACTTCATATAACGTAATTTGGAAGTTCGTTGTGACCTTTTGGTTCGTGTAGACCCTTGTCAGGACTTTCGCTGCTTCCTTTCGCACCATTCCTTCCGGATTGTTTCTTAGTAATAAGACGAGTTGCAACTGAAATTTTAAACATTTTTTTAAAGAACACGTTTTATACGTACTAGGTACGTATATCCTCATTTACTGGGCTTACTTCTGTACGGCGAAGCATAGATTAACAAACAGCTTTGAGATAATGATACTAGTTCCCATATTTCTCTTTTGTTCCTTTACTTTTACTGATGACGACTGAGATACTGTTTAAATCCTCCTCAATATTCAGGTCTTCCTACTTAGTCAAGCAGCCTTCCATGGCACACAAAGTGCACGCGCTCACTTGATATTTTCATCACATTTCACTTTAGTGTGCACCAATCATCAAAGTTTTGAAAAAGTGGTAATAGAAAGCAATAAACAGAGAAGAATTTATAGGAGGATCTACTTAATAAAAATCTTAAATTCATTAATTAACTGACAGACAACGCACATCTTAAATCGCTTGGTCCAGAAGCATGAAGTTTTGCATAAGAGCGAAATTGAGCATTAAGGAAAGATTTTAGAAAATTCACCCCTTAAAGGGGGTTGAATAGGGGAAGAAAGTTTGAAGGGAAGGTCGTCATTATGCCTATGGGAAATCCCATTGGGGCATTGGGCCTGTGATAAAAGATCTCACAGAAACTTACATAAATATGAGGGTTATCAACGAGCACCTCCTTCCATATGCTCTCGATCTTCGTAGCGGCTGCCAGGCACCTGAGCGCGGTGCTCTGAGCGTAGTACTCGGGGTCAGTCAGCGCCGCCTTCATAGCGAAGATCATCAGGTTGTTCTCGCTGATCACCTTTTGTAGAGGTATGTATTCTGGAAAAACAATTATGGGTTTTATTTAGAATAGCTTTTGCACGTTGATCAAAGGTATCCTTTGTCCCACTCTCAACCGACTATCCGCGTGCCAAATCCGTTCAAGCCGTTAAAGCGTAAAAATAACAGACAGTTACTTTCGCATTTAATACTATTAATATGGAGAATTGTAAAATTGCAGTACCTTCTTATAGGTACTACTTAGATATGTATCGTTTGACCCTTTTCAAAATTTTTTACGTTTTTGACTGTAAATCAGGATAAATACTCAAAGATGTAAATTAAGGTTACTGAACGTAACCTATTTTTTTTTGCACCTTTGTGGCCGAAACAGCTTGCTCTCATAACACGTTTTTGTAAGGCTATAAGTTTTTGTTGAGTGGTTTCTCTACGTTGTTTTTCTTTTGTGGGGTTGGTGTTACTCAAATAGTTGCTAATGACATACTCATATTTAAATACTGGTCAAAAACTCTGTTGACTACGCCACAAAACTCGGTCCTCCGCCTTTTGGAGTCTACTCCCCCATAAACAACAATGCTTTCTACAAGTATTCTAGATTCAGCTTGATCAAAAAGATGGCGATACTCGTATACTTAATAAGTAACTTCTTTCTTGTTCCAAAAGATGGTCCCGGGCGTGGTTGCGGGATAATATGAATCGCAACATTTACATTCAAACCTAGTACTTCTTTTTACGTGGTTTCATTTGTAAAATAAACTTGCATTTTCACCGGTATCCACATATTATTGCGTTTTCGAGTTGTGTTAAAAATACTGTTTAAAACTTTAAAGTAGGTACTTAATAACTATGTGGTCGTGTCATGCATGTACCTATTTACTAATATTTGTGCGCCACATACGCATGACCGTGCATTTTTACATCAGTCGCCCCATAAGGCTACATCACCACAACGATGATATCGGTAATAGGTTAACCGATTTGACTTCTGTGTATCTTTCCCCCGGTTTCTAAGAGGCTAATCACCATTTCGAATTCCAACTCTACTACTACTAATGTGAAGTGATATGATTTGCTGTAGTTATTTCCGTCAGTTAATCACATTTGTTATCATGTTTTTGACAATATGTTAGCAAATTGTCTTGCTTGGTCTCTCAGAAACCGGGTTGTCTCGTTAGTTTTGAGAAGTTGTGGATAGAATATTTAATTATTTAATACTCACTGATAAAAGATATATCCGTACAACTCAGCAGCATGTTCAGGGCGGAGTCCCTTACTTCCCAATCTTCATGGTGCATGTACATCTTCATCACAGCCCCTATGACTGTCAAGGTGCTCTCCTGTCGGCTCTCCACCAGCAGCATCATGTTCGGAGACAGGAACTTCTTCATGCACAGGTCGATCAGATCTAACACTTGGACTATTTGCTGAAATTGAAGATACGAGGTCATTATTCAATTTATTGTGGTTTTCGTTGAGGTCATTATCATTTTGTTTTGTGATGAGGACTTTTGCCCATTCTCAACAGAACTTTGAAATAATGCGGGATCAATGTTCAGGATTTAGAGATTATAACTATCCATACAGGTTGTTCGTACTGCAATCATTAAATTGTTTTTAAGCTGAGCGATTACCCACATGATTTCTAGATTTTCTAAAACCCCAACACCCCATCAGCGCGGGAAGACGCATTCCGTCCACTCCGACTCGATTAAGTTGAGTTACGAATGCCGGATCTTTGAATTGTTGATTATTATAACAAGTACCAAAAGAACACGAGTACCTATCCTATTTACCTTTGTATTTAAGATATCCTGTTTCAGTAAATTCATTAGTCCCTCTTGAAGGCTGGCGATCTCGACGTTCTCGTACCAGAATATTTTGTGTTCCTTCAGTAACATTCGAATCGCGTCCAGTACCAGTGACAACAGTTTCACGTCGTTCGGGCTCTTTATAGGGCTCTCGGTTAGAATCAGACCCCCAGCGCCATCCGACAATATGTAAATATCCAAAATGTGGAAGAGGCTTTGAAAATAGAAGCCTGCTTGTGCTGCGGTTAGATGCCCCTTCAATCTAAATAGTTCTTTTATCGTTGCAATGGCGACTGCTGTTAAATCATTTGCTTCTATCAGTATCCTGTATGTATAGCAAGCAGTGAAGATGTGCTCTGTCAAAGTTTTTCCAATCTTCGTCAGAAACTTATCCAGGAATTCATATTTCTCTTCCGGCGTACGCCCAGGCTTGTTCCCAAACGCGTAAATCAACAGAGGCTCTACCAAGTACACTATGAACTGATTGGACAACTCTAATTTCTGTCCGTTCCTCTCAAATGTAAGCGGTACGGGTAGTTTATCTTTGTTAGTCTTCTCGAAGTTTGACCAGAATATGTTACACTTTATAGAGAAATCTGTGACAGCTTGGATCTCTCGTTTCTTTATACAACGCAATATACTGTTGTGGTAGAAAACGGTAATTTCATTACAAAACTCGTCTACTCTACCACTGAACAACAAGTGCCTATGAGAAGAGTAGTAAAATCTTAGGAATATGTCATTGACAAGGTTAAGCAAGCAAGAGTACCTTGTTGCTTTCACAATTAACATTAATGGGGCCTCTATTAAAAAATAAGACCGCAAAATAGACACTACATGGTTAACAGGTACATTTTCCATCTCGATTAAAATATTTAGTAGCGCATGCATGTGCGTACCAATTTTTTCTGCAAAAGCTTTGTCCATTTCATGATCTATAACTTTTACTCTAAGGTATTCGCTCGTCATGATAGGTTTCACGACGTACTCCAACACTTGCGTCAGTTCGGCTTCCATTTCATATTCGTTTAGCTCTCTTATTAGTTTTGATATGAATTTGTAGGCTTCTTTAGCAATTGGGATGGCTTCCCGGTGGGTGTCCGGATGAAGTATGTATTCCCACACTTTATGGTCTACAAGTAATTTTAATCCAGAAAGGTGTGTTATGTGCACCGTTGCAAACTTGATACAAGCCAAGTGAAGTCCACGGCTCTTTATCTTCGTGATCAACGTGTTGAGAATGCAATTTTTAAAGGCTTGACCTTGTAAAGCATGCGTTTGCATTTTGATGAACTGCAGCTCATTGTTGAAGAGTATAGTGATGATTTCAATAAAGAAAATTTTGACCGACGTCGTGGCATTTTTTAGGTTTGCGACCGAATCAAATATAACATCGGAGAAGCAGGGGTTCTCCAGAAGACATTTACCAGGACCTGGAACATACAAAATGCACGTTAGAATGATAGAATTCACTTTTTCACCTAGTGTAAAGTGTAATCCTTTAATACGTGTCTGCCCACTATTTCACTGCCGCATGCGTGGGATAAACATTGAGATTATTTTGTAATTCAGATGTCGGTTTCTAATTCTTCAGAGTAGGCGGTAGAATAGATATTGAAGAAAACATGCTGGGGGTAGCCTGATTTGGATGCGGATACAACCGATTAGAAAAGGAATCACCTCGGTCACGGTCAAGAACCGTGCGAAGCGGTCTATGAAAAAATTGAATTTGGTACCCTACTAGCTGCACCCCGCTGTTTCACCCGCGTAAGTATCGATCCATAGGAATATCGTGATAAAAAGTAGCCTATATGTTAATCCAGGGTGTCAGCTACCTCCTTACAAAATTTATCAAAATTGGTCCAGCCGTTTGAGCGTGAAGAAGTAACAAACACACTCACTCACAAACTTTCGCCATTATAATATTAGTGCGATAGAAACAAAATTACAACGTTATAACGCTAAAATACCATCCATCAGTTCTTTTTCTTATGCCATGCATGCGAACGGCCCAACTAGCGGTAGGCGAGTGACACAACTTGACACAAGGCACTACAGGTGCGCTGCCGAATGTGGAATATCGAAAAATAATTCATCCCACAATATCCAGAACACACAGTTCTCTGACTGATTGGGCATTTCCCCGAAGGATTCTTTCATCAGCTCGGAAGGTGCCAACTACCTCCCTTTTGCTCGCTTCTTTATCTCCTACCTGAACTGATTATGTAAACTCGACGAAGTCTGTTATTATTGAGAGTTGGAAACAAGTAAGTAGACACGAAGGGTGTGGTAGATCCTAAATACGGGAAAGTGACTAATTCCTGTCTCGTGGTCGGAAGCGCGACTTCTGAGCCTGGGTCCTGGGTCCGATTCCCAGGTCGGACAAAGTGTGATTGGGTTTTTCCATTAAGAACAAATTTTCCAAGTACCAGGCCCGGTTTTAAAAGTTGGAGGTATGACAACCCCGTACCTCGGAAAGCACGTATAGCACATAGATAATACACTATAATACAGGTATAGCCGTTGGTCCTGCGCCTGTTATCTCCCCGGTCGTGTGAATGCCGACCGATTGGACTATCACTATGAGAGTGAGGGCAGAGGGAAAGGACCTGTGTTTGCGCACACATTTGTGCTCTTTAATATCTCCTGCGTACTGACTTGGCTAATCTCTGTTGAGAATGGCCGCCGTGACTGAATTCGATCGGAATCGGATATTATTATTGAAAGAAAGAAAGAAAATTTAAAATGGATTAATTTTTGTTGACTTTTTGAATTGATTGATTGATTGAATCGAGGGGCAGTTTTATTAGACGAAGAAATACTAATGTCCGTCGTGGTACCTAGCCGTGTTCATATAATACGGTGACCGCAAATCGGAAAACGGAGGGTAGGAGTTTGCGGGGTGGCTAGTAGCTTAGCTGAGTGGTTGTATCAGCAATTTTTTTATTTTTTTTACTGAAAGCTATGGAAATAATTATTAGCAGGTAGGAAAATTGCTAATTATAAGCTCCCAACCTCCACATGTATTTTTTCTCAATGTTACTTAGTTTGTAGGTACAGAATGCGTAGATTTCTACACTCTGTAAAGTCTAGGGAACCAATAAATAAATCTAAGTATGTAAGACAATGATTGAGTTACGTGCAATATTATTATAAAAAGCAATTTTATTATAATAAGTTGAGGTTACCTACCGTTAGTTATAATACGTAAATGACATTTTTATACATACTGTATCTACTTACTATTTTCACTACGATCTTCCAGAAAATTCAATAATTTCTCCGTTGTGTTCTCGTTTAACACCACTTTCCCTTCGAAAATATATTTCACAAGCAATTTGAACTTTTTCAAGTAGTTGCTCACTTCCATCTTCTGAGCAATAATGATTACTGGCACTATGTTGTCCCCGTTACGATAACATTTTTATCAACATTTATAAATTTGATAACGCACCCAAACACCGCACCGTCGGCGTCGCGTCGCTAATGAAGGTTTATTCACATGAAATTGAATAGACAACGCTCATTATTATTGCAAGTTGAGATAAAATGTCTATTTCATTTTAATATAAAACAAAATACTTTACAATCACTTTGTAAACATTAGTCATGTGTACCACTTGCAAGTCTAGGGCTACCCAATATATTACTTTCCTCTATGTCTAGGGCGAACTAGGAAACACATAACTTGTTTCTCGAGCTGACCAAGGGCAAAAAACTAAATTCGTATTTTAGTTATGTAGATTTATGTTTTATCACGTTTTTTTCTGTTCGTTCGTCTCTACGCGTACATAAGTATTTATAGCTCATACATAATATATTAGGTACATAAAATATTTATAGCTTTATAGATAATACGAGTATACGGACATATTTGTAAAAAATGCGCATTAGTTTTACATCACCGCAATCTCAGGGTCTTTTGTATTATCGTCATACAGAACACGAGAGGTTTTTAAGGTTCCGTGCTTCAAAAGGAAAAAGATAACCCATATAGGATCACTCGTGTGTCTGTCTGTCTGTCACAGCCGATTTGCTCCGAATCTACTCGCCCGATTAAGTTGAAATTTCTTTCACTTCTTTCTTTCGCTTCTCGAAGTTGTGAAGGAGTATCTCTACCTAGGGCAAGTTTTCCAGCTTGGTAGGCACAACTTTGAGAAGGAAGCCGACAGAAGGATCCAGTTGGGTTGGGCAGCGTTTGGAAAACTGCGTCAAGTCTTCTCGTCGTCAATCCCGCAGTGTTTGAAGACTAGGGTCTTCAACCAATGCGTCCTACCCGTTATGACACACGGTGCCGAAACGTGGACACTAACAGTCGGGCTCGTCCACAAATTTAAGGTCACTCAGCGTGCTATGGAGCGGGCTATGCTCGGAGTTTCTTTGAAGGATAAGATCAGGAATGAAGTTATCCGGAAGAGAACCGGAGTTACCGACATAGCCTGCAGAGTAAGCAAGCTGAAGTGGCAGTGGGCTGGCCATGTTTGTCGAAGGACCGATGGCCGGTGGGGCAGACGAGCCTGGAGTGGAGACCGCGTATCGGCAAGCGTAGTGTGGGGCGCCCCCCAGCTAAATGGACCGACGACCTTAAAAAGGTGGCTGGGACAGACTGGATGCGGAAAGCGGAGGACAGGGTGTTGTGGCGCAGTCTGGGAGAGGCCTATGTCCAGCAGTGGACTGCTATAGGCTGAGTTGATTTGAAACACGTAATGTAAATAAATGGATTTTGAATGGGTTCACTTTTCGGGGGAAAACGAGAAAATTAAAAAAAAAAAAAATTGCATACTGTACCGTGTGGGTGTGACATATCAAATGAAAGGACTTGTTCTGAGAGTTACATTTTTTTTATTAAGAAAAAAATTGTTTTATAATTATTAAAGAAAATAGATGAAAATTGACCACTCCCCCCTATCTCCGAAACTGCTGAGCCGTACATTTCGAAAAAAAAAATACAGAGAATTATTCTATACTTATAGATTAAGATTACAGGAAAACCTATAAGAAATCTATGGTTTTAAAATAACGTGGTATCACTCAATGTTGTGCGTACAAAATTACATTTGCAGTTGGAATGTATGGGGGAACATGTTTTTAAACTACAATGTTAAGTTTGTTTTTTTCTGGTAACTGGAATACAGACATTTATACAAATAGACAGGTACCTATGCCCTGTTATACAGGGACAAATTAAATTAGCTGGCAAAACTCAAAAACAGATATGATGGGTATCGTTTTTTTTTTTTTTTTTTTTTTTTTCTTTTTGGCTTCGCACGGTTTGTGCATTTAGCCAGTGTCATGTAAAATTAGGTAACAAGTACAAAGTTATTTAAATAATTATGAAATGAACTCCACTCAATGCATGATAAAGATGATTGATGATATCCCGCCCCGCTCCCCTTGAGTTTAAGTAAAGACGCGGCACTTTACTGAAACCTCGCGCGGACTTCTTGAGAGAACTTAAAGTGATGTTGCACTGTTTTGTTTCATTTGCCTACATTAATGCAGGTTCACGAACAATTAATGGTTAATAATCCACCACTATTACACATTAATATTCGGCTAAACACAAATTTTAGAAAATAAAACAAAACTGCTAACATGACGCTTCACTTTCCCGCCAAGAAGTCGATGGGTATCGTTACTCATTGTATAAGTAATGAACGAAAAAAAAAAGTTTTTCTAAACTCATAATTTCAAGTTAGGTAGGTACTGCACTACCAGCGGCCGATATCTTACGTTATGATCAGTGATCGGAGTAGGTAGATTGATTTTTGGTACTTGTATCATAAATGCACACAGAAAGAATAACATGGATAAGCCATTTTTCCGGAAAGTAATTCCGGTATTTCCGGATTCAATTAAATATTGTTAATGTTGGTAGTGATATTATTACTACTCAATTCAAAATTTAAAGGAAGGTATCAAAACTAAATTAATTCATTATTTATCTGTTGAATAATAAAAACTTTAATATTTATTTTTTATTTTTGTCCGTATATTCGAGCCAAATCGTGGTTTAGAGCAGATTCCAGAAGTCAGTATGTACACAAGCCAGGGTCAAGTAACGTTTTCACAACACAGTAACAAACAAAGATGCGCACTCTACGAACCGAAGTAAACGAGTGAGCTACCTGGCATGTCGTCGGCGGGCGTACGCATTGTTCTGATAACCGGTTATTGTACCACCCATGATCCTTTGTTCTGATTGGTCGTTGGGTTTTGTCAAATCGTGACTGTGTGCCGTTAAAAAAAATATGAAGAATATAATATTGCTCATTTTATTACAATTCCTACCTTTTTTTTTTTGAGGATGGCAAATCATCTAATGACTCCTTCCACTCTGGCAGAATACAATTCCTACATAAGTTCCGGTTTTTTTTCAATAATCCACCAATTCCGGAGGAATGTCCATATTAATATATACGTTTCGGATCAATGGCCCCAGTTCAATCTACCTACTCCGATCATTGGTTATGATAGATGCATGGATATAATTAGACAGGTACCTACTTAGATATTTACACATTACTTGAGAAGTTAAACGTTCAGACAACTTAATTTCCGCAAACGAAAGTAGCAACTTCTACCTAGCCATCTAGACTTAAGTGACGTATTATCAAACTGCAACTCAACATAAGTCACGTCTGCGGAGTCTCGCTAGCTAATTTAATTTGACCCTGTATAGGCACACATCAAGCTATACATTCCAGTATAAGCTGATCTCCCATTGTATAGGATTCCCGTACAATGAAAGGTCAGCGTATACTGGACATTTTCATATAGCTTGATGTGTAGCCGTGTGTACCTATATGAATTTCAATTTTAGCCATGACTATTATTCTAAGCTCGTGGCTAAATAATAACAGCTATTCGTGGATGGGTGACCATCCATTACTTATCCAGACCCCTCCGTGCCTCGGAAAGCATGTTTAAGAATTTATTATTGTAGGAATAACACTGCATGTTCCTAGACCCAACACTGGCAGCTGGAACCACTTAAAAAAGGTCAATGAATTTGAGGATCTTTTAGGAACTTTCTTCCCGAAGGGGTAAGCAGAGGTACACCTACCTTTCGCCAATTATGCTTAAGTTCAAAGTCCAAAAGCAGTTGCAAAGCCCAAATCTAAACTAGGACCACACTGATTCTGATGATTGATCTCAATTTTCAAGTCTGAGATCAAAAACTGGTATTCTATTAAATAAAAAAAACTAAGTGTTGAACTGTTTTACAAAAATAAAGAAATAAAAAAACAATTCAAATGCAGTTTCATATTTTTATTTTGGTAGTTTTCTAAATAATTTACACACTAAATGCCTTAACCTAAACTAAATTGCATCTAATCTATTTCTATGACACCGCCAACTTTGCTGAGGGCTTCCTTCAGTTTCTCCGCCTCATCTTTGGACACGTCAGCCTTCACAACAGTGGGTACGCTTTCAACAAACTTCTTTGCTTGCACCAGGTTAAATCCTTCTAGAAGGCTCTTTACTTCTTTGATGAGTGCCACTTTCTGTTTATCATCGAACTTGGTAAGTTTGACCTGAAAATTAAATATAATAGGTAAAATTGCTGTAAGAGAATGTTGATGAATATATTATAAATCATCCATAGCATAGGTTTACTGCTGCACAGATAATCTAAGGAGTTTTAATTACTTACAGTGAAGCTAGTCTTCACAGCTTTAGGGGTAGCTTCTTCCTCATCCTGAGCAGGGGCGGCCATGGCAAAGCCCCCCATTGGCATCACAGGTGCATCAGGAAGATTCAGCCTCTTCTTTAAGACTTGACTAAGTTCAGATACTTCAAGGAGGTTTAAGTTGGTGATTTCAGAGACAATCTTTTCGATTTTTTGGGAGACGGGTTTGTCTACGCCCTCTGGTACCGGTATGGACAGAGGAGAGGCTGCTTGAGCTACCTCTTGGCGAAGCATCGCACTGAAATATGACACATAATGTTAGGTACTGAAACAATCATAATTTACATAGATAAAGTCCACAAGAAAGATGACCTTTAAAAGTGAAACACGCAATAAATACTTTAATATATTTAGCCCAACTAATTATGAAAAGAATAGTGATGGATATGTTTGATAACCTATTATTTTATTTATTGATGAGACTGTTATTATCGACTCCTTACCATCGTGAGAAAGAACGCCACTGAAGGGGAAGGCTTTTGATAATTCTTATACCATTCATTTTTGTTAGTAACTTGCTTTATTTCTTCAAATAAAAAATACTTTTCCAGTTTTAGGTTAGGAATAGAGTATTGACTGACACTAGAATCTTGATTTGACAGTTAAACATAGAGAATTGAAAACATTTTGTTCGTGTTCAATAAATCAGTGTTGGACTGGTACTGAAAGATGAATGACTGAAAGTTAGGCGAAATCATAAATGTCAAAGATTTTATTTGAATCAATCTGTCTGAAGATCTTCAGTTGATCACCAAAGCGAGCACAGCTATAGTCAGAAACCGAATAGCATGTTCATTCACTTTTAACTGATTAATTAAAACCCAGAAACCCTATAAAATACTTACTAATTCTATGCCAAAACCACATCCATTCGTTGTTGGCTTTTGGAATCTAGTGGAAAGACAAAAACTGGGGGAAAATAACCTGCATTTTGATACAAAAATGGATTGAACTGATACCATTTTGATCGTAAATAGTCGATTAATATCGCAAGATCTGGACAGGACATCCAGTTTAGCTTTGACAATTGATTGCCCTAAACTATGACTACTGACAAGTATGACAACAGACAACGACTTGCAAAAAGGGTTACAAGTTCTCTAATAAAAGGTACCCCAAAAGTGCAACAATAACCGTTTTGATTATTGTGATTTGATGAAGAAATTATTCAAACTAAACTTCAGACACTACCAGTACTACTTAGTCTGTGCAATTACCCTTTTTAATTTTAATAGAATTTTAGACAGCTTAGTTAAATTAAAAAAATACATGCGGGACAGTCTTTGGGGACTGCCGATAGAAGTGGAAACTAAGTAACTTGTGAATTGTATCGTCGAGCTAGCGTTCGGTGACGATGACACCAGTTCCATGATTTTTGTTCACCTAAAACGTGCTCAACGCGCTAAAGAAGTTTTCACTTCAAAAACTTGGGGTTCCAAGGAAACCCATTACCTACTCAACCTTTACAAATAACATTGAATAAAGATTTGCCGTTAATCGTGCAAAACACCGTACCGAGAGTTGGCAATACCATACATGTCTGCAAATTGCAAACTGCGATATCAATATTTTGCAGAAATTATGTTTTTCTAGAGTTATCTATTTTTCTGTTATGATTTTGACGTGTTAGCGAATTCTTAACATTGAAATATCGTAGTGTTCTGTACCAGCTACCGGTAATTAGATTTAAAGTCTATATTTATTGAAAAACAGAATTAAATGGGATTTGAAATTTTGAATAAAACTTCAATCAGCTGTTTTCTGTTTTCCGAGGTAAGTTTGCTAATTCTTTAAATCTTAGCAAATATTATAGATCAGATGCTTATTTAGATAACGTAGCCCTGACATCGAAACCGGATTTCATGAAATTTATTAAATCTGTAATTGGCTCTATTTACACTTATTTTGTCAAAAGAATGGTCATCACGTTGATGTATGCAATGCAAAAACCGTACGACTTCGGATGATAATCCCACGATATAAGGGGGTCGGGGGACGGACGGTTGTAGAACCCCCCCTGTGAAGGATAAGTGCGGTCCCCTTTGATTTTTTAAATATTCTAACCTATCTTTCTAATTTAGTTGTGTGAGTGGGGGGGGGGGGTGAAACCCCCTCTGTGATGGAAAAGTTGCGGAGCCCATTGAGATATGATTTTTTAATAGGTATTCGGTTTGGGTAGGTTCGTTAGGTATTGGGTTTCGGTATTTGGTTTTTATAACTTTCGAGTTTTCTTGTGGGAGTGTGGGGGATAGGGGAGGGGTTGTAGAACTCCCCCTGTGAAGGAAAAGTTCCCCCTTTTTGAGATATGATGTTTTTAATATTCTAATCTAACTTTCGATTTTTTTTTGTTTTGGCAACTGTTTTTACCAACAATAGAGGGGATCTGGTCGTTTTTTGGTCGCTGTTCTAACATTACCTAAAGAAGGCTAGTGCAGACTGGCGCGAAATCGCGGGCGCGACGCGACTTTTGTAGCACAATTTCTTTGTCGGTGTCTGTCGCGCTCCCAACTCGTGGGATTTTAAACTAAAACTTAGCCTAAAATAAAATAAGGGCAGAGAATGACGGTTTATTTTCTTTCAAACCAGAATATTGCAGTAATACAAATATTTTGCATAATAATGAGAAGCTTGGCAGATAAAATCAGGGATCATTTTGGTTACCCATTGAAAGGGTTTTCGATAGTGTTTTTTTAACCAGTTACTCAAAAACCCATACAATATGGGTAACGTTTTTGAATGGCTTAATTTATAACCCATTCAAATTTGGTTACCCGGGTTTCGATTGGATTTTTCTAAGCAATTAATCATAAGCCCATATGGTGTGGCTATACCGAGCGGCTTGTAAACCACTGTTTACAAGCTGCTCGGTAAGTAGCCAAGCTAAAATGAACTCTATATAACATGCAATAATGATCATAGATGTATTTTTATAAACTAAAAAAAAATAGAAATTCAAATATCTCGAAAATGGTGCGTCCTAGCCAAAAAATTACAGTTTAACCCCCCCAGTGTCACGCCCGTGCAAGCACCATGCTAGCATTTTTTTGCTGAATCCATTGCAAGGGTTTTTGATAGGGTTTTTCTAAGCGGTTAATTAAAAACCCATACAATATGGGTTACCCTTTTACTGGATTTCAAGCAAAACCCATTCAAGGAGTTACTTCATGATAAAGGTAACCTCATAAATGGCTTCTCTTAACCGGGGTTGTACGGTGTCTGGATAAAATAACTTATTGACATTGTAAACTATAGACCTATGATAGAAGGAAAATGCTCTTCCTAGATGAGCTAGTGTGAATTAAATTAAGTTACATTCAATTTTTGATATATTCTGCATGCGCAATTCGTTTTCAAAACATGTAAACAAATCTGTTATTGAAAAAAGTACTTTAATCCCCACACATAAAGTTCAGTTTGCGCTACAGCAAAAATGTTTATAATGACTTGTTTAATTAAGTGTACTAGTCATTCTGAAATCAACTGAATGTACACTGCTATAAAGTTGTTATTAAAGTAGAAATAACATCAAACTGGAAACATGGATTTGATTATGGATTAATTAATTTATTTGATTATGGATTATATCTGTATTTTTTTAGGTTCCGTACCAAAATGGTAGAATAGGAACCGATACAGTATAAGTGTTTGTCCGTCTTTCACTGCTTCTTATTCCAGCACCTACTAATGCTATCAACTTGAGTAGTTTTAAACCGGTTTTGCGTATTTTACCTATATCATATAGCCTATACCTATACCTATATATATATATTTTTTTAAATTTATTACTTTTGTGATAAGCAATAATGATTATGAACACATAAAATTGTATTGAAGTGGACTTCAGATCTAAGAACCAAAGTACTAATCATACAGTGATGTAGAAAAAAATATAGGAACAATTTCTAGATAAAGGTTTGGGAGATAATAATCTCCAAAAACCTTTATCTAGAAATTGTTCCTATATTTTTTCATCATATTCTTCATTGGCAGCCTTGTGCCTCCCACGGTTGAGTATAGGCCTCCTCCCTTTTGCCATGCTTCCCTGGCCTGTGCAGTCTCATCCAGGTATTCCTCGCGAGTTTCGTCGTAGGTCGTCCACCCATCTGGCTGTTTGCCTGCCAACTCTCCTTCTATCGATTAAAGAATCCTGAAGAATTGGAGGAATTTAAGAATGTGGTTTATAATACCTAAGGAAAAGACCTGACTGATGCCAATGAGGATTGTGTGGAAGATTTTCTTGTATCCCAAAACCTTCATAGATACTTGCAGCTCGTCGGCTACCGTCGATCGTGAGGTCCGAGTTCTGTACGTAGTTTGGGTATTCTTCTCAAATGTAAGGCGTGTTAACTTCCTTGTGGCGGGCACTTGTTCGGGTGGGCATGAATCGTCACGATTCGGCACAGCAGCATAATTATTCACGACCATTAATTAGGCAGGCTTCTCAATCGAAAACTACACATTTTCGGATATCTGATTGGCCTAGTCCCCGACAGCAAATAGCAGTCGGAATACTAGCGGATTTGTGAACAGCAGCGTTTAGAGGACTCCTTCGATAACATTGATTGATGTTCGATTCGAAACGTAAGCGTATCGAATATTTGTGAATAAATAAATAAATTAATGTACGGCAAAGTATACATTCCATTTTGCCGCCCGGCGTCAGCCGAATCAATGCCGAGCCGATCATATGCCCCTTAGGTAAGTTATGGCTGCAAAAAAAAACAAATGTTTTCTTATTTAACATCCATATAATACATATAAATTGACTCGTCATCGCAATCCAAAACATGAGTTACGTAACAAAATGCTTAGTACTGTAACCTGCATAGATGCCTACATCGTTATTCTAGCCTAGCACACAGGTAAATTCCAACAACAGGATTAATCGAAGTAAAACCTTCAATAAAGGGTCTAACACGCGCAAATCAACTTAATGCAGTTGCTATAAAACCAAATTGACTGCAAAACGGCGTTGTTTAAAACAGGCACTTGATTGCGTAACGGGTCGGATCTAGGTCATTAGTAGCTTTGGTAAACCACCGATCCGATAGGATTTATCTGAAGAAAACAATAGTAGGTATATACATATAATAGTCCTAGTATGTATATCAATTTAGTTATTGTTTTGTGCCTGGTTAATGGCAATAAGGTTGCCCCTTATAAAACCATGGGACTTAAAAATGGTGAAATGTGGGTGTTTCATACATCTTTGCCTTGTGCCTATGCGTGCCTAGACCCCATTCGGAAATACAGGCGTGATGTTATGTTATTGTAATATTATTATTAGTATCCATCCCGCACAAGATTGCCCGTGAGGTCATTTCAAAGTCCTCATCGCCTAGCAAAATAAAACGGTGTACCACAAGGGCGTATTCTAGGACCACTAAAATATGGTCTTCCGGTATCAATAAAATTGAGTCAAAACAGGGTCTTTACTGAATTGCGGTCCGGAGAGCATCGTCGGTCCTAACTTCCTAAGTCCGTGAAATTTATGTCCAGATAATATTTTGATTTTGTGACAGTTACAAAATTTACCATCGTCTACTTTCGAGAATCATTTAGGTTGAAAAACAACACCTTCGCTATTACTAAATGCACTTAAAAAGTGAGATGTAGGACCAAGCAGCACCCTAAGGGTGTAACACAGTTTGAATCACAATCTGAATGATTTTGAAGTATATTTCTAATCCATTGCTTCATACGTTAGAAAAATTTGTCTGCTCAACAACGTAAATAATGCAATGAATGTTGTTAAACTGTTAAATTGAAACCGATTCCTACTGATAGTGTATTACGCAATTAGCTCGCAGACACAATTCTGCTTAATTATTCCTGAACCATAATAAACAATTCTTTAAGCAAAAGCTCACAGTACCTAACTTCACTTTATATTGTCATCAAGTCGATTTACCGTTCTTGTACTGAATGAAATTGAATTAATTGAATTCATTGAATTGAGGCGCAATTGTTTATACATTTTTTTCTAAATGTGTGTTTTACACTTAGTTGTTTCAAAAACACGTTTAGAAAAAAAAATTGTCGATACAAATTAACGGTAAACTAACCCTTTACTTTGAGAATCCAAAATATCTGTATTAAATATCAACGTACGGTTGGTATTTGACTAATAACAAGAACGTCTTATTTCATGTTTGTATGGTTGTTTTTTATTTTCGATTACTCAACTCATTTTTGAGTAAATAAATATTAATTCATATTTTGCAATAAATTACAAGCGTTGTGTCATCGCGCTTCTCTTCCTTTCGTATGCAGTCTGACAATGACCGCGGTTTACTGTGTGTAATTTTGTACTGATTTAAGTCTTATAAGAAAGCGTAAAACCAGTTTTGAAAAATAAACGTTTTCCATCATTCATTCAAAAAATAGTTGGAGGGTAAAATAGGGGAAACTTCCAAAACTATACACCATTAGTAACAGATCAATATTATGTTAGGTTAGCATTATTATGGGTCCAGTGGGAACGCCACCGACGCGACTTATTACGTGTTGTAAGTCGTGGGTTCGAACCCAGTCAGTCGCTTTACTTTGTGTAGGTATATATAATTTAAGTATATATCCTAAGTATATTTTATTTCATCACCACTGCTCCCAAAACGGTGAAGGAAAACGTCGTGATGAAACCAGCATGTCCTAGAACCAAAAATTCGAAGACAAGTGACATCTACCAACCCGCACTGGGCCCGCGTGGTAGATTACAGCCCACTGTGTCCAAGCAGTGGGAACATTATAGCCTGCATGATTATGCTATTATGTTAGGACTTTGCAAAGCATTCATTATTTGAAATTTTCCCAGCAACTGGAATGAAAGCTGCATTTCATCATAGGTAGAGTTTTCTCGTCGTTTATAATTTCCTTATCTTATTAATAATACACATTAATAGTCCTTTTGCAAGTCGACAAGGGAGGTAGGTCTTGACGTAAGGCAATAATATAATCTGAAACACACCTACTTCTACTGCTGTGACACATATGTCCCATACACCGTGTATGGGACATAATTATATGACCGACCTAAAAAAAAAAAAGTGTAAATATGGGTTTCAGTACTTACAAACGTGCGATTTTTCGATTAGTAAGGTTTCTGGGCTCTGTTCACCGTGCAAGAAGTAGTTATTGATTTATATTTCCTATATATTCTATTTTTAACGAGACTTTTAAGTTTAATACAGTTTTTGTGTTTTTCATGGGGGCTAGATCGAGAGAAACTATTTTCATGAGAGATCTGATTGAATGAATGAATGCTGCAAATGTGTAAAACATATATCAATAGAACATTAACAATATTATGAATTTCTCTTGATAGCCTTTATAATTAGTTGCGTAAACAATTCCTCTATATTTAGATCGGCTGCTTACTCAGATAATTTTGCTTGAGTGTTTTAAAAGCCTTCCTTTTCAATTCAAAATGGTACAAACTAGCTCTCACGCAATGCAAGGAGCATTGCGTGAGAGCTAGTTTGTACCATTTTGGAAACCGTTCTGGAAACCATAATTTTGCTTGCTCAAAATCCTTCCTAAGGTTTTAGGTTCACACCAAAATTAACTGCGTCGGGATAAAAATCCTTAACGTGATACCAAATGTTATTTTCTTGAGAAATAAAGAAATCATAGTACTTACAGTCCGGCCTTCGAGAGCATGCGTTCTGTCAGTTTTATACTAACGAATATGTGTTTTGCGAATTTGATCCTTATTACAACTAAGTAGAAATTGTCCAACATACAGGTCAGGAACGCATTTTCTCGACGGCCGGACTGTAGTCTTAAAATATCTTAACAAAGACTCAGACTCTTACACGGTGGCTCACAAAACACAACTAGAGCTTTACACAATCTAAATGTCAATCTGTCTGTTCCACAGTATATTCAATAGAAATATATAATTAAACTGTCAATAATAACAAACAAAGAACCTTGTTTCCACCACCTAGGGAGGCATTCTGTTAGTGACAATGACGGGCCATTGATTTTCTAGCCTGACTAAGCTAGACGGCTCTTAATTCATAACAATGTTTTTCTAATATTTAATAGGTACAGGTTATATTATAATTTTGTCTAGCTACTGTCGATTCTCGTGAACTACATAACCCATCAAAAACATATAATTTATGTGAAAATGGGAGCCAAG
Organism: Tiliacea citrago; assembly: GCA_963921375.1. Lineage (NCBI taxonomy): Eukaryota > Metazoa > Arthropoda > Insecta > Lepidoptera > Noctuidae > Tiliacea > Tiliacea citrago. The sequence continues at coordinate 5,367,345 of OY992791.1, read as the reverse complement.
TTCAATATTAAGGATATGCGTGGTTGTCGACTTTACCGAAAAAATAATTGAGATCGAAATGGGTGCAAAGTTACGTAGATAATCCTGAAATTTATTTACGAGTGTAAGAACCAATATTCTAAAATAAATGTAAAACACAATTTCTTGTTTTTCTCTGCTACAACAATATTAAAATTTGAACAGTCGAATTATTTACACAAAGTAGATAACTTAGGATAAATTGAGAAGATTTGACTTGGCAATTTTTACCAGCAAACCAGTTATGGTTAACCTTACAATAAAAACAGTAACTTGCGTATAACTAAGTATTTTCCAACAATCTGCATTCCGACTAGCTTGCGTTGATATTAAATATGCTGATGAATCCTCCTTACGCGTACCTAAATTTTTGTAGTGATTTAACCTGGTACATTTTTAAAGTGTCAACTAAAGGTTTATAGACAACAGGAACTCTCGTAAATCAGACTTACTATTTTCTTAATAATTAAACTAAATTTCATGTGTTTATGTTATATAAATTTTGAGTTGCGCTGACAAGAGCAAATGAAAGAAGTATGCTTGTCTTAAACAAAAAAAAATCCAAATCTATAAAGTTTGTGGTAGCGGAAAAAATATACAGGGTGGAAGGGACATCGACGCGCATCCTGTTACAATGGATTCAGTACATTCTTGACCCTCCTGCGTTAGCCGTTGTGTTGGCCGGTTTTTTTTTTAAATAACCGACGAACACGTCTGTTATTTAAAAAAAAAAAAAACCGGCCAAGTGCGAGTCACGCACGAAGGGTTCCATACCATTATCTATAAAAACGGCAAAAAAATCACGTTTGCTGTATGGGAGCCCCCCTTAAATATTTGTTTTATTTTAATTTATTATTTTATTTTTAAAGTAAATATATAACTAAATATTCTGTGAATATTTCAAGCGTACGATAACGGCAACAGGTACCTGTTGCCGTTATCAATATCAAGCAAAAACGAGCAAAAAAAAAAACATGTTTGTTTTATGGGAGCCCCTTTAAATATTTATTTTATTCTGTTGTTTAGTATTTGTTGTTATAGCGGCAACAGAAATGTATCATCTGTGAAAATTTCAACTGTCTAACTATCACGGTTCATGAGATACAACCTGGTGACAGATGGACAGACAGACAGACAGACGGCGGAGCCTTAGCAATAGGGTTCCCGTTTTACCCTTTGGGTACGGAACCCTAACAATTCACTGTTCCATACATTTTGACCGAGTAGGTATTGTACTTCTGTAGGAAACAGCTGTTTTTTTTTTAAATTACCGACGTTAAATTTCAATGCACAGGGTTCAAGTATGAGAATGATGTACTGAATCCATGGTTACAGGGGCCAAAGCGGGAGGAAACGCCCGGGTGTCACCACTGTGTGGATCGCCCGGAGGACACGGTGGAGCATACGGTGGAGGTCTGCCCGGCTTGGGCGGAGCACCGCCGTGTCCTCATGGAGGCGATCGGCGGCGGCGATCTCTCGCGTCCGGCCCTGGTTCAGGCCATGGTTCGGAGCGAGAGTGCATGGGAGGCCGTCACCTCCTTCTGCGAAGCAGTAATGCTCGCGAAGGAGGAGGCGGAACGCGTGTGGGAGGTTTCGCGCCCTCACGCCCCTAGTCGCCGCAGGAGACGCCCTGGGCGTCGGGAGTCGCAAGCCGATTTCCGGTCACCGTAGGCGCGGGCTTGCGGACGGTGAGCGATGGGTAGCTCGCCGTTCGATAAGGACCAGGCCCGGGTCGACGGCGCGTTGTGTTCCACGCGCGCCTCAAAGAGACGTTAGCACGAACTGACGGGGTCCATTAGGGCCAATGCCTGCCAGGGTTGCGAGTTTGTCCGAAAGGGATATCGTGGCCCTGGCAGACAGGCAAATGAAGGAACACGGGTAGGTTTTAGTCAGTAAAAGTCTGACACGCCCTCCCGCTCCGCCCAGAGCGGGAGAAGTTATTTGATAATTTCCCACCAAAAACAAAAAAAAATGGTTACAGGGGCTCAAGTCTGCTATTTTTATAAATTCAGTCATTCCAACACGATCCCATTGTCATGCCATTGTCATTTTGCTAAAAGTTCGTAATCTGGTAAATTGATAATGGTCGGTCAATGTTCTCGTAATATAATTGTGTTATTATAATGGCATTGTCGTATTGCCATTATTATAAAACCCATTAGTAGAAATGTCATTCATTTGTCATTATGTACGAGATTACCAATATAATATATGCAATTTCTTTCAATGTAGTGTCAGTGGCCGACCACTGGAAAGTCATAATGACGCCATTATAATAGTAGATTACCAAACTTGTCAAAATCAACAATTATGAAATCAATGATCGACCATTCTGACACTATTGTAATAGCAGACCCGAGGTTTCGTGTCGATGTCCCTGCCACCCTGTATGTCATTCTTGAACATACGAGTATTTCTCAGAACTTGGTTGTTACCAAAACACATTTAGAAAAAAAATCTCGATACAAATTAACGGAGTTTCAATCCAAAGTATCGGTTTAAATATCAACGTACGGTTGGTATTTAATTATAAATAGTTGAACCAAGTTCAACGCAGTCTGACAGTGACGGCGGCTTAGCTGTTGTCAGCGTCTTTAGGGTCAAAAGTGGCTCCAAATGGTTCGTGTAATAAACACACGACTGCTGCGTCGCCAGTTCCCTTTTCTTGCGTTGAACTTGGCTTAACACGCTACAGCGTTTCTAGATATGTTGTGATATTGGTAAACGTTAATATGCAATGGCCAAAAAACCGCTAAATTCATTTGAAATCCGTTTGGGTACACAATTTTTTTTTTTTTCCAATCACTTCTTCCACCTGTCTTCTTGTCTACTTGAGGTCCTAAGTCTGTAAATTAGGACCAAAATCTAAAGCTAAGGCCTCTTCATGCTCATGGCGGATTGGCGGCATTTACCTATATCAAATTGTTCCATCAGTTTCTGTAACGGAGACTGATTGCGAAAAGTAATCTGTTCTATGATATCTAGTCTAGTAACTAAAGCCAGTGCAAGTGCCGTGTGGTGCCGGACGTAAAGAATAGCACCATCCTATGTCTTCCCGTGGATGTCGTAAAAGGCGACTAAGGGACTTACTAGAGAATGGGCAGCAGCGTTCTCTATGCATTTTAACACCATACTGCGATCGCCAACCCGCCTGCCAAGCGTGGCGATAGTGGCAAACCCCCCTTTGGGGGAGGCCTATGTCCAGCTGTGGCCGTCTTTGGGCTGAAATAATGAACTAAAGCCAGTCAAGCTATAGTCTGGGGGTTTACACTCTAAGTCCGTCAACTAAGATACGGGCCCGTCTGAAAGTAGGTACCGTCAAATACAGTGTCTAATTAAATTTTTCGGACGGGCAAATACGTATCGAGAGTAGGGACAATCGTGTTGTCATTCATTCTTAGTTCGGGCCCCGAACTAATCATATGTTCGTAAGTGATACGGATTAGGAAACGCCCATAATTTCGGTCGAAACTACGGATTTCGTGCTTAAGGAGTAGACCCCCGGGATTGGACTTAACACTGATACAGTGGATTCAATCGAGAGTATCGTGATCTTCTTTCTATAATCTGAGATCGTGATGGCAATATTCGGTCATCACTTCACTGATATAATATCATCTAGGTACCTAGTACTACACCCTCTCCCGTCCTCTCCCATCTTCTCCCATCTCTTACTCTTACGTAATTTAGGTAGGTGTTTATTAACACTAGATAATAATAATTATTAATTATGCACTTAATGAATGACACAGATGTAATGAAAACAAATCATGTTTTTGTTGTTGTGATGTTCATGATTGCTTGGTCAGCTTAATAATAATTAAGTAGATCGTGCTGTTGCAAAACTCGATAATAACAGACTTCGAGTGAAAAGTATTTAGGTAGGTAATCTTCGGAACTCTGATCCGATTCCGATCTTTTATTTTTAGGGTTCCGTACCCAAAGGGTAAAACGGGAACGGGTCTGTCTGTCATGAACCGTGACAGTTAGACAGTTTAAATTTTCACAGATGATGTATTTCTGTTGCCCCTATAACAACAAATACTAAAAAATGGAATAAAATAAATATTTAAGGGGGCTCTCATACAACAAACGTGATTTTTTTGCTCGTTTTTGCTCGATATTGATAACGGCAACAGGTAGACACTTGAAATATTCACAGAATATTTGGTTATATATTCACTTTAAAAATAAATAATTAAATTAAAATAATAAAATATTTAAGGGGGGCTCCCATACAACAAACGTGATTTTTTACAATTTTTAGGGTTCCGTATCCAAAGGGTAAAACGGGAACCCTATTACTAAGGCTCCGCCGTCTGTCTGTCTGTCCGTCTGTCACCAGGCTGTATCTCATGATCCGTGATAGCTAGAGAGTTGAAATTTTCACAGATGATGTATTTCTGTTGCCGCTATAGCAACAAATACGAGGGCGGCACTGAAAATTTCGGGAATCAAGGAAGTGACACAACATTACTATTTAAAAATGTATTTATTGCTTTTCGAAGTATTCTCCGCGAAATTTGACACATTTTTCCATACGATGGAACCAATCATTGAAGCAACCATTCCATTCGGAAGTTGGGGTCCCCAAAATGGCCGTTTTGTAGGCGTCCACAGCTTCTTCAGGTGATGAAAATCTCTGTCCACGCAATTTATTCTTTATTTTAGGGAAAGTATAGAAATCATTAGGGCTTAGGTCGGGGCTGTACGGCGGATGGTCTAATAATTCTATGTTTTCTTGCTCTAAAAACTCTTTTGTTCTGTGCGCGGTGTGAGAACTCGCATTGTCGTGATGGAGGATGATGCGGCGGTTGCAGTTCTCTTTACGGAGTTCAGAAACGACCTGTGGCAAACAAATGCTAGCATACCATTCTGCATTAACCGTTCTTTGTCCTTCAAGAGGAATAGTTTTTTTTTTTTTTTATATGGCATCTCGCAGTTGACCTTGAGAGGCCGTGACTGCTTAACCGGTCCAAGAGGAATAGTCGTAACATGGCCGGTTTTGGAGACAAACGTGGCCACCATTTTTTTTTTTTTTTTGCAATACTCCGTGAACGAACAATTTTTGTTGGCTTTAACTCATTTTCGAACACCCAAACTCGTGACTGGTTTTTTGTTTCGGTTTCGTACGCGTATATCCAGGATTCGTCACCTGATACAATGTTGTATACAGCATTTGAGGACCCTGCGTGGAATCTTTCGAGAGTTCTGACGCACCAAGTAACGCGAGCCGCTTTTTGCTCTTCACAGAGCGAATGCGGTATCCATCGGGAAAACAACTTTTTTACACCTAATTGTTCATGCAAGATTATTTGTATTTGACTCATGCCAATGTCTAAAGTTGCCTGAATTTCGCGGTATGTCACATGTCGATCTTTCTCAATCAGCTTACGCACAGCATCAACGTTGTCTTGGGTGACTGCAGTTTTTGGACGACCTTGACGGGGATCATCACTGAGCTTGACACGTCCACGTTGAAATTCAGCAAACCAGCGATAAATTGTGGTTTTGGATGGGGCTTCATCACCAAATGCAGAAATCATCCGGTCAACACACTGTTTTTGTGTTAAACCAGTTCGAAAGTCATAATAAATCATCGCTCTTGAATTTTCTCGAGTCAATTCCATTTTCTCAATGACTAAACAAGTTTGACAAAACCTTGTGACAAGACCGAGAATCTTTTTTTAAATAAATAAATGGTATTCGATTTTTAAAACCAAGGAGTTTTCAATTAAAAAGATTTTAATATGACAGGAACAGTGGAAATATTCCATTCCCGATACTTTTAGTGCAGCCCTCGTACTAAAAACCAGAATAAAACAAATATTTAAGGGGGCTCCCATACAACAAACGTGATTTTTTTTGCCGTTTTTATAGATAATGGTACGGAACCCTTCGTGCGCGAGTCCGACTCGCACTTGGCCGGTTTTTATAGATAATGGTACGGAACCCTTCGTGCCCGAGTCCGACTCGCACTTGGCCGGTTTTTCACTAATGTGAAGCTACAGTGCCTACAGTATTGTCGAGTGCCATAGGATATACTCGTATTAGGGGTTTAAAATTTAAATATGAATTTGCCGTTTTGTACTGAAAAATTCAAACAATTTTATTTCTAAGGTAAAATATATGTATTTAATTAAAGTATTTACCCTCATTGTCTATATTTCTGTCTATTTTTTTTGACAGTGAAACAGCTGGAAACTGCCCACAGAGCATTATTGAAGGTGGCCACATTTAAACAGATCATGTACCCAACAACAACCCTCTACAAAGATTGGAATGTCCTTAACGTTAGACAACACTTTGTCTTGCAGACCATTCTTCTACAACACCGACTAACGCCTTTAATTACAGTCACGAAACGTCGGAAAGATATGGTCTGCACTATCCCAGCACCGTACTATAAATTCACCAAACGATTCTTTTTTTACCTTGGTCCATATTTGTACAATAAACTAAACGCAAACTTACAGATTTATAGCCTACCATATTCCAAATGTAAAACTGCCATCCGTTCGTTTCTTCTTTTGAAAACCTATGATGAGACTGAGGATCTCTTAAAAACACTCTCATAACTTCTCGTTCTTGGCACAACATAACCGTTTAATAGCCCAATAGTAATTTTTCAAACACATACCCCCCCCCCCCTAGAAACCCGCGCCTAGAAACCCGCACTCACGAACAGCAAACACTCACACACACGCAGTACACAAAGAACAAACACTTACACATACTGAATCACGTCTCACTTAAAACATTCTCTTTTTTACTATGATTTAAAAATTCCTTTTCTTTCCGTATTTGTAACCAATTACAGTATTAAATTTATTAGTATTATTCTAGTTAACAAAATTGATAATAATGTACCTATGTAATTTAACTAATGACTTGATTTAGGAGTCAACACGTAGCATTATTTAAAGATCTTTATCGAGGGAGGCAAACTGTCTCTCCTTAATACAGGTTGCTTTGCTACCTAGCTAGGAGAACAGCAGTTCACCCCTACAGATATTTGCTAGTTTAACTACTACGCTTACTTAACTATTAAGTTTTAATATGTACGTACTACAAATACCTTTTATGCAATAAATAAATATTTTGATTTTTTTTTTTTTGACACTATGCTACATGTAACATGACACACACTAACATAATACACTCACATATACACACAAAACACAACAAAAACGCACACAAACTCCTCAAAAACATGCATGCACTAAATTCCTTAATTTATAATTTTAATTTTATGTTATTTTAATTTTATTGCATCTATTGATATTGTTCCAAAAACAGGGGAAGACACTCCCGCTGTGGTACTCCTGTAACACAGGTACCACCTAGCACAGGAGTCAGGGCTTCAAGTTAAAATGTAACTCCTTAATTAATGTCAATTAAAAACATTTTTATTTTTTTATTTATTATTTTATTTCTGCCATCTCATGGGAAGGTCATTTATGCCTTTGCGGTAGAACTCCGGGGACCTGTATAGCAATTCACAACCATTAGACAAGTTGTTGTATCGAAAATGACACATTTTCAATAACTGATTTAATGGCGGTCATCTATTTGATTTAAACTGACAAAATTTAAGTGATTTGGATTTGTGAACAGCCTATAAAGGACTCCTTTGATAACATTGATTGATGCTCGATTCGGCGCGGAAGTGTAACGAACGATTGTGAATGCAGGACTAAAGTACTTCACACAGTATAGTAGCATTTTGTATTGCTTCCTGGGAAAAAAAATCTTCCTGGTAATTTCATATTTAAACCCCTATTATTTTATGTTTTGTTGCATAAATTGTATCTCTAACCTAAGGAGATCAAGAACCAACAAAAAAGAAGTTTCCTTGGTTCAATGCTCAATAAAGTTTGTGTTTATAAATTCGCGAATGTATGTATAAATTGCAGTGTAGGTCAAATCTAGACGATGTAAAATTTTGCATGGGTGACATTTATATTTTAAAGACGCTATATTTTACACGTAAAGGAAAATGGTCGGAAACCATAAGAGGAAATAGGATTGTGCAGTGGATTAAGTTATTCTTTGTCTCTTCGGCTTGTTCAACCATTTTGGTTTTTGTTTTCCGCTGCATTTTTTATATTCCTGAATCTCAGTGTCTTGATACCTATAGTAAAATAAATTTATTTCTCAATAAGAAATTACAAGGATTTCATTTTCTAGACAACATCTCGATCTTGTTCGTGTATTTACTATCAAGGGCATCATTTGCGTCATCAGCCATCGCAAGTTTGCTAACATTTATAAATGGTATCGCTTAAGGGGGATGCGCTAAGGTAGCCCGCAAAATTCAAATTTTATTACGGTTTTTGCAATTTGCAGGTAAGTAACAGGTTGTATGTTGGTCTAAATATGATTCGCGGCCGTAACAAATATGGCTTTACAGAATTATAATCATTAGAATCGGCAATACAACTAACTCTCTTCATAAAATCCTATTGAATGACTATTTCTGAAATAATCATTCAGTAGGATTTTATGAACTTAGAGAGTTGTAATGCAATCAGCATTACAACTCTCTAAGTTCATAAACGCGGCGGGCTATCTTAGCGCATCCCCCTTAATAAAATACTCTTTACCATCCGAAGTAACGGTCGATTTGAGACTTAGACCATTATGCTCATGCGAACTGAAGAATCGTCCCGAACAGTTAATCATCTACTGAGATTTTTTTTAAATACCTGTTCAATCTTCTGAGACTTAGATCATTATGCTCATGCGAACTGAAGAATCGTCCCGAACAGTTAATCATCTACTGAGATTTTTTTTTAATACCTGTTCAATCTTCTGAGACTTAGATCATTATGCTCATGCGAACTGAAGAATCGTCCCGAACTGTTAATCATCTACTGAGATTTTTTTTAAATACCTGTTCAATCTTCTATATTTACAACAATTGATCCTTAATACACAAGCTAACTCTAAAATCTAAATAGTATGTACAAGTATAGTATAATAAAATAATAAAAAAGGGGGAAGTGCTCATTGGGCATCAAAAAATTCGTCCGCATCGCTGTCAACGGAAAAAGTGCCCAAAAGGCTGGCAGCATTGCCACGTTGGATGGCAATACTGATTCTTTGGGCTAAAAATAGGCCAGCCCTCTGGTCACGTGAAGAGTCGACCAACCGCTTGGCGATGTCCCGAAATATTTGATGTGCACTCGGACCCCAAGGCCCTATCATATACTTGAATTGATAAACAAACAAACAACATTTGCCCTCAATCGCAAATGATTGGGATCGGCTGCTGGAATAAATAAGTTAGGAAAGTTACCTACATGCATGTTTCATGAAAGGGGCGCTGAAGTAGCACAACTGTATAACTTATTCATTATGAGTATATTATAATTATACCCCAGTGCTTTCACGGCTGCACCTTAACTGCGTATCACACTTTTAATCACGGTCCGAGAGTTTTGAAAGATATTGCTAATCCATTGATTCATAGGTTAGAAAAATTGGTCTGCTCAACAGCGTAAATAACGCAATGGACATGGGTGACCTGTCAAAATGAAACCCATTGCGATACATTTACATTTTCTGTGTGTTAATTACGCAATTACCCCTCTGGATAAACATTTTCGTAACCATCTTCCCTTGACCCATCCAGCCCTTTTTCATCCCGATTTCAAATGAGGCGTTAAGTTTTTCGCAGCTCTACAACTGCTGGTCGGTTGACTTTCAAAGGTTGCTTATTGTTCCATATTGGAATCGTAGAATGTTCTAGATTTCAAAAAGGTACGATTTTATTTGCAACTGAGTGTTGCGGAATGCGGAGTGTCGCCCTCAGTACGCATTCGTCTCTCAAACCAGTGACACGTGTTTTGCTTTACGGGAATCTCGATTTGAAATTGAACGAGTTTGTTGTGAGTATGAGTTAAAATGGTTTGCTTATTGTGTTTTAGTATTCATTAATGACGTAGATGATGCCTAGATGGATTGTTAGGATTGAATGGTCGGTGATTACTGAGTCAGTTACGTCAGTCACATTAGTTTAATGAATTGTTTTGTTTGTTACCGGTACATCGTTGTATATAGTTGTGTGTTTGCCTTGCAATTGATGCGTCGACTGTTTCACTATGCTAGGTTCGCGATAATGTTTACTGTAAACTAACTATTATGATTGTTAATGTAGTAACAATCTTGAATAATACCTTGTTGTGTTTCACGATATACCTACATAATTTTTTTTTCTTTGTTTATGTAACTGTGCATTCATAATTTATAGTTTTTGATTGGTTGTTGGTTTGATGGCTTATTTTACATAACATCACGCCTGTAATCCCCGAAGGGTTAGGCAGAAGTGTAACTATAGTAAACCCACATTTCGCCAGTTACGTTTAAGTCCCATGTAATAGGGGGCAAGCCTATTGCCATCAACCGGGCACAAATTCAGACTCCGGGCTGCTACTGAGAAATACCTAATGGAAAATCCCAATAACACTTTGCCCTACCTGGGAATCGAACCCAGGACCTCTTGCGAACACTAGACCAACGAGGCAGGCTTATTTTAATTTAATTTAATTCTTGAATTGTTTTTTTTATCTTTTTATTACGGATTTTGCCATAATTATGTTAATTTAAAAGAGTGTCCGTGGAGTTTCTTTACCGTTCTTCTCCATAGGTACCTAATACCTACTACGCTTTGGAATGGGCAACTAGCTTCATCTTTCTGACGGACCGACGTCTTAACAATTCAAAAGTGCCTGTAACTGGTTTATTTAAAATAAATGCTTTAAGTTTGAGTTTGATTGTAGAGCAGCGATGATACTTGTTACTGTTAGCCTGTATCATCCCACTGCTGGGCAAAAGCCTCTCCCCATGAATGAATTCCAGTGTTTGTGATCCAGAGCTAATGTGGTAACGGGTCATTTTCTTTGTCCAGCTTGTCCCGCCATCTTTACAGGGTCTGCCACGACGCCTTCTACCTGTCTCAGGGTTCCACATGATTCTAATTGTTTTTTTTAAATATTATCTATACGTCTGAAAAAATAATACTAAGGTGTGGTCTCAAATTGTACTCAGTTTTTTACTTTCCATAGGTTTCTTCCCAATTATTACATACACGCATATTTTGATACATGTTTCATAATAATAATCCTACTATTAAATAATTGTTTAGATCTTTTGAATCATATATAGAGAAAACAATTTACTGTATCACTGTACAATGACGTCATCAGTTGGAGCACGGGACCTTATAGGTCCCCGTTCTTCACCCAGGTGAAGCACCTAGGTGAAGCACCTAGATGAAGCACGGGTCCGGACTCGAGTTTAAGCTGAACTAGAACAAGTGGAAATTTTGCAACTAAATAAAGTCTAGTTGAATGAAACCGGAGGCATCAATGAAATTATAAGTTCATATCCCTTAGATTTATAGAAAGAAAGACAATGCAAAGGTGTGGGAGTGGAAACGCCCCGGGAGGGGACGCCCTAGGAGGACATATAGTGACCAAATTGGTGATGTTCTTCAGAAAGGTCAGGTGCCTAGTACTTGCAATCGGCGTGCGTGTATGACCGTAGGCGAAGCAAAATGAGTATGTAAGGAGCGTAACAGATGGCGTTCTATAGTTTCTGCCTACCCCCATGGGCAAAGGCGTGAGTTTATGTATGTGTGGTAATACAATTTGTATAGTATGAACTTTTCGCAGTAGAAGTGGTTAATTGGATCAACATTTCAATTAGGCTTGAATAAAGTCTGCAACTAGTTAGGATTCCTTATTTTGCGCTACTAACTTTGATTTCTCGGCTTCATTGTTCTCCCAAATCAACTCTTGTAGGCGCCGCGCCCACTCACTTACGATTTCTTCGAAAACCGTGACTGAGTTTTAATTTACTTAACCCTAGTTATAAAATAAGTAGCATGCTATTAATCAGACGACCGAACACCGGTAGTCTATGTGGACGGATTTTTTTCTAATAAACAATAATTTCACATATACTGTAAGGCAAAAAGTCACCGGAACGTTGCGGTCGCTCTATCGGTTGAAAAATCTTCTTCCATCACACATAAAGGCAAAGCTTGTACAGTACTAGAACCAGTCCCTAATATTTACTATGATTGACTATGGTGATGTGTGTTAATATGACCTGAATGCACATCTCCTCAATAAACTTGACCGCCTTCTCAATAACTCCATTCGATTCTTTTTCAATCTTCGAAAGTATGACCATGTATCCGCGCACAGGCTGCTTTTGAAATGGTTACCCATTCGTCAGCGCAGAGAGTTGAGGCACTGTCTATGTTGTTCTCTATCCTCGACAAACCCACTTCTCCTTCTTACCTGACTTCCCAAATGAAATACTTATGCCCTGTCCATAGTAAAAATCTTCGTTCCACCAACAATCGTCTTCTACGATGTCCTTCGCACCATTCTGGCTTTATTCATTCTTCTTTCTTTGTCCAGGCGGTCTTTCTGAACATCAGGACGGCAACCAGCCGGTTATCATTTAAAGTGAAGGCACGTGAACATATTCGTCAGAAGCTGGCCGAAACATGTCAGCGGTGATTTGCTGGAGTCGTTTTGTGATTTCTCCTGACAAAGTTTATTTTGGTATATTATGTATGTATGTATCTATCTATCTGTATTTGTATTTATGCTTGTATGTTATAGTTATTTCCGAGCTATCTATCCGCCTTTGTACAGTGTATTTTTTACTTGTCCATAAAGTTTTAATAAATAAATAAAATCTTAAATCATCCATCCGTCCTTTCTGCTACCTTCTCTCTCTTATAATCATCGACATTCAAAGGTGCTCAAAACATTCCTCACGACCTGTTTCTTGATCCTCTGCATGACAAGCCCGTACCACATCTCCATCTTCTTTCATCATTCAGCCGAAAGACTTCCACTGTTGGAAATAGGCTTCCCCCAAGTATCGCCACATCGATCGGTTCTGTGATTCTCGCGACTTTCACCAGGTCACCATGGTTCCATCTTTCATTCCCCTATCAAAAGTTCACTCCTTTAGACTTCGTTCGAGTAACCTTTCTGTGTTGACTCAAGGTTAGTTGAAGTCAACAACAGATTCTTTTTTTTTGGGTATAGCGCATATTTGAATTTGTTATTTTTAAGGTTCCGTAGTCAACAAGGAACCCTTATAGTTTCGCCATGTCCGTCTGTCTGTCTGTCCCCAGCTTAGGTCCGAGACTCTTAGTCCCGTATTACAGAAAGTCACTCAATACTCAAGCATTACTTAAAACTAGTTTCAACCAATCAAATGGCTTGAATCTAGTATTAAGTTAATGCTTGAGTATTGAGTGACGTTCTGTAATACGGGCCTTAGTCTTAGTACTAGAAAGCTGTAATTTGGCATGGGTCTACATTTTAATCACCTCGACAAAGCGGTAAAATAAAAATATTTTAGGGTACCTCCCTTGCACGTACAGTGGGGATGATATTTTTTTTGTATGGAGTACCGTTGGATAAGCCGTTCAAAAATATTGCGGGTCTGTGAAAACAATTTTTCGATTCAGAGATCCGTTTGCGTAATTTTTTTGTTGGTGTTCCCCGTGCCAGCTAAATGATTGATTTTGGATATGTGAAGAAATTCATGGCAATAGTATATATAACGAAATTAAAAAGAAAAATCCTACTTAGCTGTGATAACAGCTAAGTAGGATTTACAAGTTAACGAGTAATAGTTAACTAACTTGCAGTTGGAGAATTGACCGTGACGTATATCGATGTATGGGAGAACATGTTTTTCATCTACAATGTTAAGTTTGTTTTTCGGATAAATTTATCCCAAATACGGAACCCTATAGTGCGTGGTCCGACACGCATTTGGCAGGTGTTTTGGACTAGGATTATTTACATAGTCGGTCTATGACTCCGTATGAATAATGAGTCTGATAGTCTGACTATGTCATAGTGATATTGACGACTTAGTAAGGTTTGTTTTGAGTATTTATGATCATCAGAAGCTATAATATAGGAATAGACGAAAATAAAGATTCTTGCTGTACTTATTTGACTGATCTTTATCATTTATGGAAGAGTCTACATTTGGTAAACTCCTTTTATTCGCCTATTTTATCTCCGGTTTCTTCTCTCTTTCATATAAAAAGCAATGATAAAGATTCTCCGGTCTCCCCAATATCATCGAAATTCCGTCGAATCAACATAAGCCTTTCGCAGAGGTCGACTTAGGTCTCCCTCCTTCTGCGAAGCAGTAATGCTAGCGAAGGAGGAGGCGGAACGCTTGAGGGAGAGGCCAAATTCGCGCCCTCATCTGAGACGCCCCGGGCGTCGGGAGTCGCTTGCCAATTCCCGGCCACCGTAGGCGCGGGCTTGCGGACGGTGAGCGATGGGTAACTCGCCGTCCGATAAGGACCAGGGGGTCTACTCCGAAGCGATAATCCGAAGTATCAGCCGAATTTTCGGTCGTTTTATAACTTCGAATGTTTCCTTTTTTGACTTTGAGTCCTTACCCGACTTCAAGTCACATTTTTTACTTTGGCTTAGCTCTTGGACTGTCGTTTTTTTTTTCTTTCGCCGTAATCAGCCATATAGTTAATCGTAGTCAAGAAACGGCTGAACATTTTTATTTTTTTGATTACATGTCAATAAAAGTAATTAAGATCTGATAAGTATAGGTACATAATATCTTTAATCCTTGCATTTGATTATTCATGAAAATAAACATAGGTATGTGCAATAAACTGATTTCTTTATATGCAGCCATATTCCAAAACACATTACTACACATTACATGTTTATTTAATTGCAAAATATAAGTTAATAAAACTTAAATAATCAGTAGTTATAACTACTAGATTGCAGCAATCAAATTAACAACTACATAATGTAGTTAAGTTACATGTAGTTAACTACTTTTAATCGTAATTAGTAACCAGATTACAAAATTGTAGTTAACTACGCCCTACACTGACTATAAATATATTATATAAGGTGCTAACAAATTAAGTACCAATATTTTAAGAGGTGTTACATTACATCAAAACAATTAACTAGAAATAGAAATTAAGAAAACTTTTTATATGATATTTTTGTTTTAATTTACGGAACAAAATAAATAAATTAAAATTTTGCCCAAACATAATCATCCTGTGCTTTTAACTGACAAGACACACTTTCTGTCAAGTGAACATCGTCGTTTGTGACCAACGTCAATGATTGGAAATAGCATGACATTGACATTTATTTATTTAAGTGAAGTGGCCATTGACTCATGCATGACAGTCAAGAGGTTTCATAAGATAATCAAAGAGGACTTAGTCACGGATTGTTGACTATCTATTAACAGGGTGTTTTTACGCAGTAACGTTGTTTCCCTAATTATCTCCAAAAAGTAACATAAACTTTTCAATGTTTCATACTTAAGTCTACTCCTAGAGACGAGTACTATCAGCTCTAAAAGTATTGGTACCTAATTTGTTAGCACCTTATATAATTCGTATTACAGAGACAACACGACAACAGTGAAGGTTCTCCTGCAGAGAACGATTCAGTGGTCCTTGGTGAGAGTCACTCAGTAACTAGATTATTTACTAGTTTATTTTTATGTCAATACCAAATGTCATTTTAGTCTAGCAAATAAAAAAAACGAGTGTGCTTTAGACCACACGACTGAAGTAAAACTTACAAAAAACTCTCGCTCTTCCTATCTTCACTAACTTATATCTCCCTCTCAACTTCCGTTCGCTCGCTTCCGTAACGCTCTCGTCACGCATTCACCAGCTTACTCCCCAAGTCAAGCGTGCGTAAAGAAGTTTTACTTCAAAAATCTGAGTATACACGGTTATTGCGATTCTTTCTTCCCTGTACATTATTTTGGCTTCGTTATGTAACGGTTTTAAAACAGAAAATTAATTGAGTATTATTTTCATCATATTTTCTCGTCGTGTTGCGCAAACGTCTGAGTTGTTCAAGGACTTTCAAAGGGCGGTCTTGTAAGGTTTCAATGTTAATTGTTACGTCTGGTAATAGGTATTTCTCTAGACTTGGGATTTTTCGGGCTTTTCATTTAATTTTAACCAAGCTTTTGATGAAAATTATGGTTAATTCGTTTAGTAGAAGCTGTCAACCCCATCTCACTATTCCGCGATCCTTGATCGAGTACCTTAAAGGTCTTTAAATCTATATTTATTTGTTCGCAGGACTAACCATCAATCGCCAACATGCTTGGTGGAAGCGTCCTTTGGTTCCGGCACGGCTTGCGCTTGCATGACAACCCGTCTTTACATTCTGCGCTAGAAGAAAAAGGGTTTCCCTTCTTCCCTATATTTATCTTCGATGGGGAAACTGCCGGTAAGTCTATTTTTGATTTTGTTCTCTTTTTACCTAAAGCTGAAGATAGTTTTCATCGAACAAACTATAACAAAGGTGGGCTTTGCCAGAAATCTGGCGCTATGGGAGAGAAGTTAATGCAGAAGAAAGCAAATGTTTTCCTACTTTATCCGTCTTCAGTTACAATTACAGGTATTGTCACAGGACAGTAACTAGGTCACTTAATCTATTTTATAGATGGTCCTAGATTTATATCTAGGTAACCATAATAGTACCTAGGTATTATCATGGCTGCTACGCTTACGACTGATCTCGAATCAGTATTTTTGGAGTTTGAAAGTTGGGGTCTTAGGGCTTTTATAATATCGCTTTTTGGAAAGGGTTATTATAACTCGGGATCCAAAATTGAGGGGTACCTAAATAAAATTCTTTATTTAACCTTGGTTGTAGTTCAAACCGAAATCAACCCTTTGCTAGCTAGGCCAACTTCGAAAAGCATATTATTGCGCATTGTCGGAATTTCTTTGGCATTTTAAAAATCTCTCTTTTTCCATCGATTTTTCAGACATGTGCTAAATGAGTTTGTGTTTGACGTCGCGTCGTCCGCATAAATGGGCAAAGTTGACTACAATAATATTATGTAGGTAAAATCACTGTAAAATGATCAGCAGAATTGAAGCGTTCAGAATCATTCGGCCTCTTTGGTCGTATTTCTTTACTCGAATACTAATCCAGACATCTCACGGTGGGCCGCCCATAGGTCAAAACCCCCTATAACTCTTTGGTGAATATTGACAATTCATATAGCACGCTGTCATCACTACGACCGTACCTACCTCTAGGGGTATAAATATCAGGGCTATTTACTTCATGGGAGGCCGACACCTCTTCCGGTGAGCTCACTGTCCGATAAGGACCAGGCCCGGGTCGACGGCGCGTTGTGTTCCACGCGCGCCTCAAAGAGATGTCAGCACGAACTGACGGGGTCCGTTAGGGCCAATGCCTGCCAGGGTTGCGAGTTTGTCCGAAAGGGATATCGTGGCCCTGGTACACAGGCAACTGAAGGAACACGGGTGGGTTTCAGTCAGTAAAAGTCGGACACGCCCTTCCGCTCCGCCCAGAGCGGGAGTAGCTATTTGATAATTTACCACCAAAAATCACTAATCTAACGACCTTAAAAGTGAAGGCATCTCATTGTTGTTGCTCGCTACTTAACGGTGACTTATCCGTGCGATGTTTGTGCTTAGTGATTTCTAAGAATTGCTAATTCTTTTGTTATTTGTGTGTGATGGAATTCCAAGAACAGGGTGAGTTTTTTGAGAATATTATCTTTTACGGATTTATTTATGTGTAATTTTCCTTTTATGTGGGTCCTACGGTAACATATTTTTCTCAGTATTTTTTTCTGTTACTGTAATATTATCAAGAACTGCAAAATTTTGGCTCCAATTGGACCTCTCCTGATTTAGTTTAAAATGGTTATACATCTATCTATTTTATGAGGAACATCATTCTAGCTGCCCCAATTTGCCCGCGCGACCGCAATATATTTGCTACGACGCGTCAAAGCGTCGTAGACGCGGCGTAGCAATTGCTACGAAACTTGAAATTAATTTTTGTTTTATTTCAGGTACTAAAATCATATGTTCCTGTCAAGGAGGTATTTATTTGAGCTGTGGTATTCGCAAAAACCGTCAGATAGTAAATAAATATGTTTTAGAAGTTTTTTAGCGTCTCATAAGGATGTAGATATTGCACCTTTATGACATCGAATTGTTAATGTATATAGAAGTCTTGAAAAAATCTGGGTTAATGACTTAACCCAGATTTTTGTCAGCACTTACTAAAGATAGAGTTTTAAATAATTATTCTAATAATTGGTTAGACGAAAATGAATGTATAGAACTGACACGAAGTGTTGAACAGTGCTATTTACAGCAGGAACAACCGGGTTCGTCCCGCGACGTAGGCGGGCGGCCCAAGAAATACTTTTCCGATCTTATTAAACGGTCAAAACATAGACAGAATTATCACAAGTAGATCCTTCCGCTATAAACAGACTACTTAACACTTTGGGTCAATCTAATATTTAAATAAGTAGTAATTTAACAATGGATATTAGTGCTGACGAAGTTTTGTCGCATATGTTGAAGCTAAGCTTACTAAGCACCAATATTTATTGTTTGGGAATCTTGTGTAATATTTTACCATCTTACCAAAATGTTTTACTTTCCAAAAAGAAGTGTTACCCAGAGAACATATCGGTCGAAATTTTACCCAAAAAAATGTCACGTGAAGTTACAAAAACTTTACTGAGTTCAGACCCCTTTATATCTGGTCCTCGGAAACTTCCTCGAAAGAAAAATAACCTTATATATAAAGAAGTTATAGAATTATTAAGGTTTTAAGCTGCATGTTTATTTTAGACTTTATTGTGTAAGCTGTAAATATAATTTCCTTTGTTTAGTATTGTCAAACTATAGCACAATTTCATGTTTAATTATTAGTAAATTATTGCAGCGGCCAGCAAAAGAGGCATTGATGACCAATGCCTGGTTGCGGCCTAGCCTTGTATAGTGCTTTTCTCAAATAATGTGCGGAAATCAAAACTAAGTAAATCATTTACAAATTCCAGATTCAATGACGAACAACGATCATTTTTCACGTTTCAATGTTCATTTGTTTTTTTTTTTCAATCAATCAATCAATAATCTTTATTTGTAAACATAGGTTACAACAATGTGCAAGATGTTACAAGTCTTAATATAAAGTTTCTCTATGTTTTGCCATTTGGCGTACAAACATACAATTTAATTAGGCTTGGGCCATTACGTAAATTAATTCAGGAGATCATCAGATCACATCAGATTCAGGAGTGAAATCGATGTCAATTTAAAAAAAAAAATGTAATTTAATAGAATCAGGAGGCAATAGGTACCTAGTTAATGTTAGGTAATTAATGTCAATATTTTACGAAATGCGATAATGTCAATAGTAGATAAGTAATGTCAATAACTTAATATTAAAATAATTAAATTGATATTGACATTGTCCATAGAATTACTATTTAAAGTCGTCATGCATAAATAGTCATGTTACGATTATACAAAATAATATTATTCAGTCAAAGAATTGTCATCAAAATAGTCACTGAGACAATAGTAACATTTCTGTATTAAAATAGTACGCAATTTACGCTTGAAATTGATTAAATTGAGACTTTTTATTGAGCAAGGTATTAAATATTCTTTGAGCCATACAAAAAAAACTTTTCCTCATTAAAGCCGTACCTGCATTTGGTACTTTGAGCTCTAACTTAGTTTTATCGCGTAGTTTCCTATAATGACTTTTAAAGGCTATTTCATAGAGGGTGATGTTTATTTTAACAAATATATTTACTTCATAACTATACAAAGAAGGCAAAGTTAAAATTTTGAGGCTTTTAAAAAGAGGTTGACAGCTATCAGTACTTCGTAAACCACACATGGCTCTGATGCATCTTTTTTGGGCTTTGAAAACGTACTCTTTGTTTACTGAATTGCCCCAATATATTATGCCATATCTTAGTGCGGATGCAACATAGCCATGGTAAGCCATTAAAAGGGACTCTAGGCTTACAATTTTAGCCAGTTTATAGAGGGCATATGCAAATTTATTAAGACTTACAAATATCGTCCGATTGCGGTTTCCAGGACAAGTTATTATCTATAACAACACCAATGAATCTAGTCACAGTTGCCGATTCTATTCTAGTCCCCAAATAGTTAATGTCAAGGTTTGTATTCTGAATCCTTTGATAAAAGTTAGTCTTTTCTAGGTTTATTACAAGATTATTATTATTTAGCCAAGTAATTATTTTCTTTAGTGTCAAATTTATCTCTGCTTCGTATGTATTAGGATCGTCACATTTTACTACTACCGTGCTGTCGTCAGCAAATAGTACCATAGGATGCTTTATTTCTCTAGGCAGGTCATTTATATAAGTTAAGAATAGTGGAGGTCCTAACACACTGCCTTGGGGGACTCCGTATTTAACTATCCTACTACTAGATCTGTATCTTTTTTCGTTTCCGGTGCGTGAGCATATTCGTGTTATTTCTATAATCTGCTTTCTGTTTTGTAAGTAAGATTCAATAAGATTCAAAATGTTGCCTCTTATACCATATTTCTCTAATTTATTTAATAGTATTTTGTAGTCGACGTAGTCAAAAGCCTTTGTAAGGTCCATATATATAGCACTCACGGCATTCCTTTTATCAACATTAGATAAGAGAGGGCGTATGAGATCATGGATAGCCATGTTAATGGTCCTATTCTTGCGAAATCCTTTCTGTTCATTAACTAGTATGTTTGATTTCTCTAGGTAAGTATAAAGTGCTTTATAAATGACTTTTTCAAATATTTTTGCAAATATAGGTATCAAAGCAATAGGTCTATAATTTTTCATAAGACATTTGTCTTGCTTCTTGTATAATGGAGTAACTATGGAGGTTTTGAGCTTCTCCGGGAAGATACCAAACTATACATAAATTGATAATGTAACTAAGATGTGGGGCTATGTATTGAGAGACTGCTTTTATGACTTTTGTACATATTCCATCACTACCTACACTGTTTGTATCCCTACGAGACCTAATATGATTCATGATGTCATGCGGCAAAGTTGGTTCCATATATAAAGAGTTTAAAGTGTTCGAAGTGGTGGGGATTTCTTGTGTTATGCTATGATTTGAATTAGATACTTGGCTAATATAATATTCGTTGAAGGAGTTTGCTATTTCAATAGGATTGGTAACAGTCTTTGTGTCAGTTTTTATTTCTGTTATAGGTTCTTTAGGAAATAACACTTTATTCTTGTTAATTACGGTCCATGTCGCTATATACTTATTTTGTGACGTTTTGATAAAATAGTCATTTTGAGATTTTTGAATGTGTTTTGTTTTTTTGTTTGTGTGTATTTTTTTTTTTTGAAGATATAATCTTTTTAAGTCTATTTGAATATTCTTTGAACGCATTGTTGTTCTTCAGGTTGGGCTTAGTTCTGTATTGCCACAGAAGCACACGTTTCTTTTTACTGCATTTTTGTATTCCCTTTGAAATCCACTTAGATTTTTTTGTTAATGACTTTGTAATAGTTTCGCAAGGAAAACAGAGATCGTAAAAACATTAAAATAGATCCAAAAAACAGCTATAAGCCTCATTAGGATCCACAGTATTGTAAATGTCTGAGAAAAAGAGACTTTTAATACAATTTTTTAATTTATCCAAATATTCTTGGCAATAGTTTCTTCGTTTAATACGCCATGACTTAATCGCACACGTTTTTTTAACCGGGCAACTTAAAACCTGTGTGGTGTGGTCTGACAGTCCAAATTCAATAATTTCGCCCTTGCAACCTTTGATATTGTGTGCAAAATTATCCAAACATGTTTCACAACAATAAACAGCTTTCTATTTGCAAGCCAGTTCGAAATATAAATAAAACCTTTGATATGTTACCTCTTTGGTTGCCATGTTTCGGAGTAAAAGATCGTTCCATTTTTAAATTACACGATAGATTAGTTTACTAAAAATTTATTTGGCCGCTAAACGCGTGGCGCTAAGTGCGTGGCAGCTCCAACAGTCTCCTGGGTGTCATTGCTAGCAAACTGCATGTACCTGCTAATAGGAACGTAGTTGGTTAGGAACTTATTGTTTTTGTTGTTGTGCTATGTTTTGTAAATATTACTAACATAGTTTGTAAGTAAATTGTTACTAACCTTATGAGTCCGTGTTACTTGAAAATAAATGTTTTTTTTTTTTTAAACCACGACTGATATGGATTTTCATACAACTTTTGGCGGCCGGTGTTCGCATTTATTTGGCCAGTACAGCAATTTCGATTTATCTCGAAGAACGTTGTCAAAATAATGCTTAATTTTTCAAGCATGTTTGAGAAAACGTTATAATAGAATTTTTATTTATGAAGATTATGTATTTAGCTGTAGTAATTAAGAATTTATTGATTTAACAACAATTAAAATGCCTTTAGGTACCAAATTGTTATAACGAAACTGCATACGATTTAAATATTATTTTTAAGTACCTGATTTTTTTCTGATGCTTGTACACCCTTACCTAATAATAATTTGTATTTTCATAAATGAGTTTTTATTTAATCAAGTACGTCTCTTATTGATATTTTACATAGTTCACAACAAGAAAGAATCACTAAAACATTTTAGGAGGTTATGACCGCTCTTTTTTAGGCGCGGAACCACCGTGCATCCTAAGGTTGACTAGGACATCGAGATGGATGGTGGCTAAGAGCTTTTGTTTCACAGTGACTCAAAAGTTTTATGATATTAAAATGATCTCATCTCTTATCGGTAATCATAAAGTTAAACAATGAATTTGTTAATGAGGCTAATTTATTCATTACAATAATTGTTCTCCTAGGTCCCCAGTTTCTGATTTTCATAGCAATGACAAATCACATTCAGAATTGAGAATCTTTGACTATTTTACTGCCAAGTAGTCAAAAATATATCAAGTACAGTAAGTTTTAGTACATTTGTCAAGCTTTGCCATTTGACAAGTTAATCGACACATCGAGCATCAGAAAGAGACTGTCACGAAGATATGAGTGACAGAGATGACGCTCTACAAGGATGTTCTGTTTTTGAAACTCGTTGAGCCTATCAACGGCCGCATGATGTAAATGACCTTATAATGTTTAAAGGTACAAAAGCGGTTGGCTACAATCGCATGCGGTATCTCCTGGAAGCTCTTGAGGACCTGGACAGCAAGCTCAAGAAGCATGGCGGCAGACTGATTATGTTGAAGGGAAAGCCCAACGTCGTGTTCAGGAGACTTTGGGAGGAGTTCGGTATGTTTTCGATCTTTAACATCTTTTCAGGGATCCGTACTGAAATGGTAATAAAGAGCGTGGTGTGGTTCACCTTTTTGCTTTGTGAAGTCACTCTCGATTAGCGCATGAAGCCTTCGTTACATCGGAACACGATTTTTTTGTGGTTTTTTGACTTTTCTCGGTTTCTATTCCCGTTTCAAATTAAAAACCTATTTAATTATGACTTACCGAGTCCAATAATTTTCCTATAGTTTAAGCTTAGCAGTAACGATGCAGCGTCACTGTAAATCAGCCATAATTCGAGTCATTTTATCCGAACCAAGGTCTTTACCACCAATAACGTATTACAGGTATCCGCAGGGTCTGCTTCGAGCAAGACTGCGAGCCAATATGGCGCGCTCGCGACGACAGCGTGAAGACTGCTTGCAAGGAGATCGGTGTGGTCTGCAAGGAGCACGTATCCCATACTCTATGGGAGCCCGATACCGTCATTAAAGCCAACGGGGGCATTCCTCCTCTCACTTACCAGATGTTTTTGGTAAGATCTACAGGCAAAAGAAAAATAGACTCCAAAGTTTTGATTTCCCCTAAAAAAGGAAGGCATTTTGCGTGGGTACTTTTATTTCACTTATGTTTTTACAAGCTGTCTAAAACTGATGTTCTGTCGGAGCCATCTGTTTAATTTAAAAAAAAATCTTCCTGTGTGTCTTTAGAAATATTTTTGGCTCTGTAACCTTTAGAATTAGAATGGGTACAACTCTACGTAGTAAATTACTTAGATATATTCCCAATTTTTCTTCTGTAGCATACAGTAGCGACCATTGGTGACCCACCGCGGCCAGTCAGCGATATCGATTTCACTGGAGTCAAGTTCGGTAGTCTGCCAGAGTGCTTCTACCAGGAGTTTACGGTCTTCGATAAGGTAAGATATCTATTATTATTCTTCTTCTTCTTTTCGAGTCGACGGAGAGATCGAAGAACGAACGAAGATATCTATTAGGATAAGTTGTTAATGGTTTAACGTTTATTTTGAATCGTAAACGATTAGGGTTAAACGTTCGTTAAGGGTCAAAACGGTGAAGGAAAACATCGTGACGAACCCGGCACGTCCTAGAACAAAAAAATCAAAGACATGTGACATCTACCAACCCGCACTGGGCCCGCGTGGTAGATTTACAGCCCACTCCCTCTCGAAGAGAGAAGGCCTGTGTCCCAGCAGTGGGAACATTATAGGCTGATTATGTGCTCGTTAAGTGCGCTGTTTTGTACTCTCTAGCTCTCTAACTCTCCAGCAAGCTTTGCGAAGTGTGTCAAGATCGGTTCTACTAAAGATTCGTCTGATCTGAATACAATCTGAACTGTATGTGGCTGTTACGACGTAAAGGTTCTGCGGTTTATTGATTTCGTTATCCGGAATGATAACTGCTAGAAGGAAATCTTTAAAACGTAAACAGTCTGATAATTTCACACCAATCGGATCAGATCCGTCTGTTCTGATTGATCTCTCCATGTATAGTAACCATAAAAACTAAAAAATCACTTGGTCCAGACCCCAAAACCTGAAGACCTGGGCGTGTTCCTTGAGAACGAGGACATCCGGATGATCCGCTGGGTGGGCGGCGAGACCACCGCCCTCAAACAGATGCAGCAACGTCTCGTCGTCGAGTACGAGACCTTCCTCAGGTAAGACCACGAAGTGAACTACTTCGTGGGAAAATATCAGTTTATGTCAGTCATAAGTCTGTCATCAAGAAAAAGCGGTCGGCAAAGTTTTTTTTTCCTTGGAGTAAATCTTCAAGGAGGTTTACGTCGGGTGGCTGGAAGCGGTATAATACACTCTGCAATTTGGATGTGCTAATTATTCTCTTATTAATTAAGTATATGTCTTCAGGGGTTCGTATTTGCCGACGCATGGCAACCCGGACTTATTGGGGCCGCCCATATCATTAAGTCCGGCGCTACGGTTTGGATGCCTCTCCGTTAGGAGGTAAGGAATCAATAATTGATTGATTTTCGTGTACAATAAAGTAAATTCTATCAATCTATCTGTTGCGTAAAATCACCAAATACCAAATTTATTTTGAAATGCTTGATACAAAGAGGCTAATTTTTTTCAGCTTTTACTGGTCCGTACAAGACCTTTTCCGTCAAGTGCATCAGGGACGTCTTGCTACCCAATCCGCATCTCATTTTATTACCGGTAAGATATTTTCTATTTATCTAATATTTTTTCTCAAATTTTCTTACAAAGAAGGGCTAAAGGGCTTTGTTTGTACAAAAAAAATCTTTTCTTGAGCACTATCATACTCATTAGGCAGTGTAATTGCAGATTAAGTCAGATGACATTTTAACAGTTGCACCACCGCACATGGTACTAAATCGCTTACATTTTGCATGTTCCACTACACTTTCTGTCTAATATCGACCGTGTGGCAGTGTTGGGCGAAATGTAATCTAACTACTGATTACTAACTACGATTACATAAAGTAATCAGTAATCATAACTACAAACTACATAAAAAAATCGAAAAAGTAGTTACAAATTTTGACTACTAACTACAAATTGTAGTTGCAATCACGATTACTTGATTACTTTTTATAACTACAGATTTAAAATGATGTTGCGTCATTAAATAAAACCGGCCAAGTGCGAGTCGGTCTCGCGCACGAAGGGTTCCGTACCTTTATCTATAAAAATGGCAAAAAAATCACGTTTGTTGTATGGGAGCCCCCCTTAAATATTTGTTTTATTTTAATTTAATTATTTATTTTTAAAGTGAATATATAACTAAATATTCTGAGAATATTTCAAGCGTCTACCTGTTGCTGTTATCAATATCGAGCAAAAACGAGCAAAAAAATCACGTTTGTTGTATGGGAGCCCCCTTAAATATTTATTTTATTCAGTTATAAATTAACTTTAAAAATAGATAATTAAATTAAAATAAAACAAATATTTTATCCCATACAACAAACGTGATTTATTTGCTGTTTTTATAGATAATGGTACGGAACCCTTCGTGCGCGAGTCCGACTCGCACTTAATTGTTCATTTATTTGATTCGCAAATAATTTGAATTAAGTTGATGTTTGCAGAGTAATTTTATTTTTTTGATTACATGTCAATAAAAGTAATTAAGATCTGATAAGTATAGGTACATAATATCTACGACTTTAATCCTTGCATTTGATTATTCATGAAAATAAACATAGGTATGTGCAATAAACTGATTTCTTTATATGCAGCCATATTCCAAAACACATATTACTACACATTACATGTTTATTTAATTGCAAAATATAAGTTAATAAAACTTAAATAATCAGTAGTTATAACTACTAGATTGCAGCAATCAAATTAACAACTACATAATGTAGTTAAGTTACATGTAGTTAACTACTTTTAATCGTAATTAGTAACCAGATTACAAAATTGTAGTTAACTACGCCCTACACTGCCGCGTGGAGACCGCGTATCGGCAAGCGTAGTGTGCGACGCCCCACAGCTGGGACAGACTGGATGCGGAAGGCGGGGACTGGGTTTGCGCAGCCTGGGAGAGGCCTATGTCCAACGGACTGCGATAGGCTGAGTGGATACACCCCCCCCCCCCCCCCCCCCACCTTGTGTGTCAAAAGAGGCTTCTATTAAGGCGATTTAATCTTATATCTCAAATGGTATGTCGACAGGCCAGTTAATTTGGCGCGAATACTTCTACACGATGAGCGTGAACAACCCTAACTACGGCCAGATGGCTGGCAACCCTATCTGTTTGGATATCCCCTGGAAGAACCCTGAAGGAGATGAGTTGCAGAGGTATGTGTTAAATTTTAATATCTTAAGGCGCTTAAAGAGGCATATGATCTAAATTGCCAAATCTCTATAGTTTGTGGTAGCGGAAAAATATATGTTATTCTTGAACATATTTCTCAGAACTTGGTTGTTAGCAAAACACGTTTAGAAAAAAAATCTCGATACAAATTAACGGTAAACTAACCTTTTACTTTGTGTTCCAATCCAAAATATCTGTATTAAATATTAACGTACGGTTGGTATTTAATTAATAACAAGAACGTCATAACTGAATGCAGAACTTGGTTGGTTTTAGGGTTCCGTACCCAATGGGTAAAACGGGAACCCTATTACTAAGGCTCCGCCGTCGTCTGTCACCAGGCTGTATCTCATGAACCGTGATAGGTAGACAGTTGAAATTTTCGCAGATGATGTATTTCTGTTGCCACTATAACAACAAATACTAAAAAACAGAATAAAATAAATATTTAAGGGGGCTCCCATACAACAAACGTGATTTTTTTTGCTCGTTTTTGCTCGTTATTGATAACGGCAACAGGTAGACGCTTGAAATATTCACAGAATATTTAGATATATTATATATTCACTTTAAAAATAAATAATTAATTTAAAATAAAACAAATATTTAAGGGGGGGCTCCCATACAACAAACGTGATTTTTTGCCGTTTTTATAGATTACTAGCTGCGCCCCGCGGTTTCACCCGCGTAAGTCTCGATCCCGTGGGAATATCGGGATAAAAAGTAGCCTATGTCTCAATCCAGGGTGTCAGCTACCTCCATACAAAATTTTATCAAAATTAGTCCAGCCGTTTGAGCGTGAAGAAGTAACAAACACACACACTCACAAACTTTCGCCTTTATAATATTAGTGTGATGGTACGGAACCCTTCGTGCGCGAGTCCGACTCGCACTTGGCCGGTTTTTTTAATTTCTTTCTGATATTTGCTAACCACCTAAATTCCAGATGGGTAGAAGGCCGCACCGGCTTCCCATTCGTAGACGCAGCGATGCGCCAACTTCGAACAGAGGGCTGGCTTCACCACGCGGCCCGCAACACTGTTGCATCCTTCCTCACCCGCGGAACACTCTGGCTGTCCTGGGAACATGGCCTGAACCACTTCCTCAAGTATCTGCTGGACGCTGACTGGTCAGTAGTGTCTATATCTGAGTGATGGCTGTGCTACGCAACACTGCCAATCCTTCCTCACCGGCGGAACACTTGGGCTGTCCTAAGAACATGGCCTGAACCACTTCCTCAAGTAGCTCCTGGACGCTGACTGGTGAGTAGTGTTTATATCTGAGTGATGGCTGCGCCACGCAACTCTAGCATCCTTCCTGACCCGCGAAACACTCTGGCTGTCCTGGGAACATGGCCTGAACCACTTCCACAAGTATCTGCTGGATGCTGGCTGGTGAGTAGTGTCTATATCTGAGTGATAGCTGCGTCGCGCAACACTGTGGCATCCCTCCTCACCTGCGGAACACTGGCTGTCCCGGTAACCGGGCCAGAACCACCTCCTCAAGTATCTGCTGGACGCTGACTGGTGAGTAGTGTCTATATCTGAGTGATGGCAGCACTACGCAACACTGTGGCATCCTTCCTCTTCCGCGGAACACTTTATAGTCGCCAGTACGTACGATTTTTTTAAAGATTTATTTTTTTACGTTTAACATTTTTCGAGGTATTTCTTTCTAAAGTATTATCTTCTTCACTTCCTCAGGTCAGTCTGCGCTGGCAACTGGATGTGGGTATCCTCGTCAGCGTTCGAGGCACTCCTGGACTCGGGCGAGTGCGCCTGCCCTGTGCGGCTGGGCCAGCGGCTGGACCCCAGCGGCGAGTACGTGCGGCGCTACGTGCCCGAGCTGGCGCGCATGCCTGTGGACTACATGTGAGTACATAACGTTCGAGGCACTCCTGGACTCGGGCGAGTGCGCCTGCCCTGTGCGGCTGGGCCAGCGGCTGGACCCCAGCGGCGAGTACGTGCGGCGCTACGTGCCCGAGCTGGCGCGCATGCCTGTGGACTACATGTGAGTACATAACGTTCGAGGCACTCCTGGGACTCAGGCGAGTGCGGCCGAGTACCTACTATGGGTAAAAATAAACGCGAACTGCTACAGTACGAGCAAAAAAGCTTGTGTGACCTTCTTTACCAAACAAACTTTTGCAACATCGGGAAGAATGGGTTAGTTAGCTTGTCATACTGGTCAGAATTACTTTTAATTAAATCTCTAAATTATAGGCAGCTATTTTAGAACCGCCTCCTTTACAGTGCCTAACTTAATTTTCAGTAATTTACAACTTCTGACATTTACTTAACTTTCCTACCATTATTTTCCAGTTATGAACCATGGAAGGCCCCTATCGACGTACAAGAGCGCGCGAGCTGCATCATAGGCAAAGATTACCCCGGCCCGGTGGTGAACCATCTGGTCGCTGCTCAGAGGAACAAGAATGCTATGAAGGTATGTTTTGTGGTACGGCTTTTCAACAGTCACAACCAAAATATGTTCGTCACCTTAAGGGCTATTTTCGTCTGCTCATTGCACCATAAAATCGTCGTAATGTCCATAACTACATCAGTACCGCAGAATAACACTCAGCCTTAATCTTTACATGTCAGACCGAATTAAAAATGTGATACTGGCTGATTCTGACGTTTTATAAAAAAAAAAATCATAAAATAGCCAGGCAATTTAAAAAGTTTTAGGTTGATGTCAACTCGACATTGGCCAAAGGTGTTATGCTATTTTGATCTTTGTTATCAAGTAATTTAATATAGTTTTCTATGCAATAGTTTGCTCAGTGCCGTAGTTTCAAAAGGTATGATGTACCCCAGTGGCGTAGCTAGATAACCAAAGCCCCTGGGGCAAAAAATAAACTAGCGCCCCAAGTAAAATCGTTTGTTCAGTATTCGTCCTTTTCCGAATTCGACGTACTCCAGATTTGGCGTACTCCAGATTCGTCCTACCTAATACAGTCGCGCGCTTGTAAATTCACTAGTAGCGTTTTATTAGTCACGCCGTTGAAGCGAGCCGCATTTCTCAAAGGTCCGCCTTGCGACAAGCGCGTGCTGTTGAAACGCGCTGTTTGACGGTGCGACTGTGAAACCAGCCTAAGAGGCTAAGAATACAGGGGAGTTCCCCGCAAGTTTCAAAACTTTTGATATTCGAGACTTGTTGGGAATTCCCCTGTATTTTTTCAAATAAGTTGCCATTATTAAAGTCGCATTCCTGGAATCTGGTTTATTTATATTCCGAATGTGGGAGAAATTTTCACTAGTTCAATTTATAGTTTTTAAGTCAGAGTCCGAGGTGCCCCCTGAGCTTGGGGGCCCCGGGGCACTGCCCCGTCTAGCCGTCCGGTAGCTACGCCACTGATGTACCCTGATTTGTTGAGGAATGAATTTGAAAACTGACGAAGATATAAAATTGAGTTTACTGTGAAGCAATGAATCTTTGTGGGTGAACATTTTTTTCAATTTACAATTTGTCCTTTGTCACAGCTACTCAAAATGGCAATGGCCAAAGGATTCAAGAGATAACAAAAAAAAGATGTTCCATTCCTTTTTACATAAAAATATATTTCGTAAGTACAAAAATAGATTTTGTAACTTCAAAATCGAATAACAGGGTTTCAATAAAACGTACCACAAAGATTTATTAACTGGGTTCTATGTATTTATTTTCTACAAAAATGTGGTTTTAAAACGTATGTCATGTATTATTTTCTTTATTTCATTAAGTAATTACACATAAATTATATTATTAAATATTTGAAAATAAAAAAAAAATATTATTATACTGGGTCAAATTAGCTAGCGGAACTCCGTAGACGTGATGGGTCACGGACATGATAAAACAAAAAAGAAATTGATTTAGTGATTTTTTTGGGGGTCATCGACCGCAGTTAGTGTAGTCACCTGAAATATCAGTTTAAAAATCAGTTTTTTTTGTGTAAACTTTTCAGACGTGATTGGTATTGATACCTAAACACGATAAAACAAAAGAAAACAGATTTTCTCAAAAAACGCATTTTTAGGGTTCCGTAGCCAACATCCCTTATAGTTTTACCATTTCTGTCTGTCTGTCCCCGGCTTAGCTCAGATAATCTTAGTACTAGAAAGCTGTAATCTGGCATGAGTATACATATTAATCACGCCGACAAAAGGTAAAATAAAATCTTTAAAAAAAAAAAAGTGTACCTCCCTTACACGTAAAGTGGGGATGATATTTTTTTTTTTTCGTCTATCCCTGCAAATGTTTGTTAGAGTCGTGTGTCCCCCCCGCCTGCCAGCTAAATGGTTGTTTTTCGATATGTGAAAAAAGTCATGGCAGTAGTACATAATATAACGAAATTAAAAGTAAAACTATCACAGCTAAGTAGGCTTTACAAGTAAACTAGTAATAGTCGACCAACATACATTTGCAGTTGGAGAATTGACCGTGACGTATATCGATGTATGGGAGAACATGTTTTTCAAAAACAATGTAACAGTTTACAATATAATAATTGAAATATACAACTAATTATTTATACTAGGTACTAACGAAAAAAAAGAAAAAACATTTAAAAAAATAATAAGACTTAAGCGTCGAAGTACTCGTCCGCATCGCTGTCATCCGGAAACGTGCCCAGAAGACTGGCAGCATTGCCACGTTGAATGGCAATGCTAATTCTTTGGCCAAAGAACGAGCCAGCCCTCTGGTCACGTGTAGTGTCGATCAGGGGGCGAGAATTGTTAAGTTTGTTTTTGGGATAAATTCATCCCGACTACGGAACCCTTCATTGTGGGTGGTCCGACACGCACTTTTAATACAACGTGTTTAGTTATGGATATCCATCACGTCTGGCATGGTCTCGCTAGCTAATTTAATTTGACCCCAGTATTTAAATCCGCAATGAGTCTACCCATCATGTTCATTTTATACGTCATCCATAAGTGCTATTTGTTTTATAATTTATAGTATCGGTTTTATTCATAAAAAGTTATCGAACATCTAAAACCTATTTTAGTTAAAATAGGTTTTGTCACTTTCCAACAAACACAAAGGTCAAATAATTGACAAATAAGGACAAACGAACTTTACCAGCATTTTAAAACTAAAATAGGTTTATAAGACGTTTATGAATAAGAGCTTATGTATTTAATCCCCTTGCTTTGTACAAACTAGTCGTAAATAATTTAATCGTTATTTTTTATCAAAACTGTTTACTCATTTATAAAGGGGAATCTTGCTATTTTGACAAATTGTATTCCCATAGTTAATTATATATTTCTAAAATTGTACATTGCAACATAAGCATAGGTATAGTACCTACACCCCTATTTTGCCAGGAATGTTTAAGTCCCAAATAGTAAGGGGCGAGCCTAAATTCTTGTTTCAAAACTGTACCATTTTCAGTAAATTTAATATCTATTTAGTACCTATTTTGCAGCAACGATGTGTAGATATACTTCTCAATTTTATATCTTGAATCGTAATTAAATTGTGGGCATCTATAACGCCACATGCGAAACACGCATCACACTGCCATAACGCAAAATCCTGCTTCGCAAAAGCAAAGTTTGCCGCGCGACTAGCACAAATACAACGTCCCAAGACAACACCCGTCTGGTCGGAGGATCCTCCCTTTTCTATGGAGGATGAGAACTTTACACCCTTTTCCTCTATAAAATCTTCCCTGTAGATTTTTCTATGTAACTACGGATTTCTTTAGAATCATAGCACGATTTCTCATTTTATTCGTGTAAATGAAGATTTTATAATTATATTTATCATCTTATATCTATATATTTATGTATTCAGTAGGTATCAGTACTTATAATTAAAATTTGTACCTACTTGGGTTTTTACTAAAAAAATAATGTGATTTTTCTACTAATATTTTAGTTAGCTGCTTCAAATGCCGTTATGGAATTTCACCGAAATATTATGGTTTCAACTTTTCCTGGCTTTTCCTGGGTTAATTGTTAACAACGCGCTGTTCTTATTTTCTCGCGATATATTCGTCTCTCACAGTAATTTGGATAATCACCGTCTCTCATGCTGAATATAAAACAGGGAGCCAATATTATTGATTACGTTTTCTTAGTATATGTAAGTAGTTACAGCAGTAGCTGTACTTTTGTATTCAATATTAGACATTCCCTTAATTTGTCACAATAACAATACAGGGTTATTTTTAAGTCGTCAATAACCTCTTAAGGGGTCATTGTACTCCATTATGAACAACTTTTACTATGGGACCAAAACTGAAATCGCAAAAAAAAAACCGGCTGTTCCCTACATTTATGTTCGAATAATTTGTTAAAATGTAGGGAACAGCAGATTTTTTTTTGCATTTTTTTTTAACCTTGCATACAACAAAAGTTTGTGCAAGGCGATGCGAGCTCTCGTCCATGTTCCCTTGTCTTCCGCAGTGCTTGGGCCGCTCAGTAGCCGGTAGACAAAGAAAAATGGTTCGAAATAGCCGGGGTTTGTACACAGTTACATAATAACTAGACCACGATATCTTGTCGCACTGACGTTTCTTTTTTGTAGGGATTGAATGTTTTAATTTATCGACCGCCTCCGTATCGATGTTTGTAGTCTATATTATGCAACAATGCGATTGATTTTTTGCCTTTCAAATCTCTGCTCAATCTCAATATAGCGTAGGTATTAAAACTTCTTGATTAAAGATAAGTAGATAACCTCGTTGGTGTAATAATTTACCAAAACCCCTTATTTTCCCTTTTTTACATCGCCATGTAGAATAATAATTGTTTAAAGTTTATTGTAATTATTGTGGAAAAACTATGTTAAACAGTCATTAACTAACGAACACCTGCGAATTTTATTTATCCCATTTTTATTCGTTAGTAGTAATTGTCTTTGACTCATTGTCAGGATATCAGGGACATATTATGATTATATACCTAAGTACCATACCATCGTCATTTCTATAGTCGATAAATTAAACATACAATCCCTATAAAAAGAGACGTCAGTGCGATAAGATATAACGGGATCTACATATTATAACCCACCGACGATACACGTTCATAAGCTTTGCTGCAACTTATATTTATTATATCTTTATATTCTTTTAACATTTTAGTTTTTACCCTCTGTATACCCGATAGAATAATATTTAATACACATTTACTTCTTTAATATAATCTTCGGAGATATGTCTCCAAAGATTATATTCGTTTGTGCCGCCTGGCCTGCGCCCGGCTGTGCCGAGGTTTGTTGACCCGCACATGTGTGTATCACCCCTTACTCGGACAAAATCTTTGAAGATATGACATAGAGAAATATTGTTCTTATTTTGAGTTTCATGACCTCCGAGTATTGCACCAGGAAATCCTAGTAGGTGATGTATATACTTACTTACAAATGTTTAATTTTCTTCAGGAACTACGTCATATTTTACAAAAAGCTCCCCCCCATTGCTGCCCTTCATCAGAAGACGAAATCCGGCAATTCATGTGGCTCAACGAGTAATCAGTGACGTACGGAATTGTAAGGAGAAAATACGAAACAAGTTGTTTTCAAGCCAAAAACTAACTGCTATTTTTTTTTTTTACTCCTTTGCTTCTTATTTTTGCAAGAATGCTTTCCATCTATGTTTAGAATAAGTTGCAAACTATATGTGGGCGTCCAAGCAAAGAGGGTCCAGTTCTCGGTATTTAGTTTCCGAGATATACCTACGCAGTTTTGTAAAGTTAGGTGAAAAAAATTGATGTTCGCAGTTTTAATTGATTATTACTTAATGCTCAATTATCTACAAGTTCATATAGTAAATGACTATATGATGTTTCTAAGTACTAGAAGTTTTAAGAGAAAAGTTTAGTAAAAAGGTACCAGTGTCAAATTTCAAAATGCTTTATCTCTAATCAAGCTTTTTCAGAGTTTCAACTTCAAATGTCTGATAAAAAACGTGCCAGTTTTTGAATATTTTTTAAAATTATTATTATCAATTGACTATACCGAATCTAGCCTTAACTCAACAACCCACTACTGGACCCTTTTTGTTTGGACGCCCACACATTATGTAGGGGCCGATTTTTCAATAGTCAGATAGTTTTTATTCTGATAAAAGGATATTTTGGCGCTCGTATGACGCTGAAAGGGGGCGCTGTTGGTAAAAAATTGTGCACTTGTTTTGTGAAATGTATTAAGGGGGGTGCGCTAAGATAGCCCGCGAAATTCAATTTTTCTTAAGTTTTTTGCAATTTGCAGGTCTGTGTCAGGTTGTATGTTGATTAAAATATGATATGATTCGCGGCCGTAACAAATATGGCTTTACAGAATTATAATCATTAGAATCAGCATTACAACTCTCTAAGTTCATACAATCCTATTGAATAACTATTTCATGAAATAGTCATTCAATAGGATTCTATGAAGAGAGTTAGTTTTTTTAGATCAACAGGACCTGTTACTGATCTGCAAATTGCAAAAAACGTATGAAAATTTGAATTTCGCGGGCTACCACGCCGCTTTCACCTTAAAAAAGCGGCATTAGTTCCGACTTTGTCACGCGCCACAATAAACTTTTAGCGCACTGACCACCGTATATTTCACACTGGACTGGCTGCTGTCTTAATATTTTTGTGCCTATTTGAGTATCGCCATTTTGGCGCTGTAGGCAGATACGATTGTCCATGGAACTAAAATTAGTGATGTTCTTAAGTCGACTGTGGTAATGATAATACATATCGATGATATGAATAAGTACCTTTTCTTAATAACTTCCGACTTTAAGAATCTTATTAAGCCATAAATGATGTGTGTACATTTGCATAATGCTTCGGAAAAAGTATTACTAAATCCTGCAAACATTTGCACAAGATAGGGAACACTATCGTAACGCCGCGTTCGACGCTGAATGTGGCGGAACAGCGATGAACGCGGCAGCACAACGCTGAACTCTATCTATAGAACTCTCATGATAATAACACTTTTATACTTGTTTGCCGCGAAAGCTGATCAGACGCGGAAAGCTGAACGGATGCGTACGTGTCTCCGTACAAAATCGTTGTTTTCTATGGGTATAAGCTGAATAAGTCTGAGTAGTCCCTAAATCGACCTCGCATAGCATGTGGGACTGACCCAGGTTTTTTTTAAATTCTACCCATATTTATTGAAAAAAGTAGTTTAGTTTTAAGATTAGATAATACTACCACACTGCCGAAAACAGGTTTAAAACAACTACTGAATCAGCCTGAGCTATATCATCTTTTGGTATTGAATATCGACATTTTATCGATAAGAATGTCAATCACTAGTGAATTTGTAGTGTACGTCAAAATTAGTTATCGGGACAATCGTAGTGGCGCTTCAAATTGCCACACAAAATTGGCTGTCATATGTATGGAGACAGCCTGTCCAGTGTGAAATTTAAGGAAGTCAGTGTTTTAGCTAAAGAATAAATATGGCGGTTTGACATTATTTTCTATACAAAAGCTGATTTATGACATAAATATTCCTCCGATAGAAGATCTAACGATTGAAAATCAGCCCTAAATAGGTTATTTTGATAGATCTGTTTTACATTCTAGTAATTTAAGCATAATATACTAATTTTAGCGTATAAGTTCGAATCGATTCAACCCAGTTGTCATTAAATACCAAAGTGTTTATGTAAGCAAAATACCTATAAATGTTATTATTATAATAGGTAAAACTTCGTATTACTTGTACTTGTTAGTATTCAAATGTTAGATTTTATGGGCATTATCAAGAAATTGGTAAAGTGATAGAACATTATGTGATGTTTAATTTTAATTAAAAAAAAAATATAGAAATTATGTCTCGTTAATGTATTTTAGGGTTAAGTAGGACGGTAAATTTATACGTGTAAGAGATGCTTTATTTTATTTTTTTGCTGGTTTTAATTCTTATATATGTATTTGTTTCGCAATTTAATTTAATTGGTGCTACAGGACATTTCGCACAGTACAGTATGCCGCAGGTCACTGTTAATAAAACTAGTAGGTATAAGCAGCATCCTAATTACTTAACACACTATCGATCTCAATCTGAATGTTTTCGAAGTATATAAATCCATTGCTTCATAAGTTGGAAAAATTTGTCTGCTCAATAACGTAAATAACGCAATGAATGTTGTTGAACTGTCATAATGGAACGCATTGCTACTGATAGTGTCTTACGCAAATAAAAAAAAGAAAAGAAAATGTGTTTATTCTGAGAAATATTTTAAAGACATAATATTTACTTCTGCCAAACTGCACAGCAGTTTGTTTGCAGACGTAGCTCCTTTTTTTTGTAAAACTTGGTTTTTATAATCTATTCAAACTCCGTACTACGCTAGGCCGTTACAAGGTCAAACTATTACCACGACTCACAGTGGAACGAGTGTATAGGACAGGTTGGTCTTACCCATTTCCGAGAAAAAAAGTCTAATTTTGAAAAACTAATAATTTCATCGTATTTAACTCTGTCAGCACAAGTTTTGAAGGCATTTGATATGCCTTCAAAACTTGTGCTGACAAAATTCTTTTTATCTCTCGTATTTCAGGAGTTAATTGAGAAAATGTGAAATTTTACTATGAAAATGACTGTATCTAGCTCCCTGCCGCCTGATTCCGGCCTCGTTTCAAGTTGTGGGCTTTACTATCGTATTACGCATAGCAAAAGGTACATTTACTTCAGGTAAATGCAAT
Source organism: Tiliacea citrago (assembly GCA_963921375.1). Lineage (NCBI taxonomy): Eukaryota > Metazoa > Arthropoda > Insecta > Lepidoptera > Noctuidae > Tiliacea > Tiliacea citrago. Next base: position 5,329,709 of record OY992791.1, on the reverse strand, counting down.
GCTACAGGTAAAATTCATTTCGAGATAAATCAATACTGATTTGAAGGCTACTTATGGTGACATATTTATACCATATCCAGGTACCCTCATTGATTGATTAATATTACACGGTCCTATTTGCTGATGAGGCATGGTAAATTAGTTTATTATAAGCAGTTTATTAGTGCTCATTACTACATTAGTTATTCTGTGTAAACCATTAAGTAGTCATTTCTCTAATCACTTTTTTCAATAACTTATATCACATTACTATACACGATACTCCTAATAGCTATTCCACAATACAGTATACATGTGTGAATCATATTACTGTAAGTTTAACGAAACCAAACGAAATTTTAATATAAGGACAAAATATGTTTTTTGTTAAAAATATATAAATCAACCTGTATGTCGGAAGGTGCACGTTTGGCGCACCATGTGTCTTAGCACTAAATGCTGCTCTTGGTATGTGTATTATAATAGTAAAGAACACAACTTTAACCAGCACCAGATTGAGGAGGCAGAGTTGAATTCACTCATTTTCATAGTAAAATTTCACATTTTCTCAATTAACTCCCGAAACACTAGAGATTAAAAGAAATTTGAAGCAAGTTTTGAAGGCATTTGATAACTAATAATGATGGCATTATTTGTTTTTCAAAGTGAGACTTTTTTTTCCCGGAAATGCCTATGTTCAACCTCTCCTGTCCCTCTCCCTATATGTCAGAAGATGCACGTTTGACGTACCATGTGTCTTAGCACTAAATGCAGCTCTTGGTGTGTGTATTATGCTAGTAAAGACCACAACTTGAAATAGGATCAGATTCAGGAGGCAGAGAGCTCGATTCAGTAAAAAAATACATCACCCTATATGTCAGAAGGTGCACGTTTGGCGCAACATGTGTCTTAGAAGTAAATGTACCTTTTGCTATGCGTAATACGATAGTAAAGCCCACAACTTGAAACGAGGCCGGAATCAGGCGGCAGAGAGCTAGATACAGTCATTTTCATAGTAAAATTTCACATTTTCTCAATTAACTCCTGAAATACGAGAGATAAAAAGAATTTTGTCAGCACAAGTTTTGAAGGCATTTGATAGTTAAATACGATGGCATTATTAGTTTTTCAAAATTAGACTTTTTTTCCTCGGAAATGGGTAAGTCCAACCTCTCCTATACACTCGTTCCACTGTGCGACTGTACAGTTTTGTTCTAAGATATGAGAAATATGTTTGAAGTCTTTGGACTCTAAAATGTTGTATTGTTTTGCTTTGAATTTATTTTGAGCTCGCATTATGTTTTGTGATATATTTTAATAACAATTGTTAAAAATCGACTCATAAGTAAAGCATGGAAATGTGTGCTTTATATTGTGTGTCGTAAAGTAACATTTCGGGTTGTCTGCGTCTAGTTTCCGAGATATACTTACGCAGTTTTGTAAAGTTGGGTGAAAAAATTGCATTTCGCGATTTTTATTGATTATTAATTAATGCTCTATTATCCACAAGTTCACAGTTTTTCTCAAATCAAGCTTTTTCAGAGTTTCAACTTCAAACGTCTGATGAAAAAAATGTGCCAGTTTTTTTATATCTTTTTAATCCTTATTATCAGTTGACTATTCTAGATACCGAATCTAGTCTTTACTTAATACCACTGGTACCCTTTTTGCTTGGACGCCCACATATTATCGTGTCCGTAGCTAGTTTATTTTTTCCTAAATTTATTATTTCACATGTCTATTGGGAAGAGGAAGATACTGTCTAAGTTAGAAATAGGCTGTGATTTGTAGTTATTATTGTGTGCTGTCCTGGAGTGGAGACCGCGTATCGGCAAGCGTAGTGTGGGGCGCCTCCCAGCTAGATGGACCGACGACCTTAAGAAGGTGGCTGGATCAGACTGGATGCGGAAGGCGGAGGACAGGGTGTTGTGGCGCAGCCTGGGAGAGGCCTATGTTAAGCAGTGGACTGCGATAGGCTGAGTTGATTGATTGCGTGCTGATGATGTGTTGCGATTTTGGTTACTGTAGAAATGGTTAAAAATACTAGTTTTATAGGTGACTTATTACACTATTATTTTGCAGTATGTCTATTGTGGGTTGAAGAACATTTAATTTTATTTTGTTTTGGGATTGTCGTTTAATGGCCATGTGGAATCAGTTTTATTGGTAGGAATAGCATACTGCATGAGATGAATTTACCATTAGATTTTTTCTTTTTATTGATTATTTTAGTACTCGCTTTAGGATTTTACAACAGCGAACATAATTTTATTTTATGGGCCGACTTTTTTTTTTTTTTTGGTTGGGAAATTATCATCTTTCTTCTCCCGCTCTGGGCGGAGCGTCTCGGACTTTTACTGACTAAAACCCACCAGTGTTCCTCCAGGTGCCTATGTGCCAGAGCCACGATATCCCTTTCAGACAAACTCGCAACCCTGGCAGGCATTGGCCATAACGGACCCCCTCAGTTGGTGCTGACATCTCTTTGAGGCGTGCGTGGAACACAACGCGCCGTCGACCCGGGCCTATTCCTGAGACCTAGACTAGAGACTAATCGATGCCTTTGGTTTTCCATGATGCATATTTTTACTATGCATTTAAATCTTTTCAATTCAAAAATACAAATAACGAAAATTAATACGTATGCTGTGTTTGCTTCCTTAGGCTGATACACATTGTGGAACTCTATTTAAGAAATGTATTTTAGAAATAAATGTGGATGTAATAGTTTATGTAATTATAATACGTAGCATTTTGTACCAGTAGATATTTTTCTTTGTAACTTAAACTGCACGGTATGCTTAACTTTGTGTCGAGTTGGTGTTGTACCCGTGTGCGACGGTCATTAACCGTTCCTATGTATCTATGTTAGTAGGGAATTATTGGGCATACTATCCAGTAGCTCGGCGAAAGAATGCCAAATATTGATTATCCAACTTATGTTCTATTTATTCAGTCTAGTCTAAGCAAAAACTCTAGAATTCAGAAACTAATTTGTTTATTTAAAATTTAACAAAAGTTCAATGCGTTTCAAAAACTAAGATTATTATGTTATTTTTCTATGTTTTATTTTAATTATTTAATGTACAAAATCAGAATTATTCAAAAAATTATGTTTCCACTGATCAACATGTTTAGACTGTAGAAGTAATATTATATATTAGAATGGATGATCTAGATTATCTAAAATGTATATAATGTAATGTATTTATATCAAATACCAGGGTGTCTCAAAATAAAAGATTTTAACAATTACTGTAGTACAAAGAACTAATTTTTATACAATACGAATATATAAAAAATCCAGAAATCAATGCATTTTTAGATCATGTTTTAGGAACTTGATAGCTATATATATATATATAATAAATAGACTCGTAAAAACAGGATGCATTTTTATTTACACCATAATTTTTCAACGGAATGATATTTTACATTTTTGCTTAAAACTAAATTGTACACAATGAGCAATATTGAGGCAGATAAGGATAAAATGGCTGATGTGCTTTCTGCCTTAAATACGATTAAATTTCACTGTAGCCTGCCTACCTATTTCAATATCTGCCTATGTAACATTATATTTTATAGTACATTATCAGACTTTCTTTAATATCAATGATAAAAACAAGAAAATGAACAATAGGGAGAAAAAAATAATATTATAAAACTAACATACCTCATGTATCACAAAACAATTTGGTTTCAATTTAACTTTTTACCTGACTATGGCCAAGCTAAAGGAGGTTTTGATTTTAATAACTGCCATGACTCATAGCAAATAGGTCTGACAATGCATAAATATGCGTGATACAAAAAATATGCCATTTTCACCATGATGACATTACATACTTTTTTAAACAACCTCACAGTCCATTGGGAACATCAGCGAGCTGATCAACCAGTTCACTGAAGACTTTACTAGTTGTTGAGCCTGGCAATTCTTTGACAGCTGATAAACCCTGACCTGCTAGTTTGCCAACTCTAGGGTCGATAGGCAAACTCCCCATGAAGGGTATTTTGGCAATATCTGCTAGTGACTTGCCTCCACCGCTTGAGAAGATGTTGGTGCATTCACTGCAGTTGGGGCACTCATATCTGGAAAGGAAATATGAAACTTTAGCAAGATCATCAGAAGTTGAAGTGTTTTTTGTAAAAACAAATCTCTCCTCTTCATCTGCAATGGGCTGTCTTAGCTATAATCAGATAATCTGGTGAAATTAAATAATTTTATGAGAGACTAGCTTTTGCCCGCGGCTTCGCCCGCGTGGATGTCGGAAAAAATGTTACGAGAACGTACTATCGGAATTAAAGTACACTGTGTTAATGCAGATTATAAACTATAAACTATGTTACCAAATTTCATCTAAATTCGTTCAGCCATTTTTGCGCCAATCCGAAACATAAAACCATCCCCTTTAAAATTGACTACCCCTTTCCACCCCGTAAGGGGTAGATTTTTTGACAACCCTGATACACCTTTTCCTTTATTTCCGATCTTAAATATAAATACCGAGTTTCAAGTAAATCGAACCGCGCGATATATGTTGCCATACAATTATTTTTGCCCCACAAAATTCAACACCCCCTTTAAAAGGTTGTTTTCGAAAATGTATGTTTTATGGTCGTTTTATTTATTAAGAAAATAAACGGGTAAATTTTCAAGTTTATTGATCAAACGAAACATAATTTTGATATAAACTGTGTCTCTCACTGTGTTTTCACCCCCAAAGGAGTTTATTTTTGAAAAATATTCAATCATGTGTTATGCAATTACTTTGGAGTTTATCAAGATGCACAGTAAAGTCCTTCCCTAAAACTTAAAAACCCCTTTTGCCCCGTAAGGGTTACATTTGAATAGACCCAAAAACATGTAACGCTTTATATTCTGTGAGCATTAGGTATATATATAATACCGAGTTTCGTGTAAATCGGACCGCGCGTTAAAATTCTTCCATACAAACGTTAACATCCCCCAATCCCCTTTAAAAAAAACAAAAAAATATTAACTTTATACTTTACTTAGGTTAGTATTCATGCCAAGTTTCAGATTTATTAATTCAAGGAATAAGATTTTTCATACAAACGGAATCCCCCCTTTTCACCCCTTTAAAGGTCAAATTCCCAAAAACCCCTTCTTAACAGATGCCTACGTCATAATTTAGAGTTAATCAAGCCACGCAGTAAAATCCTCCCTTGTCAAATTGACTACCCCTTTTCACCCCGTCAGGGGTCAATTTTCGAAAAACTCTGATACGTGTTATTCTTAATTTTTGTTGCTAAGTATGAATACCAATTTTCAAGTTAATCAAGCCACGCAGTAAAATCCTCCCTTGTAAAACTGACAACCCCTTTTCATCGTTAGGGAACGATTAAAAAAAAAGCTGATATTAAATTTTATTCTTTATTTTTGGTTTTAAGTATAAATACTGAGTTTCGAATTATCATTATTAAACAAAAATGACAACTTTATAATTTACTTCGGTAAGTATTCGTGCCAAGTTTCAGGTTTATTAACTCAAGGAATAAGATTTTTCATACAAACAAAATCCCCCCGATTCACCCCCTTAAAGGTCGAATTTTCAAAAACCCCTTCTTGCGGATGCCTACGTCATAATAAGTATCTATGTACCAAATTTCAACCCAATCCGTTCAGTGGTTTGAGCTGTGTGTTACCAGTCAGTCATGGTTCCCTTTTTGACTACCCCTTTTCACCCCGTTAGCAGTAGTATTCTATATTTTTGGTTTTAAGTATAAATACTGAGTATCCAGTTAATCAGACTGCAATCCCCCTACGGGGAAAACTTTGAAAAAACTAAAAATGGAAAACTTTATGATTTACTTAGGTAAGTATTCGTGCCAAGTTTCAATGCGAATGGACAACTTCAATACAAAACTTTATCCCCCTTTTCACACCCTTGTGGGTTGAAATTAAAAAAAAAGAACAACGATTTACGTAGTATCAGCCAACCATAAGCCGCACTATTAGTGAATTTAACTTAAAACATAAAGAACTTTAATTAAAAAACAAATTTCACCCCTTAAGGGTTGAAATTATAACCACACCGTTGCATTAGCTTCCGACCATAAGCATAGATAATAAATTTAGTGATTTTTACATTCTAAAATGAAGGACTTTCCATACATAACTTCATCCCACTTTTTAACCCTTCGGGGGTGGAATTATCAAAAACACTGAAACACGTATATATTAATTTTCATTTGTCAGCCTAAACACAAAATTTGACGATCTCAACTTCAATACTGACGTACTTTCACATAAACCTCCATCCCCTATTTTACCCCTTTAGGGGTGGAATTCCCAAAAATCCTTTCTTATTCCTTGCCTACATTATAAAGAGAACCTCTGTGCAAAATTTCAGCATAAAAATAAATAACTTTAATTAAAAACAAAATTTCACCCCTTAAGGGTTGAAATTATAACCACACCGTTGCATTAGCTTCCGACCATAAGCATAGATAATAAATTTAGTGATTTTTACATTCTAAAATGAAGGACTTTCCATACATAACTTCATCCCTCTTTTTAACCCTTCGGGGGTGGAATTATCAAAAACACTGAAACACGTATATATTAATTTTCAATTGTCAGTCTAAACACAAAATTTGACGATCCCAACTTCAAAACTGACGAACTTTCACATAAACCTCCATCCCCTATTTTACCCTTTTAGGGGTGGAATTCCCAAAAATCCTTTCTTATTCCTTGCCTACATTATAAAGAGAACCTCTGTGCAAAATTTCAGCATAAAAATAAAGAACTTTAATTAAAAACAAAATTTCACCCCTTAAGGGTTGAAATTAGAACTACACCGTTGCGTTAGCTTCCGACCATAAGCCTAGATCAGTGGTTCTCAAACTTTTTTGGAGACGGATCCCTTTTCGAAAACGAAATATTTGATGGAGCCCTAAAGTAATCAAAAATGGTTTTATGTGTATTCTTCATTAATAATCATATTACTTGACATTAAGATTTACATATTTTTTTACTTTTGTTGAAATATTTAGATTGATATTATGTTACTCAGGTACCAGAGTAAAATAAAATATAGTAGGTAGACACTCCTTTAGTATTATTTTTTTATTCTGACCAGTATTTTTGCGGAACCCCCACAGAGGCTTTGCGGAACCCTAGGGTTGCGCGGAACACACTTTGAGTATGGCTGGCCTAGATAGTAAATTTAGTGATTTTTACATTCTAAAATGAAGGACTTTCCATGCATAACTTCATCCCTCTTTTTAACCCTTCGGGGGTGGAATTATCAAAAACACTGAAACACGTATATATTAATTTTCAATCGACAGCCTAAATACAAAATTTGAAGATCCTAATTTCAAAACTGACGGACTTTCATATAAACTTCCATCCCCTATTTTACCCCTTTAGGGGTGGAATTCCCAATAATCCTTTCTTATTCCTTGTCTACATTATAAAGAGAACCTCTGTACAAAATTAAAAAAAAAAAAAAAACAGTCAGTCAGTCAGGACTTGTCTTTTTATTTATCTAGATAGATATTCCACTAAATACTCTTTTTTTTAGGGTTCCGTAACTCAAAAGGAAATTACGGAATCACTCGTGTGTGTGTGTCTGTCTGGTTGGCTGCCTGTCTGTCAATTTTGGGGAACAAGTTAGAAAATTAAAAAAAAAAAGTTTTCAAACTGTACCATCTGACATATCAAATGAAAGGGCTTGTTATTTTTATTTATAATTTTAAAGTAAATTTTACCATTTCAACCTTTATCTCCGAAACTACTAAGCCTAAAATATTGAAAAAAATACAGAAAATAGTTCTTGAATTATAGATGGTTCCGTGTGATGCCGGACGTAAACAATCGCATCATCCTATTTCTTCCCGTGGGTGTCGTAGGGACTTACTAGAGACTGGACAGCAGCATTCTCTATGCATTTTAACACCATACTGTGCACAATATTATGATGTTAAAATAACACTGTAAATCCCTCAATATTGTGCGCACAAATTTACATTTGCAGTTGGAATGTATGAGCGAACATGTTTTTCAACTACAATGTTATGTTTGTTCTTAGGGTAAATTAATCCCCACTACGGAACCCTTAATTGCGCGTGGTCCGACACGCACTTGGTCGGTTTTTTTATTTATTTAGTCATGTTGGATGTTTAAAACATTGAACATGATACAGAAAATCTTCTTGCCAGTCATTTGCAATCTACATGATGTTAATGTGATCAATGAAGGTTTATCAGAGCTACCCAAATTAGTACCTACATACATACATTCTGACCCTAGCACTTGACCTCCAGACTCCATACTCGATAACAAATAGCCACAGCATGTAGCTAAATGGCAATGTAATGTGTTAGCAGATAAAATGCACCCACATAGTTAAACAATTATAATCAAGCCATAATTTTTTTATAAAAATGTTGCAATATCATTATCAACCGTAAATCATATAAATAATTTGATGTGTCAGGAAGGTACCAATATAATAAATAAAATAAATTAAAATGTTTATTTCAATAACTTATAATATGGGCGTCTACTCCCTAATCATGAAATCCGTAGTTTCGGCCGAAGTTTTGGGCGTTTCCTACTCCGTATCACTTACGGACATAAAGTTAGTTCAAAGCCCAAATTAAAAATGAATGACAACATAATTTGATAGTGTTCCCTAATCCCGATGTGTATTTACCTGTTAGAAAAATTGAATTTGTCACTTGTTTAGACGGATCAACTACTTTCGGACAGGCCCGTATCTTCGTTGACGGACTTAGAGAGTAGACCCCATGGTCAAAGGCTTGCAGCAGTTGTAAAGTTTTCCATTTGTTGTAACAGGAACCACAAATTATAAGATCTAAGTTTACACAGTCAAATCAGATCTACAAGGTAAGGAACCGCATGCAACGGTGGCAAAAAGTTCTTAAAACTATTTCTTCTAAATATAGTAACTACAAGTCATCATCTGCCTAGCCTTCTCCCAAATATCTTAGGGTCGGCTTTAACCTGTCTAACCTATGGATGCAGCTGAATACCAGTATTTTACATAGAGGTACTGCCTATCTGACCTCCACAACCCAGTTACTGGGTAATACGATACCCCTTGGTAAGACTGGTGGCCAGACTTTCGGGCTTCTGACGAACCGTAATAACTGTCAAAGATCGACGAATGACAGCCGGGACCAACGGCTTAATGACCTTTCCGAGGCACGGAGGGGTCTTGGTACGTAAAGATGGCCACCCATCCACAGACGAACGGCGGCAAGCGTAGCTTAACCTAACCGATCAACCCGTGCGCTGTTATTACTTAGTCACAAGGCCCTGACTACATTATACAGGTTGGATTTTTGAGATGGGGCAGTAAGGGCAGCTACCCTAACCGTTGTATCTACAGGAAAACGGTATTAAGATACTGTCCTTATCTTTTCGAGAAATTTTGATCTGCATTCACAGATTTAAAAAAAAAATGTTCAGTCAGCAGGAAAATGGGCAATTTTTAAAAAACTTTTTTTTATGCCAACCAATCCTCTTTCTTATAAGGATCAAAAACCTCTATTGGACCAATTGAGGTTTGAGTACTAGAAAAGTCATAAATCGCAAAATACTTTTCCCATACATTACGCAGGAAATGAGACTCCAACTAATTTTTTAATGATGGATAGATGGACCGCTACAATGAAGACTGGGCAAAAATAAACAAAATAAAATTAAACTTCGAATTTCGAAATCGCATCGATCGAATACCGGCAATTCGCAAGGCAGTGGATAAATCTTAATTATGGTCCTATACCGTGGCCACTTCGCAGTCCTGTATGTGGCACTATTTAAAAATTGAACTTTATAAAAAGAAATACGACAGTGTTTAGGGCTTACTTACCACGATTCTCTATGGAATTAATCCTAGCACATTATCAGCTGCTACCCGCTCTGTAGTAAAGAGAATAAACCTATGCCTACGCCAAAACGGCTACCATTTTGAACACCTCATTTACTTAGAGCACAAAAGTAAAATTTCTTGGTGAGTCCAAATATAAAGTTTCAAGTTTTTAATTTTAAGGTGAAATAATACCCAATGTAGAAGTTATTGTTTTTCAATCAGTCTTTTTTTGTAGAGGCCAGTTTATAGATGGTAAAATATGTAAGTTCGAGTCTCATTTCCTACGAAATGTATGGGAAAAGTTTATTGCTATTTATGACTTTTCTAGTACTCAAACCTCAATTGGCCCAATAGAGGTTTTTGATCCTTATAAGAAAGAGGATTGATTGGCATAAAAAAAAGTTTTTGTGAAAATTTACCATTTTCCTACTGACTGTACATTTTTTCGAAATCTGTGAATGCAGATCAAAATTTCTCAAAATGTTAAGGCCAGTCTTTTAAGACTGTTTTCCTGTAGCTACAATGGTAAAGGTAGCTGCCCTTACTGCCCCATCTCAAAAATCCACCCTGTATATGTGTATTGTATAAAAAAAAATTAAGTGGCTTCCTTTATAAAAATATTTTCTTTGCTTTATCATAATGTAGGTAGTATCACTTTAGTGTTTTTCGTGTCGTCGGTTTTTAGTGCAGTGAGCCAGTGATAAAGCATTGTCTTCTATTTCAGAAATATATTCTATATAGCAGGACCTGGACATGCGACTCAGGGCCCTCCTACCTGAGATACCTTTCTCTATTTAAGATTGTGCATTTTATTAACCAGTGTCTGTAATATGATGTTGAGTTATATTATAATGATTTATAATTTATTTATATTATTATTTTAATCATTGTTTAGACTTACCCACTCATATTTTCAATAATGCCCAATATAGGAATGCCAGTCTTTCTGCAGAATGTGATCTCTTTGCGGACATCTTCTATAGCTACTTCTTGCGGTGTAGTCACTATGATTGCACCACATTGCGGCACTTGACGGAGGTTTTCCATCACTGTGATGTGCTCATCTGAGGTTCCTGAAAAATGAAAAATTATGTTTCTATAAATATTTAACAAAAAAATCTAAACAAAAAGAACATAAACACAAAGAACACAAAAATATTCTAATTATAAAGTCACTTTTTAGTAGTGGCTTGTTTTGATTATATCTATTTTGTGTATGCAAAATTTTATGTATTTTAAATATGAGATAATTATGACAAGGTACCTGGAGGAGTATCAATAACAAGAAAATCAAGTTCCTGCCAGCAAACATCTTCTAGAAACTGCTTGATCATTGATGTTTTCTTTGGCCCTCTCCAGACTACTGCATCATTTCGAGACCCGAGTAGGAAGCCTATTGACATGACGCCCAGCCTCTGTTCATTGTCGAGGTACACTGGGATCCAGCCTTCAGGGCCCTGGTGGACACTCTGATTTTCCAAGTTGAGCAAATAGGGAACACTGGGTCCACATAAATCTATGTCCAATAATCCAACCTGGAAGCAATTTAGGTAATACGGTGAATATAAGTATGAAAGGGGTACACAAGTCATTTAGCTAAGTTTAAAAATAATTAGGAAGATGAAATCCAGTTGAATAAATACCTTATAACCTCTTTCTTTCAAAGTTAGCGCCAACTGGGTGCTAACTGTGGATTTTCCAACTCCTCCTTTCCCAGAAAGAACTAATATTACACGTTTTACAGAGTCAAGCATTTTTACTTAATATCAATCTTGTAATAAATTAAAGGGAAAACGAAAAAGTACAAAGTAAATAAAGTATTTTTTGACAGTGTCACTGTGACACAAAAAAAAATACTGTCACAGAGACAGATACAGTAGAGATTGAAACAAATCGCGCATTTAGAACAATGTTTGAAAAACACTGCTTTAGATGTTATTAGATCAATTTTATAGGTAATAGTGTTCTAATTGTAAAAAATAAATATGCGGTTTTTGCATTACAATTTTCAGTTTTGTATCGTGTAGAGGGGTCATTTCAATAAACCTTTTGACAGCGCTTGCGCTAATCGTCGCGATCGCAGCGCCGCCATCTATAGTTTATATTTTATCAGTTTTATAAAGATTTTTGTAGCGGTGGTTGTGTTGATCGTTTGCCGGCGCACATAAAATAGGAAATGCAACATTTTTCACATTTTATATATGTTTGGTGGACGTTTTATGACACAATCGGTTCGTGTAATAGTTACTGGGTTGATTTGCTTTAACAAAAGTAGTGAACGTCTTGTGTTGGTGTGTTTTATTTTCGTATAATTTCAGTTTAGTGGTTGTGCAAGGATTTGTCCCATCGACAGTTGATTTGCTGCCTTGATCTGCATTATCTGGGGTTTATGAGGTATTTATGAGAAATGTTTGCTTTAAAAACTCTTTATTTAATTAATTTATGAAGGTTTTATGTCACGAAGTTCGAGCATGACGAGTGGTGTTCTAATAAATTCTTACGATGCGGGCATTTATCATTAGTCCCACCCCTGGGTTAAGTCGATGGGGATCGGCGAACGGCTATTACAATATTGTACTGTGCGTGTGCTAAATGTCACAATTTACTGTAACAGAGGGTTCTGTAGTCTTTGATTTTTACCAGAGCATTCTTAGTTTCTTTTAAGAAGGGCAAGTGGAGTAGTTGTTATCAGTCTTCGTATGTTTATTACCTTGAAATTAACTATTTGTATGTTTTCAGTCAGCATCTAAAAGTAAACAACACTTATTTATTTCATGATTGTAATACAAAATTCTTCACTTTACAGACAAGAAAAAAATTCTGAAGAAAGACAATATAATTCACATTTGGAACCTACCCATGAAAATATAGTAAATATGCAAGCTTCACTGCTCAACAAAACCTTTTTTTAGTAAATTAACACATTCTTGTATTCTATTAGTACTCCAATGGGTAGAGTTAGAATATTAATTCCAATTAACATAATTATTGATGCAAATTAGTATAGGTAATAAATAAAGTTAAACATTTAAATGAGCACAACACTTTTATTTTTACTTGTTTTATATGATACGATATAGTAAAGTAGATGACCCAATTGAAACACACGTGTTCTTGATATTGAAGTTAAATAATAGGCTTGTCGTGAATTACCTTATTATTACTTCAGTATTGATAGCTGTAAGCCACCCACACAATAAAATAAAATATCATTATCAAAGCTGCCCCATTAATTAAAATTTAATATTTATAAAAGAACTGCATAACTCAGTAAAAAAACACAGCTAACTACACGCAGTCTAGGTAAAAAAAAACAGATGCCATAACTGTTTTTTACAGGTTTTGAAAATACACTACTGAATAATTTACTTGTAATTGCTTACCTACATTAAAATGTTGGGTAAATAGGTAACAGCAAAATAGAGAAGACACAATATTTGCTGTGGCATTAGATTTTAATACATACCTACCTCATCATTTTGTGACAGTACCAACCAACCAATAATTGTTTATGCTTAAGAACCTACTTAATTGAATTGAAAATACAGTTGTTTCTCTGACTGAGTTAGTGAGTATCATATTTTCTGCTAAAACAGAAAATCTAGTAAGCGTTTACCCCATATATTTTTTTTCAACTGGAAGTGCTTGTAATCTTGCTTGCTTGCTTGCTTACACACATGGGTAACATAATGACCACAGAATAAAAAAAATTGTTCTATACGTGACTCAGTACTAAAGTTATTTGAAAGTGTTAATTTCTGGAACTACAGTTGGATTTAAAAAATATTTTTTAAGCATTTAATAACCCAATAAACTTTTTGAGGAAAGTTAAAGGCTATTTAACAACACGCTACGACCCTTAGTAACCGAGCAAAGAGCAAAAAGAAAAAATACAGTGGTAGAAACCACAGAGCACAGATATATAAAATTACTGAAGACACTGTTTTAATGAGCTACATAAAGCAGTACATAAGAACACAGAATTAAAAAATAGTTCCATGACACATCACTGCAATGTTAATAAAAATTCAAACACAATTTTATTTTAAATTACCTAAGTACATTAAGGTAGCCATCTAATGTAGTGACACCTACACATGCAAACAAACTCAAATCACTTAGTATGCTAAATGTGTGTGTTTTGCATTTTACAAGCTCTGCATAATGATTAGTGAAACATTGAGAACCATCCTTCAACTTGATATTGTGTAAATAATAATAATCTTGTGGTTTTTTAATGGTTTGCACAAATTATGTTGGTAAACATTTGCATGAATGTACCTAAAATTAAATACCTATGTGCTTAGCATTTATATTGAGTCTTATAGTGTAGTATATATTCAATCTATCTCCTAACTATATAAATAAAAATCAATGTTTGTTTGTTTGTCCTCTATGGACTCCGAAAGGACGACCGATTTTGATGAAACTGGTGAGTTTTTCTGCATACGTCCGCAAAGGTTTAGGGGTAGGACACCACGCGAACGAAGTCGCGCCGGGCAACTAGTACCTTAATAATTATAATATCTATCTAATAAAGTATATTCTACCTACAACAATGTATATAATAAATAAATATGATGCAGGTAGGTCCACAGTTTTATAGTAAGAGGATGCACTTATTGAAAGCAAGGCATTTACTTATATGGTCCTTGTTTGGGCGATAAGCTTACAACTATCTTTAAAGACTAAATTCTATAAACACGATTTTCTTTCTCTGCTCTCAAGAACCTCCTGTCCTTTGAGCCTCAAAAACGTGCAGTTACAAAGGGACAATAAAGACTCCCGCAGACAGACGGTGGTTCTGGTTCTACCAATATCGCGACGCGACGCGACCGACGACGATGCGACGCAATTCTGGTAGAACAATAAATATCATTAAGTTTTCATAGAAATTGTTCTACTACTGCCGCGTCGCGACTGTCTGCGGGAGCCTTAAAACGTTATTTACCGCCAGTAACTATCACACAATATTTGACCTAGAATAAAAATCGACCGAAACATATTTCAGATTGGAAAACATTGGAAATTAAATTAAACTTCGAGGTCGAAGTAGTAGTCCTTGCCAGTGCAACCACTGGATGGATTTAAGAAATTATATTGGAAATTCAAGTACCTACCTATGTATGAAACTAACTATACAAAGAAACGAAACATTAGGAGATAGGTTTGAAACCGCGAGTGACCCACTGTGGTGTAATTTCCCGAATTTCAGTCTACTCCGACGTATCAGCCGAATGTTCAACCGTTTCTTGTCTTCCAAAGTTCCCTTTTTTAACTTTGAGTGCTCATGTTCAAGTCACAGTTTTGACTTTGACTTATCTCTTTGACTGTCGTTTTTTTTTTCTCGTTAGCTAGCCATAGTTAGTCAGGAAACAGCCGAACATTCGGCCGATACTTCGGAGTAGATCCCTAGAGATCGTCGCTACTGCTTAGTCGTGGTCAAACTTTAGTTTACTGAATACTTATTATTAGGTACGATAATTTAAAAAATGTCAACATAAATATCATCGATAAGCTGTTCAAATAAATACAATTGAAGTCTGTTTGTAATGTCAAAATAACAGCTTTTTACTAAATGCGTATGAAAGTATTTACGGTACTTATAAAAAAAAAACATTATTTTTTTGTCTCTGTCTGTTTATTCCGGCCAATCTCCGACACGGCTGGACCGATTTTGACGGGACTTCACTGGCAAATAGCTGATGTTATAAGGAGTAACTTAGGCATACTTACTTTTATTTTAGAAAAAGCCCCGCAGGCGAAGCCGCGGGCAGCACCTAGTTACTTAAATAACTTTCCGTAGGTACTCAAACCTAATGTAAAACCGAATAGAGTTAAAAGGAACAATGCCGTCTCTAGGAAGGCCACAGCGGTGACCTCAATACGGGTCGACCACCGGGGGTGAGTCACCCTGCGCGTGGCTTACACTTCACAGTTCTAGTGAATGGACTCCTCGATTCTCAAGCAGAAGCCTAGGCCCACAATGTTCTTAAGCAAGGCCTGATTTTTGTTCAGATATAAAATAAAAAAAAATCTGCGAATAATATTTCTTCATATCGATATGATCCGACATCTTACCAAAACTGCACGTGCAGTGACTAGATTCTGTGTCTGCTTCCAAGAATATCGAGGTGTGCTAAAGACATAAATCACTGATCGCAGGTAATCGGATCTGTCTGAGTTTCAGAAGGGAAAATCCGCCTCTGCGTCGTTCGTATCTTAAAAGTTAGCAAACAGCATGCATAGCTCATTCTTGCTTAGATACAGTGTTTAAGAATATTGGTAATACCCATAGGCTTGGATTTGCTTACACTAGAAAAAGTAAGTACCTAAGTTAGATTTTAGTTAGTGTGAGTCCCAATAAATACTTTTTATTTCTTTCTTTAAAAGGCCTCATAACAGTCTGTTGGTTCTAGGCTTAATAGACAATAGAATTGTAGACCATTTTCTATTTTGTTAAGTACCTGATACTTGTTGACGGGCCTACACTGTCCTCCCATACCTATTAACACTGTAATTATAAAACAATATAAAAGCCCATTATTTTTAAAAGGGTAACCGTGAAGTTTCTTGCCGGCTCTTCTCCATAGGAAACGACCAATAAGAACCGCCGTGCACTTCTGACGGTTCATAAGTGCCCATGTAGGTTTATGTGAAATAAAATATTTTGATTTGATTGGATTTGTGTTCTGCTACTGTACTTACTAAATTACAAATAGTGTCTGCCACCCATCCAATAAAGCCCAAAACAGCTCTAGAGACGCTTCTTGCGATACCAACGAGTAGAAATAGAACGGTTACCTATTCTTAGACTAGCACCACGCGACTGCAAAACAAAACGTACACTTGCACCATCACAGTTCCGCGACGAATCTAAAAATAACTTTTAAGGGATACCCAGTTATACTTAATTGGGAACAACCCCAAGGCCGCTCAGAGTATAAATAAGGGTGATGTTATTACTCCTGGTCACCCCCCGTGAGTTCAACCGGGGGAGGATTATGTCGCATCATATTTTATGCACAAACCTCCCCCGAAATCTGATTCGGCAACATCGGTTATTTTTATGATTCGTGTACGTAGAAAACTGAACACAGAACAGAAACTGAATACATTCCCGTAATACTTAAACATGGCCTGCAGTTTTTTAATCAGCATAAATAATACTATCACGATCTCTTGTGTAGGCCCCTGTGATCTTTGAATACAGTATGCTAAATTATATGCAAGACTTAAGCAAGTGTGTCGGGGGAAACTTGGTGTTGGCACCGTACCGCGATCTCATTAACCTTTCTTGGAAGCTTAAACAATAAATACCGAGCGCAGTGGCAATCTCGAACAGTAGAGCAAAAGGTTTTTTTAATTGACATGCACGATAGCTGCACCCAGGTACAAAGCGGAGAGAAACTTGTGTAATGGACCCTAATACTTAGAGAGTTAGATTTTCCACATACAGTTCAATAAACCCATTTCACTCGCGAACATGCGATATCAATTCGGAACCGCGTTAACCGACTTGTCAAGTAATAAATCAAAATATTAATTCCGTAGCCACCATTATTCGATGGCGTTTAACACCGTTGAAATCTCCGGAGTGAAACAGTTGTTCCGCTCAACCTCGGGGCACTTCAGTGCGGTTGCGTAAAAACTAAATGCCAACGCGTTATGAAACTGCAGCCGTAATCTGTAATGGCACGGAAAAAGTCTTTTGCATAATTACAGACCAAAGTTGTTGGGATTTTTATAATGAAGTCAACCGCAGGTCCCGCCTTAATGCTACCTGAGGGGCAATTCTACTAATTTTAAGAACGTTCACAGTCTGATCTCAGTCTCAATCTGTCAAAAATACCTCTTATTTCCCTACATTTTGACAATTTTTTGACGTTTGTTTGTCGCCAAGATGAGATTGCGACTAGATTTTGAACGTTTTAAATTACGAGAATTGGCCTTCTGGACTTCTATTGCTCGCCTTTCATTGTATTTTTGTGAAAGGTTTCTTCTTGACACCGTTTTTCAAAAAGTATTATTCAGTTATGAGGATCATTAAAACTTTGGTTGTTGTTACCACGATCATTAGGACAACTGTGGAGTGTGTGTGTGTGTGTGGGCCGATCGATCAGGTTAAGCTACGCTTGCCGCGGTTGTTCCCTGGATGGGTGACCATCTTTTCATAACAAGATTCCTCCGTGCCTTGGAAAGCATGTTGGTCCCGGCTGTCATTTGTAGATCTTTGACAGTAGTTACGGGTCGTCAGAAGCCCAAAAGTCTGACAACCAGGCTTACCAAGGGATATCGTGTTACCCAGTTACTGGGTAGTGGACGTCATATAGGCAGTAGCTCCATGTAAAATACTGGTATTTAGCTGCATTCGGTTAGACTGGAAGCCGACCCCAACATAGTTGGGAAAAGGCTAGGCTGGGGGTCTACTCCGAAGCGCTAAACCGAAGTATCGGCCGAATGTTCGGTCGTTCCTTTACTACGGCTAACTACCGCTGACTACAGCGAAAAAAAAGAAAAAAAAAGGCAGTCGAAGAGATAAGCCAAAGTCAAAACTGTGAGTTGAAGTCGGGTAAGGACTCAAAGTCAAAAAAGGAAACTATGGAAGTTATAAAACGGCCGAACATTCGGCCGATACTTCGGTTTAGCGCTTCGGAGTAGACCCCCAGATGATGATCATTAGGACAACTTTGGGCATACTCGAAAATTGAGTTACTGCAGATTGCAGCTGGTGCACCGTAACAGATTATCCTGTTTTTGTACAACAAAAACCCCTCCCTTTTCTTCGAGGTTTGATTATAATATGTAATTATGTATCAAGTAGTATGAGATTTCAGATCCATCTCATTTTAAACTAACTTTAGTTTCGGAAGTCTCCCAAAACGTTGCCTGTAATAAAATCCATTCAAATAGTTATAAATGTTATAATGTTACTGGCTACCAAAGCATAGCAGTGGACATTCCGTGCACGTGGCCGGATGCTATGAAACTTCAATCGTTACTGGACATATGGCGAGCTGACGACACTGATAAATGAGACAAGGCAAAGCACTCATTTTCCATCCTACTTGGTAACAACAATCAGAGCTAACATTTTGATAGACACACTATCAGCTTGACACTTTTATTTTAAACTATCGCACGTGTCTGCGTTTCGAAACAAAGGATCATTTAAGTATTTCTTTTATGGGTCCGGTAAAGTTCTTAAGAGGTAGTACAACATGGCATGTTTTTCGTTTGCAAAACCGCGGACAATCGCCACAAGATTGCATTCTTCCGCCTACCTATTATAGCCAAATTATATTTTAAGAATTTTTGGCGTTTACGTCATGAGGAAATGGATGGCCAGACCCAGTGCAGTTTACGTACAATTTACTAGTACTTCAGTAATTATGCAATAAAAATTGCAAACGCTCCTAAGTCCAGGAAGCTCTTAACCAAGAAGAGTATCCAGGAAGCCACCAAGAATAGTGTAGCGGAACTTGTCATTTAGTGTCATTCGGCAGGCTGGAACGCGCCCGCCAACTCGTGTACTATAAATCATAATGATTACGTTGCGGGAGGGGCTTCCACTCCACCAGATGCACACGGCTATTGCTCTCCTTCCTCTATTACTAAACGAGATTAGGCAGATTAGTCTTCTAACCAAATTAAGCTTCTTGTACAGATTTTGGATTATGAATGACGTGTGATTATAAATCAATTACAGTTTAAAAGCGGTTCTGTTTAGGTTTTATTAACTGCGTTTTAATGATGATGTTTGAGATGGTATTGAAGTTTGGTTTGATGCGTAATTTGGCTGCAGTTTATCGGAGACTATAATGCGAAGTGGTCCTTTTCTTTTGTGTGTGGTGTTAGAAGAGTAACTTTATTGCTAGTGCAATAAAATTCGCGGAAGTTGCCTTGCGTAAGCGACTTCCAACGTGTAAACGCTCGCGCATGTGGACTTCTGCAAGTTTTAGTGACCTGCCGAACTTGCTGCAAGTCCCACGTGTATACGGTTGTTCTGACCTTGCAGCAAGCGCTTGCGTCTTTATTTTGTTCACACAAAAAATTTGAAGTTTCTAGGCCAAGTTCAATTTGTTTAGCTGTAAATGATTGAAGTAATTGCTGGAGATACTTGAGGAAAATATTGAAGGTGTCTTCAGTAATTCGTAGGAAGTTTTTTAATTGCACGGGATCTTTGCTGGAGTTTTCCTAATAATTGGTTTTGAAGACCTGATCCTAAATCATCACGTCTCAATATCTAAGCTCGTACCCACACTACCCACATCTTCCATTTTGTTATTTTTTAACAACAACTCAATAGACGCAGCTCGTATTTTTCTGCAGCTAGGCATCTTGTTTGACCGCTCTTGCTCAAGTAATTTGTATGCAATTTCTGCCGAAATGCTTCTACAAAATCTTGCAGGAAGTTAACTTCTACACACTTCTAAAAACGACTTGCAAATAGAAAAATCGCAGTCAGTGGCAACAGTCGTCAATTGACTGCAAGAAATTGTGGAAGTTGCCAGTGGACACTTCGCTTAAGACTATAAATGCTTATTGCCAGTTCCCATTCTTTCCTCATTATTATTTTCTTATTTCTCTAAAGCTCTTAGAAATAGGGGATATTAAAGGAAACATCATTAACTTCGCTCCCTCTTTAAACGAATAGAGGACAGGATGACAATCCCTAGGCTCTCTTTCCGGCCTCATTAAGGTATTTCGCAGTGTTATAATAATGTTGGCTAAATATATAAAGGCTGCGCTCGACGGTACACCGACGCCGACGGCTCGGTGACCGTAGAGATGGCACACCAGATAACCACCTCGCAGACTGTGACACTAACGACCCGCTGTGAATTGGGTTAATGTCTCTTTTTGCAAAACTACATCTGTCACGGATAAAACATTGTTTCACTTCACAGTTTTAGAATGGTCTCAGTTTATTATGTTGTCAGGAGCTAAAAATCCAGCAGTCTTACCACAAAAAACATAGACACGCCTTAGACACGTGTTTAGCAGTTGTTTAGCAAAAGTGATACCACAAAACTATGTTTAGCCGTTGTTTAGGGTTAGACAATGTTTAGACGTTGTTTAAATTTAAACAACATCAACCCCCTGTTTAACACGCGTTTAAGCCTCGCCATATTGCTTTCTCTCAGTACTTAGATTGCAAATTGCAATGGTAACGGTTCGATTATGCTGCTTTTAATTATTTGGACGACATAGAATGTATGACTAACGGTTGTACGTTGTTTTATAGAAAATAGTTTCATAGAATTTCGTTTCACATAAAAATTTTCTCATATTATCATTTCATAGAATAATCAATACGTAGAATACTTTCTATGAAGAAATTTAAATCAATGATTTTTGTTACAAAAAAAAATTTATGATTTAATATTCATATCATAGAATAACAAATCAAATATTCTCTATCCTCATATTGCTTAGTTAATATCAAACTTATTACTTACCAAGAAAAAAAAAAAATCGAGTGATTCATCACCCAAAGATTCACCAAGAATAGAGGGATTCTGCCGCTCGGCGGCCGCTAAAAATTGTTGACCTAATAAAATATGATATTCCACATGATTCTCGTGGTAGGTGCTTAGATCCTCAAATTCAAGTTGCCTGTGCCTTACAGAACTGGGCCCGCCATCAGGTAAGCGCCCTTTCGTTATTGTCTTTAGTTTTTGTCGTCATTACCGATTGTCTTTTTGTTCCGTTCCGTTGTTCCGAAAAGTATGTACCGTTCCGTTGTTAATGTACATAAAACTTTTTACATTTATGTCTACACCAGCCGTATGTTTACCAATGGATGGCGGACTTATTAATAATTAAATAGTTCCTATTTTCAATATTCTAGCTTAGTTATTCCGCACTAACAACGGAAACAAAAAAAAAAATCGAAGGAAAGAAAAAGGCTCATCAAATGAAATCTGAGTAAAAGGAAACGTTTCTTAGAATTGCCAAGTAAAAAAAAGATACGGCAATTTAGGCAGTGTTTTGTTAGTTAGATGTTAAACATGTATTTGTGGTAAGAAATTTTAAACACTTGTTTAAGCAGTGTTTATCCCTTAGACACTGTTTAACTAAACACGTGTTTAAACGTTGTTTTATTTATTTTTTGTGGTAAGACTGCAAATGTTTGAATGATTTACTTGCCAAATGAATGCTCCACATAAAATATTTTAGTGGGACCCTGATTAATTAATACCAATGTGCGCTTTTATAATTTCTACAGGGAAGTAAAGTGTATGGAATTATATGAAGATGCTTTTAAATTTCCATCCCCGATAACGGTATTTCCGTACATTTTATGGACGTGGACCACGATATTGTCGTCACGTTAGAAATTATAAAAGCTCACAATGGCGTCTTTGAAATCAGGCAAAACATTGCTTTATTAAAAAATAAATTGGATCAGGATTCAAAAGAGTCATAGTCAAGATGTGTGTAATACGGACAACAGAATTGAATTGCTAACAAGAAACCGATAGAGCAGACCAAATGAAATAAACAATTAAACTCGAGCCAATGAAAGAATGCGTTCCTTACACCCGTCAGCTGAGTACAAAAGAAAACGTGTTTTACGAATTTAAACTTTATCCGTCTTATTTAGAGAATACAATCCCGAGCATGTTTTTCAATCCCGGGCTTACGGGATTTTTGAAGCCTTTTCCCGGGATCCCGGGCTCATCCCGGGATTAGACTATGTGGTTTCTAATTGGGCTAAAATAAAAAAAACACGAGTAATTAAAAAAAAATGTCTTTAATGTCTTTGCACAACACAAATCAGAATAATAATAAGAAAAGAAAAAACACAAACCAAAAAATACTATACTTTAGCAAGAAATTAAAAAACAGCACAAAATAACTATTTAGAATTTCGAAAATATAATCGCAGAAATATCAAAGCATCCAATGTTTGACTTCCGAGCCTGCTTCGTAGTTTATTGCCAACATAAGCAGCAGCTGAAAACGCTCGTTCAGCTTCTACGCTGGTTGGAGGAATAGACAATAGATACTTATATGCTGTTTCTAAGTGATATCCACGAACACCTCCATTTTCGAACAGGCTCATTTCACGTCTAATACTATTTGCCAACCTCAATTCATTTTGTACTTGTACTTCAGGATCTGGGGATTTCATACTAACCAGCCGCAACCCAGCCAGCCAGCTGCCAGCCAGCAGCGACACAGCAGCAGCAGTGCAGTCCAGCTGTAACTTTTCCTTTAATGTCAATTGGGGTTGGGAGGTTTCTGACCTTAGCTCATCATCTGTTTGTGATACTGACCTTGCTTCTTCTTCCGTGTAATCTCGACTATTAAGTCTTTTAACAATACTCTTTATTTGCTTCCTCACTAAAGCCTGTGTCGGAACTGGAAATAAGTCGTGCCATTCCAAATCCGATAATAACTGATTTTCAACATCCATTCGTGGATTTTGTAAATAATTTAACACGCCAGTTAAATCATCACTTCGTCGTTGCTTTATACGTTCCACTAAAGATGTTTTAATTTTTTTGGCAAGTGCTGAGTTTTTGCTAGACAGTTGTTTTATAAGAAATTTCAAAGCGGCATCAGCTGTGCATAAATTAGCATCTCGCCGACAGATTGCTTCTACTGTCAATTTAATTGGGGTCAGCACATCAACAATTTTATTTACCAATTCAAAATCAACATCTTCTAAACGAATTGGATGATTGAGATCTATAAGAGCTTTTTGAATGCATGCTTTTAAAAGATAAAATCGCTCCAGCATTGTTAAAAGACTATTCCACCTGGTTTTACAGTCCAAAAGAAGTGAAAACTCTTTTCCATGTTCAATTTTCACATATTTTTGAAGTACTGTTTCATTTTTCAATGGAGATCTTTTGAAATACACTACAACTTTGCGGATTTTCTTTATCAGCTCATTACTATTTTCATATTGTGTTAACTCTGGTACGTGTTCTGGCGCAAGATCATTTTGTGACATTACGATTAAACCTGATTCTGGACAGTCTAAGTCTTCTAAATGGTGTTCATCATCGCTGTCGTCCATATAATCAACAGTCACAGCTGGTTCATTTATAGTATCATCTAAGGTAGGGCTATCTTGCAAATTATTATGTTTTTCATAAAGCACATCACAGACCGCCAAATTGATACCATGTGCGAGACACAGTTGTTGTTCAGTGCAAATAAGCCGCCCCACCTTTATCATAACATTCGGTCCATCGGTTACAATAGCCAAGATGTCAGTTTCTAGGGAAATGTCAAATTTACTTAGACGCTCTTGCTATATACGAAGACAATTTTCAGCTGTCATACTATCGTAAATAGGAACAAGTCCTAAGTTCCAAATTTTTTTATATGAATGAACGTTGACCGCCATGTATCGTTTATTGGAAGTTGAAGTCCACTCGTCGAAAGAAAGACTAAATCTTTCACCTGCACTTTTCAAATGTTTTAATTCTGCAGTTACTTGCTTTCTGATTTTTTCACTGTAATTCATAACACGTTTTCGAACAGTGACGGCTGACTTTGGTAAATCCGTGTGTTTTGCTAAGAGCAATTTTGTCAAATCATCTGAGGTTATGAATATAATAATAATATAGAAAATTATTCACACTGAATGGAAATCCATCTAATGAAATGAAATGAAATCGTTTATTCTGTAAATAGGATATCGGAATCACTTTTACACGTCATATTAAAAAGTAAAAAATATGATGATATATGATGATGATGATATGATGTAGTCGACTTTTCCTATCTGACTACCCGTGAGAAGAAATGGCGAAACAAACTCAGGGGTCAAAGTCACTTTTAAAGTCCAGACATAATCTTGGTCAGATCATGTGAGGACCATGTAGATCTGTGTCTGAAATGGTCTTTTGAGGAAAGAACCACACAATTTTGAGTGAATTTGGATGCAATCATTCTTGCCAAAATATCATCCAGGCTATCGTCGGCACTTTTAGTAAAATAAACTCAACCCTAACTTCCGCCGCGTCTAACTTTCGCCTGGCTGGCGGCGGTGCTGTGTTCAGATTTTCAGAATCTTGACTTGTTGAAGCTGATATAACCTTGATGTTATGTTTTGATAACAAATGTGTATGTAATCCCTTAGTTGATCCACCCAAAGTCTTGAGGATGGCTGGGCATCGCTTACATTTAGCACTATTCCCGTCCTTCTCAACTAAATAATAACTCCACACTGACGTCGTATCACTGTCTTTTTTATGTCTAACAAAGTCTCCCGCCATTTGAAATACTTAATTTCAGATAATTGACTTTTAAATTTTAATGACGTAGCCTACGTAACCCGTCGTCACTGACGTAGCCTACGTAACCCGTCACTGACAGAACAATAAATGAAAAAAATAAAACCTGATTTGCATATTTATACTTTCGTACAGGGAATCCCCGACCGACGGGAAATACCCCCAACAATATTATGACATGAGATGATCGGGTGATTCCCCTGTTGGTTCGTTGGGGAATTACCTTAAGAGTATTGTATTAAAGTATTCCGAGTGGGGAAGTCCCTTCTAAGTTCTACGACAAACATATTATTAGGACTGTACCTGTGTAGTAAATAGTGGGTACCTACGTATTGTACGAGTAGCTTTTTGTCGTTATGTATTAAAATAATCTAGGCAAGGTTATTTTCAAGGCGCAACGGACTACGGAATACAAACTAGACTTGTTTGTGGCAATCCCGAAAATCCCGAGATTAGCCAAGAACAGTCGGATTTTCGGGGCCAGAAAACGGTCGGGATCCCGTATTGTATTCTCTACTCAAGACCCATAAATATGTGTAATTGATTGACAGCAAATAGTTAATATCGGGCACCTACTCCATATATTTTACATGATTACGGTCTGGAGCTCTACAGCATTTATGATCAGTGATGTTTATAATGCAATGGCCTGTTGGTCCCAGTCAAGACTCCAGACAATAAGTAAGTCCAGTAAGTCTTCAATAAGTTATTATCTAATCTCTCTAAGTTGCCTAGTGACCTTCTAATGTCACAGTTTTACCCATTACCTTTGTACGGGTGATTGGGACATCAATGCTTCATGTTTGGGGCATAAAATAATAAATGGTATCTTGAGTTAAGTATCTCAAGACGGTGTCTTGAGCTAAGTATCTCAAGACGGTGTCTTGAGCTAAGTATCTCAAGATGGTGTCTTGAGCTAAGTATCTCAAGACGGTGTCTTGAGCTAAGACCTCCCAACCCCAATTGACATTAAAGGAAAAGTTAGAGCTGGAAATTAACAAGAGTATGAAATCCCCAGATCCTGAAGTACAAGTACAAAATGAATTGGGGTTGGGGTTGTATTAGACGTGAAATGAGCCTGTTCGAAAATGGAGGAGTTCGTGGATATCATTGTACATATATAATATAATTACACAGTATATTACTTTTGTATTATATAATGCAATGGCCTGTTGGTCCCAGTCAAGACTCCAGACAATAAGTAAGTCCAGTAAGTCTTCAATAAGTTATTATCTAATCTCTCTAAGTTGCCTAGTGACCTTCTAATGTCACAGTTTTGCCCATTACCTTTGTACGGGTGATTGGTACATCAATGCTTCACAAGCATTATCTCAATATACTAGGCATAAAATAATAAATGGTAATGAATGGTGGTCTTGAGCTAAGTATCTCAAGACGGTGTCTTGAGCTAAGTATCTCAAGACGGTGTCTTGAGCTAAGTATCTCAAGACGGTGTCTTGAGCTAAGTATCTCAAGACGGTGTCTTGAGCTAAGTATCTCAAGACGGTGTCTTGAGCTAAGTATCTCAAGACGGTGTCTTGAGCTAAGTATCTCAAGACGGTGTCTTGAGCTAAGTATCTCAAGATGGTATCTTGAGCTAAGTATCTCAAGACCCATAAATATGGGTAATTAGCAAATAGTTAATATCGGCACCTACTCTATACATTCTTACATGATTATGGTCTGGAGCTCTACAGCATTTATGATCAGTGATGTTTATAATGCAATGGCCTGTTGGTCTTAACTCCAGACAATAAGTAAGTCCAGTAAGTCTTCAAAAAGTTATTATCTAATCTCTCTAAGTTGCCTAGTGACCTTCTAATGTCACAGTTTTACCCATTACCTTTGTACGGGTGATTATCTCAAGATACTAGTATCTTGCTTGTGAAGCATTGATGTCCCAATCCTAGGCATAAAATAATAAATGGTATCTTGAGTTAAGTATCTCAAGATGGTGTCTTGAGCTAAGTATCTCAAGATGGTGTCTTGGTATCTCAAGACCCATAAATATGGGTAATTGATTGACAGCAAATAGTTAATATCGGCACCAACTCCATATATTTTACATGATTACGGTCTGGAGCTCTACAGCATTTATGATCAGTGATGTTTATAATGCAATGGCCTGTTGGTCCCAGTCAAGACTCCAGACAATAAGTAAGTCCAGTAAGTCTTCAATAAGTTTTTATCTAATTTCTCTAAGTTGCCTAGTGAGCTTCTAATGTCACAGTTTAACCCATTTCCTTTGTACGGGTGATTGGGACATCAATGCTTCACAAGCATTATCTCAAGATACTAGGCATAAAATAATAAATGGTATCTTGAGTTAAGTATCTCAAGATGGTGTCTTGAGCTAAGTATCTCAAGATGGTATCTTGAGCTAAGTATCTCAAGACCCATAAATATGGGTAATTGATTGACAGCAAATAGTTAATATCGGCACCTACTCCATATATTTTACATGATTACGGTATGGAGCTCTTATTTATGATCAGTGATGTTTATAATGCAACAATGGCCTGTTGGTCCCAGTCAAGACTCCAGACAATAAGTAAGTCCAGTAAGTCTTCAATAAGTTATTATCTAATCTCTCTAAGTTGCCTAGTGACCTTCTAATGTCACAGTTTTACCCATTACCTTTGTACGGGTGATTGGGACATCAATGCTTCATGTTTGGGGCATAAAATAATAAATGGTATCTTGAGCTAAGTATCTCAAGATGGTGTCTTGAGCTAAGTATCTCAAGACGGTGTCTTGAGCTAAGACCTCCCAACCCCAATTGACATTAAAGGAAAAGTTAGAGCTGGAAATTAACAAGCTCAAACTCAAACTCAAAGCATTTATTTCAATTAAACCATTTACAGGCACTTTTGAATTGTCAACAAGTCGGTCAGTTACAAATATGAAGCTAGTTGCCCATTCCAAATAGTAGGTTCCTATGGAGAAGAACGGGCAAGAAACTCCACAGACACTCTTTTAAAATAAAATATTTGATACAAAGTATTGGTTACATCATTCTTATTGAAAATATACATGTGAGAACGATGCAAAACGTCAGAAGCGTCCGTGATAAAAAAAAACAATTCAAAACTAAAATAATTAAAAATAAGCCGTGGCAGCTAAGAGATGACCAGTCCCAACTGACAGCGCCCGTTCACGAACATGACGCATGGATCAGCACCATTCAGCTCAACCATTTTGAAGGGAGCTAAATGATCCAACACACACGCCACCATCAGCGAGACATCTGAGTGAGCATGACATACTCTCAGCTGCCAGGACATATTCAAGTCAATGAAAGACATATTACCCGGTAAATGGTAGCTCTATTGTACATAGTACTCACACCTGTGTTATGCAATTATATAATACAAAGGTGATTGAGTTTATACAATGAAAAGATAGTCTTACAATCTTCAGCAGCTCCAACAGTATTTTCAAATGTTAATCAATTAGTTGACGTTGTGGAGCAGGACCAGCATTGAGCCAAGCATTTCTATCAGCGATGTAATCCCCCAGCCTATAATATGCCTGCTTGCATAGTGTGCGTTTTATACAAGATTTGAATTTCGTCTCATTCAGTTGAAGTATGTGGGGAGGAATTTTATTATAACATTTTAAACAGTACCCCATGAAAGATGAGTCTACTTTAGCCAGTCTGAAACCTGGTTGAGCTAATAGATCCCTACTTCTAGTACTATAATTATGTCTTTCGCCTCTTTTACTAAAAAGATGTAAATTTTTTCTTACGTACATGATGTTTTCATAGATATATTGACAAGACACCGTCATGATGTTAATATTCTTAAACAGTTCCCTAAGAGAATCGCGCCTGCGGAGATTATATATGGCTCTGATGGCTCTTTTCTGCAGAATAAAAATAGACTCGACGTCTGCAGCCCGTCCCCAAAGTAAAATACCGTAAGACATGATACTATGAAAGTAACTAAAATAGACTAGCCTCGCGGTATCTACATCAGTAAATTGACGGATTTTTCTGACAGCATATGCTGCTGAACTTAGCCGGCCTGCAAGAGATGTTAAATGAGGACCCCATTGAAGCCTAGAGTCGAGCGTAATCCCCAGGAAAACAGTTTTATCGACGAATTCTAGTTTCTCTTGATTCAATACTATCTCATAATCACTACTTTTTACATTTGGTAAAGAAAATCGTATGCACTTAGTTTTCTTTCCATTTAATACTAAATTATTGGCAGTGAACCAATTTTGGACCTGCAGTAGGGCGTTATTTACGTCGTCAAAATTTGTAGCACGTCTATCCACCTTAAAAATCAAGGAAGTATCGTCAGCAAATAACACCATTTGTGGTTGATTTTTTAATAAATGGAGAAGATCATTAATATACACTAAAAAGAGGAAAGGACCCAATATCGAGCCTTGAGGAACACCCATTTTTACTTTTAAACCGAGTGAATTGATACCATTTATTTGAACTAGCTGTTGTCTATCGTTTAAATAAGATTTTACTAAACTAAGCGCAAGTTTTCCAAGTCCGTAATGCTCAAGCTTCAAGAGTAAGGTTTCGTGATCGACGCAATCAAATGCCTTGGAAAGGTCACAAAAGATTCCTATGGCGTCTTGGGCCTCTTCCCCCGCGTTAAAAATGTGTCTTAATAAGGTTACACCGGCGTCGGTCGTACAACGTCCTTTGGTGAAACCATA
Organism: Tiliacea citrago; assembly: GCA_963921375.1. NCBI lineage: Eukaryota > Metazoa > Arthropoda > Insecta > Lepidoptera > Noctuidae > Tiliacea > Tiliacea citrago. Next base: position 5,299,912 of record OY992791.1, on the reverse strand, counting down.
CTGTTGATCATGAAGGATTTTATTCGCGTTGAAATGATTGAGCATTTGATTAAGCTTGCCGAAAACCGGCAAAACGGATACGGGTCTATAATTATTTGTGTCTTTACTGTCTCCGGATTTGAAAAGTGGTATTACCTTACTGTATTTCATTAAATCCGGGAAGACTCCTTGATCCACACACAAATTAAATATTAAGGCTAAGTAAGGCGCTATAGTCTCAATTATTGAGGTACAGACTTTAATGGACATTCCCCAAAGATCTTCGGACAATTTGATCTTGATTTGCTTAAAAGCTTTTAATACTATTATGGGGTTAATATGAAGTCCCCAAGAATATGAAATCCCCAGATCCTGAAGTACAAGTACAAAATGAATTGGGGTTGGGGTTGTATTAGACGTGAAATGAGCCTGTTCGAAAATGGAGGAGTTCGTGGATATCATTGTACATATATAATATAATTACACAGTATATTACTTTTGTATTATATAATGCAATGGCCTGTTGGTCCCAGTCAAGACTCCAGACAATAAGTAAGTCCAGTAAGTCTTCAATAAGTTATTATCTAATCTCTCTAAGTTGCCTAGTGACCTTCTAATGTCACAGTTTTGCCCATTACCTTTGTACGGGTGATTGGTACATCAATGCTTCACAAGCATTATCTCAATATACTAGGCATAAAATAATAAATGGTATCTTGAGTTAAGTATCTCAAGACGGTGTCTTGAGCTAAGTATCTCAAGACGGTGTCTTGAGCTAAGTATCTCAAGACGGTGTCTTGAGCTAAGTATCTCAAGACGGTGTCTTGAGCTAAGTATCTCAAGACGGTGTCTTGAGCTAAGTATCTTAAGACGGTGTCTTGAGCTAAGTATCTCAAGACGGTGTCTTGAGCTAAGTATCTCAAGACGGTGTCTTGAGCTAAGTATCTCAAGACGGTGTCTTGAGCTAAGTATCTTGAGCTAAGTATCTCAAGACGGTGTCTTGAGCTAAGGTATCTAAAGACGCCCATAAATATGGGGATCCTGCCGTTTTGCCGAAAAGATTTTGCCAAATTTTCATTACCCAAACAAATTTCAGCAACCTTTGTACGGGTGATTGGTACATCAATGCTTCACAAGCATTATCTCAATATACTAGGCATAAAATAATAAATGGTATCTTGAGTTAAGTATCTCAAGACGGTGTCTTGAGCTAAGTATCTCAAGACGGTGTCTTGAGCTAAGTATCTCAAGACGGTGTCTTGAGCTAAGTATCTCAAGACGGTGTCTTGAGCTAAGTATCTCAAGACGGTGTCTTGAGCTGAGTATCTCAAGACGGTGTCTTGAGCTGAGTATCTCAAGACGGTGTCTTGAGCTAAGTATCTCAAGATGGTGTCTTGAGCTAAGTATCTCAAGACGGTGTCTTGAGCTAAGGTATCTAAAGACGCCCATAAATATGGGGATCCTGCCGTTTTGCCGAAAAGATTTTGCCAAATTTTCATTACCCAAACAAATTTTAGCAACCTTTTTTTATACCATAAGTATAAGTATCTCAAGATGGTGTCTTGAGCTAAGTATCTCAAGATGGTGTCTTGAGCTAAGTATCTCAAGATGGTATCTTGAGCTAAGTATCTCAAGACCCATAAATATGGGTAATTAGCAAATAGTTAATATCGGCACCTACTCTATACATTCTTACATGATTATGGTCTGGAGCTCTACAGCATTTATGATCAGTGATGTTTATAATGCAATGGCCTGTTGGTCTTAACTCCAGACAATAAGTAAGTCCAGTAAGTCTTCAATAAGTTATTATCTAATCTCTCTAAGTTGCCTAGTGACCTAATGTCACAGTTTTACCCATTACCTTTGTAATGCTTGTGAAGCATTGATGTCCCAATCCTAGGCATAAAATAATAAATGGTATCCCATAAATATGGGTAATTGCTAACTTAAAGTTTAAACTTTAAGGGGGATTTGATAAGGCTTTTCAAACTGAATATTAGTAATAATAGCAGAGCAAAAATAATTTCATCAATTATCCTCAAAGATTAACTTGAAGCCCATCTCCCATGCTCTTTGAAAGATTGGTGATTTTCATTTATTACACAAAATTAAAACTCTAAAAGCAGGCTTAGCATGATGCTTTCTAGAGGTGACCGAGGTAGATCTGAGAGTGGCGGTACGTAGGCTGAATGCCAAGAATACCGCCCCAGGACCCGATGGCTTGCCTGGAAAAGCCTGGGTTCTGGCCTTAGAGGCTCTTGGGCCTCGACTAAGGGGGCTCCTAAGCGCATGCTTGGAGAGGGGCCAGTTCCCACTTCGTTGGAAGACGGGGAAACTGGTCCTCATAAAGAAGCCAGGGCGCCCGGCGGACTCTCCGTCCGCTTATCGGCCCATTGTGCTGCTCGACGAGGTGGGCAAGCTCTTTGAAAGAGTAATTGCAGACCGCCTTGTCGGGCGGCTGGTGCGGGTGGGGCCGGATTTGGCGGAGAGCCAGTTTGGTTTCCGCAAGGGGCGCTCTACGGTGGATGCCATCATGCGCGTTCGAGCCCTCACGACGGGGGATGCTGTTGCCCGGGGTGGGGTTGTCTTGGCGGTGTCTCTTGACATCGCCAATGCCTTTAATACCCTGCCCTGGAGTTGCATTGGGGAGGCACTTCGGTATCACCGGATGCCGACCTACCTCTGTCGCGTGGTCAAGGCCTATTTGACGGACAGGGCCGTCATCTACCCCGGTCACCAAGGAGAGTGGAACCGGCGAGAGATGTCGTGCGGTGTCCCACAGGGATCGGTCCTGGGGCCGCATCTGTGGGACATCGGTTACGACTGGGTGCTGCGCGCCGACCTCCCTAGTGGCGTCAGCGTAGTCTGCTACGCTGACGACACGCTAGTCCTGGCACAAGGGAGTTCGCATCAGGCGGCGGCCGAATTGGCGGCACGTGGGGTTGCGACAATCGTCGATAGGATCCGGCAATTGGGACTCGAGGTGGCATTGCACAAGTCCGAGGCCATGTGTTTTTATGGTCCTCGGAACGCGCCACTGTCGGGTTCCCAGATAACGGCGGGAGGGGTCATCGGCGTCGAGTCGACGATGAAGTACCTGGGACTTGTCCTCGACAGCCGGTGGAACTTCGTGGAGCATTTTCGACGTTTGGCTCCCAGACTGGAGCGGGCCGGGGCTGCTTTGAAGCGGCTCCTGCCCAATCTAGGGGGTCCAAACGCCTCCTGCCGGAGGCTCTACGCGGGGATCGTGCGGTCCATGGCCCTTTACGGGGCACCGGTGTGGGCGCGTTCTCTGAGGCTGCGACCAGCGCAGCGGTTGAACGCGTCCCAAAGGGTCATGGCCATCAGGATGGTACGGGGATACCGCACGGTCTCCCGTGAGGCGGCGAGCCTCCTTGCCGGATTGCCGCCATGGGATCTGGAGGCGAAAGTCCTCGCGCACATTTGGGTGTGGCGCGAAGAGGCGAAACTCCGGGGCATAACTCCGCTGCCGCAAGAAATCGCGGCACAGCGGACGGAGCTCCGGAGGGATCTCATGGCGACATGGAGAGTGCGATTGTCGCAACCCAGCGCTGGGCACGCCACAATTGTGGCGATAAGTCCCCTCTTTGAGGAGTGGCTGGAGAGGCGCCACGGCGTCCTCACCTTCCGCCTGACGCAGGTCCTCACCGGACATGGATGTTTCGGGAGGTTCCTGTTTAGGATTAAGCGGGAGGAAACGCCCGGGTGTCACCACTGTGTGGATCGCCCGGAGGACACGGTGGAGCATACGGTGGAGGTCTGCCCAGCTTGGGCGGAGCACCGCCGTGTCCTCACGGAGGCGATCGGCGGCGGCGATCTCTCGCGTGCGGCCCTGGTTCAGGCCATGGTTCGGAGCGAGAGTGCATGGGAGGCCGTCATCTCCTTCTGCGAAGCAGTTATGCTAGCGAAGGAGGAGGCGGAAAGCGTGAGGGTGAGACAAGGTTCGCGCCCTCGCGCCCCTAGTCGCCGCAGGAGACGCCCCGGGCGTCGGGAGTCGCAAGCCGATTTCCGGCCACCGTAGGCGCGGGCCTGCGGACGGTGAGCGATGGGTAGCTCGCCGTCCGATAAGGACCAGGCCCGGGTCGACGGCGCGTTGTGTTCCACGCGCGCCTCAAAGAGATGTCAGCACAAACTGACGGGGTCCGTTAGGACCAATGCCTGCCAGGGTTGCGAGTTTGTCCGAAAGGGATATCGTGGCCCTGGCACACAGGCAACGGAAGGAACACGGGTGGGTTTTAGTCAGTAAAAGTCTGACATTCCCTCCCGCTCCGCCCAGAGCGGGAGAAGTTATTTGATGATTTCCCACCCAAAAAAAAAAAAAAAAAAGAAAGTATGATGCTTTCTATTTCTACTCTATTGTCGAATAGTATATATATACTTTCTTCGTAGAAAACTGTCAGCTGTCTACACAGAAGCGTAATTTTTATCTACTTTAAAACACTTCTCTACGGTTCTAATGCTAAGCCTACGGAACCAGGAATGGTTGGTTAAGTTTCTTTTAGTACTAACCTAATAAGCAATGTGGAGATATGAATAAGCAGTTTTTTATACATGTATAAGATTTTGCAATATCAGGTGGCGATTACAAAGATAGGGTCAAAGTAGGTCTAACAAAGTCTCCCGCCATTTGAAATACTTAATTTCAGATAATTGACTTTTAAATTTTAATGACGTAGCCTACGTAACCCGTCGTCACTGACGTAGCCTACGTAACCCGTCGTCACTGACGTAGCCTACGTAACCCGTCACTGACAGAACAATAAATTAAAAAAATAAAACCTGATTTGCATATTTATACTTTCGTACAGGGAATCCCCGACCGACGGGAAATACCCGCAACAATATTATGATATGAGATGATCGGGTGATTCCCCTGTTGGTTCGTTGGGGAATTACCTTAAGAGTATTGTATTAAAGTATTCCGAGTGGGGAAGTCCCTTCTAAGTTCTACGACAAACATATTATTAGGACTGTACCTGTGTAGTAAATAGTGGGTACCTACGTATTGTACGAGTTGCTTTTTGTCGTAATGTATTAAAATAATCTAGGCAAGGTTATTTTCAAGGCGTAACGGACTACGGAATACAAACTAGACTTGTTTGTGGCAATCCCGAAAATCCCGAGATTAGCCAAGTACAGTCCCGGGATTTTCGGGGCCAGAAAACGGTCGGGATCCCGGGATTGTATTCTCTAGTCTTATTACAAAACAAGGTTTATGTTCAGACCCAGGTTTAAACCATGGAGCCATTATTGAATTTCGAACTATATTGCGTCTATGGCAAAGTTCCTAATACAAATCTGTCAACTTATTACCGAACTAATTTTCAGTTTTGTATAAAGAACGGTATTTCCATCACAGTTACGTTCTTATTACAAAAACTGGCTCCATTTTTTAGCCATGTCAAAATATAAATCTTGTTTTGTAATAAGACGGTATTAGTTTCCAATCGTGTCCAACTGACAGGTGTCAGGAACGCACTCTCTGTGGCCAAAATATACAGAGTATAATTTCCGTGCAGTGCAGTGGGAATAAAGAGCATGCGCCATGCAGTTGGGGTGGCTGTGACTCCAGCTATGTCGTTATAGCCCTGTGATGGCGTTAGGGTGGAAATCCAATCAAGTCGCCATTCCCTTGAGCCATTGACTCGTCGGAATGCGTCATCAAATTTATTATTATTGCTTTTCATGACACTTAAATCTACCAGGACTTGTTTAATGTTTTGAAAAATCGACGAAATACGGTCCTGACCAAAATATATTAAACACTGAAGACCACAGATGTATGTGTGTACGGCTTTTTCGTATGTCCTCTGCTTTTTTGAAGGCATAATTATAATTTTCTAATAATCGGCGGGGTGTAACACACTTACAGTAGCAATTGACAGCTCAACAACATTCATTGCGTTATTTACGTTGTTAAGCAGACAAATTAAACAGTCTCATTCGATTTTGAACGTAACCTTCAGAATTTTAAGGTTTAAAATAATTTAGAGAAATTTGACAGTTTGGTATAACCTGATGGGCTGGCTGCCTGACTGTACATAAAATCGGTTCTTTATAACATCGACTTACGTTTAAACATTTAATGTAATAAATATTGGGACCATCGGAACTGGCTTGACCTTACGTTTAAAGGTCAGTTGTCACCGAAACGTTACACCTCCCAAAAGATTACAAAACCACATGTGGTTTAGTTAAATGCTTGACGGTTAACTAATTAACCTGCCTCCGCCACTTGTGGAACTTTGAAAGCGCTGCTTTTCCTTTCTCATTGCGCTGATTTCCATCTCCGTCTTTTAAGTACTTGCTAATTTATTGGCTTCGGTTACCCTTGGCGATTTGCGCCTGGAAATTGGCCCGTTTATTACGATTTATCAAACGAATTCTTTGGTTCGGGAATTACAACAACAGAGCAGTAAGGGCCCAGTGGTAGAGGCCGCGACTTGCGTCGCATTGCATCGCCCGCCCGCGCTATTACTTCGTTTCCGTTAGCATTCTTTCGGACTTTTTTATTTTTGCTCGGCTCCTAAATGTCGTGACGTGATGTTAAATAACCTTCCTCGAGAATTGGGTTACCTAAAAAAAAAAAATGAGATGTGATGAGTAGGTCGTAGGTTCGATCCCAGACAGGCGCTATAATTTGTGTAAATTATTTCATGACCACTGCTCTCAAAAACAGTGAAGGAAAACATTGTGAGGCATTTCCTAGGACCAAAAATTCGAAGATATGTGACATCTACCTACCTGTACTGGGCCCGCGTTGTGGATTAGGCCCGGTTTCCACCAAAGCGGAGAAGAGCGGAGAGAAGAGGAGATGTTTTGTAAATGACCAATAAGATACCGTTATCGTACTATTGCATCGAAATAACGATATCTTATTGGTCGTTTACAAAACATCTCTCCACTCCGCTCTTCTCCGCTTTGGTGGAAACCGGGCCATACGGCCCACTCCTCATTGAGAGGAGGCCTGTGTCCCAGTAGTGGGAACATTAAAGGCTGATTATTATATGCAGGATGTTTCAACTTAAAGCTACTATGTGCAAGATCGGCTATAGTACGGTAGTCTTCAGTGTCTTCATTGAATATTTCAATTCTCTGGTACAGTCAGTGACCAGCATTACCTGACCCCTCTTCCATTATTCTTCTTTGTAAAAGGGGTCACGTAATGCTGGTCACCGACTGTACTAAACAAAATCATAAGGGCGTTGTCTAGCAGAAAGGCCTCGGGTAATCGGGTTCAAGCTACCTCGTTAAGTTATGATGAAGCCCTCCATGAGGAAGGCTTAGTAATAACTTATTGGTATTGTGAGTAACCTATGTGTCACTTAAGTTTTCTGTGTACCTATACTTAAACAGCGGAAAATAACAAACTTAAGTGTAACATCGGTTGTCATATATTTTCGCTTTGGAATCTTGCGTAGAACCAAAATGCTTTTGGCCTGGCTTTGCAATAGTTTGCAGCACTTCGCATTCAGTCTAATCCAAAGCCTTTTATCGAGCATCGTTCTCCCGTTTCACATTTATATTATCACTTTATTTATTTATTTATAGCCCTCTGGTACCTTCACCTTAGTGACACATTTAAGCGTCCCTCCCCCCCCTAAACACAATGCTGGGAACATAGTTGCAATCGGTTGCAAATTGCAGTTGTTATCATAATTCTCAGCTATCGCGGCGTGTTGGCGGCTGCATCACTGCCCCGCTCCGATAACCGGGGTGATAAATTAAAACCCATATTGCATTGTTTGATGCCTAAATAAATAAATCATTTCGACGCAGGAAGGATGAGTCGTTCATAGATGAATCAAACTTTGGGCCGGATAGGATGTCTTCATCTGCCTAGCCCTTTCCCAACTATGTTGGGGTCGGCTTCCAGTCTAACCGGATGCAGCTGAATACCAGTATTTTACATGGAGCGACTGACTTCCAAAACCCAGTTACTGGGTAACACGATATCCCTTGGTAAGACTGGTTGTCAGACTTTTGGGCTTCTGACGACCCGTAACAACTGTCAAAGATCTACAAATGACAGCCGGGATAGGATGTAACTAAATCTTCTGTTTTGTTGCATAATCAGGCTATAATGTTAAGTGCTGGGACACAGGCCTCCTCTCTTCGAGAGGTAGGCCGTAATCTACCACGTGGGCCCAGTGCGGGTTGGTAGATGTCACGTCTTCGAATTTTTGGTTCAAGGACATGCCGGTGTCCTCACGATGTTTTCCTTCACCGTTTTGTTGGTTTTTGTGTGTTCTCTATTTGTCTATTTCTGTGAACAGTCTATTTCTACGTAATGCATCTTATAGATCTGTTGAAGAATTTATGTATTTATTTATTCCCGTGGGAAAATAGGAAACACAATGACACATTTAAGCTATCAGTGACGAAAATGATTACAGTATTTTGCGGCAGTTGTAATAATTGTAATGTAGGCATGTATTTTATTTTTATAACACTCAGTTTGTTGTGGTTTGGAAATTTTCCACATAAAATACCAACTTAATTGGATGCGTTATCGTTAAAAATACCAACGTTAAGTAAATATTCTGTTTTTGTATCGGTCCTTTTATAATAATGGCTCCAAAATTGTTATTACTCGGTAACCGAAATTTTGTGCCATAAAGCACTTAGTCGTTAACGATGTTCGGGTTGTACAGACGCCAGCAGGTCAAGCTACCCGAAACTGTCAAATTTTCCCAATCAACCTTGAACCTTAAGCTGTAGCGATAAAGTTGAAAATCTATTAAAGAAATTTGAAGGATAGTAGTAGCTTGATGTGCTGGCGTCTGTACTTAATAATTAAGCCGACAAGATACTAATGTAATTAAAGCTTGTTAATTGTGTATGTACTTAATAAATATGTTTGCTGAAAACCGGTATCCTAAAATTACACCAACTTATTTTTATTATCATTTCCACGTAGCCTCTAATTACTTACTCTACGCTAGCGAGAGTCAACGTGCAAAACGATTGTGTCAACAACTGTCACTCCCCATTCATACTGTCAAAATTAAACGAACGTAAACTATAACCGGTAACCCGCATGAAACGAAATTGATATCCCACAGATAAAAACACACAAACGTTATAATAACGTTAACGAAGGCGTTAACGTTAACACGCTGGTGTAATTAGCAACTCTCGCGCCGACCCGGGCGATCAATCATGAGCATGCATATAATTGCTTAAGTAATCGCATTATCTCGATTGCTCGGTGTACCGTTGCCGCGTTGCAAAGTTCTGACGACGTTGTCGGGTTGCCCCGTTGCAGATTGTTGCAGTAATTAGGAAGTATGTAGTTTTACTGGCGTCGTTTTCTACGGATAAGAACATTTGAATGTTAACGATTTAAAGATAAAGTTTAGATGCAATATACAAATTTTGTATAAAAAACCGGCCAAGTGCGAGTCGGACTCGCGCACGAAGGGTTCCGTACCATTAACTATAAAACCGGCCAAGTGCGACTCAGACTCGCGCACGAAGGGTTCCGTACCATTATCTATAAAAACGGCAAAAAAATCACGTTTCTTGTATGGGAGCCCCCCTTAAATATATGTTTTTCTTAAAAATTTAATTTAATTATTTATTTTTAAAGTGAATATGTAACTAAATATTCTGTGAATATTTCAAGCGTCTACCAGTTGCCGTTATCAAAAACGAGTAAAAAAAATCACGTTTGTTGTATGGGAGCCCCTTTAAATATTTATTTTATTCTGTTTTTTTGTATTTGTTGTTATAGCGGCAACAGAATACATCATCTGTGAAAATTTTAACTGTCTAACTATCACGGCTTATGAGATACAGCCTGGTGACTAGGGCTTGCAATATCCGTTCATTTTTACTATCCGGATAATACGGAAATTAAAAAAGTACTATCCGGAAAATCCGGATAATACGGATATTTTTCGTTTTTATTATAAATAAAACTAATAAGCTTTTGTAAGACGTTTTAATCAGTATCTCAAGCAAAATGACAAAGAAAGAATAAACAAGTAACACACACATACAAAAACTAGACCACTTTCTAAAATTATACAATAAAACACCGATACCGCCCTCATACTAAAAAAAAATCTCATTAAAAATGAGATCTTAGATGTAACACAAATCACAACATCTCAATCAAATCCTATCCAACCTATTTAAAACATAATAATGAAATAAAAATATAAATTTCCCTGGCAAATCAGCTCAATTATTAAACAACAATAGTTTATATCAAATATAATAAAACAAAAACTAACAAAATAATCAAATAACCCTTTATAATATAATATTAGGTAAGTCTTAAATTATTTTTTATCCAAATTCTGATAATATGATCTTATAAAGCTTAAACTATCTAATGAATCTTCTTTCATGGAAGTTCTTTAATGGTTAGATAAATATCCTGTAGCAGAGAACACTCTGCTTCAACGCTGGTATTGATAAAGGTGGATTGTAAACCCTTTTTAAATTCGTGCTTCTCTGACCATTCTCATCAAATAGTGCCATCTCTATTCGAATTGTGGTGTCTAAATCATTTGTTGGCCGTCTCATAAACCGGATAATTTCTTCTAGTATTTGTGTTTTAATTGATTTTTGAAGTGAATAAATAATTGCAAGAGTGATTAACTATATTAATATAATAAATAACGTAATAACAGTTATTTACTTTACAGATGACAGCTTTTTATTTAATATTTAAAAGAGAAATACAACTATCCGTAACATCCGAAAAATCCGAATGGTGATGCAAGTAAAATCCGGATTTGAAAATCGGCGGATATCCGGATAATACGGATATCCGAATATCCGGATTGCAAGCCCTACTGGTGACAGACGGACAGACAGACAGACGGCGCGAGCCTTAGTAATAGGGTTCCCGTTTTACCCTTTGGGTACGGAACCCTAAAAAAAAGTATTAGATTGTATGAAAGATGAAAAGACTAGGAACACTGGGATGACTACTAACATAAATACATACACAACATACGTTAGTGTATGGAAGAAGAAGACACCAAGTGAAATGGGGATGAATGCAGGGAGATGATGATGCTGTTGCGTTCAAAGTGTTGATAGAGGAGCTATTTCCTCATCTTGTATTAAGATAAGATTCATTTTTAGGTAAATTCCGTAACCGTTCCGCGCAAACTTACGATGCCACATCACAGCAAGCGCGGCGCCTGCACAAGTACGCGGAACTGCTGGTTTTACCGCTCTGTTATTTGCTCCACTATATGTCTTCTATGTCTATTTGATTGACAAATGAATAAGTTATACTGGATTCTATTTATTATACGTGGCGTTTCTGTCATGAATTTGTTACACATTGAGATTTCAGAAAGTTCTAGCCTAAAAATCTCTCAAACTCTAAGTAGATGTACAAAGAAATTTATCAAGAGCAGACAGCTCTTCAAATTAAGCTTATCTGGCATGTTTGATGAATAATTAATATCAGCAGTTCGACGCGGTAAGCGAGGCTTTAACCACATGAAAGATGAGACTTACCCATATTTAACTTAGAACAGACACTACTGCTTTAAGAAAACGATTAACGAGGAATTTGGACTATGATTTAACGATATTTAATATCCCATTGGAATCCATCACGAATTTAAACAGGAAGCTTTAAGTAAACCAATAGTAGACAATGCTATAACCTTGCCCGGATGTGAGAGTGCATTGAATCAACGCTTCCCGTGGCCGAAGACGAGCTGCCCAAATGCGTCGGTGTTGACAGCACAAACAAATAGGAAGCCATGTACCGCGCCTTGCATACTTACTCCATAGTCCGATGATAAAATATTAATACAGATACTTAAACCACAGCCTAAGCACGCACACATCGACATCGTGCCGATAGACGGATTTTAAAGGGGAATGAAAGGGAACTCCTTCGAATCTTGTCAAAATTTTGTGTAAAACGAGCGAATCGCGTGTGTTTACTATGCAAGTGTTCACCAACAACGCATGTTAGAAATCGATTAACCACATAGTCTATGTTTTATTCTGTGCACAACCCATGCACGGGGTAACAGCACGCTAACTGAATCCTAAAACTGTTAGCTCGTTATGTAGGCTTTAGTAAACGCAACGTCATGCGTTCCCTTATAGGGCGAAGGCTCTGAAATAATGCGGCGATTAAGGGGTTACAAAGGTGTCTGCGAAGGTAGGCCTTACTTAAACAGGATCTATCGTTAATGCCGTCTTTAAACCCTTATTGTATGTGGTAGGACGTTGAAAATCTCTCTCACATTAATTCCATTTCAATTCATCTGCAGTCGGCTTTGAGTATAATGTTTGATACCCAATACATATTGCTTCATTTTGATTGGCACTAAGAGTAAAATTCAGTGATTAATAACAAAAACACACCCTGATTGATGACACATATTTTTATTGGCGTCGAGCGTCAATGTCATTGGGCTCACGGCTACAGCTCATAAGTCTCTTAGACGCAATAGAATGACGTCACTAAAATAACCTATGGAAATCGGATAAAATGTCTTTAAGCTGAAATATAAAAATGTCCAGCTGGGGTCTGTTATTGACTGAACATTACCGGTTTGTTAAGAATGATTTAATGTGTCGAAAGCTTAAGTAAAATCCGTTAACCAGTACCTCTACCTACTCGGCAGATAAGCGCAGCGCAGGTAGTTGAATTGTTGAATTTTGTAGGCGCTCCTAGAGTTGTTCTTCGTAATTGACGCATGTCCCTATTAACATAGTATTTATTGATGGCTTGTTACTTTAAATCAAGAGCTTGTGTTGTCAGTTGCTGTGATTGCTTCATCAACTTCAATTGCCTAGGACTTGTCCAATTCTACTCCTATTATGTTTAGTTTTGTAATAGGGGGTTCAATCCATAATTTATGATAATTTCCCGAACATCATTAACATAACTAATACATAATTATTATTGGGCACTTAATTAGCTTCAGTTTCTCAAGGCTGTCAATCTATCATCAAATCAAATAAAATCAAGGTCAATATGGATTTATTAATTGAAGCAGTATCACACAAATCAGTAAATATTGTCAGTTTGTTACTATGTCTGGTTTGCTATAGAAAATCCGAAGGGTCGTTATGAGAATATGTGGACGTATTTCCCATGGTGATCGTGCCATTCATTTGGCAATAATTTCATGATTAATAAGAATTGCAGTTGTTTCGTTTGGATTTAGATTGATCAGATTGAGTATTGATAAATCAAAGACATCAATATAATCCTTGCCCTAATCCTAAAATTGAACCAAGACGCGTTTATTTCTTCACTAGCTGCGCCCCGCGGTTTCACCCGCGTATGTATCGATCCCGAGGGAATATTGGGATAAAAAATAGCCTATGTCTCAATCCAGGGTGTCAGCTACTTCCATACAAAATTTTATCAAAATTGGTCCAGCCGTTTGAGCGTGAAGAGGTAACAAACATACACACACACACACACTCACTCACAATCTTTCGCTTTTATAATATTAGTGTGATGTGATTCTACAGGATCGATATTTCTGATCTGAAAGCTTTAACAACGCTACTCATCCGAACCTTGCCAAAACACCTTAATCCTGACCTAACGGTTGACTTTCCTTTGAACAGTTTGAACCCAAGATTTTGTAAAAGTAAGGAGGCCACTAGTGGCCCTGGAGAGAATTTGAAAATTGTTAACGCTTATTTGCCCGGACTACAAAATATATTTACGCTTAAAGGGACACTTCTGTTCATAGAATAGCCGTAATGTCTTATGTATTGGGTACTTGTCCTTCTTCTTTAAACACAAAACCCTGTGTTATGTTACTTGTGTTAGTATTTCTATTATGTCTATTCTAAACTGGGTCGTCAGTACCAAGCGTAAGTTCTGAATTAATAATGACTATAATGTGTATTGTTGCTATGATGTGATTTCTCTAACTGATTTATATCTAACCGAGTTTTCATTGATTTAGTAATTTTCAATACGGATTCGATGATTGCCACATTAATTATATTGTGTCGGTGATTAGCTGCGTTTTGAAAGGCCTAATTTTGTGAATTAAGTGTGCGAGGTCAACGGTCATGAAATTCAGATGTACCGTACAAGGATGGGTGTTTCTTTCTGCATTCTGCAATCGTGTTATTTTATACCAGTATAACCTTACTCGGTTCTATGATTTGATGAACAATTGATTTATAAATCAATATCCCTAAGTAAATTTTAGAATTCTTTATTATGAAGAAATAATTTAATTTTTCATAGCCGGCGTGAGCGGCGCGTTTAATCAAATACACCTTTTGTGACATGAATTATTCATCGACACATTCGAAAAGTGGTTCACTATATCTTGTACTTAATGGTATTCAATGCACGTTAATAGTAAACCGTGAATGGTTTTAACATCAGTTACTTTGAAAACTAAACAGTTTACAAAGAAATATCGGCTTTGTTTTACATCGATGACTGTGTTCGCATGTTAAGGCCATCACATTTAGTCGTGTGACTTATGTCAGCATAAGAAGTAAATTAGGAAGTATTTATAATATCGGCGGTTTTGAAGTTGGACCAGACTAAGAATAACGGTCAATAAATTAACGCTTGTCAATTTAATTTCCAATCACAAGCGTTCATTGATCCAACTTTTGGAAACACTACACACATTCAGCGCGAGGTCCTGTCATTAATATAGTCAAGAATGCCTCCAATATTAATTGTGACCGCAGTTGTTCCTCGAATATTTAAAATGGTGCTATAAAATACGCAGAAACGACGTATGGTGATAATACTACGGCACCACTCATGTTTACTATGAAACATTAATTCATAATAATCATAATAGATGAATAACTGGTATGCTACATAGTGTAAAGTTACAGTTACTTCCTTTGTAATAGTTATAAACAATGGGTTACTATTACTATGTAAACAAATTGTAGTCTTATCAGTCTTGAAGCTTTGTTGCATCGAAATGAGTTAAAACGTGGGAGGTACCTAAAAAGAATAATAGAAGACAAAGTAAAAAATTCCAACAGCCACTGCGTTGAAAAGAGCAAAATGAATATCCTCTCACATCGCTTCAAGTGTTCTCGAGGAGACTGGCGACTTGCCGACGATCCGCTTCAACGGAGTAATGTAATTAATTGATTCATGTCTTCTTCAGAACAAATCGACGATTTGAGTTTTACACATTTTTTCAACAGGCCATTTTCAAAAATGTTACCTAAAACTACGGAGTAAAGCTGATTTTGCAACGTGTGAACGAGAAAGAACCATTTCGGAATAAACTGGATGATACCGAGCAATTGATTTGAGCATCATAATGGTTTTTATATGGAGATGGATAGGCTGAATTTGAGGATTGCTGTAAATGTGAATACGTTTGCCAAATGAGAACAGCATACATACTTACTACTGAAATAAGAATGAAAGAATAAGAATACCAAATTAGAAATAAATAGTAAATCTAAATCATAACATGCAGCTATTCTTTCGTCAAGACTTAAAGTTGGGAATTTAAAAGTAGTTAATTAGTTATATAGATGGTATCGATAATAATAACACTAAAGATAAATTGCCAATAGAACGGATTTGTTGGCTATTAGCAAACAGTACAGTAATAATTTGAAACCAAGTAAAGCCAACAATGCATCATTGCATCACGTTCGTGGGAAATCTGCAGAATATAAATACCGCAGAGCAACCAACTCTTTTATAGGTCCTTCACAGTAGAATCAATATAACTGTTAGTAGCTTTGATGATACAAAAGTGATCGTTGGAACAAACTGAATAAATACATTTGTATCCCAATTTGATACTCTACTGTTTATTAGATCTTATTTTCACTTTTCCCAAATGTTAATTGATGCACTTCACTCTAGCAGAAAATCCAATATGATATTAAGATGGTTCTCCGTAGATAATGTCGCATTGGAATAGCAATGTTACAAACAAAATCCCTAATGTTATGCATGAGGAGCTCGAGACGTCTCCATATATCATTCATGCGCGGGATGCACCGAGGATAATGCAACTTGAACTTCGCAAGCCGAGAAACTTATTCTATACATTTTACGGCAATTCCGAGCGTCTCGCTGTTCTCTTTATGAGTTTGCTAAGCGTGTGTCGGTGATTAATGATTTTTTGGCAACGTTCAACGTTGCATCATTAAGAGGCGTCCTTGTTTGTAAACGTTAAATGTCAATTTGATGTAATATTTGTGGCTGAAACATGATGGATGAGAGTAAATCTAATTGAGTATGTTTAAGTTTTTCTTATTTTTTTAATGATAAAAGAGTACCACTGCCACTAATTGCATTCTTTTTGAAGACTCTCGTATATTTGCTAAGATAATTATCATCCAGACTAGTATCTCGACTGTCAATGTTTGGCGTTTCTACGTCACACATTATCAAATCGTCCATATACGCGATCGCCAATACATCTCATCTAGCGTAGTCGACGTTCGTCGCTAAAAGCGTTTGAGAAGTCGTTCGGTGTGAACCGTCGCAACTTTTCCACTCGTTTCCGTTGTAAGTTTCCCGCCAGTCGCAGCACTCCCCCGGTCATTTGAGCTCCGGCCTCGATTCTTTGCCTTACAGTTGTGAAGAAAAAGTATTCTTGTTGAAGACTTTCAAGTGGTCAGTTTGGTAGTTCTGACTAAGTAGCTGCGATATCTCCCGAGTGTACTGTTATCTTCGGTGCCACCTATCATAGTTTTCTAATGTGCGAAATCGCCGTCATTATTTAGTTAGTTAATTAGTGCTTCCTGTTTAGACTTCGGAGCAGATAGATTATTTCTTTCTATATTTTTTTTATGCACTGCAGTTGATCTGAGTACGTACTAATTCTATTCATCTGTAAATTATAGATGATTTAAATACAAACGTGGCTCATAGTCAGACATCACGATGAATGGTTGAAAACATTACAATTTTAAATCTAAACTGTTTGATTCTGATGTAAAAGTTTCCGAGGCCGGCAAGGTTAACAGGGTCAGCCGTAACGTTTTGCTTATATAACATTTAAGTTTAAATTACCAAATAAATAAACCATTATCATTCATACACAGATTCAGAAAAAGATAAGTTTTTTATGCTATAGAAGCGGTGTTTTCATTCCAACTAGAGCATGGACTATCGGAACCTTTTTCCATTACCAGTTTTGTTTCGATATTGAATTATTTAATACCGATATTCGGTATTTCGATATTATGGTAAAACATTGATCAAAATTCGTTTTAATGTTGTTAGGTCTGGCTAGGATGCCTGGTCTTAGGGGAATAGGTATAGGTATAAGAGACTATTACAAAGTAAATGAACGATATTTATTATTAATAAATCTTTCGTTGCAATCTATAATTTTAATTAGAACTTAAAAAGATAGAAACACAAAAAAAATCATCCCTTAATAGAGTTTGCATCAGCGGTTAATAAAGTTACATCACTGCATGCTCCGACTGTCATTTTAACTTTTCTGGATATTGTCCAAGGTATCAAACTCGCTCTGTGTGAATTTGATATTAGAGTTCATGTCAATCAGTGCTTTGGCAACACATGATCTTAACCGATTGAATATACCCACCATAGTAGAGATGCTCCCTAAGTGTTGTACGTTCAAACTTAAAGCTTTCGGTTAAAAGTCGGTAGGTATATACCTACTTAGCATGATGTTTCTGGAATGGTAATTATAAATGACACTGCAATTGTTAAACAGATAGGTACAGGGTTTACATTAATTAAATTTAACGAGATAAGTAAATGATTCTATTACATCTTGTTTTTTTTAATCAACTATCGAAAAACCGATATCAGTGAAATCCAATATTGGTTTTTCGATATCGGATTTTTGGTTCGATAGTCCGGTTTTTCGATATCATCGAAAACCAGTAACCATGCTCTAATTCCAACGATCAATGACTTAAGTACAAAAGTATCGGCTGGTAAGGAAAGTGTCTACGTTTAATTAGCTAGCTTACTTAGCTATGTAAGAAACAATAACATCAAAGGCTGACCTTGATAATAACCGGTACATCTTAGTCATCTATTGAATTTTAGCAGTGCTTTATTAAATAGTATATATACGTATTGAGCAACCTTTCATGCATTATCATGACATCACCTCTGAGTTGCAAAGTAATGCAGCACAATGATCGCGTTAGCAGAAATAATATTGCCTGTAGTCACAACAGTTACTTTGATGTCTCATGTTCAAGTGGCGAAGCTTGGAGCCGTGTTGAGACCGCCATATTGAATGATGTCGGATTAAAATTAAAATGCAAAGGAATGTTTTGATGAAATTCTTACGTTTTATACCATAGACTTATTCCAATTCTAAGTTTTTAATAAGCCACTCTTCTGTTTCCATCGTAATGTTCTTCTAGCTTTAACCACGTACTTTGCGGGAAAGCTTTATTGCTAGATTCTATTTCTCGTACACCATTATTGCCTATGTTTTATGCCCATGGGTATCAAGTTTTTGATGGCATACAAAGGCGTGTTCATGGTCTTATCAAAACTGCTTCACACATTGATGGGTTGCGAGGTTCGGGAGATTTTACGTCTGCTGAGATGTTCTGCCGATTGATTAAAAAAACCGTCCGCAAACTGAATATTAACAGTATTTTGCATTTGCATATAAATATGTCGTAATGAGAAGGCACCCCAGGCAGACAACGCTATTTCTGACGACAGAGTCTTGAACACTATTTCTGACTTGTTAACATGCAACACATTTCCACCCTTTTTCCTGCAGCATGTTAGTAATTGTCCATACATTGTGAATACAGTATACCAGTAACTCAAAGGAAATTGTGTCAAGATTCAAAACTTCAGTGTGATAAATAGATTGTTAGCAATAGCTGTTGTCAGCGGTGTCAGATTTATGGAGTGAAGCGCTAATTGGATGCTGGTATGTCTTTGACGGTATTCATAATGAGGCAAAAATGTGATACTGTTATGGTCTTAATTTTTCCTTGATGTAGGAATTTTAAACTAGAAATGGCGATCTTTTTTAAAGGAAGTTTTTTTTTTTGTAGTAAGTAGAATAAATACTGTGTTGGTGATATTCTATTGGAAACATGACAAGCCAGATAAATAAATATACGTGATTGAAAATATCATTCTGGGAGCTTGTAGACTAACAATAACTGGACGGTCGTGGACAGCCAATAACATTTTTCATACTTTTATCAACATTACAAATCTAGACTTCAAAGAATACTCAGTTTATTTCGAAGGTATTACTTTAAAAAGTGACTCGTCGCTAAGTAATAATAGCTACACAGGTCGATCGATCAGGTAAAGCTTTAAGCTTGCTGAGACCTTTACGTACCGAGATCCGAGACCCCTCCGTGCCTCGGAAAGCACGTTATTATGTTGGTCCCGGCTGTCATTCGTGGATCTTTGACAGTCGTTACGGGTCGTCAGAAGTCCAAAAGTCTGACAGCCAGTCTTACCAAGGGGTCTCGTGTTTCCCAGGAACTGGGTTGGGTTGAGGTCAGATAGGCAGTCGCTCCGAGTAAATACTGGTATTCGCCTTCGTCCGGTTAGACTGGAAGCCGACCACAACATAGATACCTATGGGAAAAGGCTAGGGAAATTATGAGGACTTTCAACAGTGAAGGTCAAACATCATTCATTCATTCATTATTTAGTTGTGATACGATAAACCTGGCCTGAGGTTATCGATAAACCAATTTTTATTTTTTTATATTTGTTCATTGACGTCACCTTATGAATTAATGACTGACGGATGTTACCGCGAGGTCATCCTTAGCGGTACTTTAGTCAGCTTCTATGAGATTATTGCCTTATAATTTGGTTGGGAATTTTGTAAGCGTCAGCGGTAGAGAGTTTAAGCTCTATAATTCGCTCTCCAATGTGCCTAATTATTTTTCGTTCGTCTTTCATCCTCGATGGATTTTCATATGAGGACAGTTTTATAATTATTTCTATATTTACGGTGTGCTTCACTTTCCGCTAACGCATGTGTAAGATTTTATAATTCGACCCTCCTAAATATGCCAAGCCATGCTTAATATCCTTCCCGGATGAATGTTCTACAATCATCGGTTGGCTGTAAACTTCTTCCTGTGCCTTGAACGTTGCAAGATAATAAGCTAAATTCAGAGAGCACTGATAATTATTAAGACTTTTTATTCGCACTAAATCAAAAGCTGTACTTTATAATTTAATAGCACTGCGTCCGTTAATTGGTGTTAAAGTCAACAGTTATTCCAATTCAATGCATTGGCATTAACCTGATTCCATCTAAATAATTATATTGAGTCTGTCAATCACAGGTCGTTCGTTTATCCAGTTCAATTCAATATGGCCAATGTTCCATATATATTATTATTATCAGCTATCAAATGATCTGTGGTCTATTCTACTGCAATTGAGTTGATACCCATTTATTTAATATGACTAGATGTTTAATTGGTTTTCAACGTTTAGGACGTTGCATAGTTTTCAACGAAATTGCAAGATCTCTTTGCGTCTACGTTTTCTCTCTCTTGATCAAGTATTTTGTGGTTTTGCTTTGAATATAATATGTATAAGATATAATACACTTTAATGTAATCGTGGAGAGATTTATTCAGAGCCATTTCAAAGGAAAATCAGAATGTTTTCCTCAAGTTGTTGAATTAAATAGGTTTTCGAGATTTAGAGCGTTTGAACTTTTGAAGTGCTTTTGATTCTGAAATTAATATAAAGTAAAATATCATTCAAAAGAATCAATGCTAAAAATAAAAATAAAGAAGAAGTGTAGGTAAGTCTTAGCACTGCCTAAATACGAGCTGAAGAAAAGTTCTAGAGAAACTAATTCAAATAACTATTGGGACAGAGTGTGATTTGTATGCAGACTTGTACTGGGAGTCTAAGGCTAATTCGATATGCCCCGACACCAGTTCATTAAATGAATGGTTGGCCTACTTCCGAGCCTACAGGATCGGGTGCATGATGTCACTTTTATTTCCGATGTCAATTCACACGACCAGCTATCGGTAGCGTGCAGGTGATAATTCATTTATGTTTGATTTATAGCATTGACGGGATTTCTTATAGGAGACTGGTCAGAGGTAAAATTGGGGCTTCGTGTTGTGTGATATAGTTTATTTTAACATTTGTGTTGATGTGAATGTAATATTCTACCGTAATATGTATCATAGTTATTGCTTTTTATCAAAATCTCTCAGGCTGTTAAAAAAATGGCGCCCAACGTGGCTTGTCCTACGTTGGGCGCCAGCCTCATTTTTGCGCATAGAAATTATTCCAGACATTATAAACTGTAAATCACATAGGCAAGTGTTATTTTCGTCTAAAGACAGTTTACACGTGGTGATACCGGTGAATGGAGCACGTGGGTAGGAGCGGGCGCGGCCGCTCGATACAGCGGAGGCTGCGCGCTGAGCTCCCGCCCGGAACAACCACTCAGCTACCCAACCATCGCTGACCTCCCCCGCTCCCGTCACACAGTTCACTGACCATCAACCGAGGGTAACCTCCACCAAAATCCAGAGCTCTTTCACGACTGGACGCCTAAACATCAACCATTCCAACAAGACCTGTGATACTCCTAGAAAATTATTGCGATCTCTGGACAGATACGGGTCTCAATTAGTTGGGCATGCAGATATTAAAGATTCCGTTCTCCCGGTACGAGCGTACGAGCCTCGTATCTAATGACACTGTTTTGATTTACGATATGATTCTGTGTACGTTATTGTATTTATAATTTCATGCATACATTCACGAATCGATGATCTCAGACTGATAATATAAAGTTTAATGTTGCACTATAATTTAGATGTGGTTAAATGATTTATGGTCTCGTAATGGATTGCGAGGTTAATTCATTAGTTAGAGGACGTTCTAAGAATAGGGACGGTGGATGAACTTTTTTGTGGTTTTGTTGAATAAATTAATTTAAAGACATTTAATTTGGAGAATAAAACTATTCCGATTTAAATAGAACGAAACCAATTAAAATAAAACAAGAGCAACGTTTCGTGTATTTTTAAATAAAGATTATTTTTTAGTAAATAACCTCTATTATTTGTAAAGACTGAAGCACCGAAGAGAAACTACAGAAAACGTCTTCATTCGTTAAATTGGGGTGGAATTCAACTGGGGTCTGCGAATGTATTCTAAGAGCAAATAACGTTACGTAAATTGAGTCGTTGTGTTGTTCATAGGGGAAGAATTAACTCGTCATCGCTCTGCATCTGTTAAACTCAATGTTAATAGGAATTGTCTTTGTTTGAGCATTCGCTCTTTTAAGAATTTGGTTTTTTTCTTCAACATCATTATCATCATCCAGTCCATCAACAGTCCACTGTTCGCCTCTTCTACTCGCATTCTGCATAGATCGTTGATGCTTTCTCCTTCTTCACATGACTTCATTTCCGACTATATTCAGATCTACGACGATTGTCCAACATTTTGTAAGCCAAAATATAACTCCATTCAAACCTAGCGAATTCTCAACGAGCTATCATACACCACATCCTCAAATCTCATCCGGCTACAAATATTCGCTAACAAAATAGTTACGTCTCAGCATCCTTGCTTATTTTTAGGTCGCCACACAAGGGAACTGGTCCGAGGGGGGAAGCCTCGTTATTCTGTTAGCAGGTTAGCACATAACTACTACGCACTAAGGCAGCTTTTAGACCGTAGTTTTGTTCTTAGGACGGAAAGATGAATAAATTATAAAGGGACCCTCTACGGATGTAAGAGAGGTCTACTCGCATTTACTTCGATGACTTTTTTTCTTGAGTTTTTTAGTGTGTGTGACCCCATTTTGTTAATGCTTTATGGGTTTTGTAGTGATCTTGTTTTACATTGGAGATTTTTATGTATAAAGTGAATTGGAAGGGTTAACTTTTTGTTAACATAAAAATAAAGGTTCCTAAGTAATCAAAGATGTATGAATATAAGAACGTTTCGATCTGAAATGTAATTTGGTCGGTTTCATTATTGAGCTGAAGTTCAGAACAGCCCCGCAAACAAAGCTCTAAAATGAGATTAAAACGCATAAATAGCAAAACGCTACTGGTTTCAATATTTATGTGTTTTAATATAATTTTGCGATATAACTTACCATTCAGTATTGCAAACGGATTTGATTAAATCTTATACGGGAATTGCAAACACATTTAAATCCATTTCCGATCGCATTACACTAAACTGGAAAGCGATTCAATACAAAATCGAGTTTGCACAGCCGGACACAAAATCTTTTATCTAATCTAGACAAATATTGTCATTGACTTGGCACATGGCGAAATTGGGACCAACCTTAACGCTGTGAGAGGACACGTGCAAAAAATTGAAGGCTTTAATACTATGAGAAGTAGTGCCAGTTTCCCATACAGGGTAAAGATACTTAGGGTTGAAATATGCCTTACTGTTAGGAGATAAGGTCCATATCTTAGTATTGAAAAATCGATTAAGTTCCAAGGCGTGAGGAGATGCGGATTGAAGATAGATAAAAGTTGGTGTCCGAGATAAGACGGGTCGTTGAACCCGCGCCTACGGGAGTTCTTCCCTTTTCTTATGTTGATTTCGTTTGGATTGAATACTACTTTTATTATGTAAAGAAATCGGTTTTCTTTTTCTTTTTTCTGTCTGTCTTGCTCTTTACGTTATGAGTTTTGATTAGTCTTTCAGAATCGAAATACCAAGATGAAAGAGAGACAAACAATTTAGAGTACAATGCTTTTTTAACGTTAGATATTGAGAAAAATATGCTAAAAAAAACAATTTTAATATATAATAATGCAAATATTTAATGATAGACTTACTAAGAAGTTAGAGGATACTGATGATATGCTAATAAAACGTTAGGATTTTGGAGGTGTGAATTCAAATTTTCAATTATTACAACGAGCTACCGTAGCTATGGTAATTGTACTATAGTAAGCCAGTTTTGTGGCGTCTTCAGGAATGTGTCCATGTGAGGACGACTCGTTTGATGACGCGTGGTATTTGTAATTATTCAACTGTCGCTTACGTAATTAACACGAATCTTCTAACGTAAGAATAAATTGAATTGGACGGATTTCCATTATGTTCTAATTTGGGGACGGGCTGCTTGTACGGTTAAAGTGATGTGGTTTTTGACGGGGAGCAGGTTGATTCAATGTGACAGGCCTAAGAATAAAATGTTTTGGGCTTAAACATAAAAGGGTGGTGTTTTTAGGCATTTTATAGTTGTGGTTATTCCAATTAGGAGAGCCATCGTTCTTAATAAGTATGTAATCAGATTTAGCTGCGCATAATAACAGATTTCACATGTAACACACAGACTAGAAAATCGAATTCCCACTAAGATTGAAAGTCTACTCGCATTTGTCATTAAAAGAGTTATGCTCGGTTTACGTTTTCCGATAAAACATACACACGTACATTTTATTACTTAACCCGAAACAATAAAGTTAGCTGTAAACATAATTTATTATGCATATAGGCCAGCCTCCGAGCGTTTAACATCTCTGAGAGAATCTCTTTTAAATATTTAAAGACGGTTCAAGGCGTTTCTGCTTTCATTTATAAATTAGGTGGCGTAGGAATAGCACGTACTGAGTTTCGATCTAGTATTTGTATCCTTGTAGAACCTACGTATTTCATTGCATTATAGTTTAAGAAGACATAATATGGCTTTCTTGTAAGAGCATATTGATCAGGGAGACAGGGGAGTGACTGTAGGTACTGGGCAATATAGTTTGTAATCTCATAGTAACTATTCTCTCTCTTTGTCATAGTAGGTAAAGAGTGAATGCCAATTGCTAGTAGAGACAACATATCTGCTATGAGCTTCCTCCTTACTTACCTACTTAACTGTTCACCCCGTAGATATCCTGTCGGTGTCGTAATGGGAGACGCAACGATAGCATCTGCCTTTACAATGCTACCTTTATCTTTCTCCACCTAAACGCTATTCAAATCAGATTGGAAAATGCCTTGGGATGCGGAAACTGAAGATAATATGAACTGAGATATTATGGATCTAATATAGGTAGCGCTGCTAATAACAGAATCCGGGAAACACCAGAATGACGATGATCTGTAGACTATTGAAGTATTGACGCACATAATTGATGGGATAGAGGTAAGAATCACACATTATGCGTCAGACCTAGAGCTACAACAAACAAACAAACATAAACTTCCTTCTTCCTTAGGGGAAATGTTAAAGATAATTGAGTTAATAACTTCCCTATACCTACTGCAGTTGATATTAAGTTTAGTAATAAGTGTCATGTTGTTAAAGTTTCCAGCAAACTCTAGGTTATGTTAAAATTAGCAAACTTTCTTCTGCTTGCAATTTTGTCGCACCGTGCAAGCATTTTCTGAAATATAACTTTTTGATATATTTTTCTTATTTCTGGAAACTAACCAAGAGGTTAATAAAAATTGAATGAATAACAGATGTTTACGTCCTCAAATGAATGACGAATCGTTCGGGAGTCCATTGATCAATTTACTCACGGGAGTGGAATAGACAAAGATATTGTTGAACGTGGAATTAAGGCTAAAGTGTCATTGATGATGCATGTTGTTTATTCATTCAATATTCAATTACGATCACAAATACAGGACACTGAGATCATTTTAATTCATACCATTACGGAAACTGACTGAGTAAGTAGAAGAAGCAGGAAAAAGCATTTATAACAAGGAATATTTATAATTCTGATCATTAAAACTATTTACTTTCCGAATACTGAGGTCGTTTTGAAACAAAAATAGTACATGGGCCCAAGTCTACTATTTTTATAAATTCAGTCATTCCAACACGATCCCATTGTCATTTTGCTAAAAGTTCGTAATCTGGTAAATTCATAATGGTCGATCATTGGTCGGTCAATGTTCTCGTAATATAATTGTGTTATTACGAGTATAATGGCATTGTCGTATTGCCATTATTATAAAACCCATTAGTAGAAATATCATTCATTTGTCATTATGTACGAGATTACCAATATATGCAATTTATTTCAATGTAGTGTCAGTGGCCGACCATTGGAAAGTCATAATGACGCCATTATAATAGAAGATTACCAAACTTGTCAAAATCAACAATTATGAAATCAATGATCGACCATTCTGACACTATTGTAATAGCAGACTTGAGGCCCTGGGGCCCAAGTCTGCTATTTTTATAAATTCAGTCATTCCAACACGATCCCATTGTCATGCCATTGTCATTTTGCTAAAAGTTCGTAATCTGGTAAATTCATAATGGTCGATCATTGGTCGGTCAATGTTCTCGTAACATAATTGTGTTATTACAATGGCATTGTCGTATTGCCATTATTATAAAACCCATTAGTAGAAATATCATTAATTTGTCATTATGTACGAGATTACCAATATATGCAATTTCTTTCAATGTAGTGTCAGTGGCCGACCATTGGAAAGTCATAATGACGCCATTATAATAGTAGATTACCAAATTTGTCAAAATGAACAATTATGAAATCAACGATTGGCCATTCTGACACTATTGTAATAGCAGACTTGAGGCCCTGGTATAGTGTTGCCGAAAACGATATAGACTGTCTAAATATTTTTGGGTTCAATACCATACATATTTTTGATAACATCGATAGCAAGATTTCCATTAACGCTATTAAATTATAGTGCTGTGCACTATAATTGTGTGTGTGTAGTGTGTGTGCGTGTGTGTAGATACATATCATGATAACGGTAGCCTCACTACGATAATGTAATCGACGTATCGAAACTTACTAGTCACATAGATGAAATCAGTGCTCAACAAATTGATTGCACGAGATACGAACATTTTATTGGTATTCAGTTCACGGGCATTATGTTCCTATTATGAACGTTTATTAATAAGCATCGTGCGACGTTCTCTGTGATTTGTGGCTACGAAGTCCACCTCATTAAAGACTAGCTTTGCTTCTTAGATTACTTCTATACGAGGTACTTATTAGATTGCTTGTAATAACAGATGAGACTACTAGGAAAATATATTCCCCCATGAAAACCGTGCATAAACGATCAGGATGAACGCAGAGATATTACGAAACGATACCGAGTAACTAAATGCGTTTCCATTCATGCACGCCTTTCCTCACTAGTAGACCGTTAATAATCTGTAACAGAATAAGATAACGATAACTGGCTGGTAACTGGCAGGGGGTCCCAGAATTTTACTTGCATCCTAATTAGGCAATCGGCGCCCTTGGCACAAGAACCAACTTGCGAAATAGTCCGAAACGACAAGAAAGTTCGGTTAATTGCCGGAACCGCATCAAACTTTGTTCCGTTCAAGAATTTCTGACTTTAATCAGTTTTCAGATAAGGGTTAGGTTGGCGGGGTCCGATAATATTTAGTCTACCATAAGTACCAGCTCAAATCAAATCAAATTTATTCGTTAATGTAGGTTTCAATACAATAGGATGTTATAATAAGATAGTTTGTTCTCTACGTTTTACTCGAGAGCATACAAATAATAATTAAGTAGTTGTGTCGAAACAACAGACACATTTAAAATAAAATAACTCCATTACTTACTATGAAAAACCGATAATCCTGAAGATCCTGGTAAGGATAGTAGAACAAACTTATTAAGTTATTGTAGTTCATCGGTCCTTGATGAGTGTGCAAATTAATTAATCCTATGTTTTGAAGTGGTCGAAAATCGAGTTCAAAGATTCCGTTACATACGTACATACAGGCGAAGCTAATAAAAGCGTGTTAAAAATGGCCATGATGAGCGCAAATATGTTCGTTTCATTCATATCGCATTGGGCGTTTTAAGCTACAAAACGCTTTTTCCGTTAAAAATGTTATTTGATGTGATTATTTTAATGAAAAGTAATTTACAACCAATGTTAAGTGTATTCGTTTTTAGGGTTCCGTACCCAAAGGGTAAAACGGGAACCCTATTACTGAGGCTCCGGCGTCTGTCTGTCTGTCTGTCCGTCTGTCACCAGGCTGTATCTGATGAACCGTGATAGTTAGACAGTTGAAATTTTCACAGATGATGTATTTCTGTTGCCGCTATAACAACAAATACTAAAAAACAGAATAAAATAAATATTTAAGGGGCCTCCCATACAACAAACCTGATTTTTTTGCTCGTTTTTGCTCGATATTGATAACTGCAACAGGTAGACGCTTGAAATATTTACAGAATATTTAGTTATATATTCACTTTAAAAACAAATAATTAAATTATAATAAAACAAATATTTAAGGAGGGCTCCCATACAACAAACGTGATTTTTTTGCCATTTTTATAGATAATGGTACGGAACCCTTCGTGCGCGAGTCCGACTCGCACTTGGCCGGTTTTTACCACTTTAAGCTGACAACAGGTAAACCGCTGTCACTGTCAGATTGCATACAAAAGAAAGAGATGCGCAATGACACAACGTATGGCGTAAAAATGCAAATAAAGTCGTATAAAATTAGATATTAAATAATTAATAAAAATTAATCCATCACCGGATGCAGTTTGGCATTTGCAATTTTATGGTATACTTTTAATTATAATTATAACTGTTAACGAAGGGCTAGACTGCTTTTAAAAATAATTGTTTTTTTCTTCTGTAAGTATTAAATAATGTTTAATTATGTTTTGAGTTCCATCACCGTATGCACAAAAGACTTGAAAATATCATACTGTTTTTGTTTTGAAAAAAATATTTACTGTTTGCTTTAAAAAACCACCTTTTTGACCATTTTCAAGACATCTCCGCCCTTGGTTAGAATGCATATTCCTTTGTCGGATAGTTGTCTCAGATGGTCATATTTATTACAAGTTTGAACTACAAGACATTTTTTGTTCCTCTATATGTCCTCTATCTATAAATACAGTGCGACGCCATTTAAAAAAAAAAAACAAAGTGGCGGTCCAAGGCGAGGGCAATAGGTTTAAAGTCAACTTTGGGCAGCGAGCAAAAGCAAAACTGTTAAGTTTTTTATAAGTTTCTTCAACATGCGGTTTTCACGTAAGTTGACTGTCTATCACTAACCCTAAAAACTTTGTTGTATCCGTTTTTGTAACTAAATTTCACAACACAATGGAAATTTAGTCGTTGTCGCTAACTAAAATTATACACGTCTTTTCTAAATTAATTTTTAAATTATTCGGTCGCAACCAATCTATAGTTTGCTTTAGTCATCGTGTCATTGATTTTTTGTTCATAATTGTAGGAATCATCTTTTTTATCATTATAGATAGTACATCAGTTCTGAGATGCTTGATTTGGATATTGTTAAAGGATTTACCAAAGTGCTGGCGTTTTATCCATTCCATATAAATATTGAAGACAAATTTACTGTAGACCATGTTTATCATTCATACTCTTGTTTTTTTATGGTTGTAAGAAATGATTGCACCGGTAGGCCTTTAGAAATCTTACAGCTGGATGTTAGTCATCGAAAATTCGAAACAACAGCGACTCATCGTACCGCAAGGCAAAACCTCGTCACCTATAAACAAGCCATGCATTTCGTTTCGAACAAACCCTCCGTCACTGGCTGCGAGTTGCGACGCAATATGGCACAAGACCGCGTAAAAAACCACCCTATACGGTCCCGGAGTCCCCGCAGACGCTCACCCAAATGTGAACTTTACCTTCTGAATATAAAGTCTGAAAGTGAACCTTCGACTCCAGCACACGTTGCATTGAAGGTTGAACTTTGACTCCAAATGGCGACACGTCCTTTTTTTGGTGACATTTGCTTTTTCATACAAAAAAAAGAACCTAGCTGCCATGAGTTACGGTTTATTCCAGAATGTGCGGTGAATTCTTTGTTAAAATACTTCGCCAGGAGTCGGCGAAATGCTCACGTGCGTATTCCTTTTGTTGAAGGCTCCGATGGAGACTCGTACAAACCTCGACGGCGTTGCTTGACATTTCATATGAATAATAGCATATTTTTATTCGTGTAATGCGTCGTAACCTTTTAGAGAAAGGATTTCCTTAACGCCATTTTGGGAGCAGTTTTATGGGTCGTGCCAACTATTGTGTAACATGCGTTTTAAGAATCCTTGTTTTAGTTCTCCCCTATTTATTATTGTGTCTATTTGAATTTTTAATGCATTATCAAATTAGTAGTTACTGTTGTAATCTTTTGATTTTTTAGAATCTCAGCATTCACAAATCATGAAAAATAATGTATAATATGATTCAACGAACGAGTTCTACGTAATTGAATAAAACGGGCTTATACATTTGCTTTATTGCTTTTATTTTAAGTGTCCAACGATCTGCGGTTGCCTTCAACAGTTTCTCTCACGAGTATCCTAGATTTTTTAGAATGCGAAGCTTTTTGTGGTTTCTTTTAAGCTATTGTTGATCCGACTCGCCCTGATTATTTACATTTATCAACTTTCTTATTTCTTCGTCTACTTCAGGCTAGAAGTTTTGCCTGTGTAACAGATACCCGTTTACAAGTAAAATATAAGGCATTGCATGAAATATTTCAGCTTCTGCTCACTTAAACATAGTTAAGTACTACTTAACACGACATTTCCATTACTTGACATCGTTGATAGTTATCACGAGTTATCGTAAAATCTTAACATACGTACCCACATAAATGAAGTATGCATAGGCACCCGTAAGTTTGTTAGAAGCACAATGGTAGTACAACGTTATTGTTTCTTCACAATGGGCCAATGGGGTTTAGTATATAGTTGAATAAGTATATTGTGTATTATTTATATGTATTAACAAAACACCCATTGTGACTATTGGATTTGTTAAGTATAGTGACTTCAATAAAACAAGGTGTTAAGGTGAAATGTAACGAGAGTTTACATGATGATTATGGATTTGATGAAAGGCATCGTACAAATCCATGTAGTTTCTTTGGTTAAAATTTAAAATGCTGAAGATGTTTTAAATTAGATAAGTCTCGATTATATTTTACTATTAATTCCTATTTCTGAAATATTTTTATCATACTTACCTACATTTTCTTTTATCATCACTATTTCAGCCGAAAGACGTCCACTGCTGGACATAAGCCTTCTCCAGGGGGGGGGGCCCTGGTAAACCTTTTCTAAATGGTTAACCATTTCACTACGACAAAAGCCGTTGCCGAATACATGACATACATACTTACATACATGTATATTTATATATGTATTTACTGGTCATCATCATCATTTCAGCCGAAAGACGTCCACTGCTGGACATAGGCCTCCCCCAACATTGGGTTTGCAATAATCGCCACTCTTGCGGTCTTAATTTCTTAAATATTGAATTTATCATGTCTGAGTTATTCAATCCAAAAGTTCAACGTTCGCGGATATCAGAAAACATATTTTCATTTATGGGTCACACACATTGCAAATAAAATTATCACTAGTAAATAAATGATGTCATAATTCTGTAGGGTCAATGTGATTGGTTAGATTTTGGCTAATTGTACACTATTGATAAAGCAATGGCCTGTGGTTGGCTCAATTGTATTGATACGATTAATATCCAAATCAATGTTTACCATCAACCCTTTTGTTTTCTGAGGAGCGTTTTGCGCATTTGCGAGTAAACTGTTAATGTTTTCATGGAACTTATCTGTAAAAAAGATGTCATCATCTATTTTCTTGTTTAAAAATTGTACGTGATAAGAAAGGATTCCCCGATACATAAATATCTGTATTCTTATCCTCTTTCTCTTTTTGTCTTTTACTCTTTTCTACTAGTTCTTTGGTTTTTTTTTTCGTTTTTTCATCTCGTACGTTGCCTTCTCAGTCCACTGCAAATATTATCTCTATATTCCTTTACATCCCTTACCTTAATAATTTTCCAAATTCGTCATATTATTTGTCCGTCTCGACTCTGCTAACGTTGTTCATCTTTACGTTTCTAACTGTTTATATCAAGTCATCGATCTATAATTATTGAGTGTATTGAGTACAGGGAACGAGTACAGAGGCAGGGTCTCGTAATTGATTACCGTTGCCATCGTCCGTGTGTCACGCGATCTCGTAGCTGCCTCATAAACAATACCTTGTGGTGGCTAGTTTTAGGGTTACCTTCATCGAATTAACATATTACCATCTAAAAATAATATTTGTTTGGCATTTGCTTGTGGTAGGTTTTATAATAATAACCAAATTTAAAATATTGCGTATGTTATGCAAAATAAAGTCTACTGAAAAGATAATTGCATAGTTAGTTGCACACCTCAGACTTGACTCCACATAATTCATAATTTTAATGTGATTTAGTACTAACCTTGTCTGAATGTCAAACAAAACGATAATCTTATTAATCATACCATATTACTGGGACGAAACGCATAATTGGAAACGCTGTAAAACAACTAATTGAATCTACTGTGCTAATTTGGGCGTCGGTTAAAATACTATACCTATATTCGTTCGTTATGTTACCAATCTCGTTTTCAAACTAACTGCACTTTGTGTTGAGGTTGAATTTCACTGAATTTCGTTCAAACGTCCCGTCAAAGAGTTACTTTTGAAACAGACTGAATATAATTTATGGAATCCGAAGTTAAATGTAAATGCTTCCACTCTGATTTCAGAGTAAAAGAAATATATTTGTGGAATGCTTTGTTGTCTGTCGTTAAAGTAAACTGAGGAACGTTATTAACTTATAGGTACTATAGTTTCAGTCGATTCACTGCTTCTGGACATTTAATCTTTTAGGGTCCCATTAGTCCTTTTGTGTCATTGGATTTTATTATATGAATTTAAATAAATTAATTATGGCATAACTTTTAACTGCTTAAAGTTGTATTTGAGTTACACTTAGTAGGTGCAAAGCTGGCCAGTAGCCAGTAGTTTTAGCGAAACACTATCCATATTTATGAACTTCCTAGTATTAATTAATTTATTGTTGAAAATAATTAAAGATTCGTGGAATTTTGTCACCGAAACAAGACTTAACCGGGATAGCTTTCAGTTAAAAC
This sequence comes from Tiliacea citrago, assembly GCA_963921375.1. Taxonomy (NCBI): domain Eukaryota; kingdom Metazoa; phylum Arthropoda; class Insecta; order Lepidoptera; family Noctuidae; genus Tiliacea; species Tiliacea citrago. Next base: position 5,267,027 of record OY992791.1, on the reverse strand, counting down.
TGAATAATAGACTTCCGAGTTAACCTAAGTTATTTCAAGCTCGCGGCACGAGCTAATCCTTGTTTAAAGCAGTGGAACAGTCTATTCGCTCAAACTGATTTCACGGATTGTCGCCTCCGTTCCGCCCTGTTGACATTCATTGTCCAAACAATTGTCGGAAAAACTGTAAAAAGATAAGTAACGGTCGCGTCTGATAACCCAGGCTTTGTAATGAGCCTGTTACTGAAAAGTATAACTGAACTATTATGTAGTAGCTTGGGCTAAAATGATTTCACATTTGAAAAATATAACTGACCGCCACAACCCAGTAACTGGGTAACACGATACCCGTAGGTAAGACTGGTTGTCTACCCGTAATGACTGCCAAAGATCTACGAATGACAGCGGTGACCAACTGCTTAACGTGTTTTCTGAGACATGGAGAGGTCTTGCTCTCGATATGTAATGGATGGTCACCCATTCATGATCCGACCGTGGGGAGCGTAGCTTAACCTTCGATCGATTTAGGCACGAGCCCCTTAATCAATCCAAACAATAAATGCTAAACATTAACAAAAAGAAATTTCCAATCAGAAAACTCCATTGTAATCCAACAATCGTCGAGTTATTACGAAAAATGGTCATCCATTTTTTTCATTGCTTTATTTCATGGAAAACAGCAACCGGCGTCAATTGAAAGCCTTCAATGAATGGCGAATACAACAATAGCTCGTTCGTAAACACATTGTATTATGTGCGTTGTATCGATGGCTTATTCCGAGAAGGAGAACCGCAATTGCCACGAATGCGGGTAATCGATATGGAATCGATGACCAACGCTGCAGTCTTGTTAAACATTTATTCTACAACCTTACGTTGTATGTCGCCGTACTATTGCCCTTGACAGTTTGTCACTGGCTTCCATTATTATCAGCGGCTCCGGTTTAGCACGTTTAGAATGTATTAATTTATCATCTAGGTAACAACTTCCTTGTGTTGTGAAAATGGCAGCTGACTAAAACCAAGACGAAAGTCTTTTCAGTTTTTGCGTTTAACAGATCAAATATATGCGCTATGGTTATAGTCTTTTATTTGATTCTTGAATTATAAAAAAAAATATCATAGGAGATTTTTATTATGAGAGCCCTCCGCTGTGAAATCTCTTAAATTTGAGCAGGCCTACATCTGTAAGTGGATGGTGACTGACTGCATAACATGAATTGTTAACTCAGTTCCCGCACTTACTTCAAAACTTCCTGTACATTCTCTCACGCAAGTTGTACCGAAAGATATACTTTCCGAAGTTCAAACTTGATGTAGAATAAATACTCAAACTCAAACCATTTATTTCAATGAAACCATTTACAGGCACTTTTGATTTGTCAAAGAGTCGGTCAATTAGTCAGAAAGCGGAAGCTATTTGCCCATTCCAAAACGTAGATCTCTATGGAGAAGAACAGGCAATAAACTCCAAGGACACTCTTTTAAATCAAGATATTACAAAATCCTGGGTACATTATTCTTGTCGCTTCTTTATGTGAGAACAATGTAAAAAAAACAACAAAAAAAAACAATTCAAAATATAAGATTAATGACAAGCCTCAACTGACGGCGCCCGTTCACGAACATGACGCGTGGATCAGCACCGTCCAGCTCAACCACTTTGTAGGGAACCGAATGAACCAACACACGCGCCACCATCAGCGAGACATTTAAGTGAGCATGACATACTTTCAACTGGCAACAAACCAACAAACAACAACAAACCAGGCTTTTTTAAGTCAACATACATCATAACCTAATGAACGGTTCCATGGTACTCAGATTTACAAAATTGAAAAAATGCTTTTAAATTATACAAAACTATAGCTTGCAATGTATTTCAATGATTAATAAAATTTTACTAGCAAAAGGAAAATCGTTGTTACCTATTGAAGTATTCAACAACCAACTAAAACTTGATTAAGTATATAAAAATAAACGATAAGAATGTAATGTCAAAACAAAAAATAAAAAAGGGGGGAAGCATCACTTCCAAATATTAAAATTCTAACAAGTGAGCCCAAGTGGTTGTGGAGCAAGACCAGCATTAAGCCAAGCATCTTTATCTACGATATAATCATCCAACTTATAATATAATAATTATGCTTGTCTCCATAGTGTTCGTTTAATGCGTTTTAAATTTCTTTTTCATTTAGTTGATGAATATCTAATGGTATTTTATGATAACAAAATATACTAACTTAGATACTGCTCGCAATATCTTGGAATATTGGCATTTATTTCCTTATAAACCAGCTTTGTCTCACCTGCGATGTTTCGAGATACAGCGAGAGTTATTATTATAGGATCTACCTCACGTGGGCGGAGACTTACGACAGACTACTACTTACAACACCACTTATTATATTATATAGAACATTTGTCCGTAGGCCAAGAATCGTATTGGAATAGGGACACTGTAAATAAGCAAAGCTATAGTTTCAATTTCATTCCCTGAGATAGAATTGGTTCACTTTTATGTGATCATTTCGCGGCTTTGGTGTTGCTTCTGAAGCCAAATCGATTCTATTGTCAGATTTTATTCTACACCACGTCTATGGAACAGTTTTCTTCTGATTTAACAGAACTCGAATGAAGTCGAGTATTTTATATTGTTTTTCAGTATTATGGCAACAAAAAAACTCGATTATTTAACACAATGAAGTAAGTGCAAAGTAATAGAGAAACTTTGTGTGCGTGACAATGTTTAATTCGTACAAAAATAATAACCACGACCTAGTTTAGAATGAAACATGTATCAAGAGAATAATTAACAACAATGTTTCAGATTTTATGTTAAAAGTTATATATTTGTCCTATGTAATAACAACTCTGTAACAATATTCTGACATAAAAATGAGTTATATAGACCTGTAGAGCACACTCTGCCTGAGGGCAGGGCTGCTTCAAGGCTCTGGGGGCAATGTATTTATTTATTAACAATCTCCGGGGCTTGCTAATCAATGTCTTGTTGTAGGTTAGTAACAATCACTGCAGGCATTCCGTCTGATTCGACGAGGTCGTCGGCCTAAGGTCGGCGATACATTGTTTTCTGTTAACCATCTACTGTGACTATCTCTAACCTAATGGTTCGTAACTAAATATAATGGAGCTTTGAAGTAAATAATAACAATGATTTGTGTGTTGTTTCAGGTATGGATCGATGTTCTTGGCTGATTAGAAAAAGTATGGATACTTATAGCGTAAGTTTTTTGTTACTTCCATAGATCGGGTTTCGTATTAGACTAGATTTATATGTTCGTTTTTGTTGAATTTTTTCCGGTCCTGAGCTTTAAAATTCTGTTAAAAAACTGGTCACAATGTAATATTTAGGTACTTTTCTACAAGAAAACTTAAACATATATTCCTAATGTATAAATCATTGAACGGAAATATATTTAAAACATCATCCAACTTCCAACTTTGGTCTGAAATCGTATTTGATTGCAATTTGTTTACACTTGAACGCCTCTCACTCATGTATTTATGCATGCGCTTGCTAAACGACTTGGCATTACCGTATGAATGCTGCATCGGGGCGAAGCGAGGCGAGATATCTCACAGAATATCTCTCTCTGCCCTATTGAACTGAGTCTACAAGTCTAGATACGTCACAGTTACAGTCCCGTTTGCATAGACCCGTTTCTTTAAATCCTGTTAACTTGTAATTTTGTAGTCGCCTTGTGGCGCGTACGCACGAACGTACAAAACATGGTGAACACGAACATCGAACACAGAGCATTTGGTTCGTACGTGTGGAAGTAAATTAGCAAAGCGAACACGGACACCATATGAACACTGTTCGACTTGTGTTCGCGCTCAACTGCCGTGCTCTCTTTAGTAACCATGGATTCACCGTTGGAAGTAGTACACTGTTGCCACTGTTAGATAGGTGGCTAAGAAAACATACCCTTGCGCCGCCGCGCGCTCACCTCTCGAGTTCGGTACGAATAATTTAGCATCATGTTTGTCCCAACGCAGAAAAACGAAATTATTTTGGATCGCCACGAACATTTTTGACGAACATAATGTTTGATGTTCGTTAGTAGTACGCACGTGCGCACAAAGTGTACGATGTTCGTGTTCACCACGTTCTTGTTCGTTCGTGCGTACACCACTTTGAAATGAGAAGAAAGTTTCGTATAATCAAAAGCTTCTACGGAACTTTTTGATGGCACTCGTAAAATGTCATAGAATTTAAAATTAGAATTTCTACTCTGCTCAGCTCTACGTCGCATTTTTTTTTCTAATTTATTTTAAGGCGTACAGCCTGTAGGTACTTTTGCTTACTTTTTTCTTCGAGTTATTTATTAAAAGTGTTTATGTTTGTGATCTTGACCTGGTTATTGCTGTAATGGTGATAAAAATAGGCAAGGCTTGACTTTTAGAAACGAGAACAACAATTGAAGTTAATATTGGAACAGTATAAAGTAAATCCTGATAGTAATAGCTAAGGGCATTATCACAATCCTAGATCTATAGCGTTTTAATGGCACAATAATGGTCAGCCATTCAATTTATCTTTATCTAAGATTCTCAAGTCTCAACTTACTGATTTGCAGGCTGACATAATTATCATAAATACTCGAGTTTCTAGCGGTTCCTAGGTATCTAAATACAATCGATTTCTTATTTTTTTATTTTGATACATTTAAAAAATAACAAAACCCTTCTTCGCAGTCAGGTAAAAAAAAATCCGTTATGGTCTATTCTTTCAAATTTAATTTTTTCAAGTCTTCATCAATTCGAATGAAACTGTTGTACTATGATATCTGTGTATAGACTAGTCACAGTCAGTAAACAATGGAGACCTTGGCGGCCAAGCGTCTGCACTGCAATATTTTGACGGTCAGTCAGCGAGGCCGCCGGTCAATGACCCGTCCGGAAATAGATAGCCCACGTGCGCCTGATAGGCATACCTTACTACGCCTACCTACGTCGCGTAGGTAGACAGTACTGGTTTCAGCTGAACTGTACAAGGAATGAAGAAAAACTTCATGGGGCTTTATAGGACTAAATGGTTGTTTAGAATGACATACACTGTCCTGGAACGCCTTGAAAAGTGACTGAAGTTGTTGCACTATAGCAAAACAAAATATAGGTCCTATTTCGAAGATCATAAATATTATTTTTTATTATCAAAGCCCGCTCTTATCACTTGACTGAAACCCTTACTTTCTCGTAGTGACTGTGTTCTTTTAGCCTTGGGTGGGATCACACGCCTCACGTCAATCTATCTGCCTAGCTTATTCCCAACTATGTTGGGGTCGGCTTCCAGTCTAACCGGAAATACCTGAATACCAGTTTTTACGTGGAGCGACTATATTATACAAATCTATCTTAGAGAGATGTATTAATGACTCTAACGATTACAATTCTGTTAATACGTATCTGTTAAAGTCGCGAATCATATTTTGATCAAGATACAACCTGACACGTTGTAGGTCGTAGGTTCGAACCCAGACAGGCGCTTTACTTTGTGTAAGTTATTTCATCACCACTGCTCTCAAAACGGTGAAGGAAACCATCGTGAGGAAACCGGCATGTCCTAGAACCAAAAATTCGAAGACACGTGACATCTTCCAACCCGCACTGCGCCCGCGTGGTGGTCTTGACCTGACCTGCTGAGGCCTGTATCTCAACAGTGGGAACATTATATATATGAATAAGTAACTTTTTGCGAAATTTCATTAAACTTCAGTCAAGTTTACGACTAAGTACGCTTCTGATAACTATGTATACAGTTTGTATATAGCAGTTTGACATGTTACAGACGAAGGTTCAAGATAACATCTTATTCTAACAGATGACGATACTTAAACTAAGTTTAGCTTAGTTGTTATTGCCGCTATATTACAAACTAACGCTTCAAAACAGGGACCCGTTTGATCACTTAATGATTAAGTTAGAGATTACTATCTTGTTGATCTGGTGGTTGCAAGCGCTACTGCTGAGCATGAGGTCCTGGGTTCGATTCCCGGGTCGGGCAGTGTTATTGGAGATTTTGGACACGGATAGACCATGACACGGGTTAGTACATACATAGGGTACTTTTAATCCCAGTAGTACGTTCCCGTGGGTTAATTGCCGACCTCAGACCAAGGTATCATCAATCGATTTGGTGCTTTTTTATTTTTTTTTGTTTGGGAAATCATCAAATAACTTCTCTCGCTCTGGGCGGAGCGAGAGAGTTTTACTGACTAAAACCCACCCGTGTTCCTTCAGTTGCCTGTGTGCCAGGGCCACGATATCCCTTTCGGACAAACTCGCGACTCTGGCAGGCATTGGCAATACCGGATCCCGTCAGTTGGTGCTGACATCTCTTTGAGGCACGCGTGGAACACAACGCGCCGTCGACCTGGACCTGGTCCTTATCGGCTGGCGAGCTACCCATCGCTCACTGTCCGCAAGCCCGCGCCTTTACGGTGGCCGGAAATCGGCCTGCGACTCCCGACGCCCGGGGCGTCTCCCGTGGCAACTAGGTTCGTGAGAGCGCGAATTTCGCCTCTCCCTCACGCGTTCCGCCTGCCTCCTTCGCGAGCATTAATGCTTCGCAGAAGCAGGTGGTGGCCTCCCATGCACCCTCGCTCCGAACCAGCGCTAGACGCGAGAGATCGCCGCCGCCGATCGCCTCCGCGAGGACTCGGTGGTGCTCCGCCTAAGATCGATTCGGTGCTAATATGTGATTATGGCAACTTATATTAATTTCACAGCAGCTTCTTTTTGCACCGGTCCAAGAGACGGTCCATAATCAACAACAATAACACTAAAAGGCTGATTAAATAGATAGAGGAATTAATAAAGGATTTTATTATTTAACTAGCTTTTGCCAGCGGCTTCCCCCGCGTGGAGGTCGGATATTATCCGACGGAAACTTACTACCGTAACGCGCACGCCAGTCGGTACGATTTGTTCAACAATCATCGTCATATTTCAGTCAAAATCACCCTATATTGCACTGCTGAGACACAGGCCTCCTCTCGGTGAGAGGGTGTGGGCCGTAATCCACCACGCGGTGTCATGTCTTCGAATGTTTGGTTCTAGGACATGCCGGTTTCCTCACGATGTTTTCCTTCACCGTTTGGAGAGCAGTGGTGATGAAACAATTTACACAAAGTAAAGCGCCTGTCTGGGTTCGAACCTACGATCTAAAACTCGTAAGTCGCGGCCGCCCGTTACTATTGAGCCACCACTGCTCTATATCTATATTTCAGTTTCACAAAACCCTAATTAATTATACACCTAAACCTTCCCCATGAATCATTCCGTCCATTGGTGAAAATCTGTTCGTTAGTTTTTGAGTTAATCACGTTCAGAGACAGACGCGGCGGGGGGACTGTTTTATATTATGTATTGATTTAATAATAAGCTTATTGACCAGGAAAATGTATTTTTTTTAACCGACTTCCAAAAAGGAGGAGGTTATATGTTCGGCTGTATGTTTGTTTTTTTTTATGTATTTTCACCGATTACTGCGTTAATTGTGGACGAATTTTGAAAATTCTTTTTTTGCATGGAAGCGTATGCTGCCGAGGTGGTCCCATTGCCACCAAATCAGAATCTGATGAGGGGATCCCATAGAAATCGAGGGAAATCCTCTAATTTTATAGGCATACCTTTAGCAATTTGAGTATTTTCTAAAGTAACTCGTGCGTTTGCACTCGAAAAGCACCATTTGGTGAAGTGGAACTCATGATGAAGACCACAGATGGCCACCGGAACTACTTAATAATAAGTATTTCACAAAAGCAATATTTTGTAAAAGGTGATGAGCATTTGACATTAGGCTATTGTAAATTAGATAAATTACAAACTGACCCGCTAAAAAGTGAATAATAAAATATTTTTTACAAAAAAAAATAACCGACTCCCAAAAAAAACACTACAAAGTGAAAAATAACTTATATTTGGAAGTCGGTGGCAAAAAACTAAAATACAGATCCAAAGACACCGACTTCTGAAATTAAAGTTATTAAATGGCAAAAAAATCACGTTTGTTGTATGGGAGGCCCCTTAAATATTTATTCTATTATATTTTTTAGTATTTGTTGTTATAGCGGCAACAGAAATACATCATCTGTGAAAATTTCAACTGTCTAACTATCACGGTTCATGAGATACAGCCTGGTGACAGACAGAGACAGACGGCGGAGCCTTAGTAATATGGTTCCCGTTTTACCCTTTGGGTACGGAGCCCTAAAAAATATTTTGATGATTTTTTTTTGGGGTTTACGACCGCTTGCTTCTAGAAGTATGAGTTGAAACTAGTACATTACTGCAGCGGCCAGAAAAACAGGGACTCACGTATGTGTGCCTCGGCTTCGCCTTGGCCCACATTTACACGTTCGTCCATCAATGCCTGGTTGCGGCCAAGGCTGGTATAGTGCTTTTCTCAAATAATGCGTGGCAATTCAAACTAAGTAAATTATTTATAAATTCCAGGTTCAATGACGAACAACGATCATTTTTCACGCGCTAATATGTTCATTTGTTTTTTTTTTCAATAAACAGATTTCTATTTGCAAGCCAGTTCAAAATTTAAATAAAACCTTTGATAAGTTACCTCCTTGGTTGCCATGTTTCGGAGTAAAAGATCATTCCATTTTTAAATTACACGATAAATATAACTTTAATATGTACTTTATTTGTCCGCTAAACCACGACAGATATTATGGATTTTCTTACAAGTTTTGGCGGCCGCTGCTCGCATGTATTTGGCCAGTACAGCAATTGAGATTTATCTCGAAGAAGGTTGTCAAAATAATGCTCTTTCCAAGCATGTTTGAGAATAATCTGTTTTATTTTATCAATTTAGTTTTTTGTTTTATCATGTTTAGATATCGAAACTCATCACGTCTGCGGAGTTTTGCTAGCTAATTTAATTTGACCCGGTATACTTAATATTATAAAGAGGTCAAATTTGTTTGTGTATAAGTTTATATTTAAAGGGTAATCTCTGGGTCGTCCGTGTGCTGCCGGACGTAAAGAATCATCCTATTTCTCCACCATCCTATTTCTTCCTGTGGGTGTCGTAAAAGGCGACTGAGGGACTTACTAGAGTATGGGCATCGTTCTCTATGCATTTTAACACCATACTGCGATCGCCATAAGGCAAACACCCCCCCCCCCCCCCCCCCCCCCTCGTAGGGGAGGCTTATGTCCAGCAGTGGACGTCTTTCGGCTGAAATGATGAATGATGAATCTCTTGAACTATCGGTTAGATTTGAAATAGTAGATTGTTATACAAGGGTCGAAAGGAATTGGTGACTTTTACCCGTGTTCAACACTCTACTTTTCATTTCGAATATAAGGAAAGTAAAAAAAAATAGTTTTTCTAAAATTTTCATGTTTGCTCGCCACTTCATAAAATCATTGTATGTATTTAAATTTAAATATCTTTCCTTTGAAATTTTGGCAAAACATTTTCGATTACTGTATTTTCCTCGTCTTTAACCGCATCTGGGGTCAACATTTCAGAATTGCTTGAACTCATTTTTAATCAAATATTGGTCTATATAAAACCCAGATTTTGAATTTCGGTACAGCTTATAAAGTTAGTATTCCGTCAAATTATATAGTCTTTTATAAATTTTAAATATGGTATTCACCGCCGCGGGCCGTCTCGCTTAATAGGTATTTTTTTTTAATTCACACTGGCTGTTTATACACCCACAGGATCGCAGCATTTTTTTTTATCGATATTTTTCTTAATTATGTAAAAATGTTCGTTGCCGACTACCTAACCAGACTTAGTTCTATTTTTAATGTTCATTCCTGCCCTAGGGAGGAAAGCAATTACTATGAGGCTTTCCCGCCCAAGGGCGGGAAGCAGCGGTTTCCACCCGATACTCAGATCAAACATACACTACTTTCCGAGTATGAGAAATGAAAAAATCTTTTTGCATTTAATATCCCAATTCTCGAGGAAGGCTTTTTAACATTACGCTACGCCCTAATAAAAAAGTCAGAAAGAACGCTAACGAAAACGAAGTCAGCGCGGGCGGGCGATGCTAAGCGACGCAGTGGCTCTGGGGTACAAGAAATTTCACGCGGACGAAGTCGCGGGCAAAAGCTGGTATAGCATAAAGTTAACGTGTTTCTTTATTTATTAATGATAACTTGATAAGTATCGAGTTTTCTTTAGAAGTTTTCAGTTTTAAGTAAAAACGACCTATGAGTTCTACTACGTTACAAACCCTTAAAATTCGTACTAGATAAAGTAGTTATCGATCTAGGAATAACTTAGGTAAAGTCTAAATTGGTCTATCTACCCATAAGGAAGGCATAAGTAAGAGAAAATCGTTTCTAACTAGCAGTAACTTACCCTATCAGAGATAGCGTTATCTGTAGGGTAAATGCACATATTGCTGTCCTACAGACACGTTTTCGAGCATAAATAAGCGCCTACGCGATAGCAGCCTATAACTTAACTACCCGATGCGATGGTGAAAGTCAACGTGAAATATACGTTTATTCAAGAAAATATATTAAGACTATTTCGAAAATAATTGTTTTTAGGGTTCCGTACCTCAAAAGGAAAAAACGGAACCCTTATAGGATCGCTCGTGTGTCTGTCTATCTATCTGTCAGTCTGTCAGTCTGCCTGTCCGTCTGTCACGGCAGTGACAGGCGCGGAGGTGCGCGGATTCAACTTTATCTGACCATTAGATTCGGAGCAAATTTACTAATTTGCTCCGAATCTAATGGTCAGATAAAGTTGAAATTTGGTACAAACATGACTTTCTTTGATCCAAATCCAGATACGTGTAACGTAAATTTAAATAAATTTTGAATATCAAATAAGAAAATAAAAATAAAAGTTTTACAAACTGTACCGTGTGACATCAAATGAAAGGGCTTGTTGTAATTCAGATATATATTTTATATAATTTTAAAATAAACACTTTTAAAATTATTAAAGAAAATAGATGAAAATTAACCATCCCTCCCTCCCCCTAATTTCGAAACTACTGAAACTAAAATTGTGAAAAAAATACAGAAAACAGTTCTTTACTTATAGATTACAGGAAACCTATATGAAGTCTATGATCTCAAAATAACACTGTAAATCTCTCAATATTGTGCGTACAAACTTACATTACAGTTGGCATGTATGAGGTTACATGTTTTTCAACTACAATGTTATCTTTGTTCTTAGGATAAATTAATCCCCACTACGGAACCCTTCATTGAGCGTGGTCCGACGCGCACTTGGTCGGTTTTTATAGTCTTCTTTAATAATTGTAATGACGTTGCTAATGATTTTACGTAATTAAGGTCGTCTTCGGTCAGGTGCTTATAGTACTGCAACCGCTTACAGCAACCGGCGGCGTGCGTGTATAACCAGGGGGTCTACTCCGTAGCGATAATCCTAAGTATCGGACGAATGTTCGGCCGTTTTATAATTTCCAAAGTTTCCTTTTTTACTTATGAGTCCTTACCCGACTTCAAGTCACATTTTTGACTTTTTCTTATCTTTGACTGTCGTTTTTTTTTCTGTCGCCGTAGTCAGCCATAGTCTTAACCGTAGTCAAGAAACGGCCGAACATTCGGTCAATACTTCGGATTTATGTTCGGAGTAGACATCCAGATGTATGAACGTAAACGAAGCAAAAGGAATATACAGGGTGGCAGGGATATCGACGCGAAACCTGTTACCATGGATTCAGTACATCACACTTGACCCCCGTGCCTTGAAATTTCTCGCCAGTAATTTAAAAAAAAAAGCTGTTTCCTACAGAGAATACCTATTCGGTCAAAATGTATGGAACAGCGAATTTTTTTTTAATAACCGACGCCACTCCGTTATGTGCTAAACGCTAATACATCACTAATAAAGTTGAATATCGCGTGCGCTCTTTGATCATGTTCGAGCACGAAACTAAAAATAGCGTCAAGTCTCAATTCTTATTTCGTTTATAACTAAATTAATAATTGAACTAGAGAAAAAATATCTTGTGTCGGGAAAATCACACTAATATTATAAAGGCCAAAGGTTGTGTGTGTGTGTGTGTGTGTATTTTTGTTACTTCTTCACGCTCAAACGGCTGGACCAATTTTGATAAAATTTTGCATAGAGGTAGCTGACACCCTGGATTAAGTCATAGGCTACTTTTTATCCCTATATTCCTACGGGATCGAGACGTAAGCGGGTGAAACCGCGGGGCACAGCTAGTAAACTATATTTTCTTGCTGTGAATATTTATTTTAGACATAAAAGCTAAACAATCTTGTTTGTTTTTTAGAATTATCCTTAAAAAGGACATGATTTCGAATAAAAAAGTTATTGAGAGAAAATATTACAATTACGTAACTGTCTTAAGCATGGAAAGAAAAAGATCCAATAAATCGTACATACTAAAGTTTCATTTTGCTTGTATGTGTGACTGTTTCATCATAAAAATAGGGAACCTCCTCTTAATTTATGATATATTGTATAGATTGCTAAGTTGCAAAGATACATTCTGAAAAGTAAACATGATTTTATTTACTTTTTTAGGGAAACGGGAACCCTATTACTAAGGCTCCGCCGTCTGTCTGTCTCTGTGTCCGTCCGTCTGTCACGTGGCTGTATCTCATGAACCGTGATAGTTAGACAGTTGAAATTTTGACAGATGATGTATTTCTGTTGCCGCTATATCAACAAATACTAAAAAACAGAATAAAATAAATATTTAAGGGGGCTCCCATACAACAAACGTGATTTTAGTGCTCGTTTTTGCTTAACGGCAACAGGTAGACGCTTGAAATATTCACAGAATATTTAGTTATATAATATATTCACTTTAAAAATAAATAATTAAATTAAAATAAAACAAATATTTAAGGGGGGCCCCCATACAACAAACGTGTTTTTTTTTGCCGTTTTTATAAATAATGATACGGAGCCCTTCGTGCGCGAGTCCGACTCGCACTTGGCCGGTTTTTTTATCTTTGTACTCGACCAAACAAAACCAATGACAAAGTCTTATCGTCTACTTCCTCCGCCAATTATGTAGGTACATTACCTTGAAAGTAAGGACCGTCTACGCACATAGATAATTATACGCAGTACTTTCCCTTATGACATTGACATGTGTCTGTCCTGTTAATTGCTTTAATCGACGGTCCTAATGGAACTCTTTCACGGACGGGCCCTTAAATAGGCTTGTAGAACAAATATCGAGATCGAGATACATCGATATTTTTTGGCGCTATCTATTATTTCGATAGGGCCTGTGGCTAAGTAATAACAGCCGCACGGATCGATGAGGTTAAGCTACGCTTGTCGCGGTTGGTCCGTAGATGGGTGACCATCTTTACATACCCCTCCGTGCCTCGGAAGACACGGTAAGCCGTTGGTCCTAGGTGTTATTTGTAGATCTTAGACAGTTATTAAGTACTTAGTACGGGTAGTCAGAAGCCCGAAAGTCTGACAACCAGTCTGACCAAGGGGTATTGTGTTACCCAGTAACTGGGTTCTGGAGGTCAGATAGGCAGTCGCTCCATGTAATATACTATATTCAGCTGTATCCGGTTAGTCTGGAAGCCGGCCCCAACATAGTTGGGAAAAGGCTAGGCTGATGATCTATTATTTCGATATATCGGTATAAAATGTCAAGTATTGAAAATGTATCATAATTATGCGATATATTTGCAATAGCAACACCGTTGTCGCCAATTACTCGCCACTGATTTAAACCACTGGAATCCAGAACCGTAAAGAAGTAGACTTATTTTCATCAATGTTTCAGTAATTTATGATTGTACATCAGAAATGATGTTCCTTGTTTGGTATTTATATGAATAAAACACAAATACAATAGAATTTCACAAAGAACAATTTTTTTAAAGAAAATTTCACCTATAAATTGATGTTTTTTTTTTTAAACGAAATCAATATTTTTTATAAATATCGATACTTTTTGGCACTTCTTGCATCTCTACTCTTTAAGCCTGCCAGGCACGATCGTCGAACGAGTGCTCGTGTCGCCACCTTGCCACTCACCTATGTCGTGAGAAAGATTTCAGGGAAACAGCGATGTATGTATACAAGGAGGACAAATATTTTGACTGGAATGAGTAGTTTAATCTTATCGTTTCGAAATCTTTACAGATTTTTAGGTCAATAGACACTAGCAACTTTTTGAAGTGAAAACTTCTTCAGGCGTTGGATTGGGTATATTCGGCTCCAGTCGGTGACGATGAATCGCGAGAGAGAGTCATCTGCAGTCGTAAGTTTCATCTCTATCTTGTGGTCATAAGCACACACCCTCTTTTTAAGGGTTCCGTACCCGATGGGTACCAAACGGAAACCTATTACTAAGCCGCCACTGTCCGTCCGTCCGTCTGTCTGTCAGCGGGCTGTATCTCATGGACCGTAGAAGGTAGAAACTTGAAATTTTCACAGATTGTGTATTTCTATTGCCGTTATAACAACAAATAATAAAAATGAAATAAAGTTAAAAATTAAAGGGCGCTCTCTCTCATACAAGAAACATGTTTTGTTCGGCGTTTTTTTGCTCGATCTTAATACGGTACGGAACCCTTCGTGTGGGAGTCAGACTCGCACTTTTTTTAAAGAAGACGTTGCTATTTTCATGTAAAATGTTGTTACACAATATTTTTTTTTTTTTTTTTTTAAACGTTGCCCCACACTAGGAATTTCTCCTGTATCGTGGGTGCGTTTACAAACATTTAAACTCACATACACAAACAGCCAGACCCAGAACAACTACTTATGGGTCATACAAATACTTGTTCGGTGCGTGAATCGAACCCGCGACACGCAGCGCAGCAATCAATCGCTTAACCACTGCGCCAACCGTGCCGTCAAATATATAATAAAGTGAACAACGCGTTGACGCAGACCGCATTAAAATACCCAAGTAAAGAATTTAAGTACCCAAAAGACGTGTCTGAAATACTTACCTTTATTTAAGCTCAACGCACTCCTCCGCGAGGAGTACAATGTTTATTAATAAAATAACGTATTTCGCTCGTATCATGTAAATTACGATAGCAAAGTAAACAAATGCGTGGGGGATCACCCTTTGTTTACTGTGCACGGCGCCTACCATAAGGCCGTATTTATCAGTAAACAAAGCTGAGGAATTCTGAGTACAATATCAACACGACTAATAACATTAGTAAGGAGATTTGTAATGTCGGTCGTTTGTTACTGGCCTTATTATGGCGAAGCGTGCTTTGGGCATGCTGGCTGGTTGTTTAGACGAAGTCTTGAGTGATTACAATGCTACCCGAAACTGTAAAATTTTCCCAATCAACCTTGAATCTTATGCTGTAGCAATAAAGTAGAAAATCTATTAAAGAAATTTGACAGATGAGTAGCTTAATGTGCTGGCGTCTGTGCTATACAGGGTCAAATTAAATTAGCTAGCGAAACTCCGTAGACGTTATGGGTAATCGATATTTTAACATTATAAAACAAAAATAAATGAATTTAAGGTGAATCCGCAGCTGTTTTTTTACTATTTGCAGGTCAGTGTCAGATTGTATCTTGATCAAAATATGATCCGCGATTATAACCGATATGTATTTACAGAATTGTAATCATTAAGACATCTCTTTAAGTTAGATTTGTTTCATTGAATTACCTTTTCATGACATCATGACATTAAACGACCTTAGGTATTGCTTTCAGTGAACCATGATACTATTTATTAAAGAAATACGAACGTGAATCTATGCCTTATGGCTGGACTATGAATACTTGATTTATTATTATTTTGTATATGAGAAATAAACCTTTTGCTTCGAAATATTAATGGGTAGTCAAAGCACTCGATCTTTCGTGTATTTCTCTTGGTAAGAGATGAACGGGGATTGCATTAACGTTTTCTTTTGACCGCTTCGGTTGGGCAACTGGGCCTCAGGGAAATATCGATAATAATAAATCAGATTTTATACCGTAAGTGATTATTTTAATCGCAGAATTAAAATAATCACTACCGAACGTATCCATCGATTCTAAGTGCAGGTGTGGTTCGGAGAATCCTGGAAGCGATATCCAATATCAATTTCAAATCAACAACAAAATCACAATTAATTGTTATAAACTCTGCGGAACTAAAAGCTGCACACTGAAAGCGATTAGTAGGCAATTATAATTCCATTTATATCCTGGGAATTCCCTGTCGCCTGTTTAATATGAAAAATAAAGTGAGTGCTCGGCTAGCAGCGAGTTATTAAATGAATACACTGCTGAAAACCCCATAAGCCGCTTAAATTCCTTTGTTAACAATTTATGCTTGACTAAGGGCTATAAACCTGTCACTTCTCGTGTATTGGTCTTTTAGTCCCAACTCAATACTGAATTGATTATTTCGCTCTTTTTCGAAGTAAACATGAAATATTTATCCACCTCTCATACTTACCTATAGATTAACATAACATCACGCCTGTAATCCCCGAAGGATTAGGCAGAGGTGTACCTATAGTAAGTGCACCCACATGTCACCAGTTATGTAGGTGTCCAATGTCATAGGGGGGCGGGGGGGAGCCTATTTTCAGACTACTGCTGAGAAATTCCTGAGGGTAAAACCCAATACGACTGCCCGACCTGAGAATCGAACCTAGGGCTCCACGCTCAGCAGTAGGCGCTAGCGACAACTACACCAATGGGGCGATTTTAAAAAGCGTTTAATAAATCTCTTTGCTACATTTTACGACTGTATTACATTTTCAATCACGGTTCGGGAGCCATTACTGAAATTAACTCTTTAAAATGGGTATTTTTATTTATCCGGGATTGCCTTTACGTGCTATATAAAACGACGCTTCAGCCAATTACGTTTAATAGTAAACGGTATTGGCAGTCGAGGAACTTGCTTTATTGATGAAATATAACCCAGCCCGGCCCGGCTTTTATTTTAATAATATCCAGGACAGATTTTTTTATGAATGTGAGAACTTTCACTTTCTTTCTTCTTTTACTTTCTTTTTTTTTGAGGTTGACTGGTAGAAAATGCCTCAGGCATTAAGTCCGCCTTTGTACAGTTTACTTTTTACTTGTGCATAAAGTTTTAATAAATAAATAAATAATAAATAAATAACTTTCTAGTCTAGACCATTTTCTATTTTGCTAAGTACCTGGTACTTGTTACCGTCCTCCTATACTTTTTTTATGGTAATTTATTTTTTATTTTTCACTATTTAGTGGGTCAGTTTTTAATTTATCCAATTTACAATAGGCCAATGTCAAATGCTCATCACCTTTTACAAAATATTGCTTTTCCCGATGCAGGGGCGTTAATTGTTGAGGAGTCCTCCTAGTAAGAACCAGGAGAACTGATGGTGACTTCACCATATTGACGAGAATAAATTGCTTAGCAACCGTATTAAAGTGCCTAATCGAATCGCAACGGTGAAATACTTATTATTAAGTAGTTCCGGTGGCCATCTATGGTCTTCATCATCAGTTCCACTTCACCAAATGATGCTTTTCGAGTGCAAATGTACGAGTTACTATAAAAAATACTCAAATCGCTATAGATATTTAAATTCTGTATTTAGCGGTAAAGTGCTAGTTAATTCTATCATTTGAATGCACTCATCCATTAAAATAGGATTTTATTAGGAGTCCCAATGTAGGAATCCATTTTAGTTACCCTCAAACTCAAACTCAACTCAAACTCAAAGCATTTATTTCAATTAAACCATTTACAGGCACTTTTAAATTGTCAACAAGTCGGTCAGTTACAAATATGAAGCTATGCCCATTCCAAATAGTAGATTCCTATGGAGAAGAACGGGGAAGAAACTCCACGGACACTCTTTTAAAATAAAATATTTGATACAAAGTATTGGTTACATCATTCTTATTGAAAATATACATGTCAGAACGATACAAAACGTCAGAAGCGTCCGTGATTAAAAAAAAAACAATTCAAAACTAAAACTAGTGAACGTTACCAGTGAACGTTATCTCTAGTAGGTATTTCAACTGCTTCATCTATACTACACCGTAAATTGTGACGATTTACGCGTTGATGTTTTAGCCGGCACCATTCAGTCCGTCCCGGTGGCTGCGAATTTGTTATCTCTAGTGGTTCATTAGGCGAGGCTAGCTGGGACAAAGGCCCATTGGACCCACCCTCGGAAGTCGTAGGGTTAGATGAATATACGACTGTTATGTACTCGAGAATTACAGTTGCGTTTTCTCTTTATCAAAAATTATGGGGGTATTGTAATTTTTTTTTTCCATAGTTTTTAGCTTTTCATTTGTTTATGTAGTTGGCTTAACTCTGTTTGTATGTGTGCCAGGTTATATCGACAGCGTCTGCCCTACGGCAGAGTAAATGCCAGACAGAATGGAATAACGTTTTCTTAAAAAAAAAAAGGAGCGATCCTTTTAGTAGTCGCATAGACATCTCACCTTGGTAATAAGTACGACAGAAATTAACCTCGAAATTAAAAAAAAAAAAAAGAATACTGACCCATTATTTATTCGATTATTCATTTATATTTCACAAAAATTCGACCCCCTGTACATACAATCTATATAGTACTTACTAATTCCATGAGTAGGTACACTAATACCATGCTATTATAAAGTACTTACTTATTCCATGCTCAAGCTGTCACTTCCTGTTACACAGTTCCGTCTCTTTTCACGAAATCACTCCCACAGAAAGCTAGAGGCAAAATGAAGGAATAAACAAAAAAAAAATCATAGCGGAATGATTTCATAATCTCTAAAAGCCGATGTTGTCTGTTACAAATAATGTGATGTGATCAACATTTTCGTGATAATTTATTATTTAATTTCAAACCTATCATTTATATTTTGTTGACAGCTGCTGTGGTACAATTTTTTTTGGGCTCTTTATGAAGCATTATATAAAGCACCTTTTTCTTCTGCGAAAGGCTGTAGGTGTGTCATGATTGTGTTTTGGTTTTTGATCCGGTGACTCACTGTGTGACTCAGAGGTCTTGGTTATAAGTTGGGCATGTTAAAATTTATGGCATTCATGCACTTAAAAGTTTCAGGTTTTATATTTCTTTTATTTGCTAGTTGTCTCCAACTTATCCAAGTACCCTGTTGAAATAAGACTTAAAACCTAACGACCCAAAATTAAGATAAAAAAAAACTGGCAAAAGTTTTGCAGTCATTTACAAACAAACAGGTAGATAATTAATTGATGACATTTAATTGTTTTGGTAGCGTTTTATTTTATTTAAAAACTAGTTTTTGCCCGCGGCTTTGCGCTCTTGGAGGTCGGAAATTGTACCACGGGTACGTAGTACGTACAGTCGGTGACCAGCATTACCTGACCCCTCTTACAAAGAAGAATAATGGAAGAGGGGGTCAGATAATGCTGGTCGGTGACTGTACTACCGGGATAAAAAGTATCCTATGTCCTAAGACTCCTAACCCAGGTCATGTTCTATCCAAATTTCATCTAAATCCGTTCAGATGTTTTAGCGGGAAAGCGTAATACCGCCAGCCGAGTTATCGTCTAACGTCAAACGGCAATCTGAATACCGTTGTCAAATTATCGCATTATTTTGTGGCTACACCTACAATTAACGACCATTATCTCGATAATCAACGGCGTTTCCCTTTTGGTGTGGCCCCAGCATCACAAGCAAACAAACTAACTTGCGCATTTATATGCGGCTAAACGACCGAGAATACATTATGTTTCATGCAGGAATTTAAAGGTGCATGTGAATTCCTTACCTGCATGAAACATAATTTCTTAAACTGATATCATCTTCTGTAATTATTTTGTTGTTTTACACTTGGCTTGTTTTTATTTGTATTTAAGTAACGCCAGTCCGTCATCAAGTCTTCCTTAACCCACGCGAGACACAATGGCCTTTTGTTTCTATAATTAGTGGTTAATGGTGTTCCATTTGATTGTTTTGGTGTCGCTCCGCCTGGGTCATCAATAAACCGAGTTACGTGATACGAATATCCCTAATGTCACGATTTGGACATACTTACTTCCATATTGGGCCGATGTTTTGATGACAAATCAAGTTCTAATATCCAGCCAGGATCGATGCCTTAAATAATCAATTTTGAAAATAGAATTCCACGGTCCTTTGAGTTGAATAGTAATTTTTGTATTTAATATTCAATGTATTCTTGACTTGAGTCATCTGCTGATCTGATAATTATCGTTTTGTTTTTATTCGACATCTACAAAACCAGATGTTTCTATTATAAGTTATTGTATGTTAGTATCTCTGAGCAAAGACTGTATGCTTTTCAAGATGTTTTATGGAAACATTGTAGGTAGTTCATAAATAGAGCTTAGAAATTCAAACTCTAATATTAATTAATACGAATTACCTTTAAGTTATTCTTTGGTCTTTGATTGATACAAATACTATGAAAGGTAGGTACTTACTGCATAATGCAATCAAATCAATCACTCAATCAATCAAGCGTCGTACTCGCTCGTAGTTGGCTGGTTCATCCCTGCAAGGACAATATCATGGGTTAAATAGTCGATTTTTGAGTCTCCAACACTGGCTGGAAATATTTCCTCGTACTGTTCAAAATTCGAACGACTACTTTCATAGATCATCATCTGCCTAGTCTTTTCCCAACTATGTTGGGGTCAGCTTCCAGTCTAACCAGCACCCTAATTGAGTAACACAGTTTGAATTGGAATCGGAATGATTTTGAAATATATTGCTAATCCATTGCTTCATAAGTTAGACAAATTTGTCTGCTCAACAGCGTCAATAACGCAATGAATGTTGTTGAACTATCAAATTGAAACCGATTCCTACTAATAGTGTGTTACGCAATTAGCCCGCGGATGCAGCTGAATACCAGTATTTTACATGGAGCGACTGCCTATCTGACCTCCACAACCCAGTTACTGGGTAACACGATACACCTTGGTAAGACCGGTTGTCAGACTTTCGGGCTTCTGTCTGACAACCCGTAACAACTGTCAAAGAAAAAAATCTACAAATAACAGCCGGGACCAACGGCTGCGACTGCTTTCATAGATATTGGTTTATAATGACGTTCGATTTTCATTGTGCAAATAATAAAAGACTTCAGAACGTTTAAAAAAAAAATATAATGTTCAATTTCTGGTACAATAGGAGCTTTTTTAAATAATTGAGTTCTTTGGCGCCGTACGCGATTGTCCGTCTTAAGTGAGTCAGCTTTTATTTCACAGAACGTGACTATATCAAGAAATTTGAAAGAATGCTGGATAACCGTATTAAGTTAAATCGAATTTGACGGCGGAAATCCCTTGCATTCGTATGTAAATATAATTTTCTATATTAGCAAGAGTTTGTCAAATCTAATAAAGCTGTGAACAATTTGATTAGGTATGACTTTAAATAAGATGTAAAATCCCGTACTAGAATTGATTAACTTATTATGTTAATTTGCTAAATAGCTGAAAAGCTTCCATTTTTTCCTCTTATAGTCACACAATGCTCTTTTGCCACTTGTTTTTTTCTTCAATTTCCATAGAGAGCGGTAGACATGCAACATTCTACTTCTTACGGATTTCAAGGGAGGAATTCTTCTGCATATTAAACTCGATTGTTAGGGAAAAATATTCGTAAACCCGAGGGATATTCCTGAAATATATTTTCGCTTATTGCTTCTAAATCACGATCGTAAATATAATGGAGGTCGAATGTCTTCATTCTCCTTTTTATTTATTAGAGTCTGGTCCTTCGAGCCGGATAGGAGCTCAATCAAAAATAATAAAGGATGTAACGGTTGAGGGGTGTACTTACAGTGTACCGTATTAATGTTGGTTTCTGCAGCAGTAACTAAAACCGTAGAGGTGTAAACTAAACATCCTTGGGTTTATAACCTTTAGGAGATAAGTGTGATACTGATGACCCCGAAAATAAAAGATTAAAATAATGTTAGTTTTGTAGAAGCATGACGAGTACAAAATAGGTTTAAAGTACGTCAATCATTTTTAACCGACTTCAAAAACGGAGCTGATTATAAATTATTTCAAAAAAATCTTATTATTTCAGACATATTTGGTCCATAATAATGTGTTACAAATTAAAAAATTATATAATTAAATGTTAAATTAAAATTAAAATAAAAAAAAATGTAAATTAAATAATGTAATAATGCATGCATGCATGCATGTATAATGTTTTATTATGTAATGTAAATTATGTTAGTCTTGTTTGTTTTAAGTGAAAGCTTCTTTAGCCGCGTTGTTCTTTTTAATGTATGTTCATCGATATTTTCGTCAATTGGGAAGTCGGTTGTTTTTGTTTTGTTAAATGTTTTTTTTAATAATAATGATTTTGTTGTTTTGTAACTGATACCTAAACACGGGAACACATCTGGCACATCTAGCTAGCCTAATAAAATACACCCTACTGAGAGAGTTAGATACATATTTCCATCCCCGAAAACAAAAAAACATCGACAATGGTGTTAAAGTTTTTATCTCTTCCGGACTATTACAGGAGAAACGGCACCGGAATTGCGTAACATACTTTCAATCACAACCGGAGGGTTTTGATGGATATCCGTAATCCATAGCTTCATATAGACTTAAAAACAACTAACTACGCGTCACACTGACGTCACGCAAAATCCTGCATCGCGCAAGCAGAGTTTACCGCGCGACGAGCATATATACAACGTCCCGACATCAACCTTTTTTTTGTTAATCACATTTATCGGATCTAAATACTTAACTTCACGATTTGCGTAGGATGATTTTACTGATACAATAAGTTTTATTGCCTTAACAAACGTATAATAAATGTCTATATTTACGATATTTCGAACAAAATTAGCTTTGGGACCTATAAAGAGCCTCTAAAGAGATAAAGAGACTTAAAAATTACGTATGTTAATGTTTTATTAATGCAATAAAATGACCTGACGTGTATGGCCCGATGTATGAACATAAACGAAGCAAAAGGAGTATGTAAGGATTGTAACTGGTGGCGTTCTGTAAATTCTGCCTGCCCCCATGGGAAGATGGAAGATGGCGTGAGTTTATGTAGTCTGTAAAATAACCCCGTTGTGTGACGATATTAAGGTATGTCCGACGCATCCTGGGGGTACTCCGAATATAAATCCGAAGTATCAGCCGAATGTTCGGTCCTTTCTTTACTACGGCAATAAAAAAAAAGGCTGTCGAAGAGATAAGCCAAAGTCAAAACTATGACGTGAAGTCAGGTAAGGACTGGTAAGGAGTCAAAAAAGGAAACTATGGAAGTTATAAAACGGCCGTACATTCGGCCGATACTTAAGTTTAGCGCTTCGAAGTAGACCCACTGGGGAGTTAGTCAGTTAGTAAGGACTGTGGGTGGTATGACCTTTCTGAATGGTTAACCATTTCACCACGACAAAAGCCGTTGCCGAATACATGACATACATACATACATACATGTATATCTATATATGTATTTACTGGTCATCATCATCATTTCAGCCGAAAGACGTACACTGCTGGACATAGGCCTCCCCCAACATTGGGGGGGGGGGGGGGGTCGCAGTATGCTGTTGAAATTAATAGAGAACGCTGCTGTCCATTCTCTAGTTAGTCCCTTATTTGACACCCACGGGAAGAAATAGGTGGTACCGATACCACTGGTTTATTACTGCAATGTTATAAAAACAAAATTAATATTCTCAATACTCATTAAGAAAGAAAAAGTATTTATTTGGGACTCGCACAGGAAGATCACAAACTAAACACAATCATAAAAAAGAAAAACCATCATCTACCTAGCCTTTTTCCAACTATGTTGAGGGTCGACTTCCAGTCTAACCGGATGCAGCTGAACACCAGTGTTTTACATGGAGCGACTGCCTATCTGACCTCCACAACCCAGTTACTGGGTAACACGATACCCTTTGGTAAAACTGGTTGTCAGACCCGGAACGATAGCCAAAGATCCACGAATGACAGCCGGGACCAACGGTTTAACGTGCTTTCGGAGGCACGGAGGGGTTTGATATGTGAAGATGGTCACCCATCCACTGACCAACCGCGGCAAGCGTAACTTAACCTGATCGATCGACCCGTGCGGCTGTTATTACTTAGCCACAAGCCTCTTTTATAAAAAGAAAACTTGTTTAAAAGAAAATAATTGCTAAAGAAGCCACAACCGCTAACTAATTCTAAGCATATTTGTTCTTCTGAAACTGACCAGCATTACTAGTACACAAATAGTACAGCTTGCCTTCGCCCGCAAACAATCAAAATGTTCTAATCTTTTAAAGTGCCCGTAGTGTTTGACAGACAAACAGACATTGTAGCCTTTTTGTAGTACACACGTTAGTCAAAGGTCGATGGAACTTCGGATCGGTTCAAAACACAAGCTCGGGGCGAATGAGCTTATTCGATGGATTATAATAATAAACGTTACAATGAACAGTCAGGGTCAATTGATCAACAGATCAATTGTTTATCAAATTGACGACAATTTTCCGTGCTTTGTTATAGCCATTATACATATACAACTGTCAAAGAAAGTGTGTTGGATCATTCGGTTCCCTACAAAGTGGTTGAGCTGGATGGTGCTAATCCACGCGTCATGTTCGTGAACGGGCGCCTTCAGTTGAGGCTGGTCAACTCTTAACTGCCAGGGCTTATTTTGTAATCTTTTAATCTTATATTTTGAGTTGTTATTTTTTTTTTGTTTTTTACATTGTTCTCACCTCACTTTATTAGAAGCGACAAGAATATTGTACCCAGGATTTTGTAAGATCTTATTTTAAAAGAGTGTCCTTGGAGTTTCTTGTTTGTTCTTCTCCATAGAGATCTACGTTTTGGAATGGGCAAATAGCTTCCGCTTCCTGACTAACTGATCGACTCTTTGACAATCAAGTGCCTGTAAATGGTTTAATTGAAATAAATGCTTTGAGTTTGAATGTCAGTAGTGATTTGAACTTACGAAGAATTCAAGTTGGTCCGTTGGTGTTTCAACAATTAATTTCCCGGACTTTACTTGTGACAGAAAGTTGCTAGAAGTCGTTGCACTTGCAATTGGTTTCCTGAAAATTATTATAGTATGTGGTTTAGAAATTACATTATTCAAATGATAGACATTGGAAATGATCGTGCAAGCTATGAGCGAATCAGAATTGTTAAAATAAACATATCTCTTATCTACAACATCAGCTCGAACATGTTAGCATTTATACAATATTAGTTTTAGTATATGCGAAACCCGAAACACGTGTCTAGTATTTTTATGTAAAGAATCTATGTACAAAGTTTCAAAACTGTATCATGAAAAATCACAAAGTTATAACGTTGTTATGCTACCGGGTTGTCCGTACAAAAACATGCTAACGGCGCCCCCGGGCCTCCCGTCTTGCGGTCATTGATAATAATTTGGCAGTAGGTACCTAATCGTACGGCGATTGTATTGTAAGTAATTAAATGGTGATAACATTTTCCATCACACTCAAATATTTTTGGGACAAAATATAACATGGTGTAAAAATTATTGAAATCGATTCATTTCCTTATTCTGAACAAACTATATTCAGGTTTCGCATATACTAAAAATAATGTTGTATATTCCTTTTCTGTTTCCCTCGACATGACACTGAGCCCCCTCATGAATACGGAAATGATAAAAGACCAACATTTATACATAACACAAGGCCAAAATTATTTTATCTGGTCCTTCCATCCCGTCGCTCTGCGCCTATCTCCCGCACCGTTGCTATCTCGGCTTGGCAATAAACAAGTAGGTTTATTGGATGGCTCCAAGCTTGATGTGTCATGTGGAGAGGGCCTCTGTTGGTCCTTGAGTACTGGCCCGCCAGATGGAAGAGCTACGGTTAAACAGCTGTTTGTTGTTACTGTCCTTGAATGTTCAGATGAGGTGGTAATCGTTCTTATATTGAATTCATTCATATGAATAATATATTTTGTGCTTTACGAAGCGCTTTGCATTCAGAACAGTAGGTAAGTCTTGTCGAATTTACTCAGCTTAATTTTATTGTTGCTGTATGAGACATTCTCGATGTAAAATTTTAGTTTTCAGTGTTTAAAAAAATAAATATCATAATGAGACTTTGACTTTGTTTCGAGGTTAAATACTTTCTTGCACTCACGTCTGATTTATTATTCAAAAAGAAATGTGTTATAAATTTGAATAAACAAGCATTTAGTTTTAATCGCATGCCGCATTAAATAAAGATGGATGGCTCTCGATTTTGTGTGGGTGGACAATAATAGTTATGATTTAAAGAACAGTTTGTTTTATTGACTGATGACCTTTGGGACATTTATCATTGAATTGAGATTAATTTGTTTTTGCAATATACAAATGGATGACCTTCATTTTTAAACGACCCAATTGGCGAAATGGTCAATAGATTACGAACAAGGTTGTTGTTTTGATTAAGAGATCTGGAATAAGATATTAATATTCTTCAGTGTGAGCCGGACATCTTGCACCAATACTCCCACTCAAATACCTATAGTTTCGTCTACCATACAGTCTACGTATAATATTACTCTCACACTAAACCCCACTGCTGGACACTTGGCTTAGGCCCGTGCCGTCAGTACTACGCGGCTAGGCCGAGAAAAACAAATATGTAAACTAAAATAATAATAATCTAATAATAATAGGCAAGGTTCTTGGCAAAAATAATTCATGACTTCGAATAATTAGCCTATAATGTTCCCACTGCTGGGACTCAGGGCTCCTCTTTCTGTGAGAGGGAGTGGGTCGTAATTTCGAATTTTATTGTCTTCTAGCTGTCGGTTTCCTCACGATGTTTTCGTTCACCGTTTTGAGAACAGTGTTGATGAAATAATTTACACAAAGTAAAGCGCCTGTCTGGGATCGAACCCACGACCTGCGAGGCTGTTACCACTGGGCCACCACTGCTCTGGTATAAAAGAGCAAATACGTTTCATCATCATCATCATCATCCACAGCCCGAATTCACCCAATGTCAATCATATGCCTCTCTTTTCTCGTGGCAATCCCCACGCTCAAAATCCGTTTACATTATCACAATAAGTTAGCATGCTCATCAAAATACAGGTTCCAGCTGATCAAACATGTTGTAATAGTTCAAAATGTTTAATTATGAAGGAACAAAAGGCCCAACTATCAGCACTTTCTATCTCACTAGAGAAGATATCTCGACAATGGGCCCGTTTGAATCCACAGTTTAATAAGGGCACGTCAATTAAACGCTGTGAACCTATGCATCCATATCTAATTACTCGACCAGCCAATGAGAGCTCTTGCTGTGTAACATGCATTATGTTACTGAAACGGTTTTGTAGACCGTGTTAGGCTGGTGATGTAATTTCTGCCCGTTTTACACCGAGCTCTGTTCGGGAATTTGTCTTGTATCAGGGTTTCTTACAAAATACTTATTTAAAAAGATAGTTACAATAAATCGGAATATTGTAGTAGGTAGCTGTTCAGTATCATCCATGAATATGGCTAGCTAGATGGACTATAACATATTTAAAGTGTAGTACGCTTTTCTTCGTTGTCTTCTACGTGAATGGCAAAAGCCTTTGTGTGATCCTATTTTTTTAAAATATTCGTAATTAACCCTCTATGTAGTTTAATGCAAGCATGTCCTGAAATCCGTCTTCTTGCGTCCATGCTGGGCAGGGTGGATCAGTTTACAGTGGTCGTCGGAGAGGCAATGCCGGGCCGAAGCTCAGCGCGCAGCCTCCGCTGTATCGAGCGGCCGCGCCTACCCCACGTGCTCCATTCACCAGTACTATACCAGTACCACGTGTGTTCGACCATAGTATCGGCTAAATAGGCCGTAGTAGAATAAAAATAGTTTTTTCTCCTGTCTGCCGTATCTACCGTACGATGCAAACAACGTGGGGAAGACTCTACGAATATTATTACCATAATCGAAATAATACGTATTAATTGGCTTTGCGGCTTGTACACGCGATCATGCCTAAAAGATCAAGCATAAGCTTTATTCACACAAACTTAAATGTATTGTGGTTGAAATAAAATTGAGCTTTTCAGTCCCACACTGGGCGCCAACTCTTATAATGTATTAATGGCGCCCAAGCATGAGACTTAATTTGATCTAAAAGGATGGGTTGTACTTGTACTGCATAATTGATGTATTAAAATCTTTGCTGAAAGGAAAATGATTAGTCCTACCGTACCACTTAAAGTGGAAGCATAAATCTCTAGATGAATTAACAAAGCTAAGTGCCCATGTTTTTTCTCAAAAATCTGTTTTATTATAACTACGCATGCGCGTAGCCATTTAAAAGGCGGAGAACCATTAATTTTCGCGGCTCTTTCTAAAATATTAGCAGCATTTCTTAATTAGGCCCTCGGACTTTTCTTTTCACGGTTGGAATTAGCGGGTCGTTGTACTGAAGAATAATGATCTCGATGAAAGAAACAACAAACTTTTGTGTCATAAACATTCTGATCTGGTGTTTACTGCCTTTTAATTAAGTAAAAAATGGTAAGAAAATTATTAAGTCATAAATAAGGAAGTTAACAAACAGACAGTGAACAGTAAAGGTTTCCGCAGACAGGCGCGACGCGATGATGCGACGCAAGTCAACAATTTCCATGATGTTGTCATACAAATTGTTTACCTAAAGTCGCGTTGCGCTTGTCTGTGGGAGCCTTAATGTAGAACTCATTCGTAAATAAATCCCAAACAAACATGCTCACGTGCTCACTAAAAGGGTTGCCGTAAATCTGTATTTACGGTGTATGGTGACACAATATTGAATTGCCTTATTTCGTCTGGTCCTATTTTGATCAAGTTCAGTTTTATTTCAACATCCTAACTAATATTAAAAATGCGAAAGTAAGTTTGTTTGTTAGTTACCTTTTCACGCCTAAACCACTGAACCGATCATCCTGAAATTTTGCATATAATATACGTTGTCAGGTGTACAGAAACGACGGTGAGCGATGGATAGCTCGCCGTCCGACAAGGACCTGGGGGTCTACTCCGAAGCGCTAAACCGAAGTATCGGCCGAATGTTCGGTCGCTCCTTTACTACGGCTAACTATCGCTAACTACGGCGAAAAAAAAAAAGTCAGTCAAAGAGATAAGCCAAAATCAGAACTGTGACTTGAAGTCGGGTAAGGATTCAAAGCCAAAAAAGGAAACTATGGAAGTTATAAAACGGCCGATCATTCGGCCGATACTTCGGTTTAGCGCTTCGGAGTAGACCCCAGGCCAGGGTCGTCGGCGCCTTGCTTTTCACGCGTGCCTCAAAGAGATGTCAGCACCAACTGTCGGGGCCCGTCAAGGCCAATGCCTGTCAGGGTCGCGAGTTTGTCCGAAAGGGATATCGTGGCCCTGGCACACGGAAGGAACACGGGTGGGTTTTAGTCAGTAAAAGTCTGACACGCCCTCCCGCTCCGCCCAGAGCGGGAGAAGTTATTTGATGATTTCCCACCCAAAAAAAAGACCTTACATCCCGAAAAAAAGTACTGTTTCTGAGGAAAACAACAAACTCGTTCTTGGCGCCGCGTGTTTTTCGAATCATGGTTGAACTATGTTAAGGGATGTATTTAATATAACTTTAAATTACAAAAAGCAGAGTTTAAGGTACAACCCGAAATGATTGTCAAATTCTAAACTAACGCAAGCGAAGCCGCGGGCTAAAGCTAGTAATAAATAATAATAAATTATGTGGGCACAATAATATGTTGTAGTACATGAGTTAACATGAGGGACTAACAAAGCATGCATTATTAATTACATGGTGTACACACGAATTGTTGGGTAGAGATAAACTACGATAACATGGCTCGCCCCACCAAATTAGGTACTGTTTCAATGTGTGTAGTCACATCCTTACGAAAGAGTTTGTATGTAGTTGTAAGTAAAAAAAAAAGAAGAAAATACGTGTATTACTCGTAATTTCTCACTCAGATTTGTTGGTCAACTAATCATAACTAGCCGATCGCGCAAGACAACGCACGTGTCGTTTTCATAGAGTACGTCAGTGCAGCGCCATACTAATAGTAACGAGCGATTAATGACGCCACTAGTCGAGCAACAAATCCGTGATTTGTTTTTGTTTGACGGCCGCCTCGTTACGTACACATGCGTACAAATACTTTCACAAATACCGTTTTTAATTTTGGAGGTTCGAGCCATATTATCGTAGTTAATCTCTCTAAAGCGCTGTTCTCCTAGCTAGATTACTGAGTAATCTGTATTTAGGAGAGACAAAATCAATTATATCCTGTCTACAGCCCGATTCAAACTTTATGGCGGCTCAGAACATGAGGCGAGTCCCTGCGCAGTATCAAATTCACTTGTCAGCGGGGGTGAGGGGTGCGGTACTGCGCAGCCAGTAGCGCACTTCAGAGCCGCCATCAAGTTTGAATCGAACTGTACCTACCTTACGCTCAATATTTCTTTCTGTAGGTACTTTATTTTGCCTAAAATTAATAAAATAAATTGTCCAAGGTACGAAATCGCTTTTGAAACTTAAATTAATCCCTTTGATGTTCGCATCAGACGTTACTCAAGTTATTAACGTCAAATTAAGACGATTATGTTCGCCACCAGCTCTGACAGACCTTATATGATTTTGCTCTTTTCTTGAACGAACATTTCAGATATTACCAGAGACGGTTCTACAAATACAAATCTGAGGGGAAATTCCTGTATTTTTAAGAACGTTCGCATTCTAATCTCAGTCATAATCTGTCAAAAATAACTTCAATTTTCATAAATTTTTGACAAGTTTTTGACACTGACTGTCGCTGGGATGAGATTTATAGTATACTAGCGACCCGCCCCGGCATCGCACGGGTGCAATACTGATACGAAATGTACTACAGGATGTCTTTATATACAACGTTCACAGCCTTTTTTAACCGACTTCCAAAAAGGAGGAGGTTCTCAATTCGGCGGTATGTTTTTTTTTTTGTATGTTTGTTACGCGATCACTCCGTTAATTATGGACCGATTTTAAAAATTATTTTTTTGTTTGAAAGGGTATACTCTCGAGATGGTCCCATTGCCACCAAATCAGAATCAGATGAGGGGATCCCATGGAAATCCAGGGAAACCCTCAAATTTCATAGGCAAACCTATAGCGATTTGGGTATTTTTTATAGTAACTCGTGCATTTTCTCTCGGAAAGCACCATTTGGTGAAGTGGAACTGATGATGGAGACCACATATGACCACCAGAACAATATAATAATGAGTACCCCTATTTAATGGGTTGCGATTAAGCAATTTATGCTCTTCACTATGCATATGGTAAGTGGCAGTTCTCCTGGTTCTTACCAGGAGAGCTCCTCAACAATCAACATCCCAGCTACATAACTTTAATTTCGGAAGTCAGTGGCAAAAAACTCAAATACAGATCCAAAGACACCGACTTTTTTCACTTTGTAGTGTTATTTTTGGTAGTCGGTTCTTATTTTTTTGTAAAAAGTTTTTTTGTCATTAGACAATACAAACATGTTTTCTTTAGAGGTCACTCTTGAAAGAGCGACATATTATATTGGCCATGTGAAAAACACTCAACGCTCAAATCTAAGCCTGCAACGTTGAAAGTTTGACCCCGCGATTTATTATGGTTATTGTGGGTGATCCCTAAGAGATAGACATATACCATCGCGGACTTTTTTGTAGACCTTTTTAAGGTGTACAATACTGTAGTATTCAGCCAGGGTTTGCAATGTAAGCGCAAACAAATGTGTTTATTTACGACATCACATTAGAAAACTCTAAAATTATCAGTGTTTCTCTACTATATTATGCATGTGTTATACACATAAACCTTCCTCTTGAATCACTCTATCTATTAAAAAAACCGCATCAAAATCCGTTGCGTACTTTAAAGATCTAAGCATACATAGGGATAGACAGACAACGGGAAACGACTTTGTTTTATACTATGTAGTGATTCTTTAATTCCGACTACACAAACAAGTATACATAATCAATATAGTATTAGTAACAATGACGATGTTCATTGCGACGTGCGACTAGATTTTGAAACATTTCGAATCTGAGAAGGCCAATTCCTGTAATTAATTACGGGAATTGGCCTTCTGTCTGATATTCAAAATGTCTAGTTATGAAACCATTCCATCTAATTCCATTCTATCAGTCCAAAAAAAATATTGACAACTGATGTTACAAACTGTTAACCTTCAGAAATTTTTTACATACACTGAATAGCTTTATGGAGGCGGTATTTGCCAGACCACACATCCAGACCCCGTCTTTGCCACTGGCCACTCTGGGCAAGTGCCCAGGTCCCCGCGATCCATTGGGCCCCTTAGTTCCTGCCAGCGTTGTAGCTAGAGGCTGCAAAAGTTGTGTAAATCTCTGACGGGGTGCCAACATTTTCGAGCTTACTTCACTCGCTCATAGATACATTCTACGTTTTCTTAGTTTCGCAACTTTTCTGCTTACGTCGACAAAACAACTACTATTCAAAAAAAATCCTAACCTACCTAAGGCGGGGTGCTATAAATTTCGAACACGCTCTTGCATCCTGCATTCTCCATATCCTTTAGTACCCAGGGCCTCCAATAGATTAAAGACGTCCCTGCTCACATCTTGGCTTCAATTAGACAGCTTGTTTTCCAGACGAGACACAGAATCTGGTCAGGTAATTCAATTAGATCGCCTTGACTACACATTAAAATTTGATTGGAAACTTCCTCGCGAGCAGAACTAGGTTACAGCGAACAGTTGCTGGGCGTACATAGTTACAAAATTGAGCTCTTAGGCCCCGCCGGATTGGCGGCTCCTAACAAGACAATTGATTTAAGATTAGATTGCTGGCAGTGCGTTGCGATTTCCTTAGAGGGTCCGCAGCTCCGCACCGATGGAGTCTTGCTGGGGACTGAGAGAGTATTTGGACATACAAATGGTCCTTAAGATTCTATTAACGTTAAAATACCAATTGGTGGTCGGCGTTTTGCGCAAAGCCCGAAAATATGCACCGAAAAGAAAAATATCTGGAAAATCAATAAGACACTTTTGCCCCTGTACAGGCAGCCGTTGCAAAGGATCAAAAGTGTCTTATTGATTAAGTTTCGGTTAAATTCAATTGAATCTGCAATGCAGGCAAAGACGATTTAAAGGGATGAAAGTAAGACGTGGAAACAAAATCAATTTGTTACATCGCCGCAGCGGATGGTTTCGAGACTCGAGCTAAGAAATAAACTCTTCCAGACCGGAAAGAGGGTCTGTTGAAGATGAATACAAACATGATTTTACTCCTAAACAAGTCTTTTGAAGAGAAGGATATCATATATTATTTATTTAATGTGATACGTATACTAAATGTCAGTGTTGTAGAAGCAAAAACGAGATGTAAAATGACTTTGAATTTTTACGCGGGTCCCGTTGGTCTGCTTCTATGAATATTCGCCGTGGTGTCCGTTTAATTTTGCACACGCTCCGGCAGCCCACGATTTTATGTACTCTACATATTGTTAAAGCTTGTTGGGACTACGTTATGTTTCTACGGTCCGCCTAGTTGAGTTAAATAGGATTCCCGTTTAGATTTCCGGGTTGAAATTCATAGGTTTCTGCAGGGGTATCATTGGGTAGGGTTGGCATTGTGTATGTTTAATGAGAGTTATCCTACTAAATGTAAAAGTTCGTATGTTTGTTACTGAATACCTAGGTACCTGGACATAGATAGTATACAGCGTGCCGCGTTAATGGTGACATTAATTTAATACACCTGTAAGGTTTCGCGTTTTCTTTTTATAAAGATATGTTAATTTCATTAAGCGTTATTATTTATTGATTTATTAATAATTTTCTAAAATTGTATTTTAGAGCATCCTGTACTTAAAGAACTGTAGCGCAGAGGTAATTTGCCAGGGCCACAGATCATAACATCGCATCATTGTGAAATTAAAACGAATAACGTGCAAAGAGTAGGTGAATTGAAGGAAAGAGAGAGCTTGATTAGTCAGTTTGTTTGAAATTTTTGATTTTGCAATGTAAGAATTATTTAATCTTATTATATTTTTTATGATTACTGGCCACTAGCCCTACCCGTCTGTTTAATCAATGTTGCCATTGTAGCGGCACGTTGTATAACCTGGATTAACACATAGGATACTTTTTATTCCAGAAGTACGTTCCCGTGGGATAATATCAGACCTCCACGCGGGGAAGGGCAAAACCTAGTTTAAATTATAAAAGCTGTCTTAAAGCGAATTTATGGTGTTATATACTCGTAGATAACTATACTGTCTTCGGCTATAATCTTTCCAACCGATTTCCTCGGCTCTTCAGCTTACAGACTAACGAACCAGATCTTTCCAAATTACAGTATTTGCATTACCTAGGCATTTACTATTATTTCAGAATTAATCTACTGAGAATAAAGTTGCCAAAACTTGGCATTCGCTGTATAAAGTTTCACTGTACCGTCCGGTGCCCGGCGCCGGATGCCGGCCGGACGGCGTCCGGATATCGGATGGACGTTATCTACCGAGTGTCCGTCATCTGTCCACTGCAACGATTCTGTTAATCCATTAGCTACATTAGTACGATGAGCTATTTCGTTGATGAGTTAGTTCGTATTTCTTTTAATTTTCTGTTACATTCAACTATTTTGTATATTTACCTATCCTACTAAGGATTCCCTTGTTATTAGTTACTCAATTGCTAACGAAACATTACACCAGGGGCCCAAGTCTGCTATTTTTATAAATTCAGTCATTCCAACACGATCCCATTGTCATGCCATTGTCATTTTGCTAAAAGTTCGTAATCTGGTAAATTCATAATGGTCGATCATTTTCTTTGCAATCTCTTTCAATGTAGTGTCAGTGGCCGACCATTGGAAAGTCATAATGACGCCATTATAATAGTAGATTACCAAACTTGTCAAAATCAACAATTATGAAATCAATGATCGACCATTCTGACACTATTGTAATAGCAGACTTGAGACCCTGTTATTTTATCCATGTTATGTGGATGATCTGTTTCTGAACTGCATTTGGTTAGACTGGAAGCTGACTCCAACATAGTTGGGAAAAGGCTCGGCAGATTGATTGATCTATTTTTGCATCGTTGGTCTAGTGATCGCAAGCGCTACTGTTGCCCGAGGTCCTTGGGTTCGGTTCCCGGGTCGGACAAAGTGTTATTTGGTTTTCCCATCTGGAATTTCTCAGTAGCAGCCCGGAATCTGGATTTGTGCCCGGTTGATGGCAATAGGCTCGCACCCTGTTTTAAGGGACTTAATTATTATAACTGGCAAAATGTAGCCACATTTCACTATAGGTTCACCTCTGTTTAACCCTTCGGGTAAGACAGGCATGATGTTATGTTAGCTACTTTTGCCTGTCGTGAGATGAACAGAAATGCATTACTTATTAGGATACCAAACCGAAAACCCAAGTATTTCAGCCAATCAGCATAAATAGGCTACTAAACTCATGTATGCTTTATACCACAACATTACAAAAAGTAGGCATGTTAATCCTTTGTTTCGCCGTTTTATTTATGTGGGTGCTTAACGTCACGCATTATCGACCGCAACGAAACCACCCACCGCTGTGGGAAGTCCTGTAATGAATCATCTTTGCTGCTTCCTTCAAGTAAAAAATGTTCGCGTGTCAGTTTAATCCCAAATTAGACTAAAATTTATGGTGTTAACAATATTGTGTTTTTTAAAGATGAATCTAAGAAACAGTAGAGGTATGAGGAACAGGTTCGTCAATCACGCAAGGATCTGTCGACATGCTGAATATAAGAAGGCCTACGACTCGGTGGCTCATGAGGATGCTGGACTTGTACAAGATAGATGCAACTCTGCGCACCTTCCTGATGTCGTATATGGGGCAATGGAGGACGGTCATTCGCTATCCAGGATGTCGACAGATCCAAGGGAATGATGAGCCTGTATGGATTAAACGGGATATTTCAGCGCGACAGTTTGAGTCCACTTTGGTTCTGCTTAGCCCTGAATCCTCTAAGTACACTACTAGAGGATTCAGGTCTAGGCTATCGGTTGAGAAGAGAAGGTCAGGTCATATCTCAACTCCTCTACATGGATGACTTGAAAAGGGAGGATCCTCCGACAAGATGGGTGGTGGTCTAGTGGGCTACTGCCCGACCATTGATGTCGGGACGCTGTATATGTATATGCTAATCGCGCGGTAAACTCTGCTTGCGCGATGCAGGATTTTGCGTGACGTCACGTCAGTGTGATGCGTTTCGCATTTGGCGATGTAGATGCACAA
The DNA here is from genome assembly GCA_963921375.1 of Tiliacea citrago. Taxonomy (NCBI): domain Eukaryota; kingdom Metazoa; phylum Arthropoda; class Insecta; order Lepidoptera; family Noctuidae; genus Tiliacea; species Tiliacea citrago. The sequence goes on along the minus strand of OY992791.1, from coordinate 5,230,835 downwards.
TACCAACCAACGAAGCTTCGTCTAACTTTCTAAAGGCCACGTATGCAACAGTACGTGACTACGAGTGCCATGCACCAGAGGTACTGGTGTATGAAATAGTTTACGAGATGTCACACTGCAGCTTGACTCCAATGCTGCATTCTGTTCGGCCGGGCTTTAGATCTATGCTACCCAATTACACTGTTCAGTGAATGCAGGCCCCAGGAGTGCAAAGCTTATTAGTGTTGAAGTAAGTGGTGAAGATGTCTAAATGCATTCTAGCAGATAGCTACTACAATGAGGGCTTATATATAATTCATTACTGGCCCATAAGGTGAAAAGTACTTGTGCATTGAAAATAATGCTGTAGGGACTAAGAAAATACTTGTTCTAAAGATAAAATTGTTGATTTCCAGACAACGATTATTGGAATAAAGATCCTTGTAGGTAGTTCCACACCAGTAGGTAGGCTAATTTGTACGACCGACATCAACCGACAACTAATAATCATGTTTCATGAATCATGACCAACTATACGTACGCATTATTATTAGTAACACGTGTGCAGAATCACAATAGCCAAATAGCCACAATGGTCTGACAATAGGCGTCCCGTGGTCTGTCGTGCTCCTGATAACTTTGTATGTGGCCGCAAGTGTATTGATGTCGGCAAACCATTTGCGATGCATAAAACTGACATACGACCAGCTCGAGTGGACAACTTGTTTGAAGAGATACAGTGGTTCGGAACAATGACAGATTGGTGGTTGACACTGTCATTAAGCAACGTTGATGGCCGTTTTCAAGTGTTTTGGGGGTAATTTGAGCGTGTTAAAATTTTTGGGGTGGTTGCTAGGTGGTGAAAACGCACTGTATACTCTGAATTGGTTGTAGATCATTTAAATATGACTTTAAGGCTCACGCTCACCTGTTTCCCATGGGGGGTTGGCAGAAACTACAGAATACCACGTGAAAATTTTAAATCCGGATATAATTAATTAAAAAATGTAATAGAGTCCAAACCGTACCTGATATTGGTTTTACTCTCCACTTGGCTCGTGCCAAGCACAATGAACTTACAACACCGTGAGACCCTCTAAGATACGTCATAGTGAAGCTTCACGGCTGTTTTGATAGGATTTCATTTGGCAGAGCTGGCTCGCTACCAACTCTGGTGTCACGTTGCCAAATGTGTCTGGGGAGTAAATTTTCACACTTTATAAGACAGTTTGTGCACTATGTCACTTTACAACTTTGCGCCGGTTTCCTAGTTCAGGTTTTACGTGGCTCGCAATTTGTGTACTTGGCCGTTGGCACAGTAATGTCCACTATATGTTTACGATGCGACGAATAATCGCTGAGTTTATGGCTACAATCAAACCGAACCACAATCAAGTCAAGTGGTTAATGGCAAACGCAGCTTTATTGAAAATGCGGTGCTTTTGTTTGCTAGATTTTTCAACGTCGCAGATGATTGTTATCAAAATGACATCTAAAAGATCTCTGATAAATACAAAACGAAAATTCATGACGTGTCATGAGATGGACTAGAAATTGTATCTTTTGAATATAAATGATTGCCTTGTTTGAACATTGATGCGTCGTTTAGATAAGATTGAAAAAATGACAGCGTATTAAAAGTAACAACGGCACACTACTTTTTGAAACGCCCTGGTAAAAGTGATACCTTGAAATGCCAAATACTTGTGTAAGTTTCCTAAGTTCTTATCCAAGCCAAGCCGTTTTCGAACCAACACTACTAACAAAACAATTTATAAAAACATAGCAAGTCTTCCAGGGCTCGTTTTGGCGTGAGAGCTTCAAAAGTAAACTTTGAAGAAAACAAAGTTCACACAGCTGCCATCGGTCACACTGTATCATTGTCCAGTGAAATAGAAAGTTCTAGAGACAATATATTGTAAAAGTGATTATCTCTTACGAGCACTGATTGATTGGGTACGCGCTTCAGTTTGAAGGTAGTGTGTTGGATGTTTTGACCTCATTGTCCTTCTTTCTGCACTTCTCACATTGCAGTGCCATCGTGATTTACGAAGTTAAGAATAGCGAAGTCGACTTCCACTTTTCCTTTTGGTAATTGCCAATTTGCCAATGCTAAAGATGTTACTTTTTTTTGCCTCCCCTTGCTCGTTATCAAGTCTATTACGGCTGGCGAGTTAATACAGGGATTTATAAGTCGATACGAAACTTATTTGCCTTTTGTATTTGCATAATTGGAGTGCTTTACCCAGGCTTTGCCCAATTGACACGTTTTGCATACAATTTCTGCCATAGAATAGAATACTCTTTATTATGTCATCATCATTCTCTTGCCCTTATCCCAATTGATTTGGGGTCGGCGCAACATGTCTCTTTCTTCCATACTTCTCTATTAGTCGTCATCTCGGTAGTCACTCCTTTTCTAACCATATCATCTTTCACGCAGTCCATCTGTTGGGGTTGTAATGCTCAACAGTGAAAATGTTATGTAGTTGTTATTTTATGTTATGTAAATGAGTAGACGAACGATTCCCTTGATGGATTTATTGCTGCATCGTTTCTTTGGTCTTCCCCTACTCTTATAGCCATCGATCTGCATACTCAAAACTTTCCTCACGACATTTTCCTCATTCCTCCGCACACCATAAAAATTACAGATATAAATGTTGAAATTTTACATAGGGTGACACAATGGGCAGTCTTATAGCTGAAAGCGATCTTTACGGACAACCTTTGGATGGATTAAAGGGAGAAGGAGAGACTGCATGTAGTCAGTGGTGTACCATTTACATATACAATAAATACATACATACATAAAGCAAAACACTTATCTTTATAAATATATATATATACAATAATAAACATGAAACAAGAGCAAGGAACTGTATTAATGCCATAATGCTCTTTGACTTGCTCTTATCAGCCACCTTTCAGAAGGAACTGGTTTTATTGTGCGAAAAAGAGTGTTCAACCATAATTATGGTGTGCTTTAAGTTTCGAAATTGCTATAAAAACACGGATTACCGTTGTATATGCATCTATGTAGTAGTTCCTCATAGTACATACGCGGAAAACTTAGATTGCATGATCTAATAGGCCACAACATATCGATTTGCGCAGTTCACTCTTGTATGTGGTGATGACATGCTATCGGCTCATGTACCAAACTCGAACAACTTTGAATCAAGTTGCCTGTACCCCTCCACTAAGCGGGCATTCGAGATCATGTTACGGTGTGTATGGTGCAATACACTATTCTATATTTAGTGCGCTCATAACACTTGCACTCGTTTGCTAAGGCTAATTTTGGCCAGCAGACACTACCAAAACCTGATAGAAAAAAGTTGTATTTAAATTCATTTAATAGAAATAAGAGTTATGTCACGTTGTGTTTCCGTTAGATTTTGGCAGCAGCTTTCGGTGAGTCATCGTTTTATACAAGCACGACCTCTTTGCTGATTCAAAGTATACTTAAGCTGTCGATCTCAGTTAATTTCGCCGAACGTATCTATAAAGTGCAGATAATGTAGCTTTCTATTCATTTGTCACCAAAAATTGGCTACTGTTCCAATTTTCACAGTTCGTTCTGAGTTTCTAGGAACAATACGCGGATATATGCCACATTGGCAACGCATTTTGGAATTGGAACGTATTGATTAGTTCCGACAGTCTAGTTGGTGCTCCACATTTGACTACACCGATATCCCCATAATTATCTGATCTGTCACCACTAATGACAGCATGATGTGGAAGTATTCAGTGTCAGAGGTTTTAAATTCACACCTACACTAATGGAATAATGTTTATCATCAGCTTCCAGTGTTCCATGTTGGGAACTTTGAATCGGCTCTCTTAGTTTGTCCACTATCTTGATCTTTCGGATTCCAAAGAAAGGCTTTACAAATGACCTCAAAATACCAATTTTGTCATGAAACCCTGTACAAATGATGATAAATGATTTTTATTTCTGTAAGTACCTAGGTTTGTACAAACACTTTTACATGTCAATCATATTTTAAAAACTAGATGAGGTCGGCGTTTCCTATCCGACTACTCTGAGAAGAAATGCCGAAACAAACTCAGAGGTCACAGTCTCTTTTAAAGTCCAGACATAATCTTGGTCAGATCATGTGAAGGCCATGTAGATTGGTGTCTGAAATGATCTTTTGAGGAAAAAACCACACAGATTGAGTGGACCTGACCAGTCAGTGCACGCATTTGTCAGTAATCGTGCAGCTCTACTCAGAACTTAAGGAGCTCAACGATGCGACGAAAGAAAGGACATTTGAAGGAAAAAAAAAGCAATAACCCACATAGTTATATATAGTATTAATATATAGTATTCACTGCAAAACCTTTTGTGCAATAAAGTATTTCATTTCATTATTTCATAGTCTTCACATTCACAAGTATATATATATTCATTTCATTATGTTTGAAATAATCATTAAATATCACTGTATATAAAATAATAAAAGTTAGTTAAACAACATCAAACAATACAAATAAACCACTTCAATAAATAAAAATTGGAGCAGCTCAATCCCGAGCCTTTTTGTCTTCAATATAATCTTTAACGGTGTAAAAGGCTTTCTGGCACAACTTAAGTTTAATGAATGATTTGAATTTATTAAAAGGCTTAGATCTTGAACTTCTTAATCTTAAAAACAAACTAGCTCCTGTCCGCGAGTTCTTCTGCGTGAAACTTCTTGTTCCCTCGACCCACCCCGTCGCATCGTATCGCCTGCCCGCGATTTTTTCGTTTTTGCTTAACGTTCTTTCTGTTTTTTTTTGCTTTGCTCCTTAGGGCCCTAGCGTGATATCAAATAACCTGTAGCCTTCCTCAAGAATTGGGCTATCAAATGCAAAATTAATTGTTTAAATCCGACTGGTAGTTCCGGAGATTAGCGCGTTCAAACAAAAAATCAACCAAAAAATAAACTAACAGCTTTATTATACACTTACCGTCAAAACTAAGTACCCAGAGCAACATTTTCATACAAACGAGGTCATTTTGAAGCCTCGGTGCTGCGTCAGGTAACAATTCGGATGAGAGCTGATAGCAGCTTTCCAGAGTACGGATGAAGGAGGTCTAGAGAGCCTAAGGCGCCCAACTGATCAAACCGACATTTCATGCCGGAGTTGTTCATGAAACAAAAACCTCAAAAATAGTATCAAAATGTATAGAAATCCGAACACTCAGAACTCTACACACTCTGTGGGGTAAATGGCTTGTCTGATCAGTTGGATGCCTTAGGCGCTCTAGACCTCCTCCATCCGTGCTCTGGAGAGCTGTTATCAGATCTCATCCGAATCGTTACCTGACGGAGAATCGAGGCTTCGAAATGACCTCGTTTGTATGAAAATGTTGCTCTGGGTATTTAGTTTTGACAGTAAGTGTAGAATAGATATAGATAGACGTGGAACTGAAGACGTTAGATATTATATTTTCGTAACATTTTCCTTATTGTCTATAATATATTATAATATACAGCCAATTATATTTAGAAACTATTTGATTTAACTGCTGCGTTGTGTCTGGAGGATACTAAAGTTTTTATGACTGCAATGCTTAACTTACCTACTGTTTTCTGTTGTAATTTACACCTCCTATAAACTGGTACCGACGCTTTAATCTGTGGTCCCTATAAGGGCCCGATCATACGTACCACAACGACACACGTGGACGGGCGCTAATTTGTATGGAAATGAATGGTTTAGTCACACGGACCACATTTGACCGTCAAAATAAACCGTGTGGGCGATACCGACCACATCAAGGCCACGTCGCAGCCACAACGTAACCACCAGCAGCCGGCAACATTGCAATCACAACAATCTGTCTGTCTACAACAGACAGGCAGGCAAACCAGGGTAACTGACATATCCCGAAGAATTGCCAAACTTAAGTGGCAGTGGGCAGGGCACATTGCTCACAGAACTGATGGTCAATGGGGCCTAAAGGTTCTGGAGTGGCGACCGCGTACCGGCAGACGTGCCGTTGGAAGGCCTCCTACAACGTGGACCGATGACCTTGTGAAGGCCGCAGGTACCCGCTGCATGCGGGAAGCACAGAACCGGTTGAAGTGTCGATGCTTGGGGGAGGCCTATGTCCAGCAGTGGACGTCTTTCGGCTGAAATGATGAATGATGACGCCTGTCTGCAAACACTAGCCACAACGGAACCACAACGCAACTGCAAGAAGTTGCAGCGACACTATTCACACGTGACCACTGCTTGTCCACATTTTGTCGCTGCCATGTTATGTGGTTGCCGTACACATGTGTACGGGCCCTAAAGCACAATTTCTCCAACTCAATTATAGCATTGGCAACAATGTTTCAAGATAACATTATTACTTCGTTGTCGTGACTTCGTGAGTCTGTATAGGTCACTATCGATTGGATAATAATGCTCAGTTATTGTTTCACTCGCTGCGAACTGTACGGTAATAGCTTTGTACGCCAAAGCGCGATAACACTGATAGTTTAATAAAGAAATCGTTCAGGTTCTTACGTTTTCTTTGTTTTATGTCTGTTTTAATGAAGTTCTGGTTAAGTGGTTGGCGTGAAAACGACTTCTTTACTATCGAGCCAAGTTTATGAGCAACTTTCTTTGTGAGGTGAGTACGAGTAAGTACGAGCTGCACAGTAGGAAGGAATATAAAACTTGAGAAATAGTTATAGGTTTCCCTCAAAGCTAGGTTATAGTGGACTGTTGGTTTGTTACCAATTCAGCAATAGAAGCTCATCTGGATGATAATATTCCTGTTATATTCATACAGGGTTGAACAACAACAGAAACGTTTCCTCATATCCCAATAAACATATGCCTGAATAACTAACCGAGTGTTCTGAACTTTAGAACAGTGTGTCGACGTGAGCAGTCCCTCCTTATGTTTGCAATAAAAGTTTACGAGGCCATACACGCGACTAGAGCTTCTATCGATCTAGTTATAGTACTTCTTACTATTTGCATGACTCTATTGCGTCTGCTATTTTTAGAAACGGATAAAACTTGAGTGTACTTACATACCTTTGTATATTTAATACTTTATTCAATTTAATTACTGACAAATCAAGCCGAAAGACTTCCACTGCTGCGCATATGCCTCCCCCTAGCAACGTCACAACGAGAATGACCGGTCCTGTGTCTCTCGCTTCCATCGGTTTACCTTAGCCAGGTCATCGTACAAAGTAACAGAAGTGGCTCTATAGTATTGACGTTGCAAATCTAGAAATCACCAACCGGTACAAAAACGAAACCAGTTCCATTGCAAATTATATCAACATCGTTAATTGGATAATCAGCTAGCCCTGCTAAAGTTCTCACACGCAATACTAAACGCGGACGAAGAATGCCGGGCATCTAGTTGCCGAGATTACACCGGTCATACAAGGGAATGTGGACCAAGTTCAGTTGATACTGTAAAAAAGGCGCTGTTCATATCAACAAGTTGTGAAACCAGTCATGACTCAGAAGCTCTTAGCTTTCGACACGGTCTAGGCTACGATATTAAGCGATTTGCAGCAGGAATGCCAACGCGACCATTTTATGATGCAATCAATTTAAATGTTTTATTTAATGTTTGGGGTTCTTTAGCCATTGAATCGAAAACCGATTTAGAGAACTGACCGCTAATGTGATTGCTTTATGACTGACCATGATTTGAATCTGCAATATAACACCTGGGTGCAAACGATTGAATAAATATAATGAAAATGCATTCGATTATACTTGTTTATCATTTGTGGTATTTCTCATATCGTGTCAGGTCCATATTCTCGGCAGAGTCTTGCACTAGAGATGCATGGGAGCGCGCTAGACCTCACAGAAGTGGAATTTCAATACGAAATATTAATGGGCGCGTGCCCGACCAGTTATGAGCACGTAATTCTCCCGTTCGCCCGTAAATTATATATAGACGCTTAGGATAATGCTAGAGATCCGTCTGGGGTTAAAGCAACCTACTATAATCTGTCTACTGGTATTTCCTTCATGTTTGGGAAATGCCATTTTCTGGCCTAGACTGGTAGCAGTGAAAGGCGGTCCTTTCAAGAAGCTCTCAGCTTCCCATAGCACATTAGATTATAATTAAAAGCTGCGTGTGCGCAAACAGCTCAATGGCGCCGCGTTCTCGTTTCAATTGTCTGTAATTCGTTGCGTGACACCGCTAGCGCTCGCTGTCTCGTAATGTCCCTATATTATGATTTTAATGCGTTTACTGATGTTTTGCAGAATCGTTCTTGCTTCATTGCTGTGTTGAGGAAAGTTTTTCGCATTGAATTTATGAAGGGAGCTGATACCTGCCATGTCGTATATGGGAATGTGGCTAGCTTTGTTTGCTGGTTTACAGTCTATTTGACGTTTTACTAATCTCATATGCACATTAAAAAAATATTAATTGTCAACTACAATTTTTTTATTTAATTATTTTATGTTGTGTTTTTTTTTTGATGGAACGGAACACAAACTCAAAAAGTGTTGTCTTCGACAATACTGGAAGTGACGTAAAAATTATGTGACTAAAAAGCTATTCTTTGCAAAGTGATTGAAATCTCACTATGGTAAGTAAGTGTGATTTTTTTAATTAAGCATAACAAATCATTATATTTATATGATTTGGGGCTAAAAAGCAGATGTCGACAGAATCGGACGTTTGAACTGGTAGAAAATGGAGTTTCATAGTTTTTTTGCTCTAAAAATCCATGAAACTCCAACAAGCAGTAATTGAATTTAACTTTTCATACTTTTCTTGGGTTTATATTACTCTTTTACTGACTAAGTGAAAAAAAATTTTACAAACATATCAGATAGGTACTAAAGTGAGCTTGTTTCAGTGTGATAGAAAATCTGTTTTGATAGCGGTGCTCAAACAACTTAAAAGTGAAGTTTTGATTCAAAGCCCACGCCGCAAACGTTAACCTGGCACATTATTATAACTGGAGATATCATCACACCGTTTATCTCCTTTATAAAATCCCCGTCTGGTTTCGTAACACAATCCTAGAGCACTCGTTTATTCCTAGTTTATACAGTCTCTAGTTATCTGGGAAATGCGAGCGAATGCATTCGAGATAATTTTAATGGTAGCGATAACACCACAATGTACGAACAACGGGCCATAGTTGGCGCATTTAATGGGAACCCAGTGAGCCACACACTGCGTGTGGTCGGTTTTGTTTAGCCCTCGTATGGACGGTACACCCAAACAAATTGTTGCTACGTATTTCATTCTGATTGTTTTACAAAGTCACGGCGAACCTTTGAGGAGGACTGTATGGTGGATTCTTGTTACCGTCTATGTCGGGGAATTGAGGGAAATTAATGTGTTGGGTTGCTTTTCAGTAAACAGTATATCGGATTGATGATACAGTGTTGAAATGTTTTGACTTGAGGAAGCTGCCTTATTAGTAGAAACAGAATGTGTTATGTCAAGCTTTTTCGGCGCACCTCATGATGTTGGTGTTGATTATCTTTGTTATGCGCCTCTGCTTCAAGTCGCAAAATTTGCTTTCCTGGCAGTTTGTTGCTACTCCTCTACAGGTCATCTTTACAGCCGATCTAGACGAAACTTGGTATACAGGTTTTACGAATTTAAGTATAATTAAAAATTTTTGCCGTCGGGAATTTTTGATTGGTGGGGTATTTCTCCAAAAAGGGGGCTACTGGATATATCTGCTTTAAGTATGAGATCCGATTCATTCCATGCGTCATGTTCGTGAACGGGCGCTGGCAGTTGGGAGTTGGGACTGGTCATCTCTTAGCTTCCACGGATTATTTTTTTTTTGTGTTTCTATTTGCGGTAGGTACTATGGACGCGTTTTTTTGTTATATCGTCCTCACATTTACAACAGTTACAATATTTTTGTAACATTATAATTTAAAAGAGGGCACTTTTGAATTGCCAAGGAGTCGGCTTGGCAATTCAAAAGTGCCTGTAAATGGTTTAATTGAAATAAATGCTGAGTTTGATTTCGATGGTTCTCTTTTTATTTGAAAGGTAGTACTTAACTTTAAGTTGGTCTCATAGAAGTTTGGTGAAGATCTGATGAGGATCTTCGGCGTGATGAGGAGAATAGCTCCTCAAAATGTAGTAAATTGCTCACTTTTAGATTTCTACCAGGGTAACGGCCCTTTAACTACTAGGTAGGGATTGATCCACCTGGGACCACCTTCTCATCAAACTAGGCTACAGCGTTACCTCTGCCAATTAAAACCTATTAGTTATTTTTTCTAGCTGGCCTACTTGGACTCATATTTTTCTTCTTACCATGTTTAAAAAAAAAAACATGGTAAACTTAATTGTTGCAGAAAAGTTTGTGCTCGCTAGGTCAAGTCTCAAGTGTCATCTATGGCTAATTCTACTATTCGCAGAATTACTAGTTATTTTATTTTCTAATGTAGTTCATTTTCACATTTTATTTTTCTTGATTCAGACTCTCCATAGCCTTCAATACGGAGGTCATTCCAGCCATAGCCTTACATCATCCAGTGGTATAAATTAATCATACCCCCCTCGTTTGTTACAGATGTCCTCTCGGTGAAAGTGAAGTATCATCAGTCCGGCCACCATGGCGTCATAAGCAGAGATCCTGATAGATAGTTGCGGTAAGTTCCAAGTACGTAATATACTATGTATGTCCGTTCCAAGCGGGAGACATTGGGAAGACAGGACGACATCAATTTCAGACTTCCCCTTGCCCAAGCAAAAATCAACCATAGCTGTAATACTATAGGGTGCTTAATCGTTTCCAACGAAGCGTACAGTTCGTGTCAGAAAATTTTGCGTACGAATATCAAAACTTTGTCTGGAAAATTCTGTCTCGTGAAGGCATTACGTTTCGTGATATAAGTACGTATACATATGCTTCAGAGATATTATGGTTTGTTTTTTTATAAGACAGTTTAATTTTGAATGTGTTCAACTTTGTAAGGTTCTTTGAACTTGAAAGACGCGTATTTTCCCCCAACTTGTTCGTTCGTATTTATTTTTGTTTTTTTCTTTACGTTATATTTACCGCAAATAAATGTATTTTCTTCCAACTGTAAGAGAGTTTTTCCAGATGCATGAAAAACACTTTAAATATTTTGTCGTTTTATTAATCGACTAGCTGTGCCCCGCGGTTTCACCCGCTGTTCAATTTTTCTTCAAACAAATAAACTTCCGCTTTATTTCAATTAGTATCTAGAAGTATATACTACTAGCTGCGCCCCGCGGCACCCGCATACGTCTCGATTCCGTGGGAACTTCGGGATAAAAAGTTTCCTATGTCCTAACCCAGGTCATGGTCTACCCGTGTGCCAAATTTCATCCAAATCCGTTCAGCAACAAACTCACTTTCGAATTTATAATATTAGTTAGGATTTCTTAGTAGACTTGGTCTACGTATTCGACTGTATTCCAACATCTACAACTTTCTTAAGTAGTTTATTTGAAATGCTCTTAAACTAGTTGCATTCCTGTTGTTCTATTAAATGCATTTAAGTCCTCTCGTCTCAAGAACGTGACGGCTACGACGTGATAAAGATTAACAAAGAATTCTCTTTTAAAAAGGTTTACCTTTTATCCCTTAAGAAGCGAGTAAACAAGAGAAAAATACATCTTAATAAATCATTGATAGCAATTTTTTTTCGAATTTTCTCAAAGTCTCGGATAAATAATAATTATAATTTATTTATTTCAGACATAATTCTAGTCCATACATTTAAATTATAAACTATTTTAAATTCTAAACAGATAAAAACCCAAAATAAAATTGAGACTAAAAATTTTCAACTCATTCAAAAAATAATTAAAATTGTCAAAAAAAAAATGTCAGAATCGTATAAAAAATAAAATGTCAAATATAAAATTGTCAAATTGTATAATGTTATAAAAATGACAAAATATTAAAAATAAAGTTTAATAAAAAATATAATAATATATAAATTGCAAACAAAATAATAATCATTACAAAAAAATCTATGGTAATTATTTTACATTTGTACCTGCCCAAAGCCCGATGTACGGGTGCATGTAAGGCCTGCCAGTGCTGCATGAATGGCCCGTTCAACCTTAACGGGATAAGAGTATTATTTTGTTAATTCTATCATAGACATAAATATAATTCTTCCGCTCTTATCGCAATATGTCTTTTTCTTCCATACTTCTCTATTAGAGCGGATTTCACCAATAAAACTGAACGCAAACAGCACGTTTAAAAATCGCGTTCAATAAAACCGCTAGTGGCACATTTAATTCCCGATTAAACGTAATGCTGTCACTTTCTAATACGTTCGGTTAGAAAAAGACAACATTACTTTCAATCGGGGATTAAATTTAATGTACCTACGTGCAACTAGCGGTAAATTGTTGTGGAATATTGATACTGACAGCTCTTGAACGCAGTTTAGATGTACTGATCGGGTTCAGTTTCACTGGTAGAATTGGCACTTAGTCGTCATCTTGGTAGTCACTCCCTTTTTAGTCGTTCACACAGTCCATCCATTGGTTCTTTGGTATTCCCCTACTCTTATAGCCGCCCACACTCATACTCATACACATGGAGTTTTGACAGACACTGTTCAGAGAGAGAATTGAGATTGAACAGAGACAATTGTATGAGTGACAGAGACGACGCTCTAGCTAGAAAGCCGAACTTTTTCTAAGTGCTCATTTCACCCATGAAACTGAATGCAATTAGGGCATTTAAACCGAGTTCAAGAGCCACTGTCAATATTCCAAAGAAAATAATGACACTGACTGTTCTTAAACGTGGTTTATGTGCTGGTCAAGTTCTTCTCTCTGTTCTGTGTCGTTACATCGGGCCGATTAAATTGAAGTACTGTAGGTGTACCTACCGACACCTCTTTGTTAACACTTGCAATGATAAACACACTTCAACTTCTTATCACAGTGTAAGTATGCCGTAATGTGTTAGTAAGACGATAATTTTCATTCGACCTAGTGCCAACGATAAAATACATAAACACCGGCCATCTTAACACACTTTTAATCAGAATTTGAAAGATTTTGAAGGAAGTCATAATGTTTGAAAAATTCGTCAGCTCAACGACGTAAATAACGCATGAATGTGGCAAGACCATTGTGTTTTAAGGCTCCAGCAAACAGGCGCGACACGATTCTGGTAGAACAATTTTCATGAAGTTTTCATAGAAATTGTTCTACTGGAGTCGCGTCGCGCCTGTCTGCGGGAGCCTTTAAGCAATTACCCCGCTGTTTTGAAATCGCCTATCCTAATATTATTGTTATTAATTCAATGAGTCACAGTAAGTTTAAGTTTGTCTGTCTGTCGTTCGCGAGAGCTTTTACACCAGATGGTCCACATTCGCAAATGAGGGTTAATTTTAGTTCACAGTTAGTTAGCTGTGTTCGCGTTTGGATTAAAGTTTCATCGATTTTGTACTCGTGTGAACCCGAATAGGCCGGACATAATGAGGTTAATTATGTCTTCTTAATTAGGTCAGCGTAATAATTGTCATGCAACGAACTTGGCTAAGCTTTGCGTATCGCTATATTAACTAACTATTTCACTAGATGTTATTAAAAATTCAGTTCAATGATTTTTAGCCCGAACTGATGCAGCATGCAAGGTTCCCTCGTATGCGAGGAAACCTGAGAAGCAGGACTGGAAATATTATTAGCTGATTCAAAATCAATCTGCCTAGCCTTTTGCCTACTATGTTGGGGTCTGCTTCCAGTCTAACCGGATGCAGGTGAATACAAGTATTTTACACGCAGCGACTGCCTATCTGACCTTCACAACCCAGTGACTGGATAATACGATACCCCTTGGTAAGACTGGTTGTCAGACTTTCCGGCTTTTGACTACCAATAACGATTGTCAAAGATCTACGAAGGACAGCCGGGACCAACAGCTTAACGTGCTTTCCGGGGTACGGAGCAGTCTCGGTATGTTAATATGGTCACCAATCCACGGACCAACCCCGGCAAGCGTAGCTTAACCTGATGGATCTACCCGTGCGGCTGTTATTATTTAGTCACGAGCTCCTCGTAGCTGAATAAGTTTTTTGTATGGTAAATAACTACCGTCCCAGGACTCCCAGGTCTATGATAGGATGCTTTATGTCATTTAATGGTATTTCAAGTATTTTTGCAGCGTAAGTATACTCTTCCAAAGTAGAACGACACGACGACCTGTCGAGGGAGTTCTTTGGATGCGGGAAACAAGACCACTCAATAGCTGTAACCGCTAGTGGCACATTTAATTCCCGATTAAAAGTAATGCTGTCACTTTCTGATACGTTCGCTAAGAAAGAGTCAGAATTACTCTTAATCGGGAATTAAAGGAGATTGACCGAGTGACTATGAAACTTAGTATCGGTATGAATCATGCGGTGACTCAAAGATTTATGCTTTAATATAAAGGCTGATTTTAGAGCTTTCAAATGTCCTTGATCGTTTAATCGTAATGTCGTGGCGATTCTAGGAAGAGGCGAACTGTGATGATGTGTGTCTGTGTAATGATGGTTACATCATATTTTCCTCATGCATTACCTCATGCCATATCATTTTTGATCTGCAGGTGTGATCGTGAAAGGTCGCGATGGGCGCGCCGGGCGTCTCGGACGAGTACTCGCCGCCGCGTCTCTCGCGGCTGCTGCACGCCCTGCCGCACATCAACGTGACGTTACATCGCGTTAATGACACCTTCGCGCCGAACTCACCTGTTTATCTGGAGGTAAGGTTTTGATAAACTGTCGTGTAAAGGCTTGTACAGACTCGCGCAATATCGGGGGCGCGACAGACACAGACAAAGAAATTGTGCTACTAGTGTCGCGTCGCGCCCGCGATATCGCACTAGTCTGTACGAGCCTTAAAGAATCTACAAAATAACTATCACTCTGAGATTTGTTTTTAATAAGTAGACGAGCTGTGGCATTTATTTAAGGTGAATCCGCAGCTGTAGCTCGCGAAATTCAAAGGAGAGGTCAAAATTGGTATAATATTCCGACGATTTTTAAACGCTAATGTGATGTACCTTATTAGAAAGTTTATTTATTATGCTACTCGATTATAGTTAAATCTGATTTTATCAGGCGCCCGTTTTTGTGAAAAAGTGAAAAATGTTTCAATACAAACAAAACGCACATACTCTTTATTTATTCATTTCTATGCAATATAATTATTTTATGTGGCTAATGTTTCCGTTTCTATTAAATACTTTGAGATTTTATTATAATTTTAGCTGCAGCTCCATGAAATTAAGATTATCATGACAAAATATTGATTATCATGACAATGCAATAACAAAATGTATCGAAAAAAGTCAAAGCTGTAAACTCGGACTAAACATCCGCTGTAAATTTCAAGTCGAGTCCTGCTGACTGACGTTGCCATTGTCACGTCATTTGCCACAGGGCTGCCATCCCAAAAATATAAATAATGCTTGTAGAACATTTTATTTTTCAACACTTGTTTTAAAAAAAACGGGCGGCTGTAAAAAAAAAAATGTCCAAATACATCAAAATAATTATCCTCTTTCAGCCTATATAGGTCAGAAGGCTGTTTAAATTTTCAATTATTTTAGTACCAAGCACCATACATTTCGTGAACGTCTCCTTTTCTTATGTTTTTTGCAATTTGCAGGTCATTGTCAAGTTGTATTTTGATTAATATATGATGCGCGACTATAGATATGTATTTACAGATATATAATCATGCATTAGAATACATCAGTTAATTTTGTTCCCCAATGTCATGATTGCATGAGCAAAAGTCATCAATGTAGCAAATCTAACTTAGAGAGATGTATGAATGACTCTAATGATTATAATTCTGTAAATGCATATCTGTTATTGTCGCGAATCATATTTTGATCAAGATACAACCTGACACTGACTTGCAAAAAACTTAAGAAAATTTGAATTTCGCGGGCTTCAGCAGCGGATTCACCTTAAGACAAGCCGTCTGCCTGATGTAATTTCTCATCGGCAAAAATAACGAACTCTGTACAAACTTCAATCCGCCTTTCAACCCCTGTAGGGGATGAATTTTCTAAAATCCTTCCTTGGGGCTCACCACATCTTCCTTATTTAAGGAACCCTTGTGTACAATTTCATACTTCTTTAAAGGCCCAGCGGTTTAGGCTGTGCGTTGTCTGTCCGTGAAGGTTCCAATTTGAACATAGTGCTGTGAGACAGTAGATGTCGCACAGCACTATGTTCAAATTAGAACCTTTTTATTTTCGCACAGGTTTTTAATAGCTGTTAATTTTCAACTAAAACTTTTATATTCATCTTTCCTGTAATACTCAGTACTGTTTGAAACAAAACTCGTAATAGCCTTGCTAAACACTATCATCATCAACCTACCTAGTCTTTTCCCAACTATGCTGAGGTCGGATTCCAGTCTAACCGGATGCAGCTGAATTTTGCAGTATTTTACAAGTAGTGACTCCCTATCTGACTTACACAACCCAGTTACTGGGTAACACGACAACCAATCGTAAGACTAAACATAGATAACGAAGTATTGCATTTATTTTATTTTGTTTATTTTTATTTCATTATGCTGCACCGGTTGACGTCATCACGTCAACGCTGGCTGTCGCTGAAAACCAGCGCTGGGACTCTGTCTCGCATAGGGTCGCACCATTATGCTTAGCGATGGCCGTATTGTGTGAATGGGACGCATATTTTCCCTCAACTTGTTCTTTCGTGTTTGTGTTTTTATTTCTTTGCGTTATGTTTACCGCAAATAAACGTATTTTCTTTCTAAATACTAAATACTGTGCTGGTTGCAAATATCTGGAGGAACACGGGTGGATTTTAGTCAGTAAAAGCCCGGAGAAGTTATTTGATAATTTCCCACCCAAAAAAAAAATACCTTGAAAATAGAGGAAGGACTGGCAGACCTACGAAATAGGAAAGCTTCATTGAATACACAGTCCACTTATTACGAAAGACATGTCACAGCACAGCGTCCATAACAGTCTCAAGTCACACGACCAAAGATCACTATCTATATTAAAGAGCAGGCACACATCCCTATTCCAACTTCACATGCTCAACAAATCATGTCCCGGAACTGTATACTTGCTCAGTACGAAACGTTTGTCAACAATACATGACACTTCATTAAGGTTTGTTTGTGCCCTGAAGAGTGAGGTTAATTATTGAAGTTTACTAAACATGGCACGAATTTGTAGATAGAGCGATCTACTAACCAAATAAGCCTGTAATAAAATATTTTTATTTTTATTAAGAGTTATTTTTATAATCTCAGTAATAAGACAACAAAGATCCATAATGTTAGTTAAATTAAATAATATTGTTATTATTTTAGTTTGAAGCATTTTGCCAGAAGATGACCAAGTAAAGTACAAGTTTCTCACTTGGCCATAGTCTCCACAAAATGCCTCAAAATGGGAGAATAGAAACTCTGTCTCTGTCTGTAATAACGCGGGAAATCATGACTAGTTTTAGTTTCAATTATAGTTTAGTATGTCAGGTAGATTTCATCACCACTGCTCTCAAACGGGCGAAGGAAAACATCGTGAGGAAACCGGCATGTCCTAGAACCAAAGAATCGAAGAGATGTGACATCTACCAACCCGCACTGGGCCCGCGTGGTAGATAACAGTTCACTCCCTCTCGTACAGAGGAGGCTTGTAACCTAGCAGATTATAGCCTGATTATGGTTATGTCCGGTGAAATTGAGTACAGCCAGTCCTACTACCACAGTTGGGCTGGCTATCTTATGCCACAAACAGCAATAGCTTTGCCTGACTATCTCGTATGAGTATAGGGTCCTGAGTTCGACTCCCGGCACACAGGCAAATGAAGGAACGACGACACGGTTGGCGTAGTGGTTAAGCGACTGACTGCTGCTCTGTCTGCGTCTCGCGGGTTCGATTCCCGCACGGAACAAATATTTGTACGACCTACAAGTAGTTATTCTGGGTCTGGCTGTTTGTGTATGTGAGTTTAAATGTTTGTAAACGCACCCACGATTCAGGAGAAATTCCTAGTGTGGGCAACGTATAAAAAAAAAAAACACGTGTGGGTTTTAGTCAGTAAAAGTCCACCTCCCGCTCCGCCCAGAGCGGAAGAAATTATTTGATAATTTCCCACCCAAAAAAAAAGGTGTCCCAAAGTGTTATTGGGTTTTTAAATCAGGAATTTCTCTGTAGCGGTTTGGACCCTGAATTTGTAGCCGGTAACTAGCATTTTGGCCCGTTACATTCCCGAACATATCTGGTGAGATATATGTGGGTTTCTACTGAACCCTTTGGTGAATACATGCATAATGTTATGTATGTGTATTTGTAAATAGCAAAATCAAAGTCATTTATTCAAACTAGGCTGAGAACCAGCACTTTTCGAACGTCAAAAATTACATAAGACAGTCCCCCAAAAACGCCCACCCTTCACCACTTCCTAGTGCTTTAGCTGGGAAGAAGAAGTGGCGCAACAAACTCCCCACCAGCACAGCTGTCTGTTCAGATATAAAACTTGAATCTATACAATAAAATTTAAAAGAGTTTGCATTACGCAACACAACATTAAATCAAATTATTTGCCTTATTTAAGCTAGCACACGCCACTATACCAAAAAAAAAAACATAAAAATCATCGAAAATTATACTCAAGCAGAAATAACGTAAACAGAACGTACCTAAATAAAAGCCTTCAGGCAACTGTTCGTGGTTTTTCAAACCTGTATTTATAACACTTTCTTGTCTTTTTTCCAGAGCTTGGGCATCCTCGGCTCAATACCAGGTGCATGGCTGATACTAACGCTGACTGTTCTGCTCATATACCTGCTAACACGATGCTGCGACAGAAAGCAGCGGCCGCCGAGAAGCATCACCGCTTTGAAGGTAAGATACGTACATCGAAAACGTTCCTATTATTTTTTTATGGTATTGGAAGGCACATAAGCTGACGGCCATAACATGCGGATCACCACATCACGTGAATGTTAAGTAGTTACCGCCGATTATGGGCATTTGCAATACCAGACAGATAGGTTACTAAAAAAAATGGTGTTTTATTTCAGGCAAGATACCCTTATACAATTTTTTAAATAGTAAACAGTCAAAATTAAAAATATAAAAAAAAAAAACATGGAGGTATAGGTACCATGTACCATAGTCTTCAAAAACAGACAAACCAAAGACAAAGCTAAAATGTCTCATATTTCTGTATTTCATGTACTATCGGCCAAAGTTCCGCATGCTCACCTTAAAGGCGATAATCGCATAGCACGACTCACGACTCGATCGCACAATGCACGAGTTTTGACCAATAGGATGCACAAAGCGTATTTTAGTGGTGTTCGTATTAGTATAATCATGTATAGAATGTGTGACACTCACACTAGGAGCGTACTATGCTCACTTGTTTCTGCTAAGAGACGAGTTTTTAATGGGCACGGCCAGCGCGGCGCGGCGGCGGCGTGAGCTCTTTGTTATTGAATTGAATTGTTATTTTATTATTGACAAGAATTAATTTTAGTACTCATATCTTCTGTTTGTTTGGTTTAGAAAATGTATTATTGATATTGCAGTATTTACAAAAATAATTTGTAATAACTAATAAACTACAATTTATATGTATTAATCCACTTTAATATTTTCCTCTCTCTATCGGGTCTATAGATATAGGTTATTTATGAACACTTTCACTGCCTCTCCAATTTTCACCATATCCTATGTGATGCCGCATGCCGCAGCAACCGCACCATATTCCCTTCACAATAAGATGAGACATTGAAACGAACCGTTTTATTACAGTCCGTTCCACCGATTTTGACTTCTATTCCGTAGGCGTATGGATGGCATTAAAGGCACAAAAGTGGTTACAATACCAACTGTTTACTGCAGCTGCCATTTGTCATGCCACCAACACAATAGCATTCAAAATCGATTGAACGGACATTTATGGTTTGTTTACCTTTTATCTCACGGCTCCCTGAATACGTTAGGTATAGGTGCGTTGACCGGCACTGCATGAAGGTATCAAATGTTTATATTGAAATTTTTTGTGTTTAATCGACTTTATTAAAAGTAAATAACTATCTAAATTTCTATGTGTTTGTTCATACTTGGGCAATTTGGGAATACTTGAAAATTACAGTAATATTTGAACCAATACTCTGCGCAGTTCATACAATGTTATCAGAGCTTTTTGTTTGTAGCTAACGCAAGGCCGCAAGCCGCACAACTCTTGCAACTGAAATAAAAATAAGTTCATTATCTAAGACCCATTGTTATTTAGTGGGAATGTCTGGAAATTCGGTTAAACAATAGAGGACGGCTTAATACAAGGGCCATACGTTTTTTTATTACCTTAGGATTATCTCAAATGTTTTGCAGTTGTTCCTTGTATTTGGTTTAATACTTTTAATAGTAGGTAATTGTAATATTACCTTTTATTCATTAAAATAATACAGGGTGAAATTTAATTCATGGGCATCCTTTTAAGGGGTCATTGTACTCATCATTATGAACAACTTCAACTATGAGACCATACCTGAAATCGCGAAAAAAAAATCAGCTGTTCCCTACATTTATGTTTGCATAACTCGACAAAATGTAGGGAACAGCAATTTTTTTTTCTCGATTTCATATTTGTTCCCATAGTCAAAGTTGTTCATAATGACGAGTACAATGACCCCTTAAGAGGATACCCATGAATTAAATTTCAGCCTGTATAACGAACAAGGTATCGTTGCAATTAAAATGCCCAGGCATGCCGTGCAGGATGAGCACTTTAAGACTGGATTATAATCAAACCAACACTTTACTCTTTTATAATTCATGCTCTAGTCAAAGTTTGACAATTCATGATTTTAAGCGAAATCAACGCTACAGGCGCGTTACCGGCATTGCATGTCAAGTTTTTTTTTGACGCCACTTTAAAATTCAGAAGCTTATCAAGTAATTAAACTAAACTATAATTTGTGCCTTGGCAGCAGTGAGAGTGAAAGGATTGAAATAAAATGTTGGGTACTAGTGAAATATATATTTTTAGTTTGTGTTCATTTAACATTATGCAGGATTAAAGATTTATTTAGGTTGATATTTAAATCTTATCTGTATAATAAAAGATGTATAGTAAGTGCTTTTTGTATGAAACTATCGGCTGTAATCTCAGTGTGAAAAAATAAACAGTTAGTTAAAATCTACTTGAGAACAATTTTAAGGATTTGCTGTTGTAGAAAAAAAAACAATATAAGTAACTTAATTTATTTTTAATAGACTTTTTCAAAACATTAAAGATTCATCCAGAAATTAACATATTATAACAAAAAATTACACAGAAATTATCATCAAAATGCAAAATATTATAAGTGAAAAGATTCTTACTCATAATATCATTTATAAACTGTATTTATCTACACTTATATCGTAAAGTTCAAAATATGAAATCAACACAACAATGACAAACAGACAACACAACAACAACAGGCAAAAAGCCTGTCAGTAAATAAGATTAGGAGAATATTGCTCGTGCAGTTCTAATGAAATTGAAAAGTTTTAAGATTAGTACAATTTAAGAATCTTAATAATTTTTATAATTTGCAATAATTACATTACACTACAGACTAGGTTTATCAAGCAAATGAGATCAATTATTTATGAGGTGGACGGATATGATGACACTACTGAATATGTAAAATAACAAACTAACGAGATCGGGGCTTACGACAACATTGATTGTAAATAAAACAACAAATCCACCAATAAAGGCAACATGACACTAAATTGACATCAATAATTTTACAAGAAGACTTCAAAATCGTTGGCAATATTTTAAACTATGATTACGGTCTACAGTCTACCCTGTGACATTAATCAACGAAGTAATATAATACAAATTGGAATAATAAAAATAAACCTAATAAAAATAGCTATACAGGGTTATTTGCAAGCCGCCGGAGTCGCGGGTTGTTCGAAAGAGATACCATGGCCCTGGCACAGGCAACTGAAGGAACACGGGTGGGTTTTAGTCAGTAAAAGTTTGACACGACCTTCCGCTCCGCCCAGAGCGGGAGAAGTCATTTGATGATAAAACACTAATAAGCTCGTAGGACTATAATACTAACATCATAAATAACAACTTTTGTTGTATGACTTTTAATAATTCATAAAAAAATAATTTCATAATACAATTAAAAATATTTATTTTGATCGCTCTAAATTTGAACAACTCTACGCGGTACCAAAATATGTAAGTAGTTAAATAAACAAACAGTGCGTTGCGAATGCAGGGTCGCAGCGGTACTTACTACAAAATACAGATCTAAAAAGTGTTATTACAAATATTACAACAAAAACTTGAAAGTTTACTTTTGGTATTCTAAAAAGTCATAGATCAAAAGTGGTTGTACTAATATAGTCCTACCAGGTGTTAGAAAAATAACCCTGTATGATGTAATTATACAGTATGTTAATTAACGAAAGGCGTTCCCGTTAACCCGCAATAGTATAGCGTCCACATGCTACCAAAATATGACCATTCGAAAATTCACGAAAAAAAATCTGCTGTTCATTACATTTATGTTCGCATACCTAGCTTAACAAAATGTAGGGAGCAGCTGATTTTTTTTCGCGAATTTTTAAATGGTAATATTAATTGTAGCATGTTTGGACTATTGCGGGTTAACGGGAACGCCTTTCGTTAATTAACATAGTGCATGTTAAAAATTATATTAACTTAATATTTCGTCGCTGCTCCTCCCGCATCTATCACAGCATCGCAACGGCTACGTATGGACCTAGCCAGGACTTCGCACAAATTCGAACCTCTGAATGTGTCCCAAACTTGTTCGCAATGTGTGACAAGTGCTTCCTTCGTTCTTTCTGCTCTACTATCCCATCTCTGGACCATTAAACCCCACAAATTTTCAATGGGGTTTAAGTCTGGCGATCGGGAGGGCCATGGCACTGTTTTAATTTGTGGTTGCCCTCGCAACCACTCTTGAACAACCCGCGCACGGTGTATCGGGCAATTGTCCTGGAAAAAATAAAATTCTGGCACGTCCAGTTGTGGATACACCGTGCGCACTGTGGGTACCATGATGGTTTGTAGCACCTCTAAATACGTTTGGCCGTTTGCCCTCCCTGGTATAAAAGCGAGCTCGCCTGGTCCAGCAGCACTCATCCAGCCCCACATGTTCACTACAATTCTTCCCGATTCTGCATTTGGGTTCACATTTCGAGGTTCGTATCTTGTGTTATCTACACGCCATAAATTCCGACGACCTTGTTGGCTAGACCTAAAGCACTTTTCATCAGAAAATATGGCGTAAGAGAAATCGAAGTCCCTGTAGTCACGAGCGAATCGCACGCGAGCAGCTTTCTGCTCCTGCGTCAAAATATTTTTTTTTGCGGGACGTCTGTGATGGACTCCAGCTCGATGCAACTCGTTTCTAATAGTTTGCATCGAAACTTCGTATTCTTGTGCGAAACTGCGAGTGGGTGTGAACGGGTTCTCTTCATACGTGGCTATCATATTATTTAACTCGTTTTCGTTTATAGCCCGGGGTCGAGGTGCACGAACGCGTTCTGTAATTTCTCCTTTTTCATATCTTCGCACCCAGCGGCGCACCGTTGTTCTATAACGAAAAAAAAAAAAAAGAAAACAATCAGCATCGATTTTTTACATAATATAGGAACTAAGTATAATAATACGAGTACACTACAAAAGTCTTATTCAAAGGGCACAACTAGTACACTATAAATAAAAATTATAAGTATTGAAATACTTAAGGTGTGCATTTTGGTTGACTTCATGATAAATAAACTCTTAACTTTTCTATAACTAATTTAAGTAGTTATAACATTCATAACTATATTTTAAAATACAAGTTGTAAATGCAATAACTGAAAATCTCTTAAGGGGTCATTACTCATCATTATAAACAACTTTTACTATGAGAACCAAACCTGAAATCGCGATAAAAAAGCAGCTGGTCCATACATTTTGACGAGTTACGCGAACATAAATGTAGGGAACAGCTGTTTTTTTTTCGCGATTTCAGGTTTGGTCCCGTAGTAAAAGTTGTTCATAATGATTAGTACAATGACCCCTTAAGAGGTTTTCAGATATTGCAATTTACACCTCGTATACCTATGAGTAAGAAAAATGGCATAGCGTAAATTCCAACATTGTATGAAACTGTCCCAAGCAAATTTGTGCTTTATCTCTACTATTTAAAAGTGTTTATCCCGTGCGGGCTGGCAACGTGGCATTTCTAAAGGTTTTTCGTGGTTAAATACCAACGATCTAGTGCTTGGCCGAAAAAATAGTAAGTACTTGCTATTTTATCGGCCAGCCAAGCACTAAATCGTTAGTATTTAAAACTATGTGTGCAATTTTTTTTAAGTTTTTTTGGTAAGTATTTACGAGCACTACTAACAAAAATTTACATTATTGTCAATTACTTTCCATCTGCAGTATTATGATAAAATAAATGTTAAAAATAATTATAAAAAACAATTATCTTGTGCTTGGGCGAAAAAAAATTGTAGTTTGAAATATAATGATCAAGCCTCTAGAAATGCGACGAATGCGCTCTGGTTTTTCTAATTAAAATGCGGCAACGACGCTGTGAGATAAGGCACCATTGTTTAGGTTGTTTTGGTTTAGGATTTATTATCGGGTCCTAAAAGGCTCCAACAACGTCTTTGAAAGCAAAAATAAATAAAAAGAACAATCTTATTTGAATGCATTACTATAAGTAGGTAATATCTTATGAGACTTTTAAAAAGAATCCATCTGAAAGTTATAATAATTTTATTATTTTTATATATAAATCTGCCTAGCCTTTTCCCAACTATGTTGGGGTCGGCTTCCAGTCTAACCGGATGCAGCTGAATACCAATATTTTTCATGGAATTTGTTTTTAAATTGCAATATAAGGAAAAATGCAAACTATGAAATAATAATATTACTATCACTTTATTTATTTCTATATCTCTCCCTCTATCTGAATACAAAAACATAACTTACTTGCATGTTCAACTCCACTGCTATTTGGGATATATTTAACCCTTGTCTATGCAAAACAATAATTTGATTCCTTTCTTCCTGAATCATGTTTCGGGTCGTCATGGTTGCACCACGTTAGTCACAGCCCACACACAATACACACACAGTCCAGGATACAAGCTAGGGTCAAGAAGAGGCATTCGATCAAAGTCCGGTATACAAGCAGAGGTCACAGTTAGGCAGGCAATCAGTCCGATAGAAATATACAGGTCGTAAAATGAAATGGCGATAGGAATTTAAGGGAAGCGTCAACAATTAGCGAGAGCAAATTGGCACTGCCGCGCTCTAGCTAATGTTTGTTATTTTATGTTAATCGCTCATTACTCACACAAATGCATATTGTCTCTAATTGGGGGAAACTAGGAAGGGGTGTGGTTTGTCACTAGCTGCGCTCTCGCAGGAATATTTTCTTAAGTGAGCATGCTTAACTTGGGCCGATAGTACTTATTATAATTAAAGCAACAACGACCATTTAAAACCCGCGCCGGTATACAGGCAGCCAACCTCAAAAGGAAAAAACGGAACCCTTAGGCTGCCTGTCCACCGGAGCGGAGCGAGGCTGCGGAGCGCAGAAACGGAGAAATATTAACCAATAGGATTGCAAGTGGACAGGTATTTGCAATCCTATGGGTTAATATTTCTCCGTTTCTCCGCTCCGCAGCCTCGCTCGGCTCTGGTGGACAGGCAGCCTAAGGGATCCGTTTTTTACTTTTGAGTTACGGAACCTTAAAAACTTACTAAACTTCATTTAGATGACAACATTTTATCCAAAGGGGCAACAGAAGTTTGTCTGACAGCTAAATCTTATTACTATGCAAGACTTATTTACTTTGCAAAGTACTTACGGAGAACTTTCACCATTCTAGCTTTTTCCAAGCGTCGTATTGTAGGAATCCGGAGTCCCTTAATTGCATAATTAGTGTTGTATTAATTAGCAAGCACATGTTAATTTGTTCCATTCATGATGTGCTGTTACAGCGTTAATTAAGAAAGGCCTATGTGTGGAGCTTTGTTGACTACTACCTATAGGTAAAGTTAACATTTGTTGATTTCTACGTGTGAATAAGTGATTATACCTCCATAACTTTTTGAGTCTTGCCCAAATCAGATAGGTACTTACATAATATATTATCGTTTTTTAATTACTTTAGTTTGAGCATTGAATGTCATGATATATTCTAGTTCAATGACTGACGTAACCTTTTCGTAGTTAAATCTATTAAGTATTCATTGTCTACTGACACCATCACAAATGTCCGCGAACAGTTAATTCAGTTAATTCTTCATGTATTTTAAATGAAATAAATTAAATTCTAGAACCGAGAAGAAAAACTTGAAGAAAACTTAACTTGAATCTTGAAGATTCAAGTTAAGTTTTCTTCAAGTATTTCAGGGATCGTCAGATTCACGTTAAGGTTTCTTAGTAAACCTCCGTGAGAGATGTCTGTCTGACTTGCAAATATAATAAAAAACTTTTTGCAAAAAAAAATAACTGATTTCTAAAAAAACACTACAAAGTGAAAAATAACTTTAATTTCGGAAGGCGGTGTCTTTGGATCTGTATTTTAGTTTTATGCCACCGACTTCCGAAATTAAAGTTATTTTTCACTTTGTAGTGTTTTTTGGAAGTCGGTTATTTTTTTTTTGTAAAAAGTTTTTTATTTTTCACTTTTTAGTGCCGAAAAAGAATTTTCCAAATCCGTTCGTAAATGACGGAGTTATGCGCGAACAAAAAACGCAATGCAGAGTAAACGAAAAGGTCGTTAATTTCGTCGGAAACTTCGTCGGAAATTTTTAGATGTTTGTTGATTTTTCAAAAACCGCTTGTCCGATTTCGATAAAAAAATTATGGGACCATTTGGGAAGTATACCCTTTCCAACAAAAAAAGATTTTTTCAAATCGATTGGCAAGCGACGGAGTTATGCGCGAACAAACATAAAAAAAAATACAAACATCCGAATTGAGAATCTCCTCCTTTTTTAGAAGTCGGTTAAATAATCAGACACGCTTTGCTACAAAGTTATATTTACAATTCATGCAAATCATCTTCTATCCAAATCAGATTAGTTTTCAAGACCTACCAAAGCTTTCAGTGTCCAATAAATCATGTCATTTACACCCTTCAGGCCCAAAGTCTGCCTGTCTCAAACACATCTCAGAGCTATTTCCCGACAAGGATTGATAAACTCATCATGTTCGCCCTGAGGGTATCGTCGCTCTATAATTAGTCTGCAAACACAATCAAAATAATTCTCCCAGAGAACTTAAACACGTGTTGGAGGCAAGTGTTCAAACGATTAGATGTTTAGTTTATGTTCTTAATATTAAAAACCATTACTTACCAATGATAGGAATTAATAGAACACTGAACTTTGGATTACTTTGATCTCTTGTTTGGAGATGGCGTAAATATTTTTTTGAAGATCTTATTTGGGTTAAGTTTATTAGAGAAGGGTTTGATTCTTCTGTGATTATTTAGAGATCAAAGAGAATGAGTGAATATGTTGTGTTTAGTTTACTTTAATCTTGTAAGATGGCAAACTAACATGAGAAATGTTGCAATCATTTCTTGTTAGACAGAAATGATGGAAGTTACGCTTCTAAAGTACCGAGTACCCACCAGTGGCGGCGTAAAGGGGGGGGGCGGTCCGCCCCGGGTACCAAGCATAAGATTTTTTAACTATTTGTGTTTCGGTGGCTTCTTGTGAAAGAAGTTTCTCAAAATTAAAGTAGATAAAATCTTACTTAAGATCCACAATGAGCCAAGCGCGACTTGACGATCTTTCCATATTGTCCATTGAAAAGGACAGGAAAGTTTTGATAATGTGATCGAATATTTTAGCAAAATAAAGTCACGTAAGCACGTTTAGTATTGTTGTTTTATTTTGGAGGTGATCAATAGAAAACAGCCCCTGGTGCCAACCCATGCTATGCTGCCACTGATACCCACCATTTCAAAAATTCTTAAAAGTATACATACTGAGACGTTTCGCTGGAAAGAGTGTTTCACCACTCCTACCCAGCTAAAAAACTAGGAAGTGGTACAAAAGACAGCCAAAGCGAACGTCAGAAACTGTTGACGTTCAAAAATTGCTCACTCTCCACAACTGTTTTGCTCGTTTTTCATTGATCTCTAAAATCTTGTTCAACAGATAACGCTAATGATCCTATCGGTACTGTGTTGCGGCGCAATCGGCGTGGGCCTCTTTGGCAACGATGACCTGCACAACGCCATGCTGCAGAGCATACAAGCTGGCAATCAGCTAGCCGCACTCGTCAACACTGTTAAGAACCAGGTAAGTGTCAAGGAGTAATAACAGTTGCTGGTCTTATTACAAAATTACGTTCACCAATAATAATTACAACATAAAGGCTTGCTTCTACCCCAAATCAGATATTGAAAACATCACTTTCTTTCTCTTGTTTCTGTCAATTTCAAACGATTGAAAGAAATATAACGATGTTATACATTCGTTAAACCCTTCTGATTTGTGTTTCATCTACCAAAAGCAAAGATTTAGGCTGCATGTAAACTTAGCATTGTACAGAAATTAAATATTGCCTCTCTTAAATTTCTCAGAAGAACAAAGAAACTATTAATTGATTGTGTGAAAGAAGATATGACTAAAAATAGGGTGACTATTGTTGCATATAAGAAAAACTGCTACACCGACCCCACAAAAATTTGGACTAGGGCAGGAGAGTGAAGATAATTTATTTTTATTTCCAGTCAAGCATCCTAGAAGAAGCAATGGGTTCCCGAGCGCGCGCCCCATTGGCCCGACTAGCGGATGCGCTGGACGCGCCCGTAGCCAATCAGACGGCACTAGGGACTTTGTTGCGAGCGTTGTCAGCGCTGCGGAATAATGCCAGCGCTGCTGCTTCAGCCGCTGACAATCTACGACGGCCACTGGCTGCGCTTAATCTTGATGCTTTTATGAAGGTTAGTAGCTTATTCGAGATCAAGATTTCTCGAAGAAGTGATGGATTTTTGTGTGACTTATGCCATCAATGCCAAGCTCAGTGTCTAACTGCTAAACCACTGCAATTTGATTGGTGCATGCAAAGCTTTTGCAAAGTTAGCTTCGGTGCTTAGTTGAGTATTTTCAGTGGACGGAAAGTGTTGTCTCAATTTACAGACGGATGTTCTTCCTGTGGTATTGGGCTTGAACTTAAACATTGACAAGGTGAAATGTGGGTTTCGTTTTCAGTGACAAACTTAAATAATATTTTTTTTATAATAGTGTTAAAGAAAGGCTCGGGCTCGGGTTGCTAAAAGATCCATTTACTCTTAAAGTAAATGGATTATTTTTAAGAGTAAATGGATCTTTTAGCAACCCGAGCCCTTCGTTGTATTCTTTAGTAATGTTCGATAGAAATAAATATATTTTTTATTCTTATTGACTTCTTTAATAAATCCGTTTATTTTAACGTTTCCAGCGCGCATGGGTGTGGGAGGCGGCGCGCTGGGCGGGCGGCATGGCGGGCTGGTGCTGCGGCGGAGCGGTCTGCGTGGCTTTGTTAGCCGCTGCCGCAAGGCGTTCCCGACGTGCGCTTTTATTGCTCTGTGTAAGTATACCAATAGCCATCTATAATGCAGTGGCATTACAGAGGTTGATATTACGAGTTAAGGTAATTCATCATCATCATCATTTCAGTCAAAAAACGTCCACTGCTGGACATAGGCCTCCCCCAAAGGGTGGTTTGCCATAATCGCCACGCTTGGCAGGCGGGTTGGCGATCGCAATATGGTGTTAAAATGCATAGAGAACGCTGCTGCCCATTCTCTAGTAAGTGCCTTAGTCGTCTTTTACGACACCCACGGGAAGAAATGGGGAAGAAGTTAAGGTTTTGGTGTGAGGATCAGGCTGTAAAGTTCACTCATCCACCATAGAAAACGGGAGGATCCTCCGACCAGACGGGTGTTGTGTCTGGTGGGCAACTGCCCGACGGTTGATGTCGGGACGTTGTATAAATGCTAGTTGCGCGGTAAACTCTGCTTGCGCGACGCAGGGTTTGCGTGACATCAGTGTGACGCGTAGTTCGCATGTGGCGATGTTGATGCCGCTACTAGGAAATTACAGAATGTAAAATCATTGTCGTATTTTGTGGTGTGTGCAGGTGGGCGCGCTGGGCGCGCTGGTGGCGTGCTGGCTGGCGGGCGCCGTGCTGGCGGCGGGCGCGGTGGCGGGCGCCGACGCGTGCCAGGAGCCGGCCGCCGCGCTGGCGCTGCACGCGCCGCACAACCTGCCCATCGACGTACGTCATGTGCGACCCCAAACTATCTCATGACAGTGTACACGAACCCTGTTCAAGTTAAATTCTTACGCAATCACCCACTAAAGGAGATTAGCAGTATAGTACTATTTATCTGACCACATTTTCGAACAAAATAATTGTTTGAATTACACAAAGAGAACAAAATAACTGTTTGAATATTTAAGATACTTACTATAGAGAGGTTATGCGAAGAGATGTCATAGAAAAACTGTGATGCTATCTAAAAGCGAAGTTAGGTCCAGTCGTTTTACCATAACGAGATTTGTAATATCTTAATGCATATTTTCTTAGAAAATATTTTTCTTTTGTGGACACGAATGCGACTTGACATGCAGGCGTACCACACTAGACTTAGTGACTTTTGCCCACTAGGACAAATGTATCGGTTTACGATTTTGTTCGCTATATCTCGTTTATTGTTAAGTAAATAATTTAATGTCTTTGGAATAACATTATTAAATTGTAATTAAAAAATCATTGCCCAAAATCAAGGTTATAATTAAATTAATCACAATTGACAAATGAAAATCATCTCTATGCTGATTTGAAATTAGAATTTCGGGTTGAAGTATCCAAATAAACAAATCAAAGCACTCAATTTGTAAGAGGCATTACTGACATACACAGGTACAATTTTCTGATCCATTTGTTTACATTTACATCAGATAGTTTGGAACAGACCATACTAACTACATTTATATACAAGGTTAAAGCTGTTTATCCCTCGGTGCGTAATACTACGAGTCGCGCCGCGCCAGCCCGGACTCGCCGTGAATAGTTATGGAACGGTTCGAAGAGACTTGCTCGCGCTCGCTTATACAAATCAGCTCGACCCTTCTTGTGATATCATATCAAAATATAACATGACTAGGTGCTGTGGTCTTTTGTCATCGTCCACCTTAAATCCTCCCAAACATTATTTTGAATTTCGTTTCTTCGTCTTTAAATGAAACCGCTTGCAGACTATTTTTGAGCCCCCAATGTACATTGTATATAACATCTGTTCTCATAGAATATAATACGAGTATAATAGAAAACTCTTTAACATATAAACTCTCTTTAGCATAAAAATTACAGATAAAAATGTAGTAAATGAAATGAATGTGTGTGTGTATGTGATGTGATTATCTGTTTTCTTTTACTTTAGATTATAAAGAATACTCTTTATTTAACAAATAACGATCTTTTAAAGACAACCTTTGGATGGATTAAGGGGGAAGGAGAGACAATACTGTCGGTAGTCTGTGGTGTACTATTCAAATAATTATGTATACAATAAATACATACATAAATACATAAAACATATTAAACTTATCCATATAAATATATAAGTACAATATTAGTTACGAAACAAGTGCAAAGAACAAAAAAAATATATGTTTAAGGAGATAGATAATGTTTTTTTTACCATAATCTATTTCTACTTTCATTAATCATCTGTATCAAACTTTGACAGATGGTGCACTACTACCTGTCCTGCAAGGTGTCTCGTGAGAACGTGCTGACGGCCGAGCTGAGGAACGCGCAACGTGCCGTCGTGGCCGTGAGGCAAGCCTTAGCGGTGCTGGCTCGCGGGGCGCCGCAGCTCTTCAATGACCCCGGTAAGACCACACTTTTATGAGTTTCTTTATTTCCTAGATAGCAAAATTGTATTTTTGAAGTGAAAATTACTTTAGGCGGGTTAAGCGATTTTTGGTAGGGGAAAAACTTATCAGTTCGCTTCACCGCGCACCGACATACTAATGTGGCGTGTTGCGCCAGACTGGTGACGTGCAGTGGCCTGTGTACATGTATACGCATTTAGATATGTTATTCCAAAGTTTTTTCATAAATATGTCGGCAGTCCCCATGACTACCAATTTTTTTTTTATTCTTTCTCGTAACATAACTTTTTACGTTTTTCGCTTATTGAAGGTTGACGTACTAAACCGTCCGCACCAATAAGATTTTATTTGTATTAATGTTGAAACCTTTGTACGACCGAAATATGTTCGCCACCTTAAGGGCTATTTTTGTCTGATTATTACTCGAGAGAATTTTATGTGATACCGTAATGACAATACCGCAGAATTACATTCGGCCATCGTCTTTACATGCTAGACCGACACTGCTCACTGCTGCGAGGATATTTTACTGCTCGAACGACGTTGACACAGGGGGCGCTATTGGCAGGGCCGGCCTTAACCATCTAAGCGCCAAGGGCGAGTCATGCAATTGGCGCCTTTTTTAAAAAGACATTAACCGAACGCCTTTTAAATTTTTTTAACATTTTTTTTTCGGTGTAACATTTTTCTCACGCGGAGTTATTGAGAGAACTTGAAGTGATGTTGCACTGTTTTGATTCATTTGCCTACACTAATGCACATTCACAAACACTGAATAATCCACCATTATTACACATTAAACGGCTAAACACAAATTTTAGAAAATAAAACAAAGCTGCTAAACATTACGCTTCACTTTCCCGCCAAAAAGTCCTTCGGTTGATGTCAACTCGACATTGGTCAAGGTATATGCTATTTTGATCTTTGTTAACAAGTAATTAAATATAGTTTCCCATGCAATAGTCTGTTCAGCGCCGTAGTCGTAGTAGACCGCTGTCAAAATTATGTTTCCTGACTTGATAAAGGAAACAATTTAAAAACTGACGAAGATATGAAAGACTTGACTTTACTTGCTCACTTTTTATGTTTGTCGACCTAGTAAATACTATACAACTTTTGATAAAAAAACTCCCAGTAAAATTAAACTTTACTAAGGTTGGAACTATCTGCCTGTTGTTCTTACAGCTAAAATAGACCTAGACGGTTAGGCAAGGTACGGTTAGGGTGGTAAAGCAAGTTAGCAAACGAAAGAAAAAATGTTTTATTTTGTCACAGAAACACGTCAGTAGTTAAACAAAAACGTGTGTGGTCAGGACCGTCAGGACCGATGTTCCTTACGCGATACTGGCGCGCAAACATATACGCGTATATAATAGAGAGAGAGAGAGAAGAGAGAGAAAGAGAGAGGAGAAAGAAAGAGAGAGAAGAGAGAAAGAGAGAGGAGAGAGAGAAAGAGAGAGGAGTGAGAGAAAGAGAGAGGAGGTAGAGAAAGAGAGAGGAGGTAGAGAAAGAGAGAGGAGAGAGAAAGAGAGAGGAGAGTGAAAGAGAGAGAAGACCGAAAGAGAGAGGAGAGAGAAAGAGAGAGAGGAGAGAGAAAGAGAGAGGAGAGAAAAAGAGAGGAGGGAGAAAGAGAGGGGAGAGAGAAAGAGAGAGGAGAGAGAAGGATAGAGAAAGAGAGAGGAGAGGAGAGAGAGAGAGAAACAATTTCTACCAGTCAACTCCTACCGGAAGCTGCGTTGAGGAACTTCGTTCCGAAAAGAGTTTTGCTCGAATACAGACCAACTTACTACTTAAACAAATATACGAGGTCGACTTTATTTATTATTATTTGTCCGCAGGTCTGCAGCCAGCTCTGGGTGCGTTAGGTGCGGGCACTGGCGAGGCGGAGCGTGCGCTCGTGGCACTGAGCGGTGCGCTCGAGTGTCGCATGGCGCGCGCTTACTTCGTAGCCGCCGCGCGCGCCGCTTGCGATGCTGGCTTGCAGGTACGTAGCCTACACCTACACAGGCACGTGTGAAAACGGTTTTGTGGGGTATAGTTTAAGAGTCTACAATACCTCAAATTGCTTAGCATGATCCTTCGTTATAGAAAATACTGCAGCATTCATTTTGAAATAAATATATGGTAAAGTTGAGTATGGTCATAAACAGGATCCCATAAAATTTTCACGACAGAAAAAAATTACAAAGTTACTTCCAAACCGTTAGTATTAAAAAAAAAATACTTCAAATTAGATCATGAAACTTTGCATACTAACTGGACTAACTAAATATAAAACATATAGGTACTATGTTTTTTTTTAAAAAAAAAATATCGGCGCCTTAGAGCCTTCTCCCTGCCCTATCTCGCTTGCTCGCGTGACTGCGAGTAGTGTTCGAGCGAGATAAAGAGAGGTGGTGCTGAGGTATTCGCGACGTCCTGCGTGAGCGATATAGAAGCGAGTGCGAAGCGGCGCGGCGCGGTGCGATAACAACAAACAGTCGAAACCTATTGGCGTGGCCTACGTGACCATACGCACGTGATCGTTCCGCACTACTACTAACGCTACGTCCTACGTAGGCGGTTCAAAGCGAACGCGATTATGAAGCGATTCTATGGTCGCGTATGGCATCGCATCCAGTTCGCGCGAAAATATCAAGCCAACTGATCGCGTTCGCTTCATTTCTCGCCGCATCGCACCGCACCGCACCCCACGTGCGTTTGGTCACGCAGGCCACTTTAATAGGTTTCGACTGTTGTTTTCGCGCCGCACCGCTTCGCGTTCGCGTTTAGATCGTGACGTCGCGGACTGTTGTAAACTTTTATAAATTAAGAACATACATCTAAATCATGTTCTGGGGCCGAGCCATAATCATTTCCAGGGCCTCTGGAAATGGCAGGTAAAGAAGATAGTTATATTTAGCA